>CP106732.1:23015140-24385940 GCA_025506655.1 Gossypium rotundifolium | reverse complement strand
ACAAACTATCAAGCTTTTTATTCATCAACTCTACCGTGTTGATAGCATGGTTCTGCGTCGAGGTTGAAAACTCCAACTGATTTTGTTGGTTTTGTCCTTGTAACTTGCTATGGTAGTTGTTAAGTGACATATCTTCAATGAATTCGTAGGCTGCTTTAGGAGTTTTGTTATTCAGAGTTCCACCGGCGGCTAAATCTATTAGTTGTCTCATTGAGGGATTTACACCATTGTAAAAAGTTTGGACTTGTAGCCACAAAGGTAATCTGTGGTGTGGACAACTCCTCAAGAGATCCTTGTATCTCTCCCATGCGTCGTATAATGTCTCTAAATCCATCTGCACAAAAGAAGAAATATCATTCCATAAAATTTCTCGGTCATTTGATGCCATGTGGTTATTGAGCCTCATGGTAATGAGTTCAACCATTGTTTAGCTTTATTCCTTAATGAAAAGGGAAATAATAGAAATCGTTTGGCATCGTCAGAAATGCCATTTATTTTGAAGGTATCACAGGACTCTAAAAAATTAGCTATATGAGTATTCGGGTCTTCGTCCTGCAAACCATCAAATTGAACAAATTGTTGAATCATTCGTATAGTGTTAGGTTTTAATTCAAAATTATTAGCAGCTATAGCAGGCCTAACGATACTAGATTCTGCTCTTGTTAAATGAGGTTTAGCATAATCATACATAGTACGCAGAGCATTGTTCTCTGCCACATCTCATGGTGGAATATTTTCATCCATCCCTTCAGTAGGATTGGATTCGCCTTCTTGGTAATTTAAGGCTCGACTGATTTCTCTGCGATTCCTACGAGTGGTAGATTCGATATCATTATCATATATTAGAGGTCCTGTCGGGTTCCTTCTAGTCATAAACTAGATGTACCTGCTAGGCAAATAAAGAAATAAAATTAGCAAAAACAAAAAATTAAAATAAATTGCAAAAATAGAAAAAATAAAAAAATGGCTAAAGTAATAAAAATAGTGTTTTCTTAATATTTTAATTTCCCGGCAACAGTGCCAAAAACTTGATCATCTAAAATTGTCGAGTTTTAAAATTTATAATAAAGAATGATCGAACTTGGAAACTAACTCTGACAACGACTTAAGGCAAGTGCACCTATCGAACAATAGTATAGTTTAGGCAAGACTGGATTGTCGAACCCAAGGGAATTAAAAGTACTAATACTCACTTTCTTTCTATTATTTAGCCTGAATATGAAGTGATTGATTTAAACTAAAATCTAATTACTAAAATAAGACGCAAAGACAAAAAGAAAAAAAATTAAAGAAATAACTTTTAGAAGAACTCAGTTGATTACGTCGATACGCTATAAGGAATCCACCTAGACTTCACTTGTTATCTAACACTGAGCCAGATGATTTCTTCACTTAGCTTGATCCGTAAGACTCCCTAACTTATATTAAACCCTCTCTCGTGGTGAATAACGTCTAACCTTAGGTTGATTAATTGAAATCTCTTTCTAATTAAAACCCCTAGAATCGCATTAACTCGATCTATGGACTCCCATATTAGGTTTCACCCTAATCCGAAAAAATCTCGTCACCCTATCTCTAGGCGCGCGATCAACTCCGCTTAATTATGCTAGATCTACTCTTAAGGAAGGACTTTTTCTCCACCACCTAAGCACATTCGACTTGAATCAATATTCTGAAAATATTAAACAAAGATTAAGCACACATAATTAAGAACAAACTAAGTATTTATCATATAGTTCAGAAAATAATAACAAGATTCATCTAGGTTTCATCCCCTTCAGGTATCTGAAGGGTTTAGTTCATAATGATAAAATAAAACATCTCAAGAGAAAAGATAAAACAAAACATAAGAAATCCCTAAAACCTCCTGAAGGAATTGAAGGAGAGATCTGCCGTATTGAGTGGAATTCCGGCTTCTTGAGATGAATCAACTGGCTATCTTCGAGTGATTCCCACGAATCTGGCCTTCTGGCTTGGCTTCTTGGCCTAGCTGACTACCTAACTGACCTCCCTCTTTCAGGTTACACTTAGGGTCTTTATATAGGCTCTTGGAATGCGTTTCTTTCTCCCTAAGTATCCTTTTCTGAGTGAAATTCCTCTTTTCCACGACAGGGCCATGGCCATGGCACACGCCCATGTAAATCGACTTCAGGCCGTGTTTCGATTCTGTTGATTGAGGCATGACCGTGTAAATCGTGGTCCAGGTCATGTTTCGATTCTGTTGATTGAGGCACGGTCGTAAATTGAAGTCCAGGCCGTGTCAATTTCCACTTTGGCCCAAATTGGCCCGTTTTAAGCCCGTTTCTCATTTTTTTTGTCGCTAGGTGCTTTCCTGAGTATAAAACATGAAAAGAAAGGATTAAGAGCACCTTTTTACATAAATCAAGGAATAAATCATCCAAAAGTATGCTAAATATGGGATTAAAATATGTTACTTTTACGGTTTATCAAACCTACGTCAAAGAAGATGGTTAGAGCTGTTAAAAGACTACGAGCTTGTGATAGATTATCATCCGAGTAAAGCAAATGTTGTTGTAGATGCACTGAGTCAAAAATCATTGTTTGCACTACGTGCTTTGAATGCTCAGTTAGAATTAGCTGATGATAGTTTTGTGATAGTTGAATTAAAAGTGAAACCGTTGTTTATTAGCAGATATGTGATACTCAAAAATCTGATAATGAATTACTAACTAAACGGGCTCAGTTTGAATTGAATTTCGAATCTAAATTTCAAAGTATTGATGATTATTTGAGATTTTGGGATCGTATCTGTGTTCCGAGAAATTCAGAGTTGATTCAACTGATTCTGAGTGAAGCACACAATAGTAGTCTATCTGTTCATCCGGGAAGTACTAAAATGTATCATGATTTGAAATGACACTACTGGTGGTCTGGTATGAAACGGACATTTCAGAATTTGTTTTGAAATGTTTAGTTTGTCAGCAAGTGAAAGCTGAACATCAAGTTCCATCAGGTTTTTTACAACCTATTCTGATTCCTGAATAGAAATGGGATAGAGTGATGATGGATTTTATTTCTGGTTTGCCCTTAACTCCAAGAAAGAAAGATGCAATATGGGTCGTAGTTGATAGATTAACGAAAACTGCTCATTTTATTCCGGTAATATCCGATTATTCATTTGACAGATTAGCCGAGCTTTATATTTTTTAGATTGTGAGTTTGCACGGGGTGCCATTATCCATTGTGTCAGATAGAGATCCAAGATTCACATCGCGATTCTGGAAGAAATTGCAAGAAGCTTTAGGCACGAAATTGCATTTCAGTACAACTTTTCATCCGCAGACAGATGGTCAATCCAAGTGGATCATTCAGATTTTAGAAGATATGCTAAGATGCTGTATACTTGAGTTTAATGGTTCGTGGGAATAGTATTTTCCATTGATTAAATTTGCGTATAATAATAGTTTTCAGTCAAGTATCAAAATGGCACCTTATGAAGCTCTGTATGAATGCAAATGTCGTACATCTTTATATTGGACCGAGCTAAGTGAAAATAAGCTCTACGGGGTTGATTTGATAAAAGAGTCAGAAGAGAAAGTGAAATTGATCCGAGATTGTTTGAAAGCAGCATCTGATCGTTAGAATTCTTATACGGACTTGAAACGAAAAAATATAGAATTTGAGATCGGCAACAAAGTATTTTGAAAGTGTCACCGTGGAAGAAAGTCCTTCGATTTGGACGTAAAGGAAAGTTGAGTCCGAGGTTCATCGGGCCGTATGAAATCATAGAACGTGTTGGGCCTGTTGCATATAGATTGCTTTTTCCACCTGAGTTAGAAAAGATCCACAACGTATTTCATGTCTCGATGCTCTGTAGGTATCGATCTAATCCATTACAAGTTATTGCTCCATCTAAAATTGAAATCCTATCTGATATGACATACGAAGAGGAACCGATCCGTATCTTAGCTCGTGAAGTGAAAGAGTTGAGAAACAAGAAAATTTCGTTAGTGAAAGTACTATGGCATCGTCACGGAATAGAAGAGGCTACGTGGGAGCCTGAAGATTCAATGAAACAACAATATCTGACTCTATTTAATGGTAAGATTTTTTGGGATGAAAATCCCTAAAGGGGGAAGGGAGAATTGTAACAATTCGATTTATACCCTAGTCGAAACAGTGGTTTCGGGACCACAAATCTGAGTTCGTATAATATTTTTAATAGTATTTTTGTGTCTCTGATAAGTGATTATGCATGTGCTAAAGTTTCGTAACTTAATTTATCTATCTGTGAGCTTAATTTGAATAAAGGATTGAATTGCATTAATTGTGAAACTTGCATGCTATTTGTTAAAGTATCAAGGTGTTATGGCTTTGTAATGGTGGAGGCCTTGTATGGCAATTAAGCCATTATCATGTTTAGTGGACGGCTAAGGTAATGAATGACCTTGTAATTATATGTTATAAATATATGAATAAAGGCTATTTTGGTAATTTAATTATTAACATATTATTAATGAAACCAAAGATGAAAGTGTTCATCTTTTATTCTTTTGTTTTCCCAAAAATATCAAGAAAGAAAAAGAAGAAAACCTTAAGCTAGGTTCGGCTATTTCAAGCTTGATTAAGTTATGATTTTGAGTTAGATTTTGATGATTTTTATGTTTTTGAGATTGTTGCTTAGTCTAATATCAAGCCCATGTCTCAATTTGATGAATTGATGTTGTTCATGAGAAATGTCATTGATGTTATGTTGAGCTTTGTGATGATTTATGGTGTTAAATGAAAGATTTGAGCTAGATGAATATGTTTTATTCTTGAATTTTTGATGAATTTAGCTAAATAGGGCTAAATTGAGAAAATGGTAATATGAAGGACTAAATTGTAAATTTGATGAAAAATATGGGCTTGTTTAAGATGTAGGAACATTCGGCTAAGCATGAGTATAGGTTGATTTTGTGAATTTGATGTTTTGAGAAAAATAGACTAAATTGATAAATTATGCAAATATGAGAGTTAATTTGCAAATAGCCCTAAATATATGTGTATGAATTGAATTGAATGAATTAGTGAATAAAAGGGTTAATTCTAAATATGTTTAGATCAAGAATCGAGGAAAATAGACTTAGATCGCGGGAAAGCGAAAGTAACCGAGTAGCCGTTTCCATTCCGATAGATTGAATCTGAGGTAAGTCATTTTGCAAATAAATGTACTTGTATGGGATTGTAAATGTTCATATGACTAATAATGATAACGAATGTTTATGAGAGGTTGTGCTTATGAATTACGAGATAAGGTCGATATAGCGACAATGTCCAAGAAGCCTCGTACGAACCTAGGAATAGATAGGATTAGCTATGTCATGACATAGGTATCTATTCTATTTTATCATGTAAGACCACGTCTGGAACGTTGGTGTTGATTTGAAATTTCGTGTAAGACCTCGTCTGGGACGTTAGCATCAATATGAGCTTTACGTGTAAGACCATGTCTGGAACATTGGCATCAATATGAGCTTTACGTGTAAGACTGTGTCTGGGACATCGGCATCATATTGATTCGTGTAAGACCTTGTCTGGGACAGTGGCATCGATATTTGAGTGCATGTAAGACCTCGTCTGGACGTAGGCATTGTACAACTATTCCAAGTTTTCTGAGCATCCTACTAAACTCCTATTGGTTCAACGGGCAAGTCTGTGATATGAATTGCAAATTCGAGCTATGATCAATTAAATGAACAAATGTTTGATTCAGGTACGTTTGGTGCATACACAAGTGTGTATAAAAAGGTAAGTACCTATATGACTTTGATTTTAAGAGAAGTAAGATTAAATATGAGAATGTGAATGAGATGCAAGAATGATTATGAAAAACTATGTATACAAATGATTCTTGAATTGATTAATGTGGAAATATGGTTAAGTATATGATTCAAAGCATATATGTGCTAGTTTGATAAGTTTATTTGTATTATGACTTACTAAGCTTTTAGTAAGCTTACTCTGTGTGTATTTTATCTGTTTTATAGGTCGTCAAAGCAACTGAAGGCTCGGGACCGTCAAGGATTGTCATCACACTACTAAACTCTTTTTGGTACACTTTGAAAATGTATATAGCTAGTTATGACATGTATAGGCTAGTATTTGCTATAAGTTTGTCTTATAATCTTAGCCATGTGTTTTGGCTAGTTGTGAGTTGAGAAATTGTTGGAATGTATGTGATATGTGAAGTATGTTTTGGCATGGCTAGATGACGCATAAAATGGTCTAGTTTTAAGTAAGCAAATGAATGAATTATGCTTTTGATGGGATGAGTTTTAGTCTTGAAATTTGTCATAGTTGGAATTGGTATTGAATGCATGGTTTGAATGGTTATTTTGGTATAATTTTGGTTGTCATATATGCATGAAATAGAATGGTAAATGTTGCATGTAGGTGTGACCCAAGTGGGTGGCATTTTGGTCCTGCAAATGACCTATAATGTCACACAGCCATGGCACATTGGTGATCGTGTCAAACAGTCGAGTTTTAATATTTATAAAAGAGTGATCGAACCTGTAGACTAACTATGACAATGATAGAGGCAAGTGCACCTATCGAACAGTAGTATAGTTTAGGCAAGAATATCTTATCGAACCCAAGGGAACCTAAAAGTACTACTACTCACTTTCTTCCTATTATTTAGCCTGAAATACGGAGTGATTGGATTATTAAACTAATGAAATACTTAGACTAAATGCAAAGACGAAAGAATGAATTGGAGAAAGACTCTAGGAATACTCAGTTGTTAAAGACGATACCCTCAGGAAGAATCCACCTATGACTTCACTTATTATTTATTCCCCAAACTATATGATTTCTTTACTTAGCTTGATTCGTGAGACTCCCTAACCTATATTAAACCCTCTCTCGAGGCGAATAACGTCTAACCTTAGGTTAATTAGTGGAACTTTCATTCTCTCATAATAACCCCCTAAGGAAGCAGTAAATCGATCAATGGATTCCCATATTAGGTTTCACCCTAATCCGGTAAAATCTCGTAACCCTATCTCTAGGCGCCCAATAAACTCCACTCAATTATGCTAGATCTACCCTTAGGTAGGGTCTATTCCTCCTCCACCTAAGCACATCAGATTAAATTAAGCAACATAATTAAGAACAAACTAAGTACTTATCATATAATTTAGAAATCAAATAACAAAATTCATCATAGGTTTCATCCCCTTCAGGTATCTGAAGGGTTTAGTTCATAACTAAATAAGAAAACATCTCAAGAGAAAAGATAAAACAAAACATAAGAAATCCCTAAAACCCCCTAAGAAATTGAAGGAGAGATCCCCCGTCTTGAGTAGAACTCCAGCTTCTTAAGATGGATCAACTGGCTATCTTCGAGTGACTCCCCAAAAGATGAAAGCTTCGGTAAAAGCCTCTGCAAAAAGTCGTCCCTTTAATGTCTGCCTTGGGTTGTTTATATAGGCTTTGGGATGCTATACTTGGCTCCTAAGTACCTCATTCAAGTAGAATTACTATTAGAGTGTTGGAGTAGACTTAGGAGTATGTTTCTTTGGCTTCAAGCATCCAAATCTGAGTGAAATTGCTCTCTCCATGGCAGGGCTCGCCCATGGCACACGCCTGTAAATCGTGGTTGGTAGTGTCTCGATTCTGTCATTTTGGGCACGGTACCGTAAGTCGAGATTCAGCCGTGCTTGTGTGTGTCATCGATTCGGACACGACCATGTAGATCACCGAACACGTCCGTCTTTGTGCTCTAGGTGTCAGTGAAGCACAGGTCGTGTGGACTTTAGGCTAGGCAGTGTCAATTTTTGCTAAGGCCCAATTACTCTGCTTTTAAGCCTATTTTGTGTTCTTTTTATCCTCGGTGCCTTTCCTGAGTATAAACATGAAAAGAAAGGATTAAAAGCACATTTTTACATAAATCAAGGGCTAAATCATCCAAAAGCCTATTAAATATGGGGTTAAAATATGTTACTTTTATAGTTTATCAAATACCCCCACACTTAAGCTTTTGCTTGTCCTCAAGCAAAATTCTCAACTTATAATTAAAACAAACTTTCCATAATTCATAATTCCTATCGATAATGTCTCATCATAATTCATAGATAATTTATACATGAATAATTCAACTCAAAGAACCCTAAAGATTCAATCACGATAAGTCATACCTTTATAGCACGAAAACATAGGTGTCTCCCCTTATCTAAGTAATTACCTTTAATTCAAAACCTGATAAGGACTGACATCCTCACTAAAGATTCACTCAAATCACTCAAAGTGTTTAAGGTTCAAGAATAAGCATTCTAAGTCAAACCTGAAAAGTTAATCCCATAGGCTTGCTTGAAAATTAAATCTCCACCATCAGATATGAGATGATACATGATCAAAACGTCTTTATCGAGGTTGCAACGGGCTTGGGTTAAAAGGTGTGGATAAAGGTTTGAATTAGAGGTTATACTTTAGATTGAATAAACTAATTACCTAATCTAAAAATAATGAACCTAATATGAGTATTTGCTTCAAATTAAAAATAATAATACTACTATTGATAATTACTCTATAATAAAGAGTATTTTCATCACTTGAAATTTTATAAAACTTTAATACTGAACTTTTTCTTCAACAATTGGAGTTTAAATGCTCTAAGCTCTTTTATATACTACTAATATTGAATAAACTTGAATTTTTTTTTTAAGAACAAACTAAGAAAAACTTAATAGAAGGAACTTTGATAATTGAAATAACCTAATTCGACAACTGATCAAATCAATTCTCGATAGAGGGGTAGTCAAAGGAATGTTGATAACAAATACAAAGGGATTTTGGGTTAACATTAGTGCATGAGTTAATAAAAAGGCTGTTAGGATTCAACGGGGTTCACTAGGGGTTATTTATGTAGGTAGGCTTTTTAGTGGAGTGAACGGGTTAAAACCTAGGTGCCTTTATCATCTCAGTATATCAAATCATTAATGTGGTCTCGACATGCATAAACGAGGCAAGTTCTACAATAACAGTTCAAAGTTGACATATTCATAATCAATAAAGTGAGCATGAAAAAGAATATATGCTCTATAAGGCTCAAAATCTCACAAAATTATGGGTGTTTTTGACATCAATCCCTATGAATTTTGAACTTTAAGGTAACACTCAAATTTAGTTCAACGACCTATAAATTTTAATTTTTAGAAAGTAGACTTATCATGCTTGGTTCTCTAGTATCCTTCAAATTTAGTCATCAATGCACAATTATCTATGACTTATTTAAAGACATATCAATAAAAATCATAAATTATTAAAAATTTCACCCTAATTAATAATATGATAAAAATACTTAAGATCAAGACTAAATTCAGGGTTTTGAGAATTATGCAAAAAGTTAGGCACTATTACCCCCACACTTAAGATGTACATTGTCCTCAATGTACAAGGATATATAATGATAATTAGATGCAAAATCAAAAAGATAAGTGGAGAAAGTAATACTTCCTGGAATCTGGATGATCCCGGAGTTTGCGTGTATGAGGTGTGTAATTCTGCAAAGTCACTTTGTTGATGATCTTGTAGTATATAATTGGTCAGGGATTCTTAAGAAATTAGATAGCCAATGGTAAATGAGAAGAAAGAGAAAAAAATGTAATACTAGTAAAAGTTCAAATTTAAATGCAACATTAAATAAAAAGTTTTGAAATAAAGGAAATAAATGAAAGATATATGAAAGTGAGGATTCAGAGGTCCTCATCGTCAACTGGATCCTGTGGAGGTGTCGATGGGGATATATGAAAATGATGGCAGATTTGCTGAAGGGTAGCCTCGATCCCTTCAAAATGTCGAGCAATGTCGATAAATCTGCTTTGGGTGCGATCTTGCTTTCGAATCGTGTTAAGCGTGCGAGATATCGCCATCGAAGTTCTTTGGATAGGATGGCTGCTGGCTTGGGACTGGTGGGGCATCATCAGTAATGCCCTCAGGCACCTCCTTGTTTGTGACTAGTCTGTATTGGAGGGGAACGGTCCCTCGAGGATGTTTAATCATCCCCATATGTAGCATCGTCTGGATGCCTTGAGGTACCATGTTACCCATCAGTGTGAGGGAGGTGATCTGATCGTCGGTGTTCAGTAGGTCGAAGTGTCGAGCCAGCCTAGTGTTGTATGGCCCCATTGATAGAATCCCCTTTCTGTGTTGTTCTATTTGGTGCTGGATAGCACATGCGATGAAATATGCCAAATCGAAAACGTCCCCCTCTGACATGCACGATAAGTAGTAGACATCGTGCTTGTTTACCACGTCGGTGCTTTCGCGTCGACCTGTGATAGTGTGGGCTAGGATGGCTTGGATATATCTCAGGGGTGGGCCAAGGGGTGTTGCCTTCGATCAACTGGGGTTGTAAGAATTCGTAGTGGGTGCTAAGCGGCGCCAACAGTGAAGGGGGTCACGAGGAGTTCTCGGTCTAACTTCGGAGAGGTTATTTTCCTCTCTAAATTAAATCATATAAAGTCCGAGAGCTATGCCGAATTGGGGAATGCTTAATTGATGTAACATACCCCTAACCGGAATTGCCTTTGTTCTCCTCGTCAAACCGTGCCATCATTGTTTGCAAAGTAAAAGTTGTGTAAAACTCTAGTGTTAGCTCTAGGTATGTGGGCTCGATGATTGAGAAGAACTGCTCCCATGGTTCGGTTGAAATAAGGGCCCAAATGTCATTTGCTAGTCCTATTTGTTCAACAGCGTTCCAGTCAATGCACCTTTCGATGCCTAAGGGCCATTCTCGGAATACCTTGTAACGCTCTTCTTGGGTAGCTTGAGGAAATCAGAGGAAGGGGTGTTAGAGTTCAGTGGAGGCAGTTCCGGATGATGATATGGGCCCCTTCCTTTTCTTGTTCGGGACGGCTCGTTTAATACGTGATGGCGACAGAATATCTGAAAAACACTTCCTTTATATAAGCAAGAATTTTCCTAACAATAATCAAAAATCAATAGCCAATATAAATGTTTCTTCAAGAACAAATACTAAAATCAGCAAACCACAATCTCATTATTCATTAGAATAATTCCTAACTAAAATCATGGCTAATACTAAATAAAATAATAAAGCTATACAAAGGACTCATGGGAACCAAACATGTTGCATAAAAATCATGATTTAAAGGCTAACTATGATTTGCATTAGAACATCAATTCTTCAATGAGGAGAGGCAATAAAATCTAACATGTATTAATAGTAAAGCAGACAATGCATTAAATAATGGAAATCAACAAGAAAAATAGAGTAAAGCAACCAAAAAAAATAAAACAATCAAGAAGAATAATAAAAAAACATATCATGTTTTAACAAAGACTAGACAAGAATTAAAATAAACTAAACATTATGAATCAGTTTTTTAAATCTAAAATCAAACAAAACTTTAAATAAAGACAAAATATGCAAAAATGTGAAAAAATGAACCAGGAGCAGTGGTGGGTGTGGTGCACGGTCGAAGGGCACGGTAGTGGTGCTGGTTTCTTCAGTGTGGGCACGGCCTGGTAAGGGCGTGGGGTTTTGAGCACGGTGGTGCTGCAGGCGTGTGGTTGGTTTTGGTTAGTATTTAGAGAAGAATGGTCGAAATGAGGTGGGTTGGAGGGAGAGGGATGATTTGGTGGCCGGATTGAAGAAGGGGAGAGGTTGGAATTTGATTTTAGGGTTTGGATTTGGGGGAGAGGACGGTTAGATTAATATATAGGGTCTGAGGCACGGTCATTCTCCACGCCCGTGTAGTTTTTAAATTTGCCTGTGCTTTTCGCGATTTTGGGTTTTAGGCACGTTTAGATGGATTGGCCACGGCCGTGTTGATGTTGCCACGTCTGTGTGTTGATTCACACGGATGGGTCGAACGGGCATGTGTAGCCCGTGCTTGATAAGTCAAGATGTTCAAGCGGTTAGGTAGGGCGCGATGCCGTGTTCTAACCGTGCTCAATAAGTCGGTAGCTTCACAAGGTCGTGGCACGGTAGCAAATCCGTGCTAGACAAGTCGGTAGCCTCATACGGTCAAACAACACGGGCGTGTCTGGTATCGCAGTCCATGTTGTTGAAATGAATTTTTCCCCTGTTTATGCACGGATCCGGCCCCGCCCGTGGTGTGCCCCCTATCTTGTACACGGTCTTGTGCACGCCCGTGTTCAATGCCATGTTAATAATCCTGCATTGCTATTAGATTTTTTTATTTTTTTTAGAAAAATTTTAGAAAGATAAAGTAAATGTTAGTGAGTTAGCACTCGGGTTGCCTCCCGAGAAGCGCTTGTTTATAGTCTTAAGCTAGACTTTCTCTATTTTCGGTTCTAAAAGAAGGTTCATGGAGCAGAAGCTCCTCTCTCATATCTCCAAAACCTGTACCATTATAAATTTTAAGTCGGTGACCATTTACTTTGAATGTGCCCTTAGTGGGGTGAGTTACCTCAATTGTGCCATATGGAAAATTGTTTTAATCATGAATGAGCCAGACCATCTTGATTTCATCTTTCCTGGAAATAATTTAAGCCTTAATTTATACAGTAGGACCAAGTCTCCTACCTCGAATTGTTTTTACCTTTTTAGAAGAGCATCGCGGCGTCACTTTGTTGCCTCTTTGTATAATTCTGAGTTCTCGTAAGCTTCAGTTCTCCATTCGTCTAGCTCGTTTATCTGCATCATTCTTTTCTTTCCTGCAACATTAAGATCAGAATTCAAAAATTTTATTGCCCAAAAAGCTTTGTGTTCTAATTCAAATGGTAGATGACAGCTTTTCCCATATACAAGTTTGTATGGGGATGTTCCTAGCGGTGTTTTAAAGGCTGTTCTGTGGGCCCATAAAGCATCATCTACTTTAACTGCCCAATCTTTTCTATTTGATTCAACTATTTTTTTTAGAATGCGCTTAAGCTCTCGGTTTGCTACCTCAACTTGCCTGCTAGTTTGAGGATGATATGGGGTGGCTATTCTATGGCATACTTCATATTTCTTTAGAACTTTTTCAAATTGTGTATTACTGTATGAGTACCCTATCACTAATGATGGCTCTCGGTGTCCCAAATTGGGAAAATAGTTTCTTGAGAAATTTAACTACTACCCTAGCATTATTGGTAGGTAAGGCTTCTACTTCTACCCATTTTGACATGTAATCGACTGCCACTAGGATGTATTTATTTCCAAATGAATTGGGGAATGGTCCCATGAAATTGATACCCCATACGTCGAATATCTAACATGATAACATATATGTTTGAGGCATTTCATCACGTTCAGAGATATTACCTATCCTCTGGCATTTATCACATGAGGTAACATACTTGTTAGTATCTTTGAATAGAGTGGGCCAATAAAAACCTGATTCGAGTATTTTGTGTGCTGTCTTAATACCACTGTAGTGTCCTCCTGATGGTCCTGAATGACAATGTTCCAGGATTTTGCTTGTTCTATCTTTGTAATGCATCTTCGAATTACCTGATCTGCACACATGCAGAAAAGAAAAGGATCTTTCCAAAAATAATTTTTCACATCAACCAAAGAATCGCTTCTTTTGATGATGTGTTAATTTTCTTGGCAAGACGTTAGCTGCTAAATAATTCACAATATTTGCAAACCATGGTACTTCAGAATACGTTAAAGAAAAGAGTTGTTCTTTGGGAAACGAATCATTTATTTCATGTTCACCAAGCTTTTTAGTATGTGGATTTTGAGTCTTGAGAGGTGATCGCATAAGATTCTCAGCTCCTTCTTATCTGTATTTCCAAGTCAAATTCACGTAAGAGTAGAATCCATCGTATGAGTCTAGGTTTTGCATCAGGTTTGGTTAAAAGATAAAGAAGAGCTGAATGATCAGTGTAAACGAAAACTTTCAATAATATTAGATATTGTCTAAATTTGTCAAAAACAAAAACTACAACTAGCAATTCTTTCTCAGTCGTGGTGTAATTTTCTTGCGCGGGTGTTAATGTTCTGCTAGCATAGTAAATTAATGGAAATGCTTGTCTCTTCACGCCCCAAAGCTAGCGCTATTGCAAAGTAACTTGCATCACACATTAGTTCAAAGGGTAAATTCCAATCAGGTACGATTATAATCGGTGCATTTATTAATTTATCTTTAAGGAAATTGAATGCATCTAAACATTCCTGATTGAAATTAAAAGGAACATCTTTTTCTAGTAATTTTGTCAAAGGCTTAGCTATTTTAGAAAAGTCTTTAATGAATCTTCTGTAAAACACGCATGTCCTAAAAACTTCTAATAGCCTTCAACGAGCTAGGAGGAGGTAATTTTCTATGGTTTCAACTTTTGCTTTATCTACCTCAATCCTTTTCTAGAAATCTTATGTCCTAAAACAATCCCTCTCTAACCGTAAAGTGGCATTTTCCCAATTCAAAACAAGGTTTGTTTCTTCACATCTAGTTAGAACTCGTTTTAAATTTTTAAAACCTTATTTGGAAAGAATTACCGAATACTGAAAATTCATCCATAAATACCTCCATGATGTCCTCCACGAGTTCGTCAAAATGGCCAACATGCAACACTGAAAAGTAGCAGGAGCATTACATAATCCAAAAGGCATTCTACGATAAGTAAACATACCGTATGGGCATGTAAATGTCGTCTTCTCTTGGTCTTCAAGAGCTCTTGGAATTTGGAAGTAGCCGGAGAGTCCGTCCAAGAAGCAGTAGTACATATGCCGAGATAGTCTTTCTAACATTTGGTCAATGAAGGGTAGAGGAAAGTGATTTTTTCTGGTGGCATCATTCAGCTTTCTATAGTCTATACAGACTCTCCAACATGTAACTGTTCTTGTGGGAATTAACTCATTCTTTTCGTTAGGTACTACCGTCATTCTTCTTTTCTTTGGAATTACCTGCACAGGACTTACCCAAGTGTTGTTAGAAATAGGATAAATTATTCCTGCATCTAGAAGTTTAATTACTCAGTTTTGACCACTTCTTTCATGTTCGGGTTTAATCATCTCTGAGGTTGCACACACGGTTTATATTCTTCTTCCATTAAAATTTTGTGGGTGCAAAACGCGGGGCTTATTCCCTTGATGTCGAAAATTTTCCAAGCAATGGCTTTCTTGTGTTCTCTTAGTACCTTTATCAGCTCCTCCCTTTTCCTGGGTTCTAGTTCTAAAGAGATGATTACTGGTAAGATAGAATTGTCCCCAAGGAATGCATATTCTAAATGTTTTGGCAACTGTTTTAATTCCAATTTGGGTGGCTCTTCGATGGAAGGTTTCTGTTTTAATACGTCATCTTATTCAATGTTTTCTTCTTTCATTTTTCTGAATGATGATGTATTCAGACTGATCTCATTATCTTCATCCTCTTCCCCCTCTCCTTGAGGAAGACACAGTACCATCGTGTCATCCCCGCGAGATTTCTGTAATGAATTTTTAATAATATGATCGATGAGTGTCAACAAAATAACAAGAATCATCTTGCTCTTTAGAATATCGGATGGCATCATAAATTTGAAAAATAGTTTCTTCATCACCTATCCTTAGTGCTAGTTTGCCATCACCCACATCAATAATAGCTCTAAAGCGATGGCTAAAAAGGGCGTCCTAAGATTAAAGGAACATTGATGTCCTCATCCATGTCTAATACAATGAAATCAACAGGAAAATAAATTTATCAATTTTACCAAGACATCTTCAATAACTCCTCTAGGATATTTAATAGATCTATCATCTAATTGAATACTCATCCTAGTGGGTTTTGGTTCCCCAAGATCTAGCCGTTTAAACAATCGGTAAGGCATTAAGTTGATACTAGCGCCTAGGTCTGCTAATGCCTTCGTGATGTTTAAACTACCAATTACGTAAGGAATAGTGAAACTCCCTGGATCTTTTAACTTTTGTGGTAGTCTATTTTGGAGAAGGGCTGAACACTCTTCATTAAGTTCCACCTTTCATACTTCCTCAAGCTTCCTTTTGTTTGTGAGAAGTTCCTTTAAGAATTTTGCATACTTTGGCATCTAGGAAATGGCTTCAACAAAAGGTAAGTTAATATGTATTTGTTTAAAGAGTTCAAGGAACTTACCGCATTGAGCATCCAGTTTTTCTTTCTTCAATTTTTCTGGATATGGAATTTGTGTTCTATTCTCTTTAGGCAATTTATTGTCGTTCTCAACTTCTGTACTTTTTTTCTTGGTAACCGCATGTGGTGTCTTTCCTTGTGGTTCAACTAGCTCTTTGCCACTCCTTAGTGTATGCCTTGCTTGCTTGCTCAATCTTTGGAAAAATTTCGTCCTTATTTCATATACTATTTGTTGAGTATTCAAGCGGCGTAATGAGCTCTCCCACAGAGTCTTGATTCCCTTGAGTGAGATTTGCTATTCATCAAGTGTTGCTTCTATCATTTGGAGACGAGAATCTGTAGCTGCCATGAATTTTGTCAGCATCTCTTCAAGGTTTGATTTCTTTGCCTGTGGATAAGGCTGATTTTGGTAATTTAGGGGAGGTTGCTGCCTTTGGTTTCCTTGATTTCCTTGTCCTCCCCACAAAAAATTTGGGTGGTTCCTCCAACCTGCATTATAAGTGTTACTATAGGGATTATTGTTAGATCGAAAATTGTTACGTATATAATTTGTCTGCTCATTTTCTGCTCCTGGTTGGTAAGGTGGGTACTCAGAATACACTACATTCCTGCTTGCTTCGCATTGTATAACTGGATGTACCTGTGAAGAACATAAATTATCAAGGTTTTTATTCATTAACTCCACCTGTGTTGACAGCATTGTCACTGCGTCTATGTTAAAAACTCTGGCTGATTTTTTCAGTTTAGCTCTTGTAATTTGCCATTGATAGGTGTTCAATGACATCTCCTCAATAAAATCGTAAGCCGCTTCAGGAGTTTTATTATTCAAAGTTCCACCGGCTGATGAATCAATCATTTGCCTAGTTGGAGAATTCACACCATTGTAGAAAGTTTGGACTTAAAGCCACAAAGGTAATCCATGGTGTGGGCATCTCCTTAGGAGATCCTTGTATCTTTCCCATGCATCATATAATGTTTCTGCATCATTCTGCATAAAAGAAGATATGTCATTCCCAAATTTAACCATTTTGGCTGGTGGAAAATATTTTAAAAGAAAATTTTCGGTCATTTGATCCCATGTGGTGATTGACCCTCTTGGTAACGAGTTCAACCACTGTTTTGCTTTATTCCTTAATGAAAAGGAAATAATCAAAGGCGTATGGCATCGTCGAAACGCCATTTTTTTTTGAAGGTATCAAGAATTCTAAAAATTAGATATATGAGTATTCGGATACTCATTACGCAAACCATCAAATTGAACAAGCTGTTGAATCATTTGTATTGTGTTAGGCTTTAATTCAAAATTATTAGCGACTATAAGCGGGCCTAACAATACTAGATTCGCTCTGTCAAGTTAGGTTTAGCATAATCATACATAGTCTGCGAGCATTCTATTCTTGCACATTTAGCGTTGGATTGCTTTCGTCCATCCCTTGATGAGGAATGGATCTTTTCATTCTTCTCTTTGGTAGTCTAGAGCTCGTCTAATTTCTCTGCGATTTACATGAATGGTAGCTTCAATGTCACTTTTGTATTCTAATGGTCCTCTCGGATTTCTTCTAGTCATAAACTAGAGGTACCTACTATGAAAAGAAAGAAAGAAATTTAGAAAAACAAAAATATATGTATAAAAATAAGAGAAATTTAAAAATAAAAATAATGGCTAAAGTAATAGAAATAGAGCTTTCTTAATATTTTAGGAGTCCCCGGCAATGGCGCCAAAAACTTGATCGTGTCAAACAGTCGAGTTTTAATATTTATAAAAGAGTGATCGAACACAGAGACTAACTATGTCAACGATAGAGGCAAGTGCACCTATCAAGCAAAGATATAGTTTAGGCAAGAATATCTTATCGAACCCAAGGGAACCTAAAAGTACTACTACTCACTTTCTTCCTATTATTTAGCCTGAAATACGGAGTGATTGGATTATTAAACTAATGAAATACTTAGACTAAATGAAAAGACGAAAGAATGAATTAGAGAAAGACTCTAGGAATACTCAGTTGATAAAGACGATACCCTCAGGAAAAATCCACCTATGACTTCACTTATTATTTATTCCCCAAACCATATAATTTCTTTACTTAGCTTGATCCGTGAGACTCCTAACCTATATTAAACCCTCTCTCAAAGGCGAATAACGTCTAACCTTAGGTTAATTAGTGAAACTCTCATTCTCTTATAATAACCCCCTAAGGAAGCAATAAATTAATCAATGGATTCCCATATTAGGTTTCACCCTAATCCGGTAAAATCTCGTAACCCTATCTCTAGGTGCCCGATCAACTCCGCTCAATTATGCTAGATCTAATCTTAGGTAGGGTCTATTCCTCCTCCACCTAAGCACATCAGATTAAATTAAGCAACATAATTAAGAACAAACTAAGTACTTATCATATAATTTAGAAATCAAATAAAAAAATTCATCATAGGTTTCATCCCTTTCAGGTATCTGAAGGGTTTAGTTCATAACTAAATAAGAAAACATCTCAAGAGAAAAGATAAAACAAAACATAAGAAATCCCTAAAACCCCCTAAGGAATTGAAGGAGAGATCCCCCGTCTTAAGTAGAACTCCGGCTTCTTGAGATGGATCAAGCTGCTATCTTGAATGACTCCTAAAAGATGAAAGCTTGGTAAAAGCCTCTAAAAAGCCGTCCCTTTAATATACGCCTTGGGTTGTTTATATAGGCTTTGGGATGCTATACTTGGCTCCTAAGTACCTCCTTCAAGTAGAATTACTATTAGGGTGTTGGAGTAGACTTGGGAGTATGTTTCTTTGGCTTTAAGCATCCAAATCAAGTGAAATTGCTCTCTCCATGACAGAGCACGCCAATGGCACACACATATAAATCGTGGTTGGTAGTCTCTCGATTCTGTCATTTTGGGCGCAGTACTGTAAGTCAAGATTCAGCCGTGCTTGTGTCTGTCGATTGGGACACGGCCATGTAGATCACCGAACGCGTCCGTGTGGGAAATGGATGATGCGGCCGTGTGTCACTGAGTTGACGACGTGCTCTAGGTAATCGGTGAAGCATGATTGTGTGGACTTCGGGCTAGGCCGTGTTGAATTTTTGCTAAGGCCCAATTACTCCGTTTTAAGCCCGTTTTGTGTTCTTTTTATCCTCAGGTGCCTTTCTTGAGTATAAACATGAAAAGAAAGGATTCAAAGCACCTTTTTACATAAATCAAGGGCTAAATCGTCCAAAAGCCTATTAAATATGGGGCTAAAATATGTTACTTTTACAGTTTATCAACGGGCGTGCCTTGAAGCCATGTGAGAAAGTCAGTATATGGCTTAATAGTACATGGCCTTAGCACACAGGGGTGATTGGTAGCCGTGTGGGTTTGGCAGGATCGACCACGGTCAGGGTACACGGGCGTGCTTGGTGGCCGTGGTGAAAAGTTAGGTTCGACTACGGGGAGGACACACGGGTGTGTCTAGCAGTCGTGGTAGGCACACGGTTTGCTCCCACGGGTGTGTATCCCCTGTATTTTAGAAAAGTTTTTAAGTTTTTGAAAACTTCTGTTTATGTTTCGTTTTAGTCTCAGCCCGGGTTATAAGCATGTTTAAGGTCTCGTTGACTTATTTAAGGGATAGTGTGTGTATGTTTGATGAATGAAATGTATGAAATGTTAGGAAAGTTTCTGATTTGTTCGATAACACATTTAACCCTAATCCGGCGACGGTTACGGATTAGGGTTGTTACGTCAGACATCTAGCCACAAAATCAGTAACTTCTAACTTCAATCCTGGCAACCAATACAACTTTTGAAGATCTCGGTATATGTTATTTCCACCAGAATACATAGCGTAAAGAAATTTCTTTATCGCCTCTCTCGGTATAAACATTTCAAATCAGAATCATTCGGCACACATATCCAGCCTCGAAAACATAACACACCCTCAGAGTCCAACCTAAAGTTGGCCGTGCTACCACTCACAATCTGTCGGAACCGACGACCCAAAGACTCGTCCTCTAGCTGTTTACCTTTAATCTACTCAATCCAATAAACTTTCATCGTCGAACAAGCTAAGTCGAGTGCACATCACTATCAGATCTGTCAAAACCCAACGGCTCAATGCATCGGCCACCACATTAGCCTTACTAAGATGGTCTTCAATGGTACAGTCGTTATCCTTAAGCAACTCAACCCATCTCCACTGCCTAAGATTTAGCTACTTCTGAGTAAGGAGGTACTTGAGGCTCTTGTAATCGCAGTAGATGACACACTTCTCACCATACTGAGATAGTGCCTTCAAATTCTGAGCAAAAACTAAGGTGGCCAACCGGATCATGCATCGGATAGTTAGCCTCATGCGTCTTAAAGTGACGAGACGCATATGCTACCACCTTACCATCTTGCATCAACACACCCCTAAAGCCCGACATGTGATGCATCACTATAAATCATGAACTCCTTTCAGTTGATTCATGTCGAGCAGAGCACGAGTCAATATAATCTTGAGCTTCTCGAAGCTCTCTTCTTTCTTAAGATCAAACCGGACAAATGGTACACCTTACATAGTAGCTTAGTTAAGGGGTCTTTGCAATCGATGAGAAGCCTTCCACAAATCGCTGATAATAACCTCCTAGTCCTAGAAAACTGCAGATCTCAGACATATTCTTAGGCTGTTTCCAATCCAGTACAGCCTTAATCTTTTCAGGATCGACACAAATCCCCTCATCAGAAACCACATGTCTTAGAAATGTTACTTCTCGTAACCAAAATTTGCACTTGCTAAATTTAGCATAGAGCTACTTTTCCCTCAAAATTTGTAGAACCACTCTAAGGTGCTCGTCATGCTCATCTTTAATGCTCGAGTAAACCAATATGTCATCGATGAAAACTATGATGAATCGATCTAGATAAGACTGAAATACCCAGTTCATCAGGTCCATGAAAGCTGCAGGTGCATTAGTTAGTCCAAATAGCATCACTAGGAACTCGTGGTGACCATAACGAGTCCTAAATGCCATCTTATGCACATCAGCCTCCTTAACCCTCAATTGATGATACCCAGAATGCAAGTCAATCTTGAAAAACACAAACACCCCTCGAAACTGGTCAAACAAATCATCAATCCTTGGAAATGGGTATTTGTTCTTAACAATCAACTTATTCAGTTGCCGGTAGTCAATACACATCCTCATGGATCCATCTTTTTTCTTTACAAATAGTACTGGTGCTCCCCACGGAGACACGCTAGGATGGATGAAACCACGATCCAACAACTCCCAAATCTGAGCCTTAAGCTCCGTAAGCTTCTTCAATGCCATTCAATTGGGAGTGATAGACACCGGAGCTGTCCTAGGGAAAAGCTCAATCCCAAACTCCATTTTCTGATTCAGAGGTAAACACCGGTAGCTCCTCAGGAAAGATGTTCAAAAAATCTCTCACCATGTGAATATCCTTTACAGTAGAGTCCCTAGAAATAGAAACACTTACATAGGCCAAAAATGCCTCACATCCTTTGCAAACCAGTTTCTCAGCTACCAGTGAAGAGATCATGTTAGCCAAGTAGTTCCGACGTTCTCCAATCCCAACTACCTCATCATCCTCCTCAGTTCTCAATACGACCTTCTTAGTCACATAGTCCAAGCTTACATAATGCTTGACCAACCAGTCCATCCCTAATATCATATCAAACTCCCCAAACGGAAGCTCTATCAAGTCAGCCAGAAATACCGTCCCTTGAACCTCTAAAGGAACATTCCTATACAGTTTGCTAACTCTAACAGATTGCCCCAGCGGGCTCAGCACAGCCACCTCACTAGAAGTACTCTTCACTGAAATTCCTAGATTTTCAGAAACAGAACAGGCAACATAGGAATGCGTAGATCCTATATCTATCAATGCAGTATAAGACACATCATAAATAAGAAACGTACCCGTGATGACGTCTGGGGCGTCTCTGTTCTCTCGGAGATGTACAGCATAAACAAGAGCAGGTTGCCTCGCCTCAGTCTGTCCAGCACCTCTGCTCGGTGCTCTCTATCTACGGCCCATACCGTTATCACCCCTAGTCTGACCACGGCCTCTCGGTGGCTGTTTTGCTACCCTCTGTGGCTGTATAGTACAAGTACCCTGAGCTTGCATCTGATCGACCCTTAACGAACACTCTCTAATATGGTGATCCAATAATCTACACCTCGAGCCGCCCAGTCCTCCTTCAACATTACATACGATGGCGTCTACCACAATAGGCACATGGCATGCAGTCCGATGGCGATGTGGGGCCCAACTCTAACTAGCCCATCAGGTCTGGCCTTTTTCTTAGGCCTTTGTCTGAACTTCGAGGACTCGAATCCATCTTATTCCTACCTCTCTCTCTGTCATGATTTTGGCACTCAGCACGCTCTCTCTGCGAAGCTATCATAACTCTCAAATTATCCCTGAGGCCATCCTCAAAGCGTACACATCGCTCATACTCAGTCCCTACCATACCTAGCGTATAGAGGCTCAGTCGTAGGAATTGACCTCACACTCAGCCACAGATCGATCTCCTTGAGTAAGGTTCAGGAACTCCCTCCTACTGGCATCATCGTAGCTTGCCCTTACATAGTTTCACTAGAAGGCGGTTTTAAAGAACTACCAGGTCAGACATTCGGGTTGAGTGCCCTCCTTAATAGTTAGCCACCACTGATAAGCCTTATCATGCAGTAGCGAGACTGCACCCTTAGGTTCTGCTCAGAGGTGCAATCTAGACCATCCATAATCTACTTCGTGGCCTCAATCTAGTATTCGGCCACATTAGGGGCGACCCTAGTGACACCCCTAAAGATATCAATTCTATTGGACTAGAGTCGTTTCGTAACCGACCCTCGGCCCCCAATCCAGTATTGGGTCCAGCGACCCTCTCCAATATCCTTAGCATAGCATAGGACAATGCGTCGTCCCCAGCCATGCGAACTTGAGACCCAATCTCGATAGCAGGCGACACTGGCATCTCACTCGTCTCCAAATTTGATATATTACCCAGTGAAAATGACTCAGCTTGAGCCCCTTTACGGCCTCTACCTTGGCCTCTTGTACCTCGTCCGCGGATACCTCATGCACTCATAGCTAATCAGTTTATCTTTTAAAATTTTATGAATCGGAATCTGGTTTGATATTTATTAGCAAATATTTTATGTAAACAATTTTAGTAATTTAGAGTGATTTTCATAAATCGCATGATCTCTATCAGTTTTCCTATAGTCTCAACTTTACTACGGTTTGATATACACTACCTAGAGTGTTTTCACGATATACTACCTCATGTAGTTTGAATATCATAACATTTTCAAAAATTAGTTTGAAATACTTACGGGATCGGTGCAGGAGACTCGGTGTACCACATACTCGATCCATTATTTCAAAACATTTGAAAATTAGTTCTTAAAACCAAATCTTAAACCCAAATCCATAGCAGGTTTTAAAACTTGGCTCTAATACCTAAATGTAACACCTCAAACCCGGCTTAGGCGTTATAGCGGGATCTAGCAATGTCACATGATAGGGTGTTTGAAAATCGTCTTAATCACGATAAAACCATTTCCATTGAATTACTTATCTTAATATCTTATTAGTTCCAAAATCATATTACTCATTTAGTTGATAGTTTCAAAAAGTTATTTATTACGGAAGCTTGTAAAATAATTTAAACAATCGGGCATTTCAAAATTGTTCATTTCTTTTGAAAGCAGAGGTTTCTAGTACTAACTTGTTGTAATCCATAAGGTAAAGATAATTAAAACCTAAAACTAAACCAAGTTTGAAAATCCAATTACAACCCAAAATTTAAATAGTAAAATAGACTAAAAATAAAACCAATAATCATAAATTAAAACCATGACGATCTAGAAGCATGGTCACCATCGAGTTCTTCACATCTGGAATCCATCTAGGTGCGGAGATTACATGTGCACATTGAATAGAGAGGGTGAGTTTTCGTAAACTTCGATGTGTAATCCTACAAAAACAACAAACAATCGGTAATCACGGTAGCACAATCAAACAGTCTTGGGCCTAAGCCCCTTTCGATGTCGATAGCGGTTTGGGCCTTAGCCCATCTCAGTACAATATCAAATATGCAGTGGGCCTTAGCCCATCACAATATCAGTATGCAATAAGGCCTTAGCCCATCACGATGTCGGTATGCATTAGGGCATTAGCCCATCATAGTATCGATGGCGGTCATGCAAGATTCAATATCAAAGTCCTACCTAACCGACCTCTATACACCATCTCGGTCAACCCTACATTCCATGTGGGGATTAAATTAACCACCCATCCCTACACTCTGAGGATAGTATCAAATGCGGAACAAAATAGTAATTTGCGGCTAAAATTGCCGATTATAATAAGCTTAAGAGCCTTTCAATATACTTCCTCCAAATATAATCAACTGAACGATGCAATGCACACATATAATAGATTACATGCTTTTATGCACTATTAGTAACGAGATATATATCGATAAACATGCATACATTTTATCATACTCAGTCCAATCATCATTTGTTCAGTTCACACAATTAAGGGTCCAAATAGAGCTTACCGACCCTACAATAGGTTCACAGTCGACTTGGGCGACCCGTGCAACCTTAGCAATCAATTCAGTGAAAATGGGCTCACACTCCTATGTGCCCTTCTCGTGTGGGCCCACACACCTGTGTGTCCTACATGGCCCAAATTGGCCTTGGCTGGCCCAAAACTCCAAACGCCCGTGTGGTTTACTTGTGTGCACCCACACACCATTGTGACCCACATTAAATCGATCTAGCACATGTGTCGTACATAGCCAGCTTGGCCATCACATGGCCGTGTCATGCGTGCACGGCCTGGCCTCGTCAAACACAAGCCTGTGTTAGGGCACATGGCCTACCACACGGGCAACCACATGCCCGTGTGACGTCGACAGTGAGGTTTTCAGCCTTCGCCGAAACCTCACTTTCTATGCAATTGAGTAAACACCTGGTACTATTTCGATGTAGAATCACTCTTGAGGCCTTTAAACCTAAGAAAAAAGTACCCAACAACCGTTTTTGCAATCAATTAAACAAATTCCACAACTCTCGAAGTAATATCTAAAACTTCTTTGGTGACAAAAACCACCACCTAAATTGTTCAAGCGATGATGAGAAGTCACTTGCTCATGCCTTCTCCTACACTCAAATTATTCACGAAAAAACATCCATGATTACTAAAAGAATTAGCATAAAATCAAAATACCTCTAAAAATAATTGAAACCTTTACCTACTCAACAATATGAAGGAGGCAAGCGTCTACATACTACGGTTGGAAAGAAGAAAGAAGGAAAAAATAAAGGAGAACAAAAGTAGGAAGCAAAAAATCGGAAGTGGAAAGAGAAGCGAAAAAAAAAAGCCCAAGCGTCGGAGGAGAATGGAACTTTTGGGAAAACAAAAAACTAATCACATATCTCTAATTTTCTCCGATAATCCACTACTCGAATTTACATTTGATCGAAACTCTCTCGATAAAATGAGAAAAACATACTCCCAGCTCGCGTAGGGATTCAAACTTTAGACCTCTATCACACCAACACATCTTAACCACCAGACCAGCAGGCCCATTCTGATATGGTTTTATAATAATTAAATATAAGCCCACTGAACAGAGATAGGGCTTATATCAGAAAAATACCAAAATTTTCCAAAACTAAGGCTTGAACTTGGGACCTCTCACACACACCCAGAACACTTAACCACTGAAGTAGATACCTAATTGTGTCAAATTTTAACAGAAACAAAAATAGAGATTTTGGGGTGTTACACTTTTAAAGATTAAGGGTTATACCATGGATGGTCTTGATTGATTCTTGATGTTTAATGCTAGATTATGAATCCTTGTTGATAAATAAACAAGTTTTGTAAAGTGATTTTGATGAAATTTGAATTTAAAGATCAATTTGTAAAAAAATTTAATTTTATTTTTTGATTAAAATTTTTTTAAAAATTTTTTTTTTTTTTAAAAAAAAAATTTTTTTTGGGGTTTCCCGGGGTTGGGGGGTTTTTTTAAAAGGGAATTTAATTTTTTTTAAAAACCCCAAAAAAATTTTTTTTTTTTTTTTAAAAAAGTGGGGGGGGGGGGGGGTTTTAAAGGGGGGGAAAAATTTTTTTTAATTTTTTAAAAATTTTTTGGGTTTTTTAAACCTTTTGGGGTTTTTTCTTTTTTTAAAAGGGTTAAAGGGGGTTTTTTTTGGGCCCTTTTTTTTTTGGTTTTTTCAAGGGGAAAATTTTTAAATTTTCCCCCTTTTTTTTTTTAAAAATTTTCCCAATTTTGGGGGGGGAAAAAAATTTTTAAATTTTTAAATTTTTTTTAAATTTTTTTTTTTTTTTTTAAAATTTTGGGAAATTTTTTTTTTTTTTTCCCTTTTTTTTTTTTGGTTTTTTTTTTTTAAAAAAAAACCCCCCAAAAAGGGTTTTTAAAAAAAGGGGGTTTTTTTTTGGGGGGGGGGTTTTTTTTTTTAAACCCCCCAAAAAAAATTAAAGGGGGTTTTTTTTTTAAAAAAAAAAAACCTTTTAAAAGGGAAAAAAAGGAAAAAAAAATTTAAAGGTTTGGGGTTTTAAAAAAAATTTTTTTTTCCAAACATTCCCCCAAAATTTAAAAATTTTTTGGGAAAAGGGTTTAATTTTTTGGGGGGGGAAAAAAAAATTAATTTTTTTTAAAATTTTAAGTTTTAAAATTTTGGTTTTTAAAAAATTTTTTTTTTAAAAACCCTTAATTTGGGTTTTTCCCTTTTAAAAGGTTAAAAGGGTAGGGGGGTTTTTAAAATTTTAAATAATTTTTTTTTTAAAAAAATTTTTTTGGAAAAATTTAAAAAAAAAAATTTTTTTTTTTTGGTTTTGGGTTTTTTTTAAAAAATTTTCCCCCCCTTTTTTTTTAATTTCCCAAAACCAAAAATTTTTTTGGGTTTTTAAAAAAATTTTTTAAAAAATTTTTTTTTAAAATTTATTGGGGGTTTTTCAAAATTTGGGGTTTTGGGGGTTTTTTTTTTTTTTAAAAAAATTTAAAAAATTTTGGGGGTTTTCCTTTTTGGGGGTTTTTAAAATTTTTAAAAAAGGGGTTTTTTTCCCTTGGGGAAAAAAAAAATTTTTTAAAAAAACCCGGGGAAAAAAAAAGGGTGGGGAAAAAAATTTGTTTAAATTTTAAACCCTTTTTGGGTTTTTGGGTTTAAAAGGGGGTAAATTTTGGAAAAATTTGGGGGTTTTTAAAATTAATTTAAAAATTAAAAAATTTTGAAAAGGGTTTTTTTGGGGGGTTTAAAATTTTTTAAAGGGTTTTTTTAAAAAAAAAAAATTTTTTTTTGGGGGGGAAAAAGGAAAATTTAAAATTATTGGGGGGGGGAAAAAATTTGGGGAAAAAATTTGGGAAAAAAAACCCAAAAATTTCCCGGATTAACCTAATGGGGAAAAATTGGGGAAAAAAGGGTTTTTTTTTGGGGGGCCGGAAAAGGGGGGGTTTCCCCTTTGGGGGCCAAATTTTAAACTTGGGGGAAAATTTCCCGGGAAACCCCAAGGAAAAAAAAGGGGGAAAAAAAAAAATTTTTTAAAAAAACCCCCAAAAAAAAACCCGGTTAATTAAGGGCCAAATTTTTTTTTTTAAAACCCCTTTTGGGGGTTTTTTAAAAATTTGGGGAAAAAAAGGGGAAAAAAAAAGGGGGGGGGTTATTTTTTTTTTTGGGGGGGGGAAAAAAAACCCCCCGGGGGGGGAAAAAAGGGGTGGGGGGGGGTTTTTTTAAACCGGGGGAAATTTTTCCCAAGCCTTTTTTTTTTTTAAAAAAAAAAACCCTTTTTTTTGGGGTTAATTTAATTTAAAAGAAGGGGGTTTTTTTAAAAAAATTAAACATTTTCCCCCGGGGGTTGGGGTTTAAAAAAGGGGGGAATTTTTTGGGGGGGGGGGAAAAGTTTAAATTCCTTAATTTTTAAACCGGGGTTTTTCCCCGGGCCCTTTTGGAAGGGATTTTTAAATTTGGGAAAAAACCTTTGGGGGGTTTTTTTTTTGGGCCTAAAAAGGGGGGGGGGAAAAGGTTGGGGGGGGGTTTTTTGGGGGCCCCCAAAAAAAGGGTTTTTTTGGGGGGGGGAAAAAAAATTTTTTTTAAATTTTTTTTTTGGGGTTTTTTTTTAAAAACCCGGGGGGGGAAAAATTTTTAAATTTTTTTTTGGGGTTTTTAAAAAAAAAAAGGGGGGGAAAAGGTTTCCCCTTTTTTCCTTTTTATTTTTAAAGGGGAAAAAAAAGGGGGGGGGGTTTTTTTTTGGGGGGGGGAAAAAAGGGCCCAAAGGTTTTTTTTTTAAAAAAAAATTTTTGGGGGTTTTAAAAAACTTTTTAAAAAACCCCCCTTTTTTTTGGGGTTTTTTTTTCCAAAACCAAAGGGTTTTTTTTAAAAAAAGGGGCCAAGGGGGTTAAGGGGGGGTTTTCCCAAACCCCCAACACCTTTTTTTAAAAAAATTTGGTAATGGGTTGGTTTTTTAAAAAAAAAAACCCCAAATTTTTTTTAAATTTTGGAAAAATTTTTTTTTTTTAAAAATTTGGGGGGGGGAAGGGAAAAGGGCCATTTTTTAAAAAAGGGGGTTTTTTTAAATTTTTAAGGGGGAAAAAGGGGTTTCGGGCCCCAAAAGTTTTCCCTAAAAATTTTTTTGGGGGTTTTTTTTAATTTTTGGGGTTTTTCCCTTAAATTTTTTTTTTTTTAAAAATTTTTTTTAAAAATTTTTGGAATTTCCCAAATTTAAAAAATTTTAAATTTTTCCCCGGGGAATTTGGTTTTTAAAATTTAAAAAATTAAGGAGACATACCTATGGGTCCACTTATAAATTATTGATCGCCCACAATGCATCATTTAGTCACAAAATCAATCTTTCCTATACGCTTAACGGTCTTTTCCAAAATCAATTTGATTTCTCAATTTGACATACCTTGATCATTTGATTGAGGTGATAAGTCGTAGAAACTCTTTGCTTACCTCATATTTTCTCAAGAGTGCATCGATTACTTTATTACCAAAATCGTTTCCGATCATTGATCAAAGCCTTGGGTGTACCAAATACGGGAAAAAATTTAATTTTTGGAAATCCTACTACTGATTTGGCATCATCACGGGTGGCTCTAACTTCCACCCATTTTGACACATAGTCAACAACAAAAATATAAATGTTATCGAAGCGATAAAACAAAAGGTACCATAAAATTGATGCCCATACATAAAAAATTTCACATGCATGTATAAGTGTTAGAGGCATTTCATTCTTACGGCTCAAATTTACTACCTTTTGACATATTTCTAAGTTTTACAAAATAAATATGCATCACGAAAATATGTGGCCAATATAATCCACATTCAAGTACTTTATGTCTTGATTCGTTTAGAGCCAAAATACCCACCACATGCTTATGAATGAAGAAAGGCTAAAATTGATTTTACCTCGGTTTCTAAAATGCAAATCAAATTACACAGGTCAAAATAGTATTTCCAAAATTATGGGTTGTCCCAAATATAGTATCTCGATTCTTGTTTAATCTTATCCTTTTCGGGTCATGATAAATTAGAAGAAATTATAAATGTAGCAAGGTAGTTTACCATGTTTGCGTACCAAGGAAAACATGTTTGTGTAAGCAGACTTTCATCGAGAAATTGTCTTTAAGAGGTGTGACATCTTTTGATAGAGGTATTTGGCTCAAATAGTGGATTCTTGAATTCTCGCATCCTTTTTATCCTCAATCTCAAGATCAAAATCTTGTAAAATCAATATCTATCTAATAAGCATTGGTTTCACTTCTTTTCCCAATCATATATTTAAAAATTTGCATGGTAGAAGAAAACAACAATTTTAGTTCACAATAAACATGATCGAAACTTTTCCAAAACAAAGACTATATCTATAAATTATTTTCAATGGTGGACTAGTTGCTTTGGGTAAGGATCGCTCTTATGTTGTAATCTAATAAACATGATTTGAAAGGGTAGTTCCAATTTGGTGGTTGTCTTTGTTACACCTTACGAGTCGACACCAAGATCGGGTACAAGGCCTTCCATGCTTGGTCTTACTAAACTCTTCAAATTAGGCTATAAAATTTCATTTAAGCCTATCAATTTCTCAATCTTGGCCTACAAGGCCTTAATCATACCTCAAGAGGTTTTGGAACTAATCCAAAACTTTTACGAACTTAAGAAACTTTTCCACAAAATAAGAGCCACACGCATACGTCTTTGGTCTAAGACACATGCCGTGTGCCTCTAGTGACATGCGTGTCTTCCACGTGGTGGAAAACAGACTAATTTCTGCACACAACTTACTTGTTGCCACCACCCGTGTGTCTAAAACTTAGCATTCGACTTATCCACACGGCATATGTACATGCCGTGCGCCAGATCGTGGGGTGAATTAAATTCAAGTGCAAAGTCAGAGACTTCACATGGTCTAGAACACACGCCCATGTGCTAGCAGTACCTCACATGGTCTAGACACATGCAGTGTCAACACATGTGGATAATTATCAGACTATCTACCAAGCCTTTTTCACTACATTACATACATTCATTATGCTATTTCAAATCATTCTCAAATCATCAATCAAAACACTTGAATTAACACCTTTGATTCATAAAATGAAATCTTCCTCCCATACATGGGATAGAACTATTTCTAGTACAATTTCAATTGACTCTTATCATCATCTATATCTATATACAATCATTTCATAACTCATTTAAAGGCCAACACATTTGGCACATTAACAATGACTTAATCAACCTTAAGTACCCGACCCTACTACATGCCATGACTCATAATGACTTGATACTTCATACCAAAATTACGCTCGATAGTGTGAAAACATATCAAGCGATTTCTGCTCGAGCTAGCTAAAATAACCTATAAGAAATGAGAAAAGAGAAAGTAAGCAATAATGCTTAGTAAGTTCATCTGCATAATCGTGAGTTATTGGTATTCCTTTGAATAAGCGTAACTACAAGGTATCATGTCGAGTTTTCTCATTAGCTCATGGTTTGCTTACTCAATCCTCTTTAAAGCTTACTCGTTCTATCTCTTACCACATTCTTACCATACCACAAGCCAATTGCTTTCGTTTAATTAGCATACATTCCTTCACTTGATCACACATGATCATATAAAAACAACAATCAAGCATTTTCGATAAGCCACTCATTCTACTAATCTCTTGGTGGTTTAGCACTTGCCCACCATCAACCTCTAATAGGGTGGCATGCTTTTACGCCACCAATCATTTATACTTATGATGATTTAGCAGCTTAGTTCACCAATCATTTATAAGCAATGGTATTTACCTGAGCCCATCGATTACTAATTAATCGGTGGTAACACACATATGCGATAATAATATAATTGAGGGTATAGCACATAGCCCATCATTAACATCAATAAGGTGATAGCACATAGCTCACAGTTATTTTACATTCATGGATAGTAACATATATTCTCTATTCTAATGTTCACTCGATAACATCCTCATGCACTTTCTATTCTTACTTAACTTTCTCGATATTCATTTGCATTCCTACAAGCATCAATAACTCTATCTCATGCACTTAAAATACTTGATCATACATAACCCACTAGGGGTTCATCATATCTTGAATTCATCTCAATTCGATTCTAACACAAACTTGTGCTTCTCATGGTGCCATCACATACTTTCTCTCTTTCAATACTCGTTGATTCACTCAAATTGTTAAATAACACTTTTGAATATCATACACTTAATGTCATCTTGACATCATACCCCGATAGGGCCTTACATGTATTAACATATCAATTCCATGTCCCCAGGCATGGTCTTATATGAATTTTTATCACAGAAGCCATATTCCAATATGGTGCTTTACGGGACTTTAATCATCATTATATCATGCTATGTACATTTCTCATTACTCTTAGCTCAATTCTCTTGACATCTCATCAAAATAAATTTCATACATTCATAGACTAAATATACATTCCATACAACATTGGAATATTAAATTAACTAGTATGTAATTGCAATGCTTGTACATGAACTTACCTCGATGTGAAATGGCAGAAAGGGACTTTTTACCCACATTTTTCTTTTACTTGGTTCTAGGTTAGAATCTAGTTTTCTTTGATCTAGAATAATAGAATTTGCTAATTTAATCACTTATAATTCATAATTCACCATAATCTACACTTTAGGCAAAAATGACTATTTTGCCCTACACTTTGAAAATTACAATTTTGCCCCTAGGCTCGTAAATAAATTTTCATCACATTTTCTTGTTAAACAAACTTAGCTGAACATTTAATCCTCTTATAACTACTCATAATTCCAACTATTTCACGCCTTAATGAACAAATTACAACTTTTGCATTTTAGCCCCAATTAGGTGTTTTCACAACAACCCTTTCACAAAAGTTGTTTATCAACATCCTATCATTCATTTTCACCCATGAAATCTCATCAAAAAATAAAATCTATCATGGTAAGTCTCTAGAATTTCAACCATGTTGCAATTTAGTCCCCATGCAGCTAGCTTAAGCTTTGGGGACTCAAAATACAAAAATCATCAAAAACAACCATCAAATTGACTTACTTGAATGGAGTAAAGCTTTACGGAATTTTAAGCTTTCAAATCCCTCCATGGTTGATATTTTGGTTGGAGAAGAAGATTAAATGAAAAGATGATAGCTTTTTCTTATTTCCTCTTATTTTATTCATTTAGTCAACAAAAGTCACCAACTCTTGTCAAATTTTAAATTCTTTGTCCCTTGATCGTCCATCACTCTTAGGGAGGTATAATTGCACTTTAAAGCCCTCCCATTACATATCATGGCTATTTGGTACCTTTAGGAAATAAAAATAGAACTTTCACACTTTATGCGATTTAGTCTTTTTCTGATTTAGCTAGAATTAAGCTAAAATTAAAGCACGAAATTTTCTTACACCCTTATAAACATGTTATAACACATAAAATTTCATGAAAATAATTTTTCTAACCTCGGATTAGTGATCTCGATATCACATACTAATTATCCCTAAATCGAGAACATGTTACATGTACTATGGGTGCCAAAATAAGTTTGTGTTTGAGTCGTCAAACACATCCCTACATGATTGATCAAACTCAAATTCTTTGTCTTTCTGTAAGACGTTATAGATTGGTTGTGCAATCCTTGAAAAATCCTTAATGAACCACACTTTAAAAACATGCATGATTAAGAACAGAACAAATCTCCCTCATAGTTGTGGGGAATGGAAGTGAGTTATAACATAAATTTTTGTCTTACCAACCGAAATTCCTTCAGAAGAAATGATATGGCCTAGAATTAATCCTTTTTCAACCATGAAATGACATTTCTCATAGTTTTGGCAAGATTTGACAAACATATATCAAAAGATTCACCATACATAGTAAAGTCGTCCATAAATACCTCAATTATTTTCTCGTAGTAGTCAAAAAATAAACTTACCACCACACATTTGGAATGTGGTTGAGTGTATTACAAAGTCTAAATGGCATCCTTCTATAGGTGAATGTGCCAAAGGGACACGTAAGCGCCATTTTCTTTTGATCCTCTAGTGCCCTTTGGAATGCGGAAAAACACGAGTAACCATCAAGGCGCAATAATGAGATTTACCAACTAAGCGTTCTAGCATTTGGTCAATAAAAGGAAGTGAAAAGTAGTCTTTTAGAGTTAAAGATTTCAACTTTACGTAATCTATGAGGACTCTCCACCTATTTTGAACACGATTGGGAACCATTTCACCTCTAGAATTTTTAATTACGGTCCTGCAGGATTTTCTTTGGCACTACATGACTGAGCTAACCCAATTCTTGTTAGAAATGGGATAAATCATCCCAACATCAAGTAATTTCTAAACTTATTTTCTTACCACTTCCATCATGGGTAGATTGAGGCGTCTTTGAGTCTTTCTTTTGGGAATTGCATTCTCTACTATTGGAATTTTGTGTATTCAAGTCAAGGGACTCAAACCATTAATTTTGTGGCGTCTATCAATAACCCTTTTATAATCTCTAATAACTTTCGTACCAAATTTTCTTTTTAACTTTGAGAGTGTACTTGATATTATTACGAACAACGTATTCCCTCACCTAGAAAGGCGTACTTCAAATGGTCGAATGAGTGGTTTGAGTTGAATTTTAGGAGCTTGCAAAATAGATGGTAAAAGTTTAGTTTTCAAGGGATATAATTCAAAGGTTTTACCTAGATTTCTCTGTAATTGCGATGCCTCCATATAAACAATCGTTTCACAAATTGACTCTTCAATAGTGATCCACTCCTCTAGTTCTTTCATGGTATCAAAATCTAAACTTTTGCAAAAGAAAATTTGTAATTCATATTTTCATGATATTCCAAATGCAACTTAGTTAAAGGCTCAATTATATCAACATTTGAAACATTAGTAATCGTGTTGGAGACGGTTCATGGGCTCACAAACATTAAATTTCACTACTTCTCCATTGAACTCCATGGTGAGAATTCCTCCACACATCAATCTTTGTTTGTGTAGTACTCAAAAATGATCACCCAAGTAGTATATCGGAAGAGTTGGTTGAGTTTTCATCATATATGTTGATGATGTAGAAATATCAGGGAAAAATAAGTTCGTTTACCTTGATAAGAACATCTTCCAACACTCATTAGGATGCACCTACACCTATCGCAAGTTGAATGATTACACATGTTTCTTTTAAAGGACCGATGTTTAGTAGTTTATAAATAGACAAAGGAATAACATCAATTGATGCACCTAAGTCATACATGGCTTTTTAATCCCAACACTACCTATTTTGCAAGATATAGAAAACATACTTTGGTCCTTACTTTTAAGTAGTATTTTCTTTTTGTAAAAGCAGCGGACACATTTTTTACACCTCACATTTTCATTACCTATGAGTTTTTCTTACCGGTGCATAATCCTTTTAAGAACTTAGCATATCGTGGAATTTGCTTAATCTCATCAAGAAGATGAATGTTTATTTCTACCTTGAGAAAAGTGTCAAGGATCTAATTCTCTTCTCCTCCTTTTGCATTGGGCGAGTCTTTCGAGGAAATGGTGAGTCGTTTTGAAAATGGTTTTTGTGGTGTTGAATCCATCAAAGCCTTTGAGTCAAGTTTCCTTCTTTCTCGTCCAACGTCGTGGGCACAACTTCGTGCAAGGTATGGGTTCCAAAACTATTCCACTTCTCAATGTCATAGCACTTGCATTATGTCAAAGATTAGGTTTAGTTTGAGATGGAAATTTTCCTTGTGACTCTAATCAATTGATTGTAGCGCAAGCTTACTCATTTATTTATCCAGCTCTTGAAGATATGTTTTCATCCTCTATTGAAATTTTTGGTACTCTTGGCTAACCTTTCCACTGTATGGCTTCAAATGATGATTTTGGATGTAGTAGCTGTTTGATTTGGAGCATACTTCTTTTGGTATAGTTGATTGAGTCGAGGATTAGACCCATAACTCAAATTTGGATGATCTTTCCACCCCATATTATAAGTGTTGGACTAGCCGAAAATTTTTGACAACATTTGCTTGTTTTATTGAACCTCATGTAAAATAGGATAGGAGTTAAATCGGGTGATCGACATAGCACAAATTCCACGAGTAGTTACGGGCTTATTTATTTGTAAGAAAATTTTAAACAACATTAGTTATCTTATAAATTTTATCTTCTAGAGATAGAACTTAACCCATGAACCCATCTTGTGGGTTCTTTAGCCAATCGAAATTGTTGAGAGTTCACAACCATAGTTGAAATTAACTTTTTTCTCTACGAGGGCATCATATTAACAAGTGCCCTCCACTAGCGAATCTATCATTTCCATCTCCATTGGAAGTAACCCTCTCATAGAAATATTGCAAGAGCAACTATTCGGTCGGAGCCATGTTGTGGGCAACTTGAACACAAATTTTTGTCTGGTTCAGGTAGTCATAGGCGATTCGGTCTCCTTTTGTCAAATTCCTACAATGTCCCTCATTAATTTGGTGCTTTCAAATCTTGGAAAAAAACACATTAAGAAATAAGCGAAACATGTCGGACCATGTATTAGCAGATCCATAAGGTAAATAAAATAACCACTCTCTAGCAGAGATAGCTAATGAGAAAAGAAAAGCACAAAGTTTAATTTGACCTTGAGGTCACTCCCTAAGGTTTCATGCTTGTGTAAACCATGTGCAATTCTTTGATATGGGTATCGAATTTTCATTTTGTAATCCATGATGAGCAATAGATGAATCAAGCTCGATTTCAACTCGAATGACGTTCTTTTTCTGGATAAGTTATGCATAATGGCTATTGTTCATCTGGTGCTGCTTTGCGAGCTAGTGTATAGTTTGACCTGTCATTTAAATGCCTTGTCGAATGAGAAAATTTCCTCGATTAAGATCATGTTTGAACTTCGGTATGTGGTCGTTTACCATGTCAAACAATTTCTCTTCATAGTTTTCGAGCCAACTTCTCTATTTCTGGCTCAATTTTTAGAGTCCCCGGTTCTAACTTGGTCATAATGAAAATAACTGAAAATTATAAAAATATTTTCAATCCCAAAGCGGTGATAAAATTTGATGGGCATTGAAACCACAAATAAAAATTCCTATGATAAAATAACTCTAAGCAGTAGTAAATAGTAGTAAAGTTAAGTTCACAAGTTGGTTATTGTGATCAACTTTCACTTTTCTTATGAATAAATTTACATCATGTCAATAGTTGTGCTTACGACTCGAAGCGAACTTGTTGAAAAATAAATAAAATAAATAATAGGATTTAATAACGTTAGAAATTAAATAAGTGAGTTAGTAGAAATAAAAATTATATTAATCCAAAATAAAATAAAATAAGAAAATGGATTTGAATTTTGCAAACAAAATTATAAACCTCGACCTCAAACTCGGTGAATTCAGGTTTCTAAATCTATCCTTGAAAATGAGTTTTCTACTCAATCAATAAGCTAGTTATAGTGGCTAAGAACATCACAACCGAATTCTTCCTTTCATAATAGATCACGGTACAACATGCAAAACCAACCATTGCCAATTGTCTAAGCAGTGATATCGCAATTCAAGACCTCAATAGCCTTATGTTCTAAAGAATCCAACTTCGGGTCAATGGCCTTGTCGGCGGGATGTTTAAATCGATAACTAATTCCCTTGGAAAATCCTAGTATGACCTTGTTAATATACATCGATTTGTTCGAAAATCTGAATACTGCACGACCAACTCATCTTCCCAACTATATAGCAAAATGACTCCAACCAGCGTGCACTTTGTGTTGAAATCAAGTTAACTTTAAGGGACCAATTTGTACTATCTCAATATTACGGAGAAATGGTGAATCCGTATATGAAATATTTTTAATCTGATTCATTTCTCACGACTCTTATTGGAAAGAATCTGAGCCTAAAGCTAAGTTAGAAATTTAGTGAAGCATGAAATTAAAATTCTTTTGTTAGTTTATGGAAGTGGATTTAAGGAAATGATGGAAGATGAAAAGGGAAGGGAAAGGAGGGACATGAAACCAATTAAGCCAAAAGTGACTAAAATGGAAAAAGGCGTGAGAATGCCTTGTAATGTTATTGGCGCATGAAATAGAAAGAAAAATAATAATTTTCATTCAATTCCTAAGAGATTCAAGTGTGTTTTTCAAAGGCCACCACACCTATTTAAATAAATATCATATACTAAAAATAACCTAACCACTAATTATATGAAATCAAAATAAGATTTTTATTTTCTAAATATGGCTTTTACAAAGTCAAAAATCGATCAACCCTAAATGTCTCAAAACTTGGTTCGAACTCTTTTATTGCTTGTGCTCAATTTAGTCCTTTTACGCTTTTTTTTTATTCAAAGTGCGAATTTACGTTTACGAAGAATTTAAACATAAAATCACCAATTTAGTAGGATTTCATTCAAGAATTAATTGATTCAAACACGTAAAATATGCAAATAAACATGCTATCAACCAACAGACAATTGAATAGAAAAACCCTATCGCCACTTTGGAATTTCAATTTCCCGCATTTCTAATATTCCAAATAATTCATTTGACAAGTGGAAGGTTAAATAAAACATTCTAATAAGACCTTGGAACCCTAGATGTCCAAATGACTTGAGAAAACATTCAATTACTAGCAACATGAATTGCAGATTCCACAAACAAGCCACAACATTCATAGAATGGATAATTGGACATTATCCCAGTACATTCCTCATTAGTCAAAAGTTTTTGAGGCCAAGTAACCAAAGAGAAAATCTGAACTCTTTGTGGTGCAAAAACTTTCCAAGTGAAGGAATCACTTTTGAGTTTCCTTTGGACATTAAAGCAAGCGATTCTTGTATGTTCACGCAATAAAAAAACACTTGTTGTAGCTTCTTGATGGAACACAACCTAAAATCCACTCAACAATCTCATAATGAAGAAGCGAGCGTAGCCAATCTGCATTCCATGAACCATTCATATTTACAACGTTGCAAACACGTGGGGAAACTTAAATGGGTCCACTTGCCATGTAATATTGTGCCAAAGGCCCGACCCCTTAAGCTAAAGACCAAGCCAAAAATTAACTTGACAACCATCTTAAACCACCGGATGAGACCCTTCTTTACATCCTCTCAAACATTAGCTATGGACTACAGGATGTAGAAGCGGTTACTACTGTTGGTATCACCCAAAAGGATCCCATGAATATTATATTTATTCCTCAATATCCACGAGCATCTTAGTATTAGTCACTAGGTTAAACCCCAAGTTTAAAAGGAAGAGTTTGCTCTAATCAAAAGCCTCTTAATCCTTAAACCCTATTTAAACATGGTGTACAACAAACATCCCGATTAACGGTGACACCTTCCTTTTGAAACTAATGATCCCCACAAAAACTATGAGCCAACTTCTTAATTTCATATGATGACATTGGAATTCTAGCGGTAGTCATAAAATAGTAGGGTCATATTAGCACCTATTAACGGAGTAAAAAGACCAACCAATGAAAGTTTTGACCATCCCAACCATCAAGTTTAGATCAAACTTTATCAACTAGAAACTAAAAAAGTACCAACCCCACCCTCTTATGAAATAAAGGTACACCAAAATACTTGCCGGATCATCAACTTTAGTAAAACCAAGTTTGGAACTTAACCTTGAAGCTATTTCTTGAAACATTCCTCGAGAAAATACATGTGTCTTCAACCTATTGACACAATGACACGAGTAATGGTAGAAGGTATCCAAGACATTTTGAGATAATTAGCTCCCTATCATACGCTTACGTAAAAAGAAAAAGGTCATCTACAAAAAAAAAGCGTGAGATTAAATAGAACCTCTACGAGAGAGTAACAAAGGTTCCAAAGACCCTATTTCCATAGCCACTTCAATCATATGCCCAAGCTTTTCCATCACTAACATAAACAAATAAGGAGAAAGGGATCCTCGTCTTACTCCTCTAGATGGAATGAATTTCTCTAACAAAGCATCGTTCCACAAAATCTATATAGGCGATGACATGACCTGGTTCATTATTGCACAAACCATAACCCGACAAACCCGACATCATATAAAGGTATCTTGTAGGAAATCTCATTGAACCACAATCGTAAGTTTCTCTCTAGATCAACCTTAATTACCATTCATCCCTTTTTCTTTTAATTATTTTCATCATGTGAAGAGCCTCTTAAACAATAATGATGTTATCATAAATGGAGCATGAAGCTATAAAACTTGATTGGCTCATTTCACAGAACCTACATCACCTATCGAAGGCAAATAGCGATGCGTCTTGAAAAATGATCGTATACAAAATAGTATAAAAGGCGATAGGTGAAAAATGGCTTATAAATTTGCATCGAGAACTTTGAGAATCAAAACCAAAAGGTCCTATTAAGATCCAAATCATTACCCACCTATAAGGACATGCCTAACCATCTTCAAAATATTGATCCTATAATATCCCAATCAAGCAGATAGAATTTTATGTGCAAACCATCAATTCCAAGAGCTTTAGCGACATCATACTAAAGGCAGAATGTCAAACCACATCCAAAGATACCTACTACAATAAGTTTAAGCATAAAATGATCCTAAAATTGTGGAAAAAGTCCCTTACAAGGAATTCCCCAATCAAATATTGATCAACTATATATAACTTTGAGAAATGCTCAAGCTGCAAGAGACTTAAGAATGTTGCCATCATAACAACATCCCATATCATCAATCATCATCCCCTCGATTTTGTTTTGCTTCCTTTATTTCATAGTACAACTATGAAAGAATTTAGTATTCCTTTCTCCATTACAAAGCTACTCGCTTCTTGATTTTTGAAACCACAATAATTCCTTCAAGTTTAACATATTGTCAATTTCAAAATGAACCTCTGCTTTTTACCTTCTGAGTTTCATAGAATCCCTTCATTTTATACCTTTTGAATACGGTCAAGCTTTATAACGCCCTAAATTTTTAATTTTAATTTTTGGGTATACGTGACAATATGTATCTGCCTCAATGGTTAAGTGTTCTAGGAGTGTCTAAGAGGTCTTAAGTCTTTGGCTAAATTCGGTATTTTTCTATATAAAGCCTAAACCCACTTCGATGGGCTTAAGTTTAACTATTAGTAAGTACATGTATCGAGAATGGGCACTCTTTGATGCGGTGGTTAAATGGAGCATTAGTATCTTTGGAGGTCTTGTGTTGAATGTAGTGTCTGGTAGATGAGTCTCTTTTGGTTCATTTATGAGAGAGAGTTTGGATGGAAGTAGAATTGTGATAGTGTGGGTAGTGGAGAGTTTGTTGGAGAAAATTAAAGGGAATTGGGATTGGAAGTTATCGAAGTTTCTTTTGATTATCTTTTACAAAATTTGGTATTTTTCCCTCTCAAACTTTTGGCGTGGTTTCCTTTGTCTCTTTGTCTTTAATTTTCCACGACTTACGGTTGGGTTATTTGGTGAATCATCACTATTGTATTCTGGATTTTTGTCAATTGGTAAGTGATATTCTTCAACATTTTCTCGTAGTTTGGGCTCTAGTAGTGATAGTTAATGAAGGGTTATCGTTGAACTCTCTGTTAGGTGAATATCAGTCGAGGGAATTTCAATCATGCGTAAATGTTTGAGATATATTTGCTTGTCTTAAGGTAAGGGTTTAGTCATTTTATGGAGTTTCTCATCGCTTTGATTAGAAAATGTCGGTTTAAGCGATTAATCTGGGGTTCGTTTGGTCAATTTTAGGTTTCCAAAGGCTCGAAATTGCTTTTTCATCAATTGATACCGGTATGTACCTAAAACACGAGAAAATAGGGTTTTAATGAAAGCTAAAAAATCTCTTTATCGATGTCACACGAGCATATGATTAGCGAGGCGGTAGGTGTGCGTAAGAACACGGTTGTGTGATGATGGCGGGTAAGTAGTGTAGTACACCTGGCGCTAGACTATTTGTCTTGTGTGAGCCATCGGCGTGTGAGCCTACCAAGTAGTCTACAGGGCGTGTGGGAATTTGGACCGGTAGATGTGATCCATACGGGACAAGGCCAATCTGGGCTTGTGGGCCTACATGGGAGGCCACATGGGCATGTGAGCCCATTTTCACTAAATTGATTGCTAAGGTTGAATGGGTCACCTAAGTCAATTGTGAACCTATTGTAGGGTGGATAAGCATTACTTAGACCCCAATGTATGAAATGTTGATTCATGGATAAATATTGTGCATGATGATAGTATGCATGTATACATTCTTGATTATAAATCTTGATATAATGAGATAGCATGTCATGTATTTTAAGTTACTTTGCATGGGGTTGGGGTGATTTTATATGAAGGAAGTGTATTGAAAGGCTCTTAAGCCTAATATACTAGTAGCTTCATTTACCAAACTACTATTTTATCTTATTCGGTTTTTACACAGGTGTAGGGATGGGCGGAGATGGTGTGTAGAGGTTGGTTGGATAGGACTTTGATCTTGAATCTGTATATCTATTCTTGATAATGTGATGGGCTAAGGCACTTGTGCATAATAATCTTGATATTAAAAGGGCTTAGGCCCAAGTTTGTTTTATTTGTGCCTTGTGTTCTCTTGTTGTTTGTTTTCTATGGGATTACACATTGAGTTCGTAAACTCACCCTCTTTGTTTATTGTGCACATGTAATCCCCAAGCTTAGAGCGAATCGATCTGACAGGGGATTAGGTGGTGACTACTGATTAATAAAACTTTCTATTTGACTTTTGGTTTTTATCTTTACTATTATTATTGGGTAAATTTTCGATATAATTTGGCACTTTCCTTGGTCTTTTCTTTATTGAGGTTTTCATGGGTTTAATAATTGCACAAACTCAGCGAACAAGCGGTTTCTCTAAAACAAATGGGTTTTACCTAAAATGGATGGATTTACTTAATTAACTCATTTTTCATAAAATAAGTGATATTTTGAAGCTTCCACAATGAATTATGTTTTAAAACAATCAATTAAGTAAGTGGCGATTACGAAACAAAAGAGATAAATAGAAGATAATAAATGGTAGCGGTTTTAACATGAAAATTTTGTTTTCAAATTCCATTTCATGTGACATCACGAAATTAGCCATAATGTCTAAATTTGGGTTTATGGTGTTATATTTAGTGGTATCGGAGTAGGGTTGCAAAACTTCATTTGTGGATTTTAGTTCAAAAATTAGTTTTTAAAGAATTAATCTAGAAATTATTTGAAATGATTTGACTTAGTATGTGGTACAAGGTCTCGATCTCTGATCACGTAAGTATTACGGCTGAGATAGTTTAAGCTGAAAATCTTGTAGATAGAATATTCTAAAACTACATGGGTAGTATCTTGTGAAAGCACTCTAAGCGTTATATCTGAAACTATAGTAAAAGCGATATTGTAGAAAAATTGGTAGAAATGCGATTTGCAAAATCACTGCGAATTCTTGAAGCAGTTTACATAAAACATACGCTAATAAATATCGAAGCGTAATCGATTCATAAAAGCGATAATGTAGAAAAAATCCACGAATCTCGATGAGTGCAAGAGGTATTATGTGGATGTGGTACTAGAAGGCGAGGTAGGCGTAGGGGGGTTAGTGGGCCCTCTTCCGAGGGTAATATACCAAATTTAGACACAAGTGGGCGCCCGATTATGCTTCTCTTTGAGCAAGGTCTCAAGATCGCATATTTGGGGGCGATGTATTGTCCCGGCTATACTAAGGATAATGGAGGGAATGTTTGGGCCTATCTGAGGATCTAAAGGCCGGTGGGTCGATTACAAAATGACTCTGGTCTAATAGGGTGAATTTTTAGTGGTGTCAATGGAGTCACCCCTAATGTGGTACGTGTCTTGGATAGAGGCTACTGGAGGCGGATTATAGATAACCTAGATTGCACCCTAAGTAGAAAGCTGAAGTATCACGGTCTCTCTGTTGCAAGGCAAGCTTATCGGTGGTGGTTGGTATTAAGAAGGGTTCTTCGGCCGAGCGTGCGAAATAGAATTCTTTAAGAGCGCCTTCAAAGAAATATGTGAGAGCCAATTATGAGGGCCTTTCGTGGGAGGAGTATCTGAATCTTACTCGAGGGATCAATCGGTGGTGAGTATGATGGCCCAAGTTCCTAAGATTGAGACACTATGTATGTGAGGTATGGTGGCATCAAAGTATGAGAGGTGTATCCACTTTGAGGATGGCATCGGATATAATTTGAGAGTTACGATAGCTCACATGAAGAAGGCGAGATTTTACGATACGGTAGAAAGGTGAAGATCGCCGAGAATGTTAAGCTCATTTGGCGCCAAAGCGAGAGATAGAAAGGGATAAGAATAAGAGGATTGAGGCCTCATGTATTGCATACAAAGGCCTAAGAAAAAGGCCGTCGATGGGCCGATTATAGCTAAGGCGCCTATTCTTTACTCTTTGGATTGCAACCATGGGTGGTTGTAGTAGGCGCCATCGAGCGAGTGTTGGATGAGGACTGCGGCGTGTCTAAGGTTTGGATCATTAGATCATCACATTAGGGAGTGTCAATAATGGCCGATCACAAAGCTTCGAGAATCTGATGCTGCTTGACCAACCAGAGGAGAACCTGCTGACCATCAGCAGTAATTGTGGTCGGAGCTAGGAGGTGGTGCGGTATGGGTCTTGACCCAGAGCAACTGGAAGTCTTCAGAATTGGGAGCGAGAGCAACTTTGCTTTAGTTTATCTTTGCGTCAGCAGGGAAGACGAGATGCCCAGACATCATTCAAGAATGCGTTTCTAATTCTTGATGTACCTTATCTTGCATTAATAGACATTGGGTCTACTCACTCATACATAGCTAGTAACATATCGAAAACTTGGGGATGTTGGTTGAGAGCACTATGAGTGAGGTTATTATCTTGAGTTCGTTAAGGCGGTCTATAAGGGTTAACAAGCTATTGAGGAGATGTCTGAATTAGAGGTTAAAGGCGATCTTCTAGGCTAACTTAATGGAGCTTCCGTTTGGAGAGTTTGACCTAATATTGGGAATAGACTAGTTGGTCAAGCATCGTGTCAACTTGGGTTGTCGACTAAGAGGGTTGTATTGAGGCGGGGAGAGTAATGAGGTAGTCATAATTGGGCGTCGAAATTACTTATCTAATGTGATTTCTTCCTTTGGTGGGTGAGAAATTGACGCATGAGGGGATGTGAGGCATATTTGGCCTACGTAAGTGTTTCTATTTTAAGGGACTCTCTTGTAAAGGATATCCTTGCTATGCAAAGGGATTTTTAGACATTTTCCCGAAGACTCTGGGTTTACCTCAAATTGAGAGTAAAGTTTTGGATTGAGCTTGTCCTAGTATAACTCTAGTGTCTATTGCTCCCATCGAATGGCAAGAAAGAGCTTCTGAGCTTAAGGCTCGATTAGGGAGTTGTTGGATCGTGGGTTCATCCACCTAGTGTGTCTCCGTGAGGCTTGTGATCTATTGTTAAGAAAAGAATGGATCCATGAGGATGTGTATTGACTACCGTCAACTAAATAAGTGACCATCAAGAACAAATATACATTCTGAGGGTGGGTGACACATTTGACAAGTTCACGAGGAACTTGGTATTCTCTAAGATTGATCTCGGTGCAGGGTACCATCGGTTGAGGCTTAAGAAGGTGATGTGCATAAGGCGGCATTTAGGACTCGTTATAGTCACTCTGAGTTTCTAGTGATGCCATTTAGGTGACTAATGCAGCAGTAGCTTTCATGGATCGATGAACCAGAGTATTTTAGCCTATCTGGATCGATTTTTAGTGGTGATCATCGACAACATATTGGTTTATTTGAGGATTAAGGATGATCATGACAGCACCTTAAGATTGTTCTTGATTTTGAGGGAATTTCTATGCTAAGTTAAATAAGTCCGAGTTACAGGTTACATGAAATAATATTTACGGGTCATGTGGTTTTAATTTGAGGGATTGAGTCGATCCTCGAAAGATTGAGGCGTAATGGATTAGAAGCTTGACCTAAGAATGTGTATGAGATCCGTAGATTTTTGGGTTTGGCGGGGTTATTACCGATGATTTGTGGAAGGTTTCTCTTTGATTGCAACACCTTAACTAAGTGCTACGTAAGGGTGTACCATTTTCTAGGCGATATCGTGAAGAAGCTTTGAGAAGCTCAAGGCCTATTCAGAGGCTCCTATTACGATATAGTCGAACACGGAAAGGAGTTCACAGTTTATAGTGATACATTACATGTCGGTTTTGGGATGTGTGGTCATGTAGGATGGTAAGGTGTTAGCATATGCATCCGCGTCGACTTAAGGCATGAGGATGACTATCGACTCATAATTTAAAGTTGGTGCCGTAATCTTTGCATTGAAAATTTTGGAGGCACTACATGTATGGTGAGAAGTGTATCATCTGCTGATCACAAAAGCCTCAGTACCTCATTACTCAAAGGAGGTGAATCTTAGGCGGTGAGATGGGTTGAGCTACTTAAGGATTACGATTGTACCATTGAGTACCATCAAAGCAAGGCTAATGTGGTGGCCAGATGCCTTTGAGTAAATGAGGTATGATTGATCCAGGAAGCGATGTTAAGCTCGACTTAGTATCGAAGATTGGAGTTTATTTGGTGAGTGCGCAAGTCAAACTAATCTAGATCAAGTAGATTAAGGATAAACAAGCTGGAGGATGAGTCCACTGAGCTTAAGGTTTCTCTGATTGAAAGTGGTACTATCACGGACTTTGGGTTGAACTACGAGGGTGTGTTGTGTTTACGAGGCCGGATATGTGCCAAAGCGATTAGAATTTGAGCGAGTCGATTACGGGAGGCGCATAGTAATCTTTATGTGATCTTTGGATAGTAAGGTGTTAGCATATCGTCGCGTCGACAAGGCGTATGAGGATGACTATCGACTCATGATTTGAAGTTGGGCTAGTAATCTTTGCATTGAAAATTTTGGGGCACTACATGTATGGTGAGAAGTGTATCATCTACTTTGATCACAAAAGCCTCAGTACCTCATTACTCAAAGGGCTGAATCTTAGGCGTGTGAGATGGGTTGAGCTACTTAAGGATTACGATTATACCATTAAGTACCATCAGGCAAGGCTAATGTGGTGGCCGTATGCCTTTGAGTCATAGGGCTATGATTGATCCGAGGCGATGTTAACTCGACTTAGCATGTTCGAAGATTGGAGTTTGTTTGGTGAGTACTAAAGTCAAACTAATCGGATTGAGTAGATTAAGGATAAACAAGCTGGAGGATGAGTCTTTGAGCTTGAGGTTTCTCTGATTGAGAGTAGTGCTATCCACGGACTTTGGGTTGAACTACGAGGGTGTGTTGTGTTTCTAAGGCGGATATGTGTGCCAAGCGATTCAAATTTAAGACGATCGATTACGAGGGGCGCATAGTAATCTTTATGTTATGCATCCACGGTGGGAATAAGATGTCTGAGATCTTGAGAGTTGTATTGGTGGCGAGATTGAGCGAAGTTACCAATTTTGTGGCTAGATGTTTGACATGTTAGCGGGTTAAGTGAACATCAATTACCTTGAGTTCTTTGGAACCAATTAAGATTACGCAATGGAAGTGGGAGCGAGTGACGATCAACCGTTAGTGGATTACCCTTGACACCTACTAAGAAGGATTCAATGTGATCAATCGTGGATCGATTGACCAAGTCTGTACACTTTATCTTTGGTTATGAAGATTATTCTCGGTGGCGAACTCTATATTTCTAAGATAGTGAGACTACACGGCGTACCAGTTTCGATCATCTCTGATAGGGGTCCTCGCTTCATGTCTCAATTTTGAAAAAAGCTACATAAGGCTCTGGGTTCAAGGTTAGACTTGATCTTTGCGTTCCATCCTCGGACCGGATGGTCAATCGGATAGGGTGATTCAAATCTTTGGAGGATATGTTGAGGGCTGTGCTACCAATTTTCAAAGGCGATAGGGAAGAGTATCTACCATTAGTGGAGTTTACTTATAATAAGGTTTTCTAGTCTAGCATTGAGATGGCACCTTACGAGGCTTTGTATGGTCATAAGTGTCACACTCCTTTATCTAGACTAAGTTGGGTGAAACGACGTATTTTGGGTCCTGAATTGGTTTACGGGGCCGAGGACAAGGTCAAATTGATTAGGATCGACTAAAAGTGGAATCGGAACGGGAGCGGAACTCTTACGGATCTAAAAAGGCGTGAGATTGAGTATTTTGTGGAGGACTTTGTGTTTCTTAAGGTCCCTCCATGGAAAAAGATTCTAAGGTTCGATCGTAAAGGCAAAAGTGAGCCTTAGGTTTATTGGGTATATTGAATTACGAAGTGAGTGGGATGGTTGCGTGTCGGTTGGAGTTACCTTTAGAGTTAGACCGCATTCATGACATCTTCCACATCTCGATGTTGAGGCACTCTGACTCGATCCTATACATATATCTCACTGTTGAAGAAATTGAGGTTAGGCAGGATCGACCTTGAGGAAGAGTCGGTTGATTTTGTGATCGTGACACAAAGGTTACGAGGAGAAATCTATTCCTTTGATAAAGGTTCTATGGTGGAATCATTGCTCTTTGAAGAAGCCACGTGGGAACTGAGCATGAGATGTGTCGTGATATCCTCATCTATTCTTATCGAGTAAATTTGGAGGTGAAATTTTCTTTTAGAGGTAGAATTATAGCCTTAAAATTTTAATTTTTTTGGGTATCACGTGACAATCGCATACTGTCTCGGTGGTTAAGTATTACGGGATTATGCGAGAGGTCCTAAGTTCAAGCCACGTTTTTGGCTAAATTACGGTATTTTTAAGAATAAAGCCTAAACCCTTTCGATGAAGCTTAAGTTTAACTATTTGTAATTACATGTTAGAATGGGCACCTAGTGCACGGTGGTTAAGTGGAGCATTAGTATCTTTGGAGGTCTTATGTTGAATCCTACAAGAGTGAGGAAGTCTCTTTTTGGTTCATTTAGCAGAGAGAGTTTGAATGGAAGTGGAATTACGATAGTGTGGGTAGTGGAGAGTTTTACGGAGAAAAATAAGTGGAATTGGGATGGAGAGTTAGCGAAGTTTCCTTCTTATTATCTTTTTGAAAAATTTCAGAGTTTTCCCTCTCAAACTTTTGGCGTCGTTTAGTTGTCTCTTTATCTTTGATTAAGGATAAACAAGCGGAGGATGAGTCTCAAGCTTGAGGTTTCTGATTGAGGTGGTACTATCACGGACTTTGGGTTGAACTACGAGGTGTGTTGTGTTTACGAGGCCGGATATGTGTGCCAACGATTTGAATTTGAGGCAGTCGATTACGAGGGTAAGCATAGTAATCTTTATGTGATGCGAGGATAGTAAGGTGTTAGCATATCGTCGCGTCGACTTAAGGCGATAAGGATGACTATCGACTCATGATTTGAAGTTAGTTGTCGTAATCTTTGCATTGAAAATTTTGGGGCACTACATGTATAGTGAGAAGTGTATCATCTGCCGATCACAAAAGCCTCAGTACCTCATTACTCAAAAGGAGAATCTTAGGCGGCGAGATGGGTTGAGCTACTTAAGGATTACGATTGTACCATTGAGTACCATCGAGGCAAGGCTAATGTGGTGGCCAGATGCTAAATTAAGTCGTAGGGCTATGATTGATTTGAGAGCGATGCTGCTCTTGACTTAGCATGTTCGAAGATTGGAGTTTGTTTGGTGAAGTGCAAGTCAAACTAATCGGATCGAGTAGATTAAGGATAAACAAGCTGGAGGATGAGTCTACGAGCTTGAGGTTTCTCTGATTGAGAGTAGTACTATCACGGACTTTGGGTTGAACTACGAGGGTATGTTGTGTTTACGAGGCGGATATGTGTGCCAAAGCGATTGAATTTAAGGCGATCGATTAAGGGGCGTAGCATAGTAATCTTTGTGTTATGCATCTGATGGGAATAAGATGTGCCGAGATCTTGAGAGTTGTATTGGTGGCGAGGATTGAGCGAGAAGTTACCAATTTGTGGCTAGATGTTTGACATGTTAGCGAGTTAAATTTGAACATCAATTACCTTGAGTTTCTTTGGGCGATTAAGATTCCGTAATGAAAGTGGGGCGAGTGACGATCAACCGTTAGTGGATTGCCTTGACACCTACTAAGAAGGATTCAATGTGATCAATCAATGGATTGATTGACCAAGTCTGCACACTTTATCTTTGGTTAAGGCGGTTATTCTGCTGCGATGGCGAACTCTATATTTCTAAGATAGTGAGACTACACGGGGTACCATTTTCGATCATCTCTAATGGGGTCCTCGCTTCACGTCTCAATTTTGAAAAAAGCTACATAAGGCTCGGGTTCGGGGTTAGACTTGATCTGCGTTCCATCCTCGGGCCGGATGGTCAATCGGATAGGGTGATTCAAATCTTGGAGGATATGTTGAGGAGGTATGCTACCAATTTTCAAAGGCGGTTGGGAAGAGTATCTCTAGTTAGTGGAGTTTGCTTATAATAGAGTTTCTAGTCTAGCATTAGGATGGCACCTTACGAGGCTTTGTATGGTCGTAAGTGTCACACCTCCTTTATGCTAGACTAAGTTGGAGATGAAACGGCGTATTTTGGGTCTGAATTGGTTTACGGGCCGAGGACAAGGTCAAATTGATTGGGATCGACTAAAAGTGAAATCGAACGAATGGAACTCTTACAGATCTAAAAAGGCGTGAGATTGAGTATTTTGTGGAGGACTTTGTGTTTCTTAAGGTATCTCCATGGAAAAAGATTCTAAAGGTTGATTCGTAAAAGGCAAGAGCCTAGGTTTATTCATTGTATTGAATTACGGCGAGTGGGACGGTTGCGTATGTCGAGTTGGAGTTACCTTTAAAGTTAGACTAAAATTCATGACATCTTCCACATCTTGATGTTGAGGCACTCTGACTACGATCCTATACATATCGTCCTGTTGAAGAAATTGAGGTTAGGCGGGATCGACCTTCGAGGAAGAGTCGGTTGATTTTGGATCGTGACACAAAGGTTACGAGGAGAAATCTATTCCTTTAGTAAAGGTTCTATGGTGGAATCATTGGCGAGGAGGCCACGTGGGAGCTGAGCATGCGATCGTCGGCGATATCCTCATCTATTCTTATCGGAGTAAATTTTGAGGCCGAAATTTTCTTTTAGAGGGGTAGAATTGTAATGCCTTAAAATTTTAATTTTTTTGGGTATACGTGACAATCTGCATCTGTCTCAGTGGTTAAGTGTTTTGGGATTATCTGAGAGGTCCTAAGTTCAAGCCACGTTTTGGCTAAATTCGGTATTTTTGAATAAAGCCTAAACCCATTTCGATGAAGCTTAAGTTTAACTATTTGTAATTACATGTCGAATGGGCTGCTAATCCGGTGGTTAAGTGAAGCATTAGTATGCTAGAGGTCTTATGTTGAATCCACTGAAGAGCAAGAAGTCTCTTTTGGTTCTTTTACGTGGGAGAGTTTGAATGGAAGTGGAATTACGATAGTGTGGGTAGTGGAGAGTTCTTTGGAGAAAATAAGTGGAATTGGGATGGAGAGTTAGCGAAGTTTCATTCTTATTATCTTTTGAAAAATTTGGCAGTTTTTCCCTCTCAAACTTGACGTCGTTTAGTTGTCTCTTTATCTTTGATTTTCCCGACTTACGGTTGGATCGTTTGGTGAATAATCGCTATTGTATTAAATGGATTTTTTCAAGCTGGTAAGTGATCTTCTTCAACCTTTTCTTGTGGTTTGGGCTCTAGTAGTGATAGTTAATGAAGGGTTATCGTTGAACTCTATGTTAGGTGAAGATCAGATCTTTGAGGGCTTTCAATAAGTACATAAGCGTTTGAGATATTTTTGCTCGTCTTAAGGTAAGGGTTTAGTCATTTTATGGAGGTTGCTCATCGTTTAATTGATGTAAATGTCGATCTAAGTGATTAATCAGGGTTCGTTTGGTTAATTTTAGGTTTTCAAAGGCTCAAGGAATTACTTTTGCATCAATTTGATACAGTGTGTGCAGAAAATACAAAAAATAAGGTTTTAGTGAAAGCCAAAACCTTAATATCGGCGTCTGCAGGCGTGTGGTTACCGTGTGGTAGGTAGTGTGCCCTAACAAGTGCGTGTGATCTACAAAGGCTAGGCCGATGCGTGCAATGACACAGTAGTGTGATGGCCAGTGAGGCCATGTGAGACACTACGAGCTAGACTAATTTGGGGCATGTGTGGGCCTGCGGGCATGTGGGCCTACGAGTAGTACCATGGGTGTGTGGGAATTTGGGTCGGTAGTGTGATCCATATGGGCCAATGCCAATCTGGGTGTGTGGGCCCATGCAGGCGGAGCCACATAGGCGTGTGATCTCATTTTCCTTGAATTGATTGCTAAGGTTGCGATGGTCCCAAGTCATTTGTGAACCTCTTGTAGAATCGATAAACATTACTTAGACTTCAATTGTGTGAACTAAGCGATTGATGGATAAATATTGAGCATGATGATAATATGCATGTATCGTTTACTTATTATATGTCTTGATATCATGAGATAGCATGTCATGTATTGTAAGTTACCTTTGCATGGGGTTGAAATGATTTTATATGGAGGAAGTGTCTTGAGAAGGCTCTTAAGCCTAGTATCTTTGGTAGCTTAGTACAAACTCTTGTTTGGTCTGCAAGTGATACTACACAGAAGTGTAGGGATGGGTAGGTTAATTTAATCCTACATAGAGTGTAGGGTTAGACGGAGATGGTGTGTAGAAATTGGTTGGGTAGGACTTTGCTCTTGAATCTGTATATCTATTCACGTCTTGTGATGGGCTAAGGCCCTTGTGCATCTTGATACTAATCTTGAAAGGGGCTTAGGCCCAAATGCATTTTAGTGTGCATTGTCTTTCTTGTTGTTTGTTTTACGTGAGATTACACATTGAGTTTACGTAAACTCACCCTCACTACACCAAAAGCAGACTTTTAGCGGCATTTTTTGGCTTTTAGCGCGTTTTAAGCGCCTAATACTATTTGTAGCGCTTTTGAAAGCACTTAAAAACACCACTAAAACAAGCGCGAAAAGTTAAGCGGCATTTATTGTGGCATGCCACTAAAGTCTTGACTTTTAATGGTACTTTATAAGCAAGCCTAAGGTGGGGTCTTATGGCGGCGTTTCTTATAAAAGCGCATTAAAGTTCAAGTCTCTTAGCGGCGTTTCTTACAAAAGCGGCAGCTAAAGATCGGTCTTTAGCGGCGTTTCTTACAAAAGCGCCGCTAAAGGTGAAACTTTAGTGGTGTTTCTTATAAAAGCCGCATAAAGGTGGGAATCTTTAGCGGTGTTTCTTGTGAAAAGCTAAAGGTGGGTTCTTTAGCGGCGTTTCTTGTAAGCAGCCATTAAAAGTGGGGTCTTCAGCGGCGTTTTAACAAAAGCGCACTAATTCTGCAATTTGGTAGTCTATTTTCTACAATATCCTACCCTCCACGCATTAAAACCCAACCAAAAAGCGACGAATTGCATATAATTCCAATCCAAAGCGACAAATAAAACATTTAAATCTCACCAAAAGCATTAAATCTAAATGATACTTCAAATTTAATAAAAGATATATGATATTTATTAATAAATGAAGCATAACTCAAACAATTCTTACAATAATGTTAGCTATAACAATGTTAAAAAAATCTTACAACAATAAAACAAATGTCTAAGAGGCGGCCTTTGCATTGCTTCTTGGAATAATTGCATCATAGTCTGCGGTATATGTGGAGTTCTTTATACTTTATGTTACCTCTTGCCTCTCGCTACTACCTCCGCTCTAAGTTGAGCAATATCATACCTCCTCCCCTCATTGCCTCCGCTCTAAGTGAGAAATTTGCTCATTGTGCTCGCTTCATCGGAGATATCTAGTCTTTCGGTCTTTGAACTTGACGCTGAGATTGACTCTCGAAGGCATGTATTGTCGGGAGCCGGATCAAAATATTGAGTCGGGGTAACACGATCCTTGACATCGACATGAACGACCATCCTTGTAAGACCCAAAACATTAGTGATAATTTTGTTATAAATATGCTCAAGATTAACAAAACTATCAACAAAAGCGATCGTTACTTTTAGGACCCAAAACATCGGTAACAATTACATTATCAATCTCCTCGAGATTATACAGGCTGTCGAGACAAGCAACAGCTTCATACTCCGCCTATCTTCTCCTTTAGTTTATCTTAATAAATCAATAAAAAAGTTAGAAATGAAATATATAATAAAAAGAAATGGAACATAACTTAAAATTATAAATTTAAAACTACAAGCGATGAATTAAACTATTGTAATTAAACATTATAAATATTTAAAATAAATCAAATTTTATTAAGTAAATATACAAAATTTCTACAACCTCGGATGTCATCGGAGATCCATCCTTCTTCCTATCGTAATGTCAAAAAGTTGAAGCGTCCAACTTTTGACACATTAACTTCTACATTATAGCGAGAAAAAATATAATTTAATAGTATAAAGTAATTAATATTTGGAAGAAGTAATAAATTATAATACCTCGGCCTCGACTACCACGAGCAAAACTTACGGAACCTGCAGGTATCGTGAATTGTTGTTTTTATAACTGCTTGTTCCAACTCGCTTCACGGTCCTACATAATGGAATTTGAATTATGTATATAGTAAATCTGATAAACAGAAAATTTATAAGACTTTCAAAATATATAATACCTCTCCTTTCTTTGAATTCAGAATCTAACTTGATCTTCCCATTGGTACCTCAACATTCCGTGGGACATTTCCATAATTTTAACGAGGCTTATGTCTTTCTTAAAATATTGTTTTTAGGGTGCTTTTATTGTCTCTCCATTTTTTACCCAACGTCTTCTTAACATAGTCATCGGAGACCTTTAAAGCAAATTTACCTAAAAAAAAATTTAAAAGTTACTATAAATGAAGGTTAAATTAAAGTATTATAAATTACATTCACCTTTTATTACCTTAATTTTATCGAGAGCACGATTTTTGTTGGCATCGGGCATGTGATGCCATGATTAAGTAGTTAATGGGCAACATATTCACATTTAGTGCTATAATGCCCAAATAGCACGACAGTCGAGCTTGAGATCCGATGAAGTGGCCATGATTGTTTCTCCTTACTTGAACACGCTCGATAGGCTCTAAGTCGTATAAATCATTAAGTAATGTAAATCCCGAACCTCTGCCGTCCCACACCCTCAATTTGAAAAATGATATATTATTATATTAAAATTAAAAATGAATCAATAATAAAATTCAACATGCATGTAAAATAAACTTAACATTACTTTGAATTGTCCATGCTCGTCATCTATGTCCGTGGACTAGAAGATCCAACAAGCATATCCTATCCACTATTTACTTCTTTTGGATTTGGAGTATTACGGACAATATTTAAACCTCGTAATAAATCTTCTAGGCATTTTCACGCAATGCACATAAAATAGTTCAAAATTTTAGTAACAAATAACAACAATAATAGGACATTTAAAGCAGTTAAATTATATAACATGACCAACATGAAAATTATAATATTACATATTAATAATAAATCGTTAAATCTTACTACATCATATTTAAGTAAATATCTTCTTCCACATCTGTGCGAACCCATTGAAATTGTTGACTAGTACTAGGGATATTTTCATTTAAGTCTTGTTACGGAAAAGGCAAAGTTTACGATCTTTCGACTATGTCATCTCTACTTCCTTTGCCAATGTCGAACAAGTCTCTAGGGGTGTTTGAAGTACAACGTACCAACCCTCATCAGTTGGATCTTGAGGAGTAAAAACTTGTTAACTTGAGAAGAAAACACATCTGGCTCGTTCATCGAGTTGTTCTCGGTATGAATCAATCGAGAGAAATTCACCATTGTAAAGCCATATTGATCATTTTAATTCATGAGCTGAATTCACATCAGCCCATCACCTCGAAATAAGACAACTTTGCATTTGCCGTAATAATCCAACTCAATGATGTCATTAATAAGTCCGTAATATTCCAAATTCCCTCGTTTGATTCTTGTCCCTAGCACTAGCATAACTTGTTCGAAGAATTAACAACAATTTACATAATTTTGGGTTCTCCTCAATCTCTCGCGATACCTTGTATGAAATACGCATCCGATTGATGAGGAAGCCACTATATCTTTTAACTATTACTGTTTGGACCTTGTGAAAGCCATTTAACGTCGTCATTTACTTCATTCCGACTCCAAACCTATTGAGTGAAAGTAAATCGAGTAATTATGAATGTTATGAAAACATTATTACTTGTCAATGAAAACTTAAATTGCATACCATTTGGCTTAACCATTCATGGAATGATTCTGCGAACAACTTATTAATTTCTAATCCGATTTAATCTTGGGATGCGTGAACGAGCTCTCAATATTTGTTTGTACTCACTACGGGTAAAAAGGTTTTACTTTGTTAGAAGACAAACAAATTATAATTGATAGTATTTATCAAATTCTAGAACTTAATTAGAAATGGTTCCATTGAATCGTGATGAAAAAGAGCGTGTCGATGTGCTTGGACCCACGATCTATCGTCTAATTACGTAATTTTGACTTTCTTGATCGGTTCTCAGAAACTTTGAAATAAATAAGTTTCGCAAATTATGATCTGTGAGCCCGACATTTCTACTTGGTGCATTCATTCTTGTTTGACATCTTCCAAATACATGAGCGAAATTCATACATTCCTACTTAGTAGCCCTCGCAATTGATCCTTCAGGATAACGCTTATTGCGTCGATATGACTTCAATTTGGAAAGGAACCTAAACACGGTATATAACATTATCAAAGTTGCAACTAAAAGGCATTGAGGTGAATGAAGGAATATTTTGCAAATAAAGTAAGACCTTTCAATAGGATACATCCATCTATAAAAATGGGTCCACGAAGCTGCTTCACGGGAGATGAATTAATAAGTGCACCATAATAATAAAGAAGGAAGGCGAGAATATCTTCTCAGTTGCATAAAGTCAAATCATTCCATAACATCCATCACTTAAAAAGTAAACAAAAATGATAGGTTCTAGAATTTGGACCAACCTCGAGAATCGGCTTCTTCTTCCGATCAAACGCACGCGAGATACAAAAATGGGTCATGTTAAGTATGTATCGCTTCATAATAAAATTTAGAACAGAGTAAATGAAAGGCAGTTAAACATATACGAGAGAAATATCTACTAACCTTGTGCAATACAATATCAAAAAGACCCTATGCAGAGAAATATCTCTGAACTCATATTTTAATATTAGAAGCGAATCACGGTCCGAATCTTGAAAAGAAAAGAAACTTGCCACAGATCCATGTAGTAAGTAATGATAAATATCTCCATGTATTAATTCATAAGCTTTGTAATTTACTAAGCATCGTTGTTGATACTATTCAAAACATCTAAGTGGACATAACGAGAGAAGAGAAGCAGTCCACATTAAATATGTTACATTTCTAACACTAAAAATCCAATGAGGTATATTATGAAACCAAAGATCTCAATCCACGGTATATGAACATATGGCATAAAATGGAAAAAAATCTAAAAGTCCAAAGTAGTAGAAATGGAAGCCAGATTCAAACTTATTTCTAATTTGCCCACATTTTCCGGATATCCAAACATTCCATGAATCAAAACCCATAATCGAGATCTACTAGATAAAGCTCAACCCCCCAACAATAACAAATCTAACAAAAGCAGAAAGAAAAAAGTTGAGTTATTATTGCATTTTTGAGCTTTCAAATTGGGAAGTTCATAAGAACCTAAACACCTTCAAAATTCAATCTTCAACTTTCAAAACAAATGAACATACAAATAAATATATAAACAAATAAAATAAATGAATTCACATTTGCACATGCATACGGGAATTTGGTTGTATGTGGTGGTAAAAAATAAAAAAAATTGTCATTCAAAATTCCAACACACAACAAGATCATGCAGGCCAAACTTCTAACGATCTAATGGCCCAATCGACTTCGACAATCAAATCATACCTAATAAGTTCTAACAATACCTCACTTTCGTTGGCTAGCGAAAGCAGATCCAAAAAGATATATATATATATATATATATAACATAAAAAAGTGATGAAATTAACAAATAAAAAAATTTATTATATTAAAAAACATTATATTAGCAAGATTCTTAACAACTTTTAGAGGAGAATTAAATCTATGATCTTTAGAAGAAGGCACTATAGTCTTAATATTGATGAAGGAAGTTATGCACTTCTATCAATGTTCTCATTGGGATGCAACTAAATCAGATTAGAACCGGTTTCCATGTAGCACAACTTTACATTTACATTAGCATTGGGATACAACTTGTCCATTCGAGTTCCTATTCTTAACATTAACAAGCTATTTACATTGAATTCAAGACATACTACAAGATTTAACACAAAAAAGCGGGCTATTTTCACTTGATTGGAGCTCAACAAATATTAATCCGATTATTTTTAAAGTTAATAATTTTTAGGCATATATTATTAATTTTAAGTTATATATTTTATATGTATATATTTTTAAGTTATATATTTTATATGTATATATTCTTTGGTTTGAAAGAAATTGGATACATATATTAATAATTTTAATAACTTAATAATATCAAATTTCAACTAAGTTATATACATACAACTAAGTTATGCCTAAAAGTAACCCTAAGTTTCCAGCTTTCAAACTTAATAAGAAGAAATGTATGCCAAGATGTAATATCAAATAAAATGAACATCTAATGATATACGCAACTAGGAATAAATAGATTTCTTCACTCCGGGGCACATCAACTAGGAATAATCTGAGACGAGAAGAACATCTAATGATATCTGCATGCCAAAGTGATTTTGATAAACCATAGAATCAATACATGTTTTAGGCTATAGATAATGCTATTCAAATACAGGGTTTGATTTGGGTCTTGTCGAATTCTCAAAGTCTTTCCGGTAGTCAAACCTTTACATGAAGAAAAATAAAGAAGGTAAACAAAATAAAAAGCGAGAATGATATAAATAAACAAAAACCCTAAATCAAAAAGTTTACATTTACAAATTCCATCTAAATCGTTCTTTGTTGAATGTTGGGATCTGGAAAATTTTTAATTAAGTGAAATGTTGGGGACTTAGCTCTTGGGGATTTAGGGAAAATTTAGGGTTTAGCGAAAAGCGAAGCTTAGGGATTTGGGATTTAGGGAAAAGTTTTAGGAGAAAATACTTAGTGATTTGAGGGATGGATGAAGATAAAACGAAACCTGACAAAGCGACGACGTTTTGCTCAAACTCAATTATGTTTTGTGGCGTTTCTAAAAAGCGCCGCTAATTATTGATAAAGCGGCGTCGTCCTTCTTGCACATTATGTTGTCGATAAAATGGCGATGTGAAGCTTAATGTCCATACATATTTGCGCGTTTTCTAAGCATACCTAAATATAGACTTTTTGCGACGTTTTGAAATAACGCCACTAATACTTGACGATTCATGTGGCGTTTTACCAGCGCCACTAACAAAAAGCGTTAAAGCGGCGTCTTGCATCGTATAGATATATTTTGTGGCGTTTTACCCATAAGCGCCACTAATCGCTCTAACAATGTTTCAAGCAGCGTCGTCTTAAAATAAATTGATGGGTTTTGTGTTTTGTATTAAACGTGGTAATTTTAATGTCATTTAATTTATATATTTTTATACTATTATTAATTAATCCATTTACTTAATATTATTAACACTAAATAATCTTTAAAATATATATATAAATTATATATCGATCTCATATCCAATTACTTTAAAATTATTTTAAATATATATAAATTTAAAATATATGGGTCATATATCCATAAATATTTAAAATTATTTTAAATAATAGTATTTTAATTTTTTCATTTTTAACATATATTTTTCTATGTTATAATTTGTTTCAAAATTTTCTATGTGTTATTAATTTTTCTAAATAATTTAAATATAAAATTAAAAAAAATTACATTTTAGTTAATACAAAGTTAAATAATTATAAGAAGAGGATGAAAGAGTGATTGACTTTTTTACAATTATATTTAATTATTGCATAATTCATATCAATTTCAAACAAATAATTTTTGAAACTTTGAGTAATATTTAAAAGAATAAGATCAATGACATAATGTTTATATAAAATTTAATGTAAGAAAATAAAAATAGAAAATTTCAAAATATGAAATAAAAAGGTTTAAAAAACTATAATGATAATTTTATATAAAAAATAAATTATTTAATATATAAATTTAAAAATTTAACCCCAAGCTGCGATACATTACCCCAACTCCAAACTTCAAACCTTAAGATCTCTAACACTTAAAGTTGATTTTTGAGGTTATAGGATTCTAATTGATTTTGGGGGTTTGAATTAGGAAACGATTTGAGGATTTTGGTTTTGGATTTTGGGTCATATATCCTAAACCTAAATCCTAAACCTAAACAATAAACCCTAATTTGACCTATACCTTAAACCTTAAACTCTAAACCCTAAACCTTAACCTAACCCACTAACCCACAACACTGAACCTTGAACCCTTAAACCAATGAACCCTTGCCTAAACCTTAATTAACCCTAACCACTACCACTTAAATTACCCTCAATATCGTTAAACACTAAGATCTTAAACCCTAAACAATAAACCCCAAATAATAAACTTTAAACCATAAAATTAGCATTTTAAATATTAAACCCCTAAAGCCCTAAAATAAATTAATCCTAAAACTATAAACCATAAAGCCTAAACTTAAGACCCTAACCCATTAACCATTTCCCTTAAACCCCAACCTAAACATTAACCCCGACCACTAACACTTACACCTTAATACCGATAAACACTAAGATATTAAACAATATACAACAAACCCAAACAACAAATTTAAAACACTAAACCCATACACCAAAATAACAAACCTTAAACCATGAAATTAACATACTAAATAATAAACCACTAATCAATTTTAATAGCTTAATTTGTAACTTAAATGAAAATTTCTAAATTGTTTAGTTAGCAATTTGTAACTTTTCATAATTAAGTAACTAAATGAAACTTTCTCATTGCTTATAAGTGAATTTATCAAAATAAAATTTAATTCAAAGCAAGAATAAGGAAAAATATGAAAAATTATTAGCGGCGTTTTTCAGCTAGCTAATGTCAGAACCTTTAGCGGTGTTTTTTCAAAGCGCGCTAATGCTCAGAACCTTTAATTTTTTCAAAGCGCCGCTAATCTTCGAACCTTTACTAGCGTTTTTCAAAAAGTGCCGCTAATTCTCGAGACCTTTTAGCGGCGTTTTCCTCGACGCCGCTATAATCGAACCTTTAGCGGCGCTTTTGGAAAAACAACGCTAAAATTGCGATTCTATAGACGTTGAACTTATACTTATTATTTATCATTTTAGCGGCGTTTTGCAAATAAGCGCCTCTATTGCTCATTTTTCGGCGTTTTCCTTAAAACGCTGCTATTATGTAATTTTTGCGGCGTTTTTATTTAAAATGCCACTAAAACGCGCTAAAAGTACATTTTGGTGTAGTGCCTCTTTTTTTAATGTACAGGTAATCCCCAAGTTTAGGCGGATCAGATGCGGCGGGGGACTCGTGATTACCACGGTTAATAAAACTTTACTGTTTGACTTACGGTTTTATCTTTACTATTATTATTGGGTAAATTTTTTATATAATTTGGGACTTTCCTTGGACTTTTTTCTTTATTGAGGTTTTCATGGGTTTAATAAGCGCACAAACTCAACGAACAAACGGTTCTCTAAAACAAAGGGTTTTTCCTAAAATGGATAGATTACTTAATCAACTCAGCTTTTCATAAAATAAGTGATTTTACGAAAACTTCCAATGAATTATGTTTTAAAACAATCGATTATGTAAGTAGCGATTTTGGAAACAAAGAGATATTATAAACTAATAAATGGTAAAGGTTTTAACATGAGAAATTCATTTTCAAATTCCATTTCATGTGACATCGTCGGATTTGGCCATAACATTATATATCGGGTTTGGGAAGTTACAAGCTCTATCATGGCTCTATGCTTTCTCGCAAAGATATTACCAAAACATTTCTATTCCAAATTTGGACCAATTGAGTGAAATTTTCCAAATTTTAGTAATACCTTCATCAGATCTCCAAGATTCTTTCACCATATTTTGAAAATCTGGATGTAAGAGCTAGCTAGCTGGGAAGCAAAATGGTCTTACTCTATTATTAGTCTTAGTTGGAGATCCGGAAACAATGATAGGGCGATGATCTGATTTCAGTTTATACAAATGACGGATAGTAGTATTAGGCGCAAAGGAATGCCAAGAATATTACAAATTGAACGATCCAATCTCTAAAAACCTCAAATCATATAAACTATTATAAAAATGAAGGATCTGAAATTCTTACACCCAGTTTTCGCATCTCAGACCACTTTTCCGCTCATCACCACTCAATATGGTATTAAAATCCCTGTAATCAACTATGGATCATTCACTTTAGCAGAGATCTAACTTAGTTTATCCCAAATATGAGCCCTTGAACTGAGATGAAGACTAGCATAGGCAGCAGTAAAAAGAAATGTCACATGCATATGAATAACTCGAATACGCATATGAACAAACTGAGAATGAGCATTCAAAATTTCCACACAATATCATCCTTCAAAAGTATCCAGAAACCTCCCGTGAAACCAGCAACTTCCACTCTGAAAGAATTGTTGAAACCCAACTTTGTGATGATTGAGCCCACCCTACATCTGCTTATCCTAGTTTCAAAAGAGCAACAATATTTGGTCAGACCCTTTATAATAGTTCAAAAACATATGAAAACGGAGGTGACCACACCCTTGAACATTCAAAAAATAACTACAAATCTAGAATCATCATCCACAAACAAAAATTACAAAAAAAAAAAAATCTATCTTCTCAATTTTTTGGGAAAAAAAAAGGGAAAGGGGAAATTTTTTGGGAAAATTATTTTGGGGTTTTTTTTGGGGGGGGCTTTAAATGGGGGAAAAAATTTCCCAAAAAAGGTTAATTGAAATTTTTTTGGTTTGGGGGTTTTTGGGGAAAATTTTTCCCCTTTTTGGGGGAAAATTTAAAAAAGCCTCCCTTTTAAATTTGGGGAAATTTTGGGGAAAATTTGGGGGAAAAGGATTGGGAAAAATTTTTAAAACCCAAAAAAAAAAGGGGGGGGTTTTTTGGGGGGGGGTTAAAAATTTTTGTACCAAAAAAATTTTGGTAAAAAAATTTGGGAAAATTAAAAACCGGGGGGGAAAAAATTTTTTTAAATTAAATTGGATTTTTTTTAAAGGGGGTTTTTTCGGGGGGGAAAAAAAAAAAGGGGGGGGGGAAAATTTTTTGGGGTTTTTTTAAAGGGTTTGGGGGTTTGGGGGTTTTTTGGGTTTTTTAAATTTTTTGGGGGGAAAAAGGTTCCAAAAATTTAAAAAAAATTTTTTTCGGGGTTTTGGGGGGGTTTTTGGCCCCAAAGGGTTTTAAAAAAAACCCCTCCAAAATTTTTGGGGGGTTTTCCCCTTTTTTTTTTTCCCCCAAAAAATTGGGTTTGGGGGGGAAAAAAAAAAAAAAAAAATTTTCCCTTTTGAATTTTGGGAAAAGGGTTGGGGGAAAATTTTTTTTCCAAATTTTTCCCCCCAAAAATTTTGGTTTTTGAATCGGGGAATTTGGGGAAAATTTCCCCTTTTGGTTTTTGGGTTTTTGGGGTTTTTGGGGAAAAAAAAAATTTTTTTTTGGGATTTTAAAAAAAAAAAAATTTTTGGGAAATTTTTTTAATTAAACCCCGGGGGTTAATTTTTGGGGGGGGGAAAAAAAATTTTTTTTTTTTTTAAAAAAAAAATTTTTTAAGGGGGGAAAAAAGGGGTTTTTGGGTTTTTTGGGAAAAAAAAGGGGGTTTTTTTTTTTTGGTTTTTTTTTTTTGGGGGGAAAATTTAAGGATTTTAAAAATTTTTGGGGGGGAAATTTTTGTTAGTTTTAAAAGAACCTAAAAGGGGGGGTTTTTGGGGCCCCCCCTTAAAAAAGGGGGGTTTCGAATTTTTTGGGCGGGGGAACCCTTTTTTTTGAAAAAAGGGGGGCGGGTTTTTTGGGGGGTTTTTTTCCCTTTTTTTAAAAAAAAAAAAGGTTTCTTAAAATTTTTTTTTTTTAAAAAGGGGGGTTTTTTTGGGGGGGTTTTTTTAAAAGGGTTTTTTTTGGGGGGAAAATTCCCTTTGGGTTTTCCTTTTTTAAAGAAAGGGGGGGCCCCCGGGGGGTTTTTTTGGGGAAAAAGGCCCCTTTTTTTTTTAAAAGGTTTTTGGGTTGGAAATTTGGGGGGGGGAAAAAGGTTTTTTTTTAAAAAAAGTTTTTTTTTGGGGGGGGGAAATTTCCCTTAAAAAAGGGGGTTTTGGTTTTTGGGGGGTTTTTGGTTTGGAAAAATTCCCGGGGCCCGGGAAAAAAGGTTTTTAAAAAAATTTTTTGAAAAAAATTTTTTTTTTCTTTTAAAACCCTTTGGGTTTAAGGGAAAATTTTCCAAAATTTTCCCAAAATCTCGGTTTTTTTTTAAAATTTTTGGGGAAAAAGGGGGTTTTGGGGGGGGAAGGGAAAAATTTTTTTTTTTCCCGGGTTTTTTTAAACGGGGTTTTTCCTTTTTTTAAAGGGGGGTGGAAAAAAGGGGGGGGGGAAAAGGAATTTGGGGTTTCCCCTTTTTTTTAAAGGGGGGGCCCTTTTAATTTAAAAAAAAAATTTTTTTTTTTGGGGGGAAAATTTTTCCGGGGAAATTAAGGGTTTAAAGGCCCCCCTTTTTTTTTTAAAATTTTTTTTTTTGGGGGAAACCCTTTTAAAAGGGGTTTTTCCCCCCCTTTTTTTTAAATCCCAAAGGGGGGGGGGAAAAAATTTTGGGGTTTAAATTGTTTAACCCGGTTCCCTTTTTTTTTGGGGGAAATTGGGGGAATTTTTGGGGGGGTGGGGGTTTTTTTAAGGGGGGAAAAAAAGGGGGGGGGAAAAAAAAAGGGGGAAAATTTTTTTTTTAAATTTTTTAAAATTTTTAATTTTTTTTTTTTTTTTTTTTTTTTTTTTTTTTAAAAAAACCCGGGGGGGTTTTTGGGGGGGCTTTTTTGGGTTTTCTTTAAAAAAAAAAGGGGGGGGGGGTTTTGGTTTGGGGGGGGAATTTGGGGGTTTTTTTAAAAAGGGAAAAAACGGGGGAAAATTCCAATTTATTTTTTTTGGGTTTTTTTTTAAAAAGGGGGAAAAATTTTAATTCTTTTTTTTTTTTCCCTTTTTTAAAAAAAAGGGGGGGGGGAAGGGGGGAAAAAATTTTTTAAACCAAAAAACCCCTTTTTTTTTTGGGGGTTAAAAACCCCTTTTACCTTTCCAGGGTTTTTTGGGGGAAAAAAAAAGGCGGGGGAAATTGGGGGGGAAAAGGAAAGGGGCCCCGGGGGAAAAAAAGGGGTTTGGGGGGGGTTTTTTAAATTTCCAAAAATTTAAGGGGTTTAAAAAAAGGGGGAATTTTTTTGGGGGAGGTTTTCCCAAAAAATTAACCCCCCAAAAAACTTTGGGGAAGAGGGTTTTTTTTCCCGGGGTTTTAAAATTTAAAAGGGGGGGGGGCGGCCAAAAGGAAAAAATTTTTTTCCTTTGGGAAAAAGGGGGAAAAGTTCGGGAAATTTTGGGGGGCCGAATTGGGGTTCCCAAAGGTTTTGGGGTTTTTTTTTTTAATGAAAAATTTTTTTTGGGGGTTTTCCCCTTTTTTAAGGGGGGGGGGGAAAAACCCTTTTTGGGGTTTTTTTAAAAAAAAGGGGGCAAAAATTTTTTTTTCCCCGCCCTTTTTTTAAAAGGGTTAATTTTGGTTTTAAAAAAATTTTTTTTTTTTAAAAAAATTTTTAATTTTTGGGGGGGTTTTTTGGGAAAAAATTTTGGGGGGGCCCTTTTTTTTTGAAAATTTTTTTCCCCCAAATTTTTTTTTTTTTTTTCCCCTTTTTTGGGGGAAAAATTTTTTTTTTAAAGGGGGTTTTTTTTTTTTTTTGGGTTAAACCATTTCTATCTTATCAAAGATATTAAAATTAAATTAAAAATTTAAATTACAGAAAATAAAAAATTAAACTCAAATTTTATTAAATTTATTAAAACTAAATTACAAAAAAAATAAAATTACAAAACTAAATTAGGGTTTAGGGCTGATGCCGGTGGGAACCAAAGCACACGAGGGCGATCGTGGTTACATCACCGATTCCTCCTTCTTCTAGCTTTGCTGGGGTCGTGGAACCTCCAAGGGAATCGGGTTCTCGGCAAAGGTCTGTTCGGTATTGCGATGATGACCCACCTTGATAAAATAATGACCCCGAAGGTGTTTGCATAAACCACGGCGGAGGTGACTGCATCCCGTACGGCGAAGGAGCCTGGTAGAAAGAACTGCTCCCCGACGGCCCCTCCTCTAATCCCACATGTAACGTCGGCCTCACGATCGGCTGGCTAGCGAGAGTAGTCGGGAACGGACTCGAACTCGGCCATGCATTCCAACTCGGGTAGATCGAAAAGGAAACATATACGGGTTAGGAGGATACATATAAGGGTAGGTACGACCGCATAAACGGTGGAGGTCTGTGATGTCGTTGTGTTGTCCGAATCGATGGGGTCTTGGATCGTAGGCACTGCTGTCGGGCCCGGATCGTAGAAGGCTGTTTATGGCCCGCCTCTTCACCCTTTTCCTTGGATTTAAAGGGCCCGACGCTCCTTCTCTCGAGAATTTGCCGTCGCCTCTCTTCCGGACAACAGATACGGCTTGCCATGGATCCTAAACCATGGCATGTACTCCGGCACGCACGCTAACTCAGAATGATGATCGGTTCCGGATAGGTAAAAGTCATACCGGTCCTCCCACGTCTCGATATGACCTGACCAAAATCTTGGCCAATCCGTGTGCGACTGTTGTAAGTCCACTTTGTGCTCATCATCGAGCACCTCCGGTGGCACGGGGATCGGTTGCCGGAATCCAAATTGCCGTAGAACTCGATCTGACTGGTGCATCTCCACGGTCGCGTAGGTGATCAATGGGACCTTCACGTGCCAACTGTTCGGATTTTGGAAGAACTCCTCCGAAATTGCCGCCTAAATTTTTGGATCCTCGTACGGTGTCCATTGAAACTATATTAACATTACCAAAATATTAGTTATATACATAATATTAGAGGCTACATACGAAATACTAAATTATAATAACGAAACTTACTTGTGATTCTGATTGTTGGTCCAATAGAGTCAGATATCCTCAAGCGAGTTAGGTATTCCAACATGACTCGCCAATGGTTCCACCTAATTAAATAAACTTTTAGCATGCACTTATACTATAAATCTACGAAATAATTGTAAAATATAATATTAAATTTACCTCGTTATCGGTGGGAATAAATATGGTTGGTCGAGTCGATGACGTAAAATGGAAATCAAACCATGCCCATGATCGCAGAGTGATAGGCAACCTCCGATTTTGGCTTTACTCGGCTATTGCTGTTCAAGACATCTCCGGTACAACCTCGATAGCACGGTAGACCCCAACTCAATTCACCTACGCTTCCAAATCAACAAGTTTTAGGAGCCATCTCAGGTGGACGAGGTTTCTAGAGAGGTCCGGCATCAGATAGCCTCCAATTATCTAAAGAATGTATGCCCGAGCATACCGTATTCTTTCTACTTCGGTCGAACCCTCGTTCGGCTCTGGGAATGCGTCTCGTAACCAGGCCATATCGATTCGAGCTCCTTGAATTCTATCCGGAATGGCACCCAGAAGCTCGTAGCATACGGCCATCCAATCGGTAGATGTTGTGGACCCGGTGACTACTGACCCATCCATCGGTAATCTCAACTGCAGCTGCACATCTTCTAGAGTGATGGTATACTCTCCGCAAGGCAGATGGAAAGTGTGGCGTCTGTCTCCACCTCTCTATCAACGCTACCGATCAAAGGCGGCTCCAACTTGAACCCCACCTATCGTGGCCACGTGCCAAAAACCCGCTTCCCGCAGATAAGTCTCGATCAACGGCGATGGGGGACCATGCATGTTGCGAATATAACATTCCAACACCCGATCTACAGACTGTTTAAAAAATTATATAATTAAAAATTAATTAAAATTGCATAATTGAAAAAAATTAAATAATATTGAACAATTAAAATTAAAACTTACCATTTGCATTTGCTCGACGGAGATATGCTTGTTGTCTAGGCAACGTAATTCCCCGGCCATTGTAATCCGATAAAAAATTTTAAAATTTTCTAAAAACATTATATTAAAAAATTTATAAAGGGCTTTTTCGTAAATAGTAAAGGACTATTTAGAAATTTGAGCGTAAATTTTAAGGACTTTAAGAGAAAATTGAGAGAATATTGAGAAAAGATTGAAGTGTGAAAAAAATAAAGGGTTGAGGGTTTTATACTTTTGTTTGACCGTTGGGGCCCCCAACGGTCAAAAAAAATTGGCCGTTGGGATTTGACCGTTGGAGGCTAAAGCGCGCCCCTTAGGACGCGCTTTAGCTCTGTATCCCCCAAAAACGCGCTGACGTGGACGCGTTTTTGGGGGAAACGGTACTTTCCCGTAATTATTTTTCAAACTGGCACATTTTCGTAATTTTTCTTTATTTTTGGTACATATAGGATATTTACCCATATTTTGCTATTGGATTAAACTATCAGCAAATATTTTATCTGCTCAAACAGACCAAACATTGTAATTGGACCTGCCAGATTTAACTCAATGCTTTCATATAATTGTAAAATTTGTGTTAGATTTATATGAAACACTGGTCAGACGTGAATTTAGAAAATCTTTTAAGGTTAAAATTAAATATAAATTTTTGAGATGTTAAAATATAAAATTTATTATGTATTAATTTATGATTTTATTATATTTTAAGAGATTAAATATATTTTTTTCATTGTGACGCAAAATATAGTTTTACTTTATATTAATTTATAATTTAATCATTTATAAGGAATTAAAATTGCAATTTCTCATTTTGGGGGTTAGGGCTCTTTGCTCAGTCTCTCCTCCTTGTATTCACCTTTGACGGTGGTTAAAGTTTTTGTTAGGCACTTATTTAACGTAAATTCAAACCGCATGATTTCATCCCAACCCTTAATATTGTATAAAAAATTATTATAAAATTTTGACAATGGGTAAAAGTATCATGGAAATTCTTGTATTAAGAATTAGATTACATTTTGTCTCATTCACTCAAAAAACGGGCAAATTAATTTTGGTACGTTAGATTAAAGAGTAAACAAGTTCTTTCTATACATTCACTTTTATTGTTAAAAACTAACGTAGTTGATAAAATAATCAAATAGTTACATATCACATGTCATGTGCACTTCACAAAAACGTATAAGGGTCAATTTTTAACCGTAAAAATAGATATTTTTTAATAAAAATATTAATTTGTTCTTTAATTTAATATAAATGTACTAAGTTACTGTTTTTTAAATATAAATGGAAAAATGTAAGGTGTAAGGTAAGAATGTTAAATATTTTCATTTATATTAATTCAGCATTGGCAGCACCCCACCGCCCTTTGAAAGACAAAAATAAGAAAATCATATAAACAGCGCTGCCTATTTCTTGTCCTTAGCCACTTCAAAACAGTTGCCAAATTGCCTTCGCATGCACTGCTCAATGACAAGCCGATTGGTATATATGATATTTTAATGAAAAATAGAATGAAGTAAGTTTTGGTTTGAAAGTCAATGCATTCATTTTTGCACTTGTATTTAGTCTGTGTTCTTAATAAAATGTCCTAATTAACAAAAAATAAAAATAAAATTAATTTTAACCACTATATAGAAATACTGGTTATATTCAAGTATATGTTTTATGTGGAACAAAAACAAAAGTAGTAACTGAAGTCATACTTGTTTTACAATTTATGATTAATTATTTTAAGGTTTTTAATAATATAACTTGAATTTTATTTTTAGGAGTACAACAAAATTAAATCTTTCTGATTTCAAAATAGATATAACAAATGATAAGGGAAAGGCTATTTAATTTTGAAATAAGTGATGCCAATATGGACTTAAACCACACAAATAATTTTATTATTGTAACAGTTAAATATTAAAAATCATTTATTTTAATTCCAATAATAATTTATTAAGCTTGACAAAATAACGAAAATAAGATGTTATTCTCCCAAAACTAAAATTCAATTAGTTTGACTGAAATTATGCATATACCACACAACTTTGATTCTAAATATCACCTAGAGATTTACAAATTCAAACACACAATATCCCCCCAAAAGAAATGGTCCTTTCTTCCTCACCATCCCAACCCAAATCTGAAAACGTAAAATATTGGTGGATTAACTCAATTATTCACCAATAAGGAGTTGCAGTCTCGGATAAGCATAGAAGTTCCTCCAAATAATCTGCTCCTAAATCTTCCAACACCAGTCTATTTTCCTTCTCATCTTTCTTCATCATCTTCTTTTTGCCCGATCGTCTGGTTTTCATGGAGTACTTCTCTTTCATAGTCAAAACAGGCGAGCAGCCTTCTTCGAACCCATAGTTCATTTCTTGAAGTGATTCGTAGACCTTATCCATCGGGAAATTGAGTATGGCCATTGGACCTCGCATTGCCAATGCAGCTTGATCGTAGGCTAAAGCTGCAGATTCTGCTGTATCAAAGGTTCCAAGCCAAACTCTAACACCATTCCTCGTTGAGTCCCTTATCTCAGCTGCATATTTCCCCCATGGCCTCTTCCTAACTCCTCTGTAAGAAATCTCCTTTGCCGTCTCCTCTTCGACAGGCACGGAGTTGACTTCATGATCATCTCTGAAACTAGTGACAGATGTGGTGTCAAAGGAGTGTGCTTCTGGGGCTTGATTCAGGACTCCCAAAAGAAGCATTTCTTGAGAATCATTTTCATTGAAAGGAAGAGCCTGGTTTTGGGCATATCTGAATGAAGAGTGCGGTTTGAAATTTTCTTGAGAAATGTGGGAAGAAGATGATTCAGAGGAGAAATGGAGACTTGGGTATTGAAAGAAAGAAGAAGCCATGTATGGAGATCAAAGCAGTATAATAAATAATATTTGAACAAGCTGTGTTTGTGTCATAAGAAGGAACTGAAATGAAATTTGAAGGTTAGGGCTATTTATAGTGATGGAGGGAGGGGAGGGAAAGGTCTAACATCATTCAAATATGCTCAAAAGAGGGTAAAATTACATGAACAAATATTAAGTGTCAAACATATCATTATTTGGTCGTTAGTGGAAACGATCCATGGACGTTAATGCACGTGAGTCAAAGGAACTTTTGGTGGGGTGGGGTGGGGCATGGCATGGCGGCCTGGTCAAGTTAAAAATCCATTCTCACTTCATCACCTTCATGATTTCACTTACCAGATTATATTTCATTCAATGACAACACTTAATTACAGTGATTACACCTTTGCTTAGATAGATGGATCAACATGAATTGGTTGTTATATATATCTGGAATTTATTTGCTAATTGAGAATGTGTTTGAAAAATTATTGAAATTTTTATTTTATTAAAAAATTCACCATTTAATATTTTAAATGAGTTTAATAATTATTTTAATTCTTTATTTAATATAAAATTGTCAATAAAAATTATTAATAAATTAAGTAGTTAACTATTTATCATTTAATGTTGAAAATATTAAGTTGATTTTATTTTATGCTTATTATACAAAAAGCCCTTGAAAATAATTCTAATCAATAGAACTCTCAATCAAAAACAACACTCAATTGAGCCCTCAATCGAGTTTAAGCACTCAATTAAGCTCTTAATCAAATTTAAGCAATCAATTAAGCCCTCGTCTTTTAACACCATTAATTTGCCATTAAATTCGTCACGTGACACATAAGGGTTGTACCATGTGACAAAACACTTTCTGTTTGATTATTTGTTATGGACTAATCATGTTTGTTCATGAAATTGAGTATGCATGGTATTTAATATGATTAAATGACAATATTATTATTGTAATGATTTAAAATAGTTGCAAATTGAGTCTTAACTCAATTAGTATCGGCATTGTTGCTAATGCAAGAAGACGTGAGTTCAAATACACTAAAGCGCATTATCCTCATATTTAAGAGTTGGGGAGAGCATATGGATAGTTCTAAACATTTTATAAAAAATGATTTAAAATAGTTTGAGTTGTTTCGGCAACATAATGTGATGTCGCATTCGGGTAGGATGTCAAAAAAAAAAATATTTTTCAGCAATTCTTTATAGAACAATCTTTGAATAATAAAAAATTTTAGTTAATAACGAGTTTTAAACTCTTAAAAAAGAAAATTAAAGTAGACAAAAATAGAAGTGAAAAGTAGAGAAAGAGTAATAAAATTTGGGTATAAAACAAAATAATATATGAAGAACATAACAGCATAGAAATGAGATTAAAGCTTGAAGTCAGCAGTATAAAAGTAGAAATTATATATCCTTCTAGAACGGAAATCTGATTGGTGGTGATTTTTTTTATATCTTCCTTTTTGGTGAACATGTTTCCCATTATCAATCATAAGTATAAAATATGTATTAATTGTTTAATGAGCAGAGCACAGAGACATTGGTCAACAAAATTTTAGAAGAAGTGGAGAGTCATCAAGTTGAGGTTAAAAGCTATGGTTATATAGAGTACCAACTAGAAAACAAATTTGTTGAAGTGGAGAGGTAAAACAAACCTAAATTTACCATTTAAATATTTTCTTATTTTCTCTCTACTAGAGTTGGTTATTAGCGAGAATGATGTTATTGGCAATTCATTATACTGCTGCACCTACTAGTTTTCGAACAATCTTTTATAATGTATATAACATACAACTGTTAGAACAACGAAAAGTAGCGACTTTAAATTTCATTTCCATTTTGGTATTCTTTGATCAAGTACATTTTATTTTTGTTTAATAATGATTGTTTAATAAGAAGTGCTATTCTAATTTGTTACGTCATTAACTTATAGGCTATAATGCTGTTTTGAGCAAGGGTGAAGTCAGGTGTCTTACCCCCACTAAAAATCATCTTTAATTTTTTACAATATTTTAATTTAGTAAAAGATAAAATTACATTTGCCTTTCTTAAAATGATAAAATTTTAATTTAATCACTCAAATTTTATAAAGATATGAGCTATTGAAATTGTAAAATTGCATTTTAACTCTCATAAATAGAGGTGTTCATGGGCCGGGCCGGACTAAAAAAATAGGCCTAAAATTTTTTTCAAGCCCAACCCATATAAAAATGCTAAAATTTGGGCCCGCCCGCCCGCCCACTTGTATTAAATTTTTATATAATTTTTAAATATATATAATACATCAAAATACTAAAAAAAATAAAAAAAATTTCCCAACAAATTGAAAATAAATTTTAAAAAATATGTAGACTTAAATAACACTAAGATAGATGTAACTTAACAAGCAAATTACCTCTAAAATAATAATAAAATTAACAAATGCCTTTAAAATAATAACAAAATTAACAATAAAATAAGTTTTATACAATATTCAATCAATAACAACAAAATAGTAGCAACATAATAGTAATATGGTAGCAAAATAGGGAAAAAACAACAAGAAAATAACATTTAAAAATAAAAAAATAGCAGATTTTTTTTGTCATTTAGTGAATTCGGGCTGGGCCGGGTCGTGCCTGGGCCAAAAATACCTTACTCGAGGCCCAACTCATTTTTTAAACGGGCCTTTTTTTTGTCCAAGCCCATTTTTCGGTCTTATATTTTTGCCCAAACCCTCCCAAATTTCTATCGGGCCTTCGGGCTGGGCCGGACCACTCGTCCCATGAACACCTCTACTCATAAGAATATAAAACTTAATTCCGTCCCAAAAAATTTTTTTGTCTTCGCCCCTAATTTTGAGTATTAATGGAATTTCTATTTCTCAAAAAAATACTTTTCCTTTTAAACTATAGGTAAAATATGTCATAAGTCTCTGTAGGTTTCAAAATTTTAAAATTTATTCCATATCCTTTTATTTTAAGGATTTTAACCTCTCTACTCAGTGATTTCAGTATTCATATTTAACAATTAGCACAATTTTTTTGTTAAATTTGTTAGTGTGATACTTTAAAATAAAAAAATATTCACTTGGTAGTCATGTAATTAAAAATAATAGTGTTGTAATTAACACAAATTTAACAAAAAAATTTAATAGTATCAATAGTTGGGCTTGAATTTTGAAATTTGTAAAGTAAAGGGACTAAATTTCTTAAAATCAAAGTACATGGGCTGAAATCTAAATTATATATATATATATATATATATATATATATATATATATAGGACTTATGGTATATTTTAACCTAAAACATAATAAAGTACCTTCAAGTGGCGTCAGTTGAGTACCACCACTCAGTCGTGATACAAGCAATTAAAGATATACTTCAACGTCCTTGGATGATTCGGGTTACACATGTATTTAGAGAGGGTAACCGAGTAGCTAATAGATTGGCAGCAATGGCATTTTCAAGACCTCTGGACAAGTGTATTTACATGCAACCCTCGGGTGAAATTTTTCAAAAGCTATGTGATGACTACTCCGGAATGACTTGGCCTCGCCTAGTTTAGTAATGGTTTTATCTTTCTTATTGTACCAAAAAAATCTTTCTAAATGTAAAAGTTTTACAAAAAAAATAATGACCAGGAGTCTCTATTTAAAAAAAAATTTACAACTTGGTTATTGGAGTAGAATAATGACAATGTTGATTTTGCTAATTCTACCATATCTATTTTTTTTGATACAATATCTAAAATTACCCATAGTCCCTCCCCAACTCATAAACAAGAGGATAATGCGCTTCAATGCACTCGAACTTACATCCTCTTGTATTGGCAATAATATATATGCTAATTGAACTAAAGATTCAATCCCTCAAATATAAATTATTAAATTGATAAAAGTCATGTTAATAATGCGAAAGTAAAATATATTATATTTTTAATAGCAGTATACATATTAACTTTAGAGTTGATATCACAGCCTTAAACTTGTAAATCACATCCTATGCCAAAACAAAGACTGCCAATCAGCGCAACAATTGACCTCTATGCATGTATACAAACACAAATTAAATTTCAATGGAAGAAGGACAAAGAAGTTTGGATTATTCATCTACTGTCGTTCATAAAATGGAGAAGGTTAACCTTAAACATATCCCAAATATATATATATCACCATACAAAAAAGAAAATATATATAAGAATCAGTTCATGTTGATCCATCTAATCTAAGCAAAAGTGTAATCACTGTTATTAAGTGTTGTAATTAAATGAGGTATAATCTCGTAAGGGAAATCGGGAAGGTGATGAAGTGAGAAAGAATTTTTAAGTTGACCAGGCCGCCATGCCATGCCCCACCCTACCCCACCAAAAGTTCCTTTGACTCACGTGCATCAACGTCCATGGATGGTTTCCACAAACGACCAAATAATGATATGTTTGACACTTAATCTTTGTTCATGTAATTTTACCCTCTTTTGAGAATATTTGAATGGTGTTAGCCCTTTCCCTCCCCTCCCTCCATCACTATAAATAGCCCTAACCTTCAAATTTCATTTCAGTTTCTTCTTATGACCAAACACAGTTTGATCAGATATTACTTATTATACTGCTTTGATCTCCATACATGGATTCTTCTTTTCTTCAATACCCAAATCTCCATTTCTCCTCTGAATCATATTCTTCATTCAGCTATGCCCGAAACCAGGCTCTTCCTTTCAATGAAAATGATTCTCAAGAAATGCTTCTTTTGGGAGTCCTGAATCAAGCCCCAGAAGCACACTCCTTTGACACCACATCTCTCACTAGTTCCAGAGATGATCATGAAATCAACTCCGAGCCTGTCGAAGAGGAGACAGGAAAGGAGATTTCTTACAGAGGAGTTCGGAAGAGGCCATGGGGGAAATATGCAGCTGAGATAAGGGACTCAACGAGGAATGGTGTTAGAGTTTGGCTTGGAACCTTTGATACAGAAGAGTCTGCAGCTTTAGCCTACGATCAAGCTGCATTGGCAATGCGAGGTCCAATGGCCATACTCAATTTCCCGATAGATAAAGTCTACGAATCACTTCAAGAAATGAACTATGGGTTTGAAGAAGGCTGCTCGCCTGTTTTGACTATGAAAAAGAAGTACTTCATGAAAACCAGACGATCGGGCAAAAAGAAGATGATGAAGAAAGATGAGAAGGAAAATAGACTGGTGTTGGAAGATTTAGGAGCAGATTATTTGGAGGAACTTCTATGTTTTTCTGAGACTGCAACTCCTTATAGGTGAATAATTGAGTTCATCCACCAATATTTTATTTTTTCAGATTTCAGTTGGGATGGTGAAGAAGAAAGGACCATTTCCTTTAGGGGGATATTGTGTGTGTGAATTTGTAAATCTCTAGGTAATATTTAGAATCAAAGTTGTGTGCTATATGCATAATTTCAGTCAACGTTATCAACAGCAAACTAATTGAATTTTACTTTCTTTTTTTTTTTATATTTATGTGAAGAGGAATAATGAATTTAAACGTACTAAACTCATTGCTATGCCAATTAAATTAAAATTTAATAAATTGTCATTGTAGTTAAAATGCATTATTTTTTGAAATATTCAACCGCTATAATGATAGCATTTATATGGTTTTCTCACTTTAGTAGCTTTACGTCTTTCAAAAGAACGGTGGGGCGTGGTGCTGCCAATGCTGAAAGGATTCACTCTAATGTTCAAACTTGAAAGGATTCAAAACTTAATTAAGGAAAAATGATGTCACATTTATTATGGTATAACTAATTTTTTTTTTTTTTTTTAATGAAATTATAACAATTACAATAGAAAAGTCAAGAGTGTCGATGTTGAAATTCATCACTGGTGACCCGAAAATTTATTAAATGCAAGTAAACTACAAAATTTATTGATAAATCTTTGACCTGTAATATTATACATTAATTTTAATTTTATATATTAAAATTTTGTTTTTAATTTTACAAATCACTAACATCATTTTTGTTGAAGTTTTTGACCTTCTCGTTGCATGTTATGTTATAATGAACCTATTTTTCTACTTAGGTCATCGTTTTGGGTCTTGTTCAGGGTTTTGTTTAAGCTGAATTCGGTCTATTTGAGTATGACATATTTGACAAAACAAAAACATGAATCGACTTGGATACTAAGTCTTTCAATCGAATACCTTGAGGTGTTTTGATTTGATAAGCATGAAAGAATTTTATCTCTTGGTGATTGAAGCACTATTTTTTAAAAATCTATGTTAGATTTATTTAAGGGGTATTTCAAGTTGTTGGGGAACTTGTTTATGAAGGCTATTATGAGATAAATATTAAAGATAATTAATGGATAAAATCAACCTTTAAATGAGTGTTTCAAGCCTATCAAAACACTGGTTGTTGATCACGTTGGAGAGCTTATAAATAGACTGTTGATCGATATTCATCTTTAGCCATGTGGGGTGTCTCTAACATACTCTTGTGTAGGGATTTGTTATGGAGAGAAATTAAGTAAAGTGAGGTATTTGGAGGAGAGTGATTTGTATAATTGGGATTGGTATTGGAGTTACAATTACTTCTTTGTGTAAGGGTAGATTGGGCTTAAGCCAATAGGCGATCTAGAAAATTGGTGAGTAAAACCATTCTTTGAGCTCCGTAGATGTTAGATTGGAGAATGTTAACTGCATTAACAGAGATCATTTGTGTCGATTCTTTTCTGCTCTTATTTTTTTCACTAATTGTTTTCATTCTAATTCTCGTTACAACGAACGCTAAACAAAGTTGATTTATCATATCTGAAAACTAATTACTTTTCAATTAGTATCATAGTAGGCTTCGAGAGTTATTTGAAGACAATCCATGTTTGGTTTGCGTTAATGAAGTTGATCGGTGTTTTGTAGGCTTGAGCAAAAAATGTGGTGCTACACTTAATGGCTTGAGAATAGATCTTGGAGGCACACCATAGTGAAAATTATTTGTTGTATGATGTGATAAATTTATGAAAATAGTTTGACGGATATGGTGAGCGTGAAGAAAGTAGCAAAAAAGGAAGCCTAGTGTTGAGTCTAGTCCAATGGAAAATTTAGATGAGGAGTCTCTCATAGTCGATGCTGTAGGGCTAAGGAAAAGTGGGGACAATTGTATCGAACTGATATAGGTAATATTGATAGTTATGGGTTTTGTCAAAGGAGTTGACATGGTGTAGTGAATAATAAATGTTGATTTGTTGTTTATTTGATGATCTCTTTATACAACTTGATGTTGTTTTTGTTGGATACTAAATGATTTATGTTTAATTTATTTGTCATTCTCTATATCCCTTGAAATTAATTTGGAGAATATGTGTATGCTTGATGGATATTGTGATGAACAAGTGTCATGGGCCGCAGTTCAAAGCCCGTGACCATATCACAAAATGCATCCTATGGAGGTATATCAGTTAGATGGGGATCATTTGACCCACGAGAGCTGACCCAATTCAAAGAACTATTGGAGAAGCCTGTGCATTTGAAGCTTGGGTGGCCCAATTATATGGATATGGAAAGTTAGAATACCTTGGTAAATAGGGAAACTAATTAGAAGATTAAGTAGAATAATATCTTTTAAGATTAGATATGATTTGATTATGTAAATCTTGTAAATCCCTTAATTGTAGGGATAGACTTCATCTCGCCTGTCAATGTAATTCAATCTATACCTTCAGTTTTAGGGGAGCTCAACTATAAATAGAGAGTCTTCCCCTCAGTTGTAAAGGATCCATTGTTTTTGTATTCTTTAAGAGTGAATACAATTGAGAGCATTTATGTTTTCTATGGCTATTAAAACATCTGTCATGCATTGTTTTCTATGGCTATTATGTTCTTTGAGCCTTCTCTTGGCTAAAGTTGCTTCCACTATATAAATTGGTGTCTTAGAGGAATTCTACGAGAATCCTCACTTTGTTGGAGTTAGGCTGATTTAGGCACATTCGAATCAAAGGAATCACCTAAGGTTGTATGGATTGTGAGACTAAAGTTCTAGCCCCGTGACATAAGTATATTGATAGGGGAAGTGTATGGTCGAGCATGGTTATATCTCTTAAGGGAGACTTGTTTGAAAAAAGAGCAAGATTATGAACTAGCACAGAGAAAAGATAAAATCAACAAATATGCTACTAAATTGGTTGTTGGTTGTTGCTCTTTCTAATCAGTTGCAGTTTTTTATTTTTTTATGCATTCACTTTGTGCATATTTTATTTCCAAACTTGGAGTTGGTTGTTGTTGTAATGACCTAGTTTCCAGTGGTGTCAGAAAAAGATGTTTCGAGACCCCATTTTCGTAAACCGAGCCTGTATATATTAAAGATATTTACAGAGTTAAAGTATGGACAAATTGAAATTTAGTTAATTGAATTAACTAAAATTGTGAATAACTCAGGGACTAAATTATAAAAGTCTAATCGCTACAGATTTTATTTAGATTAAGGCTTGATGACTTAAATATCATTTAACCAAAGGACTAAACTAGCAAATATACATATTTTAAATATATATATATATATATATGTTAGTAGATGACAAAATGCATTTTAATTAGTTCAAGTAATTTGTACCACCCCTAACCCGTCTCCATTGTCAGATTAGAGTTATGGAGCATTATCGAACAAATTAAAAAAATTAAGTTCAAAATAGGTCAATAATGCCATTTAATATTAATTACTAAAAACTCATTACAAACCTAGCAATCATATTCATTTGGGCCTTAAATCTAGCCTTCGAGGCCCTAGAAACAGTTCGAGACTAATTTAAAACAAATCAGAAAATTTGAAAAAAAAAAAGTTAAAAATTTTGGAAACAAGGCTCACACGGCAGCGTGACGTAGCCTAGACTGTCTTGACATTTGAAGTAGGGCCACACAGCCGTATCCCAGTCCATGTGCCTGTCCGTGTGTAAATTCAAAATAAGGCCATATGGCCATGTCGCAGGCCTCACTAACTTGGTACACACGGCCGTGTCTCAAACTGTGTACTAGACCTTGTGTACCCTGCACCTAGAATAAAAAGTGGCACACAGTCATGTATCTAGGTCATGTGTGCCACACGGTCGTGTGGCAACCCGTGTCCCAGGCCGTATGCTCCATAGTTAACCCTTAAAACAAGCCATTTTAAGACCAAATCTTGCCCAACAAGCTAAACCATTTGCACACAAACTCAAAGGCCCTAAACACACTTCAAACATTCATAACATACCAACTCAATTAACTTAAATCTTTTAACCAATATGCCATTCAAAGGCGTCTCATTTCATACCAAAACAAATTCCATTAAGAACAAAGCTATAATGCCACTTTTCAATCACCAAATTTAGGTAAAATAGATACTTAATGTCAACCATTATCAATCCATTTCACCATTCATAATAAGCATACCAACATGACCATTTTCATAAAGTTTTTAATCTATAAACAAGCCAACTACACCATATGGTGCATACAACCATTTACAAAAGTAACCAAAACACACAAAAGTATAAATTACATTAACCCTATATATGCCATTTATAACCATAGCTCAAAATAACTAAAAACTACCAAAATGATTGTTGGATAGTGTGATAAGACTCCAAAATGTTCTAACCAATCAAGCTTCCAATGATTTACAAAACAAGGAAAAAAACAAATGCATAAGCAAACAATGCTTAGTAAGTTCATCTAAGAGAACTCAAACTTACCAAGTATTTAATTCATGATTAACTTATCAAGCATTAAAGTCCCTATATGCATAATTATTCCTATACACAATATAAACAGCCCATTTTGCTCGGGCTTGTAACAAACCAAAACTAAAATGAAAAATAAATAAAACCAAAGTTTTTAAACAGTCCATTTACAAAACCCATTTACAAGCCCAAAATTAGACCCAATCTAGACCCCAACTAAACAAACACCCAAATTTAATGGCCCAAACACCAATAACCTAGATTGCAAAATGGAACCCGTTGATCCAATACCCAAAAACCCAGACCCGAATGACCCAAACCAATGCAGCCCAAACGTGCCCAAAACCTTAGCAGATTCAGAGACCTAGGGTTTCTGAACCCTAGGCGCCGCTCTTCGCGCTGCAAATGGCCCCTATCTCGCGCCCACCTTCGATTGCGCCGCGATCCGTGCGCAAATCCCACACCATCGCCGGACTTCTTGCTCCAATACCTGCAAAAATGGAAGGAAAAGATAGCAACTAATATGCCAGAATATATTTCCTTTTTCATTTTTTCTCTTTCAGGTTATAAAAACCCATCAAAAACCTGTACCAGAGGGGAGACACAGAGAAAAACGCAGACAGAGAGCAGATACTCACAGAAACAAAGAATGCAAAAAATATATTCATAAATTCCAAAGAAATAGTATACCAAAATTTTGCAGAGGTGATTTTTTATATATTTCATTCTACTTTTTTTATTTTTATATTTATGCGCATATAATTAATATAAAAAAACAATAAAAGGAAAGGGTTTACCCTTTCAACAGTGCTAAAAGACCTTGTGGTTCGGCCTCTGGCCACCGTTTGAGATGGCGCATGGAACACGTGGCAATGGTCCGAAAGACCAATGATTTGAACTTAGAGGAGAGCATCCAAAGAGTTTTTTGGAATTTTTTAAGGGGTATCTAAAATGATTTTTAGGTTTAAGGTTGGCTTTTATAAACAATCTATACGAAGCCGTTTTGAAGATAGCCCCTTAAAACAAAAACGACGTCGTTTTTCTATAAGATCCGCGTGTTGACCCGGATACCCGGGTAGGATCCGAGCATTTTTTGAATGGCCTAATTGCCATTTTAGTCCTCCCTCATTTTTATTATTTTTAATTCTGTTTATTTTAAATTCTTTTTATTTTTTAATTTGGCCCCAAAACTCATATTCTGTTTCAATCTGATCCTTCGGGTTTTTTTTAAAGGATAAATTCAAAACGTTGTTGTTTTTAAATCTGGTATAATTTCCATAATATTCCCCGTAGTTTAACGCGATTTTTAATTTAATCCTTTTTATTTATTTTATTTCAATTTAAATCCTTATTCATTTTAAAACCTTTTATTTTATTTTTAATTATGCTAATATTATACTTAATTATTTTATTATATTAAACTGCTTTTGTTATGTTATTTTATTAATTTTGTTAATAGCATGAAATCCATATATATATATATATATGTGTTATCTTTATATACATTTAATTATTATTATATATTACTTGGTTTAATAATTTATATATTATTTATTATATTATATTTTTAATTTATATATTATATAGTTATTATATTATATTATATATCATTTTTAAAATTTTTTTTGTATAAAGTCTATTATATCATATAACTTATTTTATTTATATTATTTATTACATATATAATTTTTATGATTAGTATATTGTGTATATATATATGTTTTTATTTAAAATTATTATATATATTATTTATTAATTATTTTTATTATGTATAATCCTTATATATTATTATTAATTATTTTATATTATTTTATTATATATTATGATTTTTATTAATTATTATATGCATTTATTTGTATCTTTATATTCGTTTATTATTGCTTTAGCATTTTTTCTTATTATTTATTTATTCATGTTATATTATTCATTGATTATTTATTGTTAATATCATTTGTAGTTAGGTTGAATTGACGTGTATATTATAATGTCTTACTCAAACCACTTTTTTTTTTTTTAAAAATGCCTTTTGAATTAAAGCATTTCATTGTAGTACTTCAAGAAATACGGGGATATCTAATGTTTAGGAACTTCAAAAAATTATGCCCTAACTTACTGGGTTTCGATTTTTCTCGTAGAGCTTAAGGTATTAGATATCTCTTTACTTCCAAAATCGAGATTTACAAATTTTAAGTATAAAAAAAAAAACCAATTCTTGGGAATTCAAAACGTTGTGTCCTAACTTACTGGATATGATGTTTTGTGTCTTAAGGTAGGAATTTTTTAAACTAAAAACGTGCCTAGTTTTGAGGTCATGAGATGCTATATCCTAACTTACTAGGTACGGTGTTTTATTTCTTCGTGATAGGTAAGTCTAGTTTTTTTTTTAAAAATAAAAAGGACCATTTTCTAAAATTTTTTAAAGTTTCAACATTAGGACATGATTTTATCGATTAGTTACCAATTTTTGGGCGTTATGAGGGTGCTAATCCTTCCTCGTACGTAATCGACTCTCGAACCTGTTTTCTGGTATTTTGTGGACCAAAAATCAATATTTTTAAATAAAACGTTTTATAAGGTGATCCAACCACACCTAAGTAAAAAGGGATTGGTGGAGACTCCATTTTTGTTTTAAAGTCGATCCCCATTTTTAAATCAATTTTTTAAAATGGTTTCGACAGCTTGGCGACTCCGCTGGGGACATAAGAGAGACAAGCCGTAAAATTGATAATTTCATGTCCTTTTGTCTGAATTTAAAATTTTGGTTTTTTTTTTTAAAAAAACATGATCCTTTTATTGCATATGGTTCTAAATATATTTCTCTACATTGCACTGCATAACCGTTGTGGTCACACCCTTAAGTGGGAGTGAGAAACTATGCATTCGTGAGGTTTTCACCTCTGTATGGGCTAGTGGACTACTTCCGGGATACATCCGTACCTATGTCTTCGTGAGGTTTTCACCTCCGCATGGCCATAGGGAAATGTATCCCCCCGAACCGAACTCGGTCCGTATGAGCCTATAATGGGTGAGGATTAAGGAATCTGCTGGTTCGAGTTCCTCAACTTTAGAACAAAACCACACGTAGAAAACATAAGAACTCATCCTAAGTAGAACTACGTCGAGCCTTAGTAGTTACCTAGGTAGATGTTTGTTTACTTTGCTTGCTTTATGTTTTGCGGTACTAACTTCTATGTTTTATTCTTTTCTACATGTCATTTCATATTTAAAGATGTATCGATTCACGGTCAATTTTTAAAGTTAGAAAGCTGGTTATGGAGAATGAATTCCTTGATAAAGTGGAGGACAATGCAGTCGTCTGTACATGGTCAGAGCAAAGGTAATTACAGAAAGGAGATAGCTTAGCTGAGGGGCATATATCAAAACTACGAGATTTTGCTCGTATTAGTGTCACGCAAAATAAACTTCAGGAGTTGAAGGGAATATGGACTCGGTGGGACGATGAGGTAAAGCAGCTGTTCTATCGTAATTATGGTGATCTACCTTACTTGCTCGACGTCAAAGTAGATAAGTATCTATTCCGTGCTATGACTCAGTTCTAGAATTCCACTTATAGTTGTTTTACTTTCGGGAAAATAGACTTAGTACCTACGGTAGAGGAATATACGACCTTGCTTCGTTGTTCGAGAATCCAAGTCGATAGAATTTATTCTTGGGCTATTAATGTTCCAACCTTTGTAAAGAAGTTAATGAATATTACAGGGATGAGTGAACAGTGGGTTACAGCCAGAATTTAAGAGAAAGGTGAAGGTAAATGCGTTCCTTGGGAGAGTTTGAGGGATCTGGTCCTAACACATCCAGATACAAAGAAGAAGGTTGACATCTTCGCATTACGTATTTACGGTTTGGTAATCTTTCTTAAAGCTCTAAGACATGTAAATGAAGCAGTTACCGATTTATTCGATCGACTAGGCAAAGGAGTCACGCATGTACCTACGATCTTAGCCGAGACGTTTAGATCTTTGAATGCATGTCGAAGAAAAGGCGAAGGCAGGTTCATTGGGTGCGCACAGTTGTTGTTGGCTTGATTCCACAGTCATTTCTAGAAGGTAGAGAAAGTGTCTTATCGGGTTTTTTCTAAGAGTTACTCTCTGTTGAAAGAGATAGTAGCTACACCAAGAGAGAAGACGTATCTGAGGAGAACTGGATGGCGCTCCTTCAAAATCTCCGAGAGGGAGACATCGAGTGGAGAGCCCCTTGGATGATTCCAGATGAAATTCTTTATCGATGTGGGAGTTTTGACTGGGTTCCTTTACTTGGAATTTGGGAAGCTGTTGGGTACGCTCCTCTATTCGTACTAAAACAATATGGATCGAGATAGTTTGTACCGTAACAAATGGTCTGGCTCAGTATGAGTTCTCGTATAGAGGGGACAATTATAAGAAGAGAGTTAAGGAGATTTCTAGTGCTTGGAATCAGACTCGTAGGATGAAGAGGTTATCCGCAGGTCCAATGACGACCCCAAAATACATTGGATGGAGGATTAGAAGGGTTAATGATAACATCCCTGAGTAAAATCCAGAAGACGCCCGATCAATAGATGAATGCTTGTAAGTGGTCCCATCGGAGTTAGAAATTGTGAAGCAAGATATTGAAAAGAAGAGTTCAAAGCTTGGAAAGAGGATAGATAAGCTGGAAGAAGAAAAGATGTACTTGAGGCTAGATGTGGACATGCAAAAATTAGAGGCTGAAAAAGTAAGAAAAGGGAAGAGAAGAGTCGAAGAAGATTTGAATGACTTAAAGACGGAGTATAAAAAGCTGCGTCTATCAATGAAAAATGATGGATTAGGGAAGACTTCGCAACAGTGGCAACAAGAGAAACAAACGGAAAAAGCCAAAGCTAACCATTGGGAGAGAAAGTTCCTAGAGATGCAGATGCAAAACGAGGCCCTAGAAAAGAGTTTGACAGAAAGCCAAGAGGAGAAATGTGGACTAAAGGCTAAAGTCGTTGAACTAGGATAGCCTCTTCACCACCATCGAAGTCGTAATTCTGTAATCGAGTTAAAGTCAAGTCTGAACAAAATTGAGGAAATGAAGGGTAAGATTGAAGAGTTAGAATCAGCATTGCACAATTGTGAACTTCGAATCGAGCTTCTTGAAATAAGAGAGGAATGTTGGAAAGAAGAGCTTCATCATTCTCATGATCAAGTTAGGAGTCGAGATTACCTCATGGGTGAAGCGATAGTTCAGATTCGAGAGGCAGCTGATTATCTACAGACTTTGGCATCACAGGCTGACATGTTAAGCATAAAGTATGAGCTACAGGCTGATCATAGTCAAGAGCTAGCTTCATTGCTTGGGAAAATCAAAACTTTAGGACTTAGGGTGAAAGCATATTTGTAGTCCGTTTTATGTAAAGGATTTTGTTTTCTAATAAAGTTTTCTAAAATGAAGTTGAATCAGAATCGATGCCTCTTTGCATTCATGCATTTGCATTACATTGCATCATTTGCATTAGATTTTTACAAAAGGACCCTAATTAGGTAAAAATATTTCAGTTAACCTAGAAAACATGGAACAAAGATTGGAAAGAATAGAGCAAATGCAAATATAGATGCAGGGCAATTGGTCGAGATTCAACAAGAAATGCGTGAACAAATGATAGAATTCCAAAGGAACATGATAGGCCAGCTAACCTAGTTATTAGCCGAAGGACTTGAAAAAAGGAATGGCCTAGTGGTCAACAGTATGGATGATGATGAAGACATCGTTTATTCCCCAAAAGGTGTCCCGACTCAACAAGACACACATTCTCATGGGGTACCCGTCATTATTGAACCCCAATGTCAAACTGATACTTTAGCCCTATTGAATTCCCCAATGGGTTCAGGTTTCGACCCGAATGATGATCAAGCTAAATCGGTTGTTCTGGTGGAAACAAAGGAAGGAAGAGAATGGACTTCAAAGGCTCTGAAGAAGAAGGAAAAGAGAGTAAATAGTACCGGTAGGTATAACAATAGTCATTTGGAGCCAAGTACAGTAAACTAGCCAAGGACGGTAACTACCAACAATTAGGTTTATCCAAGGCAAAACTCTGAAAAGCTCTAATTTATGATAGTCTCGATGACGTATAAGGAGCTATATCAAAGTTTATTTAATGCACATATGATGTCTCCATTTTATCTAAAGTCGATACAACCCCATATCCTAAATGGTATGACTCGAACGCTCAATGCGACTACCATGCAGGAATAACGGTCACTCAATCGAAAACTGTACTATGTTTAAAAAATTGATCGAAAAGTTTATTAAAATGGGAATTGTGAAGTTCGACGATTCATCAAAACCTGATCACTTTGACGAGGTAGTAAATGCGATAAATGAAGGAGGAGACAAGAAAGTTACGATCCCTTGAAGAAATCGAAAGCGAAGAAGGAATTGGGGAACAATGTTGCCAAACCTTTGGATACTTGGGAGTGTCTTGAATAATGGGATTGAGGAAGAGACCTCTATATTTTAGATTTGATCTATAGCAATGTGCAAAACATGCTTGTTGCCTTAAGCCTAGAGGCAATAAGAACTCTTTTGTGAAATAGGCTTGTGTCCGAAACTTTATTTCAATAAAATGTATTTTTTAAGCTAATATTCTTTTATTCTTTCCATTTCATATGGTACATTCTTTTATTTTACAATATTCTTTCATTCTTTATTCATGACCATATCATACAAATAATCATCCTTAGAATCATTTATTCTTTGGATTTGTTTGCCTTCGTACCTAGGTACCCAGATATCAATGACATGAGCGACGTTGCTACTGACTCCCTTTTTGAATGAGATATGGGTTTAGGGGATCTCAAAACTTTGAAAATGACAGAGATTGTAACATATCTTCTGATTTGTTAAGAATGGTGAAACAAGATGAAAAACAGACCCTACCTTACATAGGGTCAATGGATGTTGCGAGCCTAGGAAAGGAGTCAAGATCAAAGCCTAGCTCACCACAAAAATAAGGCGAGATATTATTGAGTTATTTTCGAGAATGCAAAGATGTTTTTGCATGATCATATCAGGACATGATTGGGCTAATAAGACGCGCCCTAAATATGAGGATTGGGCATAGCCAATCTACAGAGAAAGAGATGGTATTAGCTATGTCGTATCTAAGGAGACAAGATTCATGTGCTTACTCCAGTTCTTCACAAATTTTCCATATGTGAGGCATGGATATTATGAGGCCAATCTTGTCAAATGCTTCTAATTGACATCGATTCACTGTCATTGTCGTCGTTTACTTCACTAAGAGGGTGGAAGTAGCTTCATATGCTAATGTTACAAAGTCGAAGTCATTAATTCAAAAAAAGGGATCAGATGCCAGGAAAGAATGCCATAAAGGATCACTGTACAAAGTCAAAGTTTACAGTTTGTCTAAAAATCAGGCACCATATCACAGTGCAGCAAAAGTTACCAAAAGAAAAATACAAAAAGAAAAACAATGAAAGGTGACTAAGACTTGTAAGGATTGGCATAATAAGTTACTATTTACCCTCTGTCTTATTAAACGTCGGCCTAAACCTTCGTTGGGGCAATATCTCACCCATTGGTTTATGGAATTGAAGCATTTTGCTAATTAAACATAGTTGAAAAAAAGGTTAAAGTTATCCATCACGATCAGATGATGCAAGCTTATGACAAAGAGGTTCGTCCTAGAGAATTCCACGAGGAAACCTGATGTTGAAAAAGACCTTTCTTCTATAAAATGATTTTAGATGAAAGTAGATACCAAAGAAGACCTGTTCTGGAAGAGCATTGATATTGACCGAGACAGGAGGCGAAGACTTGCCTAATTTGGCGAATTCAGGTTCAGACAAGAAGAATTTTACCTGAAAGGGGAAAGCCTAAGGTGAAAACCCACAAAGGGCGCCTTGAAATCGAATATTCAAAAAAAAGAAAAAAAGAAAAAAGAAAAAAAGGAGAGGCCAAAGCGAAAACCCGCAAAGGGCGCTTTGAGACCAAAGGGGCTTTGAACCGAAAACCCCAAAAAGGCGGCTCAAATTTTGATCAAAAGTGGGGCATACAATAGTCTTGCTACGCTTGAATTAACAATGAAGAGGTATGATACGTCTTAGGGCATCGACAAAGTACTCCGAATCCCCTAAACACATATTGAGCTTAAAATGGTCCCCAAGAAGTTCGAACAGAGAAGCTCAGGCTGCGATATCTGGGACACCTAGCTTCTATCTTACCCATTTTTGAATCCATTATCTTTGATTGCTTTATTCTTTTTGAGATACACCCAAATCAATTATCTTTTATTGCCTGGGTTATCTTTAATTAAATTATTTTTCTGAGCTATGCTCTTGACTAATTTCTTCCTCGTCCATTTTTGTGACCTTTTTAGCATTTTATATTGAAATAACGATTTACTAATAACACTTTCATAAAAGAAGTTTTGCATATTACTCTAGAAGCTTCTAAATAATATGAGGAATCTGAAACATGACTATTGTTCATAACTCACCAAGCCTAAGGGCTGGAAACATTGAAAAATGATTATCTCTTCAAATTCTTTTTGGGTAAGACAATTTCGTTAGTAACACCATATCGGCAAATGACGAACAAGGTCAATCCAAGTATAAAGGGGGATCATTGTTGGGATACCCTACATTCATTCAGACACATACATCTAGTCATTACACCCAGGGAATGGTGTAATAGATCAAATTGATTGAAAGTGATACAAGTTCTGTACCTCTGAGTGGTAACAAAAGGAGGGAAGAAATAAATGTTATTTCCCTGAAGTTATAATGGAAGGTACCAACTTTATGTCCTAAGGTTCAAGTGGAAAGGGCTCAGAATTACCATGGGGCAAATTATTTGAGCAGAATATGATTGAAGAATGAAGATGAAACCTTGATGATGACACCTGAAATAGGAATCATTTTTCATAACATTTTCACATTCATATATCATAGCATGTCTAAATAGGAGCATTTGATGCATTTCGATCAAAGCATCCTAATTATTAGACATAAGCATATACTCATTCTACGGTAATGTTCTCTGGAAGACAATGTAGTAAGATCGAAAGACAATAGATCTGGCATTCCTGAGGTTGTAGGAAGCAGATCGAAGACATCAGTCTAGCATCCTTGAGGTTATAGGGAGCAGATTGAAAATAGCAGATTTGACATTCCTGAAGTTGCAGGAGCTTATCTAAGATACAAGTCTGGCATTCCTAAAGTTGCAGGGGCAGATTGAAGATAGCAGATTTGGCATTCCTGAAGTTGCAGGAGAAGATCAAAGATACCAGTCGACATTCTTGAAGCTACAGTAGCAGATCGAAGACATCAGTCTGGCATCCCTAAGTTTGCAGTGGAGTAGATTGAAGATAGCAGATCTGGCATTCCTGAAGTTGCAAGAGCAGATCGAAGATATAAGTCTGGCATTCCTGAAGTTGCAGGAGCAGATTGAAGATGGCAGATCTGGCATTCCTGAAGTTGCAGGAGCAGATCGAAGACATCAGTCTGGCATCCCTGAGTTTGAAGTGGAGTAGATTGAAGATAGCAGATCTGGTATTCTTGAAGTTGCAGGAGTAGATCGAAGATACAAGTCTGGCATTCCTAAAGTTGCAGGAGCAGATTGAAGATAGCAGATCTGGCATTCCTAAAGTTGTAGGAGTAGATCAAGATACAAGTCTGGCATTCCTGAAGTTGCGGGCAGATTGAAGATAGCATATCTGGCATTCCTGAAGTTGCAGGAGCAGATCGAAGACATCAGTCTGGCATCCCTGAGGTTGTAGGGAGCAGATTGAAAATAGCAAATTTGGCATTCCTGAGGTTGCAAGAAGCAGATTGAAAATAACAAATTTGGCATTCCTGAGGTTGCATGAAGCAGATCGAAGACATTAATCTAGGCATCCCTGAGGTTGCAGGGAGAAAATTAAAATAGCAGATTTGGCATTCCTGAAGTTGCAGGAAGCAGATCGAAGACATTAGTTGATCGCCCTGAGTTTGCAGGGAGCAGATTAAAATGGCAGATTTGGCATTCCTGAAGTTGCAGGAAGCAGATCGAAGACATTAGTCTGATCTCCATGAAGTTGCAGTGGAGCAGATTAAAAGATAGTGGATATTGCCTTTCGGAGATAGCAGTGAAGTAGATTGAAGCTATCAAACTTACTGAAATCAAGATGAAGTTCCAATACTGTTGAAGTTGCAGTGGAGTTGGAAGCCATTTAAAGAGGACGAGGACCAAGAAGTCGAGGCTTGGGCAAGACCGAGCAAAATTGGGCCTTCTATTGTCTTTGCTCTATTCTCGTTACACGACAATGAGCAAAGAAGGGCAGCTGTAAACAACCCATTTTTCCGGGCTTGTAACAAACCAAAACCAAAATTAAAAATGAATAAAACCAAAGTTTTTAAACAGTCCAATACAAGCCCAAAAATCAGACCCAATCCAGACCCCAACTAAACTAACACCCAAATTTAATGGCCCAAACACCAGTAACCTAGATTACAAAACAAAACCCATTAATCCAATACCCAAAGACCCAGACCCAGATGAGGCAAACCAATGTAGCCCAAACAGACCCAAAACCTTAGCAGATTCAGAGACTTAGGGTTTCTGAGAAACCCTAGGCGCCGCTCTTCGCGCAGCAAATGGCCCCTGTCTCGCGCCCACCTTCAATCGTGCTGCGATCCGTGCATAAATCCCGCAACATCGCGGACTTCTTGCTCCAAGACCTACAAAAATAGAAGGAAACGATAGCAACGAATATGCCAGAATATATTTCCTTTTTCATTTTTTCTCTTTCAGGTTATAAAAACCCATCAAAAACCTGTAACAGAGGGGAGACACAGAGAAAAATGCAGACAGAGAGCAGATACTCACAGAAACAAAGAATGCAAAAAATATATTCATAAATTCCAAAGAAATAGAATACTGAAATTTTGCAGAGGTGATTTTTTATATATTTCATTCTACTTTTTTTATTTTTATATTTTTGCGCATATAAATAATATAAAAAAATAAAAGGAAAGGGTTTACCCTTTCGACAATGCTAAAAGACCTTGCGGTTCGGCCTCCGGCCACCGTTTGAGATAGAGCGTGGAGCGCGTGGCAATGGTCCGAAAGACCAACGATTTGAACTTAGAGGAGAGCATCCAGAGAGTTTTTTGAATTTTTTTAAGGGGTATCTGAAATGATTTTTAGGTTTAAGGTTAGCTTTTATAAACAATCTATACGGCACCGTTTTGAAGATAGCCCCTTAAAACAAAAACGACGTCATTTTTTCTATAAGATCCGCGTGTTGACCCGAATATCCGGGTAGGATACGAGCATTTTTTGAATGGCCTAATTGCCATTTTAGTCCTCCCTCATTTTTATTATTTTTAATTCTGTTTATTTTAAATTCTTTTTATTTTTTAATTTGGCCCCAAAACTCATATTCTATTTCAATCTGATCCTTCGGGTTTTTTAAAGGATAAATTCAAAACGTTGTCGTTTTTAAATCTGGTATAATTTCCATATTAGTCCCCGTGGTTTATCGCGCTTTTTAATTTAATCCTTCTTATTTATTTTATTGCTATTTAAATCCTTATTCATTTTAAAACCTTTTATTTTATTTTTTAATTATGCTAATATTATACTTAATTATTTTATTATATTAAACTGTTTTGTTATGTTATTTTATTAATTTTGTTAATAGCATGAAATCCATATATATATATATATATATTATATGTGTTATCTTTATATACATTTAATTATTATTATATATTAATTGGTTTAATAATTTATATATTATTTTATAATTTATATATTATTTATTATATTATATAGTATTATATTATATTATATATCATTTTTTAAATTTTGTTTTGTATAAAGTCTATTATATCATATAACTTATTTTATTTATATTATTTATTACATATATAATTTTTATAATTAGTATATTGTGTATATATATGTTTTTATTTAAAATTATTATATATATTATTTACTAATTATTTTTATTATGTATAATCCTTATATATTATTATTATTATTTATTTTATATTATTTTATTATATATTGTGATTTTTATTAATTATTATATGCATTTATTTGTATCTTTATATTCGTTTATTATTACTTTAGCATTTTTCTTATTATTTATTTATTCATGTTATATTCATTGATTATTTATTGTTGATATCATTTGTAGTTAGGTTGAATTGACGTGTATATTATAATGTCTTACTCAAACCATTTTTTTATTTTTTTAAAAAAATACCTTTTGAATTAAAGCATTTCATTGTAGTACTTGAAGAAATACGAGGATATCTAATGTTTAGGGACTTCGAGAAAAATTGTGCCCTAACTTACTGGGTTTCAATTTTTCTCGTAGAACTTAAGGTATTAGATATCTCTTTACTTTCAAAACCGAGATTTACAAATTTTAAGTATAAAAAAAAAACCTATTCTTGGGAATTCAAAACGTTGTGTCCTAACTTACTGCATATAATGTTTTGTGCCTTAAGGTAGGAATTTTCGAAACTAAAAACGTGCCTAGTTTCGAGGTCATGAGATGCTATATCCTAACTTACTGGGTATGGTGTTTTATTTCTTCGAGATAGGCAAGTCTAGTTTTTTTTTAAAAAAAATAAAAAGGACAATTTTCTAATTTTTTTTTTTAAAGTTTCAACATTAGGACATGATTTTATCGATTAGGTACCAATTTTTGGGCGTTATGAGGGTGCTAATCCTTCCTCGTATGTAACCAACTCCCGAACCTGTTTTCTGGTATTTTGTGGACCAAAAATCAATGTTTTTAAATAAAACGTTTTATAAGGTGATCCAACCACACCTAAGTAAAAACGGATTGGTGGCGACTCCATTTTTGTTTTAAAGTCGATCCCCATTTTTAAATCAATTTTTTAAAATGGTTTCGACACACAACATATCACAAGTTAGTAACTAAATATGTAACTAATTCAAAATCACATATAAACTTTTATTAAAATGGTTCATACCTTAATTCCTTTTCAACACATCCTTTTCATTTGATAACACTTTAGGGTAACAACCTTTTCGATAGATACCCGTTTCGATATTTCCTTTTCAACCTTTTCAAGAATTTAAAATTACCGAATATGGTGCCATGGTCTCTTTCAACCATGGCCTTTTCCTTTTCAAGTGTAATATTGTGGGGTATTTTGGTCTCGATCATTTCCTTTCCATAATTTATAGTAATCTCATCAATTAAAGTATAATTACATATATACAAATAAAATTATTAAACTTACCTCAACAAAGCAGTTGAAAAAAAAAAAAAAGGCCAATGATTACTCCACCACTTTAGCCTTTCCTCAATTTAAATCCGGTTGATTTGCGCTTTGATCTAAATATGAATTTCATTCAATTAAATATTTCAAATAGCTTAAAACAACCAATTTCAGCTTATAACTCCTTTCACCATTAATCAAAATGTTACTCCTAATATTATAACTTTTAAACAATTTAGCCCCTAAACCCTTAACTTGCAATTTTGCCATTTTTAAACCAAAATCATACTAACTGATATTACTAGGGATTTTATGCAGCCCATTTTTATACCAAAATTTTCACATTAACACCAATGGATTTACACCTCCAGCAATTTAATACTTAATATTAAAATCACTAAAAATCTCTTAACGAAACAACTTTATTTAACAACCAAGTTTATTAATCTACCAATTTACATCAAAACACATTCAAACTCAATCCAAGCAAGTCCCTCAAACTTAACTTATTTTGCAAATTAACCCCGGACCAAGTAGATTAAGCTAAACAAGCTTAAAAACATAAAAATCATTAAAAACGGGACAATTTTACATACCATGCAATGAAACCAAAGCTAGCCGAAACTTGTTTCCTTCTCTAATGGTGTATTCAATTTGGATGAGGCAATGAAGAAAATGATCTAAATTTTCTTTTACCTTTTGTTTTAGTAAACCTATAATTTAATTATTAAATTACACAATTAACCTTTAAAAACTATTCAAATCACACAAAAACCTTCTCATCACAATCCACTATCTTAAAATATGTCTTAATTACCATCTATGTCCACTAGTTTAAAATTTTCATAGCTATTTAACTCTTTTATCTAATAGAATTCAACTTCTACCCCATTTACAATTTAATCCTTTTTACTTAATTAACTAGTTAAAATTACAATTTCTTAACAAAATTTAATACAATCTTAAAATAATCCTATAAACATTAAATAAGCATTAAATATTAACTCACTCCTCGTAATCATGGTCCCAAAACCACTATTTCTAACACTACTGAAAATGGGTTGTTACATAATTAAAGTTTAAATTAACTAAAACACAATTATTTAAACTAATTAACTTTTAACTAAGTATATATATATATATATATATATATGAAATTAGTGGAAGGAGAGAAGAATTTCATCTTCTCCAACCATCCAAAACTTCGAAACAAAAGGGGAGGGTGCCATTGTAGGGTTTTCAAGCTTTTTGGCCTTAATTTCAATAGCCATTTTTCTTTAATTTTTAGGGAAATTGAATCATGAAAGCTTAATTTAGCTAACCCATGTACCACTTTGTGAAACTGTTAAAGTTTTAGAAAGTTTTCATGGTTGAGAATTGAATAATTTAGGTGTTAAATTGTTAGAAGTTAAGCTTAGTATATGAAAAAGACTAAATTGTAAAGCTTAATTTTTAGTTTTGTACATTATGGAACAATTTGAAAATAATGCAAAACTGTCATGAATTGTTGGTAATGATATAAATAGAGGGTCCCTAATGAGTTTTGGTAAAATTGGATTTTAATCTGAAGCCCTACTTTGATAGTTATGCTTGTCCTGGTTCTATGGACTAAATTGAATAAATTGTAAAATATTTAGAATTTAGTACTTAATTTTGTTTTGCTAGAATTTGATAATTTGATATGTTTTAAGATTATTCATAGCTATCAACAACACTGAGCAACCAAGAGTGAAAGGAAAAACAAAAATCTTTGATGAGTGACGCATGAAACCTTAGTTCATGCTTTTATGATTCAAGATAGAATTTTATGATTTTGTATATATGATTGTTGACTAATGAGTTATTGGGATGAGTCCATTGCAATAACATGAAATGTTTTAGTTGAATTGTTATGTTGAGATTAAAATAATTCGAAATAAGGAGTAAATTGAATAAAATAGACAGTTGTGTGATTAATTGATAAATGATAATTGATATAAAATTGAGTTTAATTATGTTATGTTACATGATAGATTGATGACAAATTGTGAATATGGAATATGAACTGAAAGTTAATACCCTACTAGTCGGGTTGATTCGGATTGGATTGTGTACAAGTTTATGCGCTTACACGCCAGGATGCACTTCGTATGCCAATATGTGCTTTGTGTGCCAGAATGTGCTTCGAGTGCCAGGATGCACGTTATGTGCCAATTTCCCTTAGTTATTCTATTAATGCACTTCAATACTAGTTCGGTGTGTTGGTTGGACGATCCATGTATCCGTTCGAGTCCGAGTTGTATTAATAGGAATTAATAATAATAAGTTTGATTGTTTATATTGAAATGAACTAATATGGTGCTCAAATTTTTTAATATGTGCATATGAATTAGAAATGGAAAGTAAGCATCTTTTTATTCAAAGCAAAAAGGAATCGAGCCTTAGAGGCCAAACCAAATGTGGATGAGTCAGTAGACTCCAGAAACGGATTAAGCAGTAATTATAAGGTAAGTAATGAAATAAATCACAATAGATTGATTGAATTAATGTCTTGTTTATGTATGCAATTGAAAGTTTATTAGTAAATGTTCAAAATGAATGATAATGTTAAAAGGTTAAGTAAACTTACTTACCCAATGAGTTATACACATTTTCATGTACATATATATGGATATATGTAGGTTACATTTGAGTTTCTATGCCTTATGTTATGCTTTTGGTACTAAATTGTAATATATTGAATCATGGAAGTACCACTGAGTCCTATTGCTCATCGTATGATTTGTTTTCTCCGTGCACAGGTTTAGGTATCTCTCAAGCCCCGGAAAATTGAAGCCAACATCTAGACTATCGTTTCTGACTCAACAAAGTTTGTAAACTACTCTTTCGATTGTAAATGGCATTTACCTAGGTCTAAGTTGATTTGTATCGAAAATGGTAAAATTTAGAACTTAGTTACTTAATGTCACTTTGAAGAATCATTTTGGGTATGTTTTTCCTCATATGCTATTGAAATGATGTGGTTTTGGTTGTGAATGAGATGTTATATGATTATTACAGGTCTTTTAAACATGTTTCAAACTAATCCATTTCTAAAATAGTGATTCACGTTGCAACGATGTACTCCTAACGTTGTGATGAGGTGTAACCAAAGAATCATGTCAGGAAGACGTTCATTAGAGGTCACAACGTGTAATAGCTCATTTTTGGTCAAATTAGAACAGTGGTTTTGAGACCACAAATTTGAGGTCAAAATATTTATTTTATTATTATTTTAATGTTTACAGCATGATTGAGTGGTTGTGTGATAATTTCATTTAGAAATTTTATCGTTTGATTGGTCAATTTGATAAAAAGGACTAAATCACATAAAGTGTAAAAGTGGAGTTCCATTAGCTAAAGGTATCTAATAGCTATGGAATCTTAATTTAGAGGTCCTTATGTTGTAATTATGCCATAATTAAATTGAGTGGACATTATTGGACATATTATCAAGTAATTTGATGATTATTAATTAAGGTTAATAAGGTAAATTGTAAAATAACTTAAGTTAAAATAATAATAACATAACATCATCATCTTCATTAAGTTATTACCATCGAAAATTAGGGCTAGAGGAAGCCATTGTTATTCTCCTCATTCGGCTATGCTAATTTTGCTCATTAAGGTACTATTTTCGTCTCGTTTTTAATGATTTTTATGTTTTTAAGATTGTTGCAACTAGGTCTAGCTATCCCAGGACTATTTTGAAAAACTTTTAAAGATTTTGAATGATTCCATTGATGAATACATGTGTATTTTGAAGTTTCTTGATAGATTATGAATGCTTGTTGATAGATATACAAGTTTTGTTAAGTGATTTTTAGTGAAAATAAAAAATAGGGATTAAATTGTGAAATGTGCAAAGTTAGTGGTTAAAATGTGAAATAAATGAAAAATATGGGCTACTAGGGGTATAATGGTAATTTGGCTAAGCATGGGTAGTTTGATAATTGCATTAATTTGTGATTTTGTATAATAAGGACTAAATTATAAAAATGTAAAAGTTTAGGGGATAATGTGTAAATTAGCTCAAATGTATATTTTGGATTGAATTGAATAAATATATGATTAAATAAGTCAATTTTAAAATATTTAGATCAAGAAAGGAGAAATACGGAACTTAGATCGGGGAAAGAATAAAGTTATGGAATAGTTGACTCGATTCGCTGTTTTAACATCCGAGGTAAGCTCTTATGTTATAACTTCATTTTAAATGTATTCTATATGCTTTGATATAGCGTAAATTGTGATTATGTGATTACGGACAAGTTTGGAAATGATTTAACGATGACTCGATAGTTGGAATCCCGGTTGAACCTTAAGAATAGTTTAGGATGTTAGTGACATGTCATTAGGGATACTTTGAGTTGGCTTCAGGCCATGATATAGCACTTCGGGTGTGAGATAAACCAATTTGGCTTCGGGCCATGCATATCGGCTGATTTGGGTTTGAGCCATGATATTAGTATTTCTAATAAGTTACCTTGATTTGGCTTCAGGCCATGGTATAGGTACTTATCGTGTGAGACCCATGAGTATCGGACTTCTATTCTGAATAGTTCAATGGGTAAATGAAAAAAGAGAATGTGTATAAGATTTGTACGAGATGGTACAGGTATGTGTATAAACTATTTTAGCATTGAATCAAGAAAATGATGATGAAAGTATATAATTTGTGAATGAGTATTTGAAAGGTTTGTTAGCTAAAATAAGCTACATGTTGGTGTTTTCAAATTATTGAATTATATTTATGTGATTGCATTAAGTTTATTTCATACTAGCTTACTAAGCTTTATAGCTTACTTTGTGTATTTTCCCATGTTTTATAGTGATATCGAAGCTAGCTAGGATTCGGGGATCGTCGGAGATCGTTTCACACTACCACTTATCACGTGGTACCTTTGAACTTTGGCATATTAAGTATATGGCATGTATAGGTATTTTGAGTCATTTAGATTATGGATTGATAATGATTTTGGTCATTTGTAATGGTTTGTAAATGTATATGTTTTGGTTTGTAAATATAGCCATGAGGTTTGACTTAATTTGGTAGATTTGGTTATGTGCATATATGGTTGATATTTTGAGTCCATGGATGGATATGTGAATGACTTATATTACGAGGTTTGTGGAATTAGTATCATTCTTGTGAATTGGTACAAAATGATGTAAGTTTGGTAAAGGTTTAGCTAGTTGATTGGTATATGTGTTTTGGTATGATTTGATTGAGAAAAACATAAGTTATAAGCATGTTGGTTATTAGTATTGGAAATGGAATGAAAAGGTCCTGATTGTGGCTAAAATAGATGTTCAATTATGCTATGAATTGGTGCCAATTGGGTTGTTTAGGTACATGAGATTGTGGGTGGCAAATTGGCTTGGTAAATAGCCTATTTTTGTCCACACGGGCAGAGACACGGGCGTGTGTCTCAGCCGTGTGTCATACATGGTCATGTTACACAGCCGTGTGTCATACACGGTCATGTTACACAGTCGTGTGTCCTCTGGTGTTGAAATTGAAATGAAGTCAGTATGCTCCACACGGTCTCACACATGGGCGTGTGATCGGCTATGTGGCTTAAGTCAGTATGCCCCTTAATTTGTACACAGCCTAGCATACGGTCGTGTGACTTGGCCGTGTTGCATTAGTCAGTATACCCTACAGGTTTGGCACGGCCTAGCACACGGCCTGGCACACGGGCATGTGTGGCCACTTCGAAGGGCATACGGGCGTGTGGTTGGACGTGTGGCCCGAGTCAGTAAGCTCACTTATTTGGGCACGGGGTAGGACACGGGCTGGGACACGGCCATGTGCTCCCATTTCGAATGTCCACACGGCCGTGTAAGACACACGGCCTGGCCACACGAGCGTGTGTCCTCTATTTTAAGAAAAATTTGCTAAGTGTTGAAAAATTTCTCGAGTTATCAGTTTAATCCCGAACCACTCCCAATGCATGTTTATGGCCTTGTAGTCTTGTTTAAGGGACATTATGATTGGTATTGATTGGATTGTATTTGAATTGATAAATTGTATATGAAATGTATGTTTAAATGTGTTGTAAGTCCAGTAATACTCCTTAACCCTATTCCTGCATTGAATACGGGTTAGGGGTGTTACACGATGAGCACAAAATAGAGAGTTGTGTCGCGATGAGGAGCCCCCTACATCATAATGTCAACCCAAAATTTTAAACTTTTTACAATTTAGTCCTATTATGACCTCAAGTTAGTAAAAGAGCTTTCGTAAGCTCGTATAAGACCCGAAATAGTTATGTATCATCTTATACACATGTTTTAGTTATATTTGAATGTTTAACATTTGGTAATTGAATGTAATTTTATTGTAGTTGCTCCGGCAATGAATGTGGCACCTTATAGCTCAGGCCTGACAATTGGGTTAGATATCAAGATGTTATAGCTATTGTTATTGCACTTGGTTTTGTTCTTAATCCTTACTAATTTATTGGATGTTTATGAGCTTTGTTGAGACGATTTAAAGAAGATCATAAATGAGAAGAAGCTTCTTTGGCATCTTTTCTAAAAAGGGGGAGATTATAACAATAAACTACCTTATGGTGCACAGTGCATGGTGATGATTTGATGATTCAAGGTGATTGGTGATGCATACTCTGAGGTGGAGTTTCAACCCTATAAACCCAACTATTGATGAGTTGCAAAATGTGTGTACTGTGAATGCAACTCATGAAGTTGATGAAATGACTTCCTTGACTATTGCCCCAAGTTTCGAGACCTATCCTTTTATTGGTCATGCTAATGACTTTGCTGTTGAAGATGATTTTATAAACGATTGATTTTTTATTGGTTCGGCCAACCTTTATATATATTTAATGATAAAAACATAAATATTATTAATAAATTTATAAAATCCTAAAACATACATCCAAAGTATGTATACTTAAACAACTATTTGACCATATTGATTTTAGACGTGGTTCCAAATATTATAACAAAATTATTACTTTTTGCATAAATTAAAAACTTTACATTTTAAGAAAGATTAGATTGGAACCTCTTCCCCAATTTTCATAGGGATGCTTTAGACCTTCAAATTGATTAGGGTTAGAACAAGAATCTATGTTTGGTTATTAGCAACAATAAGATTTTTAAAAATATATTTATTATTAATTAGCAAATATCCTAGCCCAAAACCCAATTTAATAAAACCCAAAATCTTAAAAAAAAATGAATAAATAGAATGAAAAAGAAATGGGATTAAAGGACCACTAGAATTGTAATTTGGTTTTAACTCTCAATAATAGATTTCTTTAATTAGTTGATGAAAAGTAGTCTCCTCTTCTTCCAGAAACGAGGAACAAAGTAGCAGAAACGATGATCGGAGGTGTTCAAACACAATATTTGTATTGCTATTCCAAAATAAAGAATTTATATTTATTAAGTAAATACTCAACGTGGCATATGTAGAATTCAATAAATTATATACACATTTGCTTGCTTGAGTAAAAAATAAAATAGAGAGAATTTCAAACTAAACCTCGGAAACCTCTATATTTAGCAGCGGGTTGCATTTCAGCCCCTCTATCGAAGAAATGTGTAAATTAATCCCTATATATTTCAAAACGTGCAAATTAGTCCACCTATTAAAGGATGATGTGGACATGTTGAAAGTTTTCTAAAAATGATCATCCAACTATGTCTTTTGTTCTATTTTGATTATCCAGCTATTAATTTTTTTGATTTAGTCACTAAACTTTTCACAATTAAATATTTTAGTTACTTTGATCTTATGTGGGCTTTTTTTATTGGTCTAATAATAAAATTAGCCCTCTAATATTTACATATTCTATCAATTTTATCCTAAATATAAAAATTCAATAAATTTAGCCCTCATTGTTTACAAAATTTTTCATTTTAGTTCTAATTCTAAAAATTTTAATAAATTTGCCCTTAATATTTACAAAATCTATCAATTTAGTCCTAACTATAAAAACTAAAAGAATACTTTTTTAAAATTCATTGTTAGCCTTTTATAACCCATTAATTAACCCATGTTAGATATTAAAATAAGAAGAAGAAAAAAAGTACACTCTTTCAAGTCACTTGCAACAATTTATTTTACTATAATTTAGACTTCATACTAAATCAAATCAATTGATTTGGAACCTATCTGGAATAATTTGTTGCATTATTACCCAAACAAATAACATTTTTAATGCTTTTATTTTCTTTTGGATCTTAAATTTTTTTGTGTTTTATCCCTACTTTTTAGAGTTTTTTTGCAAGAGACTCTTTTTTCTTATTTTAATATCTCACATGGGTTGGCCGATGGGTTATAAAGGGCTAAAATGATTTATTTTTTAAAATTAGAGTTAAGACTAAATTGATATATTTTGTAAATGTTGAGGGTCAAATTTATTAATTTTTTTAGAATTAGAATTAAAATGACAAATTTTGTAAACATTGAGAGCTAAATTTGTTGAATTTTTTTTATATTTAAGATCAAATTGATAGAATGTGTAAACATTAGAGGGCTAATTTTGTTACTAGACCAATCAAAAAAGCCCACATAAGCTCAAGAGGACTAAAATATTTAATTTCAAAAAATTTAGTGATTAAATCAAAAAAAGTAATAGTTGAGTGACCAAAATAGAACAAAAAGTATAGTTGGATGACCATTTTTATAGTTTACCCATAAAAATAACTTTCAGCATGTTCGCATCATCATTTAACAGAAAAAATTTTATGGATGAACTAATTTACACATTTTGAAACACATAAAAATTAATTTATACATTTTTTTAATAGAGAAACCGAAATATAATCCATCCCTAAATAAATGAATTTTCACCCAACAAAACTTATAAAATTGCACTCTTTAACTCAATCACATCTTTATTAATGAAATACAATTAAGCATCAAAACAAACTTTCATCCTGAAAAAATTTATACAAACTGTAAATTCCATTTAGTCTTGCAAAAAGAAATGCATGAATCAATTAAATCTAAAGTCAAAGGTTTAGATCAATTTATTCATGTAATTTCCTTTGATATGTGTTATTTGATAAATTTGATATCATAATCCTATATAATTAACTGCAAACACATACAAACATTAGTTCTACATTTTTTTTTTTACATTTAACTACATGCGCCTAGTAGCCCAAAACACATACAGCTTATTACCAACTAGAGCTGAGCATGGGCCATTGCCCGACCAAAAAAAAATGGGAGGTTCGGGTAAAATATAGGCCCAAAAATGGGCTTAGAAAATGAGGCCTTTAAAATATGGGCACCTCAAAAAATTTCTTGGCAATGCCCGCCCTGCCCAAATCATTAAAGGTAAATTTTTTTAAATATTATTTTTATTATTTTCTCTTTATTTTGCTACCATTTTACTATTATGTTTCTATTATTTTGTTGTTATTGTTTAGATATTATATAAAACTTATTTTATTGTTAATTTTGTTATTATTTTAAAGACATTTGTTAATTTTATTATTATTTTAGAGGTATTTTCTTGTTAAGTTGCATCTATTTTAGTGTTATTCAAGTCTACATATTTTTAAAATTTATTTTAATTTGTTAAAAATATTTATTTTAATTTTTAATATTTTGATGTATTATATATATTTAAAATTATATAAAATAATATAAAAATTAATACTATTGGGCCGGGCACCAGGTTTTAGTATTTTATATGGGCGGGCTTGGGCAAATTTTAGGCCCATTTTTTAGCCCGCCCAGCCCAATGAATGGGCCTAAATTTTAGTTGGGCCCGACCAACCCTGCCCGCCCATGCTCACCTCTATTACCAACATTGCCCAGCTTCTGATAATATGCATGCCTCCAAGACCTAATGAAACATAGAGGAGCAACTACAGCCCAGAATCCCATTACAAAGCCAAGAACTATGCTTACATAAAGCCAATTCACTTTAGAACGCCCATTTCTTCCTTCATTGCCACCTCCATTATTTGTAACATCAGTTGGAACACCATTTGTGCTGCAGTTTTTTATGACCGGAGGACCACAGAGATGATTGCTCATGTAAGAAGAGTTTTCAAAGCTTTGAAGCTGAGTGCTTGTTGGGATTTGTCCTGTCAAGTTGTTGTAGGACACGTTGAAGTGATTCAAGAAATTCAAATTACAGAAACTTGAAGGGATTTCGCCATACAGTCTATTCATTGACAAATCAAGAGACTCCAGTAACTCCAACTTGCCAATGATGTCTGGTATATTTCCTATTAAGAGATTCCTTGACAAATTTAATGACCGTAGTCCGATGAGGCTTCCAATTTCTTTGGGGATCTCTCCTGTGAGACTGTTAACTGAAAGATCTATGCTGGTAACAAGTCCTAATGTGGTACTGTATTCATCCTCTCGTCCTTTCAGCGCCAATAATGCGCTCAAATGAAATACATTACTCTGAAAAGTAGTCCAAATCTCAAGGTCGCCAGAGCTTTTGTTTTTTGTTGCCATTGCACTAAAATTATTAAAACATTTTGGAATAGCTCCTGAAATATTGTTCTGGGCAAGGTCCAAGTTTTGAAGAGAGTGACCAGCACAAATTTTATGAGGAATATGGCCATCAAAGTTATTTGAGCGGAGACTTAGAACTACAAGATTTGAGAGCTTGTCACCAATCCATTCCGGTATACTTCCACTGAAATAATTTTCACTAAGATCAAGAATGATCAAACTCGTACTATTTTGCAATGTGTATGGTAACTCCCCAGACATGCTATTGCTTCGAAGGTTTAGCACTTGTAGATTTTTATACCCCAAAGAAAGTGGGATTTTCCCTGTCAAATTGTTGTTTCTCAAATTTAAGTACGTCACTTGCTGCCAACGATTCCAACAATCTGGAATTTCTCCGGAGAGAAGGTTTGTATCAATGTCAAGAATTCTCATCCATCTTTGCTCTGATGAGTTGCAAACAAATTCAGAAAGGAATCCTAAAAATGAATTATTTGACAAAATTAAATCTTCTAAGGTTGGGAATACTCTTGGCAATGGACCTGTCAATCGGTTTGAACTCAAGTCAAGAGTCTCTCGTACATTCAAGTATGGAATCCCTCCAATAAGTTGATTAGAGGAAAGATTTACATAGTTAAATTGAGCAGAAATATTCAAAAACCAAGTTGGTATGACATCTGAAATTCCTGCATGAGAAATATCTAAACCGGACAATTTCCTTTGGAACTTTAACCACTGGGGAAACTTTGGGCCAAGATGCCATCGATTTAATTCGATAGTTTCACATTGAAACGAGGGAATCCAGCTTGAGTTTGGTTCAAATCTCAACATGTTTCCGGATGCCAACAAAGTTGTCAACCTCGTGAGATTAGAAAAGTGGGTTTCTGATACAACTCCTTCCAGCACATTATGCCCAAAACTTAGAGTTTCTAAATTGGCCAATTGTCCAAAACTTGGAGGAAATGTACCATTTAATTGATTTTCAGAAACATCAATAGACTTCAAAGATGATAACTCTCCTATGGACATAGGTATTGGACCAGAAATGTTGTTTTGAGCAAGGGACAGGTAAGCTAAATTCTTAAATTGCCCGAGTTTATCAGGTAAAAGGCCAGAAAGTTGGTTAGTTCCCAAATTCAGTGACTCTAGGCAATTCAAACTACATCTGGACAGACTCTGTAGGATTTCTGATATGTCTTGATCAATTTTATTATATGACAAATTCACCTCCTTCAAATTGCAAAGATCTTCCAAAGAGGTTGGTAATCTTCCCTCCAGCATATTATACGAAAGATCAAGGTGAGTAAGAGAGCTTAAGTTTCCGATGGCACTCGAAATTTTACCTACTAAGTAATTAAAACTAAGACTAAGGGATCGAAGATGGTTTAAACTATACAAGGAGTCAGGTATGGATGAATTGAATTTGTTGAAACTAAGATCAAGAACTTCAAGAAACGAGATGTTCCCGAAGTAGTCTGGAATTGGGCCTTTCAAAGAGCTGGAAGCAAGATCAATGGACACAAGACCATGAAGACTGAATATCGACATAGGTATTGAAGATAAGCAGTTGTAGTTCCAAGAAAGATCAAGAACAGCTAATGATTTTGAAGAGTTAACACTGATGGGAGAGGAATCATCTCCTAAATCGCAATCTGACAAGTGCAACTCTAACAAAGAAGGATGTTTGAACGTTACCTGTAACCAATCAGTTGCTTCACTAAGATCCACATGACTCAAATCAAGGTACTGCAAGGAAAATAGTACGGAAACCCATTGAAGACTTTTCGCTTCGAGAACCTTCGGCCACCAATTATCACCTCGAAGATCAAGATAATACAACTTTGAGAGATTCCCAAGGCTGTGAGGAATTTCTCCCTGGAATTGTGCTTGAGAGAGGTCAAGATATGTTAAACTCCCCAATAAACCGAAAAACTCCGGGATTTGCATGGTGCTAAAATTGTTATTGCTCAAGTCTAGGATGCTGAGATGCTTCAACTCGAGCAAAGAAGGATTTATTTTGCCTCCTAGCTTTGATCTTTCGTAATCTTCCATTTCAGCAAGTGATGCATCATCATTAGGAGGTGAAGAAGGAGCAGCCAAGTGTAGTTGGTGGACGTGGCCTGTTAAGTTATGGCAGACGACACCAATCCATTCACAGCAATCACCACCTTCAACCCAAGAAGAGAGCTTGTTTGAAGGATCAATGAGATCATTCTTGAATTTCAAAAGGGCTTCTCTCTCACTTTCAATGCAAAGCACGTTGGCATTGCCATTGCAAAAAGCAAAACAGAAAGTCGTAAAGACAAGAAGAGGTGGAAGTAAGGAGATCGTAACAGTTCTCATGATTGTAATGTCTTAGTAGGAACCATTGCTAGCAACTCCAAGTATATATAGACAGCAAGCTAAAATGAAAATATTTTCCAACACCCTAAATTTCCACAAGAAGCACTCAATTGACTGCGAATTGTCTAATTGCGTTAAAAATTTGGTGTTCCATTGTTTTGACTAATAGAAATAAACTTGACAAGGAGGTCAAGTCAAGCATAAGCCAATGGAGTAAGCCGCTCTCCCACGGCATGTCCATCTAATTAAGAGAGAAAAAGAAGAGTAAAATTAGAGTAAGGTAAAACAAAAATATGGTAAAAGGAAATGGATTTACAGTCCGTGTCGAAACCATTTTTATAGTTTATTGAAAAAAACGGGATCGACTTTTAAAAATGAAAATAAGAGTCGCCACCAATCCCTTTTTATTTAGGTGTAATTGGATCACCTTGAAAAATATTTTATTTTAAAATACTGATTTTGGTCCACAAAAAACAAAAAAAATGGGTTCGGGAGTCGATTACGTATGAGGAAAGGTTAGCACCCTCATAACGCCCAAAAATTGGCACCTAATCAATAAAATCATGTCTTAATGTGCAGATTTAAAAAATAAGATCCTTTTATTAGAAGAAAAAATAAGACTTGCCTATCTTAAAGAAATAAAATACTATACCCAGTAAGTTAGGATATAGCATTTCATGACTTCAAAATTAGACACGTCTTTATTTTAGAAAATTCCTACCTCGAGTCACAAAATATAATATCCAGTAAGTTAGGACACAACGTTTTGAATTCCCAAGAATAAGTTTTTGACTTGAAATTTGTAAGTTTCGGTTTTGAAAGAGAAGAGATATATAATACCTTAAGTTCTACGAGAAAAATCGAAACCCAGTAAGTTAGGGCACAATTATTTTCGAAGTCTCCAAACATTAGATATCACCGTATATTTTAAAACTATTTGAATAAAATGCTTTAATTCAAAAAAGGTATTTTTATAAAAATAGTTTGGGTAAGATTTTGCATGAATACATTACAACGTATATATTTAATAACAATTCTACGTAACTACCAATTATTCTAACAATAAATAATAAAGAATATAACATAAATATACAAAGAACTATGTTAAGCAATAATAACGAATAAAAGGATATAGATAAATAAACATGTGACAAAATAAATAACAATAATGAAAATGTTCATGAATTAACAAAATTAAACGAAAAGAGGAGATATATTTAAACTCTAAATAATTATTATAACAAAACAAAATAAATAAAAAAATAAAGAAAAAATGATAATTTTGTAAAACAATTAATATGTATAACAATATAAAAAGAAATTATAATATAAATAATAAATATATAATTTAATACATATAAAAGAATAATACATAACAAATGATATATAATGATTTTGAATAAAGATATTTTAAAAATATATAATATAAATAATATAAGTGAAACATATTGTATAATATAAATAAATTTCATACAAAAATAAGATTTCATGTGACATTAATATAGAACTATATAATGTATATAAGATTTTAAAACATATATAATATATATATATATACATACAAATCTTATACTATTAATAAATTAATATACAAGTAATAAAAATATAGAATATTCTTTATGACAAAATAATTTTAATACAATATTAAAATAATTTAAAATGGACTAAAATAAAAAAATTTAAAAGACAGGATTAAATAGCAATTAAAATAGATATAAAAGGACTAAATCAAAATACGAGTTAAACTACAAGGGCTAAAATGGCAATTATGCCAAATTTTAAAACGGCAATGTTCCGATTCTAGCCTTCAAGGAACCCGAGGGACTAAGTTGGAACAAAAAAAACAAAATTTAGGGCTAATTTAATAAATAATGAAAATTCAAATTGGACCGAATTAAAAATATTAAAATAGCGGAAGGACCAAAATGGAAATTAGACCATTTAACAAAAATGCGCGGATCCTTCCTGGGTATTCGGGTCAACGCGCGGATCCTTACCCTAAACGACGTCGTTTTGCACTTATTAGCTTAAGCGAAAACGATGCTGTTTTATCATGGCTATATAAGTTAAGCTTTGTTCAAAAAAAATCATTTGAGCCCCGATTTAAAAAAAAAAACTTCATAAAATGCTCTCTCGCCTCTGTCCGGAGGAGTCGTCGGACGTCATAGGCCACGCACCGCACGAGCCACACGCGCCTCCGTGGACGGTGGCCGGAGGCCTAAAACCTCTGATTTTTGGCATATTCGAAAGGTAAACGCTCCTTTTTATTTTTTAAAACGTTTTTTATATGTATGAATGTATCAAAAAAAAAAAAGAAAATAAAACCGAATGAAATATAAAAAAAATCACCTTTGCGAAAAAAATTCTGTATATTATTTCTGGATTTTTGGTATTCTCTGTCTTTGTGTATATTCGTGTGTTCTTTACAGGTTTTACATGAGGTTTTATAACCCGAAAAAATGAAAGAAAAGGAAATACATTTTTCCCATATTCGTTTCTTTCCCCTTTTGCTGCGTTTTCCTTATTTTGCAGGTCAGGCGAGGAGAGCGACGGTGATAGGGGCACGTTGATGGCGGCGTGACTCACGGATTGAGGCGCGATCGAAGGTCGGAGGTCATGGCGCTTATACTGATTATGGCGCTCTCGGTTTCGAAACCCTAGGCTCATTGCTTACATTTAACACTTGGGCCCCTTTGGGCCGTGTACATTCTGGGTCTTGGGTTAGTCCTTAGGTCTAGGTCTGAGTAGGTAATTGGGTCTTGGGTAGGATTTGGGCTGCTGTTAATGGGTTTCATAATTGTAAATGGACTATTTAGAAAATGAACATTTATGTTTTTTTTTTATTTTTCTTTATTCTGGTTTGTTTTAAGCCCGAGCATAAATGAGCTATTACAGTCTGTTTTCGATAAAAACAATTTATAGTCTGTTTACTTGCTAATATTTTCTTCCTTATATATAAAGTTAAAAGAAGAAAAAATACATTGCTAATATTTTTTTTCATATTTTGATAGATTAAAGTAGCTTCACTTCAATTCTATACATTTGAATGTTTATTGGGAGTTTTCAAAAAAAAAAAATTATTTAGAGATTTAGATTAAACATTTTCTTTCTAATAAAATTCTTAAGATAAAAAAATTTCTATCAACAAGTGGTTAAGTGTAATGATAAGGCACATTGCACTCCCAAAGGGAGAATCCAAGTAGGGCTGTAAATGAACCGAGCTTGATCGAACAAACATCTGTTCATGTTCATTTGTTTATTTTTAAGTTTGTTCCTGTTCAGTTTGTCTTTGTTAAGAGTTTCAAATTTTTGTTCATGTTCATTTATTTAAAATTATGCGTGTTCATGTTCGTTTTTTAATGCTCACGAACATGTTCATTTAACTTAATCGAACATGTTCATAAACATATAATTGAACATGTTCACGAACAATGTTAATAAATAATCAACAAACAATAAATAAATACATACACACATATACACGAACATGTTCATCGAATGCTCTGTTCATTTACATCTCTATATTTTTATAAGAAAACACCATTAATAAATAAATGAGTCAATAAAAGAGCTTATAAACGAACCAATGAACGAGCTTGTTCGTGAACATAAACGAACCGAACACACCTCTATTCGTGTTTGTTCGTTTGTTAAACGAACATAAAAAATTTGTTCATACCCGTTTATTTAGCTTAATAAATTAACATAAACGAACGTTATACGAACAGTTCATCGAACGTTCTGTTCATTTACACCCCTAAACCCAAGTTTGAATCTTATAGATGACATTACTAGGAGAGACAGCTACGAACCCCGAACATAAACCATAAAATGAAAATGACATTTTAATTTGATTCAAGTTTAATAAACAACTAACATCATTATCGATAAGATACAATTTTATGTTTGCATGTTAGATACACAAATACTTATATTGGGCTTTATTAAAATACATATTACATACACAAATCATTGAATTGATGTACTTTCAATAGGATTCTAATTAGTTGTGAAATGATCAAAAGTTCAAAATTTTATAAAACAATAAATATAAATTCAAGGGTATTTTTATCTTTTACATACAATTTTAGATAAATACATGAATATGATGGGATTTGATCTCAAATTCTCAAAATCATTCTTTCTTAAATTTTATCATTTTAACTAAAGTCATATTTGATTTTCATATCAATTTTTATAAATTTATTACATAATTTTTTTCACCAACATCGTATGAATGTCATATTCTATTAGTATTTAATTGTTTTATTTTTAAAATATTATATAAAATAAAAATAATATTATAGTGCCAAACCTTTTAAAAATACATAATAAGTGGTGTTTCAATAAGTCAATTTTTGTTGATTGAGCTTTAGCTCGATTGGCATGGGCATTGTTGTTAATATAGGAGGACGTGGGTTTGAGTGCGTTGAAGCTCATTATCATCCTATTTATGAGTTGAGGAAGGGTTATAGATAGTTCTAAGCATTTTCTTAAAAAGAGCAGATATTATCAGAACCTATAATTTTTCTCCTAGCCTAATAATGTAGTTTTCGGAACAGTAAAAATTCGGACCATTGGAAAATAAGTATTTTTTTATCTAAATTGACTTTCTCTTTTGAAAAGTTTAAATAATTTTTCGAAAAATAATCTTTGAAGAATAATTTGATTTTTATATAAAAATTTACTTCAATCAAGTATAATATTATTGGAGAAACTATTTGGTATACTGTCAATGAAGTTTTAAACTCCACATGTAGGGGTGAGAAAATTTCGATTTGATTCAAAAAAATCGAAAAAAAAATCAACTTTCGAATTTGATAGCAATATAAATTCGTATTTTTAATATATTTATTTTTGGCTAATTATCGAATAAAATGCTATTAAATTTGGGTTTTTCTTATCAGTAATGAAGTTGGTGTGTTGAATTCAAACTCTTACAAAAATGGGCTAAATTGGAACAAAAAGCAAAGAGGGGGCTTGATTGAGAGATTGAAGATTTAAAGATGACTAGATAAAGATTAAAGGGTTGAAGATTTTTTAAAAAAAGTGGTTGGATAAAGATTCGAGGATTTTTTTTATATTGTTAAAATTTTGTAATTAGTTTAAATTTAATCTCTAGTTTAAATTTGATTTTTAAAATTTTGGTTTATTTAGTGATAATATTTAGGGAAAATCTAGCTAAATTTTAGCGCCGGAAGTGTGTATAAATACCTAGTGCCTGCAGTAAATTAAACACGCACTTGGCTCCTGGAAATTAAATAAAATTCTTTTTTTTTTTTCCTTCTTGTGCCTGTTCCATTCTGCAGTTTCAATTTTTTTTCTTTTGGCTTATTTACCTTCCAAGCCCCCTCCCCTTTCCACTTTCTACAATTTCATTTAAATCATTTTTTTTCAAGCATGATTCTTTTCATGATTAACTAAACCCCTTTTTAGCCTTAGCCAGGTTACTGCTTTGACGAAATAATTATGAGATATGAACTCACACTAAATACTTTGCAATTCGGTATTCGTTATCTCTCTGATATATGGGATAGTATAAATTCGTCCCTTAAAGTTGATCGATTTCAATTCAAAAAGAGCGTGTTGGGTTGGAATCGTTGGGTGTACAGTTGGGAAGTTGAGTCGATCGTACTGTATTCAAAATCTTGCGAACAAATTGGCGTGTTCAGGTAGGAAAAGCTAGTTGGATTCCATCAGGGGAGATAGTGATCAAATTTAAACGACCCGCGGTTGAGGTCGTTGATTCCAGTTAGGCTTTTCAGATCGCAAGGTTATCGAAGTCTTAAATTATGGGCACATGTCACGTGGTTTGAAATTCGACAAGGGTCGATTTGCAGGTCATACCGAAATTGACTGTAAGAGGAAAAGTTGGTGGTTTGATGCGTCCTCGATCACTATAACCAACTTATCAGTTGGAAGGAAAAACCTTCTTTCAAGTATCGATTCAAGTTCGGGGGGTATCGAGGCTAAGGCTAAGCTTTAAAATACTGTATTTACCCATTTATTATATTTTCTTAAATTTATTTTTTTCGCAATTTTGAATTTGTTTTCATTTTATTACTTTACATATTTATTTTGTTGTCTTTATCAACTAAAACCCCTTTTCATTTTTCAGCATTGCTACGCACAGGTTGTGGGCACGACTGTGACTGCGACAGTAATTCTGGTCACGAGAAAAGGCAAAATTGGATAACCAGTTCATGTAGATTCGATCCTACTGATCTATACTATTATTTAGTGTTGTTTTTCGTAGGATTTATATTTTGTGGTTTCAATGCCCATCAAATTTTGGCACAATTGTCGGGGACTGAAAAATATTTAATTTTTGTTTCTTTTCTTTATGACTAGTTCAAAATCGAGGACTTTAGAATTTGAATCGAAAAAAGAGAAGTTGGCCCGAGCATTGCAAAGAGAAGCTATTCGATGTAGTAAACGACCACATGCCGACTTCGAGGTAGGATTTTACACTAAAGATATTTTCTCATTCGAAGAACCAGATGAAATGGCAGATCAAACTATACGCCAACTTGCAGTTGCACCAAATGAACAACAACCACTATGCATAATTTATCCGACGAGTGAAACACCGTTCGAGTTAAAGTTGGGATTAATTCATTTATTGCCTACTTTTCGCAGTTTGAAAAACAAGAACCGCTACACTTATCTGAAGGAATTCCACATGGTCTGTTTAAACATGAAACCCAAAGGAGTAGCTAAGGATCAAATTAAACTTCGAGATTTTCCCTATCCGTTAGCCGACTTTACTAGAGAATGTCTATTTTATTTACCTCTAGGATATGTTAATACATGGGCTGATATGTCTTGGTTGTTTCTTGACAGGTTTTTCCCAACAGCTCGAGCAGCCGAATTAAGAAGAAATATAGTCGAAATACAGCAAAAAAGAAACAGAGTCACTCTATGAATATTGGGAGCAATACAAGAAGTTGGGCACAAGTTGAACACAACATGGTCTGCCTGAATAGTCACTCTTATAGCTCCCTATGGAAATGAAAATGATTGATGCCTTTAATAAAGGGGCAGTTGTGAACATGATTCCTCAAAGAGCTAGGGAATTAATTTCGACCATGGCTACGAATTTTCAATAGTATCGACTATCTATAGAAGCTACGAGAAGGGTTCATGAGCTAAGTACTCCTTCCTTAGTAAATAAGATTAACGAGCTTACTAATATGGTTAAAATTAAATATGCTTGCAAGAAAGACAAACCCAACTCGGTTGAGCAGGATTTGTGCCAAGCCTAATCATCCTACCGACTCATGTCCGATTTTACTTAAGGACACAATAACACAAGTAGATGTCGTTGGGAACTTTCCAAGACCACCTCAAAGGCTTTATGATCCATATTCGAACACATACAATGCAGAGTGGAGGGACCACCCAAATCTAAGCTATGGATCGAACCCTTAATACAATCAACCGTATCTACCAAGACCACCTCCGCCTCAACAATATCAACCTCCAAAGTCATTTCTTGAAACCATAATAGAGAGGTTAGTCGTTAGAACCGAAAAGTTCCAATAAAAGACTAAAACCCATTTCCAAGAAATGGATCAGCAAATAAGTAAATTAGTGTCGAAACCATTTTTATAGTTTTATGAAAAATGGGGATTGACTTTAAAAATGAGAATGGAGTTGCCACCAATCTTTTTTCGAGGTGTGATCGGGTCACCTTGAAATTGATCATTTTAATAAAAAAAAATTTGATTTATTAAAATAATGATTTTGGTATACGAAATTTGAGAAAACGGGATCGGGAGTCGGTTACGCACTAGGAAGGATTAGCAAACACCCAAAAATTGGTACCTAATTGATTAATTAATGCCCTAATGTTAAAAATTTGAAAAGATTTTAAAACACGGTCCTTTTGATTTTTAAAACTTATGTCCTTTAAATGGACATTCAATTATTTGGATTTTAAAAGAAAAATCGAAACTCAGTAAGTTAGAGCACGATCTTTCGAATTTTTCAAACACCGAATATTCTTTGCTTTTTAGAAATCCTTGCCTCGAGATGACAAAACGTCGCATCCAGTGAGTTAGGACACAACATCTTAAATTCCCGAGAATAGGTTTTTAATTTAAAAATTCATATGTTTTAATTTCAAAAAGGATACTCAATCATTTGGACTTAATGAGAAAAATCGAAACCCAGTAAGTTAGGGCACGATTTTCTCAAAACTCCCAAATATCAAATATTACCTTATTTTTAAATAAAAAAAATCATGGATTTTGAAATATGAAGGTATATTTGGCCACATTAATAAATAAAGATTAATGAAAATTTTAAAAAAATAACAAATCTAAAAACAAATAAAAAACAAAATGTACCAAGCTTTCAAATAATAATGGACAATGTTAAAACAAATAATGTGAAAGAAAAGGATTTTGAAATCGACAATAAAAAGTAATTTAAAAATAAATTCATGTATAAAAATTTTAAAGTAGGTAATATATGTAAAAGTTTGAAATAAATCCAAAAAAAGATAAAAATAAATAAAATATGAAATAGTAATATATAAATGAATTTTAAAATAAATATTATATAAGAAGTAAGTTTAAATAAGTAATATATAAAGCATATATATATATATATATATATATATATCAATCTAAATAAATAATATACAAAATGACTTAAAGAAAATGATATGTGACAAATCCTAAAAAGATACGTATAAGTTTAAAATAAACAATATATGAAAACTTAAAATAGATAATATAAAACAGTTTAAAATGATATAAAATAAAACCACTTTAAAATAATCGTTATATAAAACAATAAGAAAAATAAATGATATAAGATAATTTAAAGTAATAATATAAAAAAACTTAATCAAAATAAAACTATTTAAAATAAGTAATATCAAAAATAATAAAATAAAACACTTGAAATAAATACCACATAAAAATTTGGAATAAATAAATAAAATACAAGTTTGCAAAAGTATGAAATTAAAATAAATCTCTATACCGAAATAATAAATAAACGAATAAAATAAAAAGAATAATTAATAATTAAACAGATAAATAAAAAAGGTTGAAAAAACGAAGATGAATGAAGAATAAAATAAGAACAAACCGTAGAAAATAAGAACGCAAGAGGGAGAGAAATTTGAGTGAATGCTCTCAAGAATTCTTATTGCTTCCTCAAAACTCATGTGTGTTTTACAATGAAGGGAGAGACCTCTATTTATAGTTTAGCCTCCCCACATCCAACGGTACAGATCAATTACATCAACGGCTAAGATTAAAAGGTATGTACAAATTAAATCTCTAAGATTACAAAATCATATTTTCTAAGATTGCATACCATATCTTCTAAGATTGAATATCATATCTAAGATTTGTACATCATATCTAAGATTGCATATCATATCTTCTAAGATTGCATACCATATCATCTAGGATTGCATATCATATCTAAGATTTGCATATCATATCTAAGATTGCATATCCTTGAGGATTGTGTTCCCATATATGTTAAGCTTGTAGATGGACCTTTAATCTTTTCAAGTAATGGGTCATTCCGATCGGGCCAAATGATATATTTTGGACTAGACTTGGACTTTTTTTATATTTTGGGTTTATTATTTTTTGTATGGGCCCGGGCTAAATTGGCCTATTACAATTAGCACTCACAGTTAGTCGTTTAGAGAACCAAGGAAAACTATTGTCTCAAATTGAGCTTAACCCACATCAAAATGTGAGTGTTATGATTGTAAAAGATGGAACAGAGTCAGAACTAGTGCCTGGCATGAGTCGTGACCACAATGTTGAACAATAAGAACAAAAAGTCAAACTAGCAGCTCTCACGGAGCTGACACCACAAAAACCATTCGTTGTACCACGCCCATTCCCTGGAAGGCTCGTCCAAATTAAAAAGGAACAGGAAGAGAGAGAAATCCTTGAGACATTTCGGAAGGCAGAAATCAAAATTTCTTTACTTGATGCAATTAAACAGGTTCCACGCTATGCAAAATTTTTGAAAGAATTGTGCATCGGCAAAAATTAACTCCAAGGAAACGAATGGGTAAATGTGGTAGAAAACGTTTATGCAATGCTACAAAGGAAAATCCCGCCTAAGTGTAAGGACCAAGTTATGTTTTCTATATCTTTTAAAATAGGAAATATTGGCATAAAGAAAGTTATGTGTGATTTGTGAGCATCTATTAACGTAATTCATTTATCAATTTTTAAGTTGCTAAACACGAGTCCTTTGAAAGAAATAGGGGTGATTATTCAATTGGAAGACAGGTCCTGTGTATATCCAGAAGGTGTGTTGTAAGATGTATTAGTAAAGGTAAATGAACTCATTTTTCCTGCAGACTTTTATATCATCGATATGGAGGACAATCACTCAAAAAATGCTTCTGATATTCTACTCGGGAAACCATTCCTAAGTACCGCACAAAGATTGATGTTTGAAGTGGAACCCTCACTATGGAATTCAATGGTAAGGTGGTAAAATTTAATGTTTATGATGAGATGGGACAACCCAACACAATGTCAAATATTTCTAGTGTTGATTATTGAACCATTAACGAAATTTCATTTTGAGTATCATGAAGAGGATGGGTTACAAATAGTGTTTTGCAGGAGTTTAAACATCAAAACAATGGATAAATTGGAAGAGTTAATGACGTTCAAAGAACTGATTCGGGAAACCATTATTCTATTGAAGACTCCTCAATTTCCTAGAAGCCAAGGTAAATACTTTAAACTTTCTCCTTCTAAAACTAAATTGTTCCTTCTATTTTGCAGGCCCTGGAGATAGAGCTTAAACCATTGCTAGAACACTTAAAGTATGCCTACCCAGGTAATGAGAACACTTTACCAGTAATAGTTTCTAGTAAACTTTTGGGATTGGAAGAGGAGAATTGAAACACCCCACACCCGGCCCACGAGCCTTGACCGGATCTGGTATGTTCCCCGGTGTAAACCGTTTCAAATTCTTTTGTGACTTTGGAAAAACTTGTGTGTTTTGAAAGAAAATTTGTTTTGGGTTGGGCTTGAGTTGAAAACGAGTTTATTTGATTAAAAATCCTTTAGCTTTATGTGACAAAACGTTTAGGGTTGTTTAAAATAAATTTATTTAATTCATTAATTAATAATAGTTCGCAGTCATAACAAATAAAAGTAAAAATAAAGAAATTCAACTATGGCCTTATTACATCAAATAATCCCAAAATTAAAATTTAAAATACTTAAAATAAAATAAAAGTCCAAGTCGTAAATTTCTTTGCATGCATGGCCATCCCTAAGCTTCTAGAACCGGTCCATTACCGATCGTCACCGAAAATAGTCCCACAGCGGGGTGAGTCAAACAGACTCAATGTGTAACCAACACTAAGAATTAACATTTCAGGCATGCATTATCATATCACATACATATTCATATAACAGGTAAAAACAATGATGCAACCCAAACCCAAACCTAGTTAGCCATCCGCTACACTTCCCCGTACCAACCTGTACACCGTGAGGACTACTAAGTCGACCCTCCTTCCGCTACACTCCATCGAAGGCAGTCGCTGCAGTCGACGTGCTCATTGCCCTTATAAAATTCGTGGTCTTAGTCACCACATTCAGATATCGCGGTCTTAGGTCACCGCATTCAGATTTCGTGGTCTTAGTTCACCACATTCACTTCCCCTTTTCAATAACCCATATGCCCAAATCATATTATGCATTAACATGCCAAAGTTCACATTCTTATCATTATTCTCATGTTTATAACATATTTCATAATCCTATTGGGAGTAGGAAACGTACCTGAGTACTTTGTACCATAGCATGGTACTTAGCCATATTTTCACATTCTTAATATTACATTAATTTAAACATAGCCATGAACATATCAAAACTTAGGGTAGGGTACACACCTGATTCGCTTAAGGTTTCCAATCCAAATCCCAAAAAGCTTGATCTAATGCCTTAGATCTTAAATCTCTACATTTAATCAATCATTTAATACTTAGTAAAGAGCCATTCGGCCATAAATCCAAATCCTAGTAGGATTAGTACACTAAAACTTACCTTGTTGCCGATTGATGTCTAATCAAATGCCAAAAACTTTGTATCCTTCTTTCTTGAAATCGGCAATCACTAGATTACTTGAATAAATTAGTTTCGGCTTTTGAATAATTAAGGAAACACATCTATTTACCAAACATGGCCTTGGCCGAATGCTATAGACACTTACCTTGTGGATTTTAAATCCCGAAACTCACCGAATAACTAGGGAACATGCGGCTTATGGTGTACCTTCGGGAAAAGAACTTCTCCTTCCTTGTAGTCGACACTTAGTAAATCTCGAAAGATCTCTTTACTTTAGATATCGACAGTTCCTTTGCTTGAAGTCTCAAACTATTCGGCTATGGCCTTGATCTTAGCAAGCTTTCGGCTTTTGGAATATTGAAAGGTGAAGAATGAAGAAGAAAAGAATAGGGGTTGCAGAGAAAATTCGGCAGAGGTTATCAAGGAAGAGAAAATAATGCTGAATGGCCTCTCTTTTCCTTTTATAGCCAAATTTACTAGGCCAAGACTCCCTTACTTGGCCACCACTCTTCCTATGTGATAATTTTATCTTTTAATTATCACTTTATTCAATATTAGAATTAATCCCTCAATTATCTCTTATCTCTTAAAAAAATGACAATAATTATCCATCATTTATCTCTTGAAAATAATCTAAAATAAATCCATTATTTATCCCTTATTTATCCACCCTTTATCTCTTAAAAATAAAAGAATAAAAGCTCCTAGAATTTAGCCATGTGCCGTCCAACTCCCTTACTCCTTGCAGCAAAATAAAACTCTTTTATTTGCTTCCCATGCGACTCGAACCCAAGCCCAATTGCACCTGCTTGTGGCGTCACTTACTGGGCTTTAAGTGTGCCTCCTAGCCACTTTTCCAAGCCCGTTCTTGTGTGTCATATTCTCCCAACTATTTTTCTTAAGATACCCTACTTCAGTTCTCTCTTCTAATACTTAAAACTTCGTATTTCTTAAGACATTTCCTCACATTTCCTTACATTTCTAAGTTTCCAAAAATGTTCCTTTTCCTCCTTTAAACTTAACATTTCTAAAGCATTTCCTTACATTTCCAAGACATTTCCTTACATTTCCAGGACATTTCCAAGTTATTTCCAAGTCATTTCCTTACTTTTCCAAGACAAGACATTTCCTTACATTTCCAAGACATTTCCTTACATTTCCAAGTCATTTCCTTACATTTCCAAGACAAGATATTTCCTTACATTTCCAAGGTTCTAAAAATGCACACCACACATCCATATCACAGTAAACATGCTATTTCATAAAATTAAGCAAAAATGCACACAATGGGATTCGAACCTCTTCCCTCAAAGTACTTCACTTGATGCCATAACCCTTGCACCTTAGGTGGCGTCCCTTGCCACTTTTCCACATCACTTCTTGTGTCCTAAACTCCCCAAAACTTTTCTTAAGGCTACCTTAACCTAACTCCCCCTTTTTAACTTAAAAACCAATAATTGTCCAAAGCTTTCTCTTCCATCCTAGGATTTTAAAAACCCTTAATTCACTTCCAAACACTACCAGAACCTACTACTCATGAATTATGCACGAACGCATAACCCCTAATCTAGGATGTTACAAGAATTTAATTCGAATCTTGAGATACTATAAATGGGCAATCGGATGAATGATCACCGACATAAAAGGGTTAAATCCCTCGACTTGTATGCATAAAATACTGATAGAAGAAAACGTAAGCCCAAAGAAAGAATCTCAAACATGCCTTAATCTGCCAATGATGGAAGTTGTGAAAAAAGGAAGTTCAAAAGCTATTAGACACTAGAATGATCTATCCAACTTCTGACAATAATTGGGTTAGCCCAATTCATATGGTACATAAGGAAACTAGTATGACAGTAATACAAAATGCAATAGGAGTTTTAGTTCCCACTCGAGTCCAAAATAGGTGGAGAGTCTGTATACATTACAAGAAATTGAACTCTTTTACTAAAAAAGGCCACTTTCCACTCCCTTTTATTGATCAAATATTAGAACGTTTAGCGGAAAAAACTCATTATTGTTGTCTTGATGGTTATTCGGGTTTTTTTTTTCTAAATTCCAGTGGCACCAGAGGACCAAGAGAAAACAACATTTATATGTCCCTTTGGCACGTTTGCATATAGACGAATTCCATTTGGACTTTGCAATTAGTCTGCCACATTCCAGAGGTGTATGATAAGTATATTTTTCGACTATGTTGAGAAAATAATTGAGGTATTTATGGATGATTTCACAGTATATCATAAGTCTTTCAATGAATATCTGTCAAACCTCGTTAAAGTTTTGGAAAAATGCCTAGAATTTAATCTAATTCTTAATTATGAAAAATGTCATTTTATGGTAAATAAAGGATTAAGTTTAGGACATATTGTTTGCGCTGAAAGGATCGAGGTCAATAAGGCCAAAATTGATGTTATCAACTCACTTCCATACCCTACAACTGTGAGGGAAATTCGTTCTTTTCTTGGTCATGCAGGTTTTTACAAGCGCGTTATTAAGAACTTTTCTAAGATTTCGCAATCGCTCTGCAATCTCTTGCAAAAAGATAAAGTGTTCGAATTTGATCCAACATGCAAAGACGCGTTCGACACTCTCAAACAAAAGCTTGTTTCAGCTCATATAGTATAGCCACCAAATTGGGATTACCTTTTCGAGCTCATGTACGATGTAAGCGATCAAAGTGTAGGAGCTATCCTTGGGAAAAGAATTAGGAATGTGATCATAGTCTGAGAGTTTTAATATTTATATAATGAATGATTGAGCTTAGAAACCAACTATCACCACGATTAAGGCAAGCACACCTATCGAACAGTAGTATAACTTAGTGGCAAAACCGGAATGTCGAACTCAAGGGAACCAAAAGTACTAGTACTGCCTTTTTTATTATCCAGCCTAAAATAAAAGGGATTAATGTTTATCTAACTAATTCCTAAGCTAAGGATGCTAAGACACAGAGAATGAATTGGGAAAATACTTTTGAGAAAACCAATTGATTAAGACAATACCCGAGGAAGAATCCACCTAGACTTTACTTGTTATTTAACTCTGAACCAGACGATTTATTCACTTCACTTGATCCGTAGGATTCCCTAATTTATATTAATACCTCTCTCGAGGCTACTAACGTCTAACCCTAGGTTGATTAATTGAAATCTCTTTCTAATTAAAACCCCTAGTGTTGCATTAACTCAACCGATGGAATCCCATATTAGGTTTGACCCTAATCCAGCAGATTTTCATCGTCCTATCTCTAGGAGTGCGATCAACTCTGCTTAATTATGCTAGATCTACTCTTAAATAGGGACTTTTGCTCCTCTGAATAAGTACATCAATACTTGAATCAATATCCTAAAATATTAAAGTAAGAATTAAGAACACATAATTAAGAACAAATCAAGTATTTATCATACAGTTCAGAAAACAATAACAAGATCCGTCTTAGGTTTCATCTCCCTCAGGTATTTGAGGGGTTTAGTTCATGTTTATAAAAGAATACATCTCAGAAGAAATTAAATAACAAAACATAAAGAAAACCTTAAAACCCCCTAAAGAAAATTGAAAGGAAGATCCTCAGTCTTGAGCGTGATTCCAGCTTCTGAGATGGATCAACTGGCTTTATTTGAGTAATTCCCTAATTTTCAGCTCTCTCTGGCTTTGCTCCTATCAAATGCCCTGGCAGAGGCCTTCTGTCGAACTCCCCTTTTAGGTTGCCCTCTAGGGTGTTTATATAGGCTTTCGGGATGCCTTACTTGGCCCACAAGTGTCTTATTTCGAGTGGAATTAAAACAAGTCATGGCAGGGACACACCCGTGTGACACGCCCGTGTGAATCGAGCTCAGGGCTGTGTTCGAGTCTGCCAAAGTGGCACGTCCATGTAGTGAACACCAGGCTGTGTTGATTTCTTGCTTTGGCCCATTTTCTCTGTTTTGGCCCATTTCTCGTTCTTTTCATCCTCCTATGCTCTCCTAAGTATAAAGCATGTATGACAAATATGGGATTAAAATATGTATATATTACGGTTTATCAGAAGGAACCCCACGTCATATCTTATGCCTCCAAAACATTAGATGCTAAAAGCAATTACTCAACTACTGAAAAAGAATTATTAGTCATTGTTTTTACTTTGGAAAAATTCAAACCATATTTATTAGGCACTAAAGTTAAGGTTTTTTCTAACCATGCAGTGTTGAAATATAATATACAAAAAAAGGAGGCAAAGCCTAGGCTAATTCGATGGATTCTCCTCTTACAAGAATTCGATCTTGAAATTAAAGACAAGAAAGGAAGCGAGAACTTAGTAGTTGATCATGTGAGTCAAATTCATTTTCCAAAAGACGACACTACTCTTAAAGATGACGTACCAGATGAAAATCTACTATCAGCACAGACAGTTTACCCATGGTTTGCAGATATGGTAAATTACCTCGCCATAGGTATTGTGTCTTCCAACTTATCACTTTATAAAAAAGACAAAACCAAAAGAGACTCACGATATTATATTTGGGACAACGGAAACACTACTCTGATCAGGTAATTTGACGATGTGTCACAGAAATCGACGTACAATCTATCCTATCTTTTTGTCATTCTTATGATTATGGAGGGCATTTCGGACCTAAATGCACTACACATAAGGTACTTGAATGTGTATTGTTTTGGCCACACATATTTCGTGATGCTTATTTATTTTGCAAAACTTGTAAAAAAAAAAATGCCAAAAAATAGGGAATTTAAGTTGAAAGAATGAGATGCCCATAACACCTATACATGTATGCAAAATTTTTTATGTATGGGGCATCGATTTCATAGGACCGTTTATTTTATCATTTAATACTATTTGCATTATTCTCGCTGTAGATTACGTATCTAAATGGGTAGAAGTTAAAGCTACCTGTCATGCCAACGCTAAAACTGTAGTGGAATTTTCTAAAGAACTCTATCTTTTCCAGGTTTGGCACACCGAGAGCATTAATCAGCGATCGAAGAACTCATTTTTACTACAAGGTAATTGATACTCTATTGAAAAAGTATGGAGTGACACAACGTGTGGCCACGACTTATCACCCACAAAAAAAGGTCTAGTGGAAGTTTTGAACCGCGAAATAAAGTCAATTCTGGAGAAGACCGTGAAACCGGATCAAAAGGACTAGAGCTTACGTTTAAATGATGCATTGTAGGCATACTGCACTGCTTACAAGGGACCCATAGAAATGTCCCCTTCCCGACTCATACTCGGTAAACTGTGTCATCTTCCTGTGGAGTTAGAACATAAGGCATTTTGAGTAGTAAAAAGATGTAACATGGAGTTAGACTGTAATGACCCGAATGTAACAACCTGATTTTAGGGCTAGTCGGAATAGTGGTTTTGAGACCACTAAAATGAGGTTAGGAAAAATTATTTTGATGTTATTTTATGTGTTATAGCATTAAAAAAGGCTATGTGGAAATTTTGGTGCTTTAATTTGAGCGATAGCATGCTTAATTGTGAAAAAGGACTAAATCACATAAAGTACGAAAGTTCTATTTTAAAAGGTAGAGGTAGCTAATAGCTATAGAATGTTAATTTAGAGGTCTTTAAAGTGCAATTAGGCCAATTAGAATGTGTTGGCCGGCCATGTGGTATAGGGAGACAAGAGCATTTAATTTTTGGTCAAATTTGGGTGAATTAGGTGAGAAAAGATGAATAAAATATGGCAAAAGGAAAAACTATCATCTTTCACTATTAACTCATCTATTTCTATCTAAAATTGAAGAGTAAATAAAGCATTTGGGGGTTCAAACTTTCAGCCAAGCTATATCCTTGCTAGTAAATGATTTAGGTGGTTTTAATTTATGATTTTTGTATTTTGGAGTCCCCAAAGCTTAAGCTAGCTAATGAGAGGACCAATTTGCAATATGGTTGAAAGTTTAGGGACTTCACATGAGAGTATTTATGTTGTTAGCTGAGTTTTAATGGAAGAAAATGAATGTTAGGGAAATGAGAAACAACTTTTGTGAAAGGTGTTTGCATGAAAACACCTAAATAAGACTCAAATGCAAAGATTGAATTTGTGTCATAAATGCATGAAATAGTTGGATTTGTGAGTAGTTGTAAGAGAAATAAATGTTCAGCTAGGCTTGTTTAATGAGAAAGTGAGTTGAAAATTTATTTACGAGCCTAGAGGCAAAATCATAATTTTGCCATAGTACAATGGCAAAATGGTCATTTTTTTCCTAAGTGTATATTTTGATGCATTATGATCATAAAATGATCTAAATGAGTGAATTCTATTTTTATAGATCAAGAAGACCGCGGAATCAACCTTGACCATAGAAAATGCAAGGCTACGGATTAAACTCAAATCGAAACGTTTTGCACCGAGGTAAGTTTATGTGTAAATGATGCATTTTATATACACATTGTTCTGGCTAATTGGTGCATGGCATGATTAAGAACATGTATGATTCAAGTGGATTGAATGTGGTAGTTATTGATTAGTTTTCGTATGAATGACGAAATAGATATGTAAATGTGTAATAACAACACTTGACGGTGGGCTAAGTGCGTTACCACCTTATTACTTAATTACGATGGGCTATGTGTGATACCGTCATTTATATAACTATTTAGTGGGCTATGTGCGATACCACTGTAACTATCCTTCTTGGTGGGCTTTGTGCGATACCACCCTATTAACGATTGATGGTGGGCTAAGTGCGAAACCACTGAGTGATTTCGCATTGTGGTTGGACTAGTGAGAAATTATGATGTGTTGTATCATGAGAAATTGTGGTGTTAAGTGCAGGGATGCAAGTGAATGAAAGTATGCATTAAGCTTGTGATTTGGTTGGAATATGGTAAGGGATAAAATGAGTAAGCATGATTGTGAATGTGGATTGTTTTTGTTTAGTATAATGCTATTGGTTGTTTAGCACATATTATGATGTTAATTGTTTACATGTAAACTTACTAAGCTTAAAGCTTACTCCCCTTTTCTTTTCCCTTGTCTTATAGAGTTAAGGAGCCGAGTCGAGATACGCAAATATCCAGAAGGTCGCCCCACTATCAGCTTATCTCGGTATATCTGGACTTAGTGATTTTGAGTATGGCATGTATAGGGGATAGACTAGGTTTATTGTTTTGTTATTTTGGCCAAGTGTGTATGTTGGCCCCTTTAATGAGAAACTCTTGTGTATATAGCCATAGTTGTTGGCTCTTTTTGTTATATATGAAAAGACATAGTTATTCATGGAAGTTTCTATTGCAAAATATGAGTTGTTTGGTGATTTGTTGAATGGATCTATATTGTGTGAGTTAGGGAAATGAAAAGAGCTTGGCAAATAGCCTTGTTCTTGTCCACACGGGTAGGTACACGGGCGTGTGTCTAGGTCGTGTGTGACACACGGTCAGCCCCATGGGTGTGACTTGGCCGTGTGTCCCCTGCATGTTAGTGTTGTAAGTCAGTGTCGACCACGAGCTTGCCACACGGGCGTGTGCCTAGGTCGTGTGACCCTTATAAGGTTGCTGACATCACAAATAGAATACCCAAGTTTTTACACACGGGCTAGGACACGGGCGTGTCTAGGCCGTGTGGAGCACACGGCTAAAGACACGGGCGTCTGTCTGGCCTTGTGAAAACCCCTGTAGGTTCAAATAAAAATAAATCCCACACGGGATAGGGACATGGGCGTGTGTGATCACACGGCTTGCCCACACAGGGGTGTCCCATTCCGCACAGGCGTGTAGCCCCTGTTTAGGCGAAAAATTTTAAGATCGCAAAGGTTTCCGGTAGGGTTTCAAAACCCATCGTACGTTTGTGTGAGGCCTCAAAAGTCCTCAATGATGTTGTGACAGAAATAGAGATATGTCAAGATATATGGTTAAATGGATTAAGTCCGGTAATGCCTCGTGCCCTGTTCCGGCCTAGAATACGGGTAAGGGGTGTTATACCGAAAGTCAATGAAGTCGGAAATGGTGGTTTCGAGATACTATTTCCTATGATACGATCAATGAATATTATTTATTAATATTTGCGAGGATATAACAGTATTATATTGAAGTTTGGTCTAATAATTTTAATTATTGAAAAGTTAGACAATATACAAATGTATCAGTTCTAAAGTCGATGGTTTTGGAAATTGAGGTATCGGGATCTCGTTTCCCTAAATCGGACTCGTAAATATTTAATAAAAATATTTGCAAAGTTATATTAGAAGTGAATTAAATTTTGGTTATTTAATTTTGACGAAAGAGTGTTTAACTAGAGTACATGGGCTAAATCGCGTATTTGGATAAAGTAGGATTTATAAACAGAATTAAATATATAAGACTTACGAAATAAATAGACCATAATATATGTGATCTTATTAGTGGTCAGTTATGACTTTATTATATATGTCTTTGAATATATATTATAAAGTTTAATTATTATTATGTTAACTAATAGTATAATGTAAATCAAAGCTAAAGGATTTATAATGCAATTATACCTATGTATTTATGTAGTAGACGGTGGTGGGGGCTTAAAATGTTTTAAATGTTAGAAATTTATTATTAATAAATAGTTATAATATAAAAACATTATTATAATAGAACATAGTGAGTGGGGGAAAGGAAAGAGAGGAAAATTCATTTTTTTTCTTTATTCTTCATGCAAATCAAAATAGAGGGGGAGAAGAGAAGAACTTTCGGCGTTGGGGCTGAAATTTTTACAAGCTTCGATTGGTTAGTATATCCTAGTTCTTTTTACTTGAATTGTATGTTTTTTGGAAACCTAATAGCATGAACTAGCATACCCATGTTGAAATTTGTGGAACGATTGCAGTTAATAGAAATTACTATGGTAAAAAAATCTAAGTTCTTAATATTATTTTGGTAGATTTTTAAAGTTAGAAGTGAAGTGAGATGATTTGTACAGTAAATTCATGAAATTGTACATTGAGGATTATTATGAAAAATTTTGAAAATATGGGGTTAAATTGTTTATTTATGTGAAATTATCAATGTCTTAAAAAATATATGTATGTCATTGAGATATTTTGAAGTCTTTTATTTGAAAGAGTTTTGTTTGGGTGCTTGATGTTGAATTTGTGTTATTTTATAGAGTAAAATTTTACTACATTTAAAATTTAAGAATTTAATTGAGTAAATTATAAATGAGAAGGATTTTATTATAAATTAAAGATATATATAAGTTGTATATTAAGGGTTAAGTATTCGCAATAATGGGTTATGTGTTAATTGTGGAATTAACTTGGTTGATATGATGGATTAAATTGTATAGGATGTAAATGCTTTGGGGAAATGTTTAAAAGTGTAAATAAGTAGCTAAATGTATTAAATTGAATGGTATATGAAATTGAGATTAATATTTACAGAGTCATTCTAGAAACGAGTAGAATGATAGTTTGATAATTTTAATTATTAGTGTTTAGTTAAGTACAATGATTAACTTAAGTGGGTGATAAATTAGTAATTAATATTAAATTTTAAAGTGGGATTAGAATAAGGGACTATTTAAATAAATAGTCCATTAATGTGATGAGTAGTGGATAATTATGAGAGAATTATATATATATATATATATATATGATATATGTTAAGTTATAATAAAATGAAAATGATATGAAAATAGGAACAAAATAAAAGAAACAAATAGAGTAGTAGGGGAAAGAAAAAAGAAAGAGAAACAAAAATTAAAGCTTCATCTCTTGCATGTCGATTTGGGGAGAAGAAAGGTTAGCACCATTCCGCCTTTTAAGTGCCATTTTTTAAGCTTAATTTTGTTTGATTATTTTCAATTAAATTTTATATTTTTAGAACCTTAAAATTATGTAGTAGATTACCCATGTGGAAATTTAGAGAAATTATGATTTTTGTGGAAGTTGTCATTGTTGAAAATTTTTAATGTTTGAAGTTGTTTGATAGAATTAGAGGTTAAGTTGTTAATTTTGTGAAGTCTACGGATTGTTTTGGTGGATTGTTCTTTGTGTTGGAAATTTGAGTTGAATTACTAAGTTTAGTGAGTAATTAAAATATTTTATACCATGAGTTTTGTTAGTATTAGCTTTCAAGGAGTTTAATGCTATAAATTAAATTAGCATGGTGTTAAGTTATAAAATTCAAGAATTTAAGGATTGTTAATAAATTATATGCATATTTGGTTAATTATGGAAATGGTAAATTCAAGGATTAAATTGTGAATTAATTGAAAGTATGAGTTGCTTTGAACCTTGTGGAATAATTGGTTGAAATGGGACTTTCTTGATTTTAATTAAATAATATGATTTATAATTGGGGATTTAATTGTATCGAGGGTAAATGTTGAGGGCAAATGAGTAAAAGGTAATTAAATGGTAGAATCGTTTGAATTTGAACTTGATATGGTATTTTAATTAGTTAATAAATTGATTTATTATGTTTTGATCATGAAACAAGTAAATCAATTGTAGATCGGGGAAAAGAGAAGGTTGCGGAATAATCATCTGCGGTTTTAGGTAAGTTCGTAGTCCCCAAACTTGAACTTCATAAATTGTTTTAATTAATCTAGTTGCTACTTGATGCCTTAATATATATCCCTAATGTAATTGTTAATTAAATTGAATGGAAGTTTATAGAGGTATAAGTTAATTCAATTGAATGGAGGTTTATGTAATGTGACATTATGGAATAAATTAATGTATGATTAGTAGATGATTGGAGTGGAAGTGTTATTAAACTATGAAATTTGATACTGAGTTATGAAAATGTAAAAAAATTATGGACTTGCAAATGAATAATTGACATCGTCGATTCATTCAACTAGCGTTGGGCGCAAATATCGTTGGTTTATCCAACTAGAGCTGATCTCATTAATTATTCGTCGGTTCATCCGGCTAGCACTGGGCGCAACTTTCGTCAGTTTATCTGACTAGTGCTGGGCACACATTCGTCGATTTATCCGACTAGCGCTAGGCACAAATATTGTTGGTTTATCCAACTAGAGCTGGGCTCACTAATTATTCGCCGGTTTATCCGACTAGCGCTGGGCGCAAATATTGTTGGTTTATCCAACTAGAGCTGGGCTCACTAATTATTCGTCGATTTATCTGACTAGCACTGGGCGCAACCTTTGTCAGTTTATCTGACTAGTGCTAGGCACACATTTGTCGATTTATCCGACTAGCGCTGGGCCCAAACTCTTTCGTGGATTATCTTCTAGGCAACAGGTGCCGTGTATCAACTGGACTATACAGCAAGGTTTTATGAATGATCTAAGGAGGATGGTTATAGGTATTACTAAAGAAGGTTATGTTTACTTATGTATATACATTTATTCATTAGAAGATATGATATATTCTTGAGTTAGATTATTAAAGTTGTGAAATAAATTCAAATGCTTTAGATGCACTAGTGGTTATTCGAATAAGTGAAGTTGCTTAATGTGAATTGGTTTGTGCCATAGTATAAGTAAATTGTTGATTGATCTATGCAAAGCTATTTATATAGCAAATGATGTGAATTGAGATATATGTTCAAACCAACTAAAGGTGAATACTTGTGAAAATTGAGTATAGCATGAAATAAGGTGATGAAATGCATGAAATTGAAATGGTGATATCTTGTAATTGTATGTTTAGATAGTATTATGATGATATAATTCAATTTGAGCATTCATGTATCTTATCATGTCTTAGAATGTCTGGATTATAGAAATATCACTGAGTTTTACTCAACGTACAATTTTGTTCTCCGTACGCAGGTTAGGTACTCTTCATCATCCAACAAAAACAATCCCGATCTCAAGTGTGGTGATGTTTAATTTTGTAATGGCATGTACCTAGGATGTCTTTGGTTGTTAGTTATTTTGTGAATGTGATATAAATTGAGTTATAGGTATATGTTTATGGTTGAAGCTAAATGTTAGTATGTGTTTTGACCAAAGGCTTGATATGTGTATGAAACTTAAAGCTTGGTGTCTTAAGTAGCTTTATGTCAGCCTAAATTGAGTGATTTTGGTATACTTTAAACTTTGATTTGGATGATGCATTATTGATGTGTTTTGATGATATATAAATATGGTACCAATGAAGGTACATTGGTTAGGCACTTAGGATAATTGTTTTGGCATGTTTTAAGTGTGTTTGATCGTGTTTTGAATAGGTTAAATGATTGGTTTTTAAGTTACTTAATGCCCAAGCAAATAGGAAATGGTAAACTTATGGTTTAAGGTACATTTTAGGTCCACACGGGCTTGTGACTTGGCCGTGTGAGACACACAGCTAGCACACAGGTGTGCAAGGCCATTTCGAAGGGTACACGGCCTGACACACGGGCGTGTGGCTTGGCCATGTGACCCAAGTCATGAGTTACACGGGCTGGGACACGGTCATGTGTCCTTACTTCGAATCCCCACACGGACTTAGACACGGGTATGTGTCTTGGCCGTGTGAACCTTGTAGTAAAAAAAAAGTTTGCAAATTCTTTTTTAACTTTTCAAATGATTTCTATTAGACCCAAAATGTTTTCAAGGGAACTTTAAAGCTCGATTTAGGGACAATTCACATTTTAACGATGGAATTAGAATATGCTTATGATTACATATGAATTGGTTGTTAAATGTTTTGATTGATTGGTAATATTTCGTAACCCTACTTCGGCGACGGATACGGGTTTGGGGTGTTACATGGACGTCGTAGGTCATTATCGAAAATTAGACATTCAAGATCTTGAAGAGATCCAACGTGACGCCTATGAAAATGCCCAAATTTATAAATAAAAAACCAAGGCGTTTCATGACCAAAGAATATCTCGCAAACAATTTTTAATTGGTCAAAAAGTGTTATTTTACAACTCCGCACTGAGGATTTTTTTAGGTAAACTTCTAACCAAATGGCTTGGTCGTTTTGTTATTACTAAACTATTTCCTCATGGCGTAGTTGAAATTAAAAGCGAGGAATCTGAAATATTTTAAAATCAATAGTCAAAGGTTAAAACCCTTTTATGAGAATTTTCAAGTACACGTGGTGGAAGAATTATTTTTCGAGGAGCCAAATGACTAAATCTTCATGTCATCGAGCTAACAACGTTAAACAAAAGATCTTTATGGGAGGCAACACACATTTATTTTTATATATTTAATTTAATTTTAAATTCTAGTTTAGTTTGAGAATTAAATAAAGTGTTATTTTAATTTGTTTGACCGTGTTATTTCTAGAAGCATGGAGGAAGACGCAATCTGGCTACTAGAGCACAAGAGGAGCAACTACTTTCTACTATAAATGAATGACTTCATCGCATTAAAGCTCACCTCGAAACAATGGAAGCCAACATCTCAAGCATCCTCAACATACTACAAAGCAGTCACTCCCACTATAACATCCTGAATTTTTGGGCCTATGTGTTTAATGGGTGAACATGTGTAATGAGTTAATTTAAGTGTTAGGGGTCCAAATTAGGATCAGGCTTAGGCAGAGGCCTTGGTTAAAATTATTTGTTTGGGCATTATAGGGTTTAAAAGGTAGTATCTGTGTTTAAAACATCAAAATGGGCTTGTGGCTCAGTGGTCAGTGGCGCCACTTAGGGAGCAAGGAGGTGACGCCACACAAGGGAATAAGGGCCCAAATTTAAGTTTCATGGAGCCCAATTCTTTTAGTTTAAGTTAGCTAATTTTCGGCATTTGGGTTAGGTAGAGTGGATGGCAACAAGGCTCAAAAATAGGAGGATTTATATGAATAAGATAATGTAGATATTATAGTTGATAATATGGAAGATAAAAGGAGAAAAGATAGGAGCTATCTACAAGGCTAGGAGTTAGCCAAAATTTCTATAAATAGGGAGGGTTCTCTTTTTTATTTTGTGACATTTAGGGTTTCCACCTTTTCTTTCTCTCTTTTCTTCTAAAAGCGAAAACTCCATTATTCTTTTCTCTTCTTTTTCTAAAAGCCGAAAACTCCATTATTCTTTTCTCTTCTTTCTCCTAAAAGTGAAAACTCTATTATTCTCTTCTTTCTTCTAAAACCCAAAAACTCTATTATTCTCTTCTTTCTTCTAAAAGCCGAAAACTCCATTACTCTCTTCTTTCTTCTAAAAGCTGAAAACTCCATTATTCTCTTCTTTCTTCTAAAACCCGAAAACTCCATTATTCTCTTCTTTCTTCTAAAAGCCGAAAACTCCATTACTCTCTTCTTTCTTCTAAAAGCCAAAAACTCCATTATTCTCTTCTTTCTTATAAAAGCCGAAAACTCCATTATTCTCTTCTTTCTTCTAAAAGCTGAAAACTCCATTATTCTCTTCTTTCTTCTAAAAGTCAAAAACTCCATTATTCTCTTCTTTCTTCTAAAATTCGAAAACTCCATTATTCTCTTCTTTCTTCTAAAAGTCAAAAACTCCATCATTCTCTTCTTTCTTCTAAAAAGCCAAAAACTCCATTATTCTCTTCTCTTCTTTCTTCTAAAAGCCGAATCTCTATAGATTTCTTCGAATCATCTTCTCTTTCTCATTTTTGCAAAAAGCCGGAATCTTCTGGGAGTAGCTGAATCTTCTCTAGTAAGTAGATCTCTTAGATCTAAAAGCCGGAAACACTAGTCCCTGAATCTCATATCTCTTTTCGAGATTTGAAGGCAGATAGCGGTGGTGTTGGCTACGGATAGCGTCGACTTAGAGGGTCTCGTTATAATGGTAATCAAGTGTGTAGATCCTTATCACATAAGTTTTATTTTGTATTATACCTGTTAGGGGCTGAAAAGCTGAAAAATAAGACTGTATGAACAGTCGTGTATAGATCTCTAACACACTAAGTAATCTGTACTAAATATCTGTTATGGGCTAAAAGCCGGAAAAAGGCTGTATAGTAATCTGTACTAATTATATGTTATGGGCTAAAAGCCGAAAAGGGGCTGTGTAGACAGTCGAATAAAACCCTAAAAGGGTTAGGCAAAGGATGTCAGGTACGTAATCATAAAAATCTCTATGTGTATCGAAGTATGTGATAATCTGTGATGATAATATATTTATGTTCTTGCATGTAAGCATGGGGATGGGATTGACATGATGAAGGGGAAGAAGGTCGCATAGCGATCGGTGGCTTTGCCACATAGGTCACATAGTGATCGGTCTTTATGACAGGCAGCACAGCTGTCGATATATTTTTAAGGTCACATAGTGATCGGTGGCTTCGCCACATAGGTCACATAGTGATGGTGTGATGGTTGGTACGTGTTGGTGTGTAGAGGATGGAATTCTAAGATGGGTTGGGCTTTGCATCATTTATTATCTGTCATGTGATTATGATTGTTGCCATTGTGTATGGGCCAGGGCTCATAATGTGTTTGTGGACCCAAGCCTTTTTATGTGTTTTCAGGATTTACACACAGAGTCTTGGTGACTCACCCTATTATTTTTCCCTAACTTTTTAGATGAGCAGTAGATCGTGGACATGGGAGCCGAGACGGACTCGAGGAGCCATCAAGTTTTTATTTTTATAGATTATTTCGGCTTTTGTTTAAGTTTTAATTTTTGGAATATTTATGTAGTAAGACCCCATAGTTTATATTTCACTGCTTAATTTTTAATATTTACAACTTATGAAATTTTGTCAAAAGGTTTAATTATTCAAAATAATAATAATACAAGTTTTTTTTCAAAAGGTCACCTATTTATTCAAATATTGTCTAATTAACTTACGATTTCCGAAACCAATGAAGCAAAAGTTTTCAATGTACAACCCGTAGCACGTCAGATCCGGTCGAAACGCATGGGTCGGGTTTGGGGTGTTACAATTTGGTATCAGAGCCCAGTTCAAAACTCGGCCTGTGAAATGGGTCTAGTAATGTTTTTGTAAAGTTGGTGTGAATTTGAAAAAAAAATTCTGGAAGAAGATATGACCTTCGAGTCTACCGGCACCCGATCCACGCAGGTAAGTATTCTAAACTTTTGCATGTGATATGTATGTTGGGCTTGATGGGCTTTATGGATGTAGACTAGTATGATAGTATTGATGGACTTTAGGCTTAGTTTAAACAACTCTTTAAATTCATAAGACTTAATCTATCCAAACAAACCCGTGAACAAGTCGCAGGGTTAGGGTGTGGCAACAGGCATGCGCATGTCTAGGATTGGATCCAGAAGAGCCTGGTACTTAAGCAGTCCTAGTGACTCACCTCCTCTTCGCTGGAATCCTACCTGGTGCGTAGTGACTGTTCACCTTAGCCGTGAGGACTTGTTGGTGGGCCAAACTTTGTGATTAAAACCCGAAAGGGACCAGCCACCCTATTTCGTAACCAAAATACCCCCAAGTTTTGTAAAATTTCCAAAATACACTTGATTTGTGAAAATTTCTAGAATACCCCAGAATTGTAAAATTACCAAAATTTGTGAAAATTACCGAAACACTCCGATTGGCAAAATTTCTGAAATACCCTTAGTTTGTGAAAATTTCCAAAACAACCATGATTTTATAAAACACCCATGTTTTGCAAATTTACTCGAAAACCCCTAGATTTACAAAAGAACCCAGTTTGTAAAAAAAAAACTTGTTTTCCAAAATACCCTTGCTTTAAAAAAAATGTGTACCAAAGTACCTCTACTTCAAAGAAAATTACCAAGATACTTTATTTGGAAAAAAAATACCCTGTAGGGCAAAACTACGGAAAAATCCCTGGGTAGTGAAATGACAAAAATACTCTTTAAGTGAGGAATGTGAGTTCACAGATGTTATATGTATGTTGGTGTGTGATGATTGAATGTATGTGCTTCTTAGAACTAGGAGATGTGAACTTGAGACTGAATTGTAGATATAACTGCAAATTCGAAAGAACTACCCTTAAAACTACTATTCATAAGACTGTTCGGGGTTAATCAGTGGAAGAAAACTAATAATTCAAAAAATTCTAATCAGATAAACGCGAATCGGTAGAATGAGTACAAAGGGACGAGGACGCTTTAGATGCGAAATATCGGTGCGTACTCTATCATAGTATACTAAGTGTTTCTTTTGGCTTTAGAATTAGAGTGCGCAGCGAAAGCGTAGTGGTGAGACTTGGGTAGTACGATTAATAGTTAGTTAGAAATTTCGAGGATGAAATTTCTTTAAGGGGGTAAAACTGTAACATCCTGAATTTTTGGGCCTGTGCGTTTAATGGGTGAACATGTGTAATGAGTTAATTTAAGTGTTAGGGGTCCAAATTGGGCTCAGGCTTAGGCAGAGGCCTTGGTTAAAATTATCTGTTTGGGCATTATAGGGTTTAAAAGGTAGTATCTGTGTTTAAAACATCAAAATGGGCTTGTGGCCCAGTGGTCAGTGGCGCCACTTAGGGAGCAAGGAGGTGACGCCACACAAGGGAATAAGGGGCCCAAATTTAAGTTTCATGGAGCCCAATTCTTTTAGTTTAAGTTAGCTAATTTTTGGCATTTGGGTTAGGTGGAGTGGATGGCAACAAGGCTCAAAAATAGGAGGATTTATATGAATAAGATAATGTAGATATTATAGTTGGTAATATGGAAGATAAAAGGAGAAAAGATAGGAGCTATCTACAAGGCTAGGAGTTAGCCAAAATTTCTATAAATAGGGAGGTTCTCTTCTTTATTTTGTGACATTTAGGGTTTCCACCTTTTCTTTCTCTTTTTTCTTCTAAAAGCCGAAAACTCCATTATTCTTTTCTCTTCTTTTTCTAAAAGCCGAAAACTCCATTATTCTTTTCTCTTCTTTCTCCTAAAAGCCGAAAACTCCATTATTCTCTTCTTTCTTCTAAAACCCGAAAACTCTATTATTCTCTTCTTTCTTCTAAAAGCCGAAAACACCATTACTTTCTTCTTTCTTCTAAAAGTCGAAAACTCCATTATTCTCTTCTTTCTTCTAAAAGCCGAAAACTCCATTATTCTCTTCTTTCTTCTAAAAGCCAAAAACTCCATTATTCTCTTCTTTCTTATAAAAGCCGAAAACTCCACTATTCTCTTCTTTCTTCAAAAAGCCGAAAACTCCATTATTCTCTTCTTTCTTCTAAAAGTCGAAAACTCTATTATTCTCTTCTTTCTTCTAAAAGCCGAAAACTCCATTATTCTTTTCTTTCTTCTAAAAGCTGAAAACTCCATCATTCTCTTTTTTCTTCTAACAAGTCGAAAAATCTATTATTCTCTTCTCTTCTTTCTTCTAAAAGTCGAATCTCTATAGATTTCTTCGAATCATCTTCTCTTTCTGATTTTTGCAAAAAGTCAAAATCTTCTGGGAGTAGCCGAATCTTCTCTAGTAAGTAGATCTCTTAGATCTAAAAGTCAGAAACACTAGTCCCTGAATCTCATATCTCTTTTCGAGATTTGAAGGTAGATAGCGGTGGTGTTGGCTACGGATAGCGTCGACTTAGAGGGTCTCGTTATAATGGTAATCAAGTGTGTAGATCCTTATCACATAAGTTTTATTTTGTATTATACCGTTAAATTTGAAAAGTCAAAAATGAGGTCAGATGAACAATGTGTGTAGATCTCTAACACACTAAGTAATCTGTACTAAATATCTGTTATGGGCTAAAAGCCTAAAAAGGTCAGATAGTAATCTGTACTAAATATATGTTATGGGCTAAAAGCCGAAAAGAGGCTGTGTAGACAGTCGAATAAAACCCTAAAAGGGTTAGGCAAAGGATGTCAGGTACGTAATCATAGAAATTTCTATGTGTATCGAAGTATGTGATAATGTCTGATGATAATATATTTATGTTCTTGCATGTAAGCATGGGGATGGGATTGACATGATGAAGGGGAAGAAGGTCGCATAGCGATCGGTGGCTTTGCCACATAGGTCACATAGTGATCGGTCTTTATGACAGGCAGCACAGCTGTCGATATATTTTTAAGGTCGCATAGTGATCGGTGGCTTCGCCACACAACTGTCGATATGTGTGTAACAGATGGAGGGTTGATTGTAGAAATCCTCAATGTGTGATGGTTGGTACGGGTTGGTGTGTAGAGGATGGAATTCTAGGATGGGTTGGGCTTTGCATCATTTATTATCTATCATGTGATTATGATTGTTGCCATTGTGTATGGGCCAGGGCTCATAATGTGTTTGTGGACCCAAGCCTTTTTATGTGTTTTCGGGATTTAGACACTGAGTCTTGGTGACTCACCCTATTATTTTTCCCTAACTTTTTAGATGAGCAGTAGATCGTGGACATGGGAGCCGAGACGGACTCTAGGGGCCATCAAGTTTTTATTTTTATAGATTATTTTGGCTTTTGTTTAAGTTTTAATTTTTGGAATATTTATGTAGTAAGACCCCATAGTTTATATTTCACTGCTTAATTTTTAATATTTGCAACTTATGAAATTTTGTCAAAAGGTTTAATTATTCAAAATAATAATAATACAAATTTTTTTTCAAAAGGTCGCCTATTTATTCAAATATTGTCTAATTAACTTACGATTTCCGAAACCAATGAAGCAAAAGTTTTCAATGTACAACTCGTAGCACGTCAGATCCGGTCGAAACGCATGGGTCGGGTTTGGGGTGTTACACCCACCGTCCTTCGACCCATTAAATATACACGGGGAGTACACTTTGCCTCAACTTTTATTATTCTTTTTGCACATTGTGAGCAATGTGGGCTAAGTGGGGGGATCATGCCATACTTTCGTCTTTACATGTGTTTTGCTAAGAATAATTTCTTAATTCGTTTCGAAAATAAACCTCTAATTCTTATATTTAGTTTATTTAAATAAGTGGGTGAATCATTAATAACTATCGCTTGATTGATCAATGAATATTTTGTAGAATTGAAAATGTTATGCTCTAGTCAATATTTCATGAAAATTGTTAACTCTTTTTGACTTGCCTAGTGAAAGTACTCGTTTAAAAAAAGTAAATAAATTTGCTAATAGCTTGGTTAAGAGTGAAGATTCGAAAATTTGACCAAAATTAGTAACCGGGAAGAGATGCTTGGGTTGTCATCTCATTTCGCGTCAAAAGATTTTGTGACAAACCGAAACTTGTAACACTCCGCTAACAGAGATGCCTTAAGAAAAGAGAAATAAATCGATTAGAGACATGTGAAATTGAGTAACTAGGATGAGTTGCTTGGGTTGTCATCTCGTTTCACGTCAAAAGGTTTGATTATGTCTCGAATTCGTTAAAAAATAAATAAATAAATAAAGAGAACGTTTCAAGTTGAGTAACTGGGGTGAGGTGCTAGGGTTGTCATCTCACTTTGCGTCAAAAGACTTGACTATGTTAGAAAAATACTAATAATAATAAATAATAAATATAAATAAAAGTATATATTGGGTATGATCGTTTTGCATGTTTGATTAAGCCTAAATCTAGTAATATAGTTAAATTTGACATACTGTTCGAGATTTTATAAAATGCTTATTGATTGAGTTTAGCAATTGTTTATTTTTTTATTCACCTAATTGTTTGTAGTATGCTTGACTAAGAAAGGAGTTTTGATTTTGAAAAGGATTGACGAGTTATTTTTAGTGGATATCATGCTTGAGGACAAGCTCCGGCTAAGTAGGGGGAATTTGATAGCAAGATAAATTTGTATTTTAATATATTTATTTTTGGCTAATTATCGAATAAAATGCTATTAAATTTGAGTTTTTTTTTTATCAAGAACGAAGTTGGTATGATGAATTCAAATTCTTACAAAAATGGGCTAAATTGGAATAAAAAGTAAAGAAGAGGACTTGATTAAAAGATTGAAGATTTAAAGATGGCTGGATAAATATTAAAGGGTTGACGATTTTTAAAAAAATGGGCTGGATAAAGATTCGAGGATTTTTATATTGTTAAAATTCTATAATTTGTTTAAATTTAATCTCTAGTTTAAATTTAATTTTTAAAATTTTGATTTATTCAGTGATAATATTTAAGAAAAATCTAACTAAATTTTAGTACTAGAATTGTATATAAATATCTAAAAACTACAGCCAATTAAACACGCATTTGGCTCCTCGCAATTAAATAAAATTCTTTCTTTTTTTTCCTTCTTGCGTCTGTTCTATTCTACAATTTCATTGTTTTTTTCTTTTGGCTTATTTGCCTTCCAAGCCCCTCCTTTTCACTTTCCACAATTTCATTTAAACTATTTTTTTTCAAGCATGATTCTTTTCATGATTAACTAAATCCCTTTTTAACCTTAGTTCGGTTACCTCTTTGACAAAATAATCGTGAGATATGAATCCACGCTAAATACTTTGCAATTCGATATTCGTTATCCCTCCGGTATATGGGATAGTACAAATTCGTCCCTTAAAGTTGATTCGATTTCAATTCAAAAAGTGCGCGTTGGGTTGGAATCGTTTGGCGTATAGTTGGGAAGTTGAGTCAGTAGTGTTGTATTCAAAATCCTGTGAACAAATTGGTGTGTTCAGGTCAGAAAAGGTTGTTGGATTCCGTTAGTGGAGACAGTGATCGAATTTAAACGACCCACACAGTTGAGGCCATTCATTCGAGTTGGGTTTTTCAGATCACAAGGTTGTCGAAGTATTAAATTACGGGAACGTGTCACGTGGTTAGAAATTCGACAAGGGTCGATTTTCTGGATGCACCGGAACTGACTACAAGAAGAAAAGCTGGTGGTTTGAGGCGTCCTCGATCACTGTAACCAACTTATGGGTTAGAAGGAAAAACATTCTTTCAAGGATCAGTTCAAGTTCGAGGTGTACTAAGGATAAGGATAAGCTTTAAAATATTTTATTTACCCATTTATTTTATTTGATTTTTTTTTTTGCAATTTATTTTATTACATTACATATTTATTTTATTATCTTATAAACTAAAACCCCTTTTCATTTTTTAGCATTGCTAAGCACAGGTCGTGGGCACAACTATGATAGTGACAGTAATTCTAGTCACGAGAAAAGACGAAATTGGATAACCAGTCCCTGTGGATTCGACCCTACTGCTCTACAATGCTATTTACTGTTATCTTGTCGTAGGAATTTATATTTGGAGATTTCGACGCCCATCAAAATTATTCAAATAAAGTTAATTGAGTCAACTCAAATTTTTTTTTTGAATTTCAAGTTCGACTTGAGTTGAGCTTTCGAATTCAAATAACTCAAATAATTCGAATAAACCGAATATCAATTTCTCCCCCTTTACCCCTAAAAATCAAAATCCTCAATTCCTTTTCATCAATTGCTTTTATTTGTTCACTTCAATATTTTTTGTATGGTCATGTTTAAAAAACTTTAAAGAAAAATATTTTTTTAAAAGAATTACATAAAAATAAAAAACACCAAAATCATTTTTTTAATTTAACTCGAATAAATAAATTCAATTCGATTCGAATCCCATCTCACTTAACTCGAATCGAGAAAATTTCAAATCGAGTTAGGATGATAAAATAAGATTCATCAACTTGATTAACTTAATTTTTTTTCATTCGATTTGACCGAGCGCTCACCTCTATCCACAAACAAGGTCTGGGATTGAAAAGTATCCTATAAGGATATAGTAAAATATTACTAATAATAAAAAAGACATTTATCAAATTTTCAAAACTGTTTGTAGAATATTAAAAAAAAAGTACACTTTAAAATATTGATGTCGTAACCATTTTTTGAAAAACGGGAATCGACTTAGTTTTGAAAATAAAACGGGAGTCGCCACCGATCTTTTATTAGGTGTGATCGGATCACCTTTGTTTTAATAAAACATTTTCATTTACTAAAACAATGTTTTTGATCTACGAAAATTTGACAAAATAGGTTCGGGAGTCGGTTACGTGCGAGGAAGGGTTAGCACCCTCGTCACACCCAAAATTGGTACCAAATTGATTATTTAATGTCTCAATGTCGAAAGTTGAAAATTTTAAAAAAGGATTTAAAAAAATCAATCTCTTCTGGAAATATTTTAGTTTTCTCGAATTGAATATCAAGATTTTCTCGTTTCGAAGGAATAAAATATCACATCTAATACTTTAGGACACGATAATTTAAATCCTCGAATCCAAGATCATCTCATAATTCTCGAGACTCATGCGTTAAAATATCAAAAGGATATTCAAGCGTTTGGCCAAGCGGGAAACGAAACCCATCACTAGGGCACGATCTCTCGGGTTTCCAAACATAGAATATTGCCTTATTTGGAAACTTTTATTTTTGGATGAAATTTATAAAAGATTTTAGGTACGTTTTAAGAAGCATTATTTAAAACGTGAACGGGGTTGTATTCGAATAATGATAATGTAACACGAACTTGGCGCAATGATAACACAATACATGTAATACAACGTTAGTATCATTAATCTAAAATATTAATATGCATGAATAATAACGATAATGAAACCATAATATAAACAATAATAATGATGATGATAATATCAATAATATGGAAATACGAACAAACAAATTATAATATATGCAAGAACGATGATCACATAGCCTACACTATTTAGATATCAACATTGGCAATCACGAACAATGAATTGAACAATTTTAAAAGAAATAATACATAAAATAATTCAAAATAATCAACAAAACGATTTTAAGCCAAGAACACGAATATAGAAATAAGTAATATGTGGAATAATTTTAAAATGATGTCTAAAAAATAAAATAGAATAAAATTAAATTTAATTAAAATAACAATATATAGTTTGATAAAGATAATATATAAAAACTCAAAATAAATAAATAAATAATAATAATAATAATAATAATAATAATAATAATAATAATAATATAATAATAACAGCAATGTAATAAAAAAAAGGGGACTAAATCGAAGTAAAAATGAAATAAAAGGACAGATAAAAATAAATTAAAATGAAAAAGGGGTGAACATGGACCAGATTAAAACACTATGGAAATAATAGGGTAAAAACTGAAGAAGGGAAACAGAGCCAAATGGGACCCGATTGGATGACTCAACAAGAGGAGAGGACCTATCGCACAATTTTCCCTTAGGGGAGACAAGCGGTCACTTCCCAAGGCCCAAACGGCACCGTTTCTTCCTGTTTTAAAAGCCCTCCTTTCCTTCATTTTTTTTTCCATTTAATTCATTTTCTCTCAAAAGGGAACCCAAAAGACGCTTCCCCATTTCTCTCTATTTTGTCCATCGATCGACCTTCTCCGACCAGCATCCATCGCGCCACCGTCGTAATCGGTGGGGAACGGCGCGTGGAGAGGGGGTTTTAGCCCCGTTTCAGAACTTGTTAGGAGGCTAACACCCGGATGCCCCGTCCTGAACAGAAGGGGAAACGTTCAGTTCCCCTTTCGAAATCGATGGCAACGACGACTCAACTTCCGTCGCGGCGTCCGGGGGGGGTCAGGTGAGGCTACCCTTCTCTATTCTTTTTTTTATTTCCGTTTGTAATGAATAAATAAGTAAAATGAAAATGACAGTAAATTAATGATAGTAAACGAGATCAACCTTTCAAAATTTTTTGATTTTTGATTTTTGATTTTTGATTGTTTGTGAAAAACGGAAGAAGGGAGCCCCCTTACAAAGTTTGTTTCGGTTCTTTTATAACCGATTTACAAGTTTGATTTTTGTTGTTTTTTTTTATTCTTCTTGTTTTCTCGTCGTTTGTCGTCTCTCTGTTTGCAAGGTATGGGCAAAGGCATGCGAGACGTGCGAAGCGAGGAGATGTCAGAAACACGATGGCCGCTAGTAGGCGTGCGTGGTGGCCGTCAGACTGAGGGTGACAGATGTCAGGAGCTTGGGTTAGGCTGCGGCTAATTTAGGGTTTTAGAAACCCTAAATTTTCCTGAGACAACTTTAATGTTCTGGGCCTGTCGGGCCTTTCAGATTTTGGGCTTGGGATTAAATTGGTTTGGGTTATAAAATTGGGTAGATTAAATTGTATTAATTGGGCTCTGAGTCTTTGTAAATGGACATTTAAATGGACTGGTTTTATTGGGCTTTTATTTATTTTTTTATTTATTTTTTAATGGGTATTTGCCTTGGTTGTTTCTGACAGGCCCGGGCCAAAATTGGTTATTACAGCTGCCCCTCTTTACTTATTGTCGTGTAACGAGAATAGAGCAAAGACAATAGAAGAACCAATTTTGCCCGTCTTTGGCCAAGCTTTGACTTATTGGTCCTCGTCTTCCCCCAAACATCTTCAAACTCTACTGTAACCTGTTGCTCTGATCCGTGCCACTACTTCCGCGAGATATGACCCGTAGCTTCAATTTGCTTTTCCTCAATCTTCTAAGGGATGAGATTTGTTTATTTTTTTAACTTGCTCCAATGTGACTTCACGACACAAAGAGATTTGTAGCTTCGATCTACTAATTGCTCCACTAGGACTTCGAGGAAATTAATTTGAACTTTTCAAACTGCTTCCTCATTCTCGCAATATGAGTTGACCTTTTCTTTTTTCCTTTTTTTTTAAGATGAAATTGAAAAATAGAAATTGAAAATACCTCGGCATGTAACCCGAGGCTCAACTCCCCTCTCGTATTATGAGTTGACCTTTGAACAGAAATTGAAAAACACCTTAGCGTGTGACCTGAGGCTCAACTCACCTCTCGTATTATGAGTTGATATTTGAAAAATAAAAATTGAAAAACACCTCAGTGTATGACCTGAGGCTCAACTCACCTCTCGTATTATGAGTTGATATTTGAAAAATAAAAATTGAAAAACACCTCAACGTATGACCTGAGGCTCAACTCACCTCTCGTATTATGAGTTGATATTTGAAAAATAAAAATTGAAAAACAACTCAGCGTATGACCTGAGGCTCAACTCACTCTCGTATTATGAGTTGATATTTTGAAAAATAAAAATTGAAAAACACCTCAGCGTGTGACCTGAGGCTCAACTCACCTCTCATATTATGAGTTGATATTTTGCAATCAGAATTTCAAAATGTATCATCTGGTGGAACTCGGATGCCTTCTTTCTCCTTGGTTTGGTACAGCTATCGTCAAAACTTCTTGCTTTACTGGTGTACCTGTATGTGTCATGCGTGATGTTATTATGACATGCATGTGCCTGTCTTAAATGCTTTCATGCCAACATGATTATGCCATGCGCCCTGGGCTTGTTTGTCATGTATCTCTTTTCGTTACGACTTTCATGATGACCTGCATTTATTGCTTCAATTCTTGATTTTCCTTTCAGGTTTTGTACCCGTCCTCAAGCTTTATGAGTGATCTACGTTTCTCATATATCACCCTTTTGCCCTCCTGTTGAACTTTGTCCTTGCTTTGAGGCTCTTGTACTTACCAAATTCCCATCCAGGTAATGCTCAACATTCCTTTTGTTTAGAATACGTAATTTCACTATTTATCATTTAAATAGATCATAAATGAGATGCATGAAAATGACAAAGTGGGTATGAAAGGGATACCTCACACCTATATTTATTTCAAAGGCAACAAGTAAAGAGAATTGACAAGGAATAATTTAATGAAGAAAGCATTATAAAAAGGAAAGTAGGTTCAATTGTCGCAAATGCTCTAGATATCCCACGCATGAACTTCTCTATGTTTCTTCATCCTGGATCCTCTCGAGCGAAACTTCTTGTGTAGAAGATTTTGAGCTTCCGAGTCTGCTTCAAATATTATAATCTCGCCATTTGACTCTCTGTTCAAATCACCTTGCTCCTTAAGCCGAGCCCCCTTCATTAGGACGCCCTTTCGGGTTTTCATCCTAATCCTTTTTTGTTTATCAAGACGCCCTTTTCGAGTTTTTATCTTGATCTCTTTTCTTTTTCCTTTTTTTTTTACATCAAGACGCCTTTTTGGGTTTTCATCTTGATCTCTTTTTTCTTTTTTCTTCTTTTTTTTTATGCATAATATTTCTTCACAGCATCTGAGTTCACTGGATTTGGTAACTCTTTCTCATCCATCTCAGTGAGAATCAAAGCTCCACCTGAGAAGGCTTTCTTCACGACGTATGGCCCTTCCCAATTTGATGCCCATTTTCCTCGAAAGTCTTTTTGAATTGGGAGAATCTTTCTCAGTACGAGCTCTCCCTCCCGAAATTCTCTTGGCCGCACCTTCTTGTCATGGGCGTTGAGCATTCTCTTCTGGTACATTTGTCCATGACAAATTGCCTTCAAGCATTTTTCCTTGATAAGATTTAACTGGTCATATCGAGCTCGAACCCATTCTGATTCTTCTAGTTCCGACTCCATTAAGACTCGTAAAGAGGGAATCTCAACTTCGATGGGCAGCACAGCTTCCATTCCATAGATCAGAGAGAAAGGAGTTGCTCCCGTAGATGTCCGCACACATGTGCGATATGCATACAAAGCGAATGGTAGCTTCTCGTGCCAATCTTTATATGTCTCAGTCATTTTCCCAATAATCCTCTTAATATTTTTGTTAACTGTTTCTACTGCTCCGTTCATCTTTAGGCGATAGGGTGAGGAATTATGATGCTTTATTTGAAATTGCTCACACACTTCCTTCATCATCTTGTTGTTCGATTCAAAGCATTATCTCAAATGATTCTCTCGAGCAAATCAGACGACATATGATCTCCTTTTTAAGAACACGCAAATCGCGGTCTTTGTCACATTAGCAAATGAAGCGGCTTCTATCCATTTTGTAAAGTAATCTATGACCACAAAAATGAATCGGTGTCCATTAGAAGCTTTTGGGGAGATTGCCCTATAACATCCATGCCCCACATAGAAAAAGGCCATGGAGAAGTCATAACATGAAGGGGTGAAGGTGCTGCATGAATTTTATCACTGTAAACTTGACATTTGTGGCACTTTCGTGCGTAACTAATGCAGTCATTTTCCATCGTCAGCCAGTAATAACCGAGTCTCATAATCTGCCTAGCCATAGTGAAACCATTAGCATGCGTTCCACAAATTCCTTCATGGACATCTTCAAGTATTTTTCTGGCTTCAACAGCATCTACGCATCTCAGGAGCACTTGATCTTTTCCTCTTTTGTATAGGATGTCCCCATCAAGAACAAATCCCACTGCCACCCATTTGATTGTTCTTTTGTCGTTCTCGTTTGCTTGTTCAGGATACCTTTGATTCTTGACATATTCTAAGATATCATGGAACCATGGCTGTCCATCTGCCTCTTTTTCAATGCTAAAACAATGTGCAGGGACCTCATATATGCCCATTTGGAGAGGCATTATTTTTGTTTTTCGGTTTGCTTTGAACATTGAAGCCAAAGCGGCTAGGGCATCAGCCAATTGGTTTTCTTCTCGTGGGAAGTAATTAAAAGTTACCTCTTTGAATTCTTTGATCAGCTCTGCCACGAGATCGCGATATTTGATCAATTTCGAATCTCTCATTTCCCAATCTCTACGGATTTGGTAAATCACCAGCGCTGAGTCTCCGTACACCTCTAAGATTTTGATGTGTCGTTCAATAGCTGCATGAAGTCCCATGATACAAGCCTCATATTTTGCTATGTTATTGGTACAGAAGAAATTTAATCTGGCAGTGAATGGATAATGATTCCCTTCTGGTGACACTAAGACTGCTCCAATCCCATGCCCCAATGCATTTGATGCACCATCAAAGCTCATCTTCCATGATTTCTCTTTTGTCGACTCACATTCTTTTTCTGTAATGCACATCAAGTCTTCATCCTGGAAATCAAATCTCAATGGCTCGTATTCCTCTATCGTTTGAGTTGCTAAGAAGTCAACTATTTCGCTCCCTTTTATCGACTTTTGATTCACATAGATGATGTCATACTCCGATAGTAGGATCTGCCATCGTGCCATTCTTCCTGAGAAAGTAGGTGATTCCATCATGTACTTTATTGGGTCCAGTTTTGGAATTAACCATGTCATATGATACAACATATATTGCTCGAGCCTTGGACTACCTGCACTAAAGCACAATGTAATTTTTCAATTGACGGGTACTTTATTTCGTACTCTGTGAACTTCTTGCTGAGGTAGTAAATCGCCTTTTCTCTTTTCCCTAACTCATCATGTTGCCCCAGTACGCAACCGATGGAGTTCTCGAACACAGTCAAATACAGTATCAACGGTCTTCTAAGAGTTGGCGGTACTAGCACCGGGGGGCTAGACAAATACTGTTTTATTTTATCAAAAGCCATTTGGCACTCCTCGTTCCATTCTCCAGGATTGTGTTTCTAAAGGAGTCAAAAAATTGGGTCATACTGGCTGGTAAGTTGAGCAATGAATCAAGCGATGTAGTTCAACCTCCCTAAAAATCCCCTGACTTCTTTTTGTGTACGTGGAGGCGGTAGTCCTTGTATGGCTTTTATCTTATCTGGATCAACCTCAATACCTCTCTCACTGACGATGAAGCCTAGTAATTTTCCCGAGGTAGCCTCAAATGTGTACTTGGCTGGATTAAGCTTCAGCTGAAACTTTCTTAGTCTTTCGAACAATTTCCTGAGGTTCCCAACATGCTCTCTCTCCCCCCAAGATTTGGAAATCATATCATCGACATAATCATCTATTTCTTTGTGCATCATGTCATGGAACAGCATTATCATTACCCTCTGATATGTTGCCCCAGCATTCTTCAATACGAATGGCATTACCTTATAGCAGAACGTTCCCCACATTGTTACGAAGGTAGTTTCCTCAATATCTTCGGGGGCCATCTTTATCTGATTATAACCCGAAAATCCATCCATGAAAGAAAACAATGAATGTTTCGCTGTATTATCCACCAACGTATCAATGTGCGGTAAGGGAAAATTATCTTTAGGACTTGCTCGATTCAGATCGCGATAATCCATGACATTCATACCTTGCCATCTTTCTTCGGTACTGGGACTATGTTAGCTACCCATTCTGGGTATTTGAAGACTTGTAGGAAGCCAGCATCAAATTGTTTCTTGACTCCTTCTTTTATCTTTAAAATCATTTCAGGTCTCATTCACCTTAACTTCTGTTGAATAGGTTTGCATTCTGGTTTCAGTGGGAGTCTATGGACCACTACATCCTCGTTCAAACTTGGCATGTCCTAATACGACCATGCAAATACATCTTTGTACTTATGAAGTAAGGTGATCAAATCATGTTTGGTGTTCTCTGAAATGGAGGTCCCAATCTTCACTTCTTGCCTCTTTTCTTCACTTCCCAAATTTACTGTCTCAACGGATTCTTGATGGGGTAGAATCTGTTTATCTTCTTATTCTATCATCCTTAGTAAGTCAAGGAACGAGACATAATCTTCAGCATTTTCCTCAGCTTCGAATTCTCCTAAACAAATAGCTTTCTCGAAATTGATTTTAGGACTTGTAACGGGATTGTTCACTTCGTTGATATCTGAGCACCTGAAAGGTGAATGGAAAAGAAAACTATAGAGGAGCATCAGGGTATTGGAACCCACAAACATAATGTTATGGCATGATGTGAGGTACATGTAGGACAGGCTATGAGAAGGGGGAATAATTATGAAGTTAACGAGAATGAAAAGACCATGACAAAATGCATCTTCATTAATGTTCATTTAAAAGATAAATAGACACCATAAACTCTTATAACAGATTTCCCCTATACCTTAGGGGCATACAAAAAGAGTTAACATTGAGCATTACTCTGGAGAGGACTTAGAAACTACAAGAAGATCTACAGCAGTCCAATTGTTCCAAATGAATCCAGGAGGACAAGGGCGTATCATTGAAACATCTTCAATTGTATTATCCACTTTGTTCATCCCCTAATTGCCACTAAGTGACAATTATTGCCGACACACTTGTTACTATGGTGAGTCTTTAGCAACCCATTCCTTAATCATTTCTGTTTGAGTATGGTCGTTGTGCTCCATCCTGACCCCACTCTTCTTCTGATCCTAAACTATCCCCAGTGCTATTGTCGCTTGCAGTGATGGTAGCTTCTGTCCTTCTTTGTAGTTGCCTGTCGCGACTCCATTCTGCTTCTTCTGGTGTGACGCACCTCATGACTCATGCATCTGCCTGTTTCCAAAAGTGTGCCTTGGTGTGTAGTTTTGATATGGTCCTCCGTCTTGATTGTTAGAAAAGGTCCACCCCATTTGTTGACTGACATAAATAAGGTCATCCATGCTTGTTTCAATCCTATTTTGTGCCCATAGCATGAAATCCCTTCGAACTGCATGTTCTTTCGATAACCACCTCCTGCTGTCGAGGTCATCAAAGTTTTCCAAACAAATTGTACAGCTGGCCTAAAAGGAGGTGAGGTATTCCACTACATTAATTAGCATGTCATGCCTGTAGGTGAGCATTTCTTGTTGCCGACGATTAAATCCATCATAGCTGAATGTTCTTGATTCAGGTAACAGGATTGGGCCTGCTCTTCTTGTGTGGATAGTGTGATCATGGAACATAACTTCAGCACTAGAGATTCTAACATTTTCCATGATGGGCCTTCCATCGGTGCTGGCGTTCTCCCTCTTCTATATAGGCCTGGCCTATAATTTGGGCTTCGCTGAATGCTGATAGTTTGGCGAATTCTCCTACTGCCTTCCCCAAATTGTCTCATGTAGTTGTTGTCCATTGGTCTGCCGGGCATTCCTATAACAGATTGACAAGTCTCGACAGTGAGTCCACATTTGTAACACCCAAAACCCGGCCCAAACACTACAACCAAATCTGGTATGTCACTTAAGGGATTTTACAAAACATGTCGCATTTTGGAAAACAACTACTAAGTTTAAATACTAAAACGGAAACTTAGTGATTTATTAGTAAGTATAAAATATAAAGTTATAAATTACCTTGGTGAATTTTAAACAAAAACTATAATTTCATACATGTCTTAACTTAATTTCAAACATAAAACTTAAAAGCCCAGTAATAAAAGCCCAACATAAAACCAAAACATAAATAATAGTCTAGTGGCCCATGGCCTTATTACAATAAAATTTAAAACCCATTAAATAAAAATATAAAATAATAAACTGGAGTCTTCTTGTTAAATCCAAGAGTTCTTTTGCATGGCCACCTTGCGCTCCTCTCCAGCCTAGTCCGATGCACTAGGTGCTACCTGAAAATATTAAGAAATTGGTTGAGTCGCGAGACTCAGTGTGCAACCCTTATGAACCATTAGATTTGGGCCTCAGCCCCACAGAATAGAATAACAGTTTAATATGTATATATAACAAAAAAATTATGCAAGCCCAACCCAAATCCTAAGTTTCCATCCGATACACGCCTCCGTGCAGTATTGCTCACACCATAGGGATTTCTACAATCAACCCTTGCACTTCACTGCTTGATGGCAAATGTCTTGCTCATCATCGAGTTGTGACAGAGTCACCAGTGAAATGGAAAAAAGCCACCAGAAACAGAGTTTGTGACAGAGTCACCAGGCTAAAATGGCAAAAGCCACCAGAACAGATCACTTCCCCTTTTCATCAATTTTCCAACCCTAAGCATACAATGAAATCGTCATACAAAGCATATCGTTTTAACAGGAATAATCACTGAAATAGGACAGAAGTCACTAACCTGTTGATCAGCCTTTACCCTTCAAGGGTTTTCACTTGTTATGCCGAGATTTCGGCATTTAGCAGAGTATAGCAGATTTATACATATAAATATATATTAGCAAACAGTCTAACAGTGAGAAAGGTTACACACCCGATTAATGTCGATACCCTTGCTAAACCGATCTACAACTTTGCTAAAAAAGCCGAAAAGATGTGAAAATAGGGCCTCTCCTATATTTGGCCAAGGGTTAGTAAATCCTGAATTTACACATTGAAACTAATAGATCTTCTTACCTTGAAATCTTGAAAGTAACACGATTCGAGTGCTACCGATCTATAACTCAGAGATCTATGCGATTGACTCTAATAAAGTTCCCTTCATATTTCGACACAAGTAGGCACCACAGAAGTAATTCGGCAATCACAAGAGATGAGAACTAGGGATTTCGGCTTTTAGGAAAATCTCGAAAAAAGTATGAACAAGAGAAGGCTGATGTGTCTTTGGCTTTTAAAATACTTGAGTGAAGAGTTTCAATTTCTGACAGGAAAAGAGAAGAAGAAAAGAAAACAAGGAAGAGACTTGAAGATTTCGGCTAGGAAGAAAAAGAATGGAAAGAGTTTCGACTTTTGAATCAAAGTGAAGATGAGGGAATTGGCTTAGAGATTTCGGCTTTTGCAGAGAATGAAGAGGAAGATGGAACTTTAGGAGTTTTCGGCTTTTACTTAGAGAAGAAGAGAAAAGAATGAGAGAAAAACCCAAATGCCGAAATTGAAGAAATATTTTAACCATTAAAATCCCTAAATTTTAGCCTTTATCTGCTTATTATCCATATAAAATAAATTCCTAAATAATAGCCTTTATCTGCTTATTATCCACATATTTTAAACATTAAAACCCCTAAATTTTAGCCTTGTTGCCATCCATTCCACCTAATCCTAATTTCCAAAATTTAGCTAACTTAAATTAAAAGAATTGGGCTCAATGAAACTTAAATTTGGCCCCTTACTCCCTTGTGTGGCGTCACCTCCTATGATTGGGCCACAAGCCCACTTTGGTATTTTAAACATAGATACTACCTTTTAAACCCTATAATGCCCAAACAGATAATTTTAATCAAGGCCTCTGCCTAAGCCTAAGCCTAATTTGGACCCCTAACACTTAAATTAACACATTAAACATATTCACCCATTAAACGCATAGGCCCAAAAATTCAGGATGTTACAGTTCTACCCCCTTAAAGAAATTTCGTCCTCGAAATTTCCAACTAACTATTAATCGTACTACCCAAGTCTCACCATTATGCTTTCGCTGCGCACTCTAATTTAATAATATGTAAACATTGCACTCATACAGTTTCTATACCCAAAAATATAGCATCCACACAAAACATACTCGACTTAATAGTGATTGAACAATCCCGAGCCTTATGCTCCTTAGACCCGTATCTTAAACACGTTCCTGACTTCCTCCAACATTCACCCGGATGATGCCTTCTGCAATATTCGCAAACCCGAAGTTTGGACGTACCTTAACATGCTTCACAGAACGAGACTGCAACCCTAGAAAACTACGATCTCTTTTTTTCTTAGAGTCCATGCACCCAACCCGAAGTGTTTCACCGATTTCTTTAACCTCCTTCAGTACCTCCCTAACTAGCTGAGTCAGCACATTAGTCCTAACACTTCCACGGCCTCGGCCGCGCCTCTTCTTCCTCTTCTAGCTCTCATCGTTGATTCTCGTATTATTTGAATTAGAAATTTTATGAATTATTAATTTCTTTCACTGATTAACCACGAACAGTCTTATGAATAGTAATTTTAGAGGTAGTTTTTTTTGAATTCGAACCTATCTACAGTTTCAATCTCAAGTTTACCTTCTAATTCCAGGAAGCACACACATTTAGTCATCAGACATTAGCATACAAGTACATCCACAAACCTACATTCATCATGGAGGGGTATTTTCGTCATTTCACTACCTAGGGGTATTTCTATAATTTATCCTACAGGGGTATTTTTATAATTTTTAGAATAGAGTTCCTTGTTGATTTCATGAAATAAGGGTATTTTGGTAATTTTTGCAATCCAGGGGTATTTCGGTAATTCTGTAATCTGGGGGTATTTCAGTAATTTTGTAATTCGGGGGTATTTCGGTAATTTTACAAATCAAGGGTATTTTGGTCATTTCACAAATTAGGGGTAATTTGGTAATTTTACAAATCAGGGATAATTTGGGTCATTTTGCAAATCAAAGGTAATTTGGTAATTTTACAAATTAGGGGTATTTTGGTCATTTCACAAATCAGGGGTAATTTGGTAATTTTACAAATCAGGGATAATTTGGTCATTTTGCAAATCAAGGGTAATTTGGTAATTTTACAAACCATGGGTAGTTTGTTGTTGTTTTTTTTTTAAACAGGGGTACTTTGTAAACATGAGATTTTTCGGGTAAGTTTTTAAAACATAAGTATTTTTTATAAATTCATGACTGTTTGGAAGTTTTCACAAATCAAAAGTATTTTGAAAATTTTACAAAACTTAGGGATTTTTTTTTTTTCAAGTAGGGTGGTTGGTCCCTTTCGAGTTTTAATTACAAGGTTTAGCCCATCAACAAGTCCTCATAACTAAGGTGAACAGTCACTACGCATCAGCTAGGATTCCAGCGAAGAGGAGGTGAGTCACTAGAACTGCTTAAGTACCAGGCTCTTCCGAATCCAATCCTAGACATGCGCATGCCTGTTGCCACACCCTAGTCTTGCGACTCGTTTATGGGTTTGTTTAGTGAAATTAAGTCTTATGAGATTTAAGGAGTTGTTTCAGCTAAGCCTAGAGTCCATCAAGTTCTAATCTAACTAATCTACGTCCCATAAAGCCCATCAAGCCCACATATTTATATCACACAATGGTTCGTAATACTTACTCATGGACTTGGGCCGGAGACGCAGTGCCATGCCGAAAACCATCTGTATCACTTATAAATATACATGTTTCAAAAACCCATTTTAGAAAATGTTTTGAGCCCAAAAACCCCAAAGCCGAGTTTTGAATCGGGTTCTGATACAAATTTATAACACCCCAAACCCGGCCCAAACACTACAATCGGATCTAGGATGTCACTAATGGGAAACATATCGCATTTTGGAAAACAATTACTAGGTTTAAACATTTATACCGAAAACTTAATAATTCATTAATTCATATAAAATATAAAGTTATAAATTACCTTGGTGAATTTTAAACAAAAACTATAATTTCATACATGTCTTAATTTAAAATATAAAAATTAAAAGCCCAGTAATAAAAGCCCAACATAAAACCAAAACATAAATAATAGTCTAGTGGCCCATGGCCTTATTACAAGGAAATTTAAAACCCATTAATTGAAAATATTAAAAACAATATTCCGAATAAAGTCTTCTGCTGGAATAGAATACTCTCTCGCATGGCCACATCGCGCTCCTCTCCAGCCCGGTCCGATGCACTAGGTGCTACCTGAAATTGTTAAATAATTGGTTGAGTCGCGAGACTCAGTGTGCAACCCTTATGAACCATTAGATTTGGGCCTTAGCCCCACAGAACAGAATAACAGTTTAATATATATATATAACAAAAAAATTATGCAAGCCCAACCCAAATCCTAAGATTCCATCCGCTACACGCCTCCCGTACCAGCCGTTCACACCATAGGGGATTTTTATAATCAACCCGCACCGCTACATGCCGTTGATGGCAGTCGTGCTGCTCATCGTCAGAGTTGTGACAGAGTCACCAGGCTGAAATGGCAAAAAGCCACCAGAAATAGAGTTTGTGACAGAGTCACCAGGCTGAAATGGCAAAAAGCCACCAGAAACAGAGTTTGTGACAGAGTCACTAGGCTGAAATGGCAAAAGCCACCAGAACAGATCACTTCCCCTTTTCATCAATTTCCCAACCCCAAGCATATAATGAAATCGTCATACAAAGCATATCGTTTTAACAGGAATAATCACTGAAATAGGACAGAAGTCACTAAGCTGTTGATCAGCCTTTACCCTTTAAGGGTTTTCACTTGTTATGTCGGGATTTCGACATTTAGCAGAGTATAGAAGATTTATACATATGAATATATATTAGCAAACGGTCTAACAGTGAGAAAGGTTACACACCTGATTAATGTCGATACCCTTGCTAGACCGATCTACAACTTTGCTCAAAAAGCCGGAAAGATGTGAAAATAGGGCCTCTCCTATATTTGGCCAAGGGTTAGTAAATCCTGAATTTACACATTGAAACTAATAGATATTCTTACCTTGAAATCTCGAAAGTAACACAATTCGAGTGCTACCGATCTATAACTCAGAGATCTATGTGATTGACTGCACTAAAGTTCCCTTCAGATTTCGGCACAAGTAGGCACCACATAAGTAATTCGGCAATCACAGGAGATGAGATCTAGGGATTAAAGATTTTAGGAAAATCCCAGAAAAAGTATGAACAAGAGAAGGCTGATTTGTCTTTGGCTTTTAAAATACTTGAGTGAAGAGTTTCGATTTCTGACAGGAAAAGAGAAGAAGAAAAGAAAACAAGGAAGAGACTTGAAGATTTCGGCTAGGAAGAAAAAGAATGGAAAGAGTTTCGGCTTTTGAATCAAAGTGAAGATGAAGGAATAGGCTTAGAGATTTCGGCTTTTGCAGAGAATGAAGAGGAAGATGGAACTTTAGGAGTTTTCAACTTTTACTCAGAGAAGAAGAGAAAAGAATGAGAGAAAAACCCAAATGCCGAAATTGAAGAGATATTCCCCCTATTTATAGAAATTTCGGCACTTACCTAACCTTGCAGATAAATCCTATCTTTTCTCCTTTATCTTAATCTACTAGCTCATCTAAAAGAGACTTAATTATCTCTAACTCCTCCCTCCTTTATCAGTATATTATCCACATATTTTAATCATTAAAATCCCTAAATTTTAGCCTTTATCTGCTTATTATCCATATAAAATAAATTCCTAAATAATAGCCTTTATCTGCTTATTATCCACATATTTTAAACATTACAACCCCTAAATTTTAGCCTTGTTGCCATCCATTCCACCTAATCCTAATTTCCAAAATTTAGCTAACTTAAATTAAAAGAATTGGGCTCAATGAAACTTAAATTTGGGCCCCTTACTCCCTTGTGTGGCGTCACCTCCTATGATTGGGCCACAAGCCCACTTTGGTATTTTAAACATAGATACTACCTTTTAAACACTATAATGCCCAAACAGATAATTTTAATCAAGGCCTCTGCCTAAGCCTGAGCCCAATTTGGACCCCTAACACTTAAATTAACACATTAAACATATCCACCCATTAAACGCATAGGCCCAAAAATTCAGGATGTTACAGTTCTACCCCCTTAAAGAAATTTCGTCCTCGAAATTTCCAACTAACTATTAATCGTACTACCCAAGTCTCACCACTATGCTTTCGCTGCGCACTTTAATTTAATAATATATAAACATTGCACGCATACAGTTTCTATACCCAAAAATATAGCAGCTACACAAAACATAACCGACTTAATAGTGATTGAACAATCCCGAGCCTTATGCTCCTCAGACTCGCATCTTAAATACGTTCCTGACTTCCTCCAACATTCACCCGGATGACGCCTTCTGCAATATTCGCAAACCCAGAAGTTTGGACGTACCTTAACATGCTTCACAGAGCGAGATTGCAACCCTAGAAAACTACGATCTCTTTTTTTCTTACAGTCTATGCACCTAACCCGAAGTGTTTCACCGATTTCTTTAACCTCCTTCAGTACCTCCCTAACTAGTCGAAGTCAAGACATCACCCTAACACTTCTACTGACCTCGTCATGGCCTCTTCTTCCTCTTCTAGCGCTCATCGTTGATTCTCGTATTATCGAAATTGAAAATTTTATGAATTATTAATTTCTTTCACTGATTAACCACGAACAGTCTTATGAATAGTAATTTTAGAGGTAGTTTTTTTCAAATACGAACCTATCTACAGTTTCAGTCTCAAGTTTACCTTCTAATTCCAGGAAGCGCACACATTTAGTCATCAGACATTAGCATACAAGTACATCCACAAACCTACATTCATCTTGGAGGGTATTTTCGTCATTTCACTACCTAGGGTTATTTCCGTAATTTATCCTACAGTGGTATTTTCATAATTTTCAAAATAGAGTTCCTTGTTGATTTCATGAAATAAGGGTATTTTGGTAATTTTTGCAATCCAGGGGTATTTTATTAATTCTGTAATCCGGGGGTATTTCGATAATTTTATAATTCGGGGTATTTTGGTAATTTTACAAATCAAGGGTATTTTGGTCATTTCACAAATCAGGGGTAATTTGGTAATTTTACAAATCAAGGATAATTTGGTCATTTTACAAATTAAGGGTAATTTGGTAGTTTTACAAACCAGGGATAATTTGGTCATTTTGTAAATCAAGGGTAATTTGGTAATTTTACAAATCAGGGGTATTTTGGCAATTTTGTAAAAATAATGTGGCTGGTCCCTTTCGGGTTTTAATTATAGATTTTGGCCCGTCAACAAATCCTCGTGGCTAGGGTGAACAGTCACTACGCACCAGGTAGGATTCCAGCGAAGAGGAGGTGAGTCACTAAGACAGCTTAAGTACCAAGCTCTTCCGGATCCAATCCTAGACATGCGTATGCCTGTTGCCACACCCTAATCTTGCGACTTGTTCACAGGTTTGTTTAGTGAAGTTAAGTCTTATGAGATTTAAGGAGTTGTTTAAGCTAAGCCTACAGTCCATCAAGTTCTAATCTAAATAATCTACGTCCCATAAAGCCCATCAAGCCCACATATATATATATATATATCACACAATGGTTCAGAATACTTACCTGGCGGACTTGGGCCGGAGACGTAGGTGCCATGCCGAGCTAACAAACCTGAGTTATTTATGAATATGCATGTTTCGAAAACCCAACTTTAGAAAACGTTTTGAGCCCAAAAACCCCCAGAGTCGAGTTTTGAACCGGGCTCTAATACCAATTTGTAACACCCCAAATTCGGCCCAAACGCTACAACCGAATCTGGTATGTCAGTTAAGGGATTTTACAAAACATGTCACATTTTGGAAAACAACTACTAGGTTTAAATACTAAAACGGAAACTTAGTGATTTATTAGTAAGTATAAAATTTAAAGTTATAAATTACCTTGGTGAATTTTAAACAAAAACTATAATTTCATACATGTCTTAACTTAATTTAAAACATAAAACTTAAAAGCCCAGTAATAAAAGCCCAACATAAAACCAAAACATAAATAATAGTCTAGTGGCCCATGGCCTTATTACAATAAAATTTAAAACCCATTAAATAAAAATATAAAATAATAAACTGGAGTCTTCTTGTTAAATCCAAGAGTTCTTTTGCATGGCCACCTTGTGCTCCTCTCCAGCCCGGTCCGATGCACTAGGTGCTACCTGAAAATGTTAAGAAATTGGTTGAGTCGCGAGACTCAGTGTGCAACCCTTATGAACCATTAGATTTGGGCCTCATTTCGACGTAATGTAATAACGAGTTTAATATGTATATATAACAAAAAAAATTATGCAAGCCCAACCCAAATCCTAAGTTTCCATCCGCTACACGCCTCCGTGCATCATTTGCTCACACCATAGGGATTTCTACAATCAACCCAAGACTGCTACACAATCGCTGATGGCGATCGATCGCTCATCGTCAGAGTTGTGACAAAGTCATCATCCTGAAATGGCAATAAGCCACCAGAAACAGAGTTTGTGACAGAGTCACCAGGCTGAAATGGCAAAAAGCCACCAGAAACAGAGTTTGTGACAGAGTCACCAGGCTGAAATGGCAAAAGCCACCAGAACAGATCACTTCCCCTTTTCATTAATTTCCCAACCCCAAGCATACAATGAAATCATCATACAAAGCATATCGTTTTAACAGGAATAATCATTGAAATAGGACAGAAGTCACTAACCTGTTGATCAGCCTTTACCCTTCAAGGGTTTTCACTTGTTATGCCGGGATTTCGGCATTTAGCAGAGTATAGTAGATTTATACATATGAATATATATTAGCAAACAGTCTAACAGTGAGAAAGGTTACACACCTGATTAATGTCGATACCCTTGCTAGACCGATCTACAACTTTGCTAAAAAAGCCGGAAAGATGTGAAAATAGGGCCTCTCCTATATTCGGCCAAGGGTTAGTAAATCCTGAATTTACATATTGAAACTAATAGATCTTCTTACCTTGAAATCTCGAAAGTAACACGACTCAAGTGCTACCGATCTATAACTCAGAGATCTATGCGATTGACTCCACTAAAGTTCCCTTCAGATTTCGACACAAGTAGGCACCACAGAAGTAATTCGGCAATCACAGGAGATGAGATCTAGGGATTTCAGCTTTTAGGAAAATCCTGGAAAAAGTATGAACAAGAGAAGGCTGATGTGTCTTTGGCTTTTAAAATACTTGAGTGAAGAGTTTCGGTTTCTGACAGGAAAAGAGAAGAAGAAAAGAAAACATGGAAAAGACTTGAAGATTTCGGCTAGGAAGAAAAAGAATGGAAAGAGTTTCGGCTTTTGAATCAAAGTGAAGATGAGGGAATTGGCTTAGAGATTTCGGCTTTTGCAGAGAATAAAGAGGAAGATGGAACTTTAGGAGTTTTCGGCTTTTACTCAGAGAAGAAGAGAAAAGAATGAGAGAAAAACCCAAATGCCGAAATTGAAGAAATATTCCCCCTATTTATAGAAATTTTGGCACTTACCTAACCTTGCAGATAAATCCTATCTTTTCTCCTTTATCTTAATCTACTAGCTCATCTAAAAGAGACTTAATTATCTCTAACCCCTCCCTCCTTTATCAGCATATTATCCACATATTTTAATCATTAAAATCCCTAAATTTTAGCCTTTATCTGCTTATTATCCACATAAAATAAATTCCTAAATAATAGCCTTTATCTACTTATTATCCACATATTTTAAACATTAAAACCCCTAAATTTTAGCCTTGTTGCCATCCATTCCACCTAATCCTAATTTCCAAAATTTAGCTAACTTAAATTAAAAAAATTGGGCTCCATGAAACTTAAATTTGGGCCCCTTACTCCCTTGTGTGGCGTCACCTCCTATGATTGGGCCACAAGCCCACTTTGGTATTTTAAACATAGATACTACCTTTTAAACCCTATAATGCCCAAACAGATAATTTTAATCAAGGCCTCTGCCTAAGCCTGAGCCCAATTTGGACCCCTAACACTTAAATTAACACATTAAACATATCCACCCATTAAACACATAGGCCCAAAAATTCAGGATGTTACAACAATTGAATTAGAGGACCCTTTTTATGTGCTCAAAGACCGCATTTACTCCTATGCTTGTTAGATAATCTGCGAAATTAGCTCCTCTCACCCTAGATGGTTTATTATTTACTGCCTTATCAAAGAAGCTAATTATCGCCTGACAGTCAGTCCTAAGGGTAATTTCCTTCCTACCCAAGTAGTGAGTCTCGAGGGTTGCTAATGTTCCCAGATTTCTCTTTCTCTTCCTCTCTTTTCTTCTGTTATAATTTCAACTTATTAGGTTCTCTCAATGGTTTTAAATGCATATGATGTGATGCGATGCAAATGTATGCAGATATAAATGCATGGAATGAATGCAGAAAGAGATGCGTTGATTATGAATTCAATTACATTAAAGGAACTTGTCTAGAAAATACGTTTCTTTACATAAAACGGATCGCATACACGGCCTTGTCCTCATAGTCCAGGTGAAAACACCAATCCTCTTCTTCATGTCTGGATGTTATGATTGTGTCCCGTGAACTTTCTCAATAGACGTCTCTTCTAGCTCTTTGTTGCTTGGTCCAAGTCGTACCTCGTCATTTGCTTATCCTTCGTGATACTCGTAATCCTCCGATAACTCCCGAACAATCCTTGTCGGCTTGAATCCTCAGATAAATCCTCTTCTTCGTATCTGGATGTTCATGGTCGTGTCCCTTGAACTTTCTCAATAGACATCTCTTCTAGCTCTTTGTTGCTTGTCCAGGTCGTACCTCGTCACTCGCTTATCCTCCGCGATGTTCATAATCTTCTGATGACTCCCAATCAATCCTTATCAGCTTTGAATCTCCAGGCAAGGCCTTCTCTCGTTGTTACCTAGACTATGTTCGGACGACCGTATTATAATCCACTTCATCAAGTAACACATTTCCTTATGACAAACTCTCCTATTCGGCAATCGAATATGAATCAACACCTCCTTTTTTGATGATGCAATGCAATGAAATCAAAATAGAAGAAAACATGTTAGTACAAAAGGAATGAACAAACACAAAACAACCATCCAGGTGAGCACTAGGGGTTTGGAATGACTCTGCCTAAGGTGGGCTCTTAAGGCTTACTGTATGCATGTGGTTTGGTCCTAACGTTAAGGGTACCCGAACTAGCAGATTCCTCGATCCTCACCCATTATAGGCTCATATAGACCGAGTTCAGTTCAGGGGAATACATTTCCCTATGGCTACACGGAGATAAAAATTCTCACGAAGACATAGGTACGGATGTATCCCGAAAGCGATCCACTATCCTGCACGGAGGTAAAAACCTCACGAAGGAGTAGTTTCTCACTCCCACTTAAAAGGGTGCGACTATACAGTCATGCAATGCAATGTGTGGAGATATGAAAAAACTTGAAATACTAAAACATGAATGAAGCGATGACAAATCGTAAAAACGGATGCAATGTAATGAAAGAACCGTATGTTAAAACTAAATTTTCAATTTTCGACAAAAAGACAAAAGTTAATCAATTCACGGCTCGACTCTCAAAATCCCCAGCGGAGTCGCCAAGCTATCGTAACCATTTTTTGAAAAAACGGGAATCGATTTAGTTTTGAAAATAAAACAAGAGTCGCCACCGATCTTTTATTAGGTGTGATCAGATCACCTTTGTTTTGATAAAACATTTTGATTTACTAAAACAATGTTTTTGATCTACGAAAATTTGAGAAAATAGGTTTGAGAGTCGGTTACGTGCGAGGAAGGGTTAGCACCCTCGTCACGCCCAAAATTGGTACCAAATTGATTATTTAATGTCTCAATGTCGAAAGTTGAAATTTTTAAAAAAGGATTTAAAAAAATCAATCTCTTCTGGAAATATTTTAGTTTTCTCGAATTAAATACCAAGATTTTCTCGTTCCAAAGGAATAAAATATCACATCCAATACTTTAGGACACGATAATTTAAATCCTCGAATCCAAGATCATCTCATAATTCCCGAGACTCATGCGTTAAAATATCAAAAGGATATTCGAGCGTTTGGCCAAGCGGGAAACCGAAACCCAACACATAGGGCACGATCTCTCGGGTTTCCAAACATAGAATATTGCCTTATTTGGAAACTTTTATTTTTGGATGAAATTTATAAAAGATTTTAGGTACGTTTTAAGAAGCATTATTTAAAACGTGAACGGGGTTGTATTCGAATAACGATAATGTAACACAAACTTGGCGCAATGATAACACAATACATGTAATACAACGTTAGTATCATTAATCTAAAATATTAATATGCATGAATAATAATGATAATGAAACCATAATATAAACAATAATAATGATGATGATAATATCAATAATATGGAAATACGAACAAACAAATTATAATATATGCAAGAACGATGATCACATAGCCTACACTATTTAGATATTAACATTGGCAATCACGAACAATGAATTGAACAATTTTAAAAGAAATAATACATAAAATAATTCAAAATAATCAACAAAACGATTTTAAGCCAAGAACACGAATATAGAAATAAGTAATATGTGGAATAATTTTAAAATGATGTCTAAAAAAATAAAATAGAATAAAATTAAATTTAATTAAAATAACAATATATAGTTTGATAAAGATAATATATAAAACTCAAAATAAATAAATAAATAAATAAATAAATAATAATAATAATAATAACAAAGAATGTAATAAAAAAAAGGGGACTAAATCGAAGTAAAAATGAAATAAAAGGACAGATAATAATAAATTAAAATGAAAAAGGGGTGAACATGGACCAGATTAAAACACTATGGAAATAATAGGGTAAAAATTGAAGAAGAAAAATAGAGCCAAATGGGACCCGATTGGATGACTCAACAAGAGGGGAGGACCTATCGCACAATTTTCCCTTAGGGAGACAAGCGGTCACTTCCCAAGGCCCAAACGGCGCCGTTTCTTCTTGTTTTAAAAGCCCTCCTTTGCTTCATTTTTTTGCCATTTAATTCATTTTCTCTCAAAAGGGAACCCAAAAGATGCTCCCCCATTTCTCTCTATTTTGTCCGTTGATCGACCTTCTCCGACTAGCATCCATCGCGCCACCATCGTTATCGGTGGCCAACAGCGCGTGGAGAGGGGGTTTTAGCCCGCTTGAAACTCAGTAGGAGGCTAACGCCTGACGCCTGTCCTGAATGAAGGGGAAACGTTCGTTCCCTTTCAAATCGATGGCAACGACGACTCAACCTTCACAAGGCGTCCGGTAGGGGTCGGTGAGGCTACCCTTCTCTATTCTTTTTTTTTATTTCCGTTTGTAATGAATAAATAAGTAAAATGAAAATGACAGTAAATTAATGATAGTAAACGAGATCAACCTTTCAAAATTTTTTGATTTTTGATTTTTGATTGTTTGTGAAAAACGGAAGAAGGGAGCCCCCTTACAAAGTTTGTTTCGGTTCTTTTATAACCGATTTACAAGTTTGATTTTTGTTGTTTTTTTTATTCTTCTTGTTTTCTCCGTCGTTTGTCGTCTCTCTGTTTGCAGGGTATGGGCAAAGGCATGCGAGATGTGCGAAGCGAGGAGATGTCAGAAACACGATGGCCGCTAGTCGTTGCGCGTGGTGGTCGTCGACCGAGGTGATGATGTCGAGCTTGTTAGGCTACGGCTAATTTAGGGTTTTAGAAACCCTAAATTTTCCTGAGACAACTTTAATGTTCTGGGCTTGTCGGGCCTTTCAGATTTTGGGCTTGGGATTAAATTTGTTTGGGTTATAAAATTGGGTAGATTAAATTGTATTAATTGGGCTCTTAGTCTTTGTAAATGGACATTTAAATGGACTGGTTTTATTGGGCTTTTATTTATTTTTTTATTTATTTTTTAATGGGTATTTGCCTTGGTTGTTTCTGACGGGCCCGGGCCAAAATTGGTTATTACAATTGATATAAAATATTATAACTTTTAGGGTATAATTACAACATTAATCACTCAACTATTAGTATGTTTCTATTTTAGTCACTAAACTACAAAAACTTTTAATTTTGTCACAAACATTTTCTATCATTTTTGTTTAAGTCCCCCATAGTTAAAAGCATTAACGAAACTGATACATGACCTTTTCAAATTGACATAATAACACATTTAACCCTCAACAATTATACATTTTATCCATTGATTCTAATCCTAAATAATTCAACAAATTTAACCTTCCACGCTTATAAATTTTATCAATTTAATCGTCAAACACATTTTTATAATTTAAAACTAAATGAAAATTTTTAAAATATAAACAAATTTATAATTTACTCAAAAAGCATTATACTAAAAGATGTTGCTTGAGAATAATAGCAGTATACCCAGAAAAATAGAAAGTAATCGAGAAGAGATTTTAAAACCAAAATAATTATTATATATATTATATATAGGTATATATGGACCTATTCCCGACCCGCCTGAAAAGTGAAAATGTTTGGGTAAAAATATAGGTCCGAAAAATGGGTTTGGGCAAAAAAATAATATTCGTTTAGAAAACGGGTCAAGCTTCGAGTAAAGCTTTTTTACCGAGCCTAATCCGGCTCAACTTGCCGTAAATATGCAAAAAGAAATTGTTGTTCTTTTTTACTGTTTTCTTGCTCTCTCTTTTTTTGTTGTTGTTGTTTTTTTTATTACTTTGCTACAGTTTTACTGTTATATGGTTATTATTTTGTTGTTATTGTATAACTCTTATTTTATTATTAATTTTGTTATTATTTTAGAGGTATTTGCTTGTTAAGTTACACATATCGTAATGTTATTTAAATATACATATAAATATTTTTAATTTATTTTTAATTTGTTGAGAAATATTTATTTTAATATTTTTAGTATTTTTTATATATTATATTTTTATAAAGGTTATATAAAAAATTAATACGAGTGGGCTAGACCAGACTCAAATTTTAATATTTTTATTCAGGTTAAACTGGAGTAAAATTTTAAGTCCACTTTTTAAACCGAGTCAAATCGAACCTAATAAATTGAACTAAAATTTTGATTAAACCCGATCCGAATAATGAGCACCTCTATGTATATACGTGGGATGAGAATAATAGCAAAGCATACTAATTTGCAATCAGTCTAGTCAAAAAGCATTGTAGAAAAATATGTTGAATAAGGTTTCCCTTTTTTTTCGTCCACAAGTTAGAGCCCCAACATTAAATGCTAAGATTCTTTACTGACTAAAAGTATTTTATTTTTAATTTAAGGTAAGAAATTATCAACATTACTTTAGTCTTCAATTATTTAATTTAAGCATATATGTTTTCTTGTCAATAACATTTGACAAAGTCAGCGAATTTACGGTCGAAATAAGTTAATGTACCAACGACCGGCACTTGCTCTCATAACTTGCCGTTTTCATTTTCAAGTATTGACTACGTTTAGTTGAAAAAAGTAGAGATGAGGTGCAACACCTCAGTTACACCACCAATTGTAACTTAATTCATGTTTATTTTGGTATTTAAATTTTTATTTTTTAAAATATTAAATATTTGTTTCCAGTACATAATTCGATAAGTTTAATAGTTACGATAATTAAATAAGATGATAATAATTTTTTTTTATTTTAACCAGTAATTAAAGGTTCGATGCTCACTTTAAGTATGTAACAATTTTAAAATTTATTATTAGCGTCCACCTTTTAATGGGTTTACAGAGTATAAAAGATTATTTACTAAAAAGGAAAGACATGAGTGATGGGAATTCTAGCTTTGTAGCGTCAATGAAGCATCAAGCAAGCTACACAATTTAGAATAGTTGTGTGAATTGATTTTGGTGTTAAGTGGAATACTTGGGGGTTTATTCAATCTTCCAAATCATGGCTTGGAAGAGGTTCAATTACTTGGTCCAAAGCATTCAATTTGTCTTTGATCCTATGTGGGGTTTATTGAATCAACATCATAGTTTTGGCTTCTTAATTTGTGGTATAAGGTTTAGGATTTGACTTGATTGACTCACAATTTTGTCAAAAATTAGGCTTAATTTTTTTAATCTCATTTCCTAACTTTAGTTAAATCCTTCCTTTCCATTTTCTTGGGTATATTGCTATTATTCTCATCCAACAATTTTTTTCTATAATGCTTTTTGACTAAATTATAAATATGGTCTATAATTTTTCAGTATTTTTTTTATTTAGTTTTAAAATTATGACCAAATTGATAGGATTTGTAAATGTGGAGGGTGAGTTTATTGAATTATTTATAAATAGGACTAAATTGATAGAGTGTGCAAAATTTGAGGAATAAATACATCTACATCATCATTTCCATTAATTTTTAATAAAAAGTGACAAAAAATAATCAATCAATGACCAAAACAGAAACACGCTAATAGTGACTAATGGTATAATTCATCATAATTTTTAATATTGTTAATATTATAATTTTAGGATTAGTATTTGGTACACCAATGTACATTTTTTAATAATAGTATTTGCAGTGTAGCAGATTGAGGATAACAGATCTGGCATTCCTGAAGTTGCAGGAAGCAGATCGAAGATATCAGTCTTGTCTCCCTGAGTTTGAAGTGGGATAGATTACAAAAAAGAAGATCTTATCTTCTTGAGATTGCAGTGAAGCGGATCGAAGATACTAGTCTGGCATCCTTGAGTTGCAGCGGAGCAGACTGAAGACAACAGATCTTAACTTCTTGAAGTTTTAGGAAGCAGATCGAAGATATTAGCCTACCTCCTTGAAGTTACAGCGGAGCAGACTGAAGACAGCAGATCTTATCTTCCTGAAGTTGTAGGAAGTAGATCAAAAATGTCAGCCTTGCCTCCCTGAAGTTACAGCGGAGCAAACTGAAGACAGCAGATCTTATCTTCCTGAAGTTGTAAGAAGCATATCGAAGATATTAGCCTGCCTCCCTAAAGTCGCACCGAGCAGACTGAAGACATTAGATCTTATCTTCCTGAAGTTGCAAGAAGCAGATTAAAGATATTAGCTTGCCTCCCTGAGTTTGCAATGGAGCAGACTGAAAATAACAGATCTTGTCTTCCTGAATATTGCAATGAAACAATATCAAAGATACTAGTCTCACTTTCATGAAGTTATAGTAGGATGGATTAAATCTACAAGAGCAGGTCTTATCTCCCTGAAGTTGCAGTAGAATAAGATTAAAGCTACAGATTCAATCTCCTTGAAGTTGCAGTTGGGTTAAGAGACTACTTGAAGAAGATGAGGATCAAGAAGTTAAGGCTCGACAAGACCGAGAAAAATTGGTCCTTTTATAGTCTTTGCTCCATTCTTGTTACATGACAATGAGCAAAGAGGGGCAGCTGTAATAGGCCAATTTAGCCCGGGCCCATGCAAAAAATAATAAACCCAAAATAATAAAACAAAGTCCAAGTCCAATCCAAAATATATCATTTGGCCCGATCGGAATGACCCATTAAAAGATTGAAGGTCCATCTACAAGCTTCATGTATATGGGAACACAATCTTCAAGGATATGCAATCTTAGATATGATATGCAATCCTAGAAAATATGGTATGCAATCTTAGATATGATATGCAAATCTTAGATATGATATGCAATCTTAGAAGATATGATTTTGTAATCTTAGAGATTTAATTTGTAGATACCGTTTAATCTTAATCGTTGATGTAATTTATCTGTACCGTTGGATTTGGGGAGGCTCAGCTATAAACAGAGGTCTCTCCCTTCATTGTAAAACACACTTGAGTTTTGAATAATAAAATTCTTGAGAGCATTCACTCAAATTTCTCTCTCTTTTGCGTTCTTACTTTCTGTGGCTTGTTTTTATTTTGTTCTTCGGTCATCTTCGTTTCTTTTTGAGTTGCTTCCATTCGAGTTAGATTTTGGTGGAGGAATTTCGTTGAATCCTCATATTGCGGGAGTTAGGTTGACTTATGCGCTTTTTTAACTTTTTTTATTTATCCATATCATTTTTATACTTTTTTTTAAATTGTTATAATATTCATTAATTGTTTTGAGTATATTATTTACCTTATACTATTTTTTTTTATACATGAATTTAATCTTGTGAATAATTTTTTTTAATTTTTTCATAGATTCTTTTAAAATTGTTATTATCTACTCTATTTTTTTATTTTGATTGTTCATTTTAAAAAAAAAAATTTGAATCCATTATCTTTGTTTACCTTAACATTATTATTATTGCTTGTCATAATTTTACTTAATTGTTTATGTTAGTGCTAATTGTTAATATGACATGTAACTTTAGTAAATTGCACTTTTTGTAATAACTTGGGCTACGTTTGGTTCGCTGTAATGGAATAGAGCTGTAATTGAATAGAGGTGTAATGGAATAGAGGTGTAATGGAATAGAGTCAGTAATAAGTAATTCAACTGTTTGGTTGAATGGAATGGAATAAATTGTAATAGAATTCTTGTGTTTGGTTGAATGGAATGATGTTGTAATAGCATAAGGAAAAGAACTAAAATGACCGTAATACCCTTAGCGTAATTTTTTAGGTAGATGATTATTGTTATTGTTATTAAATTTTAATAAGATTATTATTGAAAATAATTTAATAAAAATAATAAATAATTTAATCATATTTTAACATAATTATTATTAAATATAATTTAATAAAAATAATTTAATAACATTCTTAATATATTTATTATATGAATTAAAAAATCAAAATATATAATATTATAAAATATATATAATCTATTTTATTATTTTAAATTGTAATGCATATTTAATGTGCTAAAATATCATTATTGAAACAAATAATTTAATTATTCTACAATAAAAAATATTAGAAGTAATAAATAACTTGAGAATTTATATTTTGCATAAACATAATATTCATATTTTAACAAAAGGTTACATGAAACATATATAAGTAAGTTAATTTTAACTTATGCCATGCATCTTTAAAGGCTAATTTTAATCAAAATAGATGAACTCCTAATCCTTGCTATGTATTAGTTAATTAATTTATGTAATTAAAGTACATGTCTTGCATGCTTTATATTATAGTATAGTATACATTTCTATTACAATCCCTATAGTTTTTATATCTTGCTTTGTGCACCTTATCTAAGGATTGAAACATATGATTGACATGTTGATTTTAGAAATAATTAATGTAAATAGATTAATATAATACCAAGATAAAACATACCGTCCCAAATATTACAAACACAAAAAGTTACCAAAATATCATCAATACAACTATGATTTTTAATGCTCAAGAAGAAATCTTCCGACCCATTCCAATCGTATGTAAGGAGGTAAACTAAAGAAAATGAGCATTTATGTTGGATGATCCGGAATTTTGTCAATGCTCAAAACATTCATCCACGCTTAAACCTTCTATTTCACATAATGTTGGATATAAATTTATAGCTTTTTCTTGGATGGTCTGAAATTCTTCCGACTTTTGTTGAATTACCGACGGAGGCAATACTCCTCTCGATTTGTTCGCCAACAAATTTCGCATGTTTTCCGCCAATAAAGTGGCAGCATCATGAAATGAAGAAGAAACATGATCACTCGAATCAGAATTCCTTTTTTTCTTCTTTGAAGATGTAGAAACCCCTTGGTTTGTAGTTGGTTGCGATTCTGTAGCTGAAACATCCATGTCATCCAAAGAGATATTAGCTTCACAATCATAGAATTCGTTTCTTTCTTCATGAATATTTGTAGCAGCTACATCCTCAACATTTATTTCTTCAATGATATTAGCGGCTGTTTGAGCATCTTTCCCAATGGCTCGATCTTTCGCGTAAATGGCAGTAAGTTGGTCGTAATAAGGGAAACTACAATGTTTAAATTGACCAGCTTCTTTATGACTCTATAAAAAGAGGAATTCATATTAGTTATAAGTTTGGTGAAAATAAGATAATAAAGACTTGAAATAATTCTTACATTTATATATGAGTTCCACAATCGCATCTTCAAAGAACAACGAGTCATTTATGCTCATCCCAACCAAAACCGCTATTGTTTTTCCATTAAGCATGTCATAAACGATTGACCAATCCTTTTCAAGAGTCTAATCCTCGATTCAATATTAGGTTTAGCCTTCAACATTGAATTGGGTAAAACTTTTTCTAACATTCTTTCCAATTCATTTAAATAACCAGCTTTAAATCCCGTATCAGCATTAAAGGTTCCAACATTGTGCAAGTCGAGCATACAAGAAACCAACGCAGCATCTTCTTCTGGAACCCATTTCCTTTTGGTTCCTCGAGAACTTTGGGAAGAAATATTTGATTCTGAAAAACCTGACATAATTATCTTAAGAAAAAAAATAAATTAACATTTGACAACATTAAGACATAATAGGTAGCTAGATTTATAGCATTTAAATAAGTTTGTAAATACTTCAACTTGTAGCACTAAAATAATTCAATTTACAGCATTTAAACACTTCATTTTGCATCACTTTAACATCTCAATTAACAACATTTATACACCTACATATGATTAATGCTATGTGTTCCTTGCATGTTTATAAGCCAAGCCCGCCTACGATGTAATTGATGAAGATGTCATGTTCTACTTAATCTATATAATATTCAAGTTATATATCTAATTAAAGAAAGAGGAGAAATTAAAATGTGAGGAAGAGATACACAATGAAGCCCCACATGCTTATATTTAAGCCATTTGCAAGGTGTATTGTAGTGGAAGATAGAAATTAGATCATAATGAATATTTTATTATAATAAAAACACACTCAAAAGAAGGCAATTCACTCACCTATTGAAAATTTTCTTTTACTTTTAAATATTAAATACATACCTTCAAAAATTGAGTGTTTTAAATATATTTTAAAAGTATTAATTGAGTCTTAATTTGATTAAAATCAATATTATTATAAATGCAATAATATGTGAGTTTGCCCTAAAACGCGTAGAAATTTTTTTATAATTTTAGGAATTTGAATAAAATATACAATTAAAAAAAACAATTCTCATACACAAAACACAATCAAGGTAGAATTTCTAGTTCCTCTTTCACTCCAACAATGAATTATTATTTTTAGTACATCATCTTTAATACTAAAACCAGTTGTTCTAATATCAAATATCATGGTACAACTGTCCAAGCATACCTGCAAAGTATTGTTCATTAAAGATAGATTTTTATTCAAGAAGGCATTTCATTTAACCTCTAAAACAATCACGCCTACGAGCTCTTTTTAACTATTTTCTTTTTGTTCTTAAAGACTTTATTCATGATTTAGCTCTCAAATTTATCAAATTTATACACCTACATTTAATTTATCAAAGTAACTCATACAAACAAAACTTTATAACTCTCATTGTTTTCAATACTATGTGTTCCTTGTTTTTAAATCTTGTAGTGCACATGATTAAGACTTTGCAATCTAATGATAGCAATTATTTGGCTGAACAAGACTTGGAAATTTTAAGGTAAGCATGTCATATATTTATACTGAAACATGCATGGCAAACGTAGATTCAATTGAGGAGAGACCTTAATCTTTTCATATTGTTTTTTGTCCTTTTCGGTATCGAGCATAGATTAGCCTGGTTCTTAGTTGTTTGGAACTTGTAAGTATTAGCATAAGAAAACAGAATTCATCGAATTGAGAACGAAAATAGAGCAGAACAAATTTGTCTTCTGGGGCAGTACAAAACACGATGCTCTATTAAAAATGAAGGAAATAACATACTTAAGAATAGCAGTTAGACCTAAAGCATGCCTTTTTGCTTCTAAATATGCCAAAAGATTACTTTGGACAGTCTATTGATTTGAGCTAAGCATTTATTCATCTTTGCTTCTAAAAACAAGGAACACATAGTATTGAAAACAAGGAACACAAGTACACATGGAACACAAGGAGCATCAGCAACATAGTATTGAAAACATAGTATAGGGACATGGGATATGACTCCAAAAGATTTAAAAACTCCCGAACATCATAGCTGTGAGAGATAAACAATGACAGTAGATGCATGATCAGCCAGTATGCAGGAATGTACTAAAACCAAATCATAAACCATAAAGGCAAACCTTGAGGTTTTAATGACCCAAAATGGAAAGAATATCGACGCAAAGAAGAGCCAAGAGATGGAAAATAATCCAAAGCACACACTTGCTCCAAGCTCTCTCTCAGAATACTTGAAAACTTTAGCCGCTTCCAAAAACACATCACTTACATCATGTAGGGCAAGGATAATTGAACCAATGCGGAAAAAGCTGTAAACAAGGCAAACTATAATCATCTTCCAACTTGGATATCCACAAGAGAATTTAATTTATCAAACTAACTCATACAAACAAAACTTTATAACTCTCATTGTTTTCAATACTATGTGTTCCTTGTTTTTAAATCTTGTAGTGCACATGATTAAGACTTTGCAATCTAATGATAGCAATTATTTGGCTGAACAAGACTTGGAAATTTTAAGGTAAGCATGTCATGCATTTATACTGTAACATGCATGGCGACGTAGATTCAATTGAGGAGAGACCTTAATCTTTTCATATTGTTTTTGTCCTTTTCAGATCGAGCATAGATTAGTCCGGTTCTTAGTTGTTTGGAACTTGTAAGTATTAGCATAAGAAAATGAAATTCATCGAATTGAGAACGAAAATAGAGCGTAATAAATTTGTCTTCAGGCGTTAAAACGCGATGCTCTATTAAAATGAAGGAAATAACATACTTAAGAATAGCAGTTAGACCTAAAGCATGCCTTTTTGCTTCTAAATATGCCAAAAGATTACTTTGGACAGTCTATTGATTTGAGCTAAGCATTTATTCATCTTTGCTTCTAAAAACAAGGAACACATAGTATTGAAAACAAGGAACACAAGTACACATGGAACACAAGGAGCATCAGCAACATTTGCAGATCGGAGCAATCGAAATCAAATCCAAGTGATGAATAGCGTTTTAAATAAATTTAAAGAATAAACTTACAAAGAGAAGCAGCAGAGGGCTGCTGATGGAGATGCAGCAGCAGGCTACCGACGGAGATGTAGAGGGCTGCCGATTTGGGGAAATTGGGGGAGAAAATAAAGGGAATCGGGGTAGGGAAGAAATGGTTTGGGAAAAATAAAATGGAAAAAAAAAAGAGATTTCAGGTGAAATGGTTTGGGATTTCATGGGTGGGGGGAGGGGGAATCGATTTTAGGAAACGGTAAGACGAGTGAAGAAGGAATGGTTTGGGAAAAATAAACTGGACTGGTGAAATTTTGGTAAAGGGTAAAAAGGGGTTCTTCAAGCAAGGAATGGCTAAACGGTGAAGAAGGAAGGGAATAGAAATCCCCAAAAATCGCCGCTTAAGGGCAGCATGGAATACATCAGTAACAGCTATTCCATTGAAGCAAATGTCTGCTTTTGTGGGCCCATAGAATAAGCCTGTAATAGGCATGTAACGGAATAAACAATACATTGAACCAAACATGCTGTTAATGTTATTTTTTTTAAATCTTTGTTTAAAAATATCTATCTCCTTTAATTACTACATTTTATCCAAAAGTTTTTCTTAAATAAGACAATGTTTTGTGTTTAGAAATTCGGGAAATAGTGCCCTAACGTGCTGGGTTTCGATTTTCCGTTTGACTAAATAACTAAATATATTTTTAATGAATTTTGTAAATCATGAGATGATGTTGGCTACGAGGGTTTAAAACATCATATCCTAACGTGCTGGATGTGATGTTTGTATTCTTTCGGAACAAAGGAATCTCAAGTTCCAACTCAAATTGTTCAAGTTTTTAAAGAAATCATGTTTTCAAATCTTTTCGAATTTTCGACATTAGGACAATAACTAATCAATCCGGTACCAATTTTGGGCGTTACGAGGGTGCTAATCCTTTCTCGTACGTAACCGAATCCCGAACCTATTTTCTTGAATTTCGTAGGCCAAAATCAATATTTTGAAATAAAATGTTTTATAAAGTGATCCGATCACACCTAAGCAAAAAGGGATTGGTGGCGACTCTATTTTCGTTTTTAAAGTCAATTCCCGTCTTTTTAAAAAAAACTTAAAAATGGCTTCGACAACTATAAATAAAAGTATATATTGGGTATGATTGTTTTGCATGTTTGATTAAGCCTAAATCTAGTAAAATAGTTATGTTTGACATACTGTTCGATGTTTTATAAAATGCTTATTGATTGAGTTTAGCAATTGTTTATTTTTTATTCACCTAATTATTTGCAGTATGCTTGACTAAGAAAGGAGTTTTGATTTTGAAAAGGATTGACGAGTTATTTTTAGTGGATATCATGCTTGAGGACAAGAACCGGCTAAGTAAGGGAAATATGATAGCAAAATAAATTTGTATTTTTAATATATTTATTTTTGGCTAATTATCGAATAAAATACTATTTAAATTTGAGTTTTTCTTATCAAGAATGAAGTTGGTGTGATGAATTCAAACTCTTACAAAAAAAGGGCTAAATTGGAACAAAAAGTAAAGAGGAGGGCTTGATTAAAAGATTGAAGATTTAAAGATGATTGGATAAAGATTAAAGGGTTGAAGATTTTTTAAAAAAAAGTGGCTGGATAAAGATTCGAGGATTTTTATATTGTTAAAATTTTGTAATTAGTTTAAATTTAATCTCTAGTTTAAATTTGATTTTTAAAATTTTGATTTATTCAGTGATAATATTTAAGAAAAATCTAGCTAAATTTTAATACTAAAATTATGTATAAATACCTAGTGACTACAGCGAATTAAACACGCATTTGGCTCTTGGCAATTAAATAAAATTCTTTCTTTTCTTTTTTTTTCCTTCTTTCGTCTGTTCTATTCTACAATTTCAATTTTTTTTTTCTTTTGGCTTATTTGCCTTCCAAGCCCCTCCTTTCCACTTTCCACAATTTCATTTAAAATTTTATTTTCAAGCATGATTCTTTTTATGATTAACTAAACCCCTTTTTAGCTTTAGTCTGGTTACCTCTTCGACAAAATAATCGTGAGATATGAATCGACACTAATGCTTTGCAATTTGATATTCATTATCCCTTCTATATATGGGATAGTACAAATTCGTCCTTTAAAGTTGATTCGATTTCAATTCAAAAAGTGCGCGTTGGGTTGAAATCGTTTGGCGTATAGTTGGGAAGTTGAGTCAGTCGTGTTGTATCCAAAATCCTGCGAACAAATTGGCGTGTTCAAGTAGGAAAAGCTAGTTGGATTCCGTCAAGGGAGACAGTGATCGAATTTAAAGGACTCACACAGTTGAGGCCATTGATTCGAGTTGGGTTTTTCAGATCACAAGGTTGTCGAAGTATTAAATTACGAGCATGTGTCACGTGGTTAGAAATTTGACAAGGGTCGATTTGCTGGATGCACCGAAACTGACTACAAGAACAAAAGCTGGTGGTTTGAGGCGTCCTCGAACGCTGTAACCAACTTATCAGTTGAAAGGAAAAACTTTCTTTCAAGGATCGGTTCAAGTTCGAGGTGTACTGATGCTAAGGATAAGCTTTAAAATATTTTTTTACCCATTTAATTTATTTGATTTTTTTTTTTTGCAATTTCGAATTTGTTTTCATTTTATTACATTACATATTTATTTTATTATCTTATAAACTAAAACCCCCTTTTTCATTTTTTTTAGCATTGCTACGCACAGGTCGTGGGCACAACTATGATAGCGACAGTAATTCTAGTCACGAGAAAAGATGAAATTGGATAACCAGTCCATGTGGATTCGACCCTACTGCTCTATAATGCTATTTACTGTTATCTTGTCGTAGGAATTTATATTTAGTGGTTTTGATGCCCATCAGAATTATTCGAATCAAGTTAATTGAGTCAACTCGAATTTTTTTTTGAATTTCAAGTTCAATTTGAGTTGAGCTTTCAAATTCAAATAACTCAAATAATTCGAATAAACCGAATATCAATTTCTCCCCCTTTACCCCAAAAAATCAAAATCCTCAATTCTTTTTCATTGATTGCTTTTATTTGTTCACTTCAATTTTTTTTTGTATGGTCATGTTTGAAAATTTTAAAGAAAAATATTTTTTTAAAAAGAATTACATAAAAATAAAAAACACCAAAATCATTTTTTTAATTTAACTCGAATAAATAAATTCGATTCGATTCGAATTTCATCTCACTTAACTCGAATCGAGAAAATTTCAAATTGAGTTAGGATAATAAAATAAGATTCATCAACTTGATTAACTTAATTTTTTCATTTGATTTGACGAACGATTACCCTATTCACAAACAAAGTTTGGGATTGAAAATATCTTATAAGGATATAGTAAAATATTACTAATAATAAAAAAGACATTTATCAAATTTTCAAAACTGTTTGTAGAATATTAAAAAAGTACACTTTAAAATATTGATATCAAATATTATAACTTTTAGGGTATAATTTCAATATTAATCACTCAACTATTAGTATGTTTCGCTTTTAGTCACTAAACTACAAAAACTTTTAATTCATCACAAACATTTTCTATCATTTTGTTTAAGTCCCCCGTAGTTAAATGCATTAACGAAACTTATACATGACCTTTTCAAATTGACATAATAACACATTTAATCCTCAACAATTACACATTTTATCCATTTGATTCTAATCCTAAATAATTCAATAAATTTAACCTTCCACATTTACAAATTCTATCAATTTAATCGTCAAACACATTTTTATAATTTAAAAACTAAGGCTCCGTTTGTTTCACTGAAAATGACTTTTAGAAAATAATTTCTAGAAAATGATTTATTTTTATCGAAAGGCTAATATTTTCTGGTGTTTGGATTAATCTGTGAAAAATATTTTACATTGTTTGATAGATTTCTTAAAATATTTCATAAAAGTTGTTTTCAATTAAACAAACATACATTTGAGATTTTCTTATTTTTTCATTATTTAATTAAATTTATTTTTATCTATAATTTTATATTTTACATTGTTTTTACATATATTAAAAATATTATGTTAAATTCAGATTCATTACAACGTCATTTTTTAATTACATGACTACTAAGTAAGTATTTTTATTTAAAAATGTGACATCTACAAACTTGAAAAAAAAATTTAAAGATGTCAACAATTGGACTTGATTTTCAAATTTGAAAAGTAAAGGGACTAAATTCTTGAAAATAAAAGTACAAAGATTAAATTACAAATCAGAAAGTGTATATAGACTTATGACATATTTTAACCTTTATACTACAAAACATTTATTATTAATATATTTATAATTGTAATAAATATTTATTATTAAAATATTAATATTGAATATTTTCAATAATATGTAAATAATATTATTTAAAATTATTGTTTTTAAAATTTATTATTAAAATAAAATTAAAATATTAAATAATTTATTAAAATAATAATTTATATTTATTATTATAATAATTTATTATATGACTAAATATAAATAATTAAATATGTATGTTTAATAATATTAAAAATATAATATTTTATATATGTTTAAAAATAAAAATAAAATTTATTATCAATATAATAATATTACGCTTGATTTAAGTTAATTTTTATATAAAAATTAATTACCTATAGATGAGCTCTTTTCCAGATGGTGACTTACGCTTTTTAAAAGGGGAAGTCATTTTACAGGAAAAATGACTTATTTTACCTTAACTTGTAAGTCATTTTTCGTTGACCAAACTATTTTCTGTGAAACAAACACAGGAAAATACAAAAAATATTTTTCGCAAAATATTTTACATATAAACAAACGGAACCTAAATGAAAATTTTTAAAAATATAAACAAACTTATAATTTACTGAAAAAGCATTATACGAAAAGATGTTGCATGAGAATAATAGCAGTATACCCAGAAAAATAGAAAGAAATCGAGAAGAGATTTTAAAACCAAAATAATTATTATATATATTATATATAGACCTGTTCCTGACCCGTCTAAAAAGTGAAAAGGTTTGAGTAAAAATATAGGTCCGAAAAATAGATTTGGGTAAAAAAAATAATATTTGTTTAGAAAACGGGTCAAGCTTCGAGTAAAACTTTTTTACCCGAGCCTAATCCGGCCCAACTTGGCCTAAATATGCAAAAAGAAATTGTTGTTCTTTTTTACTGTTTTCTTGTTATTTTTTACTATTTTATTGCTCTCTCTCTCTCTTTTTTGTTGTTTTTTTTATTACTTGCTATAATTTTACTATTGTGTTGTTACTATTTTATTGTTATTGTATAACTTTTATTTTATTGTTAATTTTTTAAGTTATACTTATATTAGTGTTATTTAAATATTTATATAAATATTTTTAATTTATTTTAATTTGTTAAAAATATTTATTTTAATATTTTTAGTATTTTTATATATTATATTTTCATAAAGATTATACAAAAAATTAATATGAGATGACTAGATCAAGCTTAAATTTTAATATTTTTATTCAATTAAATTAAAATAAAATTTTAAGTCTACTTTTCAAACTGAATCAGATTAGACCAAACAAATTAAATTAAAATTTTGATTAAACCCAATGCAAGTAATGAGCACCTCTATGTATACACGTGGGATGAGAATAACAGCGAAGCATACTACTTTGCAATCAGTCTAGTCAAAAAGCGTTGTAGAAAAATATGTTGAATAAGGTTTACCTTTTTTTTTCTTCCACAATTTAGAGCACCAACATTAAATGCTAAGATTCTTTACTGACTAAAAGTATTTTATTTTTAATTCAAGGTAAGAAATTATTAACATTACTCTAGACTTCAATTATTTAATTTAAGCATATATGTTTTCTTGTCAATAACATTTGATAAAGTCAGCGAAATTACGGTTGAAACAAGTTAATGTCCCAACGACCGGCACTTGCTCTCATAACCTGCCGTTTTCATTTTCCAGTATTGACTACGTTTAGTTGAAAAAAGTAGAGATGAGGTGCAACACCACAATTACACCATCAATAGTAATTTAACTTACGTTTATTTTGGTATTTAAATTTTATTTTTAAAATACTAAATATTTGTCTCTAATACATAATTCGATATGTTTAATAGTCTTTAACTACAAGAATTAAATAAAATGATAATGATTTTTTTATTTAATCAGTGATTGAAGGTTTAATATTCACTTTAAATATATAACAATTTTAAAATTTATTATTAACGTCAACCTTTTAATGGATTTATAGAGTATAAAAAATTATTTACTAAATTCGTTCTAATGAATACATTTAAGAGAAGAAAAAAACATATTTAATGGTACCCAATTTTACACGAATGCATTAATTTTGAAGATAGATTAATTAGTTTGGTTCCTAAGACCAAGACTGTCTAATGAATTCACTTGGTCTTGCTTCCCCCTTTCACTGTTAGCCAAATTTAGTCAACAAGTAATGAGGAAATTATAAAAAAAGAAAGACACGAGTGATGGAAATTCTAGCTTTGTAGCGTCAATGAAACAAGCTACACGATTTAGAATAGTTGTGTGAATTCATTTTGGAGTTAAGTGGAATACTTGTGGGTTTATTCAATCTCCCAACATGGCTTGGAAGAAGTTCAATTACTTAGTCCAAACTTAATTTGTCTTTGATCCTATGTGGGTTTTATTAAATCAACATCATAATTTTGGCTTCTTCTCATTTCCTAACTTTAGTTAAATCCTTTCTTTCCATTTTCTTGGGTATATTGCTTTTATTCTCATCCAACATTTTTTTTCTATAATGCTTTTGACTAAATTATAAATATGGTCTATAATTTTCAGTATTTTTATTTTATTTAGTTTTAAAATTATGATCAAATTGATAGGATTTGTAAATGTGGAGGACTGAATTTATTGAATTATTTAGAAATAGGACTAAATTGATAGAGTGTGCAAAATTTGAGGAATAAATATGTCTACATCATCATTTCCATTAATTTTTTAATAAAAAGTGACCAAAAATAATCAATCAATGACCAAAACAGAAACACGCTAATAGTTAGGTGACTAATTGTATAATTTATCATAATTTTAATATTGTTAATATTATAATTTTAGGATTAGTATTTGGTACACCAATGTACATTATTAATTCCATAAGCAATTTTAAAAAATTACTATGTGTCTTTTTTTTAAATATTTTGTTATACACCTATAGAACATTTGTCAACTTTTAAACTTATGAGTCTAAAACCTTCACTGATAGTACACCAAATATTTCCTCATAATTTTAATATCATTAGACATATATGGTTAGCTTGTGGAGTCTAAAACCTCCACCAATGGTGCACCAAATATTTTCTCATTTATACTATTAAATATACATATTTACATTTAATAATATAATAAATTATTAACATATTCAATATTTTTATTTTTAATAAAATTATGTAATATTACAATTCCGTTTTCATAATAAATTTTAACATTAATAATAATTTTAAATTTTAAAATATTTTTAATATTTTATTTAATAATGAATATTGTATAGTACACCAATATTTGTTTAAATAATATTTAATTTCATTTATCCATTCCAACTTCAATATCTCACTATTCACTCTATATATATATATATATATAAAACTTAAAATTAAGTTATTAATTTATAATAAATATAATCGAAGTTGCGTATATCTTCTTGAAAACAGTTTTTTTTTAAAAAATATTAAACATTGAAAATCATTTTACTCAGAATTTTCCAAAATATTAGTTTCAAAATAATAATAAAAGAAAAAACAATCAATTTTTATAAAAATCATTTTCGGTGAAATACATAGCCGGCTAAGGCACAAAATTTGTGGAAAGTAAAACACCACAGAACAGTTAAGTCTATGAACGATTTTAACAGAAAAGAAGTTGCTAAATTAAACAAAAGGTTATAATGAAATTGAAAATGCCCATTTCTTGGACTCTGGAACTTGAAAACCTCGTCAAATTAACAAAACAAATCCATACCTCATTCTAATAACCAGGAGGTTAGCAAATGGGTATTAAAAAAACGTCAATCATCCATCCATTAAAAACTAGGAAGGTTTAGATAAAATACGATGGGTCATTTTTTATATAAGAATTTTTAAATAAAACTTTTAGTTTAAACTTGAATTATATTTAAATTTATATTTATATTAAATCACTAATTCAATAACAATTAAATATGCTGTCCAAGACTTAAAAGAACTTACCCAACTAAATAATTTAACCCAAAATATAAAATTTTAAAATTTATTTCTAGTATAATAAAATATTTATTATATTTATTTGTGTTTTTAATATAATAAAAGATTTATTATATTTATGGTTGTGTTTTTTAATATAATATATTTTAATATGTTACAAAACTTTTATTTTAATCTTTTAATGCTCTTAGTGTATTATACCCTTAAAAATTTAATTTTAAATAAAATTAATCTAAAAATTAAATATGAGTGGATCGGGTCAACTTCGGATTTACTTTTCTTAAATCGGGCCAACCTTGAGAAAAAATAAGCTCATTTTATCCGAGTTGAACCTAAATTTAGAAAAATGATATAAATAATTTGCATAAACCCAGCCCATGAGTACCTTTAATATTTATCAGAAATATATATATATATATATAGGATGATATTTATGACATTGCTCAACTTTGAGCTCACAATAAAATTCACCTGCAAGCCTTCGATGTGTGCTATATGACCATAAAAATCAAGCAAAACACTAAGGTGGAACATGAAAATGTTGTCTTTTGCTGATATTTGGGGCTTGGAGTTCTGCACAAGGAAGATTGAAGAATTTGGGGTTTATGTTAAACCTATAGCAGAGAACCATGAAAGGATGGGAGAATTGAAGGGTTTTAGTGGAGATATTAGGTGTTCTTCGGCCCACCTAATTTTGGGCCGAAGGGGAAGCTTGAAAACCTCTAAAATTCTATGAGAAGGAACAAAACAGCATAGTGCAAACTATCAGTGGGAAAAAGAACTAAGTTTTGCAAACCAGATATTTTATTTGTGAAGATAACAAAACGCCATGGACGTGATGAAAGTAGCTGCAACAGAGAAACCGTCACTTTCTTCTCCTTCTGCCTTGGCTTCAACAATCAAATTCATCCAAATTCCAAAATCTGAAACTTTTCTTCAACCCACCCTTGAACAAACCAGGCAAACCCATGCTCTAATGGTGAAAACCCACTTCAATGTAACCAAGTTCAGCCCTTCAGCACAATTCAATTTCCTTATTACATCTTATACTAAAAACAGCCAACCCCACAGTGCACTTGACATCTATACTTATTTGAGAAGAATGGATTATGAAGTTGATAACTTCATGGTCCCTGCAGTACTGAAAGCTTGTAGTTTTGTTTCAAACACCCAATTGGGCAAAGAAATACATGGTTTTGCTGTGAAGTATGGATTGACTGAAGATGTTTTTGTAAGTAATGCTTTGATACAAATGTATAGTGAATGTGACAGTGTTGTCTCTGCCAGATTGTTGTTTGATAATATGTATGAAAGAGATGCTGTTTCTTGGAGTACAATGATTAGATGCTATGTTAGAAGCAAATTGTACATGGAAGCATTGGAGATGATAAGAAAGATGCAAATTTTACAGATAAGACCTAGTGAAGTTTCCATGATTAGCATGATTACTTTATTTGCAGACCTCATGGATGTTGAAATGGGAAAAGCAATGCATGCTTATGTTACAAGGAATCTTGAGAAAATGAGTGTTCAGTTAACTACCGCTTTCATTCATATGTATGCCAAAAGTGGAAATTTAGCTTCTGCAAGACTGCTTTTCAATGGATTGAACCAGAAAACTGTTGTTTCGTGGACTGCTATGATAGCTGGATATATTCATTGCAATAAATTAGAAGAGGGAATGAAGCTTTTTGCTAGAATGATTGAAGAAAGGATAAAGCCAAACGAGATTACTTTGCTGTGTTTAGTTGTAGAGTGTAGTTTTGTGGGGGCTTTAGAACTGGGAAAACAATTACACGTTTATATTTTGAGAAACGGGATTTGTTTGTCTCTGGCTCTTGCTACTGCTCTGGTTGATATGTATGGGAAATGTGGAGAGATAAGGAATGCTAGAGCAGTTTTTGACTCAGTTAAAGACAAAGATGTTTTGATCTGGAGTGCTATGATTGCAGCTTATGCACAAACACATTGCATAGATCAGGCTTTTGATCTTTTTGTCAAGATGAGGGAAAATGGGGTGAGACCTAACCAAGTAACAATGACTACGATGCTTTCACTTTGTGCAGAGACTGGAGCCCTTGATATGGGTAAATGGCTTCATACTGTCATAGACAGGCAAGCTGTTGAAATGGATACGATATTAAAAACCGCACTATTGGAAATGTATGCCAAGGGTGGAGACATTGATGGGGCTTGGAAACTGTTCGGGGAAGTTAAAGATAGAGATATTGGTATGTGGAATACGATGATGGCAGGATTAGGATTGCATGGATGCGGTAAGGAGGCTTTGGAGCTATTCTCCGAGATGGAAAGAGAGGGTGCTAGGCCAAATGATATCACATTTATTGGACTTCTAAATGCTTGTAGCCATGCAGGATTGGTGGAAGAAGGGAAGTTAATTTTTGAGAAAATGGTTCATGCATTTGCATTGGTTCCTAAGATTGAACACTATGGTTGTATGGTGGATCTTCTTGGTCGAGCAGGACTGCTTGATGAGGCCTATGGGATTATCAAAAGCTTGCCTATAAGGGCAAACTCCATTATATGGAGTGCTCTTCTTGCTGCATGCAAGCTTCACCACAACACTGTATTAGGGGAAATGGCTGCTGGGCAACTTGTTTACCTGGAACCTCAAAACTGTGGTTATAATGTTTCTATTTCAAATATATATGCAGTGGCAAATAGGTGGAATGACGTTGCAGAGGTGAGAACAGCAATGAAGAACAAGGGAATGAGAAAAGAACCAGGGCTTAGTTGTATCGAAGTAAATGGATATGTTCATGAGTTCATAATGGGAGATAAAGCACACCCAGAAATCGAGAAGATAAATGCTATGGTGTCTGAGATGGGAAACAAGCTAAAGGAGGCAGGGTACATTGCAGACACTTCTGCTGTCTTAAGAAATATAGATGAGGAAGAGAAAGAAACGGCACTCAATTATCACAGCGAAAAATTGGCTATCGCTTTTGGTCTCATTAGCACAGCTCCAGGCACTCCAATTCAGATTGTAAAAAATCTGAGAGTTTGTAAGGACTGTCACACTGCAACTAAGCTGCTGTCCAAAATATATCAGAGAGTAATAATAGTACGTGATCGAAAGCGCTTTCACCACTTCAGAGACGGAACCTGTTCCTGTGGAGATTACTGGTAGCACCCCAGTTGTGTATGTATGTTCCAAGAACACAGTGAGGATATGTACAGTTAAAAGTTAATGAAAAGGAAATTAATATTCTCTCTCTCTCTCTTCATTTTTATCTGTTGCTTAAACCAGCATCATTGGATCAGCAGTTGATTATCTTCCTTCAAGTTTCAATTGTTACCTTCCTGAGATCACTGCAGTAATATTAATCAGCTAGAAAGTGAATATTATTACTTTTGCCACATATGGTGAAGTGAAGAATATCAAAGATTTGTCAGTTTCAGACCTTAGACCCTTCTTTCAACGACTTGGAAGCATAACCAAATGGCTAGGGTCTTAAACCCATTGTGTTTCATCAACAATCATCACAGAATACATTAAGGCTATTTTAGAAGAATTAAACCAGATGAAGGGAAAATGTTTGAGAAGAAACAAGTATTCTGAATTGTCTCCTTCAAAATATTACGCACTTTAAGAGTATTACATTCAGATGAACAGATGTTCAATCAACGGTTTCAATTTGTTTTTTGGATAAGAGTTGGATCACAATACTCCTTGAGAACATGAAAAAAAAAATAAGTGATTAACCAAGCCATTGTTGACATCGACGGTCTCCACTAGCACCAACAGAATGCCGAATGCTGATCTTCTCAGTAGAATATTTCTGCTGAAGCCATTCAAAAGCATTCACGTCAAGTTTCCCAGTTACTGATTTCCCTTGCTTCCTACGTATTTGTTGCTCCCGAACAGAAGCCCATAGTTCTTCAATGGCATCCCTTTGTCGAGATGTAAACCTTGCTACATTGTCAAATGCATGCTTTACCAAGATGTCTATAACTGTCTGGCACCTAAGAAGAATACAACATGCAATTAATCTACTAAATAAAACTCAACACAAGCAACTATATAAAAGCAGAGTTTCTTATCCTTCAATTAGCAGCAGCAAACAATGAACACTTACCATGGTGTTTTATATCGTCGAGCAGCAATTTCTAAACAAGAAATCAAGGCTTCTCTCTTTGACTTGAGGAATATCTTAGTGTCCTCATCATCATCTTCCTGCTCTTGGTTGCCACATCTTTCCTTCCTTTTGCTCTATCATCTTTTTTGCCAGAACTAGGAATCAGAGCATCAAGTCCAAAAGGATCTGATTCATCCTTGTTATTTTCTTCAGCTGACTCAACTATAGTTTGTTTCTTGTCATCTTCATCATTACCAGTTTCAGTCTCATCTTTCAGGGTAGCAGCTTCATCTATGTCATCATCCTCAGTCACAAATGGAAGACTACATATTGCATCTTTTAATTTACTAGCTGTTTTCGAAAACTATAATGTTCAGAAACAACATATAAAGACACCATCAGTAACATATTTTGTACGACTAAGAAAAAAAAATCAGTTTAAACAGTATTGTCAAAAAGCATTTTAGTCAAGCAAACAACCTTCACTAAGGAAAACTCATGATGTTTACAAGATCTGCTTTTCACTAATGCTAAAAAATGCACTACAACACCATTTAAACTGTTACAAAATCCCCACTTTTGCTCCCCCAACCAAAAACAATACCGTACACCAGCATCACAGCATATAATTGTCTCTATGTTTGTCAACATGATGTACTCAGAAAAATGAATAATTCATGAATGACAGCACTATTGCAACAATACATACTAAAAGTAAAAATAAAGTAGGTACCACAAAGCTGTCATCAGTTAGAAAGTCATTTGCCATCACCGCCCTAAATGTCCATACAGTCAGTTGGTTCTTCTGCCTCTTGTTTAGGCACTGCAAGGAAAGATAAAGTAAGAAAATATTCAAGGGAGAAAGCCTTATATTTGTAATGCAAACTAAAATCATACCTCAGCTGCATCTTGTGCTGCTGAGAACAGTGAATGATAATCACCTCGTACTGAAGGATCAGTACAAGAAGTTGTGGATGACATTGCAGCCTCCAATATAGCAAAAAAATGTTCACTAGTCCCACCCTTCACACTTCCAGCCTGTATCAACTGTATGGCAAGCTTTGAAGCCTTAGAAAACTTGGTGGGGTTCTTTATATGTGACGCAATCTTCTGCATTGCCTCAATAACTTGTGTCTCTGAAGCATCTGTTGTCATCTTAAATCTCAAGCGCTTTTCTTGTACAGCAGCTGGGTAGTACAATGCATAAATAATCAGCTACTTGCAAAGAGAGTTCAGCCAAAAAGAAGCTTCTAGGGAGAAGTTGTCAAGCAGCAAAATCGTAAAACTAACAAACAAAAATAGCATACAAGTACTTTCCCTTTGAGTTATATTATGCCAAAACAAATCATTTCTTTATCCAAGTTTCATATAAATATATTTAAAATATTATGACACAAAAAGCCAGTTTCTTCATTCTCCTGACCTCGTCCTCCTTTCACCCGAATGAAAATGAAACCATTTTCATGTACTATTTTATCATTCAGTTAAAAAAGAAAAAGACCAAATCATAAAGCGCATACACCGCCGTATACATAAGACTAGAACCTATCTTAAGTCATTAAATATAGTCAAATCAACCTCCCAACTACAATTCTTACTTTCCATTTCAATTTTCGAAACAAGTAAACACAGGAACTCAAAATTTCATCTCTGTTTGCTCCTGGTCTCTCATATACCAAAGAATAAAATACAAGGTAAGTGCATGTTCACAAAAGCCAAGGCCATACTTAAGTATCGTTCCCAAAGCAATTTCTTCCAAACTGCAATACATATTAACCTCATGCATAAGAACAAAAATACTCTAAAAAATTCAAGCCCCAATAACCCTAACCCCGGAAATAAATTTACCCCATTAAAAAAACGAAATTTTAAACTGAAAATTGCTGCAAAATCCCAAAATTATCACAAAAAAGTCACATTCCATCCAAAAAGCAAAACTCATGTCAAATTCCACTTCAAAATAAGTAAGATTGCAACAACAAGAATTCAAAATCAAATAAAAGACGTAAAATTATACGAACCCAGAAAAGAAAGAAAAGGGAAAAAGAACAAGAATTGTGCAAATTGTAGGTAGGGTTCACCTTCAGGGTTCGATTCAGTAGGCTTAGGTCTCTTAAGAGCACTTTTAAGAACTGGTTTTGGAGAAGCTTCCTTGTTATTGCTGCTACTACTTGTCTTCAAAGAGAAACTAATTTGATCATTGCCTTCTTTCCCCTCTTCTTCTTCATTTTCTTTTCCTTGTAGTTGCTGGTGATGAGATGGAGGTGGTAACCCTTCAAATAGATTGTCACCCATTTTCTCTCAACTAATCACCAATTGTTTCTTTCTTCGAACGTTTGGTGCTGTTTGTAAAACTGGGAGCTTTCAAGAATTTTAGTTTTGTAGAAAAGGAAAATATGTAGGGGAAAGTTTTCCCTTCTTTTCTTCCCCCTCCAAAAAGAAATAAAAAGGGCTATGATCTTTTTTCAGTGGTAATTAGTATTACTCGTTTTCCTTTTGGTAGGATAATGAAAAATTAAATTAATTCTCTACTGGGCTTGGGTTTTGATATGTAAATGGAACCAATTCCATCCTTTTAGGCTTATATAGGCATAACCCACTAAGCTTATATTTTTTATTCACTCTTACAATCAACTTATAAGCCTCTTTTCTACAACTTGAATATCTATACATATTTATATGATATGCTTATTAAACATGTTACACTAATCATGTTTAAATATACTATATCATATTCATTAGTTAAAAATATCACATTTGTATTGTAGACTTTTGACAAAAAAAAAAGGCAAAGAAGCTTGGAAATAGAGATTGAAAGAGACTTCCAAGATTTCGGAAGGGAGGCTTTGCCACTAGATGCTACCGATAGGACTATGAATAAGTTCCGGAAACAAATAAAAAATCCTCTTGATAATGGAAATTCGATAATAGAGCCATTAAAGGGTAAGAAGGCATCATTCAAGGATACTTTAATGAATTCAATATTAAGGGGTAGAATCACTTATGTGAATGGGATTGGCAAGGATAGAGAATTAGTCGACAGTGAATAACTGATATAGTGGTTGGTGTTTCATCAATCCAAGTTTTGGGATTGAAAACAGCATGTCTCAGATAGTAATCCTTAAGCAATTGGGTAGGAGAATCAATTATAACATGCTCTTGAATTGAATCTTAGCGTTGGAAAACCTATGCAAAATAGTGTAGGTTATGGATTTGGAAAACGATGATTACATGGCGAGATTGAGTTCCATGATGGATTATGATAAGGTACTATTAGAGGGGTCTTAGGTCATCTTTGGTCATTTTCTCACTATTCAACCATGTTCTCCATCATTCTCCACTTTACAATCACAACCTTATAATGTTTGCTTAGATCAGACTATTGGATCTCCTTAGTGAGTTCTGTAAAAAAAAAGTTTTTTGAGCATTATTGGGGAGACTATTGGTAAGGTTATTCAAGTTGATGTTAAGACAACAAGAAAATTGAGAGGCGAATATGTTATATTGGCAATGTTCGTGTATCTATGTAAGTGGTTGATTTCTAAAGTGAAGATAAGTTTTTACAAAGAGTTGAGTATGAAAGCTTGTCGCATATTTATTTTTGTTGTGATGCTTATGGTCATTTGAATGAGGCATGTCCAAGGATATTACCATTGGAGGAAAGTAGTGAGATGTTGTAGAATGAACTAGTTAGGGAGGAGCAGTGATCATGGTCGTTTGAGAGCGAGAATTACGAATAATGGATGGTGGTTAAGGAACTATCTATGAGACCCGTAAGCAAAGGAAAACACGTGAAGTATCTTGATTGGTAATTTATACTTCTACTATAATTACTCAAAGTTTAGCTTGGTCAAGAAGGATTATGACAACTTCTAAAACAAAAAAAGTGATAAATTGTAAAAGCATAGTTGTGGTTGGATGGAAAAGGTGTTGGAACAATTATTTATGAAAAGTGTTTTGTTGCATGACAGAATAATAAAATTTTTCATAAAACTGAACCTTTGTGGTGATATCTATGGCAATAAATTTTACCAAATTCTATACTTGTGTTTTTGCTTAAGGAGTTCTATCAAATAATGACTTTCGACTCAATAATCTTCTCCACTATTCTCGAACCCTTTAATTCTAAGAGAGTCAACTTTTATCATAAACCGAACACAGAATGAAAAATAAAACTTTCCAGTGGGGAAAGTTCACTTTCTCTATAAAGAACCAAAATTGAAATTCTCTATCACGAGTCACTCTGACAAAAGCAGGACTTTTAGCGGCGTTTTTAGTGGCGTTTTAAACAAAACGCATAAATATTATACATTAGCGGCGTTTTAAAGAACGCATACAAAAAAAGAGAAATAGCGGCGTTTATTTACAAAAGCGGGTATAAAGATATATAGCGGCGTTTATTAAGTAAGCGCCATTAAAAGCTCAGATTTTAGCAGTAGCTTTTGTAAACGCAGCTAAAAGTCGAACTTTATGACGCTTTTAAAAAACGCTAAAATCTAAACTTTAGCGGCGCTTTTGCAAAAAATGCCGCTAAAAGTCTGAGCTTTAGCGGTGCTTTTGCAAAAACGCCGCAAATAATTAGGGTTTATGGTTTAGCATATATAATTTAAGGTGTAAGGTTTATGTTTAGGGATTATGGTTTATGATTTGTAGTTTTAGGTTTAAGGGGGATGTGTTAGGGTTTTATAGGTTAAAAGTTAGGGTTAATGGGTTTAATTAGGTAAATGGTTAATGGTTTGGGGTTAATATGTTAAGGGTTATGGGTTAGGGTTTTATCGTTTATGATTTAGGGTTTATGGTATAGAAAATAAGGATTATGGGTTTAGATTAAATTAGTGTATTTTAATTTATATATTAAATTATTTATAATATGGTTTAATTTAGGGTATATAGTTTAGGGTTTTAGGGTTTTGGGTTTATGGTTTTGGGTTTAAGCGTACGGGTTAGGTTATGGTTTAGGCAAGGTTTATAGTTTAAATTTTAGTTTTTAGAATTATATATTGGGTTTAGGGTTTAGTGCTTAAATCATAATCGAACAACAGAGTTATTAGAGAGTGTTAGTGTTTAGGGATTTAAGTGTTCAGTAATTTGATAAAAGAGGTGAAAATCAAATTCTTTTAGGGTTTAAGGTTTGCAATAAGCTTATTTCTTTAATTAACTTTGCACCTTGTAATATACGTATGCGTTGCGGTTTAGGGTTTAAGGTATATAAGTAAGAGTTTATAGTGTATAATTTAGGGTTTAGTGTATCATATGATACACACTTTTATTAGGTCTATATAATTTAGGGTTTTATGATTTAGGTATGAGAACTTAAATTATAAAACTATATAAATTAAATATAGTGCTAGAAAGAGAACAAAATAAATTTAAAGGAATTTAATAAATAAATAAAGTAAAAAAATTAATGGTATTAGCGGCGTTTTGATAAAAAGCGAAAAGATATTAATAAAAGAAAACGACGTTTTCATGGGAAAATAGCGGCGTTTGCCACAAAACGCATACAATAGATTAGTATTAGTGGCGTTTTGCTCATAAACACCGGAAAAAGCATATTAATAAAAGAAAACGCGTTTTCATGGGGAAGCGATAGCGGCGTTAGCCACAAAATGCCACAACAGATTAGTATTAGCGGCGTTTTAGGTAAAAACGCATAAAAAACTATAATTTTAATTGAAGCGGCGCCGTTTTCTTTAGAGTATTAGTGGCGGTTTCTATGAAACTGCAAAATAACCGACAGTTTAATTGATACGACGTCGTTTATTCGGAGGTTAGTGGAAGCGGTTAATTTAAAAGCATATGCGTTTTGTAAAGGAATTTAGTGGCATTTTTAAAATGCCACAAAATGGCAATTTCATTTAACAAAAGCAGCGCCGTTTGTTTTCCTCGATTATACCGATTCATCTCCTCCCCCAAAACACTCATAATAGACAATCCTAATTTTCCCCAAATCCTAGCGATCTCACTGAAAACCCGCCACGGTGTTCTCTCTACTAAATGCCTTCGTCAGTCACCCTTCTCATAAAATCGTAGGTAAGTATACTCTTGCATCTCTCTGTCATAATTTATAGGTTTCAAATATTTACGCTTTAGTTTTTAGTTTTCAAATAATTTTAGTTTTGATTCAATATTCACATTAATTCTTTTAGTAAGAAATTCATATATTTGGTTAGATGTTTTCTTTTGCTTTAAAAAAATCAAATTTTAAATAAATAAAGAATTTTTTCCCATCAACAACCGCATGCGAATATGTTTTTTAATACGATATGTACAAACATGTTTACAAATTGATATATATATACATATATATATATATATATATTTTTTAATATTTTCACGATAAATCCAAGTTATACTTAAACTAACAAGGTTAACAAAAAAATCTGATTAATTCATTTTTCTGTTCTCATTTTCAGTTTTCACCGATTGTATCTGCAAAGACTACAGTTTTCTTCTATTCGCAAATTGCTCTATCAGTGCATCAGTGTTTCCCTTTGGATTCTTATCTTGATTTGGGCTTTCCCTTTTTCTGGTAAGTTTTTTATTCTTTTGAAGTTAAATTTTATCTCACTGTGAAGTTCATTTCTCTGCTGCCTGAATGTATGTTTGTTTGTTTGTTTGTTTGTTTATTTTGCTTATTTGCATTTTTGTTAGAACGTAAAATGTTTGATCATTTGCCACAATGAAAATTGAACCTAGTTTAGCTATGTATTTTTATATTCTGTTAAACCCAAGTTCTTTTTAATTAAACTCAATTTTCTAAATTCGAATCTTTGGTCATTGTGTTTCTAGTTAAGTAAAGCCTTCTCTTTTGAATGAAAGATTTAAGTTCGGATAGAAAATATATGTTCTAATTTTACATTTGTGTTGTTTATGTTGCTTTGCCTTATGCTATACATTTTGTAGTAGTTCTAAGTTAGAAGATTTAAACCCATATTGGCATTGCTTGAAAGGGTTCAGTACTTGAGGCTATATAAGATGTTAAATTCACACTTCATGATAAATGATCTCGTGTGCTAGAGTAATTGATGGCTTTACATATTACATGGTTTTTTAAGTTCAACGTTTTTGAAATTTTAGAATTTTAAGATCTGGGTTTAATTGAATTTAACATGGCTTCGACAAAGAAAATTTAAAGATTGTTCTTTCTTCTTGATGTCTCGTTGGAAAAGATCTTGCTTAGGTTTTATCCATTTTAAGGTAATTGAAATTTAAGTTAATAAACCTTGTTATATTCCATTTAAAAGTTAAATTCATAAAGTTCATATTTGGTTAGATGTTTTCTTTTAATTTATTTATAAGCTTTTGTGTTCATATGCTCTGAGATTGAACAGGCATAGTTTTGGAACTGGTTAGAGCTTAGAAAATATTAGATTTGAGTTCACATTTTTTATATAATGAAGAAACTAATAGTAAAAAGGAAAAGAAAAAAGATAGAACCTGAAATTGTTCTTAAATTTTAGGCTATTAGAACCTGAAATTGTTCTTAGATTTTAGGCTATTCAATCAACTTGTAAGTTTAAAAAATGTTTAAAAGTGTTCTGCATTTGTAGCTTTTAAAGGTGCTTTAGTTGGATGAACATGATTATCAGATTGATGCAATTTATTGTCTTGTTTTATTAGTTAATAGAAGGAGTAAATGTAAAATGTTCATTGTCTTTTAAAATGTTGGAATTCTTTGAATTACTTGAAATGCTTTTTTTTTTCTTTTTGTAATATGCTAAAGATGGTTTACTGTAAGTTTAGGTGTTTAAATGCTATAAATTGATGTTTAAATGCTGATTCTTATGCTCAATTTCAATTATGATAACTTATGGTTGAACTTGATTTTAATATTTTCTTATCTTTGATTCTTTTGCGAGATTCTCATTGTCCTTACCTTAAGGCTACTAATTTCACTACTTTCATCATCACGGTTCTAAGGTTCTAAGGTTGTCAGAGTATTTGTTGCAACTTTCCAAACCATTTGAGGTTAGTTTCCAATCTGGGTTTTGCTTGGTTACTTTCATCATATCTATAATTGAGATGTTTGTTCCTGGAAATTGAGATGTTTATTGCAACTTTCCAAAGCATTTGAGGTTACTTTCACCATATCTATAATGAATCCATCATAACATAATATGATCAATTACACTATGGTGAATGAAATGAATATATATAACATCAAATAATAAATTAATCGATGTCCATGAAATTAAATATAACATGACATAGCTACTTAAATTACAAATCTTGAATTAAACAACCAATAAGTCAATACAAAAACTAATTAAACGTAATTACATAAAGCTTTTCTTAAAATTCAAAACCCTAAAACTTAAACCCCTAAAATCCTTAAACCATAAATCCTAAATCCCTAAATCATAAACTCTAAAACCCTAAACCCTAAACCCTAAACCCTAAATCCTAGACCCTAAACCCTAAACCTTAACCCTAAACCCTAAACCCTAAACCTTAAACCCTAAATCCTAAACCCCAAACCTTACACCATTGAAACCTTAAACTTTTAAACCCTAAATCCATAACCTATAAACTTTAAACCCCTACACCATTGAAACCCTAACCTTAAACATTAAATCTTTAAACCCTAAACATTAAACCCTTAACCTTTAACCTAAACCCTTAAACCTTAAACCCTTAAATCTTAACCCTTAACCCTTAAACCCTTAAACCCTTAACCCTAAACCCCAAACTCTTAACCCTTAACCCTTAACTCTTAAACCTTTAACCTTAAACCCTAAACCCCAACCCCAACCCTTAACCACTAACCTATAACATTTAACCACTAAAATTTTAAGTTAATATCAAAGCAGTATAATTTTAAGAAAAAGATTCAAAGTATATAAATTTGAAACTCGACGGGTTGCCTTATATCTCATTTATCGAGATATAACGGATCCTCCCTAGGTGTAACAATGCCACGTCGATGGATCTTAACGAAACACCAAATTAAATATCGAAATAATGTAACATTTATTAAACCACAAAACATTACATCATTGAAACCCTAACCCTTAAACACTAAATCCTTAAACCATAAACTCTAAACCCTAAATCTTTAACCCCTTATCTTAAACCTTTAAACCCTAAACCCCTAAGTCTTAACTCTTAACCCTTAAACCCCTAACCCGTAACACTAAACCCCAAATCCCTAACCCTTAACCCTTAACCTTTAAACCTTAAACCCTAAACCTTAAACCCTTAACCCTTAAACACCTAACCCTTAACCCTTAAACCCTTAACCTGTAACCCTAAACCCCAAACCCTTAACCTTTAACCCTTAACCCTTAAACCCTAAACCTTAAACCTTTAACCCTTAACCCTTAACCCTAAACCCCTAAACCCTAAACCTTTAAGTCTCAACTTTTAACACTAACCCCTAACCCTAAACCCTTAACCCCTAACCCTTAACCCCTAACACTTAAATCTTTAACCCTAAACCCTAAACCCCTAACCCCTAACCCTTAACCACTAACTTATAACATTTAACCACTAAAATTTAATAACTTACATAATTTTTCCTTAATATCAAACTTCAAAGCAGTATAATTTTAAGAAAAGATTCAAAGCATATAAGTTTGGAAACTTTGACGGGTTGCCTTATATCTCATTGTCGATATAACGGATCCTCCTAGGTGTAACAATGCCACGTCTGATGGATCTTAAAGAATACATAACTTACCTAATTTTAATATCAAATTGCATAAAATACATAAGTTGACGATTAAATTTAATAACTTACATAATTTTTCCTTAATATCAAACTTCATAACTTACATAAAACTTAAGAAAAAGATTCAAAGTATATAAGTAGGAAACTTTGGGTTGCCTTATATCTCATCATCGGATATAACGGATCCTCCTAGGTGTAACAATGCCACGTCGATGGATCTTAAAGAATACATAACTTACCTAATTTTAATATCAAATTGCATAAAATACATAAGTTGACGATTAAATTTAATAACTTACATAATTTTTCCTTAATATCAAACTTCATAACTTACATAAAACTTAAGAAAAAGATTCAAAGTATATAAATTTGGAAACTGACGGGTTGCCTTATATCTCACTGTCGATATAACGGATCCTCCTTAGGTGTAACAATGCCACGTCACGATGGATCTTAAAGAATACATAACTTACCTAATTTTAATATCAAATTGCATAAAATACATAAGTTGACGATTAAATTTAATAACTTACATAATTTTTCCTTAATATCAAACTTCATAACTTACATAAAACTTAAGAAAAGATTCAAAGTATATAAATTTGAAAACTGACGGGTTGCCTTATATCTCACTGTCGGATATAACAGATCCTCCTAGGTGTAACAATGCCACATCGATGGATCTTAAAGAATACATAACTTACCTAATTTTAATATCAAATTGCATAAAATACATAAGTTGTGATTAAATTTAATAACACATAATTTTCCTTAATATCAAACTTCATAACTTACATAAAACTTAAGAAAAGATTCAAAGTATATAAATTTGGAAACACGACGGGTTGCCTTATATCTCATTTATCGATATAACGGATCCTCCTAGGTGTAACAATGCCACGTCGATGGATCTTAAAGAATACATAACTTACCTAATTTTAATATCAAATGTCATAAATTACTTATATAAATTATTAATTAACAATTTAGTAGTATAATTTATTGTCAACTTTAGACTTCAACAACTACTGAAATGGATAGGAGTTGGATGAAATTGTCAAGGGTAAGCAACGGCTATCGAAATGGAGTAGAAACTTTTACGAATTTAGCATTTCAAAATGCAAGCCAAGAGAATATGATTCTTTGCCGTGTAAGAAGTGTTGCAATATTAAGCGGCATTATCGTGAAGTGGTCTCTGAACATCTAGTTGTTGATGGTTTTGTTCGGGGTACAAAATATGGTTTTTCATGGCGAGTCTACATCTAGGGAGCATCTTCATCGATGAATCTGGGTATTCTCATCGCTTTCAACCGAATGTTAGTGAGCGATAACATGGAAAACATGTTGCGGATGCTTTTAATATCTTGTGATGATGGTTTGGGTCATTTCCACGACTTGGGTGCAAGCAGATGATCACAATTTTGGAGGAAATACTTTCACCGAAGGGAAAGAAGTGTACGGATGAACGACCAAATGAAGAAGGCTGCGAGGTTCTGCGTTACTTGGTGAAATGAATGAAGAACGTATGAAGGATCAAAATTTTCCAAACTATCATTCAGTATTCGTCTTTTCACTTGAAATGTTTGGGGTGGACCGAAACTTCGTTCACAATCTTGTTAGAGTTCTTGCAAGAAATGTTCCGTTTGCAAAAATCCTCGATCTTCTAAAGACATGAAGAAATTGATAAAGATTTGGGCCTTGGATATAATAAAATTCACAGATTGCCCAAATGATCGCATGTTGTATTAGGCGACCGCATAAACCAACGATGCTATCATGTATCGCGCCAATCCGTTGGATTCATAGAAATCTGAGAGAATGATAGCGAGGGCGAACATGGTACACGATCAAAAAAGCGACCGATTAAGATTTTACGATATTTTCTCCTAATCCCAGAGGCTTCAGCGGCTTTTCATGTCGTCCAAGACAGTAGAATCAATGACGTGTACCGTGATGGACGAACCGATGATGGGTTGTTAAGGCATCCTGCGATTCTTTAGCTTGGAAATGTTTTGACTCCAAATTTCCAAGCTTTGCAAGCGATCCTCGGTGTGAGGCTTGGGCTAGCATCCGATGGATTTAACCTTACAAACTTATGAGCACAACGTCGATGATTTGGCTTTGTGGTGCTTGTTCTCTACAATTTGCCTCCATGGGTTTGCATGAAACAATCTTCTTTTATCTTGTCTATGATTATACACGGAGAGAAAGGTAGGGAATGATATTGACGTCTATTTGCGACCACTTGTTGACGAGTTAAAACAACTATGGGCTAGTGTTCGGACATTCGATGCAATGAGAAAAGAGAACTTTAATTCTGGCGGCATTAATGTGGACTATTAACGACTTTCCCGCTTATGCTAATTTATCTGTTTAGAGTACCAAGGGACGTTATGCTTGTCCGTGTTGTCTTTGCAGAACATGTTCATAATGGTTATATAATGGGAAGAAGTTTTCTTACATGGGGCATCGTCGGTGGTTACTGGAAAATCATACATTTAGATTTGAGTGCTCAATTTAATGGTCTTGAAGAGTTTAGATCGACTCCTTCATGAGGCCGGTGGATCCAAAATATTGTTAATGTTGAAAGATATGAATTTCATTTATGGGAAGATGAATCAACCGGTAAACCCGCATAGAAAAAGAGGATCTAGGGATTAATCTGATGATGAATCTGATGAAGAGGATGATCCTAATGAGGCTGACTTATGGAAAAAAAGAAGTATTTTTTCGAGTTGCCTTATTGGGAGCATCGACTTTACGCCATAACCTTGATGCCATGCATATAGAGAAAAATGTCTGCGAGAACATCATTGGGACTATTTTGAATGTCGATGGAAAACCGAAAGATAATCTTGAGTAGACTTGATTTAGTCCACATGGAATTCGGCGTGAGCTTCGTCCCGAGACACTTAGAATATGAAATATCGATTGCTTCTGCTTATTTTTCAATGTCAAAGACGGAGAAAGAAGTATTACATGCGGTGTTGAAGGATATAAAGGTCCGAATATGTATGCATCAAATATATCGCGATGTGTGAGTCTTAAGGATCGAAGATTATATGGCTTAAAATCGCATGACTATCACATATTGATGCAAGACTTACTGCCAGTTGCTTTGCGGTGTTGTATGTCGAAAAAGGTGACGACTCACATAATTGAATCAAATATAATGAAAGTCATTTGTGGTAAAGTTTTGAATGTTCAAGAACTTGAGAGAGCGCAAGATCGAGCCGCATTAACTTTATGCAATCTGGAAAAGATATTCCGCCTTCCTTCTTCTTATCATGGTGCACTTGTTAATTCATCTCCAGTGAAGCAATTCTTGGTGGACCGTTTTCTATCGATGGATGTATCCCATTGAAAGGTCTTACTTTATTTACAAAATATTCCTTCATTCACTAAATGCCTTTATTTCCAACTTTTGATAATGTTGTATATCGTGTTTAGGTTCCTTTCCAAATTGAAGTCATCTTTATGCAATAAGCGTTATCCGGAAGGATCAATTCTTGAGGATACTTGGCGGAGGAATGTATGACTTTACATTCGAGGTATTTGGAAGATGTTGAAACAAGAATGAACAGGCCAAGTAGAAATCTTTGGGCTCACAGATCATAATTTGGTGAAACTTATTTATTTCAAAGTTTGAGAACCGTCGGCGAGTCGAAATTACGAAATTAGACGATAGATCATGGGTCCAAGCATATCGATCGTTCTTTTCATCACGATTCAATGGAACCATTTGAATCGTTCTACAATTTGATAAATACTCATCAATTATGATTTGTTTGTCTTCTAACAAAGTCAAACCTTTTTTAAGTAGTCGGTACAAACAAATATTGAGAGCTCGTTCACGATCTCGAAGATTAAATCGACGAGAAATTAATAAGTTGTTCGCGAATCATTCCATGAATGGTTAAGCCAAATGGTATGCAATTTAAATTTTCATTGACAAGTAACAATATTTTCTCATAATATTCATAATTACTCGATTTACTTTCGACTCAATAGGTTTGGAGTCGAAATGAAGTAAATGACGATGTTAAATAGTTAAAAGATATAGTGGCTTCCTCATCAGCGGATCTGATTTCATACAAGGTATCGCGAGAGATTGAGGAGAACTCAAAATTGCGAATTGTTGTTAATTCTTGATTACAAGTTATGCTAGTGCTAGGGACGATGTCCGGTCGAGGAATTTGGAATATTTCGGACTTATTCGACATCATTGAGTTGGATTATTACGGTAAATGCAAAGTCATCCTATTTCGAGGTGATTGGTGATGTGAATACGGCTCATGGAATTAAAAGCGATCAATATGGTTTTACAATGGTGAATTTCTCTCGATTAATTCACAGGAGAACAACCGATGGATGAGCCAGTATGTGTTTTCTTCTCAAGTTAAACAAGTTTTTACTCGGAAGATCCAAGCTGATGAGGGTTGGTACGTTGTACTTGAAACACCCCTAGAGACTTCTTGACGTTGGCGGTGGAAGTAGAGATGACATAGTCGAAAGATCGAAACTTTGCCTTTTCGAACAAGACTTAACGAAAATATCCTAGTACTAGTCAACAATTTCAATGGGTTCGTCGGGGATGTGGGCGAAGATATTTCTGAAATATGATGTAGTAAGATTTAACGATTTATTATTTATATGTAATAATATAATTTTATGTTGGTCATGTTATATAATTTTCATGTGTCTGCGGGAAAAATGCCTAGAAGACGATTACGAGATTTAAATATTGTCATGAAACTCCAAATCCAGAAGAACCTAATAGTAGTGAACAGCAAACAGTTGTTGGATCTTCTACTCTGCCGGACATAGATGACGAGCCTGGAGAATTTCAAAGTAATGTTAAGTTTATTTTACATGCATGTTGAATTTTATTATTGATTCATTTTTTAATTTTAATATAATAATATATTATTTTTTAGCTGAAGGTGGTGGGACGCGCAAAGGTCGGGGGCGTACATTACTTCAAGATTTATCGACTTAGAGCCTAACGATCGTGTTAAAGTAAGGAGAAACAATGATGGCCAACTGTTGGATCTGAAGCTCATTGTTAGGAGGCTATTTGGGCATTTTAGCGAAATTCCAATATGTTTCCCATTAACTACTGAATCATGGCATCACATGCTTGATGTCAACAAAATCGAGCCCTCGAAAATATTAAGGTAATAAAGCGTGAATGTAATTTATAATACTTTAATTTAATTTTCATTTATATTAACTTTTATACTTTTTTTTCTTGAGGTAGATTTAATTTAGAGGTCTCTGATGACTATGTTAAGAAGACATTGGGTAAAAATGGAGAGACAATAAAAGCACCTCAAAAATAATATTTCAAGAAAGAGATAAGCCTCGACGAAAAATTAAGAAATGTTCCACCGGAATGTTGAGGTACCAATGGGAAGATCAAGTTAGATTTTGGAATTCAAAAAAGGAGAGGTATTACGTACATCTAAAATCGTATAAATTATTTGGTTTATAGTATTTACTATATATATAATTCAAATTGCATTATGTAGGACCGTGGCGAGTTGGGATAAGCGTGACGAAACAAAAATTCACGCATTACAGCGGGTTCTAGAAGTTTTGCTTGTGTGGTAGCTTGAGGTAATATAATTTATTAATTACATCAAATATTAATTACTTTATACTATTAAATTATATTTTTTACGCTAAAATGTAGGAAACTTATTGGTCAAAAAAAGTTGGACGCGTTGACTTTTTGACATTACTGCTATAGAAAAGAAGGATGGATCTCGATGACATCCAAAATTGCGAAATTTTGGTATATTTACTTAATAAAATTTTATTTTTATAAATATTTCTACCGTTTAATTATAATAGTTTAATTCATCGTTTATAGTTTTAAATTTATAATGTTAAATTATGTTGCATTCTTTCTTATTTATATATTTCGTTTCTAACTCTTTCATTGATTTATTAGGATAAACTAAAGGAGAAGAAGGCGGAGTATGAAGCGGTACTTGATGATAGTTCTGTTAATCTTGAGGAGATTGATAATGAAATTATTACGAGATGTTTTGGGTCTGAAAGATACATTTGCTTCAATGATAGTTACGCTAATCTTTAGTGTGTTATTAATAGAATTATCACCGATGTTTTTGGTCTTGAAAAGTATGGTGGGGTTGAATTAAAGGATCCAGGAGTTACCCAGGCCAATATTTTGGATCGCCTCCCAAGAAGATACATGCCTTCAGGGCAATCTCGTCTTTGAAATTCATAGGCTACAAAACCGAGATAGCTCGAGATGCAAGAAACACAGTTGAGCAGAGGCAAACCCTAAACCCTAAACCTAAACCTAAACCCTAAACCCTAAACCCTAAACCCTAAACCCTAAACCCTAAACCCTAAACCCTAAACCCTAAATCCTAGACCCTAAACCCAAACCTTAACCTAAACCTAAACCTAAATCTTAAACCCTAAATCCTAAACCCCAAACCTTACACTATTGAAACCTTAAACCTTTAAACCCTAAATCCATAACCTATAAACCTTAAACCCCTACACCATTGAAACCCTAACCCTTAAACACTAAATCTTTAAACCCTAAACATTAAACCCTTAACCTTTAACCCTAAACCCTTAAACCTTAAACCCTTAAGTCTTAACCCTTAACCCTTAAACCCTTAAACCCTTAACCCTAAACCCCAAACTCTTAACCCTTAACCCTTAACTCTTAAACCTTTAACCTTAAACCCTAAACCCCTAACCCCTAACCCTTAACCACTAACATATAACATTTAACCACTAAAATTTTAAGTTAATATCAAGCATATAATTTTAAGAAAAAGATTCAAAGTATATAAATTTGAAACTTTGACGGGTTGCCTTATATCTCATTGTCGGATATAACGGATCCTCCTAGGTGTAACAATGCCACGTCGATGGATCTTAACGAAACACCAAATTAAATATCGAAATAATGTAACATTTATTAAACCCTGAAATATTACATCATTGAAACCCTAACCCTTAAACACTAAATCCTTAAACCATAAACTCTAAACCCTAAATCTTTAACCCCTTATCTTAAACCTTTAAACCCTAAACCCCTAAGTCTTAACTCTTAACCTTAAACCCCTAACCCGTAACACTAAACCCCAAACCCTAACCCTTAACCCTTAACCTTTAAACCTTAAACCCTAAACCTTAAACCCTTAACCCTTAAACACCTAACCCTTAACCCTTAAACCCTTAACCTGTAACCCTAAACCCCAAACCCTTAACCTTTAACCCCTAACCCTTAAACCCTAAACCTTAAACCTTTAACCCTTAACCCTTAACCTAAACCCTAAACCCTAAACCTTTAAGTCTCAACTTTTAACACTAACCCCAACTCTAAACCCTTAACCCCAACCCTTAACCCCAACACTTAAATCTTTAACCCTAAACCCTAAACCCTAACCCTAACCCTTAACCACTAACTTATAACATTTAACCACTAAAATTTAATAACTTACATAATTTTTCCTTAATATCAAACTTCAAGCTGTATAATTTTAAGAAAAAGATTCAAAGTATATAAATTTGAAACTTTGACAGAGTTGCCTTATATCTCATTTATCGATATAACGGATCCTCCCTAGGTGTAACAATGCCACGTCGATGGATCTTAAAGAATACATAACTTACCTAATTTTAATATCAAATTGCATAAAATACATAAGTTGATGATTAAATTTAATAACTTACATAATTTTTCCTTAATATCAAACTTCATAACTTACATAAAACTTAAGAAAAAGATTCAAAGTATATAGGCGGAAACTGACGGGTTGCCTTATATCTCATTTCGGATATAACGGATCCTCTCTAGGTGTAACAATGCCACGTCGATGGATCTTAAAGAATACATAACTTACCTAATTTTAATATCAAATTGCATAAAATACATAAGTTGACGATTAAATTCAATAACACATAATTTTTCCTTAATATCAAACTTCATAACTTACATAAAACTTAAGAAAAGATTCAAAGTATATAGTTTGGAAACTTTGACGGGTTGCCTTATATCTCATTGTCGATATAACGGATCCTCCTTGGGTGTAACAATGCCACGTCGATGGATCTTAAAGAATACATAACTTACCTAATTTTAATATCAAATTGCATAAAATACATAAGTTGACGATTAAATTTAATAACTTACATAATTTTCCTTAATATCAAACTTCATAACTTACATAAAACTTAAGAAAAGATTCAAAGTATATAGGTTGGAAACTTTGACGGGTTGCCTTATATCTCATTGTCGGATATATGAGATCCTCCTAGGTGTAACAATGCCACGTCACGATGGATCTTAAAGAATACATAACTTACCTAATTTTAATATCAAATTGCATAAAATACATAAGTTGTGATTAAATTTAATAACACATAATTTTTCCTTAATATCAAACTTCATAACTTACATAAAACTTAAGAAAAAGATTCAAAGTATATAGGTTTGAAACTTTGACGGGTTGCCTTATATCTCACTTGTCGGATATAACGGATCCTCCTAGGTGTAACAATGCCACGTCACGATGGATCTTAAAGAATACATAACTTACCTAATTTTAATATCAAATGTCATAAATTACTTATATAAATTATTAATTAACAATTTAGCCGTATAATTTATTGTCAACTTTAGACTTCAACAACTACGAAATGGATAGGAGTTGGATGAAATTGTCAAGGGTAAGCAACGACTATCGAAATGGAGTAGAAACTTTTCTGAATTTCGCATTTCAAAATGCAAGCCAAGAGAATATGATTCTTTGCCGTGTAAGAAGTGTTGCAATATTAAGCGGCATTATCGTGAAGTGGTCTCTGAACATCTAGTTGTTGATGGTTTTGTTAGGGTACAAAATATGGTTTTTTCATGGCGAGTCTACATCTAGGGGAGCATCTTCATCGATGAATCTGGGGTATTCTCATACTGCTTTCAACCAGAATGTTAGTGACGATAACATGGAAAACATGTTGCGGGATGCTTTTAATATGTGATGATGGTTTGGTCATTTCCACGACTTGGGTGCAACAGATGATCACAATTTTGGAGGAAATACTTTCACCGAAGGGAAAGAAGTGTCGGGATGAACGACCAAATGAAGAAGCTGCGAGGTTCTACGCGTTACTTGGTGAAATGAATGAAGAAGCGTATGAAGGATCAAAATTTTCCAAACTATCATTACGTATTCGTCTTTTCACTTGAAATGTTTGGGGTGGACCGGAAACTTCGTTCACAATCTTTGTTAGAATTCTGCAAGAAATGTTCCGTTGCAAAAATCCTCGATCTTCTAAAGACATGAAGAAATTGATAAAAGATTTGGGCCTTGGATATAATAAAATTCACAGTTGCCCAAATGATCGCATGTTGTATTAGGCGACCGCATAAACCAACATCTTTGTCATGTATGCGCCAATCCGTTGGATTCATAGAAATACAGAGGATGATAACGAGGGCGAACATGGTACACAATCAAAAAGCGACGATTAAGATTTTACGATATTTTCCCTAATCTGACCGAGGCTTCAACGGCTTTTCATATCGTCGAAGACAGTAGAATCAATGACGTGGCACCGTGATGGACGAACCGATGATGGGTTGTTAAGGCATCCTGCAGATTCTTTAGCTTGGAAATGTTTTGACTCCAAATTTCCAAGCTTTGCAAGCGATCCTCGGAGTGTGAGGCTTGGGCTAGCATCCGATGGATTTAACCTTACAAACTTATGAGCACTGCGTCTGATGCTTGGCACGTGGTGCTTGTTCTCTACAATTTGCCTCCATGGGTTTGCATGAAACAATCTTCTTTTATCTTGTCTATGATTATACACGGAGAGAAAGGCGGGGAATGATATTGGCGTCTATTTGCGACCACTTGTTGACGAGTTAAAACAACTATGGGCTAGTGTTCGACATTCGATGCAATAAGAAAAGAGAACTTTAATTTCGTGCGGCATTAATGTGGACTATTAACGACTTTCCGGCTTATGCTAATTTATCCGTTAGAGTACCAAGGGACGTTATGCTTGTCCGTGTTGTCTTTGTGAACATGTTCGCAATGGTTATATAATGGGAAGAAGTTTTCTTACATGGGGCATCGTCGGTGGTTCCGAAAAATCATACATTTAGATTTCGAGTGCTCAATTTAATGGTCTTGAAGAGTTTAGATCGACTCCTTCGCAGAATGGTTGGATCAGAAATATTGTTAATGTTGAAAGATATGAATTTCATTTATGGGAAGATGAATCAACCGCAAACCCGCATAGAAAAAGAGGATCTAGGGATGAATCGATGATGAATCGATGAAGAGGATGATCCTAATGAGGTGACTTATGGAAAAAAGAAGTATTTTTTGAGTTGCCTTATTAGAAGCATCGACTTTACGCCATAACCTTGATGCCATGCATATAGAGAAAATGTCTGCGAGAACATCATTGGGACTATTTTGAATGTCGATGGAAAATCAAAAGATAATCTTGAGTAGACTTGATTTAGTCCACATGGAATTGGCGTGAGCTTCATCCCCGAACACTTAGAATATGAAATATCGATTGCCTTGCTATTTTTTTCAATGTCAAAGACGGAGAAAGAAGTATTACATGCGGTGTTGAAGGATATAAAGGTCCGAATGTGTATGCATCAAATATATCGCGATGTGTGAGTCTTAAGGATCGAAGATTATATGGCTTAAAATCGCATGACTATCACATATTGATGCAAGACTTCTTGCCGGTTGCTTTGCGGTGTTGTATGTCGAAAAAGGTGGCGGCTCCTAATTGAATATCAAATATAATGAAAGTCATTTGTGGTAAAGTTTTGAATGTTCAAGAACTTGAGAGAGGCAAGATCGAGCCGCATTAACTTTATGCAATCTGGAAAAGATATTCCGCCTTCCTTCTTCACTATCATGGTGCACTTGTTAATTCATCTCCGTGAAGCAATTCTTGGTGGACCTGTTTTCTATCGATGGATGTATCCCATTGAAAGGTCTTACTTTATTTACAAAATATTCCTTCATTCATTAAATGCCTTTATTTCCAACTTTTGATAATGTTGTATATCGTGTTTAGGTTTCTTTCCAAATTGAAGTCATCTTCGCCGCAATAAGCGTTATCCGGAAGGATCAATTCTTAGGATACTTGGCGGAGGAATGTATGACTTTACATTCGAGGTATTTGGAAGATGTTGAAACAAGAATGAACAGGCCAAGTAGAAATCTTTGGGCTCACGGATCATAATTTGGTGAAACTTATTTATTTCAAAGTTTTGAGAACCGTCGAGAGTCGAAATTACGTAATTAGGCGATAGATCGTGGGTCCAAGCATATCGACACGTTCTTTTCATCACGATTCAATGGAACCATTTGAATCGTTCTACAATTTGATAAATACTCATCAATTATGATTTGTTTGTCTTCTAACAAAGTCAAACCTTTTTTCCGTAGTCGAGTACAAACAAATATTGAGAGCTCGTTCACGATCTCAAGATTAAATCGACGAGAAATTAATAAGTTGTTCGTGAGAATCATTCCATGAATGGTTAAGCCAAATGGTATGCAATTTAAATTTTCATTGACAAGTAACAATATTTTCTCATAATATTCATAATTACTGATTTACTTTCACTCAATAGGTTTGGAGTCGAAATGAAGTAAATAACGATGTTAAATAGTTAAAAGATATAGTGGCTTCCTCATCAGCGGATCTGATTTCATACAAGGTATCGCGAGAGATTGAGGAGAACTCAAAATTGCGAAATTGTTGTTAATTCTTGATTACAAGTTATGCTAGTGCTAGGACATGATGTCCGGTCGAGGGAATTTGGAATATTTCGGACTTATTATCGACATCATTGAGTTGGATTATTACGGTAAATGCAAAGTCGTCTATTTCGAGGTGATTCGTGATGTGAATACGGCTTTCATGGAATTAAAACGATCAATATGGTTTTACAATGGTGAATTTCTCTCGATTAATTCACACCGGAGAACAACCGATGGACGAGCCGTATGTGTTTTCTTCTCAAGTTAAACAAGTTTTTACTCGGAAGATCCAACTGATGAGGTTGGTACGTTGTACTTGAAACACCCTAGAGACTTCTTCGACGTTGGCGGTGGAAGTAGAGATGACATAGTCGAAAGATCGAAACTTTGCCTTTTCCAAAACAAGACTTAGCGAAAATATCCCTAATACTAGTCAACAATTTCAATGGGTTCGTCGGGATGTGGGCGAAGATATTTACGAAATATGATGTAGTAAGATTTAACGATTTATTATTTATATGTAATAATATAATTTTTATGTTGGTCATGTTATATAATTTTCATGTGTCTGCAGGAAAAATGCCTAGAAGACGATTACGAGATTTAAATATTGTCATGAAACTCCAAATCCGTAAGAACCTAATAGTAGTGAACGACAAATAGTTGTTGGATCTTCTACTCTTTTACATAGATGACGAGCTGGAGAATTTCAAAGTAATGTTAAGTTTATTTTACATGCATGTTGAATTTTATTATTGATTCATTTTTAATTTTAATATAATAATATATTATTTTTCATTGAAGGTGGTGGGACGCATAAAGGTGGGGACGTACATTACTTCAAGATTTATCGACTTAGAGCCTAACGATCGTGTTAAAGTAAGGAGAAACAATGATGGCCAGACTGTTGGATCTGAAGCTCATTGTTAGGAGGCTATTTGGGCATTTTAGTACGAAATTCCAATATGTTTCCCATTAACTACTGAATCATGGCATCACATGCTTGATGTCAACAAAAATCAGGCCCTCGAAAATATTAAGGTAATAAAAGCGTGAATGTAATTTATAATACTTTAATTTAATTTTCATTTATATTAACTTTTATACTTTTTTTCTTGAGGTAGATTTAATTTAGAGGTCTCGATGACTATGTTAAGAAGACATTGGGTAAAAATGGAGAGACAATAAAGCACCCTCAAAAACAATATTTCAAGAAAGAGATAAGCCTCGACGAAAAATTAAGAAATGTTCCACCGGAATGTTGAGGTACCAATGGGAAGATCAAGTTAGATTTTGGAATTCAAAAAAGGAGAGGTATTACGTACATCTAAAATCGTATAAATTATTTGGTTTATAGTATTTACTATATATATAATTCAAATTGCATTATGTAGGACCGTGAGCGAGTTGGGATAAGCGTGACGAAACAAAAATTCACGCATTACAGCGAGGTTCTAGAAGTTTTGCTTGTGTAGGTGACGCCGAGGTAATATAATTTATTAATTACATCAAATATTAATTACTTTATACTATTAAATTATATTTTTTACGCTAAAATGTAGGAAACTTATTTGGTCAAAAAGTTGGACGCGTTCAGCTTTTTGACATTACGCATAGAAAGAAGGATGGATCTCCGATGACATCCGAAGTCTAGAAATTTTGGTATATTTACTTAATAAAATTTTATTTTTTATAAATATTTCTACCGTTTAATTATAATAGTTTAATTCATCGTTTATAGTTTTAAATTTATAATGTTAAATTATGTTGCATTCTTTCTTATTTATATATTTTGTTTCTAACTCTTTCATTGATTTATTAGGATAAACTAAAGGAGAAGAAGGCGGAGTATGAAGCTTACCGCTTGATCGATAGTCTGATAATCTTGAGGAGATTGATAATGAAATTATTACTGATGTTTTGGGTCCCGAAAATACTTACTTCAATGATAGTTACGCTAATCTTTAGTGTATTATTAATAGAATTATCACGATGTTTTTGGTCTTGAAAAGTATGGTCGGGTTGAATTAAAGGATGCAGAGTTACCCAGGCCAATATTTTGATCTCGCCTCGGCAAGACATGCCTTCCGGGGCAATCTCGTCTTTGAAGTTCATAGGCTACAAAACCGAGATAGCTCGGATGCAAGAGAGCACGGTTGAGCGAGGCAAAGAAATTGCCGATGTTCAAAGAAAATATGAAGAACTCCAACCTTGACTTAGGCGGATGCGAAGCGGCACAAGCAAGGGAGGCAGCAAGAAGAAAGAGAGAGGCCGCAGTGCGAGGGAGGCGAGGCGACATCGATGCTAGCGAGCAAAGCAGAAAATCTGAAGAGCTCCAACCAGTTGCGACATATGATCACGAGATGTTTCATGATCAGAAACCGCCATCTTAGACATTTAGTTTTTCGTTGTAAGTTTTAACATTATTACATTTAAACAATATTTTCGATTATCATTCATTTAATTTATTAAATTTCAAGTATCATTTAGAATTAATGTAATTGTGTGATTTTTATGCTAAATTCTTTGTTTTGCATTGAAATTATATCTTGTTATTGGTTAGTTTTTAGTGCGGGAGGGTATAATATTAAAAATTTTATTTTTTAAATCAGCACAAATTAGCGGCGTTTGTACAAAAGCGCGCTAAATCTCAAGAAATTTTGTGGCGTTTTAGGAAAAGCGCTAAAATCCGACTTTTAGCGTTTTTAAGAAAGCGCTAAAAGGCCTCGACTTTTAGCGCGCTTTATCGTAGCGCCGCTAAAGGCCCCGACTTTAAGCGGCGTTTTTGGGAAAAGCGCCGCTAAAGGCCACGACTTTTAGCGGCACTTTTATAACAAACGCCGCTAAAGATCGGGATCTTTAATGACGTTTTTTGCTTAAATCTTGCAAAAATTTCCGTGATAGTATTAGCGGCGTTTTTGTGCGCTTGAAAAGCGCCATAATACTTTTTGTATGCTTATAAGCGCCACTAAATGTCCAAAAAACGCCGCTAAAAGTCATTTCTTTGTAGTAGTATTCACAAAAATAAAGTTATTCTGATTAAATAAATTGTCTTTAAATTTTTATAGAGTATCCACATATCAATTATGTGTATTTTCAGTTACCCCATAGTCTCTATATATGGAGAAAATCACAAGAGTTCTACTAGAACAAGTAGAGAGGGAAGAATAATTTTTTAATGGAAAATCCAGAGTTCCTCTAGGACTGTATAGAGACACTCTAGGATTCCTAGTGTGTTGCCCACCCCTATTACATATAAGCTTGTTGGGCTTTTTTATACATTAAGTGCAATTATATGTACAGTCTAATTTTAAATTAAATTAAAACAATTTTATATATTTACCCAACCCAATAATTAGTTTTTATTCCAAAATATTATTTATCTAATTAATTTAAAATTAAATATTTTTATTAAATTATTTTCCTCAAACCAATTCTAATCTCAACAAAGTTATTACGATTTTTACCGTATTAGAATCTATATATAAGTAAATAAATTGTCATGTTTAATAAAACTTACGATGGCTAGTTACTTTAATTTTTAGTTTGAACTTCAATTATTTAATTACAATCAATTAAATAACAATCTAAAGAAATTAAATTAAATTATATTCTAAGCCATATCTTGTCCTTCTAAAATGCATTTATTATAGTTAGTAATTAATGCAATCTATTTCTCTTCATCGTTTTCATTCATTTATCATATCAGTTCTTATTTGAAATCATACAAGGTTACACTAAACTAGTGGACTTAGAACCAATCGAACATATATAATTAGGGCTTAAATAATTTGTAATTAAGTTCTAACTCTTCGTCTATTAATTACAACAAGTCATGGAGTCAATACACTTAAAGTACCATGACTAAACTCCTCATTATATATCATTACGAAAGCAACTTAGATTTTTTTGTCCAATGATCGTGTTATTAGTATGTTACCCTTATATGATATCCTTAAATTCATTAGGTTAAATCCATTCACCCAATGGTGTAGCCAAGGGGCTGGCATGGGACCCAGTCCCCCTAAAATGTAAAATTACTTAAAAGGCCCTTGGAATTTTTTAAAAATTTTAAATTAATAAAGGTAAAAGTACACTTAGGCCCCCCTAAAATTATAAAAATTTAATTTAATCCTTTACAAATTATAAATAAATAGACTATAAAAAATTAAAATTTTATCTGGCCCCCCTAAAAAATTGTTTTGGCTTCGCCCCTGCATTCACCCAATATGATTCTATTTTATCTCTTAAGTCATACAATGCTAGTAAGAGGATATCATTTACTCTTTAAATGAGCTATGAATTCTACTATTGTAGGTGAAACCATGTCATGCACAAGCCATATACCCAACATACTAATTTTTGGCTTTGATACCAACTGAGCATAAACTTTCAATATATCAAAGTATATGTGTAACACCCCAAACCCGACCCAAACACTACAACCGGATCGGTATGTCACTGAGAAAATTTTTGTAAAACCAATCGTGTTGACAGAAAGCCCAAATATAATTTATATAAAATATGCCTAATAATCAAAAGCCTAAAACTGAATTACATGTCTTAGTTTTAAATAAATAAAAATAAATAATAAAGTCCCATAATAAAACAAAAAGGTAAGCTAGTGGCCCATGGCCTTATTACAACGTAGTTTAAATCCATAACATGGAATACTTAAAAAAAAACTAATAAAGGAAAACTTTTCACCTGATCCACATGTGCTTTTGCATGGCCACCTTGCACTCCACTCCGGCCCGGTCCGATGCACTAATTGTCACTGAAAGGTTAGTTTAAGCTGGGTGAGTTCGAGACTCGGTGTGCAACCCTCATGCACCACTAGATTTGGGCCTCATAAAACATAATAATAATTTCATTTACATGGAAACAAATAATATGCAAAACCCAACCCAATTGCCTAGGTTTCCATCTGCTACACGCCTGTACCAACCAACACACCATTGGGGATTTCTACAATCAACCCACACCACTATCGCCAAGATGGCGATCATCTTTGCTCATCAACATATATTGGCAAGCCTATAATGATCACGGCATTAGCCATTACATAAATCACGGTAAAACCGCTACACATATACATATACATACACTTCCTCCTTTCATCACCCAACCCATGCAAACATGTACAATAATTTAAAAACATGTACAACAATTTACTTGTAACATATAATCGATTATTTACTAACCCGAGGGTCCATTGTTTAAATCAAGAGATTTGACTTTTAATGTAACATATAAAACTTATGAACATTTATATATAATTAATCGAGATCTAGCGGTGGGGAAGTATTACACACCTGATTCGCGTACTAAGGCTATCGCTATATCTACGCTACTATCACTCGAGACTACCACTATTGGCCCACGATCTGACTTCGATTTTGGCCCACACTCCGATGGCCAATCTTGCACTATCGAAACAGATCGCTTCTTGTATTTGAGTGACGGTTTTATAGATCCAACCTCTCTTTGCTTGATATTAGTTGAGTCCATAACAATCCCTTAATCACTAAACCAAATAAACGCGATGAGATCTAACTCATGAATTAAATATAACCCTTAAAGCGAGCACTTACCTAGTTAGTGAATCCGAATGTCCTTGAGAAATCGTCACCACCAACCTACCTTGGCTTTTCCACCAAATCGACACTTAGAATAAAACAAGACAAGATTCGCTTCTAGGATAGAGAGTGAAATCGACAAGCCTTTGGAATAAATGATTGGGTTTAGGACTTGACAAAAAATAAAGAAAAGCGAAAAGAAACAAAATCCGAAACTCACCAGATTAGAGAGGAGTATGTAGCTTATGGTGCACCTTCGGAAAGAGATCTCACTTGTAGATTCAGCTATGGAAGAGGAAAATAAAGACTAGGGTATTCGACTTTGAGAAGAAAAGAGGGAAAATAAAGCGTGTTGGAGAGTTGCGGCAAAGAAAAGAATTTGAGAGAATAGGAGAAGGAATTTCAATTTAGGTGAGGAAGAAGAAAAAAATAAAAGAATGGATGATCAATTGGCTTAAATAGAATTCGACAGTGCACCCTATCCCAGAGTTGGATTTTCGGCCAACTCTGCAAACACTGATAGCTCAAATTCCTATCCCTTATCATGATCTGCTGACTCATTTAAAAGAGTCTCAACTAGATCCAACTCCTCATCCTCTTAATTATCATCTTTTTAATCACCAAAATAAAAGAAATAAACACTCCTAAATGCTAACAAGTGTGCCGCCCTCTCCCTCCTTGGTATGCGAAATTTGGCCCCAACTCTTGGGCCTCAAGTGGCCACACATGGCCCAATAACCTCCCTAAGTGGCGCCACCCTAGTGCCCACTCAAAGCACTCCAAATTTTTAGGCCACAAGCCCAACTTGCTACCAAACATAACTATTTACATTTAATTACTACTAACACCATTTTTAATCATTCTAACCCAAGTTTTAAAGCCCAAAATATCACTTAAACGTCTCAGAACTTTAATTTAACCTCTAATCCATATATTTAATCAAGGCCTCAGCCCGAGCCTTAAATTCTTGAACTAACATGTTAAACCAACATCTCATTTAAATGCACAAGCCCATATTTAGGATGTTACAATATGAGTTACATACACATAGTCAATCACTTACTCAAGACTAAGGTAAGCCACATTATGAACGTTACACGTGAATAAATCCATAAACAAATCTAGGATAAATTCAATTTGGATCATGTCCGATATATTGTCAATCCAAACGATCACATTTATGTCTCTACCTTTTGAGAGACATCTCCTCCAATACTCAAGGCAATTGTATCTCATCAATTAGACTTTATAGACAACATCATAGTGTCTTGAAAAATTACTCATTTTAATTCATCAAACTATGGACTATTTAGATTACCTATTAATATGAGTTGTATTCCCACATCATAATTTATCCTTATGATGTAACTTATTATTAGTTAAACCTTAGGTAATCAATAACCCAATATTTTCTTTATTCATTTTGCTTTTCATGCGCAAAAACTATTAAGAACAAATTATACAAAAAAGATAATAATATAAATAGAATTGTATTTACTCAATTTGTTTAAAAAATTATAAGCATAATGACAAAATCACTGCACCAAGAGCACAAAATCCCAACAAGATACTAGAAAAAGGCAAGATAAAGATCAATTGCCATGGACTAATGGGCACTAGTAATCATCATGCTACAAAGAGAGAGTACTCCATGATAGTTGTAGACATTGAATTGATGGTTTTAGTTGGTATTTGTGTACTTTTACTATTTTGCAAGTGAAGCTATGGGCAATATATGATAATCTCAACATTACTTAGGAAGTAGGATACAAAAAAAAGTCTCACTTGAATGCGACAATTTGCTGGTGGTGCAAATGATTACTGATTGCATGAAGAAATAAGCAAAATTACAGGTCAAATTTTTTCCCACCCCAACCCATACCTGATGCATGGCTATCACAACCCAAACCCCAACCTAAGAAGAAAAGATTTACCCCAACCCCAAATTCTTTTAAAGAACTTGACCCCAAACCAACCCAACCCAAGTCTATTCCATTTTATTTGGTTTCCCATTTCTTTACTAAAAACTATTTGCCTTTAAACTTAATTCTATAACTAATAATATACTTTTTTAGTTAAAAAAATAAGGCACATGTTGGTAATAAAGACAATTTTGGAGCCATTTTTTTGAGTTTTAGAACAATAATTATAGAGAAATAAAATTATATTTTCTAAGTTAAAAAACAAGGTACATGACAAATTTAGTTTAGCCAATATTTATTTGACACACCACCTCTAAGTGTTATGCCAATATTGCAAAAATATCTAAATGGAGCGATAGCTTTTTAAACTATTGCTATGTAATCATTAGGGTAGTTAGGGTCTTGCCCGCTTAAGTTTAAAAAAAAAAATCACATTTGTAGTAATAGGTATTATGTCCAAAATTATTAACACTAATATAAAAGTTTTTTTATACAACATTAAGGGGTAAGGGATGAGGGTAATATAGGTCAAATTTGTACTAAATAGGTACCTAGCAAGAGCTTTAACTATCACTCCATTCAAGTAAAGACTAATACTAAACATATTAAACTCACTTAAAATATGCATCCATCAAGACATGTGCAATTTTAATTTGAATATGAAAAATAGATCCAATTAATGCAAACCTCTTCCAATTCAATTTGATCATAAAAAATCAACAATCTGAATTAGCCTATTGATCATAAACCATAAAAGTAACACATTTTAATCCCACGTTTAGCGTGTTTTTGGATGTTTATTTATAGAATTTGGTGAATTCAATGCTCCTAATCCTTTAAATTCATGTTTCTATACTTAGGAGAGCATAGAGGAGCGAAAGGAATGAAAAACGGGCCAAAACTGAACAAAATGGGCCATCTTAAGGATCCATACAGCCAAGCCTGTACCACACAGGTTGAACACATGCCCGTGTGAACCACATCGGCTGGACACATTCCCATGTGCCAGCCCATGTCAATCGAGAGCCATGCAAATTCTCACACGGCCTGGGCCTCCTCATACGGGTTGATCATACGCCCGTGTCCCTGTCGCACCCTGCTTTGTTTTCACGCGAAAAAAGCTAATTTTTAGGGTTTCTGAGCCTTCTAAAGTCTATAAATACACGCCAGAGGAAGACCTAAAGGGGGATACAGAGTAGATCGAAGAAATTACTCGAAGGAAGCCGTCGGAATCATCTAGAAGGCGGATTCATTCCAAGATTGAAGATCTTCATCAAGTTCTTTAAAATTTTTGGGTTTTTATGTCTTGTTGTTTTCTTAATTCTATGATGTTCTCCTCCTACGTTATGAACTAAACTCCCCAAATACCTAGGGAGGATGAAACCTAGATAATCTTATTATCTAATAAATCTAAATTACGTGATAAATACTTAATCTTATTCTTAATTATGTGTTCTTAATCCTTGTGTTGATGTGCTTATTCAGTGGAGCAAAAGTCCATGTTTAAGAGAAGATCCAACATAATTAAGCGGAGTTGATTGCAATCCTAGAAATAGGAAGACATAAATCTGCTGGATTAGAGTCAAATCTAATAAGGAAATTCATAAATCGAGTTAATGCGACGATAGGGGTGTTAATTAGAAAGAGATTTCAATTAATCAACCTAGAGTCAGTTGTTCTTAGTCTTGAAAGAGATATTAACATAATTTAGGGATTTCTAAGGATCAAGTCAAGTGAATAAATCATTTAATTCAGAGTCAGAATAATAAGTGAAGTCTAGGTGGATTCTTCCTTGGATATTGTCTTTATTCATTCGATTACTCTCTTCACTCTCTGTCGCGTTCATAGTCATTTAGTTAGTCAATTAGTTAGTTAAATTTAGATTAAAAACAAAACCCTTTAATTATTAGGCTAGATAATAAAAAGATAGTTATTACTAGTAATTTTAGTCCTTGAGAATACGATATTTCGGACTCACCACAACTATACTATTGTTCGATAGGTGTGCTTGCCTTTGTCGAAATATTAGTTAGTTTCGAAACCATCACCTATCTTGAACCCAAGTTGATCAAACCCAAACTTGAACCCAAAATTATTCGTATTTGAAATCACATGAAACTGAAACAACTCAAACCCATAGTACCTAGAGAAGTAATATGAAATTATCTGAATTTGAAATGACCAAAATCTCAAATAATCCAAATTTGTAATGACACATTTTGAAAAATCTCAAACTCTAAACCAAAACCATCAAAACCCAAAACAACTTGAATTTGAAATAACTTAAACTTGAAACTAGCCCTAATCAAGTTAATCTAATCCAAAATCAAACAGTCCCATCCAATACACAAGGCTACCATCACCATAGCACTTGACCTCTCAAATAACGCTAAGTGTTAAGGCTTTGCTTGGTATAGAGAATTCTATTCTAATGATTAAGTTATAAAGTAAGAAACTTATTATAGTATCTTGTTGAGTATGCCTCATATTTTAGTCAAATAAGATATTACTTGCAAGTCAAGTTAACTAAACAAAATATATTTTGTTTCTAGAAGATTTAGTATTTATTAGTATAATATATTTTGTAACAGCCCGATTTAGGGGCTAGTCGAAAAAATGATTTGAATTACTAATTTGAGGTTTGATAAAATTATTTTCATGTTATGTTATGAGTTAAAACATGTTTATAAAGATGTATGGAAATTTTGGTGTTTTAATTTTAGCGATTTCATGCTAAATCGCGAAAAAGGACTAAATCGCATAAAGTGCGAAAGTTCTATTTTATTTGCTAGAGGCACCAAATGGCTATGGGTTATTAATTTGAGGTCTTTAAAGGGCAATTAGACAATATTGAATGTGATGGCCGGCCATGTAGACAAGAGGGGACAAGAACTTTTAATTTGGTCAAAGTCGGTGGAATAAATGAATAAAATAAGATGAATAGGTGAAAAGCTATCATCTTTCTATTTTCTTCCCTTCTCCACCGAAAATATCAGCCATGGTAGGGTGTTTGAGAGCTAAAAATTTCAGCAAGCTTTATTCCACACAAGTAAGTGATTTTGATGACTTTTCTTGATAAAAATTGTACTTTTGGAGTCCCCAAAGCTTAATCTAGCTAATGGGGGGACTAAATTGCAACATGGTTGAAAGTATAGGGACTTAAAATGATAGATTTTATGCTGGTTGTTGAGTTTTATGGAAGAAAATGAATGGTAGGATGATGATAAACAACTTTTGTGGAAGGTGTTGTGGTGAAAACACCTAATTTGGGCTAAAATGCAAAGGTTGTAATTTGTTCATTTAAGCATGAAAAAGTTGGAATTTGAGATAATGATTAAATGTTCAGATAGGCTTGTTTAGCAAGGAAATGTGATAAAAATTTATTTACGAGCCTAGGGGCAAAATCATAATTTTGCCAAAGTATAGGGGCAAAATGGTCATTTTTGCCTAAATAGATGTTAAGTTGTAATATGATCATTAAGTAACTAAACGAGTAAATTTCATTATTCTAGATAGAAGAAAACGAGTTTCGGACCTAGAACGGATAAAAAGAGAGATGTGGGCAAATAATCATTTTTAGCTATTTCGACATCGAGGTAAGTTCATGTGCAATTGTTGTAAGTACGTACGAGCTAATTTAATATTCCAATATTGTATGGAATGTATATATATATATATATATATATATATACTCAATGAATGTTGAAATGCCAATTGATGAGATGTCGGGAGAATTGAATATAAGAATAGTAAGGGATGTAAATAGTATGAAACGATGTTAGTTAAGGTTTCGTGTAAGACCATGTCCAGGACTTGGCAACGATGTGATATTTTGTATGAGACCTTGTCGGGGTCACGGTATCGACATGTTAAAGTATGTGAGACCCTATTAGGGTGTGATGTTAATGAGAACTATGTGTATGAAACACAAGAGAGTTATGTAATAAGTTGAATGATTCAACGGGGATGTTGAATGTAAGTGGTTGTACCACGAGAAGCATTAGTATGTGATGGAATTAAATTTATATGAAATCCATATGTGATGAACTCTAGTGGGATGTGGTTAATTAATGCACATTAGAAGTATGTGATAGAACTGTATTGAGATGAATTTGATATATGATAAACTCCTGAGTGGGATGAATGTAGTAGAATTTGATATTAGATGCATGGTTGATATTGATCGAGAATCTATGTGGCTCAAGTAGAGTAAAAACGGTAGAGTTGTGCATGTGTTGTGATAATGCTAGATGGTTAGATAAGTACGATAACTTCTCGTTAATTAATTTTGGGAGGCTAAGTGCAAAGCCACCGAGATATTGACTGTGTAGACTAACTGTGTGTGAAATAGCTAGGTGAATTAACTATGTTATTACGTTATTGAGGAAAGTGGCTGAGTGGATATCTTATTGATGGTAATGATGGGCTGTGTGCGATACCATTTACCATATTATTATTGATGGGCTGTGTGCGTTACCACCTGAGTAACTAATAATCGATGGGCTGTGTGCGATACCATCGCTTATAAATGATTGGTGTGCTAAGTGTGAAAACACCATAAGTATAATAATTGATGGGTTGTGTGCCATACCATCACTTATAAATGATTGGTGTGCTAAGTGCAAAACACCATGAGTATAATAATTGGTGGGCTGTGTGCGTTACCACCTTATTAGAGAGTTAATGGGGGAGGGGGCTAAGTGCAAAGCCACCGAGATATGAGTAGTTTATTGATAATGCTTGATGTATTGTTTTATGAAATTACATAACAATCAGTGCAGGAATGTATGCTAGTTAGACGAGCAATTGGCTTGTGGCATGGTAAGAATGTGGTAAGAGATAGAATGAGTAAGCTTCAAAAGTAGTTGAGTAAGCAACCATAAGTTAATGGGAAAAACCCAGTGTAATACCTGGTAGTTATCCATATTTAATGAATATCAGTATTTATCAATTATGCAGATGAACTTACTAAGCATTATTACTTACTCATTTTCTTCTCCCATATCTTATAGGTTGTTTTGGCTAGCTTGGGTTGGAGGCCGCCGGAGATGTTTTCACACTATCGAGCAGACGCTGAGTCATGGCATGTATAGGGCTAGTACTTAAGTTTGATCAAGTCCTTGTTGATGTAATTAAATTGTGTCGGCCTAGGAGAGCTTATGTCTTGATTGTGTATAGCCATAGATGATGGCTCAAGTTGATTGTAATTATATGGGAATGAGTCTCCCTAGTGTATGGGATGAAAACCTTAATCTTTTATAATCAAATGTTTTAATTCAAGAGTAATGTTGATGGTATGTGAAAATATGTGATAAGTTATGTATGTATGCAAAAGAGAGTGGCAAAAAGGCTTGGAAGATAGCCTCTAAGTGCCCACACGGTTGGATACACGGGCGTGTGTCTAGACCGTGCGAACCCTGCACCTTAGTGTTTTAAATTAGGATAGACCACGGGCAAAATCCACGGCCGTTTGTGTAGACCGTGGGCGAGACACGGTTAGAACATGGGCGTGTGCCCAGGCCGTGTTGAATAAGTCAGTATATCAAGGTGTGGCACACGGTCTAAGGCCATGGGTATGTCCAGGCTGTGCCAAATTAGTCAGTAACTTCCCACGGGCGAAAAACACGGGCATGTTGTAAGGGTACACGGGCGTGTCCCCATTTCACATAGGCGTGCCCTAGCCGTGTGAGTTTTGGCAAAATGTTGGGGTTTTTGGACACGATGTGAGCATATGGGCGTGTGTGAACACACACGGGCATGTGTGTCATCTAGCACAGGCGTGTACTCCCTGTTTAGATGAAAAGAAATTTTATGGACCGTAAAAACTTTCGATATGGTCCTGAGAGTTCTCGGTACGATTGAGATCTCATAGGTTGAGTGTGAAGTAGTTGAAGCGATTCGAGGAGAGTAGCCACGTTGAGCCTAAGTGGCGATCAGGTAAATTGTTCGGTAACATCTCGTGCCCGATTTCGACGGGGATTACGGGTAAGGGGTGTTATATATTTAACATTCATTAGCATATTATAAATAGACTCTTTTACAACCTTATAAAATACACCCCATTAGAGATTAAAACTCATAATACTTTTGGAGAATTTTGTGTTTATGTTTTGAAGGTTCTTTGTTTTTAGGTTTTTAAGATTTAGTTTTATCTCCATCTTTTGTACTTTTCGTTTTTTTACCATTATAGTAAAATTATCTTTACCCGTAAAGTAAGCCCACTTAAGAGCTACATGTGACGCCACCAAGGGAGCAATGAGAGCCTTGGTTGAGTCACAAAAATCCTCTTTTGGCATTATGTTGACGGCACATATAGGAGAGTCTTCCTCCATTTAAACTCTTATTTTTACAAAAGATAATATGAGCTATTAAAAGGATTTTATTTATTCTAAGGATAATAGATGAATATTGTATGGATTAATAAAGATTATTAGAAATTAAATCATATTAGATTGAATTAAACTAAATGGGTGGCCTAGAGTGAATTAAGGAAGTAGGATGAATCTTGGATTCCTTGTTGAGGAGGAGGACGGCAAGGACTTGTGGAAGAGGGGGAGTGCCAATTCCTATAGGCACATTCTCCATCTTTTGTTTTCTTTCTTCCAAAATTTCAAATAGCCAAATTCCCATTCTTGATTTTCCTTTTCTTCTCAAACTCTTAAAACGGAAAAAAGAAAGAACATTCTCCTTGTCAAATTCCCATCCTTAAATCTTCTTTCTCTTATTTCCTACTAGCCGAATCAACTATTCCCTTTACCTTTTTTCTTTTCCTCACTAAAATCCAGCCTTACTTAGGTACCATAGCGAATCTAATTCCTATCAAAGTGTCGAAATTTCTTTTTTTTTAGATTAAACTTTACTTGGCCGAATAACTCCCTTGGAAGTGCTGATTTTCTCTTCTCCTATTTGCTCACCTTGGCCGAATGGTATAAGTGGCATAGGCACATCGAGATTTTGCTAAGTGTTCAATCAATTGTATGGTAAGTAGAATTGGCCGAATGCCTATGCTCCTTTTTCCTATCTTTGTCGATTTTACAAGGTGCTAAGTATCTGCTTTGGAAACCGAATCATCTAGGTGTTCAGGATTTTGGAGGTCGTCAACTAAGTTCCATTCGTGACCAATCAAGTGGTAAGAATCGGTTTTCATGGGTTTAGTTCGCAGTATTTAAAAGTCAAGGCTATTGGTTTTGTTTACTAACGGTGGTAATTGGTGAAGCAGATTAGGGAAACGAGTATTGTGATTAAGTATCCAAAAGCGTAAGGGTAAGAGTTCGGGTTCAAAAGGAGAACCCTTTAAATTATTTAATTTGGCCGAATAGGCCATAGGGCTAATCCCATGGTTGGCCGAATGTAGGTACAAAGAGATCTAAGGTGGTCGACTCTTCATTCGGATTTAGATCACTCGGTGGTGACAGTGTGTACATACACACATATAATTTGTTGATATGCTGTTTGTTGTGAATGCTAACTTGATTTTTTATGTAGCATTGATAATATACCATATCGGTATAGTTGGCAATTCGGGTAAGTCCCTGAAAATGTGTATTTGTTATTTGATGCTTTTGGTAAGCATGATGCATTGATACATGAGATTTAAGTATGTGATTGATGCGGATTGATGAGTGGAGGGTAGTATTATCGTGTCGACGGGCACCGGTGTTTTGGTAACACACCGTGACTATATGTCACGGAGGTTTGGTACCTCGGAGGTTTGGTACCTCATAGCGACTTGTCCCTGTGGTTAACACCACCGTGGGTTGGCCCCACTTGAGATATGGGATCGTCTCGCGGTGATTTGGTATCACACGATGGGTTGGCCCCATCAAATGATCTGTCTCGGACACGGTGTTTTGGTAACACATTGTGACTATATGTCACCGGTGGTTTGGCACCACCAAGGGTTTGGTACCACAACGGGGTAGACAATGGCGTTTGGATGGCTAGGTCGGAATTAAATATTCGCATATTAATTGTTATGTGTTGTGTATGAAAATGTTTTAAAACGGGGAAGGGTTACATACTGAGTCTTGGTGACTCACCTTCTCCATTATTTTTTTCAGGTGATGCTTAGATCGCGGACATGGAGCCGGAGGGACTTGAGGAGGCCATGCGGTGGATTTAAAATTAAATGGACTTTAATTTTAGTTATTTTAAATTTTGTTATTGGGATGTTTTATTTTGGATGTAATAAGGCCTCATCATACTTTACTTAGTATTTTCTTATATGTTGGATGTTTTTTTTTACTATAAATTTGAACCACACGTTTTTTTAAATTAACACGAAAAATGTTTTATCGTGCCATCGGGCACATCTGAAGTTTGTCTAATAACTTGACTTAATTAAATTTTCGAATTTAGACTAAGTATGATTTCAACAAGATAGCTTAAAACGAGAAGTTTTCAACAAATCTTAAATTGGTTTTAAAATGGGTTTCAGAAAAAAATTTTTCCGTAACGACCCATATTCGGTCCTAACGTTTGGGCCGGGTTTGGGCTGTTACATTACCCATGGTTTTTTATCCTCTTTGGAGGGGTTTTTCCACTTTAAAATTGTGTGTTTAATTTCTTAACTTATTATGCTATTTTTACTTGTTTATTGCTTAATCGAGTCGGTTACCAACAAGTGGTATCAGAGCTAGTTTAATTTTCGCAGATCAACCCCTTCAGAGATGACAACAACAATGTTTAACATTGAGAAATTCGATGGTGTCACAAATTTTAATTTGTGGCAAGTTTGGATGATGACATTCTAGTTCAGATAGGCTTGAAGAAGGTCATTACCAGGAAAAAGCCCGAGAATCTAAATTAGCCAGAATGGAAAGAACTTGATGAAAAGACCATGTTTGCAATCTAGTTGTGCCTAGCTAATAGGGTATTGCAAGATGTATTGATGGAGAATACCTCATTCGCCTTGTGGAAAAGGTTAGAAATTCTTTATGAAACTAAGTCTTTAGCTAATTGTCTAGTGTTGAAACAATGTCTATTTACGTTTCGCATAAATGAATGTGAGCTTCTTAGAGATCACATTAGTCAATTCATTACCATTTTAAATTATTTAAATAATGTTGAGGTTCAGATTGGGGATGAAGATCAGGCTATACTATTATTATGTTCTTTACCCACTTCATACAAGTCTTTCAAGGAGACCTTGATTTATGGCAGAGACAAACTCTCGTTCAGGTAGCAAGGTAGATAGGCAAGCTTCCATTTTTGTAGCATCAAAGAAGCGAGACAAAAGGTGTCACTATTGTAAAAAGTTAGGTCACGTCAAAGCAGATTGTTATAAATTGCAAAATAAAAGGGCTACTGAGAGTAATGAGGAAGATGTAGCTGATGCTAATTTGGCTGACAAAAGTGGTTATGATTTCTTGTCAGTGTCAACGAATGAAAGCTCCAAGCTTACGTCCGAGTAGATCCTAGATTCGGGATGTTCTTTCCACATGTGTCCCAATAGAGAATGGTTCTCCACATATAGTTCGGTTGAAGGTTGAGTTGTGAACATAGGAAACGATTCATCTAGTAAGGTAATTGGTATTGATACTATTAAAATTAGGATGCACAATGGGACGATTAAAACACTTTCAGATGTTAGGTATGTACCTGATTTACGAAAGAATCTCGTCTCTTTGAGTATTTTAGACTTGAAAGGTCGCAGAATCAACATTGAGTCGAGCAAAATTAATGTGTCTCGTGGGGCTGTCGTTTTGTTAAAAGGTAAAATGATCGCCAGCCTTTATATTCTAAAGGTTCTATAGTGACTGGTGAAATCAGACATCCCTCGTTCGTTACGGAGTTGAAGTCAACTCATTTAGAGCGAGGCAACTTGGTTATAGGAGGAAAAAATGTATGATCGTTTTCTTGAAGAGAGGTTCTCTTTTGGATGCAGGTTTTGAAAAGTTAGGGCACTATGTTCATGAAAATTAGATTCAGGTTAGTTTTGATTTGGTAGTGCACAAGTCGAAGGCTAGACATCTTCCACTTCTAAGCACAGATTTGACTTAGTTAATTCCCTGCATAGTTCAAGATAGGCTCAAGGCGGGTTTTGGCAAAGATGGCATTGTGGAAATATTAGTTAATGTGGAGATTTGTTGAGTATGCCTCATATTTCAGTCAAATAAGAGATTCTAGAAGATTTAGTATTTATTAGCATAATTTATTTGACCTACGAATTTAGCTTATAAATAGACTCTTTTACAACCTTTAGAAAATACATCCCATTAGATATTAGAACTCATAACATTGGAGAATATTGTGTTTATATTTTGAGGGTTCTTTGTTTTTGATTTTTTAGGATTTAGTTTTATCTCCATCTTTTGTACTCTTCGTTCTTTTACCATTATAGTAAAATTATATTTGCCTGTGATTTTTTCTCCTCTTTGGAGGAGTTTTTTCACTTTAAATTTGTGTGTTCAATTTCTCAATTTCTTCCGCTATTTTTACTAATTCGTTGCTTAATCAAGTCGATCACCAACATATCTTAACTACTTAATTAACAAACTTTGCATCATCATTCTTTTCTATTCTTTATACCAAACAAAACAATTAAAGCAATGCCAAGTGATATGAATTCAAACAGTTTCAATTCCTTTCTCCTCTCCAAAATGGTACTATGAAAAGCTTACACCCAAAGCATGGGTGCATTGTTTCTTGAAGTAGATTAGAATTTATCATCTTTTAAATAAAATTGATATTTTTCCCTTCTCTCTTGTTGCCACATGTTCCTATCAACATGTATAATTATTTTATTCTATTCATTATGAGATTAATTAAAATAATATATAGCTCCTAGTGAAGGTTCAACTACTCAACCTGTTAAACGACTAGGTAGTAGCTTATCATGTATCGGAAATATAATTATATTTCTACTCAATGGACTGGAATATGTTGAATAAATTTATCAGTTATATAACTTTTAATATAATGTATTATGAATAATATCTTACCTTTTAAAAAAATAATCTTAAAATACTCGTTTGAAAACCTTTATTTATAAATTAATCAAAACCCAGCTACTTGATAATATTAATTATTAAGTACAACATCATACTTTGACTATTCTCTACAATGAACTTGCTGCAAAAAAAAACAAGAGTAACAAGTTAATTTATTGATCAGTGTGTATATCCAAGAAGAGCATTAGGTAATACCTCCACGGTTAGAAGGTTAAATTTAACCCTCAAGGTTGCAAAAAGACATGTATGTATGCAATTCTGAACTTAGATGATTTCATGAAATTCAAGTATTTTGATGGAACATGAAAAAGAATGAAGATATCCGTACGTATTCCATAAAACAAGGTTGATGTGTTGAGTGCAATTAGAGTAAGCTTCGAATGGGCTGGTAAAAAGGATGGTCATGCAAAGAGGGTTTTGCAACTATTATTTTGCTATACCTTATTATTACTACTAAATTAAATCTTACATAATATGGGTTTGATTTAAATAGTGAATATAAATAATTTTAAAAATTCTTATAACATAAATGAAGTACATGTAACGTCGGGACAAGAGCAAGAAGAAAGACGTGCACCCCACTTTCTCACCTTCCAACAAAATAAAATAAACCCTAAATTTTCCCATCACTCCCTCCCATTAAATTTTCCAAAGAAAAAGTTTTTTCATTGAAAATACAAAGAAACCATAGCTCCCCAAGGCCTTGATAGTCCACACCCCCCAAAACCAAGGCAAATATAAATCCAACAAATTTCTTGGAAATTTTTAAAAAGGAACTTGTACTTACTACACATCAAAAAGTCTAATTGTACCCCTAATCCTTGTATTTTTAAATATTTAAATTTTAGTTTACTTAATTTAATAAATTTAATCTCTCTACTAGTTTGATTTAAAATTAAAGTTAAATCAACTTTTGTTAAATTTTAAATATATGTTACCAATTAAACTTTAATACTTAAATAAAATATTACATATTACGCAAATTTATTAATAATATTATCAATTGGATAGCATAAGTACTAAATATAAAAAGTTTGAAAGAGCATAGAGATAAGGGCATAGTTACACAAGAAGGAAATAAAAATATATACTTTTTTTGGGGTTCATTTCTTGCCCTTAGCAATTCCTTAGCTTTGATCGGTTATCATACTTACTTGCTTTCCACTAGTTTCTCTCTCTCTCTCTCTCTCTCTCTCTCTCTCGGCCAACTTTTCTAGAGAGTTGAATTCTTCCATCAGTTCTCTTGTTGTTCAAAGCCTTGATTCGGTCGTATCACTACCCAAAACAAGATCCAAACCTAGTTTTCTATTGCTTTGTTTATAATCTTTTTTCTTTCTTTTCGTGAGCTCAAAAACTTGAAAACCATGGCTAATCTATGGTGGGCGGGGCAAGTAGGGCTACAGGGAATGGAAACATCAGCTACTTCATCATCTCCAATGAAGAAACCAGATCTGGGTATATCCATGGCAAACAATGGAGAAACAGGCAGTGGAGGAACCGGAGAAGACGAAGAAGACAAAGAGCATAGCGATGAACCCAGAGAAGGTGCCGTAGAAGTCTCCACTCGTCGTCCCCGAGGTCGACCAGCAGGCTCCAAAAACAAGCCCAAACCACCTATCTTTGTCACCAGGGATAGCCCTAATGCACTGAGGAGTCACGTTATGGAAATAGCTAATGGTTCTGATGTAGCTGAAACCCTAGCTCAGTTTGCAAGGAGGAGACAAAGAGGGGTTTCAGTTCTTAGTGGGAGTGGAACCGTCACTAACGTTACACTCAGACAACCTTCAGCTCCTGGTGCAGTGATGGCTCTTCATGGTAGGTTCGAGATTTTGTCTTTAACTGGTGCGTTTCTGCCTGGACCAGCTCCTCCAGGGTCAACCGGGTTAACTATATACCTAGCCGGTGGTCAAGGACAGGTTGTTGGAGGTAGTGTAGTAGGGTCACTGATGGCATCAGGGCCTGTCATGGTTATAGCAGCAACGTTTTCTAACGCTACATATGAGAGGCTGCCTTTGGAGGAGGAAGAAGAAGGAGCTGGTGGAGCTCAAGGTCAGCTTGGTGGTGGTGGTGGTGGTGGTGGAAGCGGTGGATCCCCACCAGGGATTGGCAGTGGAAGTGGAAGTGGAGGACATCAACAAGGCGGAATAGGTGGCGGTGGTGGTGATGCTCCAGGGTTGCAAGTTTATAATAATTTGCCACCAAATTTGGTTCCTAACGGTGGACAGTTGAACCATGAGGCTTATGGTTGGGCACATGGTGGCAGGCCACCATATCAGTAAACATAAGAGAAAGTAGAATAGAAAAAGAAAAAACATTGCTTGTGAGAGATTTAGATATATGCTTTCACTTTCATTACTTTGCATAATAAGATGATGTTTAGTTTCTTACGAACTTCCTTTCTTCTCTTCTTTCTTTCTTTGTTAGATCATAAGACAGCATAAAATATCACTAATTATATATTTAGTGAATTTTTCCATGAATTATTAAAAAAACCTCCATTTTCATTGCATTTCACAAGCTTACAATTCATTTCTTTTTTCACATCTTCGAATATTTTCAATTAATTGTTTTTGGATCATTTTATGTCAAAAATGGTTTGAATTCCATATTTTTACTACTATGTTGCAGACTATAGTTAATGTCATGATTTTACTATCAATTTTCTGTTCCAAGCAAAGATTTTTCTGCATTTTATACGACTATATGCATTTTCTGTCCCTACTTCCTTCATAATCAACTAAAAAGACATAAGATGATTGACTGGGAGCTAAAGCTCAACTTCAAAAGCATACCTCCATTTTACAACAGTGCATCTCTTTTTCATGTTTAGTTTACTTATGTTTCTAGATTGGTATGATGTAATTTAGGTGAGAGGATGTTGGTACTTGAGAATTTATTTTACATTTATGCATCATCTATCAATTCAAACAGTTGATAACAACAATATCACCTCATTTTTATTAATTACCTATTTCATCCTTATCACTTCAATTTACTTTTGTTTTCATAAAGTTATTATTATTTATATAAAATAAAAGGATCATAAATGTTAAATTGAAGTTTAAATATATCAAATACAAGATGATTGCATGAATTAAGTTTATTTTCTGCTGGATTTAAAAGTTTTGGAGTAGTTATCATGTTTGTGCCTCAAACTAGGTAATGAGGTAAGCTATAGGTAAATTTTTAATTAAATTGGTCTCTTAATTAATTGAGTATTAATTTAATTGAATAATACTTTTATTGAGTATTAATTCAATTGAACAAATATAATCTTAAAATATCGTTAATTCAATAAAAGTAGTATGAAAGTCTTTATATCAAAAAGTAAGATTGTATTTTGTCATATTTACTCAAAAAATAGGTAAATCAATTCATGTACATTAGATAAAAAAGTAAATTTATCCTTTCTAATAGAAATTTCATCTGGTGTGGCTGACAAAATAACCAGATAGTTATACGTAACGTGTCACGTGTATCCCATTTTGATGTACAAAGTCAATTTAACAGCAAAAAAGAATATAATTTTAACAAAAAAATCAATTACCTTTTAATCTAATATACATACACCAATTTACCAATTTTTTGAGTATAACAAATAAAATACATTTCAACTGTTAGTATTACCTCTCTTATTCGGCTGGGAAGTGCGAAAGCAATAATGGTACTCGGCTTCATGCCATGCCATGTGCTATGCAAATTCTCGTATTCACCATTATTTTTTTAATTTTTGTGCATCATCCTTGAACCTTGAGTTTTTTTTCATATTTATACACATGTAAATCGAAATCTGAGAAAAAAAACAATTACAAATGCTAAAATCCAAACCCTTTCATCCACATAACACCCTTTTGAAAGGTGCATAAATGAATCAACTAAACTGGGGGTAACGTTAAGTTTCATGAGTTTTGGCATGCTTCTTGGCTTACCTTTAAAATAATTCCAAGTGCAGCAGTGAAATTCAATGGCAGTCTGCAGAAGGAACACAAATGGAAGCAAATCAAACATTCTTTAAAAAATATGAATACATGATGGAATGTGCATTGAATTTTGCACAAAACAGCATCTTTCAAGGCATTACTACATGTAAGACTACTGTTTTTCAGTATTCACATTTGCAGAAGTAAGAAACGAAAGCATCATGAGACTTAAAACTAACTAGATCGATAAAAAGTTCGATCACAGTCGTTGCTCCTTAAGTTCCAAATGCTCATTTAGGTATATTTCCATCTTTACTGGCATAGCTGCAGAGGATTTAAACCATGGATTTCATGCAACCCTTTCATCTACAACATGAGCAAATGTCAGAAGTAATGATAAAGTCCGAAACAGTGGTATTGGCATAAATTTTTTTAAGACTATGAATGTGAATGATTTCGATATGACGGAACAATGTAAAAGATATTAGCATATTATACATAGATCTGTCATAAAGTGAAACTAGAATCCAGTTTCTTGAAGTAACGTTTTTGAATTTGTCCTCCAGCAGCAAGAATCTTAAGAAATCGGGTTTTTGAATTTGTCCTCCAGCTACAAGAATCTTAAGCTTTGGCTGATGGATTAACTTGAAAGTATACAACAAGGGCTGCACAGTCATCATCCTCATCCTATTACAATCTATTAAGGTAAATAAAGCTATTAAATCAAGTTAATGGCAAAAGATCAGCATGATGTCCATAAAAAGGCTGGTTTTCTAAACAGTCAAAAGGATTCTAGAGTTTAGCAAACATCAAGGACCCTCTTCACATGGATTCACATGATGATGACATTGTTAATGAACACCTTAGTAATTTCACCTAGTTACTTGCACAACATTCTAATGGCAAAGCAGTGAGAGTGGTGGAACCCACGTTGGATTTAATAATTAATTTTTTTTATTAAAATAACCTTCAACTAAAGCCAAACAATAAATAGCTATTCCTTTATCTGCCCTAGTTGTCTTTCTAAGTGTAATTTTACCAATGTTTGCAGCCCTGGCTCTTCTTAAAAGTTGAACAAGGTAATTAAACTATAATACTTTTAAGAGGGAATCCGGAAAATCGATATTATGGAAATGTGGTCCACCCAAATAAAGCCTAATCTGTATAATTGCAAACGATTAATTTATTTATTGATAATGGAGAATCATGCATCAGCAATTGAAATTTGAGAGCAATTTCACTTTCCAGGTCTAAAATGATGAATTATTTTATTCATTGCATGTACCTGCCGTGGGGTACATGGCGTTCTCAGCGAATTAGGTGCCATTTGACCTAACTTTCAAAAAGTTGCACCTCCTATCCGGTTAGATAATCTCAAATTGTTTCGATTTTCCAATCAAATAACACCACGTTCATCCATTTTAACATAGTCTACTAAAGCAGGAGTACTTTAATGCACTCACTTGTTTCAGTTCCCTGATGAATCATTATTCGTGATGCAATCCTTAAATTATAAAATGGTCACCAGCTACCAATATTCATCTCCTGAAGGGAACTTGCAAACTAGAAAAGCAAGTTAAAACTAAAGAAGAGTCTACTCAAAGCAAGAGCCAAACGTGAAAACCGCTCACCAAGCTACAACCTGTCATTTTTATTGAACAGCAATCTTCAGTATCCGTACACGGATGGAAGATCCAAATAAATGATTCATCAACTACTCATGTATGGAGGCTAAAGATTGCTGCTAAACAAAAACAGAAAATGAAAGGAAAGAAAGGGCTGCGGTTATGATTTTATCCAGACGTCTTCAACTAATGTACAAAACAAGGGGACAGCTATAATTTTTGTAGTTACTAGCACTCTTTAGATGTTAAATGAGTCATTTATGTTTTTCTCCAAAGTTTCTAGTTGTAGTTTTAATTAGAGGGTTGCAGGATGGGACCCATATATTTGTATGAATTCAATGATGGGATCAGATCATGTTGGAGTATGCAATATGAAGGTACTTTCATATTCACTTCCTACAAGATTCTTTCCATCTATAGCTCAATACAGTCCGAATTTTGAAGTCAATAACTATGAAGTTGTTTTCTCTCCCCTACTGTTGATTACTTCTGCAGTTTATGGATCATTAAATCCTGATACATGGATGATTATGCAGCTGGGGGATGCCAAACCTTAAGGCACTAGAGAGGCTATCACATATATGTAAAACTAATATTTGATAACCGTCATAATAATTAACTTTTCATAGTCCATATCTGAGAAGTAGGAGGAAGGCCTTTTTAATTCGGTGACCGACTATCGGTTTATGAGGCATAAATGTTCTTTTCAATCCTATTATGCACATCAGCAATTAAGCTAGATTAATTTAGTTTTCATTTGTTAGCATTTAGGGTGCTATATGGCAAGTCTACAACAAATAAATATCCATTTTGTCTTGATCTTAATGTTTATCAGTTTTCTCAACTAAAACTTAGAAAAGTCAAAACGGAAGTTTATATGGCTCTTCAATCCCGGATTTTAAACCTTAGAAAGCTACATGTGTTGCATGCAGGCATACAATCTTCATTTAAATACCATCTCACTTCCATTAGAAATACAAAGAAAAGAGACACGAACAATTAATTAAAACAAAACAAAAACTAATATTTTACAATAATAAGCAGGTTTCATTCAAGATATATATATATATATATATATATACTGGAACTTCCACAGAACTGAATCAAAACCATCATATTGGAACAATAATGGCATATTAAACCTTACCAACGTCTGCACAAGTAAAGGATGGGATGTCAATCTTTTGCTCTTGCAGTGCTCCAAATTACTGTTGCTTGATAAGCTGGAATTGTGGAGCTCTGCTTATCATTATGCATGCCGAAAACAATTGAATGCAGGCAGAAGGGGGAGTGGGGGACCATTAACATATATATCAAAAAGTAAGGGGGCATATTGATATTTTTCCATTTTCAGTAAATTTACAAAAAAAGATAAGAGTGCAGAAATGGGCAACTGTAGAAGAAGACAAAAGATGGGCTATTGGTACCAATTTCAAGGAAAAGGGTCCCACTACAGAAACCAGATCTAGTTGACAATCTGACTGATTAAGATTTTGCCTACCACATGTATCATGATGTGAACATCTTAGCTGCTAGAACCCCTAAAATTCCGCCTGGATTTTGGTTAGCCTGAACACTGTCCAATGCTTCTTTGAGTTTGCCATGTACATTTCTAACCTTAGCATTCATACGTTTCTCTTTCAAGTTTAAACAAACATATGCAAAAAGAATCCATGGTCAAAACTTAAGAAAGGCGTTATGCACACAACACAAAAATAAATGCATGGGACAAGACTACGAGCAACATATTAAAGACTTCATTCAATTATTGACATCAGGACTCCAGATGCATGCATATAGAGATGGTGGCAAGTTGACCTTAATCTCATGCATGATACAAGATATGAATGCCCCATCAACCCCTCCCCTGCATATATGCATTTTCTTTTGAGGGAAGAGAGTGATGGGACATTCATATCTTGTTTTATGCATGAAACTAAGGTTAACTTGCCACATTCTCTATCTGCATTCATCTTGAGTCTTGACATGTCAATAATGAAAGTGAAGTATTTAATATGAGTGAACTGCTACAAAGAAAGGGAGACAATATTTTTGTTGGTTGGGAACATTTAATATTTTCTACATTTTCATTTGTTTTCAGTATTAAAAACATTTAATAACGTTGACCTAAACATTAAAATAATTAACCAGTGAGACTATTATAATTTAACAGTTTTTATGGTTACAGAAGCAACATGCTGAAGAAAGAAACCACTGAAAGCTAGACCAAGAGAGAAACCATGATCAAATGGAAGCATTACCAGTAAGTAGCATACCCTGCCAAATCCTATATATAGAGGAATGCTGAGTTTTCTGCACTCATTTCCACAATTTAGCAAGAAGTTTATTCACACACAACCTGTGATGATTCAAGCGCAACATATATTCTGATGCTAATTTTATGAAAGTATTTATCTTTCCCATTCGCTTGCTAGATATGAAAGAGAATTCGACACGGTGTGCCTGCTCCAAAAATTACTTGACCGACCTCCAAAGGTTGCCAATATTTGCTAGCCTATTTCTTAACAATGTGAGTCGTAAACGGCATGGCCAGCGGAAATAAGTAAACGAAAACTAAACGAAAACTGTAAGGCCTCGTGGATTATTGGTCAGGGGCCTTTGAATATACAAACGATGAGTGAGAAACAAACCAAATTCAATTCTGCATCACCATATGCATGTATCTACATAGTTGAAGATGATAGCATGTATCTATGCAGTATGCCACATGCGAAAGTCTAAGCGTAGCACTCACTAACCTATTCCATCTTGACAGATATTCAAGAGGAATGATCAAGATTAGGGTTATTGAAATGATTATGACAGTACATATATGTGTCCAAGGCCCTAAAATCGGACTTCTCTGGACCAAGGACTTATTTAGTTGACATAAATTAACACTACAAAACATTAGTTCTATGATACGCTGAAGGAACAAATAACTTCCATCTTTTGTTCTTCTCCATGCGATCGGACTGAATGATACCATTCCGCAGGCTTAGAGCTGTCATAACTGTTTAGGATGTCTTATGGGAAAAATGATTATTGAATATCAATTTTCCATTCCTTGTACAATGTCCTCTACATGAAATTGTAAGCCGACCATCAGCAATTTCCTTTTGTTGGCATTCTGATAAGAGAAAAATCTGTCACCGTAAGCCATACGGAGAGAAAAATATGCACATCTAGTCATTCACCGAAAAAAAGAAGCCCTCTTCCAACCGTACCTTAAGTTGTGCTGCTGACCAATAAATTTATGTGGGCTTCTGGAATTTACCGTGTACCCATACTCTTTGCATGCTCTTCCCGGTTCGGCGATTCACTGACTTCACACAACAATATTCAATCTCTAGCTGCAAGTGCAAATAATTTAACATTCAACACCACTAGCAGTCAAATTAACCTCGAACTTCTCGAGGGTTTCTATCTTCAGATATGACAAAGTAGTTATAAAATAGAAGTCTATAAATTCCGAGAAGGTTTCGTTCTCTCTTTGATGTAAAGGGTCAGGCAAACCACACACAAATGCGCTAGAAACCATTCCAGAGTGAGATTTATGCAGTAAAAGTCAAACCAATGGTGGTGAAGCAACTTATATCTTGGCACAAATCCAGGTTATAAGAATTACAAACTTAAAATTTTCCCAATACCCAATTTTGTACCTCGATGAAGCCAGCACAATTGAAGAGATTTTTGGCAGTATCTAAACAGAAAAAATATGAACGGGTGCCATCTGAACGCATGTATTCCCTGAACCCAACTCTTTGGTCCGGTTCAAATCTCAGCATTGTCATATCATAGAGACCTGGATTCCATCAAACTGAAACTTTTGTAAACTGATTCTGGAAACAACCTTTTATTCTTTTCAAAAGCACTAAATTTAGCTACAAATACTGTCAGATTACAGTTTCCTAATAAGGAATATTCATTATATTAAATAGAATCCTGTAGATATTTTGTATTAAATAGAATCCTGTAGATATTTTATTTATTGCTATCCCTAACTTTAAGGCTGTGTTTTAAGGCTGTAGATATTAGTGTAATTTCTTGTGAAATAATAAGAACAGAAAAAGCCTATTTCTAACAGGGTATCAGATTAGACCGATTTAAGAATTTTTTTCGGTAATCTTTTACTCCCACAAACCTCAAGCACCTTCTTTTGTTCAAAAGAATTATGTCCGAAATTATCCAAACCAATACCAATGGGGATAGTTCAAAATCTCTATGAAAACTCCAACCAAACAAGTGAGTTGCGAGAATATTCAAGTGGCCTCAAGTTAAATGGGAAGAATTACAGAGTGGTCTCACCGGTTCATACGTTCTTGAAGGGCGGAGGAAAGTGAATCACTTACTCGACACAGGACCTAAAGAAGGAGATCCTCGGTTCTTTGCTTGGGATGAACAAGACTCTATGGTCATGTCTTGGTTATGGAATTCTATGGTGCAAATCGGTGACACATGCATGTTTCTTAACTCATCCAAAGAAATATGGGAGGTCGTGAAGCGACTTATTCTAAAGTTCGAGATGCTACTCAAATCTATGAAATCAAGACTAAGATTTCATCCACCAAGCAAGGAAGTCGTTCCATCACGGAATATTCTAATCTTTAGCAAAGCTTATGGCAAGAGATGGATCATTACCGGTGCATTAAAATGCAATGCAGTCGATCAAAGACTCACAAAAGGTTCGTTGAAAAGGACCGAATTTATGATTTTCTTGTTGGGCTAAATGTTGAATTTGATGCGATAAGAGTCCAAATACTTGGAAAGGAGGAGCTACCATCACTAAATGAGACACTCGCGATAGTTCGTCTTTGAAGAAGGAAGAAGAGGAGTTATGCTTGAAGATAATCGAGTAGATGGTTACGCCTTAGTTACAAAGGTGTCGGTGAGAGGAAAATTGCCATGGAACAACCAACCGGCAATGATATGAAGCGTAAAGATTCTACAAGGCCTATTAAAAGGAGTCTCATGGTGCACCCATCAAAAAAATCTCGTCACACAAAAGAACATCTTTGGAAGCTCCATCTAAGCCACGCACAATTAAAAGGAATTTTTCCAAACCAATGGACAACCAAAGGAACAAGGGCAAGCAAATATAACACGACGATGGATGAAGAATAGAATTCGTGTTTTTAATAAAGACGAAATTGAGAACTTAAAGACGTTCTTTGGGATCATTGGAAAAGTCTTTTTCCACGTACTTGCGCTTTACGCTTTGGTATTTCCTATTCTCAAAATTCTAATGTCTCGGACACGATCCACCAATGTCTTGGGTCATTGACTCAGAGCTCTGAACCATATGACCCACTCCTCACACAAATTTGTTTCATATGCACCTTGTCCTCGTAATAGAAATATTACAACAGCTGATGGTTCTGTGATAACGGTGGTTGGTCAAGGTGATATTGTTATAAATAAGACCTTTACTCTTAAAAATGTCCTTCATGTTCCTAAACTATTTCCCAACCTTCTCTCCGTCTAAAAACTTACGAGGGACTCTAATTGTAGTGTGGTTTTTTATCCCAATCAATGTTTTTCCAGAATGAATCTGAAGAAGATGATTGGACAGGCTAAGGAAGCAAATGGCCTATATTATCTTGAAGAATCTAGTGAAGAAATTAGTGCTCTGAATTCCTCACCGTTATCTTTCCTATCAAAGTCTGTTCAAGCTCATAAAGACCAAATTTGGCTCCATCACCTCCACCTTGGTCATCATTCGTTTCCAGCCCTTAAATTTATGTTTCATTCCTTGTTCAAAGGAATAAATGTTGAAAATTTCCATTGTGATGTTTGTGAACTTGCCAAACATAAACGTACCTCCTTTCCCGTAAGCAATAAAAGAACATCCGCTCCTTTTACTCTTATTGATAGTGATATTTGGGGACCATCAAACATTTCAAACATCTCTGAGGCTCGGTGGTTTGTTTCCTTTATGGATGATTGTACCCGTGTGTCTTGGATATTTCTTTTAAAACAAAAATATGATGTAAGGTCTGTTTTTACAACCTTTTACAACCTGATCAAAACACAATTTGGGGATGCAATAAAACGGTTTAGGACAGACAATGCCAAAGACTATTTCAATCAGTTTCTCTCCTCATATTTTCAAGAAAAAGGCATTCTCCATGAGTCCTCTTGTGTTAACACACCCCAACAAAATGGTATTGTCGAAAGAAAGAATGGTCACATTTTAGCTATTACTAGAGCTCTATTGTTTCAAAGCAATGTCCCTAAACAATACTAGGGAGAGGCTGTTTTAATTGCTACTCATTTGATAAATAGGTTGCCTACAAAGGTCCTTGACTCTCGAAGTCCTATACAAGCTCTATCGAAATTTTTTCCTGATTTCAATACCTCAGATCTTCCTCCCAAAATATTTGGGTGTGTTGCCTTTGTCCATGTCCATTCTCAGAATAGGGGAAAACTCGATCCACGAGCTGTCAAATGTGTCTTTCTCAGTTATTCCTCTACACAAAAAGGGTACAAATGCTACAATCCAGCTACAAAAAAATTTTTTGTTTCAACTAATGTCACTTTTGTAGAAGAAGAAAATTTTTTTACTCGTCCTTATCTTCAAGGGGAGAACTTATTCACAGAAGATAAGGGTAGAGAGTTTTTCTTCTTGATTTTCCACTTCATCCATTTGCCTAACTTAATTTTCCACTCCTATTCAAGACCAAACACTCATTTCTTACCTACCAACCAAATTTCCCCACCTTGACCCTATGCAACCTGAAATAGAGCCTACTACACCTAAGTCACCAAAAGGAATTCAGGACACTACTCGGCCTTTACTAGTTTACTCAAGGAAGAAGGCACCGGTGCAAGTTCAATCATCTTCTTCGGATAAACAACCTACTACTCTACAACCCGAGGTAACTACTGAACCTACTTTGAATACTACTGAAAATTCAGATCAGAAAGACTATGATTTTCCTATTGCTATTAGAAAAGGAACTAGGGCCTGTACAAAACATCCCTTGTACTCATCCATGTCCTACAAAAATTTGTCCCATAACCACAAAACCTTTCTTACTAGCCTAAATTCAATCTCCATTTCCAAAACTGTATCCAAGGCATTAAATAATGAGAATTGGAAAAATACCATGAAGGTTGAAATGGAAGCACTTGAAAAAAATAAGACATGGGATTTGGTAAAATTACCGAAAGGAAAGAAAACAGTTGGATGTCGCTGGGTGTATGCAGTAAAATACAATTCAGATGGCTCTTTGGAGAGGTACAAAGCAAGATTAGTTGCTAAAGGGTACACTCAAAAGTATGGAATAGACTACCTTGAGACATTTGCCCCAGTTGCAAAGATGAACACTGTGAGAGTGTTGTTGTCACTTGCTGCCAACAGAGGCTGGAAACTACCGCAGGTTTGACATTAAGAATGCTTTCTTACATGGTGATCTTGAGGAGGAAGTCTATATGGATGTTCCACCGTGGTTTGGTTCGAGATCTGAGATGTAGTTTGCAAACTAAAAAGGCTCAGACGGACTCAAACATCCCGAGAGCTTGGTTTGGAAGATTTACCAAAGTGATGCTCAAGTGGGGTATAAACAGAGTCAAGGAGATCACATTCATTTGTAAAGCACTTATCTTCGGGGAATGACCGCTTTGTTAGTCTATGTAGATGACATTATAGTGACAGGTGATGATTTGGAAGGAATGGAAAATTTGAAGAAATGCCTAGTAAAAGAGTTTGGGGTCAAAGAGCTTGGTAAATTAAAATATTTCCTTGGTATTGAAGTAGCACACTCTCGGGAAGGAATCTTCATATCTCAGCAAAAATACATAATTGATTTGTTGACAGAGACGGGCAAGTTGGGATGTAAACCAGCAGAGACACCCATAGAAGTGAACCACAAACTTGGAAATGCACTAGAAATGCAGTAGTTGATAAGGGTTCATATCAAAGACTCGTAGGGAAGCTCATTTACTTGTCACATACTAGACCGGATATTGCCTATGCAGTTGGTGTTGTAAGTCAGTTCATGCACAATCCTAAAGAGTCACATCTTCGAGCTATATACCAGATTCTACAGTACTTAAAAGGCACTCCAGGTAAAGGAATCCTATTTAAGAAAGGGGAGAATTTAACCCTTGAAGCCTATACTGATGCAGATTATGCAGGATCTATGGTTGATAGAAGATCAACCTCGGGCTATTGCATATTTCTGGGAGGCAACCTTGTAACTTGGAGAAGTAAAAAACAAAATGTTGTGGCTAGATCTAGTGCAGAAGCAGAATTTAGAGCGATGGCTCTTGGAATTTGTGAATTATTATGGCTGAAAATTATTTTGGAGGATTTGAAGACCAAGTGGGAAGGTCCAATGAAGCTGTATTGTAATAATAAGTCTGCTATCAATATTGCACATAATCCAATGCAACATGATCGTACGAAGCACATTGAGGTTGACAGACATTTCATCAAGGAGAAACTTGACAATGGCCTAATTTGCACTCCATATGTGTCCACTGATGGTCAACTGGCAGATATCCTAACTAAAGGATTATCTGGGAAGACCTTTCAGAAACTAGTAAGCAAGCTGAGAATGGATGATATCCACTTCCCAGCTTGAGGGGGAGTGTCAGATTACAGTTTCCTAATAAGGAATATTCATTATATTAAATAGAATCCTGTAGATATTTTATTTATTGCTATCCCTAACTTTAAGGCTATGTTTTAAGGGACAACATCCCTAAAATCAGTTTGCTTCCTAGTTTAGAGTTTCCTAAAGTTAGGCTCACTATGTATATAAATATTAGTGTACTTTCTTGTGAAATAATAAGAACATAAAAAGCCTATTTCTAAAAAATACAAGGTCTGATGAAAAACTACAGTCAAGCATTTTACAATAACTGAAAGCAGTAGCATTGTGATTTGTTGATTAATACCATAGTCCCTAAATAAGAGCATGCCGCCCGGTTTTAAGACAGAAAAACACTCTCGCAGGGCTGTTGGCATTATTTGGAGCGGTACTGCCGATAGAGTGAATATCTGACACATTATGTAGCAGAGAAAACATATCAAAATCCATATATAGTAGACTCAATAGTATTTTATATCTATTTTTCATATAGTATAATAATTTCAGGATAATGCTTTTTTTTTTGTTGGGGGGAGGGGGGATGAATATTGCAGAAAAAAAAGGTACTTGCAAAGGAAAGGAAATTTGAAAATCAATGCAATTCGCAGCTATTTGAAATGCTAGAAGAACAAAACATAAGTGGCATTCTACCACCACTACCTAAACCATGTATTCAATTTGTAGACTAACCATGACACTCTGTACCAAAACACGTCAATCTAGCACCAATTTAAACAAGAGGTGAAGAATACACTCAACCACTTCTAAATGATGGCATGCCTTGTTTTCCAGGCTAGTTTCCCGTTACGCATCCTGAAGCACTATCTTCACTTTAGAAGCTTACACTCTTACCTTTCCAGCATAGTAGGTTACAATCCTCTTTCATTTTTTCCCCACCGTTTACTAATAATTATTGGATGTTGTACCTAATAATGTGGTTTAGGGGAGAAAACAGCAGTAAACAAGAGAATTAGGGTTGTAAAACTAGTTTGGAAGAAGTTGGAACTCTAAAGAACTTAGGGTTTAAAAAAAAACTCTAGTTTCTTTATACTAATGAGAAAATAATAATGCTATAGCTGTAAATCTGTTACAGCATATTTATAATAGACTCTCTTGCAAGAAAAGTTACTAAACCTTTTTACAAATAAAGTTTTACTCTTAACCCTAGATTTAACCCTCAAGAAAAACAATATAAATAATAAAGCTTCTGCATCATTCTCCCAGGCTTGGAAAATTCAGCTCCGGTGAGAACACTTTCACCACTTTCAGCATAAATGGACCAGCTCTTTGTAGTTCTTCATGATTAATAACTTTGTTGGTTCAACCTGTGCCCTTTTGTCTTGTTCATTCTTTAATTTGAAATCCATCTCCAAACATTGCTTTTGAAGTAACACCAAATCCCACTGTATTTGAGTAAATCTCTCTTTCAAACAAAACAACTTGCCGCATGTTCTCACAGTTCTCTAGTGGTTTCAAGTTCCACCTCCAAATCCTTGAACTACGTTGCAAGGAATTGTCTAACTGCAACTTCTTGATTCAACATTGATATAAGATCTCCCATGTCTGTTTTTGCTGTCGTGAGTCTCCTATCTATATTTCCAGCTCTAGACTTCTCTATGTCTGTCACAAACAGTATCAAGGGACTGCCTTTTCTTTCATTCAATGCAACCTCAAAAGGTTCATTAACAACTAGCTTGTCAATTGCACCTCCAAAACTATCCAAGCACAATGAATTAGCAGCACAGAAGAAACCAGGATTTTCTTCACAAAAATCACCAAGGTCATTGCTCTAGAGAACAGATCTGTCATACTTGACCCCAAATTTTGAGGAACCATTTGCTTCAAAAGCAAGGACTACTTTGCTCCGAACACCAGTCGTTGGCCTCCTTAAAGTAGTTGTGGAGAGGAAAGTCCAAAAGGTGATGTGGTACCTACAAACTTAACAATATCACCTTTCTTAAATGTATATTTTTAGATGGAGAAGTAGATACTTCCAGCTTTGGCAAAGCATGGGAGCTCAGTGAAGAACCACCTGTTGTATCAGCTTCCACACTGGAAGTCGGTTTATTTTGCTGCAAAAGAGCAGTTTGTGCTGTTCTTTTCGCATATATAGATGCCCTTTCAACTCTTGAAGACTTTTTTACACTATCAGCTTCAATTCATGTTGACCCAGATCCTAAATAAGCTATAGCATAATAGCTTACGTCCATATAAGCATCTAATGTTGGAAAAAGCTGTGATTCAAATTTTCTTCCCTAATAAACATGATCGATAACATCTTTATTAACAACAATAAAACGTATTACATCCTCTCTTTTCCATCCCGAAGAATTGTAGATCACAACAATCAAGTTCCTTTCAAGAGACAGGTCAGTTTTTGATACAGGCCAGTAAGTTAGAAGTGGACAATGCTGGAAATTGGTGGTTGAGTTTCTAATGGATGACTTCAATCAGTTAAGCAAGCAAGTGAAGATGAAACAGCATATATAGGAATATATTGCTCCAAGTCTCGTTCCCACAATGCCAAATTGAATCTTCTTTAAGCTTCAGCCATGTTCCCTTTTGGCTTTGCTCCCTAACCTAACTTCATCGTCGTCTTCTCTAATAAAAGCAGCCCGAATAACAACACAAATTCCGCCCCTTGTTTAGTTTGAAGTTGGAATATTGAAGAACAACAGAAACTCACATCTTGAAAAATACAGAAGTATTGCTGCTGCCAAACTGCAACGAGTCTCTTAATTGAAATGATTGTAAATACTCCTTAGGAACAGCATGAAAAAAAATAAACCCCATTCTTGTTGATAACCAAAATTATCTGTCAATGTAGAAGTTCAATTGGATCATTAATTTTGCAAACATGAAAGAAACTGAAATCCTATAAGAAGTGTCCACAATAGTAAAAACTTTTGTCTTGCATCATCTTTTGTAAGATGTTCCATTAAATGGTAACAAGAAAACATCCAATTCCCAATCTCATCTTGTTCAAGTAATTGTAATTTGTCTCTAAAGATATTTGTGTAGGAGAGTATTCCAGTCGATGCACAATTCAAGGCTACCAACAAATCCAATCTCAGGTAAGATCTGTAGTATAGACAATTGCATGGCATCATCTCTTCCAGCAGGATAATAGCCCACAATGTAATCATGTTGTAATTGAAAATAAGAAAGTTGTACAAACATTGGATCCTTTACAGCATCATCTGACTCCCAAAATAGCCTCATTTTTTATATGATTTTGTAATGTAATGCTTCTCCTTTATTTTGATCCTTGGCTACCTTGACTTCCACCAGCTGGTCACCAATATATTTATTATCTAACACAATGTCTTCCTCATTCTTACCTCTTTCATGAATTTCATCCACAGCAACTGATCTTCTCTAGAAACCACTAGAACTCTATTTTCACAAACAGCTTTCAGGTTGAGTGCAAGTAATCCCCCCTTCACACAATAACTTGTCTTCAAGTTTTCCTGTCAGTTTTCTTTACTCCAGAATCATCATCTGACGTGTCCTTTGACATACTAGGAGATTTCCAATTCGCTTCCCATCCTCCCCCTTCTTTTGAGATTGTGGTTGTCATTCTTTAAACAACTGCAGGCTTTCCTTCTTCACTTTCCTCAGGATACTCATCATAAATAAGATATAATAGATCATACTCTTGCTCTTCCACATGCATCTTGTCAAGAAAATCAGCAACTTCAACATTAATTCCATCCTCGCTTAGTTCAAAGGCATGCACCAATTGATCCTTCCGTCCACTTCATACCGCAAGGTTGGCAGCTCTTATGTCATGAAAGGGGTTTTCTTCGTCATTGAGATCAGATTAATCAGTGAGACTACCTTCCAGTATGTGAAACTGGTTGTCTGTAGCTTCCAGAATCTCCATCAGGGTTCCACTTCTTTCTATCACAGCCAAGCATAAACTGCATGTGAAAATTCTTCAATCGCATGATGTATTGTAGCTAATGTCATTTCTCAACACTGATTTCCTCTTCCTCAATCTCTAATGCATCCAACCATGGCTTAAAAGCAAATACTAATATAATCCCTAGGATCTAATTAGGCTCTAATGCCAAAATTGATGTGGTTTAGTGAAGAAAACAATAGCAAACAAGAGTATTAGGATTTATGACTGTAAAACTAGTTAGAAGTTGGAACTCTAAAAAACTTGGGGTGTAAAAAAACATTCAGCTTCCTTTATATTAATTCAAAATAATAATAATAATAATGATGCTATGGCTGTAAATTTGTTACAGCATATTTGCAATAGACTTTTTGAAAGTAAAGTTACTAGACATTCTTGCAACTAAAATTTTACTCTTAACCCTAGACTTAACCCTGAAGAAAACTAATATATCGAAAACTTGAAAACTATATATAATAAAATAAACTGAAACAAAACTGAAAATAATAAAATATTGATGATAAAGCACCTGCATCACCTAATCACCGTGATAACTTTCAAGCATGAACTATGCAGTAAATTATTTTCCTTCATTTCCAAGAAAATTAAGATTTCTATTAACATTGACTATCAAGGAATTCATGAAATATAATATGAATACCAAGGTAACAAAGTCTACACCACCAACGCAACATCTTCTTTCTTCCATTGACCATGAACCAGTTTCAAGGGTTCTTTCTTCTCCGACATCTGGGAAGAAAAAGCGAGATATTAAGTCCATGATATAAGAAAAGCCAATAATTGGAAGCAAAACAATGTAAGACACAGGAAAGATAGCTACCTGAAACACAAATTTGGTCCTTCTGTCCAAGATTTTCTCTGCAATTACCACAAGCCAACCACTTTGGCAATCCAGTTGTTGCAAAATCACAATAGAATGGCCTGAAACGATTCTCAACTGATGCTACATTACTAGCAGCTACGAACTCTTTAGCTCTCTGTAGGGTCTCATTGCTACAATCGCATGCATATAGAATAATTTTCTCGTTGCCACTGGATAAATGTATTGAAGGTATAAGTACAAGAAGCGAAAATTCAACATTATTTGATATTACTGTCCATCTACAATTTCTCAATACTTCAATATTAATCTTCACAACAAAAGCTCAAAGAAAACAATCTCAACTTTCATAAGTATTATCTAAAGTTCTCTCAGGCTCTTATCCTGAATAATGATATAAACTTTTGCAGAATATAGTTCACTTCTAACTGGATGGTAGGACAAAACCAAAGTGATTAATTAAGATTAGCAGCTACCTAAGACGAAACAAGTTAAAAGTAGACAATATTAGTCCGTTGTTAAATCCATACTTTCAACAATATTCGAAAACCATTAACCTTTCTTTAATATAATAACTAAAGAAAACCAATGCTTTTCTCATATTATCAACACAACAAAACATCATTTTTCACTGCACTAGACAGTTAAGAATATAGTACAACTATCAAATTTTATTCAAATTATAACAACCAAAAAAAATTAAAAACGAAGATAATTTAGGGGTTACCGCAATATAGGAAGGGCAGTACTGCCATTTCCACACCCAACCTCCAAAACCTTACAACAATCTCCACAAGAAACCAGCTCTGGAAATTCTTTTAACAAGTACCTCCTCTCCTGTATCAAACATAGTACCCATTTAAGCTTACACAACAAAGAACTAAAAAGCAACAGAATACCCAGAAAAAGAATGAAGGAAAGATTGGATTTTTTTTCTTTTTTCTTTTTTTTTGGGGGGGGGGGGGTGGGGGTTATAGACAAACCTTGAAGAATTTGCCAGAAGAGTGTTGAATGTGGAAACTTTGCCATGCTTTTATGGGATCTTTAGAAAGTTGTTGTCCTGGTTGTGGGGATACAAAAGGGAGAAGATGGTAGCTAAGAGAAGGGTCCTTTTCTATTTCTTGTCGAAGTGTGTCCCAGTTGAAGTCTTTGGAATGGTACTCTGAAGCTTCAGCCGCCGATGCACTCATGTTTTTGTCTTCGAAAATGTCTAGTCGGATCAAAGGTTTGAGTTCTCAAACCACCAACATGTTGGGTACATTGTCTATTAAGAAAAAAACATGGTGGGTTGATGATGGTCTCAAATTAAACGTTCGCCACCAGCTCAACTTGGGCCCTCTGCAATTCAATTATCTTTCTTTAGGTTAACAAGTAAAAAATAGAACATTAACTAAACTCGGATTTCATATGAACCATCATGTTCGGTTTATGTTTGTCACCAAAAAAGAAAAGAAAAACATGCTGGGTTGATGGTCTCAAATGAACTGTTCGCTACCAGCCCAACTTGGACCCCCTAAAATTTCTTTCTATAGATTATAAACCAATAATCTACATATTATCAACTTTAAACTTGAAGGATTGTAGGTTCCAATCCACTTTATATTACGCATGGTAGGACTCGAATTTGATATCTTCAAATTATACACACCCATAATATGGGAAAAAATTATTTAATAAATATATTTATTAAAATTTATATACAAATTAAATAAAGCTTGAATGAAAGAATAAAGTTTAATATTTAAAACTTAGTGTTAAATATTAACACCGTGAATTTTGTTGATTTATAAAAGATAATAGTCTCATAGTAATAAAATTTACTTTGTAAAAGAATAATTTTTTATTTTTATTGATGTTAAGTTAAATCGTATCAACTCAACTAAAATTTTAGTATTGCATTGTTAAAACATTTATTTCTTTTTAATGAATATATATGATAAAATAAATTAATCTATCTTCTAAGAATAATTGTTTGAATCAAACAAGCTAAACCCACACAGATTTAAGAATAAAGTAATAAACCACATATTTCCCACTTTCAACAGGTTTACTTTTAGGTACAGTCCTTGAAGAAATGACATTGGTATTCTTACCGGATGTTTTATGCATTTGTATAAATTTAAAGATCCATCCTTTGGGATTGGTTTGAGGGGTTGATGGTACTTGTGTGAACAAATTTGTGGAGACTGGGGACGGCATGTAGAATTGGTAAAAGAATTTTTCTATGGTGGTTTTCAGCATCCTGTCCCTAGAATTTATGCTCCAAAATTGATGCTTCAGCTTGCATGCTCAGATGCCAAGGTTTATAACATTGACAAGTTGTTCTAAAACTGAATCACGAGGACAGAAACTAAAATGCCAAATCTTTTAGCCGTCAAATGCTGTATATGCACCAGTGATAGGATAAGAAGTCAGGGTTTCAGAGCACCCATGGATATCACAGTAATGGCTGAAAACAAACAAACATCAACCATATCTAGATCATATTCAACGGCAGTGATATCACAATAGCATGCATCAATGGGCAAAGAAAGAAGTTGAACATATGAATGATAGCAGCTTGAGAAACCTTCAAAGATATTCCAGGCTCTGAAATTCAATTTATCATCATAGCATGGTACACTGCTGATATACTGTATGAAATAGAAAGAAAATGAATTGACGATATACATTAATCTCCATACGCTTTCAGTTTCATAAATCTCACACTAACTTTGATTTTGGTATTAAATAAGTGTACAAGTAATTTTACCCCCAGTCATTCCATGAAATTCTGGTAATGAAGTTCAATAAGCAAAATGGTGAGCAAAATTTAATGCCTACATGTTGGTATACCATGGAATGACAGAATGCAAATGCTATGTTGAAGATCTCTCTGCTCTAGCCAGGTGGACAGCAAGCTGTTTGCGAACATGTAAGGAAATCAAATGGGTAACTCATGGCAGAAAGCCTGACCGACTACCTCCTCGTACCGGCAGGCCAAGTATCAAAAGGCCTGTCCTGCCTACCCGGGGTTGAATAAGTATACAGTCCCCATTGGCCTAAAGTATGAGCGGCTCCTCAAATCCCTTCCCCTGTCCGTTGCAAAACCCTTTGAAGCTCGTCTGCCATTCCTTGCAATAAAACAGGTTTCTGAAGGATTGCATTCATTCCTATTTGTAGACATCTCTCCCGCACATGATCCTCAGCACTAGCTGTCAAGGCTATAATCAATGGCCAATTACGGCTGCGAAACTTACGGATCCTCATTGCCACTTCGAATCCGTCCATTTCAGGCATATGAAGATCCAAAACAACAATCCTGAAAGAATTTTCAGCATGACTTACTGCACTGAGGCATTCAAAGCCAGAAGAAACAGCTGTCACTTCACAACCCAGCTTTTCTAGCAGCTTCTTGGTCACAGTCCTGTTTATATCATCGTCATCAGCTAGTAGAACTCGTAGACCTCTGAACCTGGAGTAGGAATTCGATCGCTCAGAGTTTCCAGCTGCGAACATGGTTCTTTGGACATATGACTGGATTTGAAACCTGAGAAGAAGTGTCATACTCTGTGCAAAGCCCACAGAGTTTGTCGATATCCAGACATTACCTTGCATCATCTGCATACACCCAACAAATCATCTACAATTAATACAAGTAATGCAAAGGTCATCATACTTCTATTTACGTAGAAGGATAGAATGGTTAAAGGACAACAGGTAGAGACAGACAAACACATTATTAACATAACGAATCAGAAAACAGCTTCAAGCACATCAGCGTAGCTCAAATAACAATCCCTTTCAAAATTTCTATATACTCTACCATTGACATTAAACTATTTCAAAGAATTGTTATATAAATCCCTTTTCTCTATATATGGTGTCAATATTGTCAAATGGCATCAGTCGACTAAAAGGAAAGTACGCTCTATTTTCTGTTAGTAGAAAGTTAAGTTTTGTCCTTAAAAATATGATTGAATGCTAAAGATATCCACAATTGAATTCTTGAGACCACATTATAACTCTAGCTGACCCTAGAGAAAGCTTAAAGGCAAAAGCTACTATTTCACTTGATTTTCTGTATCCAATCCAGATCTTTAAGAGTTACCTAAACCAGATGAAGGGAGCTCGATGAAACAAGCAACTTACCGCAAGGGCTCTGAGCAAAAAACTCAAGACACTAAATGTACAGAACTTGAAAATCAATTGCACAAACAGCTTAAAAGGCTAAACGCAGTTGCCACATTCATACAAGAATTTTTATACTGTCTTTGCCATATCCGCAAATCATGTCCCATGAAAAACTTGGGGGTCAAAATGAAAAATGCAGTAAAATAGCTGGAAATCTTTCACATCTCTTGAAAGATTTCAGCAACAAATGATCATACACAGGCAACACAAATAATCTATTAATTTCATCTCATTGGATGCATGATTACTTCAAACCCCATGCAAAATGCAGTGGAAGCCAAATCAAGGTATAAAATCAAGAATAGAAAATAGAAAATAGAAAAAGGACTGTAATATTCACCTGCACAAGCTTTTTACACATCGTAAAGTTCAAGCTCTCCTTGATTTCATCCTTATTCCGCTTCTCACCAGAGAAATTTTTGGTTGAGACTGATGCATCAGCCACAGAACTCCCCCCACGAATATCAATTTCAATCTTTAGGTGCAGGTAATTATCTTGTGTGCTTGATCTCCATACATTTATTTTGTCCTTATCCTGGCTACCAACATCCTGTAGAACCCGGAATAAGACAGTTTCTCCTCCACTATTGATGTCCAGTAGATAGCCAACCATATGCAAAATCACTTGAAAAGTCCTCCTCTCATCACCAATCACTTGGTCAGGCAAAGAGCTCTGAACACCAACTTCAAAATCAAAGCCTTTATAGACAGATAAGCATTTGGCAAGGCAACAAGCTTCTTTAATCATGGAATGTAAGCTAAAAGGTCTCATATCTAGCAGGAACCTTCCATTATCTTTCACTGAAATCTCCATCACGTCATTTATCAAAGTTGAAAGGACACTGCTTGTTTTAACCAATGTGTCAACAATAGTCTTCTGCTTGAAGTTCATGTTTTCATCTTGAAACACTGAAAGTAAGCCTAAAATTGAGTGCATTGGTCTCTTCATACCATTACTCATTACTTTCTGAAAAGAGTTCCTTGCTTGGCTAGCCATCATTGCATTCTTTCTTTCCTGCTGCAACACATGATTTTGCTGACTCAGTTTTTCTCTCATTCGTTGAGATTCTTCAAGAACTGCAGCATGGGATAGAGCTACAGCTACCTGGTCAGCAACCACTTCAACAATCTCCATTTCTGGATAGCTCCAATTCCTTGAGTTCGTGCTTGGAAGAACCAATACCAGAATGGCATAGCAAGTCTCCACCAATTCTGGTGTTCCCCCTTTAAAATTATAACCTTGAAGCATTGGCATCCTGATTGCTGCAACAGCACCTGCCTCTTCTGATCCAGTACCACTTGCTAGCCCAAGTGCAGAGTCTGGTCTCAGGATTCTCACTCCTTCACTCCCCTTTATCTCCTTTACATCAGGATCACTCATCGGAATAGACTGGTGAAAACTACTCCTTGAAGAACTTGCTTTCAACTCATGAGTCAAGTTCATATGCGTTCCATTCTCATTTGGCATCCACACGGCACAGTTGATCAAATCCAGGGTCTTAGAAAGCTCAACCAAAGTGGTGTACAATATGGTATGCTTATCCAAGGATTTCCTGATTTCCTGTGTTAACATACGAACATGAGAACTGGCTTCCTTCTTCCTTTTCATCATGTCCACCTCTTGATCTAACTCCAATACATTTTGCCTCAAGAAAATCTCCCTCACTTTTATTTTGAGCAAGAGAGGGATCAGAGTTAATAGTGTTATAGCAGTGGCACATGAGACAAGGGCGGTGAGCAATTTGGCAATGGTGAGGGACAGCATCAATTGGAATGAGTGGGGACCATAATAAGTCCATCCATTGAGAAGATGAGTCAATCCGCAAAGCACTATAAAGGCTATGAACTGAACAAGGACCCATTTGAAGGGGACGTTCGAACAACTAATGAAGTAAAGCAGTTCAATAGGTATCGAAAAATAAGCCACAGCAATGAAGAAATCACTCACCTTCTGGCACTCTAAAATGCTATGTACACTCCAAAGGCCCTCATCATCACAATTACAACTCGCTAACTCATTATCAGTGCCAGAAACCAAGACCACAAAAAGAGAAATCAACAAGCCAAGAGCTACTGCTCTTAACATTGCCCCCTCAGGTGACTACTGGTTCAATCCATACAAGGAAAATGTCAAACTTCCCACACCCCCAATATATAAAATTTAGTACTCAACCAAATATAGTAAAGGCAACTCCTTTAACTACAGCTAAAAGCTTTAGTATTCATTTCCTGAAGCCAATTCTTTTGCAAACACAATAAAATCCCATATGCCACAATCCAAGATCTAAAACTACACAGCTTCTTCTATGTAAGCAAGTAACATCATTTTCCTAGATTTCAAGATCTAAAACACCCCCACCTGCTCTAAACTCAAGAATTTCAAGCCGTAGTTTTTGAAAGCCCTCCAAGATTTTATTATATAGCCACAAGGAAAAAGAAGAAAGAAAACGAGAAAAAAAAATAGATGATCTTTTTATACACTTGCGACTTTCTTCAATTGAATGACAAAAACTTCGACGAAACCAACAACAAGAATCAAAGGTCAACCTTTTTGTTCACCTCTCTCAAAAGCAAGATGGAAACAACAAGGAAAAAGAATCAAAGAGCAAAGTTAAAAAGAACAAACCTTTGGCAGAAAAAAAAGCACTACCAATCTCAATCAACACCAATATTATATATATAGCTTTCAACTTCCCAAGTGAAAATAACCACTACCCATTTTACCAAATCTGCACTTTTCCCCAAATCCAATCAAGAAAATATCAAATACCCCACCTTTTTTTTTTTGCCTTTTCTTTTTCTTTTTCAGCAAGATCAAAAAATGAACACTCTAAAAAAAGGTTTTGTTTAGAGAAACCCCTTAGCAGATGGTTTTAAGACTCACTGAAGAAAATAAAATCTCTCTCTTGGCACTTTAGATTGAAAGAAATGTTTAGAAAAACCGACTTGAAGGACAAGGACACAGTAAGAGAGAGGACTTGTCTTAAAGTTAATTAAAGAAAATAATAGCAACAACCAAGAAAAACACAACCCCAAAAAGAAAAAAAGAAATGAAAGGAGCTTAAAAAAGTAAGGGACCCCCACAAAGACCAAAGTTCTATGTTAAGAGAACCTAGACACCCTTTCTCCCCCAGTCACATAATAAAATCATTATTTTTAGATTTTTTTTAATCACTAGTATTGTCTAATACTTAATTGTTGAGATTTTTTTTTTTTAAATGTGTCACTTGTATCACACACATGCTAAAATAATCTTATTTTTATTATAATAAATTTTTATTAAAATATATATAATTTACTTAACTTCCAAGAAAGATTTAAAATATATCTTACAATGTCAACTATTTGAGTACTTAAGTTTTATTATTGGATTTACGATGAAATTTCGAAAAGTAAATTTCATTTGATATTTTGAAGAATTTCAATATAAACAAGAAAGGGCTAAAGAAGAAGAGCAATATATGTATTTTTTTTTCTTATGTATATTCCTCAATTTTATTCTTAAATTTGATTGTCCGGTAAAATTTGATTAAGCGGTAAATAACGCTAGATGATTTGATGATATGTCAATAACAGTTAGATTTTTATTGGTGAGGGCAGATATTAATGAGAGTTAAAGAAACACAACGAATTAACTCAAAGCGAGTTGCAAGATGAAACACTAAGCACGTGGTGCACGTGAGGCTGATGTAAGCGTAAATAAATTTTCTTTGATACAACTTGGTATGTATAAAAATTCTATACTTGGAATTTTTTTATATCTAAAACACGCCTAACATTTTATTATTATTATTTTTTGAGACAAAATAAATTAGACCATGTCCAAATATACAGACTTAACATTTTCTATCATTATCCATTATGGACTGATATATCATCCTCCAATAAATTTCACATCAATTAAGATGGATCTTTAAAAATAACCAAGCATTAACTCTACCTCCATCTAATTTAACTAAATAATCTACAGTTTTATTATTATCCCTATGAATATATCAAAACTTAACTTGCCAATCCTTAGAATACCAAATAACTTACCATCTAATTTGGTCAACACTACTTACACTACTCACTGCTACTAAAACATTAATATTACTGCTTCTCATTAATATTAGCATTTAATTTTTATTAATTTGAAGCCATTGGACTTTTCTTTTGGCCAACAATTTCCTTTTTATTCCTGCAAATTTTTACTATTTTGATGATTTTATTTTTTGAAAAAAGGTACATGCATAAAATCGAACAATAACCAAAAACCAACTTTAGGGAAAGAATCTTAATTTAAAATAGGTTAATTCTTATACTTTGGTAAAATTAAAGATTTAAATTCATTATTTTAAAAATAAAATTAAGTTTTTTTTAATATTTACACTTCACAAGTTGATTAGATTACTTTTATATGACCTATATATAGATGATGAAAAATAAATATGATAAATATTGATGAAATTACTAATTGTATTAATAATTGAACTAGAAGATGATTAAATAAAAAATATTAACTTTTGATGTACAAAAGTTAAATATTGAGTTTTGTCAAACTACAGGCATTAATTACATATTTAAACTTAAAAATGAATTCAGCTATTAAAATTTTACCCAACCGAATCTTACAATTACTAAATAAAATTCTAGGAGGGATTTTTTTTTTTTTTCTTTACATAGGAAAGTGGAAATAAGAATCTATCTCCTTATATATATTGGGAGAAAAAAAAAAAAGGAGTTGCTGTGGAAAACATATATTTATTAATATAAGACCTAAATCCTGCCGAACCCAACCATGCCATATACACCAGTAGCCCTTTTTTATTTTAGGAAAAAATCATACACATATGACACCTTCCCATATAACATATTTTATTTAAGAAAAACCCTACCCATAAACACCTTTCCGTATTAAAAAAAGAAAGAGAGAGAGAGAGAGGAGGCCTGCATGCATGCATCAATTATTGGAAAAAAAATATGCTTGTTTAAATGCTCTTCGTTTAGCACATTTTATTCAATAAAAAAAGGGGGTTTTATTAAGGTGATCAAATAAAGTAGGGTAATCCTCCATGGCATGCTGCAATCTGCAGTTAAAAATGTCTAAGCAAACCAGAAAATTTTTAGACATAGTTAAGGGATGAAACATAGAGAATCCAGACTAATGTTCTATAAATGAAACAATAAAAGTAAATAAATAAATTAGGCAATTGTTTGGTCCCAGAATCTGCATTACATTGCAAAAGTCAACTTCTTAAAGATTTGTTTGTTTTTTACTTTGAAACAAACCCCTCTTTCTTTTTCATACCCCTTTACAAGAATCTGTCAAAGCACAATTATTACATTCACATGTACTGAATGATCTCAGTTTGAGGTAAAATTGAAGATTAGACAAAGAGACAAAATCCCAATATCCAACACAAAGATTAAGAATGGGGAAGAAAAAAAAATTATTAAGTGTAGTTGTTCTTGCAAGATCAATTGACTTGGGTGCATGAATATGATGAGAAGTACATCACAATTTCCAGTAAAATTTCAAAAATATCTTCTATAATCATGGGAACCACAACTTAATTAGAAGGGCTTTCAACAATCAGTAATTTCAAAGACTAAATGCACAACTGTTATGTTTTATCACTACAGTGTCCCCTCATACCCCAAACAGTGAGGATTTATAACACAATGCAATAAAATTATCGGCAGCAATACCATAGAAAGCATTTCAACAACTAAACAAAGGACTAGGATTTTTTTCCACAAGCCATCTCCTTACTTTATGGTGCATAATCTAATCAGCATCAACTAACGAAAGAGTATCAGGCCAACCTGTACAGGTATATCATATTACACTCCGGGTGCAAGGGCCAAGGAGAGTTGTTTCTATTCGCTCTTGTAAAAAGCTGTAACTTAAATACACCTACGACAAAAGATGCTTCATTGACAAAACAAATATCTAATCTCCCTTCTAATCATAGTCCCCATTTTCTGGCGATTGATGAGCTCCATGACCTGTCTTTCCTGCAATAGATATTTAGGTTCAGTATTTCCTACTGCAAGAGTGTAAACATGCATGCATATATGCATGTGCAAGACTCTAACCTGTCAACTCAAAACCAGTTCTATCATCTAAACCAGTCCTCCAATCTGTTGGCCGAGGTGCTAAATGCAGGCCCTGTGGTTGCATCATGAAATGACTTCCTCCAAAACTTTGATGATCGTCATTTCCATCAATTGGGTTTCTTCCTGAAGCTTCAAAAGCTTGTCGAAAGCCAATATTAGATACTGAAGTTCCTGCAACTGGCGATGGCAACTTGCTGCCAGAGGCATCACCTTTTACATTAGCACTACCATCCTTCTTGTTGTCAACCATAAATGTACCAACAATTACCTGTAGATGCAATAAATTACCGTCTCTTCAACATAAAATAAAGGACAATAACACCTACTTCAAGAGAAGAATCCGCAAGCTCTCTCTTTCTTATTTCCTCTCATGCCAACACCAAGCATAAAATTCCATCATATACGGATAGCTTAAACAAGTTTTATTTATATCAATTGTACATTTTTTATTTTAATTCACATTTTTATTTTGCTTAATCAATAATGGATACAAGTATCCCCTGCTCAATGAACTAGGCTCAAATCCCCCCTTTTTTCCCTAAATTAAATAATAACAAGACTAATACCTGGACCGGGCCAGCGGCCTTCAGAGGTCCACCAACTCCTCCTCCAATAATCTGGCCATCTGCACTTGATAGACATACACTGAGCCCACCAGTCCTCCCGCCAATTTCAGTCCGAACATAAGATCCAGAGAGTGAAATGATCTCAAACCGGCCCTGATATCATCACCCAGGAAAGAAATCATATTTTTGATAGTACTAAAAATGTTATTCTAATTATCCAAAAAATAAAAAGATCAGCAAGTTTCCACAAGTTCTCTCAGTGATGCGAGCAATGACAAAGTGGTAAAGGAAACTAATAATGACGTAAGGATATGAACCTTTTAGGTATATTGGCATTTCAATGGCATCATATTAAATTGTTTCCATATCTCATACATGAAAACATTTACCAGTTACTAAGTGACATGGCATAGCTAAGGTGTCTGACATTAGAAATTGTATACATACTTATAATCAGCTGACGCAAACAACAGATTCTAACCGCTTGGTTTATTTTCCGTTTCCCCGACTAGGAGAATGATTAGTTATAAGCAACCCGATATTACTGGACTAGTGCCCAAAGGAAGCATAGGTCTAAGCTTCCTGTAACACTTGAACTTATATAGCATTCTTTAGACCATTATTTAGATTGTATAAATTTCTTTTAAGTAAAAAGCTCGGCTATTCTTTTTTTGTTGACAAGTAACAACAGATTTCCTAAACCATTTTAGATCATAGAACCTAATCCTCGAAGTAACTCAGGTTTTACTAACAAAACTTTATTTATATTCTTATAAGTGTTATTATTATTATTTTTGAAATGAAGTTGCAATTTAAAGATCCCAGAAGAAAAAACAAAGAGTTATCTAGTTTGTATAAAATAATTATAACAAAAGGGGAGAAACAAGTGGTTACCTCATAAGCAATGTTACCACCTGATGTTGCTGGCTGGCGGAGGGATGCATTAGAGATCGTACCAGATGCAGACAATATACATAATTCTCGCTTGCTTTGTTGCATGAATAGCATTATTTTTTGGCCCACATCCTATTTGAATCCATATATCATGTCAATAAGGGAACAAAATAACTTGATTACATATGGAAACAATACTGCATCTTGACCTACCACAGTTAATATAACACTATAAGACTACTGTTGTAAATGAAATTCATAAATATTAAAATAGAAAAATCTACTCTCATGGCACTGTTTCAGGCACAAAACCACTATATTTAACACCAACAATAGCAAGCGGGGCACAAATGGATAAGGGATTCTTTCACAAAGGTGACAGATGGAATGTGCAGCAACATCCCATTACTGGCAAAAACATTAGGAAAAGAAAAAAAAAATGGCATAACTCAACTTGCCAAAAACTAAAAGATGTTAACTGAATGTAACCACCATATATTGCCATTCCTATGTTGGATCAGTTATCAGATGAGTGAAGACACATATTGGTGCTCCATCTCAATCATTTCTAAGAGAGAGAGAAAGAGAGCTGAAAGAACTCAATCCCTTTTCTTCCTTTCCTCTCTTCTTGATATAACAAATTACCAAATCCAATTTAATAAGTATGCTTGATCAAAAGACTAGTATACTTCTTCAACGTAAAAGGACTCATTTATCCTCTTCATGGGAAAAATGATTGAGAAAATCCATGCAGAAAGGGGGGGAAAGGGCCATGTCTTAAAATTATTGCATATGCAAAATGCCTTAACTGCCATCCCTTTATAACTATCAAGTATAAACAGGAAAATCCAAATAAAAAAATGAAACATAACACGAAGTATCACAAATATTCTCAGGATTCATGAAACTTTCCACACTGGCTATATTGGCCTCAACTTGCTTGTAGTAAAACATGACAACCTTTAAAGTTTTTAAGGATTTCATATCAGAAACAGAAAGTCGCACACTAAACTTTCTCATAACAGACTTTTGCCATTGATGATTTTACAAATTTCCCTTCTTTGACAATTTAGTCCTCTACTAAAGCACTGCTATTCTGAACTTGAAATATGTTATTATCAATAGATGAGGCAAAATCAATGGGACATTTTATAAATCGAACCATGCCTCAAAACCTTGCTTCAAGGTATGAAAAAAATGTAAAACTACACCAAATTCTTTAACAAAAAAGGAAAGCACAGCTTTTGGAAACAATTAGACAATGCAGGAAAATAGTTCCAACAGATTATATAAATTCAAAAGCACCAGGATTGGTATGCATTAATATCTGTGACTCAAGGACTCAAGGATGTGTAGAACTGACTATCTAAAATATTAAAAAAACTTGTAACAGTAATAAGCATCATACCTCTCCCGCAACTACATTGATAACATATGGAGTAAAACCTTGACCAGCATTGCCTGCACCAATCAGAAAGAAGCAGGAATAAGAATTAAGCATCTAATTGAAACTCAGAACCAACTAGAAGCAAATGATAACTAAACCTACTAAAGAACCAAAGTACCAGACAGCACACATCCACGAGAAACATACAATGTATGTGGGGGTAAAAGCACAATCATAAATGAAACAAAACGAAAGTTTGATTCATATAAATGATATTCTAGGAGAGGATTAACTAAAAATATGCATTCATCTGTCCTAATTCAACATTGCACTGTCCTTGAAGAGGTGTACTCCAGAACAGTCATCTGGTGCATTGATGAATTTGACATAACAATTAACAGACACAAGGTTACCATCCAAATTGAAGAACAAAAGAAAAAGGCTCATTCCCAGTTTCCTACTGACAAAAGGAAAAAGGAAATTTTCTTTTTCTCTATTATTCATGTGACTCAAAGAATTTAAGTTTTCTTTTTCTTTTTCTCTATTAGTCCCATTTTTTTTTTTTTATTTAACCAATCTGCTCAGTCTATAGCACTATCCACCACCAGTAACTAGCAATCAACATGTAGAACACACAACTCAACTGTGATCTGGATTTTGGTTATGAAACCAAAGCTACATGGATACATGTAGATATACCATCTTCTAGCCAAAAGCAAACCCGTGGAGCTTCGAAAAATGAATCAAAGCAACCATGCAAGTCAGTTTTACAGTTATAAGTTAAACAAAAAAAGCTCCTCGCAAAGGAACAGAAAAAAAAAGGAATACAGAAGAATGAACTACCACCAAGAAATGTGGAAATCTAAAATCAGGTTTGCACATAATAAAAAAATGTCCTCCAAATGGATTGAAGTTTTTTTTTTTTTTTTTTCTTTTTACCCCACAAATAAAGGTTTTAAAAGAAATGCAAATCTGCCCAAAAATGCAGTAAAAAATATCAGAAATTTCAAAAATATTACAACCAAAAACAAATAAGGAACAAAATAAATAAGCCAAAGGAAATTATAAAGACAATGACCATACACAAATAGAGAAACCTATAGGTAAGCATAAGCTAAAAGTTCTTTAAAATTAGAAGTTGTCAATTAAACAACTAAAAATAAATTCTTAGATGGGGAAGCGGGGTTCACCCCAAACAACCAAACAGAGGGCAAAGGATCATAATTTAAAACATCAAAAACATTCTTAAAAAATTTCAAAAAATTTGCAATAAGCTCCCCAGAAATGATTAAACTGGCAAAACGATAGACGAAAGTAGAAAACTATTTTTCAAAAAGCACACACACCTAGAGCAAACAAAGGCAACGATTCGTAAACAATGCACCCAAAACACACATAAATTCAAAAAATTCGCAACACAAGCACTCCCAAAACCATCAAATTCATGAATAGGAACCACAAAGAAAGTAATTTTCATTAACAAGAAAAAAACCCAACCACAGCAAACAAGCATTCGCTTCTCACGTAATGCACCAAAAAGTAATCCCAATTCCAGCAAATTTGCAACAAAAGGTTCTCGAATTTCACCAAAAAAGCACCGAAAGAAGAAATTTTGATTTTTTTTCCAAAAACACCTAGAGAGTATATAAAGCTAATGGTGTCCCATCGCATGCACCAAAAGCCTCTCAACTTCCAATAATTTTGCAACCCCCAAACCCAAAACCATCAAATTCACCAAAAAGGGTACACCAAAAGTAATAAACCTTTTACCTAAAGCAACCAACTGAGATTTCTTAGAAGACCCGGAAAGCGAAGCACCGGCGCCACCAAGAGCCAACTGCTGCAGCTGCTGATGTTCTCTCCTTTCCTTCGAGGTCGATGACGCCGTTTTCTTAGCGGCCATGGCCTGTTCCGGGGTGCCATACTTCCTAGGCCTCCCTCTCTTCCGCCTCGCAGGCTCCAAGGGTGACGTCACCGCCGAAGGCACGGAGTGAGGGTACACCATGTGGTGGGAACCTCCACTCTCGTTAGGCGGCAGAAGGCCATTAGTCGGTGACGGACTGGTGTTGACAGTGGTGGAGGTGTTGGTGGTGAAGTAGTGTTGTTGGGCTTCATTGCGTTCCATTGGTTTTTCAATATTTTTGAGGTTTTAGAGAGAGAAAGAGGAAAATCTCTGCAGATTTTTTTATTTTTTATTATTTTTAGTTTATAATTTGTTTTTTTTTTTTTTAGGTTTTATTTATTTATTTTAATCTGGGGTCGCGTAAGCTAAGCCGTTGGATGAAAGTTACGAAGGTAAGATGATTGACTTTTGATTTTGACTGTTCAAAAGATGTCTTGATAAACGGATTAGTTTATTTTGTTTTAGGGTTTTAGAGGTTTTCCCCTAAGATCCAATAATATTATATACGATAATAATATATTTAAATAAATAAATATTCTAAATTTATATAACATAAAATTCATTACTATAAATTCTATGGTGCGGTAATATCGTATTTAAAATACACATCTACCTTTAAAAATAACAAAATATATAATAAAACATGAAACTAATAACAATAACTATTATATATGTACGAAATTAAAAAAATATAGTTTAAATTGTGAATAAAAGAAAATTTAAATAGGTAAATACATCAAAATAAAAAATTATATATACTACAATTTGTTAGGATATGTCTAATCATAGTGAGTAGGTTAGCTAGTCAGTTAACTCACTAAAGCTGGTGAGCAGTTGTAAAGTTTGGTAGCAGTTGTAAAAGCAATTCTTATCTTGCATTAAATACCCAACTATTCTACTAATAACACAAGCAGGAAGTATTATTTTGTTTACGTTGAGCTCTTCAACATGGTATCGAGAGCTCAGGTTCTTGCTGTTTTCTTCTGATATTTTTTTTTCTCTCTTTCTTCTCTATTTCTCTTCATGGCGATGATGGTGTTCCTCCTCTTGCTCGATCGCCTTGATGCATCAATGTTGGCGAAAGCAGTTCATCCGCCAAGCTCAAGTAATCTTGCCTCCTCGAGTGTTCAGTATTTCACCAAACATGATACTGTTAAGCTTCATGAAAACAACTTTTTCTTATGGAAACATCAAATTTTGTTAATTCTAGAGGGTTATGGACTTGAAGGTTTTGTATTAGGCACGGTTCTTTCTCCCCCTTCGTTCGTATCTGGTGCTGATGGGAGTCTCCTGGAAAATCCGGCGTTCTTGGTGCATAAGAAGCAAGACAAGTTCTTGGCTTCTTGGCTCTTATCCACAGTCACGGATGATGTTTTGGTTCATCTGACAGAAGCTAAAACCAGCCTTGAAATTTGGATGACAATTGGTTGACGGTTTGGTGCAAAGTCAAATCTTAAAGTTTCAAGTATTCGCCATACCTTGTATTCGATCAAGAAATCAAATCTTTCGATCAAAGCTTATCTAGCTAAGGTTAAAAGTCTAAGCGATAGTCTGACTGCTGCTGGGAGTCTTGTTTCAGAACAAGAACAGGTTAGCATAATCTTGGCCGGTCTTCCCATTGAATTTGAATCCATTCGCATTTTTGCTTCCGCTACTCCTATGAGTCTTGACTTACTTACAGAGATGCTTCTAGACTGTGAAACTTGTCAAATGGTCAGATTAATCGATATCCCTTTACAAGCTAACCTAGTTTCTCAACGTGATGATCGTGAAAGTATGAAGTCAAGATCGGGTTCCTTTCGTGGTGCACATCAAAACCACAGAGGGACTGGACGTGGCTGGTCGCGTGGCCGAACTCGCGGTTCCGGTCGACGATGGTCGAGATCAAAATCGCAATGTCAATTATGTGGCAAAGTGGGTCATATGGTACAGGCATGTTATCACCGTTTTGATGAAAGTTTCTCTGGTCTTGGCTCCAATTCCTTACCATCAGTCAATTATCATCATCTACATGAGCCTTCTTCACCTTACTGCTCGTCATCTCAATGTTGTGGCCAATTTTCGCAACCTTCTTCCACTGTTCCACAAGTTGCTCCAACTCCACAAGCTTCGATGGTGACTCAACACTGGTATCCAGATTCAGGGGCCACTAATCATGTCACCCCTACCATGACTAATCTTTCTGATGTCTCTCCATACACGGGTATAAGCCGAGTCTCTATGGGTAATGGTGAGTCTGTTTCCATTGCTAACATAGGCTCTTCTAAAATACTAGCGGGTTCTCGATTGCTGCATCTAAAGAGTGTGTTGCATGTGCCTACAGTATGTAAAAGTTTGCTCTCTGTAGGACAATTTGCCAAAGATAACAATGTTTATTTTGAGTTTTATCCTGTGCTATGTTTTATGAAGGATATTCAGACAGGGAAGATTCTTCTCAAAGGCCACATGCATAATGGCCTATATCGATTTGATTTTTCTCAAGCTGAAGCATGCAAATCTGGTCCAGCTGCTGTTTTAGGATCTCCTCTGGTGCATAATGTTGAGGCTTCCTCTACTCTTGATCTTTGGCATAATAAACTTGGGCACCCTTGCATGGCCACTCTTCATCGTATATTACGCTCTTGTAATGTTTCTTTTAAAAATAGTGATCTGCCTGTTAAGTGTACAGCTTGTAAAATAGGCAAATCCCATAAATTGCCTTTTTCTCCTTCAACAACAGTGTATTCGGCTCCTTTTGAATTAGTGACAGCAGATGTTTAGGGTCCAGCTCATGTGTTGTCCAGTGGATACTCTTATTATGTTTCTTTCGTCGATCAGTATAGTCGATTTACATGGTTGTACTTTCTCAAGACTAAGTCACAAGTTGCTAGATGTTTTTCTCAGTTCTACAAAATGGTTCAAGTTCAATTTGGCCAAAACATCAAAATGTTACAGACTGATGGAGGGAGTGAGTTTAGTGTTCTTTCGCCTGAGCTTAGTCGACTTGGCATTCACCATCGTGTAACGTGCCCTTACACCTCTCAATAAAACGGGGTTATAGAAAGACGACATCGACATATAATTGAACTAGGGTTGACATTATTGACACAAGCTGCTATGCCATTAGCCTATTGGTCTGATGCTTTCTCTCATGCGGTTCATTTGATTAACAGACTCCCTACTCCAGTATTGCAATATATTTCTCCTTATGAGAAGCTCTATATGGTTCAGCCTGATTATACTCTTTTGAAGGTCTTCGGAAGTGCCTGTTTTCCTCATCTTCGACCTTTCCAAAGACATAAGCTTCAATTTTGATCCAGCAAATGCGTGTTTATTGGCTTTGGATATCATCAAAAAGGGTTTAAGTGCCTTGCTTTTGATGGCCGTGTGTTCCTCTCTCGTCATGCCATATTTGATGAAATGGAATTTCCTTTCAAAAGTGGTTTTTCTCTTCCAAAAGGGTCCAGTTCTGTTAAGTTCATCCATCATCGATCTCCTGTCCCTGTGGTTACATTGCCCGCTTCTAACTCTGATATGATGAACTCCGGTGCAGCTGTTAACAGTCCAAGCACTTCTCCTCATGTTCCTTCTCCTGCCTCAAGGTCTACACACTCGTGCTCCCCTACTAGAAGTGATACTGAAAGTATGATTGCACCTTTGCATAGTGTGTCAGATACTGTCAATAGGTCACCACCGCCTCCTGTCAACCATTACTCTATGCAAACACGGTCGAAAAGTGGTATTTTTAAACCGAAAATGTTCACCTCTGTCTTGGATGAAAACGAGCCCTCCACAATAACTGAAGCTTTTCAGAGTCCAACTTGGACTGCTGCTGCACGGGCTGAGTATAATGCTTTATTAGCAAATCACAGTGGGATCTGGTCTCCTTACCCGAAGGACGTCGAGCAATTGATTGTAAATGGATCTTTAAGCTCAAACTTCATGCAGATGGTTCGATTGCTAGATACAAAGGAAGACTAGTTGTAAAAGGTTATCTTCAACAAGCTGGTGTCGACTTCTTTGAGACATATAGTCCTGTTGTTAAACCAACAACTGTTCGTGTAGTGTTGGCTCTTGCTATTTCTCGAGGGTGGTCTCTTCGGCAAGTGGATGTCAACAACGCTTTTCTCAATGGAGATTTGCATGAAGAAATATACATGACACAGCCACCAGGTTTTGAACAGCATAGTGTTGATGGGAAACAGCTTGTGTGCAGATTAAGAAAAGCTCTTTACGGTCTCAAACAAGCCCCTCGGGCTTGGTTCTCCAAGTTGAGGGATTTTTTGCTCAATAATCAGTTTGTGGTCTCTAAGGCTGATAGTTCACTCTTCATTCGACAAACTGACACACAACATCTCTATGTGCTCGTATATGTCGATGACATAATAGTTACTGGAAGTGACTCCCATGCTATTAACAGTTTTGTTAAATCACTTGATACTAATTTCTCTCTAAAAGATCTGGGGCAGTTAAGCTATTTTCTCGGTATTGAGGTTGTTCATACTCCAAATGGTGAAGTATATTCTCGACTTATTTCATCGAGCTTCCATGGAAAAGTCAAACTCCTCTCCTACCCCGATGGTTACCACCAGCAAACTGTCGAATCATGATGGATCTCTTGTTGAAGATGCTCAGCTTTTCAGAAGTATTGTGGGTGCTTTACAATATGTGGTTGTTACATGACCAGACATTGCATTCTCAGTAAATAAAGCCTGTCAATTTATGCATCGGCCGTTGGATACTCATTATCGAGCTGTCAAAAGAATTTTGCGGTATCTACAAGGGACACTAGAGTTTGGCCTGCATTTCACAAAAACCTCGGAACTGTTGCTTGAAGGATACTCTGATGCAAGTGGCGTCGACAATCGATGATCGTAGATCGACTTCAGGATTTTGTATCTTCTTGGGAGGTAATCTAGTCTCTTGGGGAAGTAGGAAACAATCCGTTTTGTCCCGTTCCACAACAGAGGTGGAATACAGGAGTTTAGCTCAGGTCACTGGCAAAATGGTTTGGGTCAAATCTCTGCTGTCTGAACTTGGTATCTCTACTCCTAATAAAGCCATGCTCGTGTGATAGCTTAGTCTGCGATTCTTTGTGGCCAACAATCCAGAATGCATTCAAAGTTTAAACATGTGGAGTTGGATTTGTTCTTTGTCGAGAAAGAGTTGCGATGGTTCTTTTGGAGTTGGTCATGTGTCCGGACAAGATCAAGTTCTCGATATATTGACTAAAGCGTTATCGTTGGTTTATTTGATAAATTCGGAAGAAAGCGCATGTTGTTTCCAAGGAGAAGTGCTATCACGAGAAGGAAGAAGTCGATAAGCATGGGGCATGTTAGGATATGTCTAATCATAGTGAGTAGGTTAGCTAGTCTCATTAACTCACTAAAGTGGTGAGCGATTGTAAAGTGGTAAGCAGTTGTAAAAGCGATTCTTGTCTTGCATTAAATACCCAACTATTCTACTAATAACACAAGCAGGAAGTATTATTTTGTTTACGTTGAGCTCTTCAACACAATTATTTATTATAGCATTGTTGTTTTTCGTAAGTTGTTATCAAATTAACTCGTAACATCAACTTAATCAATGACATTATTAATCTGAAAATTCTATCACACATGAATGTAATATATACTAACAATGTAGGTGAAACAATTTTACAATAACATTGAAATGTATAAAAAGAATTAAAATAAACTTTAGTTATATTTGTAAAGAAATTATTTTAAAACTGTTGGTAGTATAGATCCAAATCACACCATAAGTAAATTTTATTGATTTTATTTAAAAGATAAAAAGATAAAATGCCCTCACAATAATATAATATATTTATACATCAAAGGATATTTTGTAATTCTCTTAATCAAGTTAAAACTCAGTTAAAAATGACATTAACTCAATCAAAAGTTTAACATCATAAATTATACAATAAAATGTTAGAATATTTTTTTAACTAATATCACAGTTGAAAAAAATGCTTACATACCATACCCCAATTTTTATTTAGGTAATTATTGTGATTTGGTTGACGAGACAATTTGTCTGGTGCATGCTTTTGCAAAACGCAAACCTCTCGTCAATCGTTTCATTTTCTTCTTAAATCGTGGTTGTTGAATTTTAAATAGAAACAAACTTTAGGCTATTAGATTGTAGGTAGCTTTTATTTTGTATAATTAAAATAGAAAAGCTATTATTATGTACAGTACTTTTAATTATAAGGTATTTTTATTTATCACAAAATTCTCAATAATTTTTTTCGTAAAGGAAAACACACAATTCAAATTGTTTATCAGTTTTTTCAGTAAGGCACTTCTAGTTCCAATACTATGTGCTTTTGTAATCTTGTCCAGTTATTTCTAACATTTTAATTTAAGTCTCATATCCAATTTTAGTGGTTGGTTATAAATTGGCGATGATACATGATTCATCTTGTAAAGATCTAATTTTCAATTGTGTCAAAAAATACGATTTCAAAATCTCATTTTTGTAAATCGAGTCTATAAATATTAAATAGAAATATTTAAGGAGTTAGTATAAAAATATATTAAAATTCAGTTAAGTAATAGCCGAAAATGTGGTAAATTAAGGCTCAGGGATTAAATTGTATAAGTTTAATCGCTATAGATTTTTAATTAGAAAAAGGCTCGGGGATTTAAATAACAATTATCCAAAGAACTAAAATGGTTAATAGACCAATTTTAAATAGATGATAGTCGGATGTGATGTTGATTGTCACTAGATTAAATTAATTAAGGATTTATGTTTAATCAAGCATGATTAAAGTAATTAATTAAGTTTAATTAAAATTAATCTAATTATATAAGTAAAAATTAGTAGGAAAAGATGAAAAAGTCATCATCTTCTTCCTAAAGCCACCGTTCACCATGAAAGAGTTGAAGAGAAAAGCCTTGAAAACCTATTTGATATTCGACCAACATTTTAAGTAAGTCCCCATCCATTTTTCTTTGATTTTTCTAGATTTTTTTCAGCTAACCCCTGTATCAACTTGTTCAATTAGTGAGATTTTGATAAGTTTCCATTGTTGAGAATTGAATGAATTAGATGTAAAATTGATAGAAATTAAGCTTAGATTATAAAAATGACTAAACTATAAAGCTTAAACAATCTTGATTGTTTGATTTGTTACATTATGGACCAAATTAAATAAAATGCAAACCTGTTATGAAATTGTGGTAAGAATAGAAAGTAGGTCATTAATGAGTAAATGTGAAATCGGATTTTAATCTGAAGCTTGAGATCAAAAGTTAACTTTGTCTCGAGTTTAAGGACTAAATTGAATAAATTGCAAAATATGCATGACTTTGTGTTTGAATGGAAATTGTTATTATTTATTATGTTGTGTATCATATGTAGCTAACGTCGATGCAGAACCTTCGAGAGGGAAATGAAAAACGAGAGTTGTCGACAAGTAACTCAAAAACTCTAGTTTGTACTTTTTTTTTTTATTTGGGATAGAAATACTTGTTTGTATATGTATGTTTATTGAATGATTGATCATTGAGGTGAGTATATGGTGATAATATGAATTGTTTTGATTGAGTTTGATATGAAATATCTATATAGAGGATTAAAATGAATAAAGTGAGAAATAACATGAATTACTTTAATTATGTTATGTGAAATGGAAATTGGATAGAAATATGTTGTATGATAAGAAATACATGTGTATAGATGATGATTTGAATTGTGATTATGAATATGATTGAGAAATGGTACATGTATTGAATTCTAAAATGAAATAGAACATGGGTTCCCTATTACTTGTTGGGCTGAGTTGGATATAATTGACATGCTATGAGATTGGATTGTGTATGGGATTATGCAATTATGTACCAAGATGAACCTCGTATAACAGCCCGAAAGTTAGTGGTGTTAGAAATGGTGGTTTCGGAACCCCATTTCCAATGACCGAGTTCTTAAATATTATTATTTAATATTTACGAGGTTAGCACAAACTTCAATTAAAGTTTGGTCCATTAATTTTTCATTTGGGTAATTAATTAAGGTACAAGAACTAAATTATAAAAGTGGTAAATGTAACAGCCCGATTTTGGGGCTAGTCGAAATAGTGGTTTCGGGACTGCTAAACCGAGGTTGAAGAAAATTATTTTGATATTATTTTATGTGTTATAGAATGTTTATAAGGATGTATGAGAATTTTGGTGCATTAATTTTGGTGAATTCATGCTTAATTATAAAAAATGACTAAATCGCATAAAGTGCGAAAGTTCTGTTATACAAGTTAGAGATGTCTAATAGCCATAGAATATTAAATTGGAGGTCCTTAAAGTACAATTAAACCAATAATAGTGTGTTGGCCGACCATAGAGACAAGGGGGATAAGGGTATTACTTTTGGTAAAAAATTTGGTGAAATTAGGTGATTAAAAATGAATAAAATAAGGCAAAGAAAGAATATATCATCTTTCACTATTCACTTCTTCTCCACCGAAAATTGAAGAGACAATAGGGGATTTTGGAGTTCAAACTTTCAGCCAAGGTTTGCAAGTAAGTGATTTGAGAGGTCTTTCTTGATAATTTTTGTACTTTTGGAACCCCCAAAACTTAAGCTAGCTAATGAGGGGACTAATTTGCAAAATGGTTGAAAGTTTAAAAACTTGCCATGAGAGTGTTCATGTTGTTTGCTGAGTTTTTATGGTAGAAAATAAATGCTAGTAGGTTGAGGAACAACTTTTGTGAAAGGTTTTACCATGAAAACACCTAAATAGGACTTATTTGTAAAGGTTGTAAATGAGTAATAAATGCATGAAATAATTGGTTTTGTGAGTTGTTGTAAGAGAAATAAATGTTCAGCTAGGCTTGTTTAATGAGAAAATATGATGAAAAACGATTTACAAGCCTAGGGGCAAAAAGTAATTTTGCCAAAGTATGAGGGTAAAATGGCCATTTTTGCCTAAGTAGAAATTTTGATGTATCATGAATTATAAAGTGATTGAATGAATGAATTTTATTATTATAGATCAAGAAGAGCGCGGAAACCACCTTGACCGAGGAAAAGGCAAGGTTACTGACTAAACCGTCGACTAGTACATTTTGCACCTAGGTAAGTTTATGTGTAAATGATAGATCTTTAATACATATGTTGTTACTTATTGGTGCATTGTATGAATGAGATCAATTATGATTGGAATTGATAGATAGTGAGTAATTCTCATATGAACCTCGGAATAAATACGTAAGTGCAGAAAAATATCTGTAATAACTATTTTGTGGGCTGTGTGCGATACCACCGTAAATATCCTTTTTAGCGGGCTGTGTGCGATACCACCTTATTGTTTATTCACGATGGGTTGTGTGCAATACCATTGTTTATATTGTTATTTGATGGGCTACGTGCGATACCACCCTATTATTAACTATTAGTGGGCTGTATGCGAAACCACCGGGTACTTAGTATCATTCCGAGGGGTTCATCGAGAAATCGTCTAAGTAAATATATCATGTGGTTTGTGGTGACGAGTGCAGGGGATGTGTGCAAGTAAATGTGAGCATTTTATTTATGGTATGGATGGAATGTGGTAAGAGATGAGATGAGTAAGCATTATTATGGAAATGTGATTTGTTCTTGCTTATTGTGTAATGTTGTTGGTTGATTGACATATGTTATGATGTTTATAGTTTACATGTAAACTTACTAAGCTTAAAGCTCACTCCCTTTTTTTCCCTTGTTTTATAGTGTCAAAGAGCCAGCTTGGGATACAAAGATAATCTGAAGATCACCCACACTATCAGCTCATCTCGGTATATTTAGACTTAGCATTTTGAGTATGGCATGTATAGGGGCTAGACTTAGTGAAATGTCTTGTTGTTTTGGCCAAGTGTGTTGGCTCCTTTAAAGATGAACTTTTTGTAAATAGCCATAGTTGATGGCTCATTATTATTAATATATGAAAAGATGAGGTTATTCATGAATGTGTATGATGCATGATTGGATTGTTTGATTAATGGTTGAATGTGATTTATGTTGTAGGAGTTTGGGTGATAAAAAGAGCTTGGCAAATAGCCTTGTTCTTGTCCACATGGGTAGGCACACGGGCGTGTGTCTAGGCCGTGTGTGGCATATGGTCAGTCCAATGGGCATGTGGCTGGACCGTGTGTCCCCTGCATGTTAGTGTTGCAAGTCAGTGTCGACCACGGGCTAGACACACGGGTGTGTACATAGGCCGTGTGCCCTTTATATGGTTGTTGATGTCATAAACAGAATACCCAGGTTTTCACACACGGTGAGGACACAGGCGTGTCTAGGCCGTGTGAAGGACACGGGCCAAAGGCACGGGCGTGTGTCCGACCCCCCTGTAGGTTCGAAATGGAAAATAAATCCCACACGAACTGGGAACATGGGCATGTGTGATCACACGGCCTGCCTACACGAGCGTGTCCCATTTCACACGGGCGTGTGGCCTTGTTTAGGCAAAAAATTTCTAAGTATACAAAAGTCCCCGGTTTGATTCTGAGACCCTTCGATTGCATGTATAAGGCCTCGTAGGCCCATAATAAGGATGTTATGAATGTGAATGAGAAGTTTTAAGTTGGAATGAAATTTGATAGCCCAAAGTTGTACGTTCAAGTCAGATAAGTTCGTAATGCCTCGTACCCGATTCCGGCGTCGAATATGGGTAAGGGGTGTTACAATAAAACTTAATCACTATAAATTTTTAATTAATTAGAGGACCAAATGAGCAAATAGACCATTATTAAATGGCCAAACGGTGGTGGATGGCCATTGTACTCGACTAATTTTGTTAATTAAGATTAATGATTAATTAATTAAGCTTTAGTTAATAAATTATGATTAATTAATTTTAATTAAATTATATAAGTTAAAATAAAAGGAAAAAAACAAACATTTTCTCTTATCATCTTCTTCATTTCACGAAACAAAGAAGTGAGAATAGGGTTTGAGTTTTCAAACTTTCACGTTAAAGATTGATCGAGATTTGAATCAAACCGTAGATAACCAAGCAAAAGAAAAAATAATGGAATATCCCTCAACGTAGAATTGTTCATGAGATCGAAGGCCCACCCGAAAAATGAAAGGGTTTGTGTAACTGTAACACCCCTAACCCGTATTCACCGTCAAAATAGGGTTATGAGGCATTACTGACTAATACACATCATTTAACATACAAAACTTATACATTTACAATTCATACTCAAATACCATTCGACACAATCATATTGTCCCTTATAAGGGCCTACGAGGCCTTAAACATGCTTTAGAAGTGGTTCGGGACTAAACTGATAACATACAAAATTTTTGGAAAACTTAGAAATTTTTTTCATTCATTTAGGGGTCATATGCCAGTGTGAACAGGCTGTGTGCCTCATACGGCTTCAGACACACCCGTGTCCCAGACAGTGTGAAAACAAGGCATACATACTAACTTGGTTCACACGGCCGACCACACATCCGTGTGTCTAGCCCGTGTGCCCTTTGAAGTGGCCACACACGCCCATGTGCCAGGCTGTGTACTAGGCCATGCCAAACCTATAAGGTATACTAACTTATGCAACACAGCCAAGTCACACACCCATGTGCTAGGCTGTGTGCCATTTAGGGGGTATACTAACTTGTGCCACATGACCAATCACACGTCCATGTGTAAGGCTGTGTGAGCATACTAACTTGAATTCAATTTCAACATCAGGGGACACACGACCGTATAACATGACCGTGTGTCGAACACGGCTGAGACACACACCCGTGTCACTGCCAGTGTGGACAAAAATAGGCCATTTGCAAGGCCAATTTGCCACCCTTATTCATGCTCACCTAAACAACCAAAATAATACCATTTCATCAACCAATAAGCAGCCAAAATCATCAACCAAAAACATAATTCATACCATATCCACTTTAACCAAATTCAATACTCAATTCAATGCCAAATACCTATTCAAATACTTATCAACTCAACTTCTAAAATGATACTTCACCAAAGCATTTCTCAAGCATTAAACTCCATAAATCAATTTAACCATTTGCAACTATTTAACCATCACCATTTTCATTCTAAACATGCCAAAATAAGCCATCACCCATGGCTATTTATACAACCAAAACATATGCATTTACAAGCAATTTCTAATAGCTAAACACACATCAAAATTAACATCATTTACAAGCTAACTCTCAAGGCTATCATCACAACCAAAATACCACAAGTAGCCTATACATGCCATATACCATATATACGTAACTTAAAAGTACCAAAGAGATGTCCGATAGTGCGATGATGTTCCCGACGACTTCCGGATCCGAGCTAGCCTTGATTCACTATAAAACATAGAAAAATAACACAAAGTAAGCTTCATAGCTTAGTAAGCTCATATGAGAATAACTTAATTCATCAAATAAATGCAAATCAACCAAATTTACATAACATCACTATGTACACATTAACTACAAACCTTTCTCATGTCTCAAAACATGATCAAATGCCATTTCATCAACTTTCTCTATTTAATACTTGAATAGGTTATGTACGTACCTGTATCGTCTTGTGCTAACCTCTTTCTCAACCACATCATTCCTTTACCCATTGAACCATTCGAAATAGAAATTAGATACTCAAAACTCTCAATAGATAAGTACCTATACCATAGCCGAAGCCAAATCAAGGTAACTTATCCCGGAGTACCTACACTATGGCCCGTAGCCAAATCAAGGTAACTCCTTTCTGAAATACCTATACCATGGCCTATAGCCAAATCAAGGTATCACTTGCACCCGTAGTGCCGATATCGTGGCCCGAAGCCAACACATCCGATATGCATGGCTCGAAGCCAAATTGGTATATCATCTTATAACATATCATCAGTATGCAAAATCTATTCCTAAAGTTCAACCGTGACTTTTAGCTTGTCGATTCCATCTTCGAATATACCCGTAGAATCGTGTTTACAATTCATTCATTAATAAAAATATCATAATCACAGTTTAGGCAATATCAAAGTATTTAACATACATTTATAAAGAAATCCTCATAGACGAACTTACCTCGAGTACGAAAACGGAGAAATGAGTCAATTACTCGATAATCTTGCCTTTCCCCTGATCTAATTCCAGATTCCTCTTTTCTTGATCTAATATATTCAAAATTAACTTCTTTAATCAACCACTCATTCAATTTAGTCTAAAACATACATTTGGCTTATTTGCACTTTAGCCCTAAACTTTCACATTTAGTCAATTTAGTCCCTATTTCACAAATATACAAAGTTCACACAATTTAACTTAACCCATGCTTGGCCGAATTATACATAGGTCCCTAGTAGCCCAAAACTTTCATTTATTTCACATTTCAACCCCTCAATTTGTATATTTCACAATTTAATCCTTATTATGAAATTTCATCAAAAATCACTTTACAAAACATGAAAATCTATCATCAAAAATTCATATTTCATCTTCACACACCAAAGAACACATAAGCTCATCAATGGAAACTCTTAAAATCTTTAACAGTTTTGAAATTAAAGGTACGGGCTAGCTAGAACACGAAGCAACGATCACAAAAACATAAAAATAATAAAAAACTAAGCTAAAACCGTACCTTAATCAAGCTTAGAGTTGGCCGAATATCTCAAGCCCTAAATGGGTTTCTTCTTCCTTTATTTTAGGTTCAAAATAATGATAATATGAACAAAATTTTCTTTTCTTTTATTAATATTAACCTTATTTATCAAATACCAAAATTAACCTTAATAATAAACATATAAAAACACATAATGGATGGCCATAATTGTCCACTTACACTACCAATGGTCTAATATCATCATAAGGACCTTTGGTTTAATAAATTGTAACAATTAAATATCTTTAACAAATAGAATGCAACTTTTTCATTTTACGCAATTAAGTCATTTTTCTCAAATTGAACAATTAAACATTAAAATTAGCTCACGAAATTTTGACACATACATGCCATCATGCCGTAAACACCAAAAATAATATTAAAATAATTTTTCGACATCAAATTTTTGGTTTCAAAATCACTGTTCTGATTTAGCTAAAATCGGGTTGTTATACCCCTTAGGGATTTTCGTCCCCGAAAATCTTACCAGTGAATAGGTTCAGATATTGCTTTCTCATAGCATCCTGGGGTTCCCATGTAGCTTCTACAACTCCGTGTCTATGTCATAATACTTTCACTAATGCAATTTTCTTATTTCTCAGCTCTTTGATCTCACGAGCTAAAATTCTAATTGGTTCTTCAGCATATGAGATATCGACTGAATTTCAACCTCGGTCGGGGAAATGACATGTGATGGGTCAGATCAGTATCGTCGAAGCATCGACACATGAAACACATTATATGCCACTGGCCAAATTCACTCAGTAATCTTATACGGTCCGATGAATCACGGACTCAATTTCCCTTTTCGACCAAACCGCAATATCTTTTTCCACGGCAATACTTTCAAAAACACTTTATCCCCGATCTGAAACTCAATATCTTTTTATTTCAGGTCTGCCTACGATTTCTGTCGATCTGAAGCTCCTTTCAAACTATCACGAATCACTTTCACTTTCTCTTCTGTCTCTCTGATCAGTTCAACCCCGTGAATCTTGTTTTCGCTAAGCTCAGTCCAATACAATGGTGTTCGACATTTACGTCCGTATAGAGCTTCATACGGTGCCATCTTTATACTCGATTGAAAGCTATTATTATAAGTAAATTCAATCAGCGGTAGATATTTCTCCCAGCTACTTTCAAACTCAAGAATGCAACATTGCAATGTATCCTCAAGTATTTTAATAACTCATTCGGACTGACTATCCATTTGCGGGTGAAACGCAGTGCTAAAATGCAGCTTTGTACCTAGAGCTTCTTGCAATTTCTTCCAAAATCGCGAAGTGAATCTCGGATCTCTATTTGAAACAATAGATAGTGGCACTCCATGCAATTGAACAATCCCTAAAATATACAACTCAGCCAATTTATCAAGAGAGAAATTTGTTCATACCGGAATAAAATGAGCTGATTTCGTCAATCTGTCAACAGCAAGCCAGATCGCATCTTTCTTTTTTGGAGATAAGGGTAATCCTGATACAAAGTCTATTGTTACTGTATCCCACTTCCACTCAAGATTCATAATAGGCTATAATAAACCTGACGATACTTGATGTTCAGCTTTGACTTGCTGACAAATCAAACATTTTGAAACAAATTCTGAGATATCTCGTTTCATGCCGTGCCACCAATAAAGCTGTTTTAAATCGTTATACATTTTGTACTTTCTGGATGTACTGATAAACAACTACTATGTGCTTAATTTATAATTTTCTGAATAAGCTCGGGATTTCTCGATACGCAAATTCTACCTCGAAACGTCAAACATTCATCAGGGCCTATTCGAAACTCTGAACCAGAAGTTGGCTCACACTGAGTTAATTTTACTTGCAATTCATTATCAAATTTTTGAGCCTCACAAATCTGCTGTAGAAATAACAGTCTCGCTTTCAACTCGGCTACTATCTAATCGTCACAATAAAGCTAATTGTGTATTCAAAGCACGTAAAGTAAATAAGGACTTTCGGCTCAACGCATCAGCAACTACGTTCGCTTTCCCCGAATGATAGTCAATCACTAATTCATAGTCTTTTAGCAATTCTAACCATCTCCGTTGTCGCAAATTCAAGTCTTTCTGAGTAATCAAATATTTCAAGCTTTTGTAGTTGGTATAAATATGGCATTTCTCACCAAACAAATAATGGCGCCAAATTTTCAATGCGAACACTATCGCGACTAATTCAAGATCGTGCGTCGGATAAATCTTTTCGTGTGGCTTCAATTGTCTCGAGGCATAAGCTACAAATTTGCCTTCCTACATCAAAACACAACCCAGGCCATTTAACGATGCATCACTATAAACTATGAATTCTTTACCCAACTCAAGTTGAACTAACACTGGTGCTTCAGTTAATAATGCTTTCAACTGCTCGAAGCTCTGCTGACACTTTTCTGACCATTCAAATTTAACATCTTTTTGAAGCAATCATGTCATCGAGTCGCAATCATTAAAAAATGTTTCACAAATCGTCTATAATAGCCGGGTAGTCCCATAAAACTACAGATTTCAGATACATTTCTCGAAGTTTCCAATATATAATCGCATAAATTTTGCTCGGGTCAACTCGGATACCCTCGGATGAAACTATATATCCCAGAAAACTAACCTCTCATAGCCAAAACTCACATTTATTGAACTTTGCAAACAATTGTTTATCTCTTAAAGTTTGTAATACAATTCCCAAATATTCAGCATGCTCAGATTCATCATGAGAGTAAATCAAAATATCATCAATAAACACAACTACGAATCGGTCTAAATACGGCCTGAAAATTTGGTTCATCAAGTCCAGAAAAACAACAAGTGCATTTGTTAATCCGAAAGGCATAACAAGAAATTCATAGTGTCCGTACCTTTTTCTAAATGCAGTCTTTGGCACATTCGAGTCTTTAGCTCGCAACTGGTAATAACCTGATCTCAAATCAATTTTTAAAAACACCGTTGCCCCTTTTAACTGATCAAACAAATCATCTATTCATTGCAAAGGGTATTTATTCATAATCGTCACTTTGTTGAGCTGTCGATAGTCTATACACATTCTCATCGTGCCATTTTTCTTTTTCACAAATTGCACCGGTGCACCCTAGGGAGAGAAACTCGGTCTAGCAAAACCTCTATCTGTTAGTTCTTGCAACTGAGCTTTCAATTCTTTTAACTCTGTCGGAGCCATTCTGTACGGAGCTATCGATATCGGCATTATTCTCGGTTTTAATTCAATACCAAACTCAACTTCTCTAATAGGTGGTAAACCCGGTAACTCTTTAGGAAATACATTTGGATATTCGCACACAAGTGGTATTGATTCAATATTTGTTTCTGTCACTTTCATATCAAGTACATATGCAAGGTAAGCTTTACACCCCTTTCTCACAAATCTCTGAGCTAACATAGACGAGATCACAACTGGCAAACTATTCAGATCATCAGATTCAATTCTAATAGTCTCATTATTCTAGAATTTCAGTTTTATTGTCTTTCGTCTACAATCCACTCTATCATTAAGCATCGTTAGCCAATCCATACCCAAAATCACATCAAATTCATCAAATGGCAACAACATCAGATTAGCCGAAAAATAGAAATCTCGATGCATTAATAGACATTTCTTGCAGACTTTGTCAACCAAAACACATTTGCCTAAGGGGTTCGATACTCTAATCACTAATTCAGTAGACTCTACAGGAAAAGTCTTACTAAATACTAAATTCATGCATATATAAGAATGAGTTGATCCTGGATCTATCAATGCAATCACATTAGTATCATAAAGAGTGAAAGTACTGGCGATAACATATGGGGATGACGCTTCTTCACGAACGCGAATAGCGTAGGCTCTAGCAGGTGCTCTGGCCTTAGATCTCACGATAGAGTCTCTCGTCGCCCCTCGACTACCACTCATATTCCCAGCATTTTTTGGTGGTCTTCCTCTAGCTGACATATTACTCAATCTCACATTCTGAGGTCTATCTCTCATTCATATCAGGACAGTCTTTAATAAAATGATCAGACGAGCCACATTTGAAGCAAGCTTTAGTATTGTTATTCCAACATTCTCCAAAATGTCGTCTCCCAAATGCTGACACTCGTGTTTGTTGTCTCGCACATTCCCAACACTCGACACTGATGTAGCTTGAGCTTTAGAACCAGAGTATTATTTTCTACGATCTCTACTCGAATATTCATTTGAAACATTTGAGCGAGTATATGAATCTCTGAATTTCTTTGACGAAGATTGATACGGCTTACTCATTGATCTTTTTCTCGAATCTCTAACTTTTGAATCTGTTTTTTTCTTTTCTTTGCTAAGATCCTCAGTTTTACAAGCCCTTTCATCTAAAACAACAAATTCTTTCAACTCTAGAATTCGTTAGTAGTTTTATACCTTCGTTCAACCCGTCAACGAACCATTTACACATAATCTCCTCAGTTGACACATACTCTCGAGCATACTTGCTTAATCGTACGAATTCTCTTTCATTCTCAATGATAGTCATGCAGCCCTATTTCAATTCTAAAAATTCTTTGTGCTTTTTATTTAGAAACTGTTGGCTTAAATATTTCTTTCAGAATTCATTCTGAAAGAACTCCCAAGTAACCCGTTCTTTCATAACTATAGATATCAGCTTGTTCCACCAATGATACATGGTGTCTCTCAGGAAAGATATAACATATTTAATACATTTACCAGGAGTACAAGATAATTCATCAAATACCCGAATCGTATTTTTGAGCCAGAACTCAGCTATCTTAGCATCATCATCAACAGTAGCCCAAAACTTTTCAGCCCATGTTTACGAATTTTATCTACTGGCGGCTTGTTCAATCGTATCAGATCTATAACTTGAGAAACAATAGGGATTTGTTGAGGAATAGGTGGGAGTGGAGGTTGTTGAGTAGCTGGATTCGTTCGAACGAACTCCATGAACCACTCGTTCATTATTTGGAAAAGGGCTTGTTTAGCCTCTCCCTCGTGGCCACTCGTTATAGGCTTAGAATTTGATGGTACTGCCCCTTGAGTAGGAGCGGGTGCATTATTCTCTATATCATAGGCTATAGCTCGTTTTGGATCCATTACTATACGAAAACAAAATTTAAGCTGTCAGGAATTATCATACTATCGCAGAGTATATATGGCATGTATAGCTACACTCTCATACACGCTATGTTAGTTCTAGAATCCACTAAACCATATCTCTGATACTAATAAATGTAATACCCCTAACCCGTATTCACCGTCAGAGTAGGGTTATGAGGCATTACTGATCAATACACATCATTTAACATGCAATACTTATACATTTAAAATTTATACTCAAATACCATTCAACACAATCATATTGTCCCTTATAATGGCCTACGAGGCCTTAAATATGCTTTAAAAGTGGTTCGGGACTAAACCGATAACATACGAAATTTTTAGAAAACTTAAAAATTTTTCATTCATTTAGGGGTCACACACCCGTGGGAACAAGTCGTGTGCCTCACATGGCTTTAGACACGCCCATGTCCCAAATAGTGTGAAAACAGGGCATACATACTAACTTGGGTCACACGGCCGACCACACGCCCGTGTGCCCTTCGAAGTGGCCACACACGCCAGTGTGTGAAGCTGTGTATTAGGCCATGCCAAACCTGTAGGGTATACTGACTTATGCAACACGGCCAAATTACACGACTGTGTGCTAGGCCGTGTGCCATTTAGGGGTATACTGACTTATGCCACATGGCCAATCACACGCCCATGTGTGAGGCCGTGTGGAGCAGATTGACTTTAATTCAATTTCAATATCAGAGGACACACGACCGTATAGCATGATTGTGTGTCACACACGGTTGAGACACACGCTCGTGTTTCTGCCCCTGTGGACAAAAATAGGCCAATTTGCCACCTTTATTCTTGCTCACCTAAACAACCAAAATGGTACCATTTCATCAACCAATAAGTAGCCAAAATCATCAACCAAAAACATAATTCATACCATATCCATTTCAACCAAATTCAATACTCAATTCAATGCCAAATACCTATTCAAATACTTATCAACTCAACTTCTAAAATGATACTTCACCAAAGCATTTCTCAAGCATTAAACTCCATAAATTAATTTAACCATTTGCAACTATTTAATCGTCACCATTTTCTTTCTAAACATGCCAAAATAAGCCATCACCCATAGCTATTTATACAACCAAAACATATGTATTTACAAGCCATTTCTAATAGCTAAACATACATCAAAATTAACATCATTTACAAGCTAACTCTCATGGCTATCATCACAACCAAAATACCTCAAGTAGCCTATGCATGCCATATACCATATATACATAACTCAAAAGTACTAAATAGATGTCCGATAGTGCGATGATGTTACCGACGACTCCCGAATCTAAGCTAGCCTTGATTCACTATAAAACATAAAAAAATAACATAAAGTAAGCTTCATAGTTTAGTAAGCTCGTATGTGAATAACTTAATTCATAAATGCAAATCAACCAAATTTACATAACATCACCATATACATATTAACTACAAACCTTTCTCATGTCTTAAAACATGATCAAATACCATTTTATCAACTTTCTCTATTTAATACTCGAATAGATTCTGTACCTACCTGTATCATCTCGTACTAACCTCTTTCTCAGCCACATTATTCCTTTACCCATTGAACCATTCGGAATAGAAGTCGAATACTCAAAATTCTCATTCGATAAGTACCTATACCATGGCCTGAAGCCAAATCAAGGTAACTTATCCCAGAGTACCTATACCATGGCTCATAGCCAAATCAAGGCAACTCCTTTCTAAAATACCTATATAATGGTATGTAGCCAAATCAAGGTATCACTCGCACCCGTAGTAATGATATCGTGGCCCGAAGCCAACATATCCGATATGCTTGGCCTGAAGCCAAATCGGTATATCATCTTATAACATATCATTAGTATCCAAAATCTATTCCTAAGGTTCAACCGGGACTTTTAGCTTGTCGATTCCATCTTTGAATATATCCATAGAATCATATTTACAATTCATACATTAATAAAAATCTCATAATGACAGTTTAGGCAATATCAAAGTATTTAACATACATTTATAATGAAATCGTCACATACGAACTTATCTCGAGTACGGAACACCCCAAACCCGGCCTAGACGTTATGACCGGATCTAGCGTGCCACATCAAGTGTTTGTTTGAAAACTATGTGTGCCTTGAATAACCCTTCTACAAATTAAAACCTTCTATCATTTAAACATCCCCATTTGCCTTGCTTATCAATAAAACAAGATTTGCTTTAAGTCATTCTTTTGCAAAAATATTATTATTTTTAAACCTTGTTGGTTTCAAAGTTTGATTTGAACAGTTGCGGAAACGTGATATTTAAAAATAATAGTTATTGCTTTAAAAACCCGTGTTTAATAGACTAGCAGTTTTTAATGAATAGAAGTACTAAATAAAAGTTAAAAAGAAAACCCAATGGCCTTATTACAAAAACTATTAACCCAAAATTTAAAATAAAATAAACTAAAATAAAGTCGCTAAATTTAACCCAAAAACATAATGGACATGTGGCCACCTCCGAGTCTCCTACGGCTCCAAATCCTTTAAGGCTGGGGATTACCTGCACAGTTAAAGAGAAAGGGTGAGTTACGATTACTCAATGTGTAATCCCCTATCACAGTCACAGTTTAGGCCCAAGCCCATGTAGTATCAAACTGGTCCTAAACCCTTTTCAGTAGCGGTCTGGGCCTAAGCCCTATTCAGTAGCAGTCTGGGCCTAAGCCCTGTTCAGTAATAATAGTTTGGGCCTAAGCCCTATGATATGCAAAACAAATATATGACCCACCCCACCCGATACGCACCACACACCAACCAAAGACACCATGTGGGGACCAAGTCAACCCACCCAACCAAAGACACCAATAACGCAACTCTAGGCGCTAATAACAGTATACATGGCTGAGCCACTAAAATCAGTATACGTGGCAAGAGCCGCTAAATCAGTATAACGTGGTAGAGCCACCAGTACAGTGTTTCCTCCAAAATCCATAACCCAACCCAATGCAGTATGTCATGTCATAATTAATTCATGTATGCAGTGCATCACAACCAAAATCAGTCATACAATTAATACTCATACATCAATAATTCTACCACTAAGGGTATAATGTTCATTTGGTCGGTTGGGGTTAAAATAGTAGTTCAACCCTCAGGGGTATCCCAGTAATTTTACCCATCGAGGGTAGTTCAGTAATTTCACCTATTGAGGGAATTCGATAACTTTACCCATCAAGGGTATTTTGGTCACTTACCCTTCGAGGGTATTTTGGTCAGTTAGTCACTTAACGGCCTTTTCGGAGGCCTACTGTCGCCTTGAGCGACATAGATTCCCTTTTTGGTCAATATAGTGCAATTGGGCCTAAAGCCCAAATTCAGCCCAAGCGAGCCTACACGCTCGTATGGCCCATGCAACCCATTTTCGGTCACGGTTCTGTGAATTTCGCAGTCGCGTCAATCATCTGACATTTATCAAGAATTTTGCCCCTGTGGGCCTATTAGGCCCACCTGGCCCATTTCGGCCCAACAAGGCTCATTACAGCCTCAGTCCCACGAGAAAGTTCGTGGCACTCCCAAAAGGCTATCACCAACGTTCATGGCTCAGTTTACCACTACGAGCGCTCGCACGATCGAGTGATCTCGAATGCCATTATTCTAGCTTTTTGGTATTTCAGCTTTAGCCGATTCACGGATCATCACATTAACAGAACAAACAGGGGTGTGAGATTACACACCTTAATTACGAGTGTGCCGTCGATCCCTTAGCACTGCTCCTATGTTAGACAAGATCAATAGTTAGTCAAACGATTAAGAGGGTTATCCTCCTAATACCCTAAAAAACTGAAACCACACTTACTTCTACCTTATTTTTACCGAGTTTTGCTAAGTCCTTTCCGATTATCAGTAAAGATTAAGGATCCTTAATTGGACTCTGCAATACAAACCACTTCTTAATAAAAGAAATAGAGTCAACATATGATTCAAGTCCACCCTTGAAAAATAAAAAGTGAGCACCTACCATATTAAGGCTATGAGTATGAATCGACTGCTTCAAAGCACTTGTCCCCTCCTACACCTCGAGTGAACCTACATACCAACCAATCAAGCCATAGAAGATGGGGAAGATTCGGCCCTAGAGACTAAAATGATAACCCCCACAAAAATAATTGACAGAAAACCAATATACTTACTCCTTAGATACGGCAAGACAAGTTTTCTTGAGTACGGCCCTAGAGATATGACTACAAGAGGAAGATGAGAAGAGATTGATCTTGGTTACTCAACCTAAAAGACCAAAAATAATATGTTGAGGATAAAGAAGAAGGTGGATTCGGCTAACTTGAAGGGTACAAAAAAAAGTCAAGAGGGAAAGGGAAATTGATTTCAGCCAACAAATGAGACAGCTTGCTCTTAGAAAAGAAATGAGATTTCGGCAAGGAAACAAATAAGAAAAGAAAAGAAGGAAGAAAAGAATACGAAAATGCCAAAAAGAAACAAAGCCTGATAATGCTCCCAAAAGAACTCCAGAGAAAATTCGGCACTCTCCCCTCTCAAAAACCAAATATGCACTCCCCAAATGACCCCCTTGGCCGAAATTCCCCTATTCAACTTCCCCTCATTAGGTCAACACTCCCACTCTCCCCTATCTCCACGATTTCCTCTACTATCTTCTTCTTAAATCTCTCCTAACCTCCCATTCAAACTTGTTGACCCAGTCTCCAACTACCCTTGAAGAGTTTGATCTGAACTTTGCTTTATCCCCTCTCAAGTCACAAAATAAAAGCCTCCAATTGCAATTAGTGGGATTCAAACCCCACTCTCTTTGCCTACCCAATGACCCTACTTCCACTGAGCTACAAGCTCATCTTGTGTCATCCTAACGCACATAATTATACTTAAGCCCTACTACCAACAGTGCTTTCCACTAAAGGGCCAAAAACTAAAATTTTTCCCAGGCTTAGACTCGAACCCAGGCCTTTTTAGGACCTCCAAACACACTAAAAAAGTTAGCGATCAAGCACAACATGAATTCAAGCAAAAATTACAGCCCCTACTTTGGGACGTTGCTGAAACTGCAAAATGAGTCAATTACTCGATTATCTTGCCTTTCCCCCGATCTAATTCTGGATTCCTCTTTTTTTGATATTAATATATTCAAAATTAACTTCTTTAATCAACCACTCATTTAATTTAGTCCAAAACATGCATTTAGGCCTATTTGCACTTTAGCCCTTAAACTTTCACATTTAGTCAATTTAGTCCCTATTTCACAAATATACAAAATTCACACAATTTAAGTTATCCCATGCTTGAAAATAAAAAAAAACACTACTTAGTGAAAGTCTGCCGCTTTGGCACGTTTCTCTCTGCTGCTATTGGCGTGATTTTTATGGTTTTAAATTTTCTTATTTTTTCTATTGTAGATTACTTCTCCTGTTCGTGAATCTCTATTTTTGGTCTGTGGTGGGGAGAGGTGTCGATTCGTAGTGAGTAATGGAAAGTGGTATTGCAGATCTGAATCGGAGAATGGGGAAGATGAAGCTTTTTCTTTACCGGAGGAATTAGAAGAACAACTTTTTGCGTATAATTTCTGTTTGGTGGGTTGTTTCCTTATAGCTAGTGTGGTCCATTTTCCAGCCATGAGGAATACTTTGGCAAACATTTGTCATCCATTGGAAGGGGTACAAATATCAAATCTGGGGGAAAGACGTTTCCTGTTCAAAATTTTTAATGAATTAGATATTTCTTGGGTAATCACAGGTGCTCCTTGGACTTTTAATAACCATCTTCTGATTTTGCATCGGGTTTAGGAGAATGAAGACCTGATGTCTATCCCACTGGTGTATGCAGATTGGTGGGTTCAAATTCATGACTTTCCTCCAAGTTTCTTTAAAGATTCGATGGCGGTTCAGTTTGGAAATTTTATTGGTAGATTTTTAGAATATGATATGAAGTAGATTCTTAATAGGTATAGGAATTTTATGCGTATCCGTGTGCAGATTGATTTGCGAAAACCTTTGAAACTAGGAAAAAAGTTATGATTGCTGAGTCAAAGTTCTTATATGCAAATTTTAAGTATGAAAAATTAACATTGTTTTGCTTTTTATGTGGCTGCCTAGGACATGGTGAGAATTTTTGTCCGGTAAGATTACGTATTGGAGCACAGGAGGTAGAGTTCGGGTGGGATCTATTGCTGAGGGCTTAGACGAGGAAGGCTTCCACGATCAATAGCATCTAGCTGAGGGACAAGAGAGACAGTGGTCATTTTGGAAAGTCTTGGGTTGGACAGCAATATAGCCATAATTCAAGTCAAAATCAAGGACGTGAACAGTAGGAAGATTTTAATAATATTCTTGGGATAAATTTAGAAGGCTCCAAATCGATTGACGTGTTGCATGAAGATTAGAAAGGGAGGATATTTCTTCATATAGCGAGAGAGAGTGTGGGGCATGGGAAATTCCAAATGATGGGATCTACTCAAATCAACAATGATTTTAGGAATGTTCTGGGGAGGAAGAGGACTTTGAATGAAATGGAGTTGTCAAATATGGAATGTGATTTAGAAGGTGCTCCAGTAAGTAACGAGGAAGGAAATAAAAGACAAAGGTCTAATTCTTTAATCTCTAATATTTCTAATGGACAAGATTCATTGGAGGTTTGTGGTGGGCTTTTCGCTCACAATCAACAAGTATCGGGGGCTGCCTTGGGGCAAGCCAACTGGAAGCAATGAAGATATTTTCTTGAAATGTTCGTGGATTGGGGAGTTCGCGAGCAGTTAGAAGACTTCAGCACATGCTGAAATATTATTATCCCCAAGTTATCTTCTTCGTGGAGACTAAATTGAACGCCAATAGAATGGAAAAAATTAGAAAATGGTGTGGTTTCTTTAATGGTATTGACGTGTCGGCTGAAGGCTCTCGAAGAGGATTAAGTCTAGGGTGGAATGGGGGACAGTTAGTCAATTTGAAGAGTTTCTCAAAAAATCGTATTGATGTGGAAATTCAAGATGAAGTAAGAAAACCTCGATGGTGGTTTATGGGTTTCTATGGGGTTTCTGAGGTTAGAAATAAAGCGGAGATGTATGATTTACTTCAACGTTTGGGAGGAATAACTCGTTACCTTGGTTGGTCGGGGGTGACTTTAATGATATTCTCTTTGGACATGAAAAAAAAGGAGGTATTCCAAGGGATGAGGCTAGAATGGAGGCGTTTCATAGAACGTTGGAGGATTGTTCATTGGAGGACATTGGTTTTTCAGGCCCCTGGTTTACTTGGGAGAGGGGGCAAATATTGGAGCGAAACATTAGGGGAAGAACTGAAATAGGAGTTGCGACGGATACTTGGATTCAAATTTTCCCAAATTATTCTCTAAGGCATCTCCTACATTCTTTGTCTGATCATTGTTCTTTGTTCGTAGAAACAGAGGTTGGCAGGAGGGGGAGAAGTCCTATTCGATTTTGTTTTGAATCTTGGTGGGTTTTTGAGGAATCGTGTGAGGAAGAAATAAGAAAGCTTTGGGAAAAAAGCTCTGGGCCCTACCTTAATCGCATGACTATTCTTGCAAATTGGTTGAAAGTTTAGGCTACCAAAATTCAGTTCAAACATAAAGGCGAGGTGAAAAGGTTAAACAGAAGACTAGAGGAATTGAATGGTGATGAGAGATTGAAAGGGACTTTGCCAGAACTCATGGAGGTGAAACTTCATTTGACTATGGAAATGGATAAGGAGGAGAGATATTGGGAACAACAGGCAAGAGTTAACTGGCTACGAATGGGGATAAGAACACTTCGTTCTTTCACAAGAGTGCCTCTCAGAGAAAGCGTATTAATCGAATTAGGGGCTATAGAGAATTGATGGGTCTCTTGTAACAAATGAGAAAGAGATTGAGGAGATTGCTTGAATGTATTTTTCTGACTTATTTGAATCGAGAGGAGTTGGAGATGTAACGCACATACTATCAGGGGTAAAATCATGCATATCCGATAGTATGTATCAAAGTCTGACGGCCCCTTACACGGAGGCTGAAATTGTTGAGGCACTGAAAGGAATGAGGCCTACAAAAGCTTCTAGTTTTGATGGTTTTCCGGTGATCTTTTTTCAAAAATTTTGGCATATCATTGGAAAAGACACTAGTGACTTTTTTTTGGATGTGTTGAATCATGGGCACTCGTTAGATGAAATCAACAGAACTCTGGTGGTATTGATTTCGAAAACTGCGACTCTCATCAATCTCAAGAATTTTTGGCCTATAAGTTTGTGTACAATGATCTATAAGATTATTGTAAAGTTCGTTTCCAATCGGTTACAAAAGGTGCTGGAAGATTGTATCGATGACTCTTAAAGCGCGTTTGTTCTTGGAAGACTCATTACTAAAAATGTGTTGTTGGCATATGAGGTACTTCATTCTTTTAAGAATAAAAGATCAGGGCTGAAAAAGTTTTATGGCTTTAAAACTAGACATGAGTAAGGCCTATGATAGAGTGGAGTGGCCTTTTATCAAAGGAGTAATGTCAAAGTTGGGTTTTGTAGAAGTTTTCATTGAATTCATTATTCGATGCCTTAATTCTGTCCAATACTCTATTTTAACTAATGGGGAAGAAGGATTGAGTTTTAGGTCCACAAGGGGTTTACGCCAAGGGGATCCACTAAGCCCTTACCTATTCTTGTTTTGTGGAGAAGGCCTGTCAGCGTTAATATGATTGGCTTATCATGAGAAAAAGATTAGTAGAGCCAAGGTGTGTAGAGCTTCTCCATCAATCACCCACCTCATGTTTGCAGATGACTGCATTCTCTTCGGGGAAGATTCGAATAGAGGGATTAATGAGCTCAAAGATATTCTTATGGAATATGAAGTATGTTCGGGGCAGTGTATTAATTTCAAAAAATTGACGGTGTTTTTCAGCTTGAATGTAAATGGCCATGATAGGAATTTGTGTTTTAGGCTTTTAGCGTTCGGTGTTCGAATGATCCATAGAAATATTAGGACTTCCAAACATGGTGGGAGGAAAAAGAAAACTGGCTTTCCAAGGTTTAAAAGTTAGATTGAAACAGAGAATTAACAGCTAGAGTATTAGGCATATTTCACAAGGAGGTAGATAAGTTTTTTATAAAAGCCATTTTGCAAGCTATTCCTACGTATATGATGGCTTGTTTTCTTTTGCCAAAATCCTTGTGTACGGATGATCGTGTGTTAGAGTCTTAAAAATTTATAATATGAATGATCTAGCCTAAAAACTAACTGTGACAATGACTTGAGGCAAGCGCACCTATCGAATTGTAGTATAGTTTAGTGGCAAGACCGGATTGTCGAACCCAAGGGAACCAAAAGTACTAATACTAAGTTTCTTTTTATTATTTAACCTAAGAATGAAAGGAATTGTTGTTTAACCTAAAATTAACTAACTACTAAGCTAAAGATACTAAGACACAGAGAAGGAATTGGGGGAAAATACTTGAGGGAAAAACAAATTGATTAAGACAATACCTGAGGAAAAATCCTCCTAGACTTCACTTGTTATCTAACTCTGAACCAGACGATTTATTCACTTGACATGATCCGTAGGATTCCCTAATTTATATTAATACCTCTCTCGAGGCTACTAACGTCTAACCCTAGGTTGATTAATTGAAATCTCTTTCTAATTAAAACCCCTAGAATTGCATTAACTCGATCTATGGACTTCTATATTAGGTTTGACCCTAATCCGGTAGATTTGCGTCATCTTATCTCTAGGGTTGCGATCAACTCTGCTTAACTATGCTAGATCTACTCTTAGACAGGGTTTATTCCTCCTCTGCTTAAGAGCATAAATGCTTGAATCAATATCCTGAAATATCAAAATAAGAATTAAGAGCACATAGTTAAGAACAAATTAAGTATTTATCATACAGCTCAGAAAACAATAACAAGATCCGTCTTAGGTTTCATTCCCCTCAGGTATTTGAGAGGTTTAGTTCATAATCATAAAAGAGTACATCTTAGAAGGAAATATAAAACAAAACATAAAGAAAACCCTAAAACCCCTTGAAGGAATTGAATGAGAGATCTTCAGTCTTGAGTATGATTTCGACTTCTTGAGATGAATCAACTGTCTTTCTTCGAGTGAATCCCACAATTCAGCCCCTCTGGATTGGCTCTTTGGCCTAGCTGAATGCCCCCTTGAAGGTTGGCCTCTAGGGTGTTTATATAGGCTTTTAGAATGTCTTTATTTGCCTCTAAGTACCCTAATCTGAATGAAACTCTTCTTTGCTACGGCAGGGACACGCCCGTGTGGCACGCCCGTGTAATTCGAGTTATAGGTCGTGGTTGGTCCTGCTAAAGAGGCACGACCATGTGAGTCAAGGCCCAGCAGTGTGAATTTCGTAATTTGGCCCATTTTCTCCGTTTTCGGCCCGTTTCTTGTTCTTTTCATCCTCCGGTGCTCTCTTGAGTATAAAACATGAAAACAAAGGATTAGGAGCACCTATTTCCATAATTAAAGGGATAAATCATCCAAAAGTATGCTAAATGTGGGATTAAAATGTGTATATTATGGTTTATCAACAGAATTGGAGAATATAATGAGCTCCTTTTGGTGGAATAAAAGCAATGGAAATAAAGGTATGCATTGGTGTAATTGGAAATCGTTAAGCGTGTTTAAGGAAGAAGGTGGGATAGGCTTTCATGATTTGAATTTTTTTAATATTACTTTATTGGCGAAACAGGGTTGGTGCTTATTGCGTAATCCTAATTCGTTACTAACGCATACTTTGAAGGCGAAATATTATAAAGATTCTGATTTTCTTAAGTCAAAGGTGGGTAATTTACCTTCTTTTACCTGGAAGAGTTTGTGGGCGGCAAAAGGCCTCCTTTTGAAAGGCTTGGGCTGGAGGATTGGTGATGGACAGAAGGTCTCTATTTGGGATGACAAGTGGGTTCTTGGAAATGAAGTGCTTAGTGGTCAGAACTCAACCTTTAATACAAGTCTAGTAAAAGTCGCAGATTTGATTGAAACTAATACAAGGAAATGGAACGTGGAATTGGTTCTTAATACCTTTATAGAGAGGGATGCCGAGAGGATTTTATGCATTCCGTTGTCTTGGAGTCCATATGAGGATTTTTTCATCTGGCGAAGAGAGCCAACAGGAGAATATTCGATTCGAAGTGGGCACAAAGTCCTTTCACAAGTTGGACAGACTCAAATACATGACAGTTTGAAACAATTTTACATCTAGATCTACCCTCCAAAATTAAGATTACAGTTTGGCGAAGCTTGCACAACTATTTGCCTAACTGTAGTAATTTACATTACAGGTGAATAATAGGGTTTGTTAACTGCCGAAGATGCCAAATGCAAACGGAGACGAGGGAGCATTTATTTAGAGATTGCCCTATTGCAAAGGAAACATCGGAGAGATTAGATGTTGTTTGGCCTGTTTCAGAAGACAACATGGAGTTCACTGAATGGTTAAAATTTTTTTTGAAGTTAATTCTCTGGACATCTGTAGGAGATTTGGGTGCGCATTATGGGGGATTTGGAAGTTCAAAAACAAATTTACTCATGAGGGCGAAATGCGATCAGGGACTCAAATTGCAGATTTTGTTACAAACTACCTAATAGAACTCGATGGGGGTGAAGCAGATCTTACCTGATAGAAGAATCCATACGAACAGAGGGATAGCTTTGTTAGGGATGCTTTGAAGATAAATTTTGATGTGGCTTTTAACAGGCAAAGAAATGAATCGTGTTCTGGGTTAGTGGTTAGAAATGGAAAAGCAGAAGTCATGTGTTCAAAAACTATCATAAATAAGAATATACCATCCGCTTTTGTAGCCGAGGTGTTGGCCTGTTATCAGGCACTCGATCTGGGCTTTCATCTTGGCCTTTAGGATGTGGAAATAGAGGGAGACGCTAGGACGGTGATTCGAAAACTGCAAGGGAAGAAAGATGATAGATCTGAAATCGCTGCGTATATTGAAGATTCAAAGAAAATGGTTTTACATTTCAGGTACTGTGCTTTTCTTTTTCTAAATAAGGAAGCAAATGAGGTTACGCATAAAATAGCTACTGAAGGCTTAAAAAAGGGAGAAAACACTTATCTGTCACAGAGGGTTCCGTCTGTCCTGCAATAGCGGTGATGGATGATCGTAGGTGAGTGGAACATGTGTAGGAGACAAGGGATCGGCGCTACTGAAGAAGAAGATGGAAGGGTTGAGAGGATATCTGATAGTGTTTTGGGGGTTTTCCTTTGACCAAGGGAGGGAGTATTCGAGAAGAGCTGTTGGTTTTCTCAGAGGTGGTTTATTGGAAATGATTGGAGGTATTTAATGAGTTCTGATAACTTTACCATCTAACTTTATTCTTTCCAGGATGAGGCTTAATTGTTGGAAACAGCTGGGACGCAGTCCCTAAAGCTTCCCCATTGATTCTGATGCTGATTTCGTTGCTTGTTGGGTCGCTTTTATTTTTTGTTTGTGCTTTGTTTGTTTTGTCTTTCTTCGTTTCTTTGGACAAGTATGTTTTTGACTTCAGTTGTTTTTCTATTTTTGGACTATGTTCAGCCTGCATTTTAATGAAAATCCAGTATTTATATCAAAAAAAAAAAAACTTAACCCATGCTTGGACGAATTATACATAGGTCCCTAGCATCCCAAAACTTTCATTTATTTCACATTTCAACCCCTCAATTTGTATATTTCACAATTTAATCCTTATTATGAAATTTCATCAAAAATCACTTTACAAAACATGAAAATCTATCGTCAAAAATTCATATTTCATATTCAAACACCAAATAACACATAACCTCATCAATGGAAACTCTTAAAATCTTTAACAATTTTGAAATTAAAGGTACAGGCTAGCTAGAACACGAAGCAACAATCACAAAAAGATAAAAATAATCAAAAACCGAGCTAAAACTGTACCTTAATCAAGCTTAGATTTGGCCGAATATCTCAAGCCCTAAATGTCTTTCTTCTTCCTTTATTTTCGGTTCAAAATGATGATAATATGAACAAAATTTTCTTTTGTTTTATTAATATTAACCTTATTTATCAAATACAAAAATTAACCTTAATAATAAACATATATAAACGCAAAATGGATGGCCATAATTGTCCATTTACACTACCAATGGTCTAATATCATCATAAGGACCTTTGATTTAATAAATCATAACAATTAAACATCTTTAACAAATAGAATGCAACTTTTACATTTTACGCTATTAAGTCCTTTTTCTAAAATTGGGCAATTAGACATTAAAATTAGCTCACGAAATTTTCACACATACATGCTATCATGCTGTAAACACCAAAAATAATATTAAAATAATTTTTTGACATCAGATTTGTGGTTCCAAAACCACTGTTTTGATTTAGCTAAAACCGGGTTGTTACAGTAACTGGGTTTGTGCAAGTGTACACAGTCGTTCAAGTAATAAGTACGTAAAATGAGTTATCATCTCCATAGGGACTGTATAAGCTTAAATGATTAATTGCAAAATTATAGTTAACAATTTGATGTAAAAACTCAATAATTTTGACAAAATTATAGTTAACAATTTGATGTAAAAACTCAATAATTTTGATGGTGATGATTAAACTAAGTAAAATTAATTAGATGCAAAGATTGATTCCTATCCAATTCTAATCTAGATGCAATTTACCTAAATGTATGAATGAATGGCTTTAGCAACAAAAAAAAAAATCAATATTAAATGGGCTAGGATAATTATATTAATCAATTCAATTTACTTTATCATGCTTAACAATGTTTAGAAATACTTCCACTGTAACTCGATCTTTCATGAGTTTGGAAACCAAATTAAGTCCTCTCGGATCTTTTACTTAGTTAAATATGTATTTTATTGATCATATTAACTAAGGGTTTCTTAGCATTTATGTAAGGTTACATGGACATTTATGTTTGCAATAGTTTAATTACATAAACCTAAAAACTATGCAAGGCAATAGAACTAACTAAAGATATTACGAACCTTAAGTTAGTCAGGTTTAAGGATTTAAATTGAGCATTGCACTTTCAATTATGTGTCTACTAGCCATCGTCTAGTTAGGATCGTTCAGCTAATCTGAGTGCACCTAATTACGTAAGAATGAAATGCATCATGGTATTAATTGAAAACATGATTTACTGAGGCCTAAACATGTTAAACATGAATAAAATAAATCTTATTGAATTAACATAATCATCTTAGCAATGTTGATGTCAAAAACAATAAACTCAAAACAAACATGATTAAAATAATAACAAGAGTAAAGAGTAAACTCTATTCAGTTTAGTTTCCTTTTGGATCTATTCTAACTGACTCAGTTTAGCAGCCTTTCGAATCTATTCTAACTGACTCAGTTCAACAGCCTTTCGGATCTATTCTGACTGAGGCACTCCTCCGTTCTGATTGATGCTTCGTTTGCTAAGTGTTTAAGGGGTAGTGGCTAATGAATGATTTTTACAAGCTTTTGAGGCTAAAGAATGGAGGAGGGATGGACGACTATGCAAGGGGAAAAGGGACAAAGAATTGAGATGAAACTAGTGAGACTGGGAGAGGAATGTTGAAGGATTATTTGAGAAGTGGTAGGTGCATGGTATTTATAGGTGAAGGTAAAGGGTAGATTTTACTAAAAATAGCATTTGAATTCCTTCTTTTTCTATCACACATGGCCAGTCATATTTCAAGGAGAAGGGGATGACTTAGTCTCCTTATTTTGAATTCAAATCAATGCTATTAATGGCCATAGGGTGGACGGTTTCAACAAGAAGTTGTTGGGCTGGTTTTAATTATTTTCCAACTATAAGGACCTTCAATTAAATACCCCAAAGCTTTCTTTTGGGTAGCCATCTACTTGTGCTGAAACTAGACTTTAATTCCCTTATGTTGGACTATTTCTCAGTCCAATAATGTAGTAGACATGTCCATGTTTTAGCACCTCTTTTATTTGGTCAAATTATCAATCTCATGACCCAAATTGCATGGTTTTACTGTCCACATGAATTAATTTATGCATGTCCACATTTCATTCACATTAATCACATCTTTAATGGTCCTCCTGCATAGTGAAAAATCACATATTAATAAATGAACATGAAATAATATAAAATATGTACAAAAATGATATAATTAAGCATAATTTCACATAGTTTATAAATTCATGCCCAATATTACTAATTAAGTAAAATTCACTTATTTTAATAACAATTACTCAAGATTAACATATTTATTAACTAAAAAGGTCGTAAACATATATAGAAAGTCCCTATATAATTTTGACCCCAAAACTTAAACCATTGCTCGTCTCGGGTAATGTTCATGCACAACACAACTTCTGTTAAGGAAATGTTGCAAAATGATAAAGTAGAATCAATCTTCACACATAATTATGCATAAACAAAATCATGCTCAAAAATACTTTTTATTGATAAGTAGCTCGAATGCAAATATTATTTCTAAACTTTATACTAAGCACATCATAATGTCAACATGAATCATAAGTGATACATAACATTCATAAATCAATATGCTTTCCTTATCAATTAAACATAGCAATCCCAAGGTTTAATTAGTGGTCTTCATAAGTTGAGCTTAGTAATTCCTTTTCACTAATGTAGTCGGTATAATCATCCAAATCAATAGGTTTAAAGGGCTCTTTTGCCCATTCGAGGTACTCAACACCTGCATGCTAGTTTCAGTCTAAAGGGCCGTTGAAGGATATCAGTCCTACATTGATGGCAGAAAGAAAAACATAAGGGACTCTACTTCTGGTGTGGTGCTAAATACCATGTGGGTCACAAGTGCATCAAAAGTCAATTATAATATATGCTTTTGGATTCACCTGGTCAGGAAGAGTCGAAAGAATTACATAAGTATCCTGACAAGATGGAAGATTCAGTAGAGGAGGTTGACCAACAATAGACACTAGTGTTGTCTCTCCATACTATTAAGGGATCTCAAGGGCTTCATGCTATACGATTCGAGGTAAACATAGGTACCGTTAAAGTTATTTTTTTGGTGAAATTGGGAAGCCCTCATAATTTCTTATATGCTAAGTTGCTCACTAAGTTGGCCTTGCCAGTGGACCTACAACAACAATCAAGGGTGACCGTGGCTGATGGTCACCAACTGTTCACCCGGGGGTTTGCAAAAATATGGAATGGAATGAACAAGGGGCTCTTTTGTTACTAATTTCATGGTTCTTTGACTAAAAAGGTATGATGTGGTGTTGAAAATCCAGTGGCTTCTTTCACTTGGGTCGATTACCTGGAACTTTGATTTGATGGTCATGCATTTTTCCTTCAAGGAATTCCATGCACTATTCAAGGCAATTTACCTGGGACCATTGAAGTGATGAATGAGGGACATGCTACCAAGTGTCTCTGATGGTCTATGGAGAAATGGATCCTTGCACCTTATTTATGATTAGTGATGACCAGTTACAATTGCCAAATGCTACATTAGGGGATACTTCTGAGGAACTACAATTACTCGTAAAGGAATTTGAACGTATTTTTCAATAGGTGGTTTGCTTACCCCTACCACGGCTTCAAGACCATCGTATTCCTTTAATAGATGAAGGGGTTATTGTCAAGATTAGGACCTACAGGTATCCCATGGCTTAATAGTCTGTGCTAGAAAGGTTAATCAAGGAGATGCTTCAAGCGAGTATCATCAGAGATAGTTGTAGTCTTTTTGCCTCTCTAGTGGTGATGGCCAAGAAAAAAGATGGGGGTTGGAGACTTTGTGTGGATTATAAACAACTCAACAGGTTGACTGTGGAGGCATTTTTCCAATACCAATCATTGAGGAGTTCTTTGACAAGTTAGGCCAAGCTAGGATATTCTCCAAGCTTGATTTGCGAGTGGGATACCATCAAATCAGAATGTTTGAATCTGACATTCTCAAAATAGCCTTTCGAACTCATGAGGGACACTACGAGTTCTTGGAGATCCCTTTTGGCCTCTCGAATGCTCCCTCAATGTTATAGTATAATATGAGTCACGTGTTCACATTATTAATAGGTAGCTAACAATATTTGTTAGTACGTTAGCACTTTGTTATAGCTAGCTGGTAGTCCGTTAGGCTTTGTTGACTATATATACATGTATCAAGACCTTGTAGAAGGGCAGATTCATTTTACAATAATATCATCTTTTCTATTCAATATTCTTTCATATTCTTTCATGGTATCAGTCTCTGGTTAACTTTTTCTGGTAATCATGACCACGCATACCACTGATACTGACCTTGTTGATACTCCTGAATCTTTTTTTTCCGGTGATCGGGTGGTCAGTTCGTTTCTTCATCATGAGGTTGTCAAATTGGATGGTAGTACGTTCCTTCAATGGCAAAAGCAAGTCCGACTTATTCTTGTTGGTTATGGCTTAGAAGGATTTCTTGATGGCTCTGTTATTGCTCCTAACAAATTTGTTCAAAATACTGATGGCTCTCGTGTTAGTAATCCAGCTATGATAACATTCAATCAACAAAACAGTTTACTCACCTCGTGGTTACCATCCACTATTACTCCTTCCCGTCTTTCTTCATTTAATTATGTTGAGACAGCTTCGGATGTATGGACGACGGCCACGAAGCTCTTCACTGCTGATACTCGCTCCAAATAGTCCCAATTGTGTCATGCTCTTCATTCTCTTAGAAAAGGTAATCTCTCAATCTCTGATCTTGTTGATAAGATGCAAGGGTTGTGTGCTCTCTTAGAGGCATCGGGATCTGTGGTTTTCGAGGATGATCGAATCGACTTACTTTTGGCGAGTCTTCTTCCTGAGTTTGGTGCCATTATATCGTCGATTTTACTTTCTTCGGTCTCCTTGTCTCTTCAACGTGTTGTGGATTGCTCAGGAAGTTTTATTGATATGTGTAGTCGTTTCACATGGATTTATTTGCTTAAACGAAAATATCAAACTCTCGAGTGTTTTCTACAGTTTCGACAGATGGTTCAGACTCAGTTTGGAAAATGCATTAAGAAGTTTCAAAGTGATTGGGGTGGTGAATTTTGAAATTTTACATCTATTTTAGCCACACATGGTATTCTTCACCGTTTATCCTGTCCTTATACGTCTGAGCAAAATAGGGTTGCTGAACGAAAACATCGTCACATTGTGGAAACGGGTATTACATTGTTGGCTCAGGCGTGCCTATGGACTACTGAAGTTATGCGTTTCGGAGTGCAGTTCACCTCATTAATCGGCTACCCACTTCAGTCTTGGGTGATTAATCTCCGTATCAATGTTTATATGGTCATCCACCAGAGTATGAGCATCTCCGTGTATTTGGGTGCTGTTGTTTTCCCTGCTTACGACCATTTGTTTGACACAAGCTTGATTATCGCTCTCAACCGTCCACATTTCTTGGGTACAGCTCTCAGCACAAAGGTTATTTTTGTTTACTACCGGATGGGAAGATCGTTATGTCCTGTCATGTGATATTTGATGAACAAAAGTTTTTATTTGCTTCTTCGAACGCTTCTAATAGTCAGCAATCTCAACCTGTGGGCTTTCCTACATATGTTTCTATTGTCAGAACGTTTGTTCCTCAATGAAATGCAGCATCTTCGCAGTTCGTGACGATCTCCCTGATGATTCTACAGATGTGCGTCAAAATTCTGGCACAACTAGTCGTTTACCATCTGTCTTACGCTCGTCTGAACATACTAGTCAAAATTCTAGCGCATCTAGTTTGTTGGGTTCTTCCGAGAACACCAACTTGCGAAATGCATCCAGCCCCTCAGCCGATGGCTCTCTAGAAAGGTTGTCACCTGCAAGAGTAGATGAGCATGTTAACACTCATTCCATGATTACTCGATCTAAAGCTGGGATACTTAAGCCCAAGGTATTATCTATTGACATCACAAAGTTTGAACCTAGTTCGATTGAAGAGGCTCTTGCTCATCCTGAATAGCGACAGGCAGTTCAAGTTGAGTTTGATGCTTTATTAGCCAACTCTACCTGGGAGCATGTTCCTCTTCTGTCTGGTCGGAAAGCAATTGGATGCAAATGGTTTTTAAAGTAAAAAAGAATCCTGACGGATCTGTTGATCGGTAGAAAGCCCGGTTAGTTGCAAAAGGATGTTCTCAGGTGCCGGGATGTGATTTCACAGAAACATTCAGTTCGGTTGTCAAACCAGCAACTATGCATGTTATTATTTCTATTACTGTGTCTCGTGGGTGGCAATTCAGGCAAGTTGATGTTAATAATGCCTTTTTAAACGGTGATTTAACTGATGAAGTTTTCATGCAGCAACCCCCGGGGTTCGTTCGGTATGGCTCACATGGTGAACACTTGGTATGTCGTCTAACTAAAGCTCTATGTGGTTTACGAAAGTTCCTCGTGCCTGGTTTGACAAATTGAGAAACTTTCTGGTTGGTAACGGGTTTACTATCTCTAAGTCTGATACTTCGCTGTTTGTCAAAGTTCTTCCTAAGTTTACTTTGTATGTTCTTGTTTATGTGGATGACATTATTGTCACTGGAGATTCATCTGCTGTAATAGATGGTTTTATTCAGCAGCTTAACGACAAATTTGCTCTTAAAGATTTGGATGAGCTTCATTATTTTCTGGGGGTCGAAGTAAGCAAATCTTCTTGTGGTAGTCTTCATTTGAGTCAGTCGAAATACATTAAAGAACTTCTTAATCGCTGTTCTATGGCTAATGCGAAACCTGTTCATACACCAATGGTCACTTTGCCTGTGATGTCTAAAGATGAAGGTGAACAACTTGCTGATCCCACTGAGTATCGGGGTTTGGTTGGAGCTCTTCAGTATATTGTGTTAACACGACCAGATATTTCGTATGCGGTAAACTGGGTATGTCAGTTCATGCATGCACCCACTACAGTTCATATGACGGCTTTTAAGCGTATCCTTCAATATCTACGTGGTACTCTGTCTCATGGCCTGCTGTTTTGTCGATCAGATAGACTTTCTTTGGTCGGATATACAGATGCGAACTGGGGTCTTGATTTTGACGATCGTCGATCTACAATAGGATATTGTGTCTATTTTGAAAATACTCCTATACCGTGGTGTTCCAAGAAACAGTCAGTTGTTTCTAGATCGACAGCTGAAGCGGAGTATCGGAGTTTGGCTAGAGCCACTAGTGAGATTACGTGGCTTGTGTCTCTATTATCTGAGTTAAAACTCGCTTCTGTTGATGTCCCTACTATGTGGTGTGATAATAGTAGTGCGGTTGCTGTTGCAGCCAATCCAGTTCTGCACTCCAAGTTTAAACATGTGAAACTTGATCTATTTTTTGTTCGCGAAAAGGTGGCTAATGGAGACTTGATTGTTGGTGAAGTTCCGGCGAGTGACCAGTCGCGGATATTCTTACCAAACCATTGTCTGTGTCTTTGTTTACTCGGTTTCGTCGTATTCTTCAGATTGTACCTCTCAAGGAAGCTAGGTGAATGTTATAGTATAATTTGAGTCACGTGTTCACATTGTTAATAGGTAGCTAACAATATTTGTTAGTACGTTAGCACTTTGTTATAGCTAGCTGATAGTCCGTTAGGCTTTGTTGACTATATATACATGTATCAAGACCTTGTAGAAGGGCAGATTCATTTTACAATAATATCATCTTTTCTATTCAATATTTGTTTTCTATTCAATATTCTTTCATATTCTTTCACTCAACATTTCAAAATTTGATGAACTCCATTTTTAAACACTTGCTCAGGAAGACTGTTTTAGTTTTCTTTGATGATATTTTGGTCTTCTCGACCAATTGGGGGGATCATTTGACACATATTCGTGAATCCTTCTTAATCATGAGACACCATAGAATCCTTGTTCGAAGAAACAAGTGTTGCTTTAGAACAGAAGAAGTGGAGTATTTAAAGTATGTCATTTCTCGAATAACTATTTCCATGGATGAATCCAAGGTGGCGTGTGTTGCAAATTGGCCTTTTCCTATCACTGTGAAGGAATTTAGAGGGTTCTTGGGACTTTCAGGGTACAATAGGCAATTTATTAATGATTATGGTATCCTGGCAATGCCCTTAACAATTTTTCTCAAAAAGAATGCTTAGGATTGGACAAAATAGGCTACTCGAGTTCTTTTGCAGTTGAAAGCGTCCTTATGTGCTACCCTGTACTTGTTCTTCCCAACTTTCAGCTAAAGTTTTGTATTGATACGGATGCTTCCAATTTTGGGGTAGGGTTATTCTTTAGTAGTTGGGCAAACCGGTGGCCTATTTTAGCAAATGATTGGGCATAAGCTATGAAGCATGGACACGGACACGGACACGTAATACGGGTACGACACGATACGGATACGGCGACACGATAATTTTTAAAAAAAGGATACGGGTACGATAGGATACGGCAATAAAAATATTTTTATTATATATATATTTATGTTAAAATACTCAATGTAAATGAAAATATTCATATTTTCATTAATATATAACTATTTTTTTCACAATATTAATTTTTTCCTTTCTTTTTACACAAGATTAATTTTAGGCATTAATTTTTTTTCCAACATTAAAACTACATTTGTCATTAGTTTTCCTTTTCAATTTGAATTCATTTAATTCATTAAATATGCTTTTATAAAATAAAATTTCATTAAATATGCACCTTCCTCCCCACAACGTTTGGTGCCTCTTCCTCTCGCCTCATCACACAATAAAATGACCGTTGCATTTCCTCAAACACCATGTAAGCATTAACTTTTTTTTCTCAAAGATTAACTCTCCCATTTTTTCTTGGTTCTTCCCCATTTACCCCTTTTTCCTTTCATATTTGCCATATTTACCTTTCCTTGCTTTGTTTTTCATCCTCTGCAAAAAATCCAGCAGACCGAAAGTGTCATTTTTTGACACGCTTCAAGGCGTGTCCGGTACTTATCCGGCCGTGTCGGCGGCGTGTCCGTGTCGGACACCAGTACGACATCGGTACGAGAGGGGTTCTGCCGTGTCGGTGCTTCCAAGGGCATAAGACATCTAGCCTTGTCAGTCCACGAAAAAGAAATGATGGTTGCTCTTTTAGCGATTAAGAAATGGCTTTATTACTTGATAGGGAGTCATTTTAAATTTCGTATGAACCATTAAAGCTTAAAATTCTTGACTGAGAAGATGACAGTTACACCCTTTCAATAAAAATGGGTTCCTAAGATGACTGGCTTTAACTATGAGGTAGTATATCGAAATGGGTCTGGGAACTTAGCTGCTGATGCTTTGTCCAGTTAGCCTATTTTGCGTGATGGGAAATTGTTCCAGCTTACCTGCAGTGTCGTTAGCTCTTAGCTGCTCTCCCGCGTAGAAACATCTTATCAGTTGGATTTTAAATTACGGAAGTTATGTGATAAGGTCCAACAGCAGAACAACTCCCACCCAAAGTTTGGTTGGGATGACATATTCCTTTGAAGGAAAAGTAGGATCGTGGTTGGGAATGTAGGCAGTTTGAAATAGGAACTCTTCAAGTTATTCCATGACAGTGTTCTCGGTGGCCCTTTGGGGGTTCACTCTACTATCAAGAGAATCAATAGTCAGTTGTATTGAAAAGGAGTCACTAAGGACATCAAACAAGCGATACGTGGATGTACCTCTGTCAAAGAAACAAGACCGAAACCGTCGCTTTTCCAGGTCTGTTATAGCCATCACCCATTCCCAAACGAGCTTGGTCTTCCATTGCTATGGATTTTATTGAAGGGCTGCCTAGCTCCAAAAGCAAAAATGTGATTCTGGTTGTCATGGACCACCTTGCGAAGTATGCACATTTCATGGCTTTACCCCATCCTTACTTTGCTCTCATTATTGTTCAAGTGTTTCTGGATAACGTGTACAAGTTACCTGGCATGCCCGATTCCATTATTTCTGACAGATACAAGATTTTTGTTAGCCACTTTTGGCAGGACTTGTTCAAGAAAGTACGTATAAAACTCCACTTTTCCATAACTTACCATCCAGAGACCGATGGAAAAACGAAAGTGCTCAACAGGTGTTTGGAAGGTTACCTATGTTGCATGATGGGGGAGAAACCATAGGACTCAGTCAACTTGTTGCCTTTAGCTAAGTGGTGGTATAACTCCACTTTCCACTCAGCTGTTCAGTGTACACCATATGAGGCCTTATATGGCCAATCTCCTCCTCTTCACACGCCATACTTAGCTGGGATGTCTCTCGTGGCCACTATGGATAGGAATTTGTAGTGTCGGGAGGCTGCTAGGCAACCGCTAAAATTTTATCTCAGAAAGGCTCAGGATAGAGTGCGACAACAAGATGATAAGCATTGCACAGACCATATTTTTGACGAAGGGGACTGGGTTTATTTACGGCTTTAGCCATATAGATAGCATTTGGTTCGAAAGGTGTTGAATAAAAAGTTGGCCTCCCAAAGTTTTCAGACCTTATAGGGTGGTCAATAGGATTGGGTAGTTGGCTTATAGACTCCAACTACCACAAGGCTCGAGGGTCCATCCTACATTTCATGTTTTGCAGCTTAAGAAACATGTTGGTACTGCTTCGGTGCAACTTGCTCTTCCAGTGATGGACGACCAAGGATCTTGGGCCAAGGAACCTATTCGCATTATCGATAGACGAACAATGAAACGTGGAAATGCAGCTGCAACAGAAGTTTTGGTTGAATGGGCAAACTCTTTCCCCAAGGATGCTATTTGGGAACCTTTGGAGAAGCTGAAGATGGTCTATCCTCATTTCGATCCTTGAGGCCAACGATCCTCTCGTGGGGGAAGTAATTGTTATGGACCCATGAACCAGTTTGGGCTGAGACAGTGGGCCGAAGGGAATTAGTCAAACGGTGCACAACATCAAGTTAAACAAACAGTACGTTTTGTGCATGCCAATCTTATTGTACAGTTTGTTGTTTTTTCTATTATTTTTGCTATTATTGTTTTCCTTATATTTTCGCATGTAAGGAGTGGAAATGTTCATGAAGAGAATACAGTAGTAAAAATCATTCTCTCTCTGTTTGTTCTCTTCTTCTCCGTTCTTATTCTTCTTCAGTCTTCTAGATTTCTAGTTCGGTTTCTATCACAGTCACCACCCCTTTCCTCTTCTCTATTTCGTCTTCCCACTGTCACCACCAACCCACCACCCTAAAAAATCAGAAATCAACCCACAACCGACTCCCCCTTCCGTCTTCTCTTTTTAATCTTCCCATTGTCACCTCATTTGAAAATCAGAAGCCTGGTCTTCCCGCTATTCGACGATATTCCTCAATGAAAAACCAAAAGCTGATCATCTTTTTCGAGGTGTTTCAAGCAAACCTGCCTCTCTCGTAAGAATTCCTATTTACCATTTTGCTTGATTGATTTTTGTGTAATTTATGATATTTTTGTGTAATTTCTTAGCAATCGGACTGGATCCTTAATTTTTTTGTTGTTGCTTTTTTAAGTTTTAAATTAATAGTTTATCCTTGAATTTAATCGTATTTCTAGTATTTTTAGCAATTAGATTTTTAAAATTTTTCTTATGCAACCATTGTGTTTTTTAAGTGTCTAGATCTTAGAATTTTAAATCTGTAGTTGATGATTTGATTATTTGGAATTTTTATGATTTGATTTTAATTCTATGAAATTAGATGTGCCTAATTTTTGCTGAAAATGGAATAATTGATGATCTAGTTTCTAATTTCTATAAATACCCTATTTTAACAGTCTTTCTTTGAAACTGACCTTTTCACTTGTTTAATATATTGATACCAATCTGTCTACTCTTGTTATTCGGATCCTTGTAATTTTGTTATTATTATTATTATTTTACTTTTACTAAAGCCAAAAAAGAATTTTATCTTATCTATCCAAACATAATATTATGATTTTATGATCATGAACAATAAACATTGTTGCCCCATTGCGAACCATAGCCACAACCACAGCCACACTATCTTCTTGCCTTTTTTAACCAAAGCATCTCCAATAGAGGTTCCAATGGCTAAAGCAAGAACTAAGATGCTGACTCTTTGAGTTAAATTTGTTCACTCAATATAATCTTATTTTGTCTCATTGTCACTATTATATTTTATTAATGATTATCATGATCATTGTCAACAAATGACTGTGATAAATTACTAGTTTGAGAATGAGCAATCCGTGGCCATGTTACATATTTATCAATCCACCCAATGCCAATAAGGGGTATCGTTAACTCTTTTATTAAGCTATGAATTACACTGTTGCTAGAAAATCCATGCCATACAAAAGTCATGTACCCAACATTCCGGCTATGAACTCGATCATCTGTAGAGCATAAGTCTCCACTTTTATTAAAGCACATAAGTTACATACGCATGGTTAGTGAATAACTCAGGATTTAGTTAAACCACACCATGAATGTAACAAGTGAATTAATTCTCAAACAGATTCATAATTAATTCATCTTGGGTTCAGTCTAATGTATCATTCTTCCTATGAATGCATTTATGTCTCTACTCGTGGAGTCAACTGCTCCGATAGTCAAGACTAGTCATCTCTTCAATTGGAATTATAGACGACATAATAATCCTTATAAGTATTTAAATGAAATGCTCACTTTGATTCTTTTACAAGGTTATAGACTCATTTAGATTATTTATTGAAGTAAGTTGTCTTTCTCGCAATGTAAACGTTCTTACAATCCCACTTATCATCAGTTTGAACTTAGACAATCAATGATCTAATATTTGCTTGTCAAAATTTTGTTGCACATACGTTAGTAAAATAAATAAATATTAATGTAAAATATATTTAAATCACAAGATCGAATAAGAACAATATAAATAAACATATATTTATATAATCATAAAAGAACAAAAATAAAGACTGGATTGAAATATTATATTCATAGGTAGGTAGGAAAAAAAAATGGAAGTTGAGGCCTGTTTTCACAATTTCTTTAAGATAGATTCGGCCGTTGCTTTGGTGATGGAGAAACATTGCAGGATACAACAACAAGAAGAGCACAGCAGTAGCACGACTGCAGTGATCAACGGACAGTAGTCTTACCTTAATCTATCACCGAAAATAGTTAGAAAAATATGCAGGGAAAATATATCTCAAAATGTTTTTTTGAAAACTTTAGTGTATCTCTTTTCATTCAGAATATTTGGTTTTAAATAAATTCAAATGGAGAACTTTTGGAAATCTTTGACTAATGGAGCTAAAACGTCTCAATTAAGGAGCCATTTAAATCTAAATTAACGTTTATATTAAAGGAGCTATTAACTGCTTTTAATTCCAAACAGATAAGCTTTGCTAAGGAAAAAAATATTACGTATTGGGCTAAAATATCTGCAGGCCTAGAAGGCTCGGCTAGTTCAGACATTTTGCATCGCTCACATAGTGTGTGTGAGCCGCGCCAACCCTAGCATGTTTAGATTTGCACCCCCCATGCGCGCGAGGGAGAGTATTAGTTTTGTCATTCACTAACCACCAAGTTGGTTCACATATATAAACATATTCCACACTTGATATCTAACCAATGTGGGACTTAACTTTCCATTTTCCTCAACATAATTCACAAGTGGCTTACTTTGAGTATCAATTTCTCATTTATCACTTAACCATTTTGAGCATATATATACCGTTGTAAAGGTCACATGGAGTAGAATATAAAACCATAATTTTATGATTCAAAGCTCCACCTCTACTAATCAATAATATAACTCAAAGCTTCCAAAAAAATTCATTTTTCCAACAAATTTTGCTATAAATTCAAAACATGAAAGATTAAAATACAAAAGATAAATGTGAAATTTATTTATTCATCATTCAAATGCACAAAAAACAAATATATGTTTACTACAGTATGGACACATTTCCCAACGCTCTGTTTAGCACTTTGGTGCTCTCTAATGGGTTGTAACTACCTATGTATCGAATTTATTTAGTAGAAGTTATCGAGCTAATTGGTATATAGAAATTGAGGAAGAAAAATGAAATGATATGATATTTATATATATAGAGATAGTTGAATGTAGAATGAATATTGGAAATGGTATTGTATTGATTACTTCATATGAATAATAGTGAATTGAAATGTTAAATGTTTATATAACAATATGATATTTATACGGTAAACTCATCTTATTGAATTGTGTTACCATTTTTAGGCTTATTTGTCAAGTTAAATTACTTATTATGCTTATGTGTAAACTAAGGTAAGTTGTTATTTTATGCCTTCGAACTTATTAAGTATTTCAAAATGCTTACTCTGTTGTGGTTCTTTTTCTATAGTTTTCATTGGGCAAAACGTGTCAATCTAGTCACCTTGAAGCTCACACTATCCAACTATCAATTCGACAGACTTTTACTCGTTTTAAGCTCGATTTTGTGGCATGTACATAGGTGCTTATACATTATTATATATATTACTTGTAAACGATGGCTTGGTTTACACCTTGGTTAATGTTTGATTTTGGAAAGCTAAAGTTCATATATGCAATAGTGCATGTTATGGTAACTTGTGTTTGATACTTAAAAGGGTAAAACGAGTATGAAAGGAGGTAGTATATGTGATGGTAAGAAATGGAAATTGCATTGATGATTATATTGAATTTGTAACACCTAGTTATTTATATTGCCTTGAAATTTAAGGAAAATTAGGATTAAAATTGAATGGATCATTAAGTTGTCAAACTCCACCGGGAAATCTAAAAATTTTAGTGGTTGAATTGTGATTAGTTGGATTCCAATTCTAGTTTAGCTATATTGGAACTTGTTGATTCCATAGTGGGAGACAACATAATTAAGAATGAATGGTTGAAATGGTCGGTGAGGACCGTGCGTAAGGAATATATATAGGTATGAGAAGAGACAAAATTTTATCAATTCTGTTTACAGATCTTTTCCTATCCATAACATCATCTTTTTCATTCGTGCTAAAAAAAAGGGGGATGCAATTGAAGAAAGCTCTGCATGTTGTAGTAGTTACGTGAGTTGAAGTCTAGTGGTAGAGAAATTGAGAAACTACTATCAAGATAATGAGGCTCTGACATTCGGACCAACTAAGCTGTCAAGGATAAAAGAAGCAAGGTGAGTTTTTGTACCTTATGTCCAAGGTGTTAGATGATTGTCATGTGACTTGAATGTATCATGTTGATGATGTACTGAGGTTACTTAAGTTATGGTGTCTATGTACATGAAGAAAGAGTAGGCTATGTATGAGCTTCTTTCTGTTGTGTGCTGATTGTATGATATGTTTGAATATTGTATGTGTGTTGATGAGGGAAATTATTGACGGGATAGATGAAACTAGGACTTGGAAATGAGAATTTTAGTTAAATATCGACATATGGTGTTGTTGAGTGCAAATCATGATGTGTGAAGCTCCGAGCCTTACGGAAGGGACATTGCGGTATTCGAGCATCAATATTAGGAATGATAAAATTGAGGAATGGGTGGAGCAATAAGGAAAATTGGAATTCCGTTAAGATTTTTCCAATCGGGTTTATTAGGAGCAAACCTGATGTGTGAAGCTTTGAGCCTTATAGGGGGGACACTTCAGTGTTCAAGCATCAAGGTAAATGTGAAAAAGGGATGATATCGACTAGTTTTTCGGGGTCGCATCGTAATGAAAATATTTAGGTTCCATAATATAATACCGTGACGGTGGTTAGCAGGCTCTACGGGCAACATCACAACGGTGGTAAGGTCTTTCGGGGCAACACCTCAAAGAGGTTTTAAGGTGTAAGACCATAGCTCAACTAATGGAAACCAATAGAGTCTGCCAAGAAACTAAACACGGGATAGTTTGTTGGGACACTAAACACGGGGTAGTCTACCGGGACCATAGGCACGGGAAAGTCCGCTAGGACCTAAAACATTGGACTACGCATGGGAAATCCACAAACCAGTATGTCAAAGAGAGATCAAGGTTTAAGGTAGAGTTTGCGGAGTGACTAGTGCAATGTAACACCCTCTAACCCTAAACCATGCCGGAACAGGGTTACGGAACATTACCAAACAAATCAGACAATTTACTAATATTATACAATTAATTAACATTTATAATTTAATACATTCATTAAGTCCCTCTCATGGACCCTCGAAGCCCAAAATACAAATTAGAAGTGAATTGAGACTTATCGGGTGCTCCGAAAATTTTTCGTAAATTTCTTTTTTATTTTTTTGAACTCAATATAACCCTTTTATACACATCTAACCTTCCCTGCAATTTCAAACCAGGACCAATCCAAAACTAATGGCACAACCAAAACATTTTATACACAAATACACCTATATCATAACCAATTCATTAACACTATAGTTTAATAATTAAACATTCATAATATCATTCAAAATTTACTAATAACTTCATTAATTTTCCATTCAATCTTAATACCAAATTTTATAGTATACTCTTTACCATTTCACTTAGACTAAGTTCAAAACATTAAAAACCATCCATACTTTATAATTAAAATCATATGACCTATGTATATAACCTAGGTACATCCAACATTTACCAAAAGGAAAAGTACATTACCAAAGTTGTGATGAAGTCGGGATTGATCTAGATGCTGGACCGGGACCTTTGACTTCTACTGACCTGCGCATGGAATCAACCGTACGCTGAGTATGCCTATACTCAGTGGTATTACCATAATTCAAATTATTTAACATTAATAAATTATAACATCAACTTGTAATATAGAAAATCATAAGAACAAATTTTACAATCAATTTAATATCTTATTTATAATAGTCTATCAACAGATATCATATATCAACAATTTGCATTTTTGATCAATTCATGAACCTTAAGTTCATGCTTTGAAATCTTATATCTCATTCTCACTCCACATTTTGATTCATAATTTCACTATCTCATTTCTTCCATCAACTCATTCAAATCAAGATTTATTCATTTTCTTTTTCATTTAATTACCCTTATTAACAAGACTCGGACCTTAGCGGATACACGGATTCCAACCAAACACACTAAAATAATCCAACCAAACACACTAGAAAGGCATTAAATGCCTCTTCGGATAATCCGAAGAAATATAGTAACATTAGTATCTCCTCGGCCAAACTGAAAAGTCCCCTGAACTCTTCCAAATCCTATGGCATGCTAATTATATCTGACTCAGCCCGACTAGTTAATAGGGTATTGAAATCATTTCTCAATTCAATCTTATTTCAATTCAAAACACACCTTTCAATTTAATCACAATTCAATTTAATACATTTTTTTTCACTTTCCAATCAATAAACGATTTAAATACTCAAACATATTCATACTTCATTTCAATTTCATTCATGTCAATAGTAATACTTACCTTATAATTTTCTTACCATACATAAAATTTAAATATAACATTAACTAAATAGTAGTTTGAATTGTAGTAATACAAACCCAAAATTCGCGATTACTCCTGGATGATATTCTCTTTTCATTTACGTGTTGATGCCTCGAGTTCTTTATTAGCTGTGAAAAATTAAGATAATTTCATAATCATTAATACACTATTAATTTATATCTAATTAATTGAATTTCTATTCAATTTTCTACTTTAATTTCAATTTAATCTTAACTAAATTCACTTACTTTTCTATCTCAATTCATACTTTATTTCTATTCAAATTTCAACCAAACTTAGACATAACTATCTAAATTTCATCCTAAAACCTTAATTTTGAAATTCTTGCAATTTAGTCCCTACTATGTAGAACTAATAGCTTCTTTTACAATTTAATCCTTTAATCAATTCTAACTAAAAATTCATTCAATTAAACCCATAATTCAACAATTTGTTCAACATGAATCATGTTCAAAAAATCTAAGAACTTCCAAAATTTCAACTTAAATTCAACAAAACTTTATTCTAAAGCTTCTAAACATCAAAAGTAAAAGAAAAGGGCTTAATTAACTTGCCTATTAAAGCTTCAAACCTTAAAACCCTAGTTTTTCCTTTTATTTTTCTTTCTTTTATTTTTCTCCTTTCCCTGCTCTGTTTCGAAATGGTTATTCTGTTTCTTCTTTTCTTTATTTGTTTCCTTTCTTTTATCTTATTTACTTTATAATATCTTTAATTTAATTAATAATTAATAATTATAAAATATCTTTATACTTAAATTATAAGTAAATTATGTATTTAAATTACAATTGTACAAATATGATTTTTACACATGTATATTTTCATTACCATACATTTGTTGCAATTCAATTTATTTTTATAATAATATAATATAATATAATATAATTTATAATATCTTTTTATCTAATTAATATAATATTTTATTAATATAATAATTTAATATATAAAATATCTTTTACTTAAAATTTAAGAAAATATACAATTATATTACAAGTGTACAAATCCATAGATTACACATGTACAATTTTATCATATTATATTTGTCTTAATAATAATAATAATAATAGTAATAGTAATAGTAATAGTAATAGTAATAATAATAATAATAATAGTAATAATAATAATAATAATAATAATAATAATAATAATAATAATAATAATCATAATAATCATCATAATCATCATAATAATCATCATAATAATCATCATAATCATCTCATAATCATCATCATAATCATCATCATAATCATGTAAAAATCTTAGATCTTTTAAACATATGCCACCTCACCTATTAAAATGGGCATAATTGCCTATTTAGTCCCCTTTATTTTATTTTGATCTATAATTAGACTTTTACTCTTTATTCACTTTAGTCCTTTTTGCTAATTACTCTTAATTAAGTTAAATTCACCTAATCAAAACCTAATTGAATACATCACTACACTCATAAATATTTTTAATAATTATTTACGAACCCATTTCACTGAGACGGAGGACCGATAATGTTCTTTTCTAATGCCCGTGAATTTTAGGTTATTACATGCAATGAGTCACAAGAATGGATAAACGTGGTGTGTCTGAAGGACACAAACCAACGAGATAACGAGACTACAAAATGAGTCTATCAGAGGCTCAACCTAGTTAGGGTGAGAAGAGAAAGAGGCTTATTGGATAGGGAGATATACGTGATGTGCAACAAAATGAGCCCGCCAGAATGGGGCTAAAGAAGCGGGTACTATGGTACTGCTTTGTGGTCATTAGTTCTCTAAGGAAGTGAGAGTGTTATGTTTTGATAGGGATTGCAAATTATGGTAATCAATTGGACAGACGCTAAACGCCGCCATTCAGAAGTGACGAATATGAATATTAGAGGGTGGAATAATTAGGGATGAAGTAGGGGTGAGACCTAAGAGAGGACTCGATTATGACTGGTCGGAAGTCCAGGCCAGCCAATAAAAGGCTCAGGGCGTGTATAAGGCCCAGGTATTGTTAAATAAGTTCGCAAATTCTCTTAAGAAATTCAGGGAGTTCATTTTGAGCCAAAAATATTAATTACTTAAGATTAGTGCCGTTTTATACGCATTTTATGCACAAAACTTACTAAGTTCTTTCGAACTTATAAAGTTGATATGTAACACCCCTCACCCGTATTCAACATCGGAATAGGGTTATGGAGCATTATCAAATTTATAACACATTTAAATATATATTTCACATACAAATAGTCAATTCATAAACAATTCGTTCACAACCAATCATTTTGTCCCTAATACGAGCCTACGAGGCCTTAAAAATGTATTAGGAGTGGTTCGGGACTAAACCGATAACTTTACAAACTTTTTAAACAATTAGAAAATTTTCTCAAAAACAGAGGAGACACACCCGTGTTGCAGACTGTGTAGACATTCAAAATGGGAGCACATGGCCGTGTCCCAGCCCGTGTCTGACCCTGTGTAACTCTCTGACTTTATAATCACCCAGATCAAATCTTTCTTAGTAGGCGTGAGAGGTAGCCCACTAACAAAGTCCATTGTGATTCTTTCCCACTTCCACTATGGAATCTTCACTGGCTGCAACAACCCTGATGGTAACTGATGTTCTGCCTTGACCTCCTGGCAGGTCAAACACCTACTCACAAACTCAGTTACCTCACGCTTCAAGCCCGGCCACTAGAATTGGTCCCACAAATCCCGATACATCTTGCTCCTTCCGGGGTGAATAGTGTATGGACTACCATGCGCTTCTTGCAGAATCCTATGCCTCAATTCAGGATCTTTCGGCATGCACACTCTCCCTTGGAAACATAATAGCCCTTCCTCATTCACACTAAATTCCGTTGATTCATCACTTTCTCCTACTGAAAACTTCTCTTTTAGCGACTCATCAGTTTGCTGCTTCTTCTTAACTTGACTGACCCAAGAGGGTTTCACTTGAAGGTTAGCCAATAAACTCCCATCATCGTTTAAGCTAAGGTGAGTAAACATTGCTCTCAAGTCAGTGGTCACCTTACGACTTAAAGCATCTGCCACCACATTAGCCTTACCCGGATGATACTTGATCGAGCAGTCATAATCCTTTAAAAACTCGATCCACCTCCTTTACCTTAGATTCAACTCCTTCTGAGTCAAAATGTACTTTAAACTGTTATGATCCGTGTAAATGACAAATTTCTCCCCGTACAAATAATGCCTCTAAATTTTCAAGGCAAACACTACCGTAGCCAATTCTAAATCATGGGTGGGATAATTCGACTCGTGCGGTCTTAACTGCCGAGATGCATATGCAACAACCTTTCCATCTTGCATCAACACACATCTTAATCCCGTGTGTGAAGCATCACAGTAAATTACGAACTCCTTCCCAGCCTCCAGCTGAATAACACCGGAGCCTCCGTCAAAATCCTCTTTAATAATACAGGGATGTTTGACACTTACGTCTATACAATGCCTCATAAGGCCCATCTTCAAGCTTGACTGAAAACTATTGTTGCAGGCGAATTCCACCAACGGTAAGTATAATTACCATGAAATTCTAAGACACAACATCAAAGCATGTCTTCAAGTATCTGAATTACCCTTTTCGACTGCCCGTCAGTTTGTGGATGGAAGGCTGTACTAAAACTCAATTTTGTTCCCAAGGCCTCTTGCAACTTTTTCCAAAACCGTGATGTGAATCTCGGATCTCTATCCGAAATGATCGACAATGGTACACCATGAAGTCTTACTATCTACGCCACGTGAATGAAACACCCCAAACCCGACCCAAAAGCCTAACCGGATCTCGGTATGTTCCTCGAGTAAAACTTTAAATAAATTCTCGTTTTGTTTTATAGAAAATATAAAAATTTTGTATACAATGAATCTACTTAGTAATCGCGTTGTAAATGATGTTTATATAGTTGGTGTCTCATTAAAATGTTATCTTTAAGAAAAAGATTTCAAGTTAAAGAAAACCAAATTTAATGAAAAACTTATTATTATTATAAAACCATAGGTGTTTAGATGTCAAAATAGATTTAAGTTATTTTTGAAATCATTTAATTATTTAGTAAATATTTGATTGTAGCAGATTAAAAATCTAAAACATAAAAATTTAAACAGTTCATAACGGCCTTATTACAAAAATAACATAACCCAAAATAAATCCTAAATAATAAAAATAAACTTAGTAGGTTTAATTAAAAGAAACTCTGAAATACTTAGTTGAGCAATGGCCACCACGTAGTCCTCACTGACCCGATCCATCACGCTAAGAGTCAGCTGAAATATATCCCATAAAAAGGGTGAGTCAACAGACTCAACGTGTAACATTACACTAAAAAGCCCAATCGATCAAAGCCATTAAGCCCATTTAAAACATATTTAGCCATAAGCCCATTTTATATCAAATCAGATAAAATCGATTAAATCACATGTATATATATAAATGAAATGCAATCCCAAGCCCACCTAAAAATCCATCCGCTACACACCACCCGTACCTACCAATCACACCGTGGGGATTACTAAATCGACCCTCCATCCACTACACACCATCGAAGGCAGTTGCTGCAGTCAACATGCACATCGCCCTTATAATTTTGTGGCATGGCCACCAGATAATTATGACAGAGTCACCGGATTCATAAAATGTGACCGAAGTCACCGGATTTCATATATGTGACCGAAGTCACCGGATTCATATATGTGACCGAAGTCACCGGATTATGTGGTAAAAACCACCGGAACACTTCTCCTTTCACAATATCACCCATATGCCCATGCAATTAACATATTATTTCAAAATCATGCCATATACCCCCAAAATCATAACGGAATCATACACATTTCATATTCATGCTTATAGCATTATTAACGAAGCATTAGGGGGTAAACATACCTGAATAACATGTACCACTGAATGGTACTCGCAACCATTATCATACATATATTCATACAAATCATTATTATTTTAGATCTATGAGAAATTTAGTATAGTGTTACACACCTTATAACAGTGAGAATGATACCTTCCCGCTCTTCGACACCTAATTATTTATCACACTTGATTAGAACACACTACTACTTATAAATCTATACTATTGATGAATAATCTAACTCCTTACCCTTGGAATCTCGGACAACTTTTATATGTGATTTTTCTCCAATAGATGGATCAAAATTTGATGACAAACCACGAACAAATAGTGGCTCGGGTGTACGCACGACTTCAAATAATCGATTTTCGTTGGCAGAGGGTCCACAATCCGGTGGAAAATCTCAGATCCTTGATACAGCTCTTCGTTTGAAATTCAAGGGTATAACAGAACCACCCCTCTTCCAAACACTCCTTACCGCTCTTTTCGAACCTATTTTGATTGCCCCAAAATCTTACGTTCACGGAAAAAAATGATCGAGCGATAGAGTCCCCTAAAAGATCATAATCAAAATCGGTCAACTTAATAGACAAATAAGGCCTTTGGTGAATATTACTCTTACTTACCTTGGATATTTAATTTCCCGATGAATCTCTCCTTAATCGTTGGCTACGAAAAGAATCCTAAAATCCTCCTTCAAAGATTCGGCCAAGGAGAAATAAGAGGATTAGATTCCTAAAATCGGCTAATCCAAAAGAAAAGAAAGAAGAACGATTGATAGATAATACTTACCCGTAACATGGAGATTGATTCACCCTTACTTGAACTATAAAGAGATTCGGCCTTAACAATTTAAGAAGAAAAGAAATGGTGGTTTCGACTTTAACAAAAGAAAAGAAAGAAAGATGATGTTTTTGGTTTTAACAAAAAAAAAAGAAAGAGAATGGTGGTTTCGGTTTTAACAAAAGAAAAGAAAGAGAATGATGGTTTAAGATGTTATGATTATGGTGAAGGATGGTTTCGGCTAAGAGAAAGAAGGAGAAAAGAGAAAGAGAAAGAAAAAGAAAAAGATGAGAAATGCCCTTGGTGCTAGGATGATTTCGGCACTAGAGAGGAAGAAAAGAAAAGAGAAATGTCTTTTAAGCTTTTGGTGTTTTCGGTAATAGAGGAAAAGAATTTTGAGAAAATAGGTTCTTAAACCAAAATGGTCAAAAATGATAGCCAGAACAAAACAAAACTTACACCTATTGCAAGTGACAATTTCGGCTAAGAAGAAATTTGGAGAAAAGGGAAAAGATGCACAAATTGTTAAGATTTTGGCCAACTATCACCCCCTAATCCCATTACAAAATTCGGCCAACTCTCATGCCAACATAATCCCACTTTTTCCTCCTCATTTCTTCCCTATCTTCCCCCTAATCAATATCACAATTAAGCCAACCCCCTTAGCCCCTTATGTCGTCCACATTCATGGTCAAATGGCCATGGAAAAACTTCCAAAACATCACCCATACATCAAGCCTTTTGTCCGCTTATCCTTCCATAACATCTTGACTCCATACCTTAACTAATAACTTGCCTTTTCTCTTTGGTCTACTATCCAAAAATAAAAGAAAATCCATCCATACTAAGATAAGGCTTGACCGACACTATAGGAAAGAGAGCAAAAATTAAAATCCTTCCAATTGCTAGCTAAGGGATTCGAACCTCTCCCCTCATGCATTCACCCATGTGCCAACACCACCTTGCCAATTGACTTGTTATGATTAAAACCTCATGCCAATTTTTCTTAAAGCCTATCTTGCTTAGCTCCATCTTAAGACTTAAAAATTAATATTTTTCTAAGGCATTCTCTTACATACTAAAGTTCCTAAAACTCCCAAAGCACACTCAACTACACATAGGCATGCAACCAGATACAATTGAGTTAAAAATGCATAACCCCTATATTCTGGATGTTACAGTTCTACCCCCTTAAAAATAATTTCGACCTCGAAATTACCCGGTTAGAACAAGTGAGGGTATTGCTGTTGCATTATTTCCTCTGGCTCCCACAAAGCTTCTTCCGATCTATGATTACGCCATAACACTTTGACGAGAGGAACTGATTTTCTCCGTAACACCTTTACATCCCGTTCCAGAATTTGAATTGGCTCCTCTTCGTAGGACAAATCTGGTCTTAATTCCACCTCCTCAACTGGCACTACATGAGATGGATCCGACCGGTAATGACGTAACATTGAAACATGGAACACATCGTGCATTTGCTTCAATTCCGAAGGTAATTCTAATTGATATGCCACTAGTCCGACTCGCTTCAAAACCAAATAAGGTCCTATGAACCTCGGACTTAACTTCCCTTTGCGACCAAATCTCATCACCTTTTTCCAAGGTGAAACCTTTAGGAATACTTGATCCCCCACAGCAAACTCTATTTCCCTTCGCTTAAGATTTGCGTCGACTTTTTCCTGTCAGATGCTTCCTTTAATTGAGCCCTGATTACCTTAACCTTTTCTTCAGATTCAGCCACTATTTTTGGACCCAAAACTTGACGTTCCCCTAGTTCTGTCCAACACGTAGGAGTGCAACACTTCATCCATATAGTGCTTCATACGGTGCCATCCGAATACTAGCTTGGTAACTATTGTTGTACGCAAATTCTGCTAAAGGTAAGAACTCCTCCCAGCTTCCTCTGAAATCTATCACACATCCCCTTAACATATCCTCTAAGACTTGGATTACTCACTCAGACTGACCTTCCGACTGTGGATGAAATGTTGTATTAAAGTCCAATCTGGTGCCCCAAGCCTGATGCAATGCTTTCCAAAACTGAGGCGTAAACCTCGGATCCCTATTCAAAATAATTGACATCGGCACTCCATGCAATCTTACAATCTCATCCACATACAACTTCGCCAATTTCTGCAAAGAGTAATCAACCCGAACTGGGATAAAATGTGCAGATTTCGTCAATCGATCCACTATCACCCATACCGAGTCTTTCTTAGTAGGCGTAAGAGGAAGCCCACTAACAAAGTCCATGGTGATTCTCTCCCACTTCCACTACGAAATCTTTATCGGCTGAAGCAATCCCGAAGGTACTTGATGTTCAGCCTTGACTTGCTGACACGTTAAGCACTTCCGTACAAACTCCGTAACTTCTCGCTTAAGACCAGGCCACCAAAACTGATTTTGTAAATCTCGATATAACTTACTTCCTCTAGGATGCATAGCATAAGGGCTACCATGCGACTCTGAAGAATCCTTTGCCTCAGCTTCTTATCCTTCGGCATACAAACTTTACGCTTGAAACACAATACCCCATCATTGTTAACACCGTAATCTTCTAGTTCCCCATTCTGCACATGCCGTAACTTAGCACTCAAGCCATCGTCTACCAACTGTCTTTCTTTCACTTGACTCAACCATGTCGATTTTACTTGTAATTCTGCCAGCAAGCTTCCGTCATCATAAAGACTGAGATGTGCAAACATCGCCCTTAAATCTGACACCACTTTCTGACTTAGAACGTCTGCCACCACATTTGCCTTGCCCGGGTGGTACTCTATAGAATAGTCGTTGTCTTTCAACAACTCCACCCACCTTCGCTGTCTCAAATTTAGCTCTTTCTGAGTCAGCAAATATTTCAGACTCTTGTGGTCTGTATATATCACTGACTTTTCCCCATATAAATAATGCCCCATACCTTAAGAGCAAAAACTACCGCTGTTAACTCCAAATCATGCGTTGGGTAACTAACCTCGTGTGGCCTTAATTGTCGAGACGCATACGCAACTACCTTCCCGTCTTACATTAGAACACATCCTAATCCTGTGTTAGAAGCATCACAATGCACCACGAAATCCTTCCCTGCCTCAGGTTAAATCAAAACTGGAGCTTCAGTCAAAACCCTCTTAAGCTTCTCAAAGCTCTCTTCTTCGCTTATCGCCCATACTGAAAGGTACCTCCTTTCGTAATAATTTCGTTAAAGGTGCAGCTATCGATGAAAATCCTTCGACGAATCTTCTGTAGTAGCCTGCTAAACCCAAGAAACTGCGAACCTCAGCTACAGACTTAGGTGGTTTCCAATCTAATACTGCCTCAATCTTCCGAGGATCCACCCTTATCCCTTCTGCAGACACCACATGGCCTAAAAATGCAACTTCTTTCAGCCAAAATTCACACTTGCTGAATTTGGCATAAAGCTTCTTCTCCCTTAACACTTGCAACACTATCCGGAGATGCTCATCATGCTCTATTTCTGACTTAGAATACACCAGGATGTCGTCTATGAATACCACGATGAACCGATCCAAGTAGGGTTGAAAAACCCGATTCATCATATCCATGAACGCAGTTGGGGCGTTCGTCAATCCAAACGGCATTACCAAAAACTCATAATGCCCGTATCTTGTTCGAAAAGCTGTCTTATGGATATCCGCTTCCTTCACCTTAAGCTGATGATACCCCGACCTTAGATCTATCTTTGAGAATACCGTAGCTCCCTTAAGCTGATCGAACAAATCATCTATCCTCGGCAAAGGATACTTGTTCTTGATGGTCAGCTTATTCAACTACCGGTAATCTATGCACATACGCATAGTTCCATCCTTCTTCTTCACGAATAGGACCGGTGCTCCCCATGAAGACATACTTGGTCGGATAAACCCACGATCAAGCAACTCTTGAATCTGAGCCTTAAGCTCAACCAACTCCTTTGGTGCCATTCTATACGGAGCGATAGAAACTGGCACCGTTCCAGGCAATAAGTCAATCCCAAATTCCACCTCACGATCCGGAGGTAACCCTGGAAGTTCTTCCGGAAAGACATCCACAAATTCACTCACAGTCCTGACCTCTTCAACAGTTGCTTTCTTAACCTCCAAGACACTAACCAACATCAGAAAAGCTACACATCCCTTTCTAACCAACTTTTTCGCCTTAAGGCGATACTACATTTGATAAGTAATTTCGTCTCTCACCCATCACCACAACTTCTTTGTCATCAATAGTTTTAATGACATCCGCTTAGCAAAGACAATCCACATTTGCACGATATTTCACTAGCCAATCCATGCCTAAGATCGGTCAAATTCCCGAATGGCAACTCCATTAAATCACCGAAAATCGTGTCCTTGAACCTCTAAAGGTACTTCCTTAAAGAGTTTATCTATTATTACATCATCCTAAAGGACTAAATACGATCATCTTCCTAGGTACAGCCTCGAAGTCACATGCAGAGTTTCAGATACTTCACTAGAGATGTATGAATGAGTTGACCCTATATCTATCAAAGCAATAAAGGGCAACCCAAAAATTAGAAATGTGCCCGTGATAACATCAGGTGCGTCACTATCCTCTCTGCGATTTAATCAGATATACAAAACCTAGTCTATCTTGCCTCAATGCTACCAAGGCTTTCTACCACGACCTCTACCGAACCATTACTTCTTCCATTTGAACCACGACCCTCATTGGTTCTTTGTCCACCTCCACCACTGATTAACACCCTGACCTGTTGGGCAGTTCTTACCTGTATTCATCGGGCAATCCTTAATCATATGATCTTTAGACTCGCACTTGAAACATCCCCCGGTCTTTTTCCAACATTCTCCCGGGTGCATCTTCCCACATTGAGCACAAGTACAATATTGTCCTCCCGTAGCAACCTGCTGACCTCGCGGCCCATCAACTCTAGGTTTCTTTTGAAAATTCTTAGATGACCCTGAAGATCCAAAACTTCTCTTATTCTTATTCTAACCTCTGTCCCGGTTCTGTCTCTCAGTCCGCTTAACTTCTTCAGCTATCCTTGCCTTATCCACTAAGGCTGCAAAGTCTCTTTCCCGGTGTGGAACAATCAACACTCGCAGCTCATCTCTCACCCATCCTCGAATCGACACACCGCTCATAATCGTGAGCTACTATCCTCTAGCATATCGGCTAAGTCGTAAAAACTCTGCTTCATACTCAGCTATCGACTTATTTCCTTGCACTGAATTCAGAAACACTTTTCTCTGAGAGTCAATGTAGCTAGCTCCAACGTATTTCCCTTCAAACTTAACCTTAAAATACCCCCAATCCACCCGATCCACGAGGGTACTCTCCTTGACAAAGGAGCCACCACCGTAGGCCTCATCACGTAGTGAAACAGCACCTTTTAACTTTTCCTCAACAAAGATAGTCCAAATCATCCATGATCCTCTCGACTGCCTCTAACCAGTACTCCGCTACATTCGGATCTACTCCAGATACTCCCCTAAAAATCTCAGCTCCATTTGATCTAAGTCTCTCAGCTACTAACTTTCGAGCCCCATTTCCCATACTAGCTCCTACTACTCGTTCTAAAACTCACAAAGATAGCTTGCGATATCGCGTCATCTCCTCCGGTTTGTTCTTGAAATTCCACCCCAACAATGGTGGTGAGCTTCATTTTGGAACCTTGACCAGATCTAATTGGTTCCGACACAGCCATTCTGCCTCTACCGCGTCCACGACGACCACGTCCCCTAGAACTCATGTCTACTACGCGTCTTATCTATTTTTACAAAAAAGTTTTATGTATTAGAGTCTTTTCACTTCTTGTTTAAAGAAAGTTTTATGTAACAAAGATTTATTCAGTGGTTTTTCCGTAGAAGTACACATACACCTAGGGTCCATGTCTCTAAAGTATAGTTTCTTAGGCTTATCACTTAAAATATCATACATTCACATCAATTTATCGACAAAAGAACTTACCTGATGGACCTGGGCCGAGAACTTGGGTGCCATGCTTCTATAAAACCATTTTAACTAAAGAAAATTTTCAAAAAGTCATTTAGGCCAAATTTTGAAAACGTTGTGGCTTCAAAACCCAAGGCCGAGAGTTTAAAACTGGGCTTTAATACCAAGTTGAAACACCCCAAACCCGACCCACAAACCCTAACCGGATCTGGTATGTTCCTCGAGTAAAACTTTAAATAAATTCTCGTTTTGTTTTATAGAAAATATAAAAATTTCGTATACAATAAATCTACTTAGTAATCGTATTGTAAATGATGTTTATATAGTTGGTGTCTCATTAAAACGTTATCTTTAAGAGAAAGATTTCAAGTTAAAAGAAAACCAAATTTAATGAAAAACTTATTATTATTATAAAACCATAGGTGTTTAGATGTCAAAAACGATTTAAGTTATTTTTGAAATCATTTAATTATTTAGTAAATATTTGATTGTAGCAGATTAAAAATCTAAAACATAAAAATTTAAACAGTTCATAACGGCCTTATAACAAAAATAACATAACCCAAAATAAATCCTAAATAATAAAAATAAACTTAGTAGGTTTAATTAAAAGAAACTCAGAAATACTTAGTTGAGCAATGGCCACCACGTAGTCCTCGTGACCCGATCCATCACGCTAAGAGTCACCAAAATATATCCCATAAAAGGGTGAGTCAATAGACTCAATGTGTAACATTACACTAAAAGCCCAATCGATCAAAGCCATTAAGCCCATTTAAAACATATTTAGCCATAAGCCCATTTTATATCAAATCAAATAAAAATCGATTAAATCAAATGTATATATATAAATGAAATGCAATCCCATGCCCACCTAAAAATCCATCCGCTACACGCCACCCGTACCTACCAATCACACCGTGGGGATTACTAAATTGACCCTCCATCCGCTACACACCATCGAAGGCAGTTGCTGCAGTCAACATGCACATCGCCCTTATAATTTTGTGGCATGGCCACCAGATAATTGTGACAGAGTCACCAGATTCATAAAATGTGACCGAAGTCACCGGATTTCATATATGTGACCAAAGTCACCAGATTCATATATGTGACTGAAGTCACCGGATTATGTGGTAAAAACCACCGGAACACTTCCCCTTTCACAATATCACCCATATGCCCATGCAATAAACATATTATTTCAAAATCATGCCATATACCCCTAAAATCATAACGGAATCATACACATTTCATATTCATGCTTATAGCATTATTAACGAAGCATTAGGGGGTAAACATACCTGAATAACATGTACCACTGAATGGTACTCGCAACCATTATCATACATATATTCATACAAATCATTATTATTTTAGATCTATGAGAAATTTAGTATAGTGTTACACACCTTATAACAGTGAGAACGATACCTTCCTGCTCTTCGACACCTAATTATTTATCACACTTGATTAGAACACACTACTACTTATAAATCTATACTATTGATGAATAATCTAACTCCTTACCCTCGAAATCTCGGACAACTGTTATATGTGATTTTTCTCCAATAGATGGATCAAAATCCGATGACAAACCACAAACAAATAGTGGCTCGGGTGTATGCACGACTTTAAATAATCGATCTTCATTGGCAGAGGGTCCACAACCCGGTAGAAAGTCTCGGATCCCCGATATAGCTCTTCATTTGAAATTTGAGGGTATAACAGAACCACCCCTCTTCCAAACACTCCTTATCGCTCTTTTCGAACCTATTTTGATTGCCCCAAAATCTTACGTTCACGGGAAAAAAATGATCGAGCGATAGAGTCCCCTAAATGATCATAATCAAAATCGGTCAATCTAATAGACAAATAAGGCAAGTAATATAAAGCTCCTTTACCTTGGATATTTAATTTCTCGATGAATCTCTCCTTAATCGTTGGCTACAAAAAGAATCCCAAAATCCTCCTTCAAAGATTCAACCAAGGAGAAATAAGAGGATTAGATTCCTAAAATCGGCTAATACAAAAGAAAAGAAAGAAGAACGATTGATAGATAATCCTTACCCGTAACATGGAGATTGATTCACCCTTACTTGAACTATAAAGAGATTCAGCCTTAACAATTTAAGAAGAAAAGAAATGGTGGTTTCGGCTTTAACAAAAGAAAAGAGAAAAGATTGTGGTTTCGGCTTTAACCAAAAGAAAAGAAAGAAAGATGGTGTTTTTGGTTTTAACAAAAGAAAAGAAAGAGAATGGTGGTTTCGGTTTTAACAGAAGAAAAGAAAGAGAATGGTGGTTTAAGATGTTATGATTATGGTGAAGGATGGTTTCGGCTAAGAGAAAGAAGGAGAAAAGAGAAAGAAAAAGAAAAAGAAAAAGATGGGAAATGCCCTTGGTGCTAGGATGATTTCGGCACTAGAGAGGAAGAAAAGAAAAGAGAAATGTCTTCTAAGCTTTTGGTGTTTTCGGTAATAGAGGAAAAGAATTTTGAGAGAATAGGCTCTTAAACCAAAATGGTCAAAAATGATAGCCAAAACAAAACAAAACTTACACCTATTGCAAGTGACAATTTTGGCTAAGAAGAAAAATTTGGAGAAAAGGGAAAAGATGCACAAATTGTTAAGATTTTGGCCAACTATCACCCCCTAATCCCATTACAAAATTCGACCAACTCTCATGCCAACATAATCCCACTTTTTCCTCCTCATTTCTTCCCTATCTTCCCCCTAATCAATATCATAATTAAGCCAACCCCCTTAGCCCCTTATGCCGTCCACATTCATGGTTAAATGGCCATGGAAAAACTTCCAAAACATCACCCATACATCAAGCCTTTTGTCCCCTTATCCTTCCATAACATCTTGATTCCATACCTTAACTCATAACTTGCCTTTTCTCTTTGGTCTACTATCCAAAAATAAAAAAAAATCCATCCATACTAAGATAAGGCTTGACCGACACTATAGGAAAGAGAGCAAAAATTAAAATCCTTCCAATTGCTAGCTAAGGGATTCGAACCTCTCCCCTCATGCATTCACCCATGTGCCAACACCACCTTGCCAATTGACTTGTTATGATTAAAACCTCATGCCAATTTTTCTTAAAGCCTATCTTGCTTAGCTCCATCTTAAGACTTAAAAATTTAATATTTTTCTAAGGCATTCTCTTACATACTAAAGTTTCTAAAACTCCCAAAGCACACTCAACTACACATAGGCATGCAACCACATACAATTAAGTTAAAAATGCATAACCCCTATATTCTGGATATTACAACGAATAAGTTCATCATTCCTTGGTACACAGACCCTATCTCAAAACATCAAACATCCATCAGGATTTACTCAAAAATTTGACTCAACATTCGAGTCACATAAAACTCTTTTGGCTTGTAAGCCGTTATATTCTTTCTGAGCTTCACAAATCTCTTGGAGGAATAATGGTCTCCTCAACTCGGCTGAAATGGAACCATCATCCAACAAAGCAATCTGAGTATTCATGGCTCTCAGTGTGAATAATGATTTTCTGCTCATAATCCTTAATCAGCTCCAACCACCTTCTTTGCCTCAGATTCAATTCTTTTTGAGTCAACAAATATTTTAAACTTTTGTGGTCGGTGAAAATTTGACACCTTTCACCATGCAAATGGTGTCTCCAAATCTTCAAAGCAAACACAATTGTGGCCAACTCTAAATCATGAGTCGGGTAATTGTTCTCGTATGGCTTTAATTACCTAGAGGCATATGCAATCACCTTACCCTCTTGCATAAGTGCACAACCCAATATTTTCAGGGATGCATCACTGTAAACCATAAATTCTCTTTTCGGTATAGGTTGCACCAAAACAGAAGCCTCAGTCAACAGCGTCTTCAATTTCTCAAAACTCTGTTGACAATTTTATGTCCAATCAAACTTCACATCTTTTTGCAATAATCTCGTCATCGGGGTAGCTATTATGGAAAACCCCTTGACAAATGCCTATAATAGCCAGCTAGGCCTAGAAAACTCCTTACTTCAGTTACGTTCCTCGGCAGTTTCTAATCAACAATTGCTGAAATCTTACTCGAGTTTACTCTAATTCCATCTCTCGATATAATGTGCCCCAAAAATCCCACTTCCTTGAGCCAAAATTCACTTTTACTGAACTTGGCATACAATTTTTTTCTCTCAAGACTTGCATAACCATACTCAAATGCTCGGCATATTTTCTGAACTCTGAGGATCCACGTTCCTCGAGTTATCTTGGCAATACTACAAGGAAAAATGGCAATGAAAAAGGGGTAAACATAAAGCTTAGTAAGTTTGCATGGAAATAAATAGCAACAATGAGCTCATAATATAATTCATCCATGGCATTAACTAACCATACACAAGTCATAGGCTTTTTGCCATACTTACTCACACTTGCCCTTATTTAGCACATACCATGCCACATATCGTAATCGTTTCTTCATGACTCATTCACGAGTACCTGTATTCACTCATTCACATGACTTTAGTACAAATCTCATTTTTACTTCTAAACTCATCTACTTATCCCATTAATCATTAGGGATAATCAAAGATGCATATTCGTCGTCATTAATGTAGGTACGAATCCAATGCCACATCGTGAGGTGGTCTTACATGGAGTCGCCTCTAAATGCCAATGCCATATCTCGGATATGGTCTTATATGGAATTTCACATCAAGTATCGATGCCATATCCCGAATATGGTCTTATACGATTTTCATATTCATTATCGAAGCCATATCCCGGATATGGTCTTATATGGGATCTCAACTTAGTGCTGAGGCCATTCCCGGACATGGTCTTATACGGGACTTTATCCCTTTTATATCACGATGATAGTATTTTCATATTCAATATGGTCCACTAAGACTTCAACATCTCATTCAACATTAACTACTCAATTTAGTAGAGCATCAAGTATCAATATAATGCCAAGCATTCTCATACATGCTAACATAAATGTTGAATCTATCACATACAAACTTACCTTGTTTTCAAAATGAGCTAAACTGTCGATCTAATCCGAGACTTTGTTCTTTCCCCGATCAAGGTGAATTCTTGGTTCTTCTTGCTCTATAATAGCAAATTTTAGCTCATTTTAATCATCACATAAATAAAAGCATTTTAATAATCATGCTTTGACAAAATTATTATTTACCCTTAGACTTTGGCAAAATACCCATTTTGCCCTTAGGCTCGAAAATTAATTCTAATCATATTTCTACCTTCAACAAGCCTAGGTGAACATTTAATACTCTTATGGCTATCATCAAAAATCAACTTTTGTAATGCCCCAAATTTTTGAGCTTAGTAGAATTGGGCCTATTGGGCCTTGGGCATGTGAGCGTTTAAAATTTTTAAGAATAAGAGAATGGCACTAATACAAGTTGGACCTATTAGGTGAGTGATTTTGGAAGGTTAGGGGGCTTCCATGAAGTCCCGGGTTCAAACTTGGGCTTTAGGAAAAATTTTGGTTGTAGGTGAATAAAACCCTGGGAGTAAGTAAGTAGGCTTTAAGAATAAATTGTGGGAAAAAATGACACAAGGAAGTGAGTGGTCTAGTGGCAAGGCATCATTTAGGGTGCAAGGGAGCCTGGGTTCAAGTCTTGGCGCTTGCAATTGATTTTGATTTCCTTTTAAATGAACTTAGACTTTGGCCCATAGGCTTATATTTAGTTGTGCTTGTTTTATAACACAAAAGGAGCTTATGTTGTGGTGGCATGTAGCGTCTGGAGCATAGGAGAGGGCAAGGGTTTAAATCCCATTGCAAGCAAAAAGGGATATTTATTTTGCAGCTGGGATGATTTTGGAGGATTGATGGAGGGATCCCACATCGGAAAGCTAGCATGAGAGTAGGCGAGAAGCTGGCTTTAAATAGAGTGATCTATGAGAAGAGTAAGCATACCTTGGTTAGCGTTTGGGCATAGGAGTGTTCAGAGCACGGATTTAACTCCAGATTCCTATCGTGTGTATTTCTTTTACTCTAGGTAGAAGCGACAAGTGTTAAAATGCTTGGTCACACTGATGATGAAGGCCATACGAGTGTCTGAAAGACGTGTGGGAGCTTCGACACGATAGTTGAGGCCATCATGAGTGTTCTTGTGGGTTTAGGCTGTTTGGGCCACGATGGGCCGAAAGGGGCTATGTGGGGCCAATGGGCCCGTGGGCCCAATCGGATAAGTTGTATGATTGTGTAGTAAATATTGGACTGGTTTACAAAATTACTAAAATACCCTTAGTTTACAAAATTATCGAAATACCCCCAGTTTGCAAAATTATCAAAATACCCCTAGTTTATGAAATTACCAAAATACCCCAGTTTGTGAAATTACCGAAATACCCCCGATTTGCAAAATTACTGAAATACCCTTAATTTGTAAAATTACTGAAATACCCTCGATTTGTAAAATTACCAAAATACCTTCAGTTTGAAAAATTATCAAAATACCCCCGATTTGTGAAATTACAGAAATTCCCTCAGTTTATAAAATTATCGAAATACCCTTGGATTGCAAAATGATCAGAATACCCTTGATTTGTGAAAGTATCGAAATACTCTAATTTGCAAAATTACCAAAATACCCTTGTATAGTAGAATTATTGAATTACCCTTGTAGGTTAGGAGCACCGAAATACCTTTATAGGGTAAGCTGACTATTTTGCCCTTGTGGGTAAATGATTGACTTAGACTATGAGTTGACTAATTTGACTGTGGTTGTATGACTGATATGCTTTTATTACATGTTTAAATGATTGTTACTAAGTGTGGCCATTTTGCATACACGTGTAATGATTGAGCATGACATACACGACATATTGCATGGGGTTGTGACATTGATACGGAGGAAGTTCTGATAGGGTCGCACGGGTCGCATGACGACTGTGGATCCAGTATTGATCTGATAGGGTCGCACGGGTCGCATGACGACTGTGGATCCAGTATTGATCTGATAGGGTTGCATGGGTTGCATGACAACTGTGGATCCAATATTGATCTGTTGAGGTCGCACAGGTCGCATGACGACTGTGGACCAACGGACGGCTTAAAGCCGCGTAATCTGATTATGGCTCTGTGCCAACCTAAATATGGCTCTGTGCCATTTTGATTATGGCTTGTGCCAATCGTATTTACCCGTGGCTATGTGCCTAAACTATATATTGATGACTCTGTGTCAATCATAATTACCCGTAGCTATGTGCCGATTATATTACCGTCACTGATGGCCATGTACCAAACTTATTACAGTTATCGATAGCTTTGTGCCATCCTGATTATGGCTCTGTGCCATCCTGATTATGGTTTATAACCATTCTGATTATAGCTTTTAGCCGTTCTGTTAACTGGTAGCGTTGCTGTGATATTAATGGCTTATAGCCATTCTGTTCACAGCACCGAGCCATTCTATTGACTTAGTGCCGCAATCGATGCTAAGCTTGGTGTGTTGGATGGGTGGATCGATTTTATCCCCATATGGTGTGTTGGTTGGTACGGGTGGTGTGTTGGCTGGATCGGGGTGGGATGCATCCTCATACTGTTACATTCTTGTTTTTGAGATCATCACATTGTCTTCGGGCTTAGGCCTACTTGTTCATTATTGGTTTGGGCTAGGCCCAATCGATTCCGTATGGGTGTGACCCAAATGATATGGTAGTGGGTTTTGCCCATGTATGCTCAATCGGATCTTATTCACATCAAGTAAGGGCTTTGGCCCAGACTATTTTGGGTTCTGTTTCTATATATTGACGGTTACTCTAGTAAGGAGATTGCACACTAAGTTTTCATAAACTCACCCCATTTTTAACTGTGCAGGTAATCCCTAGCTTTGACGAATCAGAGCTGCAAGGGACTCGGAGAAGACCACACACTGCTTATGCTTGCTGTTTTGATTATTTACTTTTAAATGTTTTGATTTGGGTTGTAATAAGGCCTCTCTATTTTTAACTTATGATTTGTGATATTTGTTTATGATGTTTTATAACTACTAAAACTGGAATACGATTTCCAAAACGATAACTATCTTCAAAACACTATGTTTCCTCAACATTTTCAAAATGCTTCTGCAACTCAATTTTTAAACATCATGTTTTCATAAATGGTTTATTTTAAATATGCTTCCGCATCAGCTAAGGTTTTAAAGGTAATACGTTTTCAAGTGTATAACAATTGCTTAAGTGTTTTGAGTTTTAACAAAGAGGCTTTAGCTCTCAAACAAGTTTTAACAACAAGAAATATGGTTTCGAAAAACACTTCCATGTAACACGCCAGATTCAGGCCTAACTTCTAGGCTGGGTTTGGGTTGTTACAACTTTTCACACATTTACTACAATTTTTATAAACTTTACTACAAGGTCCGATTAGGTGTTTTTATGGCAACACGTTTCACAAAAGTTGTTCATCTAACAACCAAGACTTTCTTTCATAAAAATGCAGCAAATAACAATGAGAGCTCTCATGGCTAAACTCTAGACTTTTCACCATGTTGCAAATTAGTCCCCTTATTTGAAAGCTTAGGGGTCCTAAAAGTACAACTATCTTCAAGAAAAACCATCAAAATCACTTACTAGAATGGAGGAGAGCTTGCTGAAAATTTGAGCTTTCAAAACCCTTATTTTGTTTGCTATTTTCGGTGGAGAAAGATGGAGAGAAAAGATGATATCTTTTCTTTCTTTATTTTATTAATACTAGTCAAATTAGTCACCAACTATTACCAACTTTGACCAATTTTGTCCATCTTTGTCTCTTATCATCTCCTATGGTCGGTCAACTATCTATCAAAGGGCTAATTGCCTTTTAAAGACCTCCAATTTACAATCCTTGGCTATTTGGCACCTTTAGCCTATAGGATGGAACTTTCGCACTTTATGCGATTTAGTCTTTTTTCACGATTAAGCAAGAAATCGCTAAAATTAAAGCAGCAACATTTTCATGCACTAATATAATCATGCTCTGACTCATAAAATAACATGAAAATAATTTATCTAACCTCGAATTAGTGATCTCAAGATCACTTTTTTGACTAGCCTCTAAATCGAGCTGTTACACCGTGTGCCCTAAAAATGGCCATACACACCGTGTGCCAAGCCGTGTGCTAGGCCTTGTCAAACTTGTAAGGTATACCGACTTGTACCATACGGCCATGTCAAATGCCCGTGTGTGAGGCCGTGTGGAGCATACTGTCTTGGTTTCTAATTCAACACCAGGGGACACACGGCCGTGTAACCTGACCGTGCGTCACACATGGCTAAGACATACGACCGTGTCTCTGCCCATGTGGACAAAAATAGGCTATTTATTAAGCCATATTGCCACCCTATCTTATGCACACTACACCAAACTCAATGGAACCAAAACGTAGCATACATGAGCATTTAAATAAACTCTAACCAAGCATAATTCGTGCCATTTCATTACCAACCAATACAATACACAAATACCACAATGTACTATTCAATTTCATGCCATATTTCACTATATCAAATCATCAATATGGTCATTTCTAAACATGTATTATTTAGCCAACTTTCACAAACATACAAAACTAAAATCATAACCATTTAATACTGTAACACCCCAAACCCGACCCATGCGTTTCGACCAGATCTGGCGTGTTATGGAACACATAACACTTTATCGAATTTTGAAAACACAAGTTAATTATTTAAAATTTGAATAAAGAAGTGACTTTTTGGAAATAAACCACTTTGTATTATTATTACGTATAAAAAAACCTTGTCATAAATTCATAAGTTGCATAACATTGAAAACTACTTAGTTGAATAAAAACTAGGGGCCTTATTACATAAATATTCCTAAATAATAATAAAATAAACTTAAAGAAATCCCAAAAAAATAATTTGTAGAAATAAAACTTGATGGCCGTTCCAGTCCGTCTAGGCTCCCATGTCCACGTTCTACTGCTCATCTGAAAGCGTAAAAAAAAGGAAAGCGTGAGTCACCAAGACTCAGTGTATAAATCTCAAAACACACAACGACCTGAGCCCACAAACACATTATGGGCCCTGGCTCATGCATAAGGAAACAATTATAATCACATGGTAAACAACAAATAATGAATAACCCAACCCATCCTAGGTTTCCATCCTCTACACACCAACCCAAACCAACTATCACACCTTGGGGATTTCTACAATCAACCCTCCATCCGCTACACACCAAAACGACAGCCGCTCTGCCTATTCCTAATAATTAGAAATCATTGAATGTGGCATAACCACTGATCACTATGTGACCTAACATTTGTATATGTGGGATTTCCACCACCGATCACCAAGTGACCTATCATGCACTTCCCCTTCAATATCATATTCCCACCCCATGCATACACATAAAGAAAACATCATGCAGTCATATATATTTTCCGATACACATAGGGAGTTCTATGTTTACATACCTGGCATCCTTGCCTAACCCTTTTAGGGTTCCATTCGACTGTCTATACAGCCTCATTTCTGCTTTTAAGCCCATAACATATATATAGTCATACATACAGATTTATTAGTGTGTTAGAGATCTACACACCTGCTTATCGATAAGATGATGCTTTCTATGTCGACGCTATCCTTAGTCGACACTACTGCTATCCGCCTAAGGTGTTGTTCAGAAGCCGGTCCACAACCAAGTGGCCAATCTCGAATGGCAGATGCTGCTCTTTTCTTAAACTTAGGGATTTTCTCCTTTGCCTGATCCATATTTAATTCCATCAAGTCCTTATCAGAACTACTATCACAATATTTAATCGTTAATTCTCATTATAACCTTAAGATCTTGCATATAATGATCAAATCTAATGGAAATCTAGGGAAATCTTCTTACCTTAAAAATCCCGAAAGTGGAGACTAGCTATTTTTGGCTTTTAAATCTAATTGACCAAGCTTCCTTCAAATCCCGAATTGCCGCCCATCATAAAACCATTAAACTATTAGCTTTCGGCTTTTGCCTTCCAAAACCGAGAATATATCATGAGAACTAATCAAAAATTGACACTTACTTTAGCATAGGAGATTCGGCTAGCACTAGAAAGAGGATTCGAAAATGCCAATGGAAGATTTAAATTTCGAAAGTATAGAACTAATTCTCAAATAAGATGAATAAAAGAGAAGACTATGGATGCTTCGACTTTTTAGAGAAATCGGCACAAGGAGGAAAAGTGGAGAAGAGTTTCGGCTTTTGAAGAAATTGGAGAAAAAAATTGGAGAGGGAGAAGCTAGGGAAATTTGACACAATGGGAGAGGAATTTAGGGTTTTCAGTGTCAAAAACAAGGAGCTAGCCCCTCCTATGTATAGATATTTTGGCACCTACTGCTAAAAACTAAAAACGCCCTTAAATTCAAGCTAAAAGAGAGGGAAATTGGCACCCTCTTTACCATGCAAGAGTCAATTTTACACTCCTCGAGGTAGTGGATTTTCTACCAACACTTCCTTGAAGATAAGCTCCTAACTTTTCTCCTTTTATCTATGATATTATCACTTATAAAATCCACATAATTTCTTCTATTTTTGAGCCTTGTAGCCGTCCACCTCTACTAACCCTAATGCCGAAATTTAACTTACTTAAATTAAAAGATTTGGGCCTCATTAAACTTAATATTTGGGCCCCTAATTCCTTGTATGTGGTGTCACCCTATTTTCATTTAAAGTGCCAAATTGGCCTAAAACATGGGCTCCTTATGACGCAAAAACTTGTTCCTTTTAATTGTTAATGATGCCACCTTAAAATAATTTAATATGTGCCTTTGCCTAATTCTAAGCCCAAATTTAAACCCCTTTCACTATATTAAACATATTCCTATACTAAACGCATAGACCTATAAATTCAGGATGTTACAAATACCCCTAAATACCAAATACCAACTAACATCACATATCCATAATTAAGCACATAACAAGAGCCATTTGCACAAATACATACACAACCAAAATAAGCCAACTTACATAACTATGCACAAAACTAAACCTTATACATTTACAAGCCAATTCATATGGCTATAATCATCATTAAATTATGAACCAAAATGACCAAAGTCCCTATACAGACCATATGACCCAAAACTTAGTTTCAAAAGTACCAAGTGATAGTTGGATAGTGTGACATAATCTCCGACGATCCCCGAATCTGAGCTAGTTTTGAAGTCACTATAAAATATCAAAAATTAAATAGAGTAAGATATAAAGCTTAATAAGCTCGTATGAAATAATAAGCAACATTCACCATTCATTTACCATTCAAGTTATAAGAACATAATATACAACAATTCATTAATCACAAAGTTAACATGAATTTGATCAGATAATTGATCATAAGCTCATAACTTCCATAGATTCAATGCTCATATAGTTTTCCATACATACCTGTATCGATACGTATCTATTTCTCACCATTTCACATCTTCTATAGACCCATTGAACCATTTGGAATAAAATTCGGATACTAGGAAGTCTCGCACCCTGGGTGCCAATATCATGGCCCAAAGCCAAATCAATGAACTCGCACCCAAAGTGCTAATATCATTGCCTGAAGCGAACTCAATGAACTTGCACCCGAAGTGCTAATATAATGGCTCGAAGCCAACTCAATAAATTCCTTAATGACATGTTATTCGTATCCTAATCTATTTCTAAGGTTCAACCGAGATTTCCAATGCCAAATCTTCATCAAATCATTGTCAAACATGTCCGTAGTCTTGTATTCATAGTTCATACAATATCAAAGCATTTAAAACATTATTATAACAATGCTTAGAACTTACCTCGGATGTAAAGATAATATCACGATTCGATTAATCTAGAACTTTGTTTTTCCCTCGATCTAGATTTGAGTTTCGCTTTTCTTGATCTATATGCAGTCAAAATTAACTTATTTAATCATCTCTCTATTCAATTTAGTCCAAAATTCACTTTAAGGCATTTTTACACAATTGCCCCTAATGTTTCACATCTTTTACAATTTAGTCTTTATTTCATAAAATCACAAATTCATGCAATTAGGTCCCTACCCATGCTAGCCAAATTTCTCTGATTACCAAAGCAGCCCATATTTTTCATTTATTTCACATTTTAACCATGAATTTTACACTTTTCACAAATTAATCCTTAATTTGTATTTTCACTAAAAATCACTTAACAAAACTTGTATAACTATCATCAAGCATTCATAATCTATCCTTAAACATCAAAATACTCATGTATTCATCAATGGAAACATCTAAAATCTTTAACAGTTTTGCAAAATAGTCCCTGGGCTAGCTAGACCTAGTTGCAACAATCACAAAAACATAGAAATCATTAAAAACCTAGTCAAAAAATCGCTTAATGCTTAAGGTACCATAGTCGAACCTTTCAAAGCATAAAAATGGTGTTTTTCTTCTTTAATTTTTGGCAATGAAGAAGATGGACACCAAATTGTGATTTTGTTTTATTTATTTTATGTTTAATTACACATTTAATTAATTAACCTTTGTTATAAAACATTAAAATCATTTTATGCATGTCCATAATTGTCCACCCATATTAAAAATGGGCTAATTACAACATAAGTACCTCCACTATTAAATTTTATAGCCATTTAATGCCTTTAGCTATTAGAAAACCACTTTTGCACTTTACGCGATTTAGTCCTTTTTATCAAATTAACCACTCAAATAATAAAATTTTTCAATGAAAATTTCATACAATCATACTATCATACTGTGGACATTAAAATAATAATAAAATAGTTATTTCAACATCAGATTTGTGGTCCCGAAACTACTATTCTGATTTGGCTAAAAACAGGCTGTTAAATGATAGCTTGGGTGCAAGTTAGATAAAGACTCTGAATTAAAGAGGAGGGACTAAGCTAAATTCCACCAGAGTGAAAAGTTGGGCGTGGTAGTTGTATCATGAGTATAGAGGGGCACCTTTAGAGGCTATGTCTCTAGGTTTATGCTATCTATGTATTGTGTTAGAAATTTAATTTAAATTTGTAATTGTTATTGGAAATTCAATTTGTAAGTATTTATCTCTTGCCCAAAACGAGTTTTAAAATATTTCATAGCTAAAATTTAAGCGTTTACATGTGCAATGTAATCAAAATCAAATTGCTGCTAAGTGAATTGGGTCATTATATCATCTAGTATCCAGACCTGGCGAACGGGTCGGGTTTAAGGTGTTACAGAATTGATTAAGCAAATTTGATATGTTTTATTGTTCAGATGAAGACATTTTGGATAGATTGAATTGAAATGATGTTGTAAAGTCTTTGGTATGTAATATGGTATGATCTTGTGCAAGTAAAGGTGTACAATTATGCTCCAAATGTGAAATTAGTTAAGTTGACATGGAATAGGTACCAAATGACCTAAAATTTACCAAAAACAGAGTCCACATTGAGACGAGAAACTCTCTTTGTAGCAACATTGACCAATAATATATAACGTCCCAAAGCTGAGAGGTTGGATGCTACAATGTGACAAACTGTTTGGTGATGTCATGACGTAAAGAATGTGTGATCTGCTAAAATTCGTTGTGGCAAATTAGAGTCTTTTCGACACTTAACAAGCTTGTTTTCTTGCGCTTTTATTTGATTTTATTATGTTTTTATTTTTTATTGGTTTATTATTAGTTCTAGTAAAATAAGTGTTTTTATGCAATTTTTAGCCATGAGATGACCTAAAGGGCTAATACGGGCCTAAGAATGAATTAACAAGTTAATCGAGTATGTAAGACACTATTTTTGAATTGAGAACGCGACGAACGGTGATAGTGTCGCGACACTGGTATGAGGTCATTATTTGTGCAGGTACATTCCAAGCTTGGTCTTCAACTCAACAAACATTCACAACAAAGCAATTGGTTTAACAAGGTTAAGGGTTCCTTTTTCCATTTACTGTTACATTAAACATTGTTTGAATTTTTAGTTTACCTAATTGAACAATTTAGTAAAATGTCTTCTATGAAAACTAGAAAAACCATTGAACAAGAAGCAATGATGACTGTAAATCCTTTAATTTCCCGAACCCAAACTTTAACTTTTTTTCTAGAACTACAAGGGAAGATGTTCATATAAAAAGGGGTTTCGAACCATCGATGCTTTTCTGTAAAAAAATTTGGGCATTGGTCTGATACCATAGGTGGGAGTGTTTTAGTGCATCCTCAAAAGAGCCAGCTGTTATCCCTATAGTGCATGAGTTTTATGCATCCTTTCGAGACTAAGAGTCTAGGAGACTATATAATGCCAATTGAGAAATAGTAATAATTAGGGGTAAAGAGGTGCGAGTCACCTTTAGAGAGATATGTGAACTTTACAATACACCATACTATGAATATGATTTTCTTAATAAGACATATCTAACTTATTTTAAAGACATAGATATGGATAACATTGTAAACTATTTAACTGAGTGTAGGGATTAATGGAAGCATAGACCGGGTACCAATGTTCCAATTTCTTTTAATCTAGCTATTATGTTACCCATTGCAAAAATATGGATGCAATTTCTATGCACTTAGATTACACCTGCTCTTAATGTATCTAACGTCAATACCATTCGAGCTATTTTGCTGTATGGCATTCTGCATAATAAATAGATATCTGCCGAGTAATGGATCTTTCACAACATGAAGCGATGTATAGGTGGCTAAAAAGTCAGAGTCTTCTTCCCCTACCTAGTGACGACACTATGCAAAAAGGCTGGAGTTTTAATCGCTACGAATAAGAAATTCATGAGGCCAACAAAGAGCTTGATCGAAGATTCAATTTATACACAACACATCGAGCTTCAAAGAAAAAAATTAAGGATTGGAACCAACGTCGGAAAGAAAAGATGGATGTCTCGGCATTACGAAAAAGGATAACATTACCAACATCTTGGAGAGTGCCAGTGGGAATAGAAATATCGAATTTGGAGTGGGTCATACGGTGGATGCAAGAAATGGGCCCAGTGGGACTAGAGTTTTCACAAAAAATGATATGCCAATACCAAATTTGTCCCTAAATAAATATGGCCCGATATAATGCCATCAACCATCCAAGAAGCATAGAAGATAAGAAGAAGGAAGGAGTGACATTGAAGAGGAAAATGATGAGGAGGATATGGAGCATGATTCTTGAGAGGAGGAGGACGACGACTATTAGACAACATTCCAACGTAATGATCTTTGCAAAAAGAGTCAGTCATCTACAGCCCAACTCGTCATGCACATTCATCGAGTAGGGGCTCCTCTCGAGACCACGTTTTAGGCAAGGGAAAAGCTCCAATGGAGGGCTGACAACCACCATAATTTGATGATTGGAATTTTATTTTTTTTAATTTTTGGGATGTATAAACAAATTAAATTGGATGATTTTAATTTTCGTTTTAGATTAGGATTAGGTTAAAATTAGTATATATATGCATGTTTTGTTTTTAAAATTTTCTATGCAAGAATCCTACACGGGGAAAGCATAACATTTACAAGCGTTAAAGAAACTATGAAGGAGAATCCCACCATAAGGCAATAGTAACATCATGATCAGTCGGATAACTTCTTTTTCTATATATTTGATGGTTGCACATTAGAGACAATGTGCCATCTTAAGTGTGTAGGGGGTAAGATAGGAAATTTATGCTTTTATTTATTTTTCTTTTATTTTTCGTGTCTAAAGTGTGCTTGAGCTTGTAGAAATAAAAAGTGGTTGTATAAGATAATTTATATAGGCTTATTGTATTTATTGTAAATATGGTATGATAGTAAAAGATTTTAAATTATCGGTTATTAGACTAATTAGTTCTTTATATTACATTGTAAATAGACATTAAGTAATTAAGTATACCAATTGATAGAGAAAATATAGGAAAATGAGCATACTAATATGAATAATAGACGACTAGAGTTTTGATTACTTAGTTGATTAAATTCATGAATATTGAGATACCTAGAGATGACCTAAGGAATTGTTTTGTATAAACTGAAATCCAAAAAGCCAACCCTAAGCATCGACCTTTAGTACCTATGTTTGAGGCAGAAATCACTTCTTAAAAAACCTTCGTACAAAACTCGAAGCCCTAATATATATTGTACTTATCATTTTTCTTTGGTCCTGGAACTGCACTAATATTAGACGTTGGCCTATACGTATTGAGGGATTGGTAGAGACATGTAACACCTCGAATTAGGACCTAGTAGAATTGGGCCTATCGGGCCTTGGGCACGGAGCATTTAAAAATTTTTGAGAATAAGAGAACGGCACTAATGCAAGTTGGACCTATTAGGTGAGTTATTTTGGAAGTTTAGGGGGCTTCCATGAAGTCCCGGGATCAAACCTGGGCTTTAGGAAAAATTTTGGTTTTAGGTGAATAAAACCCTAGGAGTTAGTAAGTAGGCTTTAAGAATAAAATGTGGAGAAAAATGAAAAAAAAAGGAGTTGTGGTCTAGTGGAAAATGACGACACATGGGAGACAAGGACATGACGCCATAGAGGAAGCAAGGGGTCCAAGGTTCAAGTCTTGGCGCTTGCAATTCATTTTGTTTTCTTTTTAAATGAATTTAGACTTTGGCCCATAGGTTTATATTTAGTTGTGCATGTTTTAAGTCACAAAAGGAGCTTGTGCTGTGGTGGCATGTAGCGTCTGGAGCATAGGAGAGGGCAAGGGTTCGAATCCCATTGCAAGCAAAAAGGGATATTTATTTTGCTAAGTTAGGGCGGCAAGTGGTTCAGATGGATTTAAACTCTGCTGAAGGAGGGATCCCACATCAGGAAGCTTGCATGAGGGAAGGTGAGAAGCTGGCTTTAAATAGAGCAATCTATGAGGAGAGTAGGGATACCTTCGTTGGCATTTGGGCATAGGAGCATTCGAGCGCGGATTAGCTTCAAACTCCTATCAGGTGTGTATTTCACACTACTCTAGCTGTAGAGTGACAAATGCCAAAATATCGGTCACACGGTGATGGTAGCCACACGAGCGTGCGAGCGCATGTGTGGGGGCTTTGACGCGATAGTTGAGGCCATCATGAGTACTCTTGTGGGTTTAGGCTGTTTCGGCCACGATGGCCCAAAAGGGGCCATGTGGGCCAATGGGCCTAGGGGCCATATGAATAAATTGTATGATTGTGTAGTAGATATTGGACTGGTCTATGTGAATCTCATATTTGTGGCTAGACTTGGGCTAAATGGGCCACACGAGCGTGTGGGCCCATTTGGTCGAGAATGGGCCCTAGGCCCATTCGCATCGTTCTTTCTATTTAGAATGCCTTGGGTTACAAAATTACTGAAATACCTTCGATTTGCAAAACTATCGATATTCCCCTGATTTATGAAATTACTGAAATACCCTCAGATTATAAAATTACTGATATACCCCTAATTTGTGAAATTACTGAAATACCCTTGGTTGACAAAATTACTGAAATACCCTTGGTGGGTAAATTATCGAAATACCCCTTAGTTTCAAAAATTACCGAAATACCCCCAGTTTATGAAATTACCGAAATACCCTCGATGGATAAAATTATCGAATTACCCCTGTAGGGTAGAATCACCAAATTACCCCATAGGGTAGAGTTACCGAATTAACCCTGAAGGGTAGGGTTACTGAAATACCCTTACAGGGTAAATATCTATTTTGCCCTTACGGGTAACTGACCGATTAGGACTATGACTATTCTACCTGTGAATGTATGACTGTGTTTTAACTAATTTGACTGTGATCGTATGACTGTGTTTTAACTGACTTGGCTGTGAGTGTGTGTCTGATATGCTGTTAATATGTGTTGAAATCTCTATTACTGAGCTTGGCCATTTTGCATACATGTGTAATGATTGAGCATGACATACACTGCATACATAACATGTTGCATTGGGTTGGGTTTGATGATTGGAGGAAGTACCATTTTAGTGGCTCTGCCACATATCGTTCGAGTGGCATTGCCACCTACCGTTTTAGTGGCTTAGCCACATATACCGTGATTAGCAGCTTGATTGCAATATTGGTGAGGTTTGGCTGGGTGGGTTGACATGGTCCCCACATGGTGCGATTGGTTGGTACGGGTGGAGAGTTAGTCGGCTGGTAGGATTGGGGTGGGCTCATATCCATATACATTGAGATGATTTTAGGGCTTAGGCCTAGATTATTACCGAATAGGGCTTAGGCCCAGACTGATACTGTATGGTCTTAGGCCCAGTCTGTGACCGTTTCAGGGGATTACACACTGAGTTCTTGTAACTCACCCCTTTCTTTTAACCGTGCAAGTAATCCCCAGCCTTGGAGGATTTGAAGCTGCGGAGGACTCGGAGGTGGCTATACGTCGATATGGTTTAAAGACTAAACTTAGCGATTTTAGTTTAATATAGTTATTTTAAAATTATTGGGTTAATAATTTTTGTAATAAGGCCATTAGGTTTTCTCTTTAACTTTTACTTGGTATTTCTTTGAATTGTAAACTGCTGGTCTTTTAAACACAGGTTTTAAAACTATAACCACTATTTTCAAAATATCACATATTCGCAAATGTTTGAATCAAACTTCCGCAATAAATAAGGTTTTGAAAGTAATAATGTATTTTGCAAGAGAATGACTTTTAATAAACTACGTTTTGAAGATAAGCAAAAGAAATCTGAGGTTTTACATGGCAGAAAGTTTTAAATTCTTTAAGAAGGGTTTCTAATGAAAGCATGGTTTTCAAAAAAACTCTTCAGTGTGACACGCCAGATTCGGGCCTAACTTCTAGGCTGGGTTTGGGGTGTTACAAGACATAATGGTGGTTCTGTAAAAATAGAGTGAAATAGAAAGAAGCAATGTGATGTAGTGATTATAGGTTACGCTAAAAAGGTATGAATAAAGAAAAATTAAAAAAAAAAGAACAAAATCATTAGAGAAACATTATAAGTGACAAAGCATTGAAAAATTCAACGGGACCCAAAAGTAATGTCACAAAAAGAGAAATACTCGTTCATTAGTGCAAAAAAACTCATAAGCTGACCATAGTTATTGTTATTACATTGTAACTTATTATATGGAGAAATAAGGAAGGTAAGAGATGGAGAGATAAGGTGGTGAGTGGGAAAGAGACATTAAAGGTGTGAATAGGGAACAATATGATATGCCAAACTAATTTCTTGCTTAAACCTGTTTCGATGCTACATGTTTTTTAAATCCATACCAACCTTAAGCCTCAGAACGTTACAAGCCAAAAAGTCCTATGCGACCTAAGTAAATATATTTGTGAGTGGATGTTGTATTAACTGATTGTAATAATAGTTGTTTGTAATTTACTAGTATAATCAAAAGCCCTATGTAATTTCTTGATGGACTAATATATTTGATGATCCTTTTGTTTATATCTTTTGTAATATAGGTGTTTGAGATTGATAGTGGTAAGTCATTTACATATTATGCCAGAATTATGTGTATTTATGATTACTACTATTTGCTTCACTCCTAAACTAACCCCTGTATCATACTTGCTCAAGGGTCGTCATTTGTTTTATGTTTTTCTTTTTTGTTTTCTTACTCTAGAATAAGGAATGACTTAAGTGTGGGGGAGTTTGATCTACCGAAATTTGTTGTAGTAGATTAAACTATTTTTTATACTTAATGAGCTCGTAGGAAAGAAATTTAGTTGTGAGTTTGTGTAGCTTTCATTCTTTGTCTTTAAATAATAAAATGATAATTTTTGATTATTTATATGACCTTGTGGGCTAAGAGAGGCCTAAAGGTAGACTAATATCTCCAGTGAGTGTGCAACACATTATTTGGAGGCACGAAGTTAGCAACCTTCCCACGATGTAACACCCCTTACCAGTGTCCAACGCCGGGAAAGGATACGAGGCATTACCGGACTTAAACATAAACATTTATACAAAACTGGGCTATAAAATTTCATTCAATTTAAAATCACTCATTCACATGCAAATCGTTCCTTATATGGGCCCACGAGGCCCAAAACAATAATTGGGAGCTGTTCGGGACTAAACCAAGAACTTAGGAAACTTTAAGAAGACTTAGAAAATTTTTCATCAAAACAAGGGTCACACGCCCATGTGGGTAGGCCGTGTGGTTACACACGCTCATGTCCTCATCCCTTGTAACTCTCTGTTTATGACGTCATCAACAAAATAGGGTCACACCGCCAAGTCACACGCACGTGTGCTTAGGCCGTGTGGCGAATTAAATTTCAAAAAATAAATGCAGACTTCACACGCCCTAGGCACACGCCCATGTCTCGGGGCCGTGTCCTCCAGACTACCGAGACACACAGCCGTGTCTCAGCCTGTGTGGCCCAGAAAATGGCTATTTACCAAACCCTTTTGGCACCCTCATTTGAACATACTTATACACAACTTCAATGGCATCTTTCATGGCATAATTGAGCACTAAAACATCATCAAACAAGTCATGATCATAGAGAATACATATAATCTTATTCATGCATAAGGCACCATACTTTTCCTAGCTTAAACTTATCAAACTTTCATGCCATGATTATCATCAACACATCCTCAATCCATCTATACCAAACACACATAACCACATCACATGAAACTTTTAATGTAAGCACACACATATAAATAGGCATTACAACTCATTAACCAATATGAGCCACATCTCATGGCTATATAAAAAATGAATCATATTACTATTATGAACCAACACATTTGGCCAAATCAAATGACACATACACAATTGACTAAGTCCCTATACATGCCATAAACTTAAGAGGTCTGTATTCACTTTTACCCCACGATGATAGCTTGATAGTGTGATAGCATCTCCAATGATCTCCAACTCGAGCTAGCATAAAACTCTATAAGATATGAGAAAGGAAGGGGAGTAAGCTACAATGCTTAGTAAGTTTGTATGCAAATAATAAGCAACTTATTAACATGTTTTTCACTAATTCTAACAATTCATTTATGTTCATCTTGAGTTGTCTACTCGCATTATAGTCACTAAATTATTTTTATCTGGACCTACAGAACTCCAAATTAAGATCTTCTAATTTTCCTTGAAACTAGACTCACTTATATTCTTACCATAAAATTTCTAGAATTTTCGGTAAAGCCAATTAGTATATTTTATTCTTTAAAGTCTCCCATGTTTCGCTATCTAAAAGTTCAACTCCTCTTCACTAAAAAATTATTTTCTCGTCGTACAGAACTTGAATGATGTTTCTGTTTGTTTCTCTTGAAAATAGACTCATTAAAAAATTCAATCACATAAATTTTATCCCTTGATTATTTTGTACAATTTTTAATGAATTTCCCAAGTCAGAATAGGGGATTATGAAATCACTTTGCCCGGTCTTATTAAAATTCAAATATCTCATAATATGAAATTCTTTTGCTTGTATAGTTTCTTTTATACAAATATAGACACAATAAGCTTTAATTTAATATCTTATTCAACTTCTAATTCAATTTCCACCATTTTTGGTGAATTTTCAAAGTGATCCAACTGCTTCTGTCCAAACTATTTTGTTGCTAATTTTACTCTATCTTGTTTTCTTTGTATTAATTCCCATTTACATACATATAACACTATAGTATATCTATAGTTAGCCATGCCAGTAGCTAGTTATCATGAAATATTTACAAGCCATTCATTGGCCAATTTAACCTATACATCAACAACAAAGACTTGAACATTTCATTTCTCAATTTAATTTGGCTTTAAAGCCTCACACATGATCATCAATCACATTTCCCACTTATTCATACATCATAAGCATGGTCTTATAATCACAAGGTCATTCTCATAGGTATAACTTACTCATTTATCTTCTTACCAAAATTTGATCACATCCCGAGCACATTGCTCATGAGTGTACATGTAACATCCTAGAATTAGGGTTTTGGATTTTATGCTATTGCTTGTGTTTGGCTCGTTAAGCATGTTATTTTGGTGTGTTTGGGGGTCTTGGGGAGGCTTGGGGTCAAGCCAGAGCTTTGGTGAAATTTGGGTTTTTGGGGCTTAAGGAGGGAAATCTAGTGGAAGCAGGCTTTAAGAATAACTAATTGTGTTTGTTGACACAAAGAAGAGTGTGGTGTGATGGTAGGGTGAAGCCACATAAGGAGCAAGGGAGTGGCGTCACAAGGGAGCAGGAGAGGGAAAGGAGTTCGAATCCTCTCTGTTGCTGTATGGAACTTTATTTTTGCTCTCAGGGGAAGGTAAAAGGAGCATTTGGTTGGGACTCTTCATGGTGGTTGTGGAATGAGTCAACAGGTTCAAATGGATGGAAAAGAGAGCTTGGAGGGGTTTGAATGAGTCAACAAGTTTAAATGGGTGATGGGGAGTAATTGGTGGAGCAAAACAAGGGATTTGGTGGGTGGTAGAGTTGTTGGTCGATTGTGGGAAGTGTGTGGGGGAGCATTTCAGTTTAGTTAATAGAGGGGTGTGCCGAAATTCTCTGGAGGCTTAGGCATTTCTTTCTTAGTATATTCGGCTATAGGGTGTGAGGGGTGCCGAATGTTGCAAAATCTTTGGGATTCTTTTCTCTTCATCTCTTTTTGTATCTTTGGTTTAGCCGAATTAGAGAGTGACCATTTGGGTATTTTGTTCTCTCTTCATCTATTTTTCTGCAACTGACTTCTCTGTTATTCTCTCTTGGCCGAAACTCTCTTCTCCTCTACTTTTTATTCTCTAGCCGAAACACATTACCCAAAACTCTCTTTGATTCCTTATTACTTCTCTACACTTTTCCCCATCCTCTGTGAATCGATTCTTACTTCATTTGTTGGTAGCCGAAACCCCCTTTTTCTTTTTAGTGTTCTTATTGTTCTTCCTTCATCATACTTGGAATCGATTTATTTCCTCTATTGCCAGTAGCCGAATAGTTCTTGGATCTTGCTGAGGGCCGAATCTTATTTTCTTTTCGGCACAGTCTTGTTAGTTCGGTAAGGGGTTCTTCTTCTTCTTTTTCTTTTCGTTCTTTTCTCTTCTCTTGTCGCCTTGTTAAAATTGAAAGTCTTAACCTTACTTCTTTTTGGGCTTTGCCCGATTGTAGAGGGGATTGATATTACCTTCTTCTCTTCGTTCAGCTTTTAATCGGAAGGCGTTTGGTAAGTGGTGGAGTTGGCCGATTGTGTGAAGGGCCTCTTTCACGTCTCTATTTGGCCGAAAGGCCATTTCTTTTGATTCTTGTTTTGGGCATCGGTCCTAACTTTGTGTTATTTAGGGAGTCATCTGGGTTTGTAAGTTGAATCTATTGGTGTTCGGTTCTCTTTTGATCAAGGTGAAGATCCTCTTTTATCTAGTTTCGTTCCTCTTTCTTCTTTGTATTACTCTGTCGTAATTAAACCCCTTGTTGGGGCAATCCCTGTTTTTTCTATAGTATTGTATTGATCAAGATTTTTCTTCATGGATACGAGAGCCAGTCATTCTAAGGAGGGGAGTGAACACGTAGTCTCTTCTCCTAAATTTAAGAGACGTGCGGTATCGACGGTTCAAGACTTTCCACTGGATGTGGTAGAGAGCCGACGTTTTCCTGGGATAGGAAAATCGCTATTATTCCTGCTAGTGAGAGTGTCAACATAGAGAGTCTAGTTTTGTGTGTAATCAGGTGTGTAATGCTCACACTCTACTTTGTTAATTTGCTTTAATAACTGTGTTGGTTGAAAGCCGGAACGACAGTTTAGGTAATTGAGATACCCTTGTGGGTAAGGTTGGAGACACCGGGTAAGTTTTGCTTTGATGTTACTTTCGAATACATGTATGTATGAATTAATTATATGTTGTATATTGAAAGTATGCTACATTCATCTTAGTATGATAATATGTTGCATGGGCTTTGGGAAATGATTCAGTGACTTCTTTCACAGTGGTCTGGGACCACGGTGGTTTGGAACCATGTATACATATATTTATCAGTGACTCATCTCAGTGGTCTGGGACTACAGTCAGTTGGCCCCACATATACTTATCAGAGATTGTCACAGTGGTCTGGGACCACAATAGGTTGGCCCCACGTTTATATATTCTGTGACTCTATCACAAGTGGTCTGGGACCACAGTGGCTTGATGCCACGGGTGTTGGCCGATTCAGGTGGCCTAGAGGATGGAAAACTAGGTTGGGTTGGGCTGCATTGCATACATGATTAATATGCTATATTGTGCGGGCTAAGGGCCAATAGGCATCTGTGGGCTTGAGGCCCAGATTGCGTTATAAGGGGATTTACACACTGAGTCTAGGTGACTCACCCCTCTGCTTAATCTTGCAGGTAATCCCTAGATCGCGGATTTAGAGCTGAGGCAGACTTTGAGGTGGCCATGCATTATTTCTCGTAAACTTTCGTTTCTTATTTAAACTTACTTTTTAAATTTTGGGATTTTGCATTGTAATAAGGCCTTTAGAACTTTAAATTGGGATTTGCTTTAACACTGTTAGTACATATTTTTGAAGTGACAAATATAGGGTTTTTCTAAAATAAAATATGAACAAATATTTTTTTAAACGGGGTTAACACAAGATGACAAACAAATAAAAGCCTAAGCTAAATAATCTAGAGTTTTTTTTGTAAAACCTCAACATTGTTTTCAACTGCCACGTTTTCATGAAATTCCCCAATTTCGGCTTTTGTAAAACAAAATTCTTTTACGGCTTCTAGCTCAATCTAAACAGGAAATTGGTAAGAACTTTCAAACGAAATTTTAATTTATCTTCAAGAAAAAAACACTAATCATAAAGTTTTTTTTTCCAAATTGCGATGTTTAGTTAAGGATATACAAACTTCCTTTTCTGTAACATTTTAGTTTTTATCGTAGCGTATTGACCGAGTTTGGGGTGTTAAAGTACACATACATATAATTGCACTTAATCGTCACATATCACATATCACATATCGGATTCATTTCTCGTGAGTTTCTCATATGTACCTGTATCACTTCATCACATAACTTTAGCACTTTTTCCTTCTTGAACATAAACTTAGCTCTTTACCCTGTTGAACCACTTGGAATATCGAAGGATACCTGAACTCGTCATACACGTAATAAGATGCCAATGCCATATCCCAGATATGGTCTTACATGGGATCACATGTCGATTCCGATGCCGATGCCATATCCCAGATATGGTCTTATACGGGATCTCATATCGATGTCAATGCCATATCCTAGATATGGTCTTATACGAAATCGTATATCGATGCCATGTACCCAGACATGGTCTTACGCGATTTCATACCAAAGCCAGGTCCCAAAAGTGGTCTTACACAGAGTCTCTCTTCAATGCCGATGCCATATCCTAGATATGTTCTTACATGGGATCTCAATTCGGTGCTGAGGCCATGTCCCAGATATGGTCTTACACGGGACCTTAATAATCTCATGTCATGACAATAGTGTCATTTCTATTCCTAAGGTTCAACCGGGACTTCAACATAATATAACTTCATCATATTCATCATCGATACCTTAGTATCAACTTCATAGAAATAATATACATTTCACGAAATTTCAAACATTTAAAAGCATAATAACATGATGCTAAATTATTACACACAAACTTACCTCGACTTAAAATGGCGAAAGGGACCGAGTCATCCAATATTCGTCTTTCCCCCGTTCTAAGTTCGAAACTCATTTTCTTTATCTAAAATATCACATTTGACTTATAAAGTTATTATACTATTCAATTCAGTCCAAAAATCATATTATAAAAAATTATATTTTTGCCCTTAAACTTTGTCATATTTACACTTTTTCCCCTAGGCTCATAAAATGATTTTTATTCGATTTCCTTGTATTTTAGGCCTAGCTAAACCATTTTCATAACTATAGCAGTCCATAATTTGCATTCATTCACACATTTTCATACATTTTCAACTTTTTCCAAATTAGTCCTTTTATGCGATTTCATCAAAAAATCACTTAGTAAAAGTCGTTTACTACACACCCATCATTCATATTCTACCATTAGAAATCAAAGCACATGCATGTCATCCATGGGTAAATTTTTAAACACAATCCCTAGCTCAAAATAATGGTAGAAATAGCTAAACCGAGTTAAGGGGATCTCAAAAATGTAAAGAACATTAAAATGGGGTTTGGATGCACTTACTATTATGCTTGAAAGCTTGAAACCCTAGCCATGGCTTCCCCCATGCTAAATTCGGCCAAGGAAGAAGATGGACAAAGGTTTTTGGCTTTTATTTTGTCTTTTAGTCCATTTAATTACAAAATTACCAAAATGCTCCTAACTTAAAAATATCCTATTTCACTTATCTAATGTCCATTTTTGTCCAAAAATTTAACCAATGGTATAATTTCCATTTAAGGACCTCCAAATTAAAATTTCATAGAAATTGGACACCTCTAACATGTGGAACTTAACTTTTGCACTTTTTACAATTTAGTCCATTTGACTAAATTGAGTGCCCAACGTTCAAGGAATCTTTCCGTGAAATCGTAGACCATAAAAATATAATAAGAATAAGATTTTTCCTCATCAAATTTGTGGCCCCAAAACCACTATTTCGACTAGGCCCAAAATCGGACTGTTACAATTCTCCCCCTCTTTAGGGATTTTCGTCCCCGAAAATCTTACCAGAAGAAGTTGCTTTCAACTCTCCTGAAACACTTTCACTAATCTTCTCAGAATTACAAATCGATTTAATCTCTTATATCTCTTTCCAATATCCTTTAAACTTTAGCACACAGTATCGAGTACACCATCAAAATCTGAACTACCCTCTTAGACTTATCATTGATATAAAAACAAATTACTGTGCCAAAATGCAACTGCATACTCAGAGTTCCCTATGGCTCATCTCGTAATTGCAATGTAACTTCCGGATCTTTATCCGACATAATGGAACTGACACTCTGCATAATCGAATAACCTCGGAAACATATTACTTGGATAATCTGTCAAATAAAAAATCTGTACATAATGAAATGATCATATGGATCTTTCTTTTTCAAATTATCAACTGTAATATCCGGGAATTAGGGCCTATGCATTTTTGCTTAATTGTATGAAGTAACATGCTTATGTGTGTTTGAATGTGTTATATGAACTTTTGAGAACTTCAAAGTGTAGGTAAACGCCTTAGAAAATAATTGATTTTAAGTATTAAAGGGGGAGCTAAGCTTGATAGGCCTTAAGAAAATATGTAGAGGGAATTGGACATAAAAATCAGCTTGGCAAAGTAGCAAGGAGGCGCCACTTAGGGCCTTGGTAAGTGACGCCACAAGCAATGGAGAAGGGTTTGGGTTCGAGCCACAAGGGAAGCAAAAAAAAGGGAGCTTTTATTTTGCAAAGAATGGGGAGCGATAGTAGACTAAGATAGGGACTTTATTTAGATAAGGATTGGACTTGGTCAACCCTTTTAAAATTCAGCTAAGATAGAAGATAAATGTTGATTTATTTTAAATTATTTTGAATATGCAAAAAGGAGAGAAAATAGGAGAAAAGGAAGGGATGAGATAGGGGGAAGGAGATTTGGCCGATTGGAGGGGTCTAGGTGTAGTATTTTCGGCAAGATGGGAGAAGTGAGGCCATTCTTCATTCTTTTCTCTTTTGTACCTCTGCCGAATTCTCTAGCAAATCTTCTCTTTTCTCTTTATTTTGTCAAAGCCGAAAACACAAGCAAGCATAGCCGATCTCTTCATCTTTCTCTTGTCACCTTTTATTCCCATCCTACTTAGGCCGAACCTCTTCCTCCCAAAGGTTCATCATTGCTGAAATTCCTAGATCAAAATACCACCATTGTCGAACCCTTGTAAATCTAATCTCTTTTCTTTCCCAATTGCTAAGGCCGAACACCTCTGTGGGTTCAACAAGGAGCAGTCGATTTCTGTAATAAGGGTAAGGGTCAACTATCGATTCTTTTCTTTCTTTTCTTTAGTCAAAGATGGAATCTAACCCCATTAATGTTCTTGGCCGAAACTATGAAGGAAGTTTCAGGATTTCTATTGTAGTCGATTTCAAGAAGGAAGCTTTCGGGACTTTTAAGATCTAAGGTAAGCTATGGGTGATATTCGGGCATAGGCCATTTATGATGTTCGGATCTAACATAAGGCTTGTAGGTATTTCGACATCTTCATAGTCAAGTGACTATTTTCGGGATTTGGAATTGCAAGGTAAGTTAATGTGAATATTCGGCCATATTGGTCATTATGTTAGCCGAATCTAACTATGGATATTTAGGGGCAGTCTACAGTGGTGTACAAGGATTTTCGGGATTTCAGTGAACTCGTTAAGTAAATCAGGTGTGTAGCCCCACACTAAATCTTAATAGATTTATGGTAATGTTTTAATATATGTGTTAATGAAAGTATGTGAACGTGGCTAAAAGTACCATACAATGGTACAGAACATTCAGGTACGCAATCTTTAATATTACGTCAATAAATGTTATGAACATGTGAAATATCACACATAAGTGAATATTGGTAAGAATGTGAGATAAGGCATAAAGTATGATATTTGTATGATTTGTATGACATGGGGCATATGGGTGTTATTTTAAGGGGAAGTGATCTGGTGGTTTTTAACACAAAATCTGGTGACTCATGTCACGTAATCTGAATATGGTGAATTATGTCACAAAATATTATCTGGTGGCTATGCCACAATTTATAAGGGCGATGTGCCAGTCATCTGCAGCGACTGCCTTCGATGATGTGTAGCGGATGGAGGGTCGACTTAGTAGTCCCCAATGTGTGATGGTTGGTACGGGTGATGTGTAGCGGATGGTTATCTAGGTTCGGGTTCAGGGTTGCATCATTATCCATAATTGCTATATATATATATATGTATGAACTGATATGCCTAAATCGTTGGGACTATGTGTTGGTGGTTATTCACTGAGTCCGTTTGACTCACCCCGTTGTGGGATATTTTTTTAGGTGACACTCAGTGATGGACCGGGTCGGCAGGAACTTAGTGGTGGCCATGCTCAGCTTATAATTTATTTTATTTTAGGACTTTCTATTTATTTTGAAGTATTTTGGATTTATTTCGGGTTTTCTTTAATGTAATACGACCACTAGTATGGAACTGTTTATGATGCATTTTAATTATTTTAGTGTGATACGATTTTTATCAATTTAAAGTTTAAGTAACTTTTCTTAAAAACGTCAACAAATATTTCAATGTTTGACACCTAAACAACACCGTTATTAATTTGAACCCAGCACAAATCAACTATTCTTCAAAAACACACAAATATTTTTCCAAAGTTCAAATAAGTTTTGAATGGTTTTACTCAAGAAGCATGCCAGATCCGGTCAGGGCTTGTGGGTCGGGTTTGGGGTGTTTCAATTTGGTATCAGAGCCCGGTTCAAAACTTGGCCTTGAGGGCATTTTGGGCCCAAAACATTTTCTCTCTTTTAAAATTGAATTTTACTAAGAAATGAGCATGTTTTTTGGCATGGCACCTGAGTCTCTGGCCCGAAGTCCACCAGACAAGTACTCCTAACTCTTTTGTGATTTGTATGTGGGAAATTATAGGGACATAGATTAGTAAATTAGGAATTAAACCCTAGGATTAGCCTACTTCAACACCAAGATACATAAAACATAAAGTCTAACCAAACAAACCTGTGTTTGAGTCGTCGAGTTAAAGGTGTGGCAACCATTGTATGCATGTCTAGGATTGGATTCAGGGGGAGCTTGGTATTTAAGCAATCCTAGTGACTCACCTCCTCACCGCTCGAATCCTACAGTGCGTAGTGATGGTTCACCATAACCAAGAGGACTCGATCAAAGCTAAACTCAATAATTAAAACCCGAAAGGACCCACACTGGTTTTGTGAAATACTAAAGTCAAACCATGATTTTAAAATTTCAAAGTAACCTTGATTTAAAATGACCCAAGATACCTCGATTTGTAAAATTGACCAAATTACCCCTAACTTTGTACTAATGATCAAAACACCTCGATGTGGAAAGTTATCAAGTACCTCAAATTAAAGGAAAAAAAAATTCTAAAAATACCCTTGCTTTGAAAAGTCACCAGGAACCATATTTTGTAAAAAAAAAAAAAAAAAATTTACCGAAATGCCCCTAGTTTGAAAAATTACAAAAATACCCTCAGTTTATAAAATTACCATTTTACCCTTGAAATTTTCTTACCAAGTATTTCAATGTTGTAAAAATACCAAAAATCTCTATTTTGCAACATTTCCAAATACCCTGATTTGAAAAATTACCAAAATACCGCTGTAGGATGAAATTACAGAAATACCCCTAGGTAGTGGGAAAACAACAACAATAACAACTACAACATTTTTCTGTGATGAACGCAAGTTCATGAATGTGATAATTGAATGAATGAATTTGAGACTGTGTGTGTATAAATTCGAAAGAACTACTCCTTAGAACTATTGAACATAAGACTGTTCGTGATAAATCAGTGGAACAAAACTAATTCATAAAATTCTTTAATCAGATAAACACGATTCGAAGTATGAACTCTAGGGGACGTGGTCGTAACGTGCATGGCCGTGGTAGAGGTCGAATGACCGTGTCGGAGCCCGTTAGGTCAGGACAAGGGTCCGAAAATGAAATGCCACCACCACCAAGCCGCTGATGTGGAATATCAGGACCAGATGGGGGAAGATGCAGTATCACAGGCGATGCTGCGAGTTCTAGAAAGGGTAGCTAGAGTAAGTGGAGGCATGGGAGCTCGAAAGTTGGTACCTAAGAGGCTTCGAGCTAATGGAGCTGAATTTTTCTGTGGCGTATCTGGTGTGGCACCAATACGACTGAGCATTGGTTAGAGGTGACGAAACGGATTATGGACGACTTGGACCTGACTGCCGAGGAAAAACTGAAAGGGGTAGTGTCACTACTCCGTGATGAGTCATATCAATGGTGGCTCACAATTCAGGATGGTGCTGCCGCTGATGATCTTACTTGGGAATATTTTAAGGCTGCATATCAGAAGAAATACATTGGAACTAGTTATGTTGATGCGCAGAGGAAGGCATTTTTGAGGCTGGTTCAGGGAAATAAGTTCGTAGCGAAATATGAGGCAGAATTTCTAAGGTTGAGCCGATATGCTCGAGGTATAGTGGCTACGGAACATGAGCGATGTGTCTGGTTTGAGGACGGACTGAGGGATGACTTGAGGTTATTAATAGCTCCACAGTAGAAGCGAGAGTTTGCTGTGTTGGTGAAGAAAGTTACGTTTTTTGGACATGTGGTGTCTGCCGAAGGAATAAGGGTGGATCCTCGGAAGATTGAGGCAGTGTTGGATTGGAAGCCACCTAAGTCCGTGGCAGAAGTTTAGAGTTTCTTAGGTTTAGCAGGCTATTATAGAAGGTTCGTAGAGGGGCTCTAATCAATAGTCACTCCTTTGGCGAAGTTGCTAAGAAAGGAGGTACTGTTTGTATGGACTAAGCAACAGGAGAGCTTTGAGAAACTTTAGAGGGTCTTGACTGAAGCTCCGATTTTAATTTAGCCTAAGTCAGGGAAGGATATTGTGGTTTATTGTGATGCTTCCCATACAGGATTGGGAGGTGTCCTTATGCAAGACGGAAGGTAGTGGCTTATGCCTCTCGACAATTAAGGCCACATGAGGTTAACTACCCGACGCACGATTTGAAATTGGCGTGATGGTCTTTGCTCTTAATGTGTGGAGGCACTACTTATATGGAGAAAAGTCAGTGATCTACACGGACCACAAGAGTCTGAAGTATTTGCTGACTCAGAAAAAGCTGAACCTGAGACAACGAAGGTGGGTGGAATTATTGAAGGATTATGATTATTCTATAGAGTATCACCTAGGCAAGGCGAATGTGATGGCGGATGCCCTAAGTCGGAAAGTAGTGACGGAGTTAAGGGCAATGTTCACATTTAAGCCTCTATGGTGATGGAAGTTTATTAGCAGAATTGTAAGTGAAGTTGACATGGCTGAATGAGGTGAAAGAGGGACAGTTGGCAGATGATGATTTCAGTACTAAGCTACAGCAAGTGCAGAGGGGGGAGTTGGAGGATTATATTATTAATGGCAATGGAGTATTGTGTTTCAAGGGAAAAGTTTGTATGCCTAAGAATAAGGAGCTAAGGCAGGAAATTTTTTAGAAATCGCATAGTAGTCCTTGTGCTATGCATCCTGGAGGCAGTAAGATGTATAGAGATCTAAGGGAATAGTTTTGGTGGCCTGGTCTTAAGTGGGAAGTTACCGAATTTGTAGGGAAGTGCTTAACGTGTCAGCAAGTTAAGGTTGAACAACAAGTTTCGTCAGGGTTGCTTCAGCCGATTAAGATACCACAGTAGAAGTGGGAGATAATTACCATGGACTTTGTTAGTGGGCTTCCCCTTACGCCGACTAAGAAGGACTCGGTATGGGTGATAGTGGATCAGCTGACAAAGTCCGCGCATTTCATTCCAGTATGGGTTGACTATTCTCTCCAGAGGTTAGCAAATTTGTATGTGGCAGAGATTGTGAGGTTGCACAGAGTGCCGGTGTCGATTATCTCGGATAGGGATCCGAGGTTTACGTCTTGATTTTAGAAGGTGCTACATCAAGATTTGGGTACCAGATTAGACTTCAATACGGCATTTCATCCGTAGTCGGATGGTCAATCTGAGCATGTGATCCAATTGTTAGAGGATATGTTGAGGGGCTGTGTGATAGACTTCAGAGGAAGTTGGGAAGAATATTTGCCTTTAGCGGAATTTGCGTACAACAACAGCTATCAGGCAAGTATTCGGATGGCACCGTACAAAGCACTGTATGGACGAAAGTGTCGCACTCCCACATGTTGGACGGAAATGGGAGAACGTCAGATTTTGGGTCCAGAAATTGTGGCAGAATTGGAAGAAAAGGTTAAGATGATTCGGACCCGGTTGAAGGAGGCTTCTGACAGGTAAAAGTCATACGCAGATCTTAAACGGAAGGAGATTGAGTTTGCTGTGGGAGATTTTTTGAAACACCCCACACCTGGCCCACAAGCCTGGACCGGATATGGTATGTTCCTCGATGTAAACCGGTTCAAATTTCTTTTGTTACTTTGAGAACTGTGGGTTTTGAAGATAGTTTGTAGTGGGTTGGGCTTGAGTTGAAAACAAGTTTATATCGTTATTAAAAATCCTTTTTATTTAGGTGACAAAACGTTTGGGCTTTGTATTAAATTACTTAATCTTTTAATAAATATAAAGATTGTAGACTTAATAATAATAGAAAAAAATAAAGTAAACGCTACTACGGCCTTATTACATCAAATAATCTCCCAAAATTAAAACCAAAATAAACTTTAAAATACTTAAATTAAAAATAAAAGTCCAAGTCATAAACTTCTTGCTTTGTGCATGGCCATCCCTAAGCTTCTTAAACCCGTCCATCACGCTCGTCACCTGAAACATGTTCCCACAACGGGGTGAGTCAATAGACTCAATGTGTACACAAGCACTAAAATTAATAATTCAGGCATACCATACATATCATGTTCACATAATAACTCAAGATAATGATGCAACCCAAACCCAAACCTAGATGCCATCTGCTACACATCCCCGTACCAACCTACACACCGTGGGGACTACTAAATCAACCCTCCATCCGCTACACACCATCGAAGGCAGTCGCTGCAGTCGACGTGCTCATCGCCCATATAAAAGTTCATGGCATAGCCACTAGATTTAATAATCGTGTTATGTGACACCACATTCAGATAATGTAACTGAAGTTACCACATTCAGATAATGTGACCGAAGTCACCATATTCAGATAGTGGGACCGAAGTCACCACATACACTTCCCTTTTCTCAAATAACCCAAATGCCCCATAATATTCATATCATGTTTATCACACTTAAAATTCACATTCATGTCACTTTTCACATGTTAAGTATAACATATTTCGTAATCCTAGTAGGAGTAGGAAAACGTACCTGAGTACTTTGAACCATAACATGGTACTCTAGCCACATTCTTACACATTCATATTAACACATATATCAATTCTAAGCCATAAATCAATTAAGATTAGTGTGGGGTACACACCTGATTTGCTTAACAACTTCACTGAAAATCCAAAATCCGATTTACTGCTTTAGGTTTTTAATGCCTACATTCGGCCAACATGGTAACATTTAGCAAAGGCCTATTCGGCCAAACTTAGTGTTTTCTTTTAAAGCCTAATCGACTATAACCCAAATCCCGAAGGATTCATGTAGTCAATTTCTTACCTTTGGTGCCGATTTGATGACTATTCAAATCCCGAAAACTTTGTTTTTCTTCTCCTTGTATTCGGCCAAATCCTAAATCCCTTGAATTAGTTAGTTTTCGATTAAATAGATCTAAATACTTAAGATAGGGCCTTGGCCGAATATGTGAATACACTTACCTTGGAGTTCTCAAATCTCGAAATTGATCTTTGCTTCCTTAATGCTGTCGAAATTCCTATAACCATATGTTAGATTTGATCTAATATTAGAGTAGGGAATAGACCTTTGGCCGAATGTACATATATGTACTTACCTTGTTTTTAAATCCCGAATGATCCTTAGTAATAGTCGGCTATGGCTCTCATAGGTAACACAAAGTTTCGGCTTTTGCAACTATGAAGAAATCGGCTAGGGCTTTGCTTATTTTTGGCTTTTGACTGTGTTTGTAATAGAAGAAGAAAAGAAAAGAGAAGAAGGAAAGGGTTGAGCAATTTGGGTAGTAAAGTTTCAGCTACACAAGGTGTGTTTTCGAAAAAACAAACGAAGTAGAGAGGGTGTTGTTTAGGGGATTCGGCAGAGAATAGGAGAAAAAAGGAAGATGAAAATAGGTAGAATGGCCTCATTCTTCCCTTTTTGGTCGAAAATACTAGCCTTAGAATCCCCCAATCGGCCAACACTTCCTATGTGATAAATTTTATCTTTTTAATTATCACTTTATCAAAAGAATTAATCCAACAATTATCTCCTAATTAGCCAAAATTCTAAAGGAAATAAAACTCCTCTTTTAAGATCCCTTATGCCGTCCACCTCTCTGCTCTTTGTAGCAAAATAAAACTTCTTTTATTTGCTTTCTAAGTGACTCGATCCCTGGCCCAAATACACTTGCATGTGGCGCCATTTCCAGAGGCCCTAAGTGGCATCTTCAGGCCACTTTTCCAAGCCTGTTTGAGTGCCAAATATCACATACTTTTTCTCTTAAGGCCACCTTGCCTTAATTTCCTCCTTTAAACTTTAAAACTCGACATTTCTAAGTTATTTCTAAGTTTCCAAAAATTTTTGTTTGGCTTTTTAACTTAGGTTTCCAAAATGTTCTCTTTCCTATTTTACTTAGGTTTCCAAAATGGTCACTTTCCTATTTTACTTAGGTTTCCAAAATGTTAACTTTCCTATTTTACTTAGGTTTCCAAAATGGTCACTTTCCTATTTTACTTAGGTTTCCAAAATGTTAACTTTCCTCTTTTTAATGTAACATTTCTGTACAATTATGTACATTATGTACAATTAAACCGAAAATGCATAGGCCCTTTTCAGGATGTTACAGTTCTACCCCCTTAAAATAATTTCGTCCTCGAAATTTCCTAGCTAAAATAATTGAGGGTATTGCTGTCGCATTGCCTCCTTTGGTTCCCACGAAGCTTCCTCCGATCCATGATTGCGCCATAACACTTTGACTAGAGGAACTGACTTCCTCCGTAACACTTTCACATTTCCAAAATCTGAATCGACTCTTCCTCGTAGGATAAGTCTGGCCTTAGTTCCACTTCTTCAACTGGTACCACATGAGATGGATCCGATCGGTAGCAACGTAGCATGGACACATGGAATACGCGTGCATCCGCCGCAACTCGTGGTAACTCTAGTGGTATGCCATCGCCCAACTCGATTTAGTACTGATAGGGCCCTATAAACCTTGGGCTTAACTTCCTTTCCGATCAACCTCATCACCTTCTTCCAAGGCGAGACTTTCGAAACACTTGGTCTCCCACTTCAAACTCTATTTCCTTCCGCTGAGGTCTGCACAGACGACTTACGCCTATCAACGACTTCCTTTAGTCGTGCTCAATTATCTCAACCTTCTCTTGAGTTTACGCCACTAACTCGGTCCCAAAAGTCGACGTTCTCCCAACTCACCAACAAGTAGGAGTTTGACACTTTCGCCCGCATAATGCTTCATATGGTGCCATTCAATGCTAGCACGATAAGCTGTTGTTGTAGGCGAACTCGCTAAAGGCAAGTAATCCTCCCAATTTCCTCGAAATCCATCACACGACCTCTCAACATATCCTCCAACACTTAGATTACCTGCTCGATCGCCTGTCGATTGTGGATGAAAGGTCGTAGTGAAGTCCAACTTAGTGCCTAAAGCTTGATGAAGTGCCCTTCAAAATCGAGACGTGAACCTTGGGTCTCTATCTCAAATAATTGACACCGCAGACCGTGTAGTTTCATGATTTCTGCCACATATAGCTTGGCTAACTTCTGAAGGGAATAATCCACTCTTACCGAGATGAAGTGTGCGGACTTAGTCAAATGGTCCACTATTACCCATACCGAGTCCTTCTTAGTAGGCGTAAGGGGAAGCCCACTAACGAAGTCCATGGTAATTCTTTCCCACTTCCATCGCGAAATCTCGATTGGTGAAGCAATCCGATGGAACTTGGTGTTCACCTTAACTTGTCGACACGCCGACATTTTCCCACAAATTCAAGAATTCTCGTTTAAGATCAGGCCACCAAAATTATTCTCTTAGATCTCTGTACAACTTATTACCTCCGGGATGCATAGCATAAGGGCTACTATGCATTTCCCGAAGAATCCTCTGTCTTAACTCCTCGTCCTTCGGCATACAGACTTTTCCTTTGTAGCACAATACTCCTTCATCATTAACGCCATAATCCTCTAATCTCCGTTCTATGCTTGTTGTAACTTAGCACTTAGGTCCTTATCAGTCAACTGTCCCCTTTTCACCTCATTCAGCCATGTGGGTTTGACTTGCAATTCAGCCAACGGGCTTCCATCCTCTTACAAACTTAAATGGGCGAATATTGCCCTAAGATTCGACACCACTTTCTGACTTAGGGCATCAGCTACCACATTCGCCTTGCCCGGGTGGTACTCTATCGAGTAATCATAATCCTTCAATAACTCCACCCACCTTCACTGCCTCAAGTTCAACTCCTTCTGAGTCAACAGATACTTAAGGCTCTTGTGGTGCTGTAGATCACCGACCTTTCTCCATAGAGATAGTGCCTCCACACCTTAAGGGCGAAAACCACTGCTGCCAATTCCAAGTCATGGGTTGGGTAGTTAACTTTATGCGGCCTTAACTGTCGGGATGCGTACGCTACTACCTTTCTGTCTTGCATCAAAACGTAACCCAAACCTGTATGGGAAGTGTCACAATACACCGTGAATTCTTTTCCTGCCTCTGGCTGAATTAATACTGGAGCTTCCGTTAAAACCTTCTTAAGCTTCTCAAAGCTCTCCTGCTACTTATCCGACCACACAAAGGGTACTTCCTTCCTCAACAACTTTGTCAAAGGCGCGACTATAGACGAGAACCCTTCCACAAACCTTCTGTAATAGCCTACCAAACCTAAGAAACTTCGGATCTTAGCCACGGACTTAGGTGGTTTCCAATCCAACACCGCTTTGATCTTCCTAGGATCCACTCTTATTCCCTCTGTGGATACCACATGCCCTAAGAACAGAACTTCCCTAAGCCAAAATTCACACTTGCTGAATTTGGCATAGAGCTTCTTCTCCTTAACACTTACAAAGACAACTTCGGAGATGCTCATCATGCTCCTCCTCGCCCCTAGAGTATACGAGGATGTCGTCGATGAACACTACGATTTAACCTATCCAAGTAAGGTTGAAACACCGGTTCATCATATCCATAAATGCGGTGGGCGTTTGTCAACCCGAACGGCATTACCACAAACTCATAGTGGCCGTATCTTGTCCTAAAGGTCGCCTTATGGATATCCCTCCTTCACCTTCAAACCGATGATATCCTACCTTAAGTCGATCTTTGAAAACACCGCCGCTTCTTAAGTGATCGAACAAGTTATCAATCCTAGGCAAAGGATATTTGTTCTTGATGGTCAGCTTATTTAACTGACGGTAATCTATGCACATACGCATAGTTTCGTCCTTCTTCTTCAAAACAGGACCGGTGCTCCCCACAGAGACACACTGGGCTGGATAAACCCATGGTCAAGCAATTCTTGGATTTGAGCCTTGAGCTCAACCAACTCCTTTGGCACCATTCGATATGGAGTGATTGACACAAGAGCTATTCCCGGTAGCAAATCTATTCCAAATTCCACCTCCCTATCTGGGGGTATTCCTGGTAATTCCTCTGGAAACACATCCTCAAAGTCCCTTACCGTTCTAACTCCATTGACACCTTCATCCTTTCCATCCAACGCACTTACAAAGGCTAAAAGCGCCGCACCCTTTCCGAACCATCTTTTCAGCCTTAGGTGCCGAAACTACATTAGACAAGTAGTTTTTTCTCTCTCCTATCATAATGACCACCTCATCCTCAGGGGTCCTTAGTTCCATTCGTTTAGCCACACAATCCAACACAGCTTGGTGTTCTACCAACCAATCCATACCAAGTATGAGGTTAAATTCTCCGAAGGGTAACTCCATTAAGTCAGCCCGAAAGTTCACTCCCTAAATTTCTAGGGGTACATTCCAAAAGATCTTATCCACCACTACAGTTTGGCTTAACGGGCTTACTACCGTCATCTCCCTACCAGAAAATTCAGAGTCTAGGCCTAGTGTTTCAACTACACTACAGGCAACATAAGAATGGGTCGAGCCCACATCAATTAAGGAATAATAAGGCTTGTCATAAATAAAGAATGTACCGGTTATGATGTCCGGTGCGTCTCCATCCTCCCTCCGGTGAACTGTGTAAATCAAACCCGGCTACCTTGCCTCAGTATTAGCAGCACCTCTGCCTTGTGTTCTACGTCCTCTACCAGCACCATTACCTCTGTTATTTGAACCACGACCCCATTGAGGCTGCTGTCCTCCTCTATCAGCCTGATTAACATTATGAATCGGTTTCTTAGGACAATCTTTGAGCATATGGTCCTTGGACCCACACCTGAAACATCCTCCCATCTTTTCCCAGCACTCCCCTAAGTGCTTCTTTCCACAATGCTCACAAGGACGATACTGCCCTCCGATACCAACTTATTGACCCCTCGGCCCATCAGCTCTGGGCCTTTTCTGCACATTTTTTGACGATTCGGATGACCCATAACCCCTCTTGGGTCTATTCCTATCAGAGCTCTACTTAACCGAGTCTTTGATTCCCTCGGCTACCTTAGCCTTTTCAACCAACGTGAAAAACTCCCGTTCCTGATGTGGAGCTATCAATAACCTGAGGTTATCCCTTAAATCGTCTTCAAAACGGACACAACGCTCATGCTCAATTGCTACTACTCCTCTAGCATATCGGCTCAACCTCAAAAATTCAACTTCATATGCTGCTACTGACTTGTTCCCTTGAACCAGCCCCAGAAAAGCTTTCCTCTGTTCATCAATATAACGTGTGCCGACATACTTTTTCTGATATGCCTCCTTAGAATACTCCCAGGTCAGATCCTCAGCCATGGCACCATCCCGGACAGTTAACCACCATTGGTACGCTTCATCACGTAACAGTGCCACCATTCCTTTCAACTTCTCCTCTGGGGTCAGATCGAGCTCATCCATAATACGCTCAGTTGCTTCCAACCAGTACTCAGCTGTACTGGGTGCCACACCGGATACTCTACGGAATACCTCAGCCCCGTTGGCTCGGAGTCGCTCGGGTATAGATTTTCGAGCTCCTGTATTTCCACCCGCGCCAGTTATCATTTCTAGAACTTCAACCTGACTGCGATACAACATCATCCCCGTTCGAGCTCGCCGCCGACACCGCGACGGTAGGGGTGGTGGTGGCGGTGGTAAGTCATTGTCAAACCCTTGACCTGATCTAACGGGTTCTGACACATCCATTCTTCCTCTACCGCGTCCATGACGATCGTGTCCTCTAAAATTCATATCTAACGATGCGCTTTAATCTGATTTAAGGAAGTTTTATGAATTAGTACTTTTGTTTCACTTGATTACCCGCGAAGAAATTTTATGAAAAGGAATTTAGGAGTGGTTCTTTCGTATTCACACATGCACACAGTCTTTTTATTCATACATCCATCAATCAATTATGAACTTCCGTTCATTCTGAGAAATGTTGTAGTTTTCATTGTTGTTGTTTTTCCACTACACAGGGGTATTTGCGTAATTTGTCCTACAGGGGTATTTTCGTAATTTGTCAAATATGTTCCTTGGTAATTTTGTCAAAAAATATTTCGAAAATTTTAAAATCCTGGGGCTTTTCGATAAATTTGGAAATTCTAGGGTATTTCAAAAATTTTAGACCTTGGGGTATTTTAGTAATTTTCCACAATCCGGGTAAATTGTAAAATTTTAATAAATCAGGGATATTTCAGAAGTTACAAAACTTTGAGGGTTCTTTTTGAGAATTGTACTTTCCAAAACGGTGGTGTTGCGAAAATTTTGGAAATCAGGGTCAGTTTGGTAATTTTATAAGTTAGGGGCAATTTTGTAGTTTTTTCCAAAATCAAGGTATTTTTGATAGTTTTGCAAATTAGGGCTTTTTGAACTTGTTATAAAATAATGTTGATTAAAACAGTGGGTATTTTAGACATTTTTATAAACTAAGGGCATTTTTGTAATTTTACCACTAGGGGTATTTTTGTAATTTTATAAATCAGAAATTTTTCAGAAAATTGTGTGGGAAAGAAGATAGTTTTTACAAATTAAAGAATAATGATTTTAAGGGTTTTAAAATTAGGGTTCTTATTAAAAAAAAACATGGCTAGTTCCCTTTCGGGTTTTAGTTATTGGTTTAACCTATGACCGAGTCTTCTTGGTCAGGGTGAACCAAAGCTACGCACCAGGCAAGATTCGAGTGGAGAGGAGGTGAGTCACACGGACTACTTAAATACCAAGCTCCCACTGAAACCATTCCTAGACATGCGCATGAGGTTGCCACACCCACTAAGTCTTCAGGGGTTAGGGTGAACCGAAGCTACGCACTGTAGGATTCTGCAAGAGGAGGTGAGTCACTAGGACTGCTTAAATACCGTGCTCTTTCGGATCCAATCCTGACATGCATACCATGGTTGCCACACCCTAACTCGATTGACTTAGCCATAGGTTTGTTTAGTGCATTAAGTCTTATGTATCTGTGTTTGAGTAGACTAATCCTAGGGTTCAAGTTCCTATCATGCTATTCTATGTTCCATTCCTTTTCTACCCTTCTATAATTCACATAATCACATAGATAGTTAGGGGCACTTACCTGGTAGACTGCGGGTCGGAGACTTAGGTGCCATGCCAGAAAAACCTGCTTATTTCATAAGATACCTTATAAAGCTTATTTGGGCTCGATTTGAAAATGTTTTGGGCCTTTGTAACATCCTAAAAATGGGCCTATACATTTTTGATTTAATTATACGAAATGGCATGTCTTATGTGTTATGAATATATGGTGAGCATTTTTGGAAACTTGGAAATGTAAGGAAATGTTTTAGAAATGTTAAGTATAAAAGAGGAAAGTAAACATTTCGGGAAACTTGGAAATGTAAGGAAATGTCAAGTTTAAAGAGCCAAACGAAAATTTTTGGAAACTTAGAAATGACTTAGAAATGTTGAGTTTTAAAGTTTAAAAGAGGAAATTAAGGCAAGGTGGCCTTAAGAGAAAAAGTATGTGAAATTTGACACACAAACAGGCTTGGAAAAGTGGCCTGGAGATGCCACTTAGGGCCTCTGGAAATGGCACCACATGCAAGGGTATTGGGCCTGAGTTCGAGTCACATGGGAAGCAAATAAAAGAAGTTTTATTTTTGCTTCTAGAAGCACAGAGGTGGACGGCACAAGGCTTGCAAAAGAGGAGTTTCATTCTCTTTTAAATTCGGCTAATTAGGGGATAAATAATGGATTTATTTTAGATTGTTTTCAAGAGATAAATGAGGAATTATTCTTTAATTAGGAAAATAAGGGAGAAGTGATGGCCAAGTAAGGGACTTTGAGTTTAATAGTTTCAGCTAAGTAAGGATAGTTGCTGAATTATCTTTTATTTTAGGTGATAATTAAAGAGATAAAGCTATCAAAATAGAAGAGTGATGGCCAAGTAAGGGATTCTAAGTTAGTAATTTCGGCTATAAAAGGAAAAGAGAGGCCATTCTGCATTATTTTCTGTTCTTTGAAAGCCTCTTCCGAATTCTCTTCACCAAATCTTCTTCTTCTTTTATTTTTGCCAAGCCGAAATACCTTGTGTTCTAGCCGAATCCTCCATCTTTATTCTTCCTTCTCTTTTCTTTCTAATCCCTCCAAAAGTCAAAAGTTGTGAGATCATCATCTAGCCATAACCGAATCTCTGAAGGTTGAAGTGAAGGTGCAATCGATTTCTTCAAGTAAGGATAAGATCTCATTCGGTTTCATCCTTTTCTTTTAAGATTTGTCAAATCTAGGACTAACCCCATTAATATCTTGTTGCGAAACTTTGAAGAGATCTTTCGGATTTGTTTAAGTCAACTACAAGAAGGAGAAGTTCTTTTCCTGAAGGTACACCATAGGCCGCGTGTTCCCTAGTTATTCGGTGAATTCCGGGATTTAAAATCCACAAGGTAAGCACATAAGTATGTTCGGCCAAGGCCTATTTGGATATCTAGATCTATTTCATAATTGTTAAAAAGCCGAAACTAACCTATGTAGAGATCCAGTGTTTGGCCGAATACAAGGAGAAGAATAACAAAGTTTTCGGGATTTGAGTAATAAGCAAATCGATATTAATGTAAGTTTTAGTACACAAATCCTACTAGGATTTGGTTTTATGGCCGAATGAGTTTTTCATTAAATATTTAATATGGGCCGAATGTAGGGAGTTAAAGATCTAAGATCGAAATTGGATTTCAAGTGAAATCGTTAAGCGAATCGGTGTGTACCCTACCCTAAGTTTTAATATGTTCATGGCTATGTTTTAAATTAAATGTGTATGTTTATAAGAATGTGAATATGGCTAAGGTACCATAATATGTTCATGGCTATGTTTTAAATTAAATGTGTATGTTTATAAGAATGTGAATATGGCTAAGGTACCATACTATGGTACAAAGTACTAAGGTACGTTTCCTACTCCTACTAGGAATATGAATATATGTTATTTTTAACATGTGAAAAGTGATAAGAATGTGAATTAAGGCATGATTTTGCATATTGTGTATGAAAAATGGGGGCATATGGGTTATATGAAAAGGGGAAGTGAATATGGTGACCTAAGACCACAAACACGGTGACCTAAGACTGTGATATCTGAATGTGGTGACCTAAGACCACAATAATCTGAATGTGGTGACCTAAGACCACAGAAATCTAAACGTGGTGACCTAAGACCACGAATGCAGTAACCTAAGACCGCAATATGGAGTGTAGCGGAAGGAGGGTTGACTTAGTATTCCCCACGGTGTGCAGGATGGTACGGGTGGTGTGTAGCGGATGGCATATAGGTTTGGGTTCGGGTTGCATCATATTGTTTAAATGCTTTATGAACATGAATGATATTGTATGCCTGAAATATTAAATTTTAGTGTTGGTTACACATTGAGTCTGTTGACTCACCCCGTTGTGGGATTACTTTTCAGGTGACGACCAGTGATGGACCGGGCCGGCAGATGATTAGTGGAGGCCATGTGAAGTCCAGATTTCTTTTATTTGGACTATTTTATTTTAAGTATTTTGAATTTAAATTTTGGGAATTATTTGATGTAATAAGGCCTTAATAGGAATATTTTATTCTGTCTTTATTTGTTAAGCTTACAAACCTTATATTATTAAAAGCTTAAGTAAAATATTTTTTTTAAAAAATAAAGCCCAAACGTTTTGTCACCTAAAGTAAAGGATTTTTAACAATGAATTAAACTTGTTTTCAACTCAAGCCCAACCCAAAGCGATCTTTCTTCCAAATCACACAAGTTTTTCCTAAGTAACAAAAGAATTTGAAACGGTTTACACCGGGGAACATACCAGATTCGGTCAAGGCTCGTGGGCCGGGTTTGGGGTGTTTCAGTTTGGTATCAGAGCCCAGTTTTAAACTCTTGGCCTTGGGTTTAAGGCCCAAAACATTTTCAAAGTTAAGCCCAAAAGGGATTTTGTGAATTAAGAAGGTTTTTCCATGGCCCACAAAGTCTCCGACCCGAAGTCCACCAGGTAAGTACTTCGAACTTTTGTGTGATTTATATTATGATTTGTAGAGGGGTAGAAATGGAACGTAGAATAGAGATTAAGTACTTGAACCTAGGACTAGTCTACTCAAAAACACAAGTACATAAGACTTAAGGACCATTAGACAAACCTGTGGTTAAGTCGCCGAGCTAGGGTGTGGTAATCTGTTGCGCATGTCTAGGAGTGGATTCAAGAAGAGCTTGGTATTTAAGTAGTCCTAGCGACTCACCTCCTCTTTACTCGAATCCTACCTGGTGCGTAGTGACCGTTCACCCTAACCTAGAGGACTTAGCTACAGGCTAAACCCCTAACAAAAACCCGAAAGGGATTAGCCGTATTTTTATGGAAACCCTAGTTTTAAAATTTCTAAATTACCCTCTTGATTTGAAAAGATTATTTTTATAAATTTTTCCTAAAATATTTCTGATTTACAAATTTACTAAAATACCCCTAGTGGTAAAATTACAAAAATGCCTTTGGTTTATGAAATTTCAAAATACCCACAGTTCTTATCAAAATTTCACTACTTTGCTTAAAGGAACCCTAAATTTACAAAATATCAAAATACCTTGATTGTGGAAAGAAAAAAAATTTACGAAATTACCCCTAACCTGTAAATTACCGAAATACCACTGAGTTACAAAATTACCAGAACGACCCCCGATCTTCAAAAATTTTTACAACATCACTAATTTGGAAAACAAATTCTCAGAAACAACCTTCAAGATTTGTAAATTCCAAAATATCCTTGATTTATTAAGATTTATAAATTTACCCTGGTTTATTATTGAAATACCCCTGTAATGTAACATCCTGAATAGGGCCTATGCATTTCCAGTTCAATTGTATGAAATGACAAGTTTCAAGTACTATGAATAAATTTTTGATACTTTTGGAAACCTAGAAATGCATGGAAATGAAAATGAAAATGGAAATGGAAACCTGAACATTTTGGAAACCTAAACATTTTGGAAACCTAAACATTTTGGAAACCTAAACATTTTGGAAACCTGAACATTTTGGAAACCTGAAGATGTAAGGAAAATGGCAAGTTACAGAGCCGCGCGAAAATTTTAGGAAACTTAGAAATAAGGTGGAATGACAAATTTTAAAGCCCAAAATAGGAGATAAGGGCAAGAGGGCCTTAAAAGAAAAAGTTGGTGAATTTTGACATACAATCGAGCTTGGAAAAGTGGCACAAGTGTCACTTAGGGTTTATGGAATGGCTCGAGTTCGAGTCACTTGGAAAGCAATTATTGAAGGTTTAATTTTACTTCCCAAGGCTAGGGGTGGACGGCACCTATTTGCTAAAAAGGAGAGTTTTATTTTTATTAAAACTTGTCAAATTAAAGTGATAAATAAAAGATTTTCTCTACTAAGATAAATGAGGAATTAAAGGATGGATTAAATGCTTTTAATTTAATTAGGTGATAATTAATGGAGATTAAATTATCACTTGGGGAGAGTAGTGGCCAAGTTTTGGACTCTTGGTCTAGCAATTTTAGTTAAAAGAGGAAAATTGAGACTTTTCTCTCATTCATCCTACCTTGTCAAATTTTGCTCTCTCTTCCCCTCTTTTGCCAAAATTTCCCTAAGCAAGGACTCCATCTTTTCTTTTCCTCTCTTTGCCATTGCTAAGTCAAAACCTTTCTCTTTTGATCTCTGTTAAATCTTCAAAGCCGGATCTCTGTAACTCAAGTCAAGGAAACAATTGTTTAAAGGCATCAAGGTAAGGTTAAGCCATTCAATTCCCTTTCTTTTCTTTTAGTTGCCGAAAGTAAAAGGCCTAATCCCCATTCTTTTTGATCATGGCCGAATATGCAAGGGATCTCAGGTTTCCACAATCGTTGAACATAAAGATCAAGGATCTAGGGTAAGAACAATTGATTCTTGTTCCTTTAAATCGTTTAATCAAGGTTTAAGATAATAACCTCTCTTATGTCTATGGCCGAATGTCAAAGGAAGAGTTTCGGGATTTCAGATTTGAGGAAATTAAGGTAAGACATATTCACCAAAGGCCGATTACAACTTATTAAAGTTAGATCGATCTAACATATGAATTTTAGGGATTTGACGGATATTCAAGACAAAAGGAACTTTTGGGATTTGGAATCTATAAGGTAAGCATCTAAAATATTCACCAATGGTTGTGAGATTATCTAGATCAATTCCTTAATTTTTGAAAAGTCAAAAACTAACCCATATTGAAATACAAGGTTGGCGAATATCGGTGAGGAAAAACCAAACTTTCGGATTTGTATAAACACCAAATCGGCAAAGGTGAGTCTTTTACAAATCCTACTAGGATTTGGTTTTGTTTTAAGCCAAATAGGTTTATTAATGTGACTTATATGATGGCCGAATATAGGAGATAATGATCTAAAAATTAGATCGGGATTCTCGAGATCTCAAGGAACCTATTAAGCGAAACAGGTGTGTACCCTTACTATCCTTTGATATTTTATGGCTAAATATTTTAATATATGATTATGAATAAGAATGTGAATGTGGCTATGTACCCAAATGTGGCAAAAGTACCAGTTTCCTACTTCTGATAGGATTGTGAAATATGTTATTTAATAACATGCAAATATATGTATATAAACATGAAATTAAGTTATGCACAATACATATTTTTGGGGCATTCGAGATTTATGTGAAAGGGGGAGAATAGGTGTTGACTTCGGTCTCACCAACGAAGGTGTTGACTTCGGTCTCACCAACGAAATATGTTGACTACGGTCACATTGCGAAATTTTGGTAACTTCGGTTACATTAGTGTCTAATGACACAACGTATAAATTTGATTATAGTGTCTAATGACACAACGTATATGGGCGAATGCCTTTGATGGAGCGTAGTGGATGGAGGGTTGACTTAGTAGTCCCCACGGTGTAAATGGCAGGTACGGGTGGTGTGTAGCGGATGGACCATTAGGATTGGGTTTGGGTTGCATCATAATTTCATTATTATATGGACCTGATGATTTAAACATGAATGCCTGATTTATTGAATGATAGTATTGTGTGCACATTGAGTCTGTTGACTCACCCCATTGTGGGAATTATTTTTCCGGTGATGAGCAAGGATTTGACCGGCCGGTGGACCATGAGGTGGCCATGCTACATGCGAAAATTTCATTTAGTTTGGACTTAATTTTATTTTTAGTCACGCTTTGTTCTATTTTGGGTTTTACTTGATGTAATAAGGCCTTAAGGCCCAGTGGATTACTCTTTATGTTTGCTTACTGTTAAGTTTCAAGCTAAGAACTATATTGGATGTATTTAATTAAATGGGCTTACAAGATTAAATAAATGGGTTTCCAATCTAAGCCTAGCTCAAAATAATAGTTTTTCTAAAAATTTACAAATTTCTCTAAGTATCGAAAATGATTTTGAAATCGGTTTACTTTAGGAACATACCAGATCCGGTTCAGGCTCGTGGTAGGGTGTGGGTGTTTCGATTTATATCGAGCCAGCTTTTAAACTCTCGGCACTGGGCTAAGGCCCAAAACGTTTTGAATTGAGCCCAAATGATTTTCTTTGAAAATAAGCAGGCTTTTGGCATGGCCCCTAAGTCTCCGACCCGCAGTCCACCAGGTAAGTACCCCTAACTATATGTGTGATTCTGTGATTTATATAAGGGTAGAAAAGGCATGGAACGTAGAATAGAATGATAGGAACTTGAACCCTAGGACTAGTCTACTCAAACACGATACATAAGACTTAATACATCGAATCAACCTATGGCTAAGTCATTGAGCTAGTGGTGTGGTAACCCCAGACGCATGTCTAGGATTGGATCCGGAAGAGCTTGGTATTTAAGCAGGTCCTTGTGACTCACCTCCTCTTGGCAGAATCCTACAGTGCGTAGCTTCGGTTCACCATAACTCAGAGGGCTCAGTGGTGTGGCAACCTCTGTGCGCATGTCTAGGAATGGTTTCGATGGGAGCTTGGTATTTAAGTAGTCCACGTGACTCACCTCCTCTCCACACGAATCCTGCCTGGTGTGTAGCTTTGGTTCACCCTGACCAAGAGGGCTCGGTCATAGGCTAAACATAATGACTAAAACCCAAAAGGGAACTAGCCATGTTTTAAAAAAAAAAAAGAAGAGAGAACAAAACAACAAACCCTAGTTTTTCAAACCTTTAAAACTTTTCTTTTAAATTTGAGAAAATTATTTTTACAACATTCTCTGAAAAACTCCTGATTTGCGAAAATTACAAAAATGCCCTTAGGGGTGAAATTACCAAAACGCCCTTAATTTATAAAATATTCAACTACTCAACAGCTTTACCAAAATTTCAACATTTCATAAACATTCAAAAATCCTAATTTGTAAAATACCAAAATACCGTGATTTTGGAAAAAATTACAAAATTGCCCTTAACTTACAAAATTACCAAAGTGACCCTAATTTCCAAAATTTTTGCAACATCCCCATTTTTTTTTGGAAGGAATAATTTTCGAAAAGAACCCTCAAGGTTTTAAAACTTTTGAAATACCCTAAATCTATAAAATTTTACAAATTTACTCCGATTTGTGAAAATTACCAAAATATCCCTGAGGTCAAAAAATTACCAAAATACCCCCGGATTTCAAAATTTTTCAAATCACCCCTAGACTTCAAAATTTTCAAAAATAACTTTTGACAAAAACCCCAAGAAATGTTTTTCTTCTGAAAAATTACGAAAATACCCTGTAGGACAAAATTACGAAAATACCCCCGGGTAGTGGAAAACAACAACAAACAACAAAAACTACAACGCTTCTCTGAATGAACGGAAGTTCATACTTGTTTGATGAATGAATGGAAGAATGGAAAAGACTGTGTGCTTGTATGATACGAAAGAACCACTCTAAAATCCCTTCTCATAAAACTTCTCCGCTGATAAATAAGTGGAACATTGACTAATCCATAAAATTTCTTAATCAGATCCCGACGTTAGAAAATGAGCTCTAGAGGACGTGGTCGTCGTGGTCGAGGAAGAGGAAGGATGATCGTGTCGGAACCCGTTAGGTCGGGTCAAGGGTCCAACAATGAAATGCCACCGCCACCACCACCCCCAGCTGTTAATGTTGAGCGCGAGCAGGCTCGACGGGAAGAGGTCATATCGCAGTCGCTCGTGAGTTTTGGAATTGGTGGCCGATGCAAGAGGAAATGGTGGAAATCGAAAGTCGATACCTGAACGGCTCCGAGCTAATGGAGCGAAAATGTTTCGAGGAGTATCCATGTGGCACCAAAGACAAATTGTGAGTCTTGGTTAGAAGCAACGAGCGTATCATGGATGAGCTTGATCGACTCGGAGGAAAAGTTGAAAGGGATGGTGGCGTTGTTACGCCGATGAAGCGTGTCGCTGGTGGTTGACCGCTCGTGATGGTACCACAGCTTGAAAATTTGACACGGAGTATGTTAAAGAGGCCTTCGTAAGAAGTATGTAGGAACCGGTATACGATGAGCGGAGGAAGGCTTTTCTAGGGTTGGTACAAGGGAGTAAGTCATCCGCAGAATATGAGGCGGAATTTTGAGATTGAGCCGCTATGCTCGAGGGTAGTGGCGACTAAGCATGAACGTTAAAGCGATTTGAGGACGGATTGAGAGATGACCGAGGTCGTTGATAGCACCGCATCGTGAGCGGAATTCTCGGCTTTAGTGGAAAAGGCCAAGGTGGCGAGGGATTAAGGATGCTACTAAGCGCATCATGCGATAAGAATAAGGCCAAAAGAGGGTTTGGACCATCCGGAAAGGGTTACAAAAGGCCTAGGGTTGATGGGCCACGAATCAACAAGTCGGCACAGCAAGGCGATTCGCCCTTGTGAGCATTGTGGGAAGAGGCATCTAGGGAGTGTTGGAAAAGATAGGAGCATGTCTTAGGTGTGGGTCCAAGGACCATATGTTTAAGGATTGCCCCAAACAATCGACGAGAACCGACCGGTAGTTCAGAATGTTAGCCAGACCGGTAGAGGCAGGCAGTAGTCTCAACGGGGTCGTGGTTCGAGTAACCGTGGTAGTGGTATAGGCAGAGGCCGTGGAACACAGGGCCGAGGTAATACTAATATCGATGCAAGATAACCGGGTTTGGTTTATGCGGTTCGTCGAAGGAAGATAGAGATGCACGGATGTTATAACCCAGACATTCTTTATTTTGACAAACCCTACTTTGCTTTGATTGATGTGGGCTCGACCCATTCCTATGTTGCAAGTAGTGTAGTGAAAACACTAGGTCTAGACTCTGAACTATCTGATAGGCAGATGACTGTAGTAAGCCCATTAGGCCAAACTATAGTGGTAGACAAGATCTTTCGGAATGTACCCCTAGAGATTCAGGGAGTGAACTTTCGAGCGGACTTAATGGAGTTACCCTTCGAGAGTTTGAGCTTATACTCGAAATGGATTGGCTAGTAGAACACCGAGCCGTGTTGGATTGTGTGGCTAAACGTATGGAACTAAGAACCCCGGGAGATGAAGTGGTAATAATGATCGGAGAAAGGAGGAACTATTTATCTAATGTAGTTTCGGCACTGAAGGCTGAGAAGATGGTTAAGAAAGGTTGCAAAGCGTTCTTAGCTTTTGTAAGTCGCGATAAGCGAAAAGAGGAAGGTATTAATGGAGTTAGAACGGTAAGGGACTTTGTGGATGTGTTTCGGAGGAGTTATCGGAATACCCCAGCACGTGGAGGTGGAATTTGGGATTGATTTGCTACCGGGGACAGCTCCTGTGTCAATCACCCCATACCGAATGGCACCAAAGGAGTTAGTGGAGCTCAAGGCTCAGATACAAGAACTGTTGGACCGTGGGTTCATCCGACCCAGTGTGTCTCCGTGGGGAGCACCGGTCTTATTTGTAAAGATGAAGGATGGAACTATGCGTATGTGCATAGACTACCGTCAGTTAAATAAGCTGACCATTAAGAACAAGTATCCCTTGCCAAGGATCAATGACTTGTTCGATCAGCTGAAAGGAGCCGCAGTGTTTTCAAAGATCGATTTACGGTCTGGATACCATCAGTTGAAGGTAAAGGAGGCTGCTATCCATAAGACCGCTTTTAGGACAAGATATGGTCACTTTGAGTTTGTGGTGATGCCGTTTGGGTTGACGAACGCTCCAGCCGCGTTCATGGATATGATGAATTGGGTTTTCCAACCCTACTTGGATAGATTCATCATTACGCTCATCGATGATATTTTGGTGTATTCAAGTCGGAGGAGGAGCATGATGAGCATCTCCGAGTTGTGTTGGAAGTGTTAAGGAGAAGAAGTTTCATGCCAAATTCAGCAAGTGCGAATTTTGGCTTAGGAGGTGGCATTCTTTGGGCATGTGGTATCCGCAGAAGGAATAAGAGTGGACCTAGGAAGATCGAGCGGTGTTGGATTGGAAACCACCTAGGTCCGTGGCTGAAATCTGAAGTTTCTTAGGCTTGGCAGGCTATTACAGAAGGTTTGTGGAAGGATTCTCGTCAATAGCCGCGCCTTTAACCAAGTTACTAAGGAAGGAAGTACCCTTCGAATGGACTAATAAGCAGCAGGAGAGCTTTGAAAAGCTTAAGAAGGTGCTGACGGAGGCTCCAGTGTTAATTCAGCCGGAGGCAGGAAAAGAATTTGTGGTGTACTGGTGACGCTCCGATACGGGGTTAGGTTGTGTGTTAATGCAAGAGGGCAAAGTGGTTGCTTATGCGTCACGGCAGCTAAGGCCTCATGAGCTTAACTACCCAACTCATGACTTAGAGCTAGCAGCGGTGGTTTTCGCCCTTAAAGTTTGGAGGCACTACCTTTATGGAGAAAGGTCGATTATCTACATGCACCACAAGAGCCTTAAGTATTTATTAACTCGTAAGGAGTTGAACTTGAGGCAACGAAGGTGGATGGAATTGTCAAGGACTACGATTGCTTAATAGAGTATCATCCGGCAAGGCGAATGTAGTAGCCGATGCCCTAAGTCGGAAGGTTGTATCGGATCTACGGGCTTTGTTCGCTCATATAAGTCTCAGATGATGATGGAAGCTCATTGGCGAGTTGCAAGTCGAGCCCACATGGTCAAGGAGGTGAAAGAAGGACAGTTGATAATGACTTAAGTACCAAGTTGCGCAAGTACAAACAAGGGGATTAGAGGATTATGGTGTCAATAATGAAGGAGTATTGTGCTACAAGGGAAAAGTCCAGATGTCAAGAATAAGGAGTTGTGACAAAGGATTCTTCGAAGCGCATGGTAGCCCTTGTGCTATGCATCCGGAGGTATTAAGTCAGATAGAGATCTAAGGAACAATTTTGGTGGTCCGACTGGCGAAGTGATGAATTTGTGGGGAAATGTTTGACGGTCGACAAGTTAAGGTGAACACCAAGTCCCATCGAGATTGCTTCAACCAATCGAGATTCCCCAAAGGAAGTGGGAGAGAATTACCATGGACTTCGTTAGTGGGCTTCCCCTTACGCCTACTAAGAAGGACTCGGTATGGGTGATAGTGGACCGTTTGACCAAGTCCGCACACTTTATCCCAGTCAAAATGGATTATTCTCTTCAGAAGTTGGCTAAGTTGTATGTGGCGGAAATTGTGAGATTACATGGAGTACCAATGTCGATCATCTCTGATAGAGACCCAAGGTTTACGTCTCGATTTTGGAAAGCACTTCATCAAGCTTTAGGCACTAAGCTAGACTTCATTACGGCTTTTCATCCACAATCAGACGGGTAGTCTGAACGGGTTATACAAGTGTTGGAGGATATGTGAGAGGCTGTGTAATGGATTTTCGAGGAAGTTGGGAAGATTACTTGCCTTTAGTGACTTCGCCTATAACAACAACTATCAAGCCAAAGATTCGGATGGCACCGCATTTAAGCATTGTATGGAAGGAAGTGTAGAACACCTACTTGTTGGACCGAGTTAGAAAGCGCCGAGTTTTGGGTCCGAGTTGGTGGCGTAAATCAAGAGAAGGTTGAGTTAATTCGCACGGTTGAAGGAAGCCTCGATAGGCAAAAGTCGACGCAGACCTTAAGCGAAATTAAATAGAGTTTGAAGTGGGAGATCAAGTGTTCTGAAAGTCTCACCTTGGAAGAAGGTAATGAGGTTTGGCCAAAAGGAAGCTAAGCCCAAGATTTATAGGGCCTTATCAAGCATCGAAGCGCGTTGGGCGATGGCATACCAATTGGAGTTGCCACCAGAATTGAAGCAGATGCACGATGTATTCCATGTGTCCATGCTACGTCGCTATCGATCGGATCCATCTCATGTGGTACCGGTTGAAGAGGTGGAACTAAGACCAGACTTATCCTATGAGGAAGAACCAATTCGAATTTTGGAACATGATGTGAAAGTATTGCGAAGAAAGACAGTGCCTCTAGTCAAAGTGCTATGGCGCAATCAAGGAACGGAAGAAGCTTCGTGGGAGCCAGAAGAGGCGATGAGACAACAATACCCTCAACTATTTTAGTTAGGAAATTTCGGGGACGAAATTTTGTTTAAGGGGGGTAGAACTGTAACATCCTCGAATAGGGCCTATGCATTTCCAGCTCAATTGTATGAAATGACAAGTTTCAAGTACTATGAATAAATTTTGGATACTTTTGAAACCTAGAAATGCATGGAAATGAAAATGAAAATGGAAATGGAAACTGAACATTTTGGAAACCTAAACATTTTGGAAACCTAAACATTTTGGAAACCTAAACATTTTGGAAACCCGAACATTTTGGAAACCTCAAGATGTAAGGAAAATGGCAAGTTACTGAGCATGCGAAAATTTTAGGAAACTTAGAAATAAGGCCTAATGACAAATTTTATAGCCCAAAATAGGAGATAAGGGCAAGAGGGCCTTAAAAGAAAAAGTTGGTGAATTTTGACATACAATCGAGCTTGGAAAAGTGGCACAAGTGTCACTTAGGGTTTATGGAATGGCTCGAGTTCGAGTCACTTGGAAAGCAATTATTGAAGGTTTAATTTTGCTTCCCAAGGCTAGGGGTGGACGGCACCTATTTGCTAAAAAAGGGAGAGTTTTATTTTTATTAAAACTTGTCAAATTAAAGTGATAAATAAAAGATTTTCTCTACTAAGATAAATGAGGAATTAAAGGATGGATTAAATGCTTTTAATTTAATTAGGTGATAATTAATGGAGATTAAATTATCACTTGGGGAGAGTAGTGGCCAAGTTTTGGACTCTTGGTCTAGCAATTTCAGTTAAAAGAGGAAAATTGAGACTTTTCTCTCATTCATCCTACCTTGCCGAAATTTTGCTCTCTCTTCCCCCTCTCTTTGCCGAAATTTCCCCTAAGCAAGGACTCCATCTTTTCTTTTCCTCTCTTTTGCCATTGCTAAGTCAAAACCTTTCTCTTTTGATCTCTGTTAAATCTTCAAAGCCGGATCTCTGTAACTCAAGTCAAGGAAACAATTGTTTAAAGGCATCAAGGTAAGGTTAAGCCATTCAATTCCCTTTCTTTTCTTTTAGTTGCCGAAAGTAAAAGGCCTAATCCCCATTCTTTTTGATCATGGCCGAATATGCAAGGGATCTCAGGTTTCCACAATCGTTGAACATAAAGATCAAGGATCTAGGGTAAGAACAATTGATTCTTGTTCCTTTAAATCGCTTAATCAAGGTTTAAGATAATAACCTCTCTTATGTCTATGGTCAATGTCAAAGGAGGAGTTTGGGATTTCGATTCGAGGAAATTAAGGTAAGATATATTCGCCAAAGGCCGCTTATAACTTATTAAAGTTAGATCGATCTAACATATGAATTTTAGGGATTTCGACGGATATTCAAGACAAAAGGAACTTTCGGATTTGGAATCTATAAGGTAAGCATCTAAAATATTCGCCAATGGTTGTGAGATTATCTAGATCAATTCCTTAATTTTGAAAAGCCAAAAACTAACCCATATTGAAATACAAGGTTGGCGAATATCGTGTAGAGGAAAAACCAAACTTTCGGGATTTGTATAAACACCAAATCGGCAAAGGTGAGTCTTTTTACAAATCCTACTAGGATTTGGTTTTGTTTTAAGCCAAATAGGTTTATTAATGTGACTTATATGATGGCCGAATATAGGAGATAACAGATCTAAAAATTAGATCGGGATTCTCGAGATCTCAAGGAACCTATTAAGCGAAACAGGTGTGTACCCTTACTATCCTTCGATATTTTATGGCTAAATATTTTAATATATGATTATGAATAAGAATGTGAATGTGGCTATGTACCCCAGGTACGTTTCCTACTTCTGATAGGATTGTGAAATATGTTATTTAATAACATGCGAATATATGTATATAAACATGAAATTAAGTTATGCACAATACATATTTTTGGGGCATTCGGGATTTATGTGAAAGAGAGAGAATAGGTGTTGACTTCGGTCTCACCAACGAAGGTGTTGACTTCGGTCTCACCAACGAAATATGTTGACTACGGTCACATTGCGAAATTTTGGTAACTTCGGTTACATTAGTGTCTAATGACACAACGTATAATTTGATTATAGTGTCTAATGACACAACGATATGGGCGAATGCCTTTGATGGAGCGTAGTAGATGGAGGGTTGACTTAGTAGTCCCCACTGTAAATGGTAGGTACGGTGGTGTGTAGCGGATGGACCATTAGGATTGGGTTTGGGTTGCATCATAATTTCATTATTATATGGACCTGATGATTTAAACATGAATGCCTGATTTATTGAATGATAGTATTGTGTGCACATTGAGTCTGTTGACTCACCCCATTGTGGGAATTATTTTTTTCAGGTGATGAGCAGTGACGGACCGGGCCGGTGGACCATGAGGTGGCCATGCTACATGCGAAAATTTCATTTAGTTTGGACTTAATTTTATTTTTAGTCACGTTTGTTCTATTTTGGGTTTTACTTGATGTAATAAGGCCTTAAGGCCCAAAGTGATTACTCTTTATGTTTGCTTACTGTTAAGTTTCAAGCTAAGAACTATATTGGATGTATTTAATTAAATGGGCTTACAAGATTAAATAAATGGGTTTCCAATCTAAGCCCAGCTCAAAATAATAGTTTTTCTAAAAATTTACAAATTTCTCTAAGTATCGAAAATGATTTTGAAATCGGTTTACTTTAGGAACATACCAGATCCGATTCAGGCTCGTGGGCCGGGTGTGGGGTGTTTCATGTAATTTCAAAATTTATGAAATACCCCCGGGATTTCAAAAATTACCAAAATACCCTTATTGACAAAATCACCAAGGAACCTTATTTTGACAAATTACGAAAATACCCCTATAGGGCAAATTACGAAAATAACCCTGGGTAGTGGAAAAACAACAACAATGAAAACTACAACATTTCTCTGAATGAACGAAAGTTCATAATTGATTGATGGATGTATGAATGTAAAGACTGTGTGCATGTATGAATACGAAAGAACCACTATTAAACTCCTTTTCATAAAACTGTTCGCGGTTAAACAGTGGAACAAAGTACTAATGCATAAAACTCTTTAATCAGATTAAATCGTGATGTTAGAAATGAGTTCTCGGGAACGTGAACTAAAAAAAAAAATTTGCCTAGGAAGTATGATGACTCTATTAAGATCAGAGTGCGCAGCATAAGCGTAGCGCGGTGAGTTAAGATGTTCGATTATTCGATAGTAAGTAATTTCGAGGACGAAATTATTTTTAAGAGGGGTAGAACTGTAACATCCTGAAAATGGGCCTATGCATTTTTGATTTAATTATACGAAATGGCATGTCTTATGTGTTATGAATGTATGGTGAGCATTTTTGAAAACTTGGAAATGTAAGGAAATGTTTTAGAAATGTTAAGTATAAAAGAGGAAAGTAAACATTTCGAAAACTTGGAAATATAAGGAAATGTCAAGTTTAAAGAGCCAAACGAAAATTTTTGGAAACTTAGAAATGACTTAGAAATGTTGAGTTTTAAAGTTTAAAAGAGGAAATTAAGGCAAGGTGGCCTTAAGAGAAAAAGTATGTGAAATTTGACACACAACAGGCTTGGAAAAGTGGCTGGAGATGCCACTTAGGGCCTCTGAAATGGCGCCACATGCAAGGGTGTTGGGCCGAGTTCGAGTCACATGGGAAGCAAATAAAGAAGTTTTATTTTTGCTTCTAGAAGCACGAAGGTGGATGGCACAAGGCTTGCAAAAGAGGAGTTTCATTCTCTTTAAATTGCTAATTAGGGGATAAATAATGGATTTATTTTAGATTATTTTCAAGAGATAAATGAGGAATTATTCTTTAATTAGGAAAATAAGGAGAAGTGATGGCCAAGTAAGGGACTTTGAGTTTAATAATTTCAGCTAAGTAAGGATAGTTCTTGAATTATCTTTTATTTTAGGTGATAATTAAAGAGATAAAGCTATCAAAATAGAAGAGTGATGGCCAAGTAAGGGATTCTAAGTTAGTAATTTATTATAAAAGGAAAAGAGAGGCCATTCGCATTATTTTCGTTCTTTGAAAGCCTCTGCGAATTCTCTTCACTAAATCTTCTTCTTCTTTTATTTTGCCAAGCCAAAATACCTTGTGTTCTAGCGAATCCTCCATCTTTATTCTTCCTTCTCTTTTCTTTCTAATCCCTCCAAAAGCCGAAAGTTGTGAGATCATCATCTAGCCATAACTGAATCTCTGAAGGTTGAAGTGAAGGTGCAATCGATTTCTTCAAGTAAGGATAAGATCTCATTCGGTTTCATCCTTTTTCTTTTAAGATTTGCTGAAATCTAGGACTAACCCCATTAATATCTTATTGTCGAAACTTTAAAGAGATCTTTCGGGATTTGTTTAAGTCAACTACAAGAAGGAGAAGTTCTTTTCCCGAAGGTACACCATAGGCCGCATGTTCCCTAGTTATTCGGTGAATTTCGGGATTTAAAATCCACAAGGTAAGCACATAGGTATGTTCGGCCAAGGCCTATTTTGGATATCTAGTTCTATTTCATAATTGTTAAAAAGCCGAAACTAACCTATGTAGAGATCCAGTGTTTGGCCGAATACAAGGAGAAGAATAACAAAGTTTTCAGGATTTGAGTAATAAGAAAATCGATATTAAGGTAAGTTTTAGTACACAAATCCTACTAGGATTTGGTTTTATGGCCGAATGAGTTTTTCATTAAATATTTAATATGGGCCGAATGTAGGGAGTTAAAGATCTAAGATCGAAATTTGGGATTTCAAGTGAAATCGTTAAGCGAATCAGGTGTGTACCCTTCCCTAAGTTTTAATATGTTCATGGCTATGTTTTAAATTAAATGTGTCTGTTTATAAGAATGTGAATATGGCTAAGGTACCATAATATGTTCATGGCTATGTTTTAAATTAAATGTGTATGTTTATAAGAATGTGAATATGGCTAAGGTACCATACTATGGTACAAAGTACTAAGGTATGTTTCCTACTCCTACTAGGAATATGAATATATTTTATTTTTAACATGTGAAAAGTGATAAGAATGTGAATTAAGGCATGATTTTGCATATTGTGTATGAAAAATGGGGGCATATGGGTTATATGAAAAGGGGAAGTGAATGTGGTGACCTAAGACCACAAACACGGTGACCTAAGACCGTGATATCTGAATGTGGTGACCTAAGACCACAGTAATCTGAATGTGGTGACCTAAGACCATAGAAATCTAAACGTGGTGACCTAAGACCACAAATGCGGTGACCTAAGACCATGATATGGAGTGTAGCGGAAGGAGGGTTGGCTTAGTAGTCCCCACGGTGTGCAGGATGGTACGGGTGGTGTGTAGCGGATGGCATATAGGTTTGGGTTCGGGTTGCATCATATTGTTTAAATGCTTTATGAGCATGAATGATATTGTATGCCTGAAATATTAAATTTTAATGTTGGTTACTCATTGAGTCTGTTGACTCACCCCGTTGTGGGATTACTTTTTAGGTGACGACCAGTGATGGACTGGGTCGACAGATGATTAGTGGAGGCCATGTGAAGTCCAGATTTCTTTTATTTGGACTATTTTATTTTAAGTATTTTGAATTTAAATTTTGGGAATTATTTGATGTAATAAGGCCTTAGTAGGAATATTTTATTCTGTCTTTATTTGTTAAGCTTACAAACCTTATATTATTAAAAGATTAAGTAAAATATTTTTTTAAAAAAATAAAGCCCAAACGTTTTGTCACCTAATGTAAAGGATTTTTAACAATGAATTAAACTTGTTTTCAACTCAAGCCCAACCCAAAACTATCTTTCTTCCAAATCACACAAGTTTTTCCTAAGTAACAAAAGAATTTGAAATGGTTTACACCGGAGAACATACCAGATCCGGTCAAAGCTCGTGGGCTGGGTTTGGGGTGTTTCAGCCTTAGCCCACAGGCCGAGAGTTTAAAACTGGGCTCTGATACCAAATTGAAACACCCCACACCTGGCCTACGAGCCTGGATCGGATCTGGTATGTTCCTCGATGTAAACCGGTTCAAATTTCTTTTGTTACTTTGAGAACTGTGGGTTTTGAAGATAGTTTGTAGTGGGTTGGGCTTGAGTTGAAAACAAGTTTATATCGTTATTAAAAATCCTTTTTATTTAGGTGACAAAATATTTGGGCTTTGTATTAAATTACTTAATCTTTTAATAAATATAAAGATTGTAGGCTTAATAATAATAGAAAAAAATATAAAGTAAACGCTACTACGTCCTTATTACATCAAATAATCTCCCAAAATTAAAACCAAAATAAACTTTAAAATACTTAAATTAAAATAAAAGTCCAAGTCATAAACTTCTTTGCGCATGGCCATCCCTAAGCTTCTCAAACCCGGTCCATCACTTGTCATCACCAAACATGTTCCCACAACGGGTGAGTCAACAGACTCAATGTGTACACAAGCACTAAAATTAATAATTTAGGCATACCATACATATCATGTTCACATAATAACTCAAGATAATGATGCAACCCAAACCCAAACCTAGATGCCATCCGCCACACATCCCCGCACCAACTCACACACAGTGGGGACTACTAAGTCAACCTCCATCCGCTACACACCATCGAAGGCGTCATTGCGATGACGTGCTATCGCCCATATAAAAGTTCGTGGCATAGCCACCAGATTTAATAATCGTGTCATGTGACACCACATTCGAGATAATGTAACCGGGTTACCACATTCGGATAATGTGACCAAGTCACCACATTCGATAGTGGGACCGAAGTCACCACATACACTTCCCCTTTCTCAAATAACCCGAATGCCCCATAATATTCATATCATGTTTATCACACTTAAAATTCACATTCATGTCACTTTTCACATATTAAGTATAACATATTTCGTAATCCTAGTAGGAGTAGGAAAACATACCTGAGTACTTTGTACCATAACATGGTACTCTAGCCATATTCTTACACATTCATATTAACACATATATCGATTCTAAGCCATAAATCAATTAAGATTAGTGTGGGGTACACACCTGATTTGCTTAACAACTTCACTGAAAATCTGAAATCCGATCTACTGCTTTAGGTTTTTAATGCCTACATTCGACCAACATGGTAACATTTAGCAAAGGCCTATTCGACCAAACTTAGTGTTTTCTTTTAAAGCCTAATCTGCTATAACCCAAATCTCAAGGATTCATGTAGTCAATTTCTTACCTTTGGTGCCGATTTGATGACTATTCAAATCCCGAAAACTTTGTTTTTCTTCTCCTTGTATTCGGCCAAATCCTAAATCCCTTGAATCAGTTAGTTTTCGATTAAATAGATCTAAATACTTAAGATAGGGCCTTGGCCGAATATGTGAATACACTTACCTTGGAGTTCTCAAATCCCGAAATTGATCTTTGCTTCCTTAATGCTGTCGAAATTCCTATAACCATATGTTAGATTTGATCTAATATTAGAGTAGGGAATAGACCTTTGGCCGAATGTACATATATGTACTTACCTTGTTTTCAAATCCCGAATGATCCTTAGTAATAGTCGGCTATGGCTCTCATAGGTAACACAAAGTTTTGGCTTTTGTAACTATGAAGAAATCGGCTAGGGATTTGCTTATTTTTGGCTTTTGACTGTGTTTGTAATAGAAGAAGAAAAGAAAAGAGAAGAAGGAAAGGGTTGAGCAATTTGGGTAGTAAAGTTTCGGCTACACAAGGTGTGTTTTCAAAAAAACAAACGAAGTAGAGAGGGTGTTGTTTAGGGGATTCGGCAGAGAATAGGAGAAAAAAAAGGAAGATGAAAATAGGTAGAATGGCCTCATTCTTCCCTTTTTGGCCGAAAATACTAGCCTTAGAATCCCCCAATCGGCCAACACTTCCTATATGATAAATTTTATCTCTTTAATTATCACTTTATCAAAAGAATTAATCCAACAATTATCTCCTAATTAGCCGAAATTCTAAAGCAAATAAAACTCTTTTAAGATCCCTTATGCCGTCCACCTCTCTGCTATTTGTAGCAAATTAAAACTTCTTTTATTTGATTTCTAAGTGACTCGATCCCTGGCCCAAATACACTTGCATGTGGCGCCATTTCCAGAGGCCCTAAGTGGCATCTTCAGGCCACTTTTCCAAGCCTGTTTGAGTGCCAAATTTCACATACTTTTTCTCTTAAGGCCACCTTGCCTTAATTTCCTCCTTTAAACTTTAAACTCGACATTTCCAAGTTATTTCTAAGTTTCCAAAAATTTTCGCTTGGCTCTTTAACTTAGGTTTCCAAAATGTTCTCTTTCCTATTTTACTTAGGTTTCCAAAATGGTCACTTTCCTATTTTACTTAGGTTTCCAAAATGTTAACTTTCCTATTTTACTTATGTTTCCAAAATGGTCACTTTCCTATTTTACTTAGGTTTCCAAAATGGTCACTTTCCTATTTTACTTAGGTTTCCAAAATGTTAACTTTCCTCTTTTTAATGTAACATTTCTGTACATTCCCAGGTTTCCAAAAATATTCAAAATTTATTCATAACACATAAGACATGTCATTATGTACAATTAAACCAAAATGCATAGGCCCTTTTCAGGATGTTACATTTTTTGTTTCTTAAAGTTTCACTGTGGAAGAAGGTAATGAGATTTGGTCGTAAAGGGAAGTTAAGTCCCAGATTTATAGGACCTTATCGGGTATTAAAGCGAGTTGGACCAATGGCCTACCAGTTGGAGTTGCCTTGAAATTGTAGCAAATGCACAATGTATTCCATGTTTCTATACTACGTCGATACCGATCGGATCCATCTCATGTAGTTCCGATTGAAGAGGTGGAGCTAAGGCCAGATTTGTCCTACGAGGAGGAGCCAATTCAGATCTTAGAACGAGATGTGAAAATGTTACAGAGGAAATCGGTCCCTCTGGTCAAGGTGCTGTGGTGTAATCATGGTTCGGAGGAAGCTTCTTGGGAGCCGGAAGAAGCAGTCGACAACAATACCCCCACCTATTCTAGCCAGGTAATTTCGGGGTCAAAATTATTTTAAGGAGGGTAGAACTGTAATATCTAGGAATTAGGGCTTGTGCATTTTTGCTTAATTGTATGAAGTAACATGCTTATGTGTGTTTGAATGTGTTATATTAACTTTTGAGAACTTCAAAGTGTAGGTAAATGCCTTAGAAAATAATAGATTTTAAGTATTAAAGGGGGAGCTAAGCTTGATAGGCTTTAAGAAAATATGTAGAGGGAATTGGACATAAAAATCAGCTTGGCAAAGTGGCAAGGAGGCGCCACTTAGGGCCTTGGTAAGTGATGCCACAAGCAATGGAGAAGGGTTTGGGTTCGAGCTACAAGGGAAGCAAAAAAAAGGGAGCTTTTATTTTGCGGCAATAGGGAGCAGTAGTGGACGGCATAGGGACCTTATTTAGATGAGGATTGGACTTGGTCAACCCCTTTTAAAATTTGGCTAAGATAGAAGTTTTAAATCATTTTGAATGTGCAAAAAGGAGAGAAAATATGAGAAAAGGAAGGGATGAGATAGGGGGAAGGAGAGTTGGCTGATTGGAGGGTCTAGGTGTAGTATTTTCGGCAAGATGGGAGAAGTGAGGCCATTTTTCATTCTTTTCTCTTTTGTGCCTCTACTAAATTCTCTAGCAAATCTTCTCTTTTCTCTTTTATTTTGTCAAAGCTGAAAACACAAGCAAGCATAGCCGATCTCTTTATCTTTCTCTTGTCACCTTTTCTTCCAATCCTACTTAGGCCGAACCTCTTCCTCCCAAAGGTTCATTATTGTCAAAATTCCTAGATCAAAATACCACCATTGCCGAACCCTTGTAAATCTCATCTCTTTTCTTTCCCAATTGCTAAGGCCGAACACCTCTGTGGGTTCAACAAGGAGCAGTCGATTTCTGTAATAAGGGTAAGGGTCAACTATCGATTCTTTTCTTTCTTTTCTTTAGTCGAAAGATGGAATCTAACCCCATTAATGTTCTTGGCTGAAACTATGAAGGAAGTTTCGGGATTTCTATTGTAGCCGATTTCAAGAAGGAAGCTTTTGGGACTTTTAAGATCTAAGGTAAGCTATGGGTGATATTCAGCCATAGGCCATTTATGATGTTCATAAAGTGTTAAAATCGGATCTAACATAAGGCTTGTAGGTATTTCGACATCTTCATTGTCAAGTGACTATTTTCGGATTTGGAATCGCAAGGTAAGTGAATGTGAATATTCGCCATATTGGTCATTATGTTAGCGAATCTAACTATGGATATTTAGGAAGCGATCGACGGTGGTGTACAAGGATTTTCGGATTTCATGAACTCGTTAAGTAAATCGTGTGTAGCCCACACTAAATCTTAATAGATTTATGGTAATGTTTTAATATATGTGTTAATGAAAGTATGTGAACGTGGCTAAAGGTACCATACAATGGTACAGAACATTCAGGTACGTAATCTTTAATATTACGTCAATAAATGTTATGAACATGTGAAGTATCGCACAAAAGTGAATATTGGTAAGAATGTGAGATAAGGCATAAAGTATGATATTTGTATGATTTGTATGACATGGGGCATATGGGTGTTATTTTAAGGGGAAGTGATCTGGTGGTTTTTACCACGAAATCTGGTGACTCATGTCACGTAATCTGAATGTGGTGACTTATGTCACAAAATATTATCTGGTGGCTATGCCACAATTTATAAGGGCGATGTGCCAGTTATCTGCAGCGACTGCCTTCGATGATGTGTAGCGGATGGAGGGTCGACTTAGTAGTCCCCACGGTGTGATGGTTGGTACGGGTGATGTGTAGCGGATGGTTATCTAGGTTCGGGTTTGGGATTGCATCATTATCCATAATTGCTATATATATATGTATGAACTGATATGACTAAATCGTTGGGACTATGTGTTGGTGGTTATTCACTGAGTCCGTTTGACTCACCTTATTGTGGGATATTTTTTTCAGGTGACGCTCAGTGATGGACCGGGTCTGCAGAAACTTAGTGGTGGCCATGCTCAGCTCAGAATTTATTTTATTTTAGGACTTTCTATTTATTTTGAAGTATTTTGGATTTATTTCGGGTTTTCTTGTAATAAGGCCACTAGTATGGAACTATTTATGCATGCATTTTAATTATTTTAGTGTGACACGATTTTTATCAATTTAAAGTTTAAGTAACTTTTCTTAAAAAGGTCAACAAATATTTCAATGTTTGACATCTAAACAACACCGTTATTAATTTGAACCCAACACAAATCAACTGTTCTTCAAAAACACACAAATATTTTTCCAAAGTTCAAATAAGTTTTGAATGGTTTTACTCAAGAATCATGCCAGATCCGGTCAGGGCTTGTGGGCCGGGTTTGGGGTGTTTCATCAACCATAAACCAATTAACATATTACTTTTTGGGGATAATGACAATCTCGATATAAAATCTATGGTAACTCTATCTCATCATCACTCTCTTACCATCGCTGACTATATTAGTCCTACATATACTTGATTTCGGCTTACTTGATAGCAAATAGACATTTGAACATAAAGTAAAAAATATCGTGATACATACTCAATCACCAGAACATCTACTCCTATAACTGCACATTTTATTATTCTTGGATGAATCGATGAGCTACTGTTGAGTCTCATACACAACTTCATACAAACTCTAGGTTGCCCAATACGCGAATTCTATCTCAGGACAATAATAATAACAGGAATCAGGTCCAACCTGAAATTCGGAATAGAAAGTCATTTGACATTGTACTCGTTTAGTTCACCACTCTTTATCACATCTCTGAGTTTCTTAATTCACAAAGAAAGAATCGCTTAAGCTTTTAACTTAGCTAGAACTAGCCCATCATCAAATAAGATCAATCAAATAACCAGTACTCACAAAAATAAACAAAAATTTTCCATTCAATCATATGTAACCATACTTGCCTTCCAAAAGGTAAGTCGATAGTTACTCAAAGTCTTTCAACATTTCAAAACATTTACGTTGTCTTAGTTTCAGATCTTTTTGCTACATTAGATACTTTAACCCATTAGGATTAGGAAGCATATGACACTTTTTACCGAACATACGAAATCATCCAGTTCACAACATAGATATAAAAGTGGTTGTCTCTAAATCATTAGTTGAACAATTCTTTTTCATGTGACTTTAACCGTCTGAAAGTGCAAACTACTTCTTTACATTCTTGTATTAAAACATATTCTGATCTATTCAAAGTACATCATTGAAAAATCGTAAATTCCTTACTCAATTCAAACTGAACTTAGAACTAGAGCTTCGGTTAATAATACTTTCAATTGTTTAGAACTTTGTTAACATGCATAGATCATTCGAATTTTCATAAATGTGATGACTTTATCAATCGGTACAACTTTAACTCATACTAACATCATTCGATTAGAACAATCCAATAGGCATATCTCTGTATCATACTTTCTAAAATATAATTTTCTTCATTTAGACTATTCGTCTATATACTCGTGAATGTAAAAAATTCATTACTATACTCGAGGATACTTTGAATACACATAACTCAATTGAATCGAATAGCCGAGACTAGCTTCTTCTTTATCTGTGACATTGCATAATCTATGTAATCTTCAAAACATTCTGATATTTCTTCTAAAGATGTTTTCACTTTCCAACTATTCTCATCTACATTACTAACTGTTTCATCACTGAACTTTTAGTTTCACACTTATGAACTTATTCAACATGGTTCTCGTAAAATTTCCTCTTAAAGTATCACTAGTAATGGGTGAGGTCGAAAAGCCTCTAACTTGACTCTCATTAATAGACACATATGACTTAGTATTCATCATTAACGTAATATCATCATAATCACATAATTCACTTCAGACAATTTAATATACTTATTCATTTTAAGAATGTTTTCTGCCTTTCACAATATCAAACAATGAATTTACTTACTAACATTTGTCAAATTAGAGAATGCCTTACGGGTTCGAGTACAACGTTTACTTGATGCCATTGTCCAACTATGGTTTTACACATACACACATGTACTGCCTTGGTCCAACCATGGTCTTACGTCCACAATGCCATAACCCAGTTATGGTCTTTTCACTGAAATGCCATAGCCTAGCTATGGTCTTACATTCCATACTTTGCCATGGTCCAACCATAGTCTTATCCGTCAATTCATCATTGAACGATCGCACTCATTTCCTGCGTTCTACTCAATTTGATCTTTCCAATTCAATTTTCATACTATTATAATATTCATGGTTCAATAATAAGACGTAAAGCATAACATCATATTATTTCTAATTTAACAAGTGAACATAAAATTCAACCACATTAACATACTGATTACACTCATTTAAACAAGTGTACATAAACACACATTCTGTCAATTCGTGTAAGTGTACTTATCATATTCACTTAACCAAATAGGTTGGGCACATAACATCATATACATACCAGGCAAACATGAATGGGCTTATCACCACATAAACTTTCATTTTATTCCACATTTCCACATTTCTCAACTCATGGTTATCTCACTTCGTACATTAACACATACATATCATGAACTTCTATGCATACCATTCTAAGTTTTGTCTCATCACAAACACATTTCAATCACCTCAATATCATTTTTTTCAGCATTATTGAAAAATAGCTCGGTTGGAAGTCATCTCTGTCTTAACAAAACAATTTCGTTAGAGCTGGGAGATATCACACTATCACGAGTAGGAATATTTCGTTAGTCCAAGAATCGACTAAACCATAGCTCTGATGCCACTAAATGTAACACCCCTTACCCGTGTCTGACACTCGAGACAAGATACGAGGCATTACCGAACTTAAACATAAACATTTATATAAAATCGTGCTATAAAATTTCATTCTGTAACAGCCCGATTTAGGGTCTAGTCAGAACAGTGATCTCAAAATCACTAAATCGAGAAAAGATAAAATATTTTCATGTTATGTTATGTGTTATAACATGTTTATAAATATGTATGAAAGTTTTGGTGTTTTAATTTTAGCGATTTCATGCTAAATCGCGAAAAAAGGACTAAATCGCATAAAGTGTGAAAGTTCCATTCTATAGGCTAAAGGTACCAAATAGCCATGAAATATTAATTGGAGAGTTTTAAAGGGCAATTGGACAATCTTGAATATGATGGCCGGCCATGTGGAAAAGAGGGGACAAGAGTTTTAATTTTTGGTCAAAGTTGGTGGGTTGAAATTGATGTTTTAAAATAAAATAAAGAAAGGAAAAAAGATATCATCTTTTTCTCTCTTCTTCTCCACCAAAAATGAGCAGCAACAAGGGGGTTTTGAAACTTAAAATTTCAGCAAGCAATCCTCCTCCCTAGTAAGTGATTTTGATCATTTTTCTTGAAGAAAATTGTACTTTTGTGATTCCCAAAGCTTAAGCTAGGTATTGAGGGGACTGTTTTACAATATGGTTGAGAGTCTAGGGACTTGCCATTAGAGAGTCTATGTTGTTTGATGAGTTTTTATGGAAGAAAATGAATGTTAGAAAGATGAGAAACAACTTTTGTGAAAGGTGTTGCCATGAAAACACCTATTTGGGACTAAAATGCAAAAGTTATAAATTATTCATTAAGGCATGAAATAGTTGGATTTGTGGATAGATATAAGAGAATTAAATGTTCATCTAGGCTTAATTAACAAGAAAATGTGATGAAAATTTATTTACGAGCCTAGGGGCAAAATCATAATTTTGTAAAGTGTACGGGCAAAATAGTCATTTTGCCTAAATTTTAGATTAAGGTATTTTATGGTTATTAAATAATAAATCAGTAAATTTCATTGTTCTAGATGAAGGAAAGCAAGTTTCGGACCTAGAACGGATGAAAAGAGAAATGTGGGCTAATAGTTATTTTTGGTTATTTCGACAGCGAGGTAAGTTTACATGCAGTTATTGAAATTATGTATGTGTTCATGTAAGTATTCTGATGTTGTATGGAATGTATATTCACTCTATGGATGTATGAAATACCCTTGGATGAAATGCATGAAGAATGTTGAGACGATAGTTAAAGTCTCGTATAAGACCGTATTGGATTATGGCCTCAATGTAAGGATTCGTATAAGACCGTGTCAAGGACATGTCATCAATATGTTAATTCAAGTAAGACCTTATTGGGGTAGGATTTCTATGTGATTTCATGAGTATGAGACTCAAGAGAGTTATTTTATAACTTGAGTATTTCAGAGTATATGTTGAAGTAAAGAAAGAATGTGGTTGAGCTACGAAAGGCACAAGTTTGTATTAGAATTGAATTGAGATGATTTCAATTTATATATATATATATATGATGAACCCCTATTGGGATATGGGAAACTAATGCACCTTGTTACAATGAGTTAGATTTATTGTTATATTGTGTGAATGCGAATAAATATCGTGGAAAAGTTAAGTAAGAGTAGTAATGTGAGGGTGTTCTCGGATGAACAATTGAATTAAAGTATTACATGTGGATGACTATTTATAAATGTATGATAATGGTGGGCTAAGTGCGAAACCACCGAAATATGAGTAGCTTATTAATAAGACTTGATGTGTTGTCTTATATGATTACATGATAATTAGTGCAGGAATGAATTCTTTTGTAAACGAGCAATTTGCTCGTGGTACTATAAAAGATAAAATCAGTAAGCTTCTAGAGTGGTTGAGTAAGCAACCATGAGTTAATGGGAATGACACAGCATAATATCTTGTGGTTATCTATATTAAATGAATATTAATATTTTCCAAATTATGTAGATGAACTTACTAAGAATTAGTGCTTACTCCTTTTCTTTTCTCATCTCTTATAGATTATGTTGACTAATACGGGTTGGAGGCCGCTGGAGATGTTTTCACACTATCGAGCAGGCATTCGATTTGAGGTATCAAGTCCTTGTGAGTCATGGCATGTATAGGACTAGAATTTAAGGTTGATTAAGTTATTGTTAATGAGCCAAACTATGTTGGCCAAAAAGGGTTTGCAATTTAATTGTGTATCGCCGTTGATGATGGCTGAGTTGTTGTAATTGTATGGTAGTAACACTTTATTTCATCAATCAAATGTATAAATTCATGTGTTTTAGTCGTTTATTTGAGACTTTATTGAATTAGTATATTAATGTATGAAATGTAGGATGGAAAAGGGCTTGGTATATAGCCTCTAAGTGTCCATACGGTTAGACACACGGACGTGTGTCTGGGCCGTGCGAACCCTGCACCTTATTATTAAATGTTAGAATAGGCCATGGGTAGATCCCACGGCCATGTGCATGAGTCATGTAAGACCCACGCCTTGGGCATGGGCGTGTGCTCAGGCCGTGTCGGTTAAGTTAGTAGCTCCACACGGTTGGAGGACACGGACATGTCAAGGCCGTGTCCAATAAGTCAGTAGCTCCCCACGAATGGGAAACATGGGTGTGTTTAGGGGTGCACAGGCGTGCCCCAAACCCCACGGGCGTGTGACCTCTAATTTTAAGAGAGAATTTTTGATAGGTTTTGAAAGTCCGAACAAGTGTTTAAGGCCTCGTATGACCATGATACGTATGTCTAGATCAAGAAAGAGAGGTTTTAGCCGAAACAAAAATTTTTTTTAGCCAGTAAGTACTTGATTAAGTGAGTTCAAGCATGGTAATGTCTCGCATCCAGTCTTAGCATCGGACCTGGGTACGGGGTGTTACATTTAGTGGTATCAGAGCTATGGTTTAGTTGGTTCTAGGACTAACCTAGCGAGAGTAAGAGTCTAGCTATACATGCCATATGTGGATCGTGATAGTGTGATGTCTCCCGACAGTAACGAATTTGTTTTATTAAGAAAGTGAGAATCCACTCGAGTTAAATTTAGTAAGTTGTATGATTTCTAAGCTTTATGATTTCTATCATTGAATTGCTTAGTATAATATACATTGTCATAATGAAATGTTTAATGTTTTGCTGAATAAAGAAATCAATGAGATTAATTATGAGCAAGTCCCGATTGAATAAGAATTGCCCAGGTTACTCGATCCATCACATGAGACAAGAAAGCCCGTATAAGACAAAGCCAAGGCATGGCATCAGCAATCAAGAAGAGACCTTTCATGTAAGTCCAAGGCAAGCTTGGCATTGAACAGATATTTCATGTAAGTCCAAGGCAAGCTTGCCTTTGGACAGATATTTCATGTAAGTACAAGGAAAGCTTGGCATTGAACAGATATTTCATGTAAGACCAAGGCAAGCTTGGCATTGATTCAAGAAGAGATCTTTCATGTAAGTCCAAGGCAAGCTTGGCATTGAACAGATATTTCATGTAAGTCCAAGGTAGGCTTGGCATTGAACAAATATTTCATGTAAGACCAAGGCAAGCTTGGCATTGATTCAAGAAGAGACCTTTCATGTAAGTCCATGCTTAGAGTATGGCTTTGGCATCAAGTTCATGACAAGAGATTTAGTATCCTCGGTAATTCACAGAAATTCATCGGGCAAATGAGTAAAATAAATTGAGATAGCAAGAAAGGTAGTAGTAAAGTTGATATTATGTAATGCTAGTTAAGACTGACTGATAAGTATAATTCATGTTATGAATGATGATGCTAAGATTATGTTTATTATAGTAAAGCATACTAATTTTTGTGATCAAGTGTTACAGATACCTTGTTTACCTTACAGACATGAGAATAGTAAGTACCATGATGTATGTGAGAAACAGTTAGAGCAAGAAACCACCCATATTGTGGTATGAAAGCTAAAATTTGGAAGTTTAACTAAGCAGAATGCAGGAGATGAGTACGGATTTCAACGATGAAAAGATGAATAAGACCATGGTTGGACCATGGCAATGAGAGAACCAGTGTAAGACTATGTTTGGCATATGGCATCGGCGTTAATATGTGTGCTAGTGTAAGACCATATCTGGGATATGGCATCGGCCATATTATAAGAGCAGTGTAAGACCATGTCTGGGACATGGCATCAGCCATATTATGAGGGTCAGTGTAAGACCATGTCTGGGACATGGCATCGATCGTATTATGAGTGCCAGTATAAGACCATGTTTGGAACATGGTATCGACATTAAAACAAGAGCCGGTTTAAGACCATATCTGGATATGGCATCGGCATTGACATGAGTTCCATATAAGACCATATCAGGGATATGGAATTGGTATTGATATGAGATTTCATGTAAGACCATAGCGAGGCTATGGCATTGTGATGACATATAAAGAAATAGTTGGACTATGCTGTCGTGATATGAGTAAGACCATAGTTGGACTATGGCAATCAGGTAAACGACGTACTCAGACCCGTAAGGCATTCATTGATTGATAATTGATTGTAAGAGAAAGTAGAGTTAAATGTTGAGTACTCAAGTAGATAGTAATGTAGAACTTGAGTAAGTGAAGACATTATTCTAATGTATTTGTGATAGAAACAATTGTAGCGTGATAAATGTGAAAACTCACTTGAGATGAGTTGTATGACTATGATGATATATTATTAATGATGAATCATAAATCATATGCATGTAGTCACGAGAGTTAAGTTAAGAGGCTCTGTGACCTCACCCTCCTTACCACCGCTGAATTATGATGAGATGTTATGAGAGTCAAATTGAGTAAATTTGTATGTGATTAATGCAGTATTCGTGTTAGCATTTTGAAAATGCTTTGTATCACATTGATAAATGATACTTTACTAGGTAGAGTAATTTTTGTTGAACATGAAGTTGGAGTCCTAGGGGACTATGCTAAAAAGGGCTACTATTTAGATAAGAAATAGATAAAGTCCTATATGAGACTATATTCGAGGCATGGCCTCGGCACCAAGTTATGATTCCGTATAAGACCATATCTAGAAAATGGCTTCAGAAATGGATATAAGAATCGTATAAGACCGTATTTAGAATATGGCATCGATACACGACATGAAGCCCATATAAGACCATATCCGGGATATGGCATTGGCATTTAGAGTTGACTCCATATAAGACCATCTCGGGGATGTGGCATTGGTTTCGTACCCATACGAATGACGATGAATATGCGTCTTTGATTATCCCTAGTGATTAATGGGACACATAGATGAGTCTAGGGGTAGAAATGAAAATTTTACTAAAGACATGTGAATGGGTAAAAATAGGCATTTGTGATTTAGTCATGAAGAAAAGAGTACGATGTGCAGCACGGTAGGTGCTTAATAAAGGTAATTGTCAGAAAGTATGTCCGAATGTTTTAACAATTGTATTGATTATACGATGTTATGAACAAGAGAAAGTTAGCCTAGGCTATTTGACTCAAGTGAGTAGAAAGCATGAGATGTATGTTTATCGAGATCTTCTTAAATTGATGTTTATTAATGAAAGGAATGGTTAAGGAGCTTGAGGATGGAATGGTTAAATAAACCATGTTTGAACGATGAGAGTGTTCAATTATGATAACCATAGTTGTATGGGTCATAATGATCTTCTTAAGTACCAAGTGTTAATGTCTTTTGCCTCTCACAGGCGATGTAGTTGTTTATCTTATGAATTGATATTATGTGAGAACGTTAACCAATTGTGAATATAGATCAAACAATTGCCGAGTTAGTAATTGGAATTGACATTCCTTTGTCTCCTCGTAGCCTTATCCGAGTACCTTGAGGAGGAAGTTGGTGATGATTCTCGTACAAGAAGTGAAATTTCAAATTTCGCGTTGTGTGATGGGATTTCGAGTAAATTGAATAGAGTTAATGAATTCGATAGAGATGTCTCTGTTAATGTGAGAAATGATGATGGTAAAAGTTTTAGATTAGTATAGCAAGAGAAACTCAGATGAGAGTGTGCTTAAGGTATGTTCTCAGTATGGAGAAAAGAGTAGATTAACGTATTGAGATATGATTTGAGTTTTGTGTATATTCATACCTGATTCAATAAGGAGAATAAAATTATGTGTGTATGTGAGTAGAGAATATACTATAAAGATATGCTGAAATGTTCAACCCATGATGGTTGAGTTGAAAGCTATAGAGGGAACTATCAATTGAAAGTTCTAGTACTGAGTTCAGTCTGAATCGAGAAAAAGAGTTAACAAGTTGGTGATCCAGAGGCGATCACTTTTTTGTCTGTGTTGTGAATTAGATGTTATGTAATGATCCATGGGAAAATCGATGTGTATTTTTAAATTTTAATGTTTGAGAGTATCTTGTACTACAGAAGATTTTAAAGACGAATTAGTGGAAACTGCTTGAGCTATTACAATGGTGGGTATAGTCATTGTACAGGTGTTTAAAGGAAAGCTTCATGTTAAGCAATGTGAGTTAGCTAGTCGGTGATATCATAATTTCAATGAGATTAATGTCAAGAGCAAGTTTTCTTTTCAAAACAGAAGAGTTCAGGAGTGAGATAGCAAATGGAATTTTCGAATAAGCTCTGAGTTAGTTTATTTCAAGATGGTAAAATACAGGTTTCATAAGTTTTCTATTGTTGAGATTTCCTCAAATAGAACTGGAATGATGATGAAATCCAGAACTTATACAAAGGTTTTGGCATGTGATTTAGTAGTAGCATATCTACTAATGCAAGAATAAGGAAAAACAATTATGTGCATAAATGTTTGACAACAGAGTACCTTTCATGAGATGAATGAGCTTATAGTCAGAAGTAGTTGACCACAAAAAGCTGAGTTTTCAAAGTGTTCAAGTCAGGATTGTTATAACTGGTGAATGCTTTAATGAGAATGTAAAGTAAAGGCTTATAGCTTTCCAGTGTGATTTGAAAAAATTCCCAAGAAGGGGAAATGACATTCGAGTTGTAGTAAATCGACCTATAAGGATATGACTGATTATTCGATTTGTGAAGAGTTCCAAATTAGTGGATCAGTGAGTATATGCCCGGGAGGAATAAGTACCTAGGTCGCAAGTGGTGCTTCGACCTTATGTATGATAACTTAAAGATTGTTGTTAGAGGAAACTTGTGGATATGTGAATTTGTGATTTTGAAGAATTTATGGAAATGTTTTAAGAATGTTGGTAACAACTCCTCCTGATAATATTTTCGAGGACGAAAATCCCTAAGGGGGAGAATTGTAACAGCCCGATTTAGGGTCTAGTCAGAATAGTGATCTCGAAATCACTAAACCGAGAAAAGAGAAAATTATTTTCATGTTATATTATGTGTTATAACATGTTTATAAAGATGTATGAAAGTTTTGGTGTTTTAATTTTAGCGATTTCATGCTAAATCGCGAAAAAAGGACTAAATTGCATAAAGTACAAAAGTTCCATTCTATAGCTAAAGGTACCAAATAGCCATGAAATATTAACTGGAGGGTTTTAAAGGGAAATTAGGCCATCTTGAATATGATGGCCGGCCATGTAGACAATAGGGGACAAGAGTTTTAATTTTTGGTCAAAGTTGGTGGGTTGAAATTGATGTTTTATAATAAAATAAAGAAAGGAAAAAGATATCATATTTTTCTCTCTTCTTCTCCACCGAAAATGAGCAGCAACAAGGGGTTTTGAAACTTAAAATTTTAGCAAGCAATCCTCCTCCCTAGTAAGTGATTTTGAGCATTTTTCTTGAAGAAAATTGTATTTTGTGATCCCCAAAGCTTAAGCTAGCTATTGAGGGAACTATTTTACAATATGGTTGAGAGTATAGGGACTTGCCATTAGAGAGTCTATGTTGTTTGATGAGTTTTTATGGAAGAAAATGAATGTTAGAAAATGCAAAATTTGTAAATTGTTCATTAAGGCATGAAATAGTTGGAATTGTGGATAGATGTAAGAGAATTAAATGTTTTGCTTGGCTTGATTAACAAGAAAATGTGATGAAAATTTATTTACGAGCCTAGGGGCAAAATCATAGTTTTGCCAAAGTGTAGGGGCAAAATAGTCATTTTGCCTAAATTATAGATTAAGGTATTTTATGGTTATTAAATGAATAAATCAGTAAATTTCATTGCTCTAGATGAAGGAAAGAAAGTTTCAGGCCTAGAACAGATGAAAAGAGAAATGTAGGCTAATAGTTATTTTCGGCTATTTCGACAACGAGGTAAGTTCACATGCAGTTATTGAAATTATGTATGTGTTCATGTAAGTATTCTAATGTTGTATGGAATGTATATTCACTCTATGGATGTATGAAATACCCTTGGATGAAATGCATGAAGAATGTTGAGACGATAGTTAAAGTCTCGTATAAGACCGTATTGGATTATGGCCTCAATGTAAGGATTCGTATAAGACCGTGTCAAGGACATGTCATCGATATGTTAATTCAAGTAAGACCCTATTGGGGTAGAATTTCTATGTGATTTCATGAGTATGAGACTCAAGAGAGTTACTTTATAACTTGTGTATTTCAGAGTATATGTTGAAGTAAAGAAAGAATGTGGTTGAGCTACGAAAGGCACAATTATGTATTAGAATTGAATTGAGACGATTTCAATTTATATATATATGATGAACCCCTATTAGGATATGGGAAACTAATGCACCTTGTTACAATGAGTTAGATTTATTGTTATATTGTGTGAATGCGAATAAATATTGTGGAAAAGTTAAGTAAGAGTAGTAATGTAAGGGTGTTCTCGGATGAACAATTGAATTAAAGTATTACATGTGGATGACTATTTATGGATGTATGATAATGGTGGGCTAAGTGCGAAGCCAACGAAAGATGAGTAGCTTATTAATAAGACTTGATGTGTTGTCTTATATGATTACATGATAACCAGTGCATGAATGAATTCTTTTGTAAACGAGCAATTAGCTCGTGGTACAGTAAGAGATAAAATGAGTAAGCTTCTAGAGTGGTTGAGTAAGCAACCATGAGTTAATAGGAATGACACAGCATAATATCTTGTGGTTATCTATATTAAACGAATATTAATATTTACCAGATTATGCAGATGAACTTACTAAGCATTAGTGCTTACTCCTTTTCTTTTCTAATCTCTTATAGATTATGTTGACTAATACGGGTTGGAGGCCGCTGGAGATGTTTTCACACTATTGAGCAGACATTCGATTTGAGGTATCAAGTCCTTGTGAGTCATGGCATGTATAGGACTAGAATTTAAGGTTGATTAAGTTATTATTAATGAGCCAAACTATGTTGGCCAAAAAGGGTTTATAATTTAATTGTGTATAGCAGTTGATGATGGCTAAGTTGTTGTAATTGTATGGTAGTAACACTTTATTTCATGAATCAGATGTATAAATTCATGTGTTTTAGTCATTGATTTGAGACTTTATTGAATTAGTATATTAATGTATGAAATGTAGGATGGAAAAGGGCTTGGTATATAGCCTCTAAGTGTCCACACGGTTAGACACACGGGCGTGTGTCTGGGCCATGCAAACCCTGCACCTTATTATCAAATGTTAGAATAGGCCACGGGTAGATCCCACGGCCATGTGCATGAGCCGTGTAAGACCCACGCCTTGGGCATGGGCGTGTGCTCAGGCCGTGTCGGTTAAGTTAGTAGATCCACACGGTTGGAGGACACGGGCGTGTCAAGGCCGTGTCAGATAAGTCAGTAGCTCCCCACGGATGGGAAACATGGGCGTGTTTAGGGGTGCACGGGCGTGCCCCAAACCCCACGGGCGTGTAACATCTGATTTTGAGAGAGGATTTCGATAGGTTTTGAAAGTCTGAACAAGTGTTTAAGGCCTCGTATGACCATGATACGTATGTCTAGATCAAGAAAGAGAGGTTTTAGCCGAAACAAAATTTTTTTTAGCCAGTAAGTACTTGATTAAGTGAGTTCAAGCACGGTAATGTCTCGCATCTAGTCTTAGCATTGGACCTGGGTATGGGGTGTTACACATTCAATTTAAAATCACTCATTCACATGCAAATCGTTCCTTATATGGGCCCACGAGGCCCAAATCAATCATTCGGAACTGTTCAGGACTAAACCGAGAACTTAGGAAACTTTAAGAAGACTTAGAAAATTTTTCATCAAAACGGGGGTCACACGCCCGTGTGGCTTGGGACACACCCTTGTGGGTAGATCGTGTGGTCACACACGCCCATGTCCTTAACCTGTGTAACTCTCTGTTTATGACATCATCAACAAAATAGGTTCACACGGCCAAGTCACACGCCTGTGTGCTTAAACCGTGTGGCAAATTAAGTTTCGAAAAATAAACGCAGACTTCACAAGCCCTGGGCACACGCCCATGTCCCGGTCGTGTCCTTCACACGGCTGAGACACACGGCCATGTCTCTGCCCGTGTGGCCTAGAAAATGGCTATTTACCAAACCCTTTTGGCACCCTCATTTGCACATACGTATACACATCTTCAATGGCATCTTTCATGGCATAATTGAGCACTAAAACATCATCAAACAAGTCATGATCATAGAGAATTCATATAATCTTATTCATGCATAAGACACCATACTTTGCCTAGCTTAAACTTATCAAACTTTCATGCCATGATTATCATCAACACATCCTCAATCCATCCATACTAAACACACATAACCACATCACATGAAACTTTTAGTATAAGCACACACATATAAATAGGCATTACAACTCATTAACCAATATGAGTCACATCTCATGGCCATATACAAAATGAATCATATTACCATTATGAACCAACATATTTGGCCAAATCAAATGACACATACACAATTGACTAAGTCCCTATACATGCCATAAACTTAAGAGGTCTGTATTCACTTTTACCCCACGATGATAGCTTGATAGTGTGACAGCATCTCTAATGCTCTCCACCTTGAGCTAGCATAAACCCTATAAGATATGAGAAAGGAAGGGGAGTAAGCTACAATGCTTAGTAAGTTTGTATGAAAATAATAAGCAACTTATTAACATGTTTTTCACTAATTCTCACAATTCATTTATGTTCATCTTGAGCTGTCTACTCGCGTTACAGTCACTAAATTATTTTTATCCAGAGCTACGAAACTCCAAATCAAGATATGCTAATTTTCCTTAAAACTAGACTCATATATCTTCTTATCATAAAATTTCCAGAATTTTTGGTCCAGCCAATCATTATAGTTTATTCTTTAAAGTCTCCCCTATTTCACTGTGTAACACCCTTAACCCGTATCCTTCGCCGGAATAGGGCTAATAGATGTTACTGAACATAGCACAAATCACAACAGCCTTTACTACTCATATAGTCAAAACCGAATGTATTTTGAGGAATGCATTATCAAAGTGTACTTAAACCCTTTCGAGCATAATTTAAATCCATTCAATCAAAATCATATCTAGGCATTTTCCATCAAATAACAATGGTAACTAATCATTTGGTCATTTAAGTCATATTAGCCGGTTATGCACATGCTTGCAAATACTTTACTAAAACAAGATATCACTTATTGAAATTAATCCTACATATACATATGTATATAGTTCATTTATGAGAACATAACCGAATCAACAAGATTAAATATAACTCCTATAATCCAAGATATATAAACCTTAATGGTAAGTCATAATCAACTCATAATCCAAAGATATTCAACAATCACTTGTGCCAACTTCCAAAAGAGTTAATAATAAGTCATAAAGGGTTCCTTCTCATCAAAACATATATATGCATAAAAAAATCTAATTATGAACTTGCATTACGGCTAAATTCATAAACCAAGTAGACCATACTCATATTCTATGACTAGATTTACTCAAACATATTCAAATACCACAATTGTCAACTTACCAAAACACAACTTTAGACTTTAAAGGATACTTCATATCAAAACATATATATATTTGTACTTATAATGAACTCACATGACAACCATACTTATCATCCAAGCAAGATAAACACACATAACATGATTAAGAACATAATGCATTAGAACATTAGACATTAAGATCAAGCCATTTTTGCATGGCTTATATTTACAGGATTAAAATGTCTTCTAATTAATAAACTAGCCTATACATGGCTTAAGTTCAAAATATAAACTTAAAGGTACCAAAATAAGTCGATAGTGCGGATAACTTCATTGACGATGCCCCCGGAGCCTGTAGCTTGAAACCAAAATCTATAAAATAGATTAACAAAACACACAATGTAAGCTTTCTTAGCTTAGTAAGTCTTAAGCAAATATATTAAAACAATTGAGCATTCAAATAACTTTAGACAATCACTTGACAACCTCAAATATCACTATCTTACTTTAAATGTACAAACTCACCATATACGTATAATATAATATGTTTCCACATATAACCAAATCAAGTAAGTACAAAATACATATTAATCACATATAACCAATTATACACATATTTACATATATCCATTTAACCTCACATATTGCCTTTACCCATTTGGCCGAATCTCAAAGACACATCCAAGATTAAATTCCAATATGTCATGCTCATTAATTGTAAGATCGAATGCACATAAAGAAATTTTACAAATATGCTTCAACTATATCACATATCACTAGCATCAAATAGTAATATACCTACTTACCCTATTTCTTACAACCATTAGGCTTATACGTACATGAACATTTAGCTTATTGCTGTAATTAAAATTCCATATCGTTAATGATCCATTGAAGCCTCTACTTATAATAAATCACCGGCATTAAGCCTGCTAGGCAATAAAGCCTGAAACACACACTGACACTAGGCCTGCTAGACCCGAGGTCTAATATTAAATCACCGGCATTAAGCCTGCTAGGCACAGGCTCGATTAAATTCACCAGCCCACGGCTTGCTAGGTTAACAGCCTGCATATCGATACCTTTATGCTATCTCACACATGTATTTCATACATATATCGAATCTCTCATATACTTCATATACTATGTTCTAGCACTTAAATATCATATCACAATCAAACAACTTATTTATATTAATACACAATTTTAATCACATTCGGCTCTTTAGTAACATAGATGCAAAATTTCCAAATTAACATATATTAATTTACGTACATAATTTACAATGTTTTATTGCTTAAAGACTTACCTCGAATATTGACGGACGTCGAAAATCGGCTATTCGATTATTTTTACTTTTCCTCGATCCAAGTCCTTTTTCTTTTGTTCTTAATCTAAACATGTTCAAAATAAGCTCATTCAAACACATTTACATTCAATTTAGTCCTAAAACACATCAATGGACAAATTATCCTTTTACACCTAATATTTACAACTTTTACAATTTAGTCCCTAATGTACAAAACACAAAATACACATAATTTGAGTTTACTTCTTAAGGGCCGAATATTTATTATGCTTAGATAAGTCCATATAAGCCATTTATTTAGCATTTTAGTCTCGCAACTACATAATTTTTTGCAATTTAAACCCTAATACCCAATTTAATCAAAATCTCCAATTCAAAACATATTAATCTATAACATTACTATAATATATATTCATCAAACACCACAAAACACAAGCTTCCATCCATGGCCAAACATCATATACACATTAATCTCAAAAATTTTAACATGGGTCGGATAGTATTCGAAGCAACGATCTCAAAAACGTAAAAATTAACAAAAACCGAGCTAAATTCATACCTAAATAAAGCTTGGACAAGGCCGAATATGTCTAGGCTTTTTGTTTCTTTCTCCTTTGCTAACTTTCGGCTATGGCTTCCAAAAAGATGAACTATGGATTTATTATTTTATTACAAATAACATATATATCATCATTTTACTAAATTACTAATTTAGCCTTTATTAAAACATAACCAACTTTTATAACTTAAGGTTAGTCTTGTCCATGTTTGACCACTAACTATTAAGTTGGGCAATTTTCTCTTTTAATGCTTCTAATTAAAAAGACATCTACAATTTGGTCCTAACACATTAAACCATCAAGTTTTAATTTTACGCGATTAAGCCCATTTTAATATTTTGGCACTCAAACGATAAAATTAAATCACAAAAATTTCACACATAGCAATACACACATAAATAAATCAGAAAATAATATTTTAAAATTTTCTAGCTCAAATTCGTGGTCTCGAAACCACCGTTCCAATTAGGGTCAAATTCAGACTATTACACACTATCTGACTATAACATTTTGAATTAATGGGCCTATGCGTTTAATGTGTGGTTATGTGTAATGTGTTAATTAGAGTGTTAGGGGTCCAGATTGGGCTCAGGATAGGGCCGAGGCCTTGGTTATATTTTTTTTGGACACTATAGGGTTTAAAAGATGGTATCTATGGTTTAAATTATAAAATGGGCTTGTGGCCCAGTAGCAAGGGGCGCTGCAAAGGAACTATAAGGTGGCGTCATTAGCAGGTGAGGAGGCCCAAGTTATGGCCGCTTGGAGCCCATGTATTTGGGCCATTTTTGGCACTTAAAGGAGGAGCAAGTGGGACGGCAATAAGGCTTAAAATTAGAAGGGATTAAATGACTTGGATAATGTTGATAATGTGTTGATAAAGGAAGGAAGAGGTGGTGTTATTTAGGCCTCTTTGGAGGTGTGAATGGATAAAGATAAGGGAGAAAGAATAGGAGTTATTTGTTGAACAGCCAGTGGTGGCTGAATTTCCATCTCTTGGAGGGGGGAAGAAATCGGTTTCAATATGCTAGAGGGGTGCCTAAATTTCCCTCATTAATTGATTAGTTTTTAGTTCGAGGAAGGGGCATTTTTGACTTTTGAGAGGTAGGTGCTGAAATTCTATTTAATTAGGGGGATATCTCTTCAATTCTGACATTTGAACCCCATTCTCTTTACCTTTTCTCTCATTCTCTGTTCTCTTCTACAAGCCGAAACCCAGTCAATCTCTGCAATCTTTTTTTTTGATTTCTTCAGAAGCCGAAACCTCTTATTTCACTCTCTTATTCATTCTTTTTTCTCTTGTGCCGATTTCTCCATTAAGCCAAAATCTTCAAAGGGTTGCCGAATTCTCTGTAAAGGTAGGTGCCAATTTCTTCTGATCTATTTTTTTTTTTTTCTTTCCCCTTCGATTTTTAGAAGACAAAGTGAAAGGCTGTGTTAGGCAACATTTGAGAAGTGAAGTAGATCGCGTAGATCTAAAAGCCAGAATCACTAGTCTCTGAACCTGTAACACCTTAAATTAGGGGTTGTTAAAAATTTAATTAATTTCCTATGTGTGTGCTTGAAGAAATAAATACTTTGATTTCTAAGCATGTTTAGGGTCTAGAATTAACCCCGAGCTAGGCTTGACTTAGAACTAAAAATGTCTTTTTAAGTGTTTAAAAGAAGGGAGCTAGGTGAGATAGGGGTTAAGAAAATTTTCGGAAGGAACTTGACACAAGGATTTAATTGGCATGATTGGCTTGGGGCGTCAAGGGAGTTTTCAAGGGAGGAGGTTCGAGTCTTGGGAGTTACAAGGGGATGTGTTTTTATTTTGGGCTTTTTGGGACGTTAAAGAAAGGGGCTAAGTTGGAAGGCCTTAACAGATTTTGTGGGTAAGGTAAGAGCATGAAAGTTAAGGTGGTGGAGTGGCTTGGGGCGCCACTAAGAGTTTGGAAGTGGCGATGAGCGAGGGAGCTTGGGTTCGAGTTGCCAAGTATGCACCCTAGGAGTTTTATTTTCTTTTACATTAAGGAGGAGATCGGCCTAGGAAGGCCTTATAAATAAATGGTGTGGTTTTATGACATGAAAGTCAATTGGGAGGAATGGCATGGGGCGTTGGAAGGGGGCTGCGACAGTGAGGTCTTGTGTTCGAATCAAGGGAGCTGCAATGGGGTTCTATTTTTTTTTCAAAGTGGCGTAAAGAGGGTGAAGTAATGGCATGATTTTGGACTCTTAAATTGATAAGAATGAGCTTAATTTTTGCTCTAGAATTCGACTGGAAGGGTGAATATTAGTAGTTTATTTTCATTATATTTGTTTAAGAGGAGATTAAGGGATAAATAAAGGATAAATGTAATTGGATAAAAGCTGGAAATTATCACCAAAAAGAAGGTAATGGCCGATTATGGGACTCATTGAGGGGCCTCCACATTTGGTTTATCACTAAAGAGAGGGGCCGGATTTCATAGAAAAAAATTCTTTTCTTTTCTTCTCCAAACTGGTTACTGGCCGAATCTCCCTACACCCTCCTCTCCCTCTTTTCTATTTTGTTTTGAAAGCCAAAACACTCCAAGAACCTCCCTTCATCTCTTTTCTTTCTTGTAAGGTCGACCCCATACTTTCTTTTCTTCTTTTGAGCCGAATCCCTTAGGGAAGGTGCTGTTCACTTTAGCATTCGGTTCTTGTCTCTTCTTTAAGGGTAGCCAAAACCCCAACATCACAAGTGGTGCCGACTAGTGGTGGTTAGAGGCCGAGATAGTTATCAAGGTAAGGGTGATACCCTCTTTTAGGTTCAAGATTATGGCCGAATGGCCTATGACTCTTAATAAAGTACTTAAATCAATTGTAGGGAAGCCATAGCCGATTGAAGGAAGCTTTCAGGATTTCAGTAAGTGGGGTAAGTGAATAAGTTACATTCGGCCAAGGGCCATTTGTTAAAAAGTTTATGTTTAAATGCCGAAACTAATGTGTGCCATGGATTTAGGGGCTAATTAAGGCTTCGGGATTTGTTTGGAAACCAAATTCGTTTAAGGTAAGAGCCTTTGGTATTAAGTTGTTATGGCCGAATAGGCCTTTGGTATTAACATTGATAATTGGCTGAATATAGGGTCAAGATCTAGCGACGTAGATCGGATCTTCGGGATCTAGGGATTTTGGTAGTGACAGGTGTGTAAAACTCACTACACACTTTATTAGTAACATGACTATATTATTGCCTTATAACCTTTTTGCTAGTGATTTGCTTGTGGCATAAGATTGGATTTCAGGTAAGTCCCCTATTACTTTGTCTATGAAATATGCTTGAGTATGCCATCACATGATATTAAATGCTATGCTATACATGATATATGGATATATGATAATTATTATGTAAGCATGATGATGGTGGGATTGATGAGAGGAGGGGGATGATCTTATGGACTGTCACCGTGGTTTTGACCACAAGATGGGTTGGCCTCATCGATTTAATGTGACTTGGTCACCAAAGTGGTTTTGACCACACCGATGATAATTGTGACTAAGTCCTAGTGGTTTGGTACCACCAGTGGTTTTGACCACATTATGATATTTTGTGACCTATGGTCATCAGTGGTTTTGACCACACGATGGGTTGGCCCCATCACTTGATTTGTGACTCTTGTCACCAGTGGTTTTGACCACCAGTGGTTTTGACCACACGGGGTAGAAAAGGAGTATGGATGGTTAGGGTGGGTTGCATATTTGCATGTTTATTAATAAATTGTGTATGAGTTGTATTTTACGGGTGGGGATTTACACACTGAGTCTTGGTGACTCACCCTTCCTTATCATTTTGCGATTTAGTAGATCATGGAGATGGAGCCGAGAGGACTCGAGGCGGCCATGCTTAGTCGATGGATTTGGATTTAATTTATTATCTTTAAGTTTATTTATTTTCTTTTCTAAGTTTTTTTAATTTGGGTTGTAATAAGGCCGCTAAATTATATTTGGATGTTTACATAGTTATTTTGCTTTACTTATTCTATACTACAAATTATGTAAACCGGTTAAAAGCAACATTTTCCAACTAAGTAACTTTCACGAGTTTTCAAAGATGTTACCATCGGGTAACAAAAATACATCAAGACAACTCTAACTTTAACATTTTTAAATTTTACATGATCAAACGATTTCAAAGGGTTAAACAACCCAACCATGTTTATAAAAATAATCCCAACTAAGTTTTATCAAACCCCATTTTAAAACCTTAGCCATATTTTAACAAGTTTTCACTAGACTCCCAAAAGATTCAAATTATTTTACTCCGTGACATACCAGATCCGGTCAGGACTCATGGACCGAGTTTGGGGTGTTACATTTTTGGTATCAGAGCCCAGTTCAAAACTTGGCTGTGGGGGCCCAAGGCCCAAAATGTTTTGTTTTTGTTAGTAGGCCTTATTAGAATGTTTTGAAAAATTGTTTATGGGTTGAACAGCATGGCACCATGTCTCCGGCACCTATTCGCCCAGATAAGTAATTCTATCCATTTTCTTTGTGAATATTTGATGAGGGGTAGAAGGGTAAATTGGGAACGTAGAACATTAGAATAAGAATTGTTGAACCCTAGGGCTAGCATACCCCAACAAACAATGCATAAGATTTAATAATTCCTTAAACAACCCTGTGAGTTGTCACTGAGCAAGGGATGTGGCAATCGTTATACGCATGTCTAGGATTGGATTCGGTGGGGCCTGGTATTTAAGCAGTCCTCGTGACTCACCTCCTACTCACTCGAATCCTACCTGGTGAGTAGTGACGGTTCATCCTAGCTGAGACGACACACTCACAGGCTAAACTCGATAACTAAAACTCGAAAGGGACTAGCCGTTTTGTTTTTGAAGTAACTAAAACCTTGTTTTTAAAAAAAGGAAAAAAATGAATTACCAAAATACTCCTCAGTTAAAAAATGACCAAAATACCTCTGGCTTATAAATTACCAAAATACCCTCCGTAAGAAAATTTCCAAATAGAAAATTTTCAAAATATCATTCTTTTGTGAAATCCATAAAAACCAAATTTTGGAAATCTTGTTAAAAAAATTACTAAAATACCCTCAGTGATAAAATTACAAAATTGCCTCTAACCAACAAAATTACCAGAATAACCCTGATTATCAAAATTTTGCAACATCACTATTTTGGAAAATGCAATTCTTAAAAAGCAACCATCAAAGTTTTACAACTTTTGAAATATTCCTGATTTCTTAAAATTTTACAAATTCACCCCGATTTGTGAAAAATTACCGAAATACCCTTAAGGTCCAAAATTACTGAAATACCCCCGATTTTAAAATTTTTCAAAATGCCCTAGGAATTTAAGAGTTTCAAAATACTTTTTGACAAAATCATCCGAAAACTTTTATTTTTGAGAAATTACAAAAATACCTCTGTAGGATAAATTACGAAAATACCCCTGGATAGTGGAAAAACAATCACTATGAAAACTACAACGTCTCTTTGAATGAATGAATAGAGGAACTGTGTGCATGTATGATACGAAAGAACCACTCCTAAAACTCCTATCATAAAATTTCTTCGCGGATAATCAAGTGAAACAAGGTACTAATGCAAAAATTCTTAAACAGATAAACGCAATCGTTAGAAATGAGTACGAGAGGTCGTGGACGTCCGCCTGTGGGCCGTGGAAGGGTAGGATGACTTTGTCCGAGCCAGCAGGTCCGGACATGGAGTCCGAAATGAGATGCTTGATCTGCCGGTGGCAAAACCGAGTTCAAGATCGACCGGTGGTAACGACGTAGTGTCCCAAGCGGTGTTACGGTATTGAAACGAGTTCTTTGAGGTCGGCACGGTGCGTGCGAGCCCATAAATCGTGGTTGAACGACTCGCCTACGGAGTAGAGGTGTTTAAAGGAGTTTTGAGTGGCACCCAAGACGGCGAGTCTTGGTTGGAAGCAATGAAAGGATCATGGATGACCTAGATTTTACAACTGAGGAGAAGTTGAAGGGCATAATATCTCTGCTTCAGAATGAGTCATATTAGTGGTGGCTCACTGTAAGGGATGGAACGGTGGCAGAAAATCTCACCTGGGAATTCTTCAGAGATGCCTATCAAAAGAAGTATATCGGAACTAGCTACGTGGATGCACAGCGAAAGGCCTTCTTGAATCTGGTTCAAGGCAATAAGATGGTGGCGGAGTATGAGGCCGAATTTCTCCGGTTGAGTAGGTATGCTCGTGGTATTGTGGGTACCGAGCATGAACGCTGTGTTAGATTTGAGGATGGGCTGAGAGATGAGCTGAGGATGATGATAGCTCTACAACAAGAACGGGAGTTCGCTGTCTTAGTGGAGAAATCAAAGGTTGCTAAAGGGGTATGACAGTCCGTTAGATGGAATCAAGATCAGAATTGGAATAAGAGGAGCTCCAGACCTTCAAAGTTTTCTGGTAATCAGCAAAAGAGGATGAGGTTTGGTGGGTCTATTCAAGCTGCTAGGCCTGCTGCTGCTGCTAATCCTCAATGGCCACCACGGTGTGCTCGGTGTGGTAAATCTCACACGGAAAAGTGTTGGAATGGTAATCGGGGATGCTTCGAGTGTGGGTCCTTGGAGCATCGGGTTAGGGATTGTCTGAAGAAGGCAACTAGGCTGAGATCAGAGGGTCAGGATCGTGCCGATGTAAGGGATAACCAACGACCACAGAGAGGTCGTGGTGCGGGAAGAGGAGGTAATGGTCTTTGGTAGAGGTCGTGGGCACCGAGGGGAGGTAATGGTGGTACCGAGGCTAGGCAACCTGGTTTGGTCTATCTTGTGAGGCGTCAAGAGGAGGCGACCTTGCGGATGTCATAACCGGTATGTTCTTGATCTTTGGTGTGCCCTATAGTACTTTGATTAACATTGGCTCGACCCACTCATACATTGCGAGTAGCGTAGTGGAAACTTTGCACTTAGACTTTGAACTTACTTCTAGGAAGATGACTGTATTAAGCCCCCTAGGTCATTCTATAGAAGTAAGTAAACTCTATAGGAACGTACCCCTAGAACTCCAAGGGGTTGTATTCTTGGCTGACTTGATGGAACTACCGTTTCAGGAGTTTGGCCTAATCCTCAGGATGGATTGGCTGGTAAAGTATCAGGCTAGCCTGGATTGCATAGCTAAGCACATGATAATAAAGACAGTGGAAGGTGATGAGGTGGTGATGATAGATAAAAGGAAAGATTACCTGTCTAATGTGGTTTCTGCGTTGAAGGCAGAAAAGATGGTTAGGAAGGGTTGTAAAGCTTATGTGGTGCATGTCTATGCTTTGGGAACAAAAGGATGTTGCTGTGGGAGATGTCCGGACTGTAAGGGACTATGTTGATGTGTTCTTAGAGGAACTTCCAGGTCTACCTCCGGACCGCGAGGTTGAATTTGGTATAGATCTATTACCCGTAATCGTGCCCGTATCTATAGCTCTGTATCGGATGGCGTCGAAAGAATTGGTAGAGTTGAAGGTGCAGATTTAGGAATTGTTGGATAGAGGGTTCATCCGACCAAGTGTATCACCTTGGGGACCTCCAGTGCTTTTTGTCAAGAAAAAGGACGGGACAATGAGGATGTGTATAGACTATCGACAGCTGAACAAGTTGACAACAAAGAATCGTTATCTGTTACCCAGGATTGACGATCTGTTCGATCAACTCAAAGGCGCGTCGGTGTTCTCTAAGATTGACCTTAGGTCAGGATACCATCAGCTTAAGGTGAAGGAGGCTGATGTCCATAAGACGGCATTTCGTACTCGGTATGGGCACTACGAGTTTTTGGTAATGCCTTTTGGTCTGACGAATGCACCGAAGGTAGCGTTTATGGACATGATGAACCGGGTTTTCCAACCCTATCTAGATCGATTCATCATGGTCTTCATAGATGACATTTTGCTGTACTCAAAGTTGGAGGAGGAGCATAATGCACATCTTCATGTGGTTCTGCAAGTTCTGAGGGAGAAATAGTTGTACGCCAAATTCAGCAAGTGTGAGTTTTGGCTCAAGGAGGTAACCTTTCTAGGGCATGTTGTTTCAGCTGAAGGCATCAGGGTGGATCCCCGTAAGATTGAGGCGGTGTTGGAGTGGAAGCCACCAAAGTCGATTACAAAAATTTGGAGTTTTCTTGGGTTGGCAGGATATTACCAAGATTTGTGAAAAATTTCTCCTAATCGCAAAGACCGCTGACTAAGCCGTTGAGAAAAGAGTTTCGTTTGTGTGGTCTAAAGCGCAAGAGAGTTTTGATAAGTCAAGAGGATTTTGATGAAGCACCGCCTTGATTCACTGAGGCGGAAAGGAGTTCATCAGATATTGCGATGCATCACATACCGGTTTAGGGTGTGTGTTGATGCAAGAAGGGAAGGTGGTCGCTTATGCGTCACGGTAGTTGAGGCCTCACTAAGCTAACTACCCGACACATGACTTGGAATTGGCTGCTGTGGTATTTGCCTTGAATATCTGGAGGCACTACCTATATGGGGAGAAGTCGGTAGTGTACACGGATCACAAAAGCCTGAAGTACCTCTTGACTCAGAAAGATTTGAATCTGAGGCAGCGGAGGTGGATTGAGTTGTTGAAGGACTATGACTGCTCAATCGAATACCATCCGGGGAAGGCTAATGTGGTAGCTGATGCATTGAGCCGAAAGTGGTAGTGGACTTGCGAGCTATGTTTGCTCATCAAAGTCTCTATGAGGATGGGAGCCTTCTGGCAGAATTGCAAGTGAAGCCGTCTTGGATTAATGAGGTCAAGGAAAGGCAGATGACTGATGAAGCTTTGAATACTCGAAGGTTGCAAGTACAGAATGGTGAGGCCGAAGGTTTCAGTTTGGGCAGTGATGGAGTGCTGTACTTTTAGGGGAGAGTATGCATGCCTAAGGATGATGAGTTGAGGCAAAAATCCTTAGAAGCTCATAGCAGGCATCGCTATGCACCCGTGAAGCAAAGAAGATGTATCGGGATTTAAGGGAGCGATTTTGGTGGTAGGGTCTTAAGCGAGAAGTAACCGAGTTAGTGGGCAAGTGTCGACTTGCCGCAAGTTAAGGTGAGCATCAATTGCCATCGGGTCATTATAAATGATAAAGATCCCACAAAGGAAATAGGAGGAGATTACTATGGATTTCGTAAGTGGGCTTCCCTCACGCCCAAAGAAGAAAGATGCGATTTGGTGGTAGTAGACCGGTTGACTAAGTCAGCCCATTTCATACCAGTAAGGGTTGATTACTCGCTTCAAAGATTAGCTAAGTTGTACATCGCAGAGATAGTGCGATTACATGGAGTACCTGTGTCCATTATCTCGGATCGGGATCCTCGGTTTACGTTAAGATTTTGGAAGGCCTTACATCAGGAGTTAGGCACGAAGTTGAATTTTAGCACGGCTTTTCATCCGCAGTCTGATGGACAATCTGAGAGGGTTATCCAAGTGTTGAAAGACATGTTGAGGGGCTGCGTTTTGGATTTCCGTGGCAGTTGGGAGGAGTATCTACCTTTGGCAGAGTTCGCTTATAACAATAGTTATCAAGCGAGCATTCAGATGGCACCGTATGAGGCGCTGTATGGTCGGAAATGCCTTACTCCTACATGTTGGATGGAACAAGGAGAACGTCGGATGTTGGGACCAGAGTTAGTAGCAGAGACGGAGGATAAGGTTAGAGTAATTCGGGATCGTCTTAAGGAGGCGTCGGACAGGCAGAAATCCTACGCCGATCTTAAACGTAGAGATGTTGAGTATGCATTAGGTGATAAGGTTTTCTTGAAGGTATCACCTTGGAAGAAGGTGCTGAGGTTTGGCCGAAAGGGCAAGCTAAGCCCTAGATTCATCGGACCGTACACAGTGTTGAAACGTGTGGGACCGGTAGCTTACCAGCTTGAGTTGCCGATAGAATTGAGCCAGATCCATGATGTCTTCCACGTTTCGATGCTGAGGCGCTATTGATCGGATCCTTCACACGTAGTACCGATAGCGAAAATTTAGGTGAGCCCGGGCTTGTCTTTCGAGGAGGAGCCAGTGCAAATTTTAGATCGAGATGTCAAAGTTCTTCGAAGAAAGTCAGTGCCTTTGGTAAAAGTGCTATGGCAGAATCATGGTACGGAGGAGGCCACATGGGAACCCGAGGATGTGATGCGGCGAATATACCCCCAACTCTTGATCCGTAATTTCGATGTCAAATTCTTTTTAAGAGGGTAGAACTGTAACACCCTAAATTAGGGGTTGTTAAAAATTTAATTAATTTCCCATGTGTGTGCTTGAAGAAATAAATACTTTGATTTCTAAGCATGTTTAGGGTCTAGAATTAATCCCGAGCTAGGCCTGACTTAGAACTAAAAATGTCTCTTTAAGTGTTTAAAAGAAGGGAGCTAGGTGAGATAGGGGTTAGGAAAATTTTCGAAGGAACTTGACACAAAGATTTAATTGGCATGATTGGCTTGGGGCATCAAGAGAGTTTTCAAGGGAGGAGGTTTGAGTCTTGGGAGTTACAAGGGGATGTGTTTTTATTTTGGGCTTTTTGGGACGTTAAAGAAAGAGGCTAAGTTGGAAGGCCTTAACAGATTTTGTGGGTAAGGTAAGAGCATGAAAGTCAAGGTGGTGGAGTGGCTTGAGGCACCACTAAGAGTTTGGAAGTGGGGATGAGCGAGGGAGCTTGGGTTCGAGTTGCCAAGTATGCGACCTAGGAGTTTTATTTTCTTTTGCATGAAGGAGGGGAATTGGCCTAGGAAGGCCTTATTAATAAATGGTGTGGTTTTATGACATGAAAGTCAATTGGGAGGAATGGTATGGGGCGTTGGAAAGGGGCTGCGGCAGTGAGGTCTTGTGTTCGAATCAAGGGAGCTGCAATGGGGTTCTATTTTTTTTTCAAAGTGGCGTAAAGAGGGTGAAGTAATGGCATGATTTTGGACTCTTAAATTGATAAGAATGAGCTTAATTTTTGCTCTAGAATTCGGCTGGAAGGGTGAATATTAGTAGTTTATTTTCATTATATTTGTTTAAGAGGAGATTAAAGGATAAATAAAGGATAAATGTAATTGGATAAAAGCTAGAAATTATCACCAAAAAGAAGGTGATGGCCGATTATGGGACTCATTGGGGGGCATCCACATTCGGTTTATCACTAAAGAGAGGGGCCGAATTTCATAGAAAAAAATTCTTTTCTTTTCTTCTCCAAACTGGTTGCTGGCCGAATCTCCCTACACCCTCCTCTCCCTCTTTTCTATTTTATTTTGAAAGCCAAAACACTCCAAGACCCTCCCTTCATCTCTTTTCTTTCTTGTAAGGTCGACCCCATACTTTCTTTTCTTCTTTTGAGCCGAATCCCTTAGGGAAGGTGTTGTTCACTCTAGCATTCGGTTCTTGTCTCTTCTTTAAGGGTAGTCAAACCCTTAACATCACAAATGGTGTCAACTAGTGGTGGTTAAAAGCCGAGATAGTTATCAAGGTAAGGGGCGATACCTTCTTTTAGGTTCAAGATTATGGCCGAATGGCCTATGACTCTTAATGAAGTACTTAAATCAATTGTAGGGAAGCCATAGCCGATTGAAGGAAGCTTTCAGGATTTTGGTAAGTGGGGTAAGTGAATAAGTTACATTCGGCCAAGGGCCATTTGTTAAAAAGTTTATGTTTAAATGCCGAAACTAATGTGTACCATGGATTTAGGGGCTAATTAAGGCTTCGGGATTTGTTTAGAAACCAAATCCGTTTAAGGTAAGAGCCTTTGATATTAAGTTGTTATGGCTGAATAGGCCTTTGGTATTAACATTGATAATTGGCTGAATATAGGGTCAAGATCTAGCGACGTAGATCGGATCTTCAGGATCTAGGAATTTCAGTAGTGACAGGTGTGTAAAACTCACTACACACTTTATTAGTAACATGACTATATTGTTGCCTTATAACCTTTTTGCTAGTGATTTGCTTGTGGCATAAGATTGGATTTCAGGTAAGTCCCCTATTACTTTGTCTATGAAATATGCTTGAGTATGCCATCACATGCTATTAAATGCTATGCTATACATGATATATGGATATATGATAATTATTTTGTAAGAATGATGATGGTGGGATTGATGAGAGGAGGGGGATGATCTTATGGACTGTCACCAGTGGTTTTGACCACAAGATGGGTTGGCCCCATCAAATTTAATATGACTTCGGTCACCAGTGGTTTTGACCACATCGATGATAATTGTGACTGAGTCCCAGTGGTTTGGTACCACCAGTGGTTTTGACCACATTATGATATTTTGTGACCTATGGTCATCAGTGGTTTTGACCACACGATGGGTTGGCCCCATCACTTGATTTGTGACTCTTGTCACCAGTGGTTTTGACCACCAGTGGTTTTGACCAAACGGGGTAGAAAAGGAGTATGGATGGTTAGGGTGGGTTGCATATTTGCATGTTTATTAATAAATTGTGTATGAGTTGTATTTTTCGGGTGGGGGATTTACACACTGAGTCTTGGTGACTCACCCCTTCCCTTATCATTTTGCAGACGAGTAGATCGCGGAGATGGAGCCGGAGAGGACTCGAGGCGGCCATGCTTATTCGATGGATTTGGATTTAATTTATTATCTTTAAGTTTATTTATTTTCTTTTCTAAGTTTTGTTAATTTGGGTTGTAATAAGGCCGCTAAATTATATTTGGATGTTTACATAGTTATTTTGCTTTACTTATGCTATACTACAAATGAATTTACAAATGTTATGTAAACCGGTTAAAAGCAACATTTTCCAACTAAGTAACTTTCACGAGTTTTTCAAAGATGTTACCATCGGGTAACAAAAATACATCAAGACAACTATAACTTTAACGTTTTTAAATTTTACATGATCAAACGATTTCAAAGGGTTAAACAACCCAACCATGTTTATAAAAATAATCCCAACTAAGTTTTATCAAACCCCGTTTTAAAACCTTAGCCATATTTTAACAAGTTTTCACCAGACTCCCAAAAAGATTCAAATTATTTTACTCCGTGACATACCAGATCCGGTCAGGACTCATGGGCCGGGTTTGGGGTGTTACATTTTTGGTATCAGAGCCCAGTTCAAAACTCAACTATGGGGGCCCAAGGCACAAAATGTTTTGTTTTTGTTAGTAGGCCTTATTAGAATGTTTTGGAAAATTGTTTATGGGTTGAACAGCATGGCACCGAGTCTCTGGCACCGATCCGACTTCAAAATAAAACCTTAGACCATTAGCAATCATAAGGCTCTCGATAGTGTCGACTTAGGCAAGATCGTCTTGTCGAATCGTGTACATAGATCTCTATCACACTAGTTAATCAGATTATATGTATGTTATGGGCTAAAAGCCAAAAATGAGGTCAGATGACCAACGTATTACCTGAAAGGGTAGGCAAGGGATGCCAGGTACGTAATTATAGAAACTTCTCTATGTGTATCGGAGTATGTGAAAGTATTTGATCTGTTTGGATAGTATAATGTTCTAATTCTTGCATGTATGTATGCATGGGATGGGATTGATATGATGAAGGGGAAGAAGGTCGCATAGCGATCGGTGGCTTTGCCACATAGGTCACACAGTGATCGGTCTTTATGGCAGGTAGTACAACTATCAAAATACCATAATATATTATTAAGGTCACATGGCGGTCGGTGGCTTCGCCACATAGGTCACATAGTGATCGGTCTTTATGACAGGCAGCACAGATGTCGATATGGTGTGTAGCGGATGGAGGGTTACTTGTAGAAATCCCCACGGTGTGATGGTTGGTACGGGGGTGTGTAGAGGATGGACTCTTAGGTTTGGGAGGGGATATGTTGCATGTAAATATTCTGTTGCCATTGTGTATGGGCCAAGGACCATAATGTGATTGTGGGCCTCAAGGCTTTTATGTGTTTTCGGGATTTACACACTGAGTCTTGGTGAGTCACCTTTTATTTTTCCTAACTTTTCAGATGAGCAGTAGATCGTGGACATGGGAGCCGAGGCGAACTCGAGAGGCCATCAAGTCTTTTATCTTGATAGGCTATTTTTGGTTTTTCTTTACATTTCAATTTTAGGATTATTTTTGTAATAAGGCCTCCATAACTTAGGTTATCGAACTATTTTTTTATGTTACGTCTTATAAACTTATGTTTTCAAAGTCTTAATTATAAAGTGAAAGGAAAACGGGGTTTTCCACCATGTTCAACGCAAATGTTAAAGTTTCTTAAAAAAAATGTCACAACTAATGATTAATCGGTTAAAATAAACTGAGATTTTCAAAACCCTTCAAAGTAAAGTTTTCAACATTCAACCCGTAGCATACCAAATCCGATCATAACGTATGGTTCGGGTTTAGGGTGTTACATTTTGGTATCAGAGCCTAGTTCAAAACTCAGGCTGTGAAATGGGTCCAGTGGTGATTCGTAAAAGTGATTTAAGTTTGAGAAAAATTCGGTTGAGATATGGCCTTCGAGTCTACCGACACTCGATCCACGCAAGTAAGTATTCTAAACTCATTATGTGATATGCATGTTGGGCTTGATGGGCTCTCTAGGGATGTAGGCTAGTATGCTAGAGTTTATGGACTTTAGGTTTAGTATAAACAATTCTTCAAATCTCATAAGACTTAATTTCTAATTAAACATGTCTGTGAACAAGTCACGGGGTTAGGGTGTGGTAACAGCATACACATGTCATGATTGGATCCAGGAGAGCTTGGTATTTAAGCGGCCCTAGCGGCTCACCTCCTCTTATTGGATCCTACAGTGCGTAGTGTTTGTTCACTCTAACCGAGAGGCTTGTTGACGGGCGAAATTTATAACTAAAACCTAAAAGGGACCAACCACCTATTTTGTAAAATTACTTATATTCCTAGTTTTGTAAAATTTTCGAAATACCATGGATTTTAAAAAATTACTGAAATACCCCCGGTTGGCAAAATTATCGAAATACCCTCAGATTACAAAATTACCAAAATACCCCTATTTTGTAAAATCACCAAGATACCCTATTTTGGAAAATTACGAAAATACCCCTGTAGGATAAAATTACGAAAGTACTCCTGGGTAGTGAAATGATAAAAATACCTTTATGTGATGAATGTGAGTTCATGGATGCTACTTGTATGTTGATGTGTGATGGTTGAATGTATGTGGATTCTAGAGCTAGGAAATACAAACTTGAGAACTGAACCTTGTAAATAGAGTTCGAATTTGAAAGAACTACTGTTAAAACTACTTTCCATAAGATTGTTCGTTATTAATCAGTGGAAGAAATTAATAATTCATAAAATTCCCAATCAGATAAACGTGAATCGGTAGAATGAGCACTAGAGGATGTGGTGTGCATGGCCGAGGTAGAGGCGGGATTGCTGTGTCGAAATCGGTAGGGTCTAGTCACGAGTCGAGGAATGATGTGCCAGTGCCACCAGCTGTGGAGGCAGAATTTCAGGATCAGACGGCCGAGATGATGCAGTATCTCAAGCAATGTTGAGGGTGTTAGAGAGGGTTGCTGGGGCAGACATGGGCACAGGAGCCCAAAAATCTGTTTCGGAGCGACTTAGAGCTAATGGGGCAGAAGTGTTTAGGGGAATTTCTGGTATTGCCCCGAGTACAGCTGAGTATTGGTTGGAGGAGGTCGAATGCATAATGGATGATCTGGATTTCACGGAAGAAGAGAAGCTGAAAGGAGTAGTGTCCCTTCTCCGAGACAAAGCTTATCAATGGTGGCTTACGATTAAGGATGGTAGTGTGGCTGACCGCATCACCTAGGATTACTTCAGAATGGCGTTCCAGAGTAAGTACATTGGAACGAGTTATGTGGACGCGCAGCGTAGAACATTTCTGAATCTGGTTCAAGGAAGTAGGTCGGTGGCGGCATATGAAGAGGAATTCTTACGTTTGAGCCATTGTACTTGAGTGATAGTGACCACAGAATATGAATGATGTGTTCGATTTGAAGATGGCCTGAAGGATGATTTATGTGTTTTGATAGCTCCACAACAGGAGAAGGAATTTGTTGTGCTTGTGGAGAAGGCTAAGATAGCTGAGGAGGTAAAGCGAATGGAAAAGCTGAATCGAGATAAAGATAGAAATGAAAGTAAGAGGAAGTTTAGATCGTCAGGAGTAGCTGGGCGTACTCAGAAAAGACCTAGGTCGGATGGGCCGAACCGGGTGGAGAGACCTACTGCTAACCAGACACGGAGGTGTGTTCGCTGTGGTAAATTCTATGTAGGTAAGTGTTAGGCAGGCAGTGGAAAGTGTTTTAGGTGTGGGTCTTTGGACCATTAGATTAGGGACTGTCCACAGCCACGGATCAATATAGGACCCGTAGGGCAGGGAAATGTTCACCATGTAGAAAAGGTCAGCAGCCGCAGAGGGGTCATGGTCCAGCTAGAGATGGTAACAATTTCGATCGGGGCCGTGGAGCACTAGGCCGAGGGGCAAGAAACACTGAAGCGAGACAGTCGGGGTTAGTATGCTGCCAGACGTCGTGAAGAAGGCGACGCACCGGATGTTATAACCGGTATATTTTTAATTTTTGGTTTACCTTACACTGCATTGATTGACATTGGGTCGACACATTCTGTAACATCCTGAATTAGGGGTTGTCTGAAATTTTATTATTTTCATGTGCTTGCTTAAAAAGAAATGAATAATATGCTTACTTGACATGTTCTAGGGTCTAGTCATAACCCCGAGCTAGGCCTGACTTAGGACTGGAAATTTCTTTTTAAGTGCTTAAGAGGAGGGAGCTAGGTGAGATAGGGGATAAGAGAAATTTCGGGAGAGGTTGAACACAAGGAATAAAGTGGCATAGTGGCTTGAGGCGCTAAGGTGCAAGGGAGTGCAAGAAGGAGGACTCATGTTCGAGTCCTGGTGGAAGCACCAGAATGTTTTATTTTTTGCCTTTGGCGTTAAGGCAAAGGGGAGTTAAGGAAGGAGGTTTAAAAGGGATTGTAAGGGGTTTATGTCACGAAATGAGTTAGTAGCGAAGTGGCTTTCATGCGCCACTTAAGGGCTTGGAGGCGACGATTGGGCAGGTCTTGGGTTCGAGTTGCTGGAGTGGCACTTGGGAATTTTTATTTTCTTTTACGTTATGCATAGGGTGATAGGCTAGGAAGGCTTTAAAAAAAGTGGCGAGGATATGGACATGAAATTCGATGTGGAAGAGTGGCATGGAACTTTGTAAGGGGCTGCGACAGTGAGGTCCCATGTTCAAGTAGCATGGGCAGCATTGGATGTTTTTTTTTATGCATGCTGGCGTTAAGGGGGAGTGAGCTAATGGTCTGATTTTGGACTCTTAATTTGATAAGGATAAGCTTAATTTTTGCACTTAATTTTGGCTGGAAGAGTAGTGTTATTAGTTTTGTTTTTCTTTTATTTTGAAGAGGTGGATAGGAGATCAAATAGGAGATAAATCTTGCTTTATTTGAAAGATGGAGGATTATCTCAATAGGAGAGATGGCCGAATGTAGGACTCTTCAGGGCCATCCATATTCGGTTTTGTGTTTAGCAAGGGTGTGCCGAAATTCATTTAGCTAGTTTTCTTCTTTTTCCAATTTGTTGCTGGCCGAATTCTCTTTAGCCACATTACCCAAAAATCTTCGAAAATTCCTTTCTTCTTTTTCTTTCTCTATTAGCCGAACCTCTTCCACTCTTGTTGTCAAATCTTCCCTCTCCCATTAGGCTCACTTGGGCAAATATAAAGATTGGTAAACGTCTCTTCGGATTTCTTTTTCAATTGGTTTGAGAAGGTAAGTGTTTGTCAAACTCTTCTCCCATATTCTCTTGTTCTCTGTCGATTTGGATAAAGGGAAAAGCCGAGATCCGGCATTTATTGATGATTTGGCTAACCACTTTTTGAAACCGATTTCACCTAGGAACTTCGGGATTTTTAAAGCAGTAGACTTGATCCTCCATTCTCTACTAATCGATTTGTTAAGTCTACGATAAGGGATTCTCTTTAGTCTTTCCATTAGATACTTGGAAAAGCTGAAAGCTAATCACTTGTATGGATCTAAGGTTTGGCCGATTGCAAGGAATCCAGTGTGTGGCTTCGGGATTTGTTTGGAAACCAAATCCGTTTAAGGTAAGTGCCGCAAATGAGCCTTGGATATTAGGTTGTTATGGCCGAATAGGCCTATGTCACTAATCTTGTTGTTGGCCGAATATAGGGTCAAAGGATCTAGCACAATAGATCGGATCTTCGGGATCTAGGAATTTCGTTAGTAATAGGTGTGTAACTCTTTACACACTTTATTAGTTAACATTGCTATATTGTGCCTTTTAATCATTGTGGTAGTGATTTGCTTATGGACATGAGCATGGATTCCGGGTAAGTCCCCTATTACGTGATCTAAGATGTATGTTTGTGTATGCCATCATATGCTGTTGAATGCTATGCTATACATAAATGCATGATATATGGGATTATGATATTTGTATGTAAGCATGATGATGGTGGGATTAATGAGAGGAGGGGGATGATCTTTATGGACTGTCACCAGTGGTTTTGACCACAAGATGGGTTGGCCCCATCGGTTTAATTGTGACTTCGGTCACCAAAGGGTTTTGACCACACCATTGATAAATTGTGACTAAGTCCCGTGGTTTGGTACCACCAAAGGGTTTTGACCACATATTGATAAATTGTGACCTATGGTCATCGGTGGTTTTGACCACATGATGGGTTAGCCCCATCACTTGATTTGTGACTCTAGTCACGGTGGTTTTGACCACCGGTGGTTTTGACCACACGGGTAGTTAAAGGAGTACAGATGGTTAGTTGGGTTGCATGTTTGCATGTCTATTAATAATTTGTGTATGAGTTACATTTCTGGGTGGGGGATTTACACACTGAGTCTTGGTGACTCACCCCTTCCCATATTATTTTGCAGATGAGTAGATCGTGGAGATTGAGCCAGAGAGGACTCGAGGCGGCCATGCTTGTTCTTTGGATTTGGATTTATTTAATACAGTTTAAGTTTGTTTATTTACTAAATTCTTATTTTGGGTTGTAATAAGGCCACTAATTATTATTTGGATGTTTATATAGTTGTTTTATTTTACTTATGCTATATTACAAATGAAATTATAAATGTTAAGTGAATCGGATAAAAGTAACATTTTCAAATTAAGTAACTTTTACGAGTTTTCAAAGATGTTACATCGGGTAGCAAAATTCACCAAGTCAACCATGGTTTTGAAAGTTATTTAAATTTTGAATGATCAAATGTTTTCAAAGGTTTTCAACACAACCATGTTTTATCAAACATGTTTTCTTCAGATTTTCACCACACATCAAAATCTTTCAAAATGTTTTTACCCTGTGACATACCAGATCCGATCAGGGCTCATGGGCCGGGTTTGGGGTGTTACATTTTTGGTATCAGAGCCCGGTTCAAAACTTGGCTGTGGGGGGCCCAAGGCCCAAAATGTTTTGTTTATGTTAGTAGGCCTTATTGGAATGTTTTGGGAAACTGTTTATGGCTTGAACAGCATGGCACGGAGTCTCCGGCACCAATCCACCCAGGTAAGTAATTCTATCTATTTTGTGAATATGTGATAGGGGTAGAAGGGTAAATTGTGAACGAGAATATTAGAGTAAGGAATTGTTGAACCACAGGGTTAGCGTACCCCAACAAACAATGCATAAGATTTAATAATTCCTAAACAACCACGTGAGTTGTCACCGAGCAAGGGATGTGGCAATCGTTGTATGCATGTCTAGGATTGATTCGGTGGGAGCACGGTATTTAAGCGATCCCTAGTGACTCACCTCCTACTCACTTGAATCCTACCCAGTGCGTAGTGACGGTTCATCTTAGGCGAGACGACGTGCTCACAAAGCTAAACTTGATAACTAAAACCCGAAAGGGACTAGCCGTTTTGTTTTTGAAGTAATTAAAACCTTGTCTTTAAAAAAATGACCAAAATACCCCTCAGTTTGAAAAATGACCAAAATACCCCTGGCTTATAAACTACCAAAATACCCTCCGTATGAAAAATTTCCAAACAGAAAATTTTCAAAATATCCTTCTTTTGTGAAATCTACTAGAACCAAATTTTGGAAATCTTTTTATATAAATACCCTGACTATAAAAAAATTACTAAAATACCCCTAGTGGTAAAGATTACGAAATTGCCCCTAACCTACAAAATTACCAGAATGACCCTGATTTTCAAAAATTTTGCAACACCATCAACTTGGAAAACAAATTCTCAAAAAGAACCCTCAAAGTTTTGCAACATTTGGGAATACCCCGAAAATTATCAAACTTTACAAAGTTACCCTGGTTTATTACCAAAATACCCCCGAGCTTCAAAATCACCGAAACACCCCTGAGTTTCAAAATTTTTCAAAATACCCAAGGAATTTAAGAGTTCCAAAATACTTTTTGACAAATTATCCGAGAACTTTTATTTTTGAAAAATTACAAAAATACCCCTGTAGGACAATTGACGAAAATACCCCTGGGATAGGAACGGGCAGGAATATCCATTGAGTGAATGTGTATGGGAGATACTAAGGAATGGATGTGTTTTTCTGTGAATTAGGATAGAAAACTTGAACTTTGAATGATCGAAAGAATCCCTATTAAGCTCTCTTCATAAAATTTCTTCGTGGATAACCAGTGAAACAAGTACTAATGCATAAAATTCTTAATCAGTTAAACGTAAGCGAGAATAATGAGTACAAGAGGTCGTGGATGTCTATCGCGTGGTCGCGGTAGAGGTAGGATGACCTTGTCAGAGCCAGCAAGGTCTGGTCATGGGTCTAGAAACGAGATGCCGGATCTGCCGGTGGCGAAAACTGAGTTTCAAGATCAGACCGGTGGTAATGATGTAGTATCCCAAGCTGTACTACGAGTGTTGGAACGGGTTACCAAGGCAGGCGCGAGTGTAGGAGCCCGTAAATCTGGGTTGAACGACTCAAGCCTACGGAGTAGAGGTGTTTAGAGGAGTTTCGAGTGGCACCCAGGTCGTGAGTATTGGTTGAATCAACCGAGAGGATCATGGGTGATCCGGATTTTACAAATGAGGAGAAGTTGAAGGTATCATCTCTCTGCTTGGGATGAGTCATATCGGTGGTGGCTCACCGAAGAGATGGAGCGATGGCGAGGATCTCACATGGGAGTTCTTTAAAATTGCCTACCAAAAGAAGTATATAGGAACTAGCTACGTGGATGCGCAGCGAAAGGCTTTCTTGAACTTGGTTCAGGGTAATAAGACGGTGGCAAAATATGAGGCCGAATTTCTCCGATTGAGTAGGTATGCTCGTGGTATTGTGAGTACCGAGCATGAACGCTGTGTCAGATTTGAAGATGGGCTGAGAGATGAGTTGAGGATGATGATAGCTCCACAACAGGAACGGGAGTTCGCTGTCCTAGTAGAGAAGTCTAAGGTTACTGAAAAGGTAAGACAGTCAGTTAGGCGGAATCAGGATAGGAGTTGGAATAAGAGGAGCTCCGGATCTTCAAAGTTTTCTAGTAATCAGCAGAAGAAGACGAGGTATGGTGGGTCGAATCAAGTTGTTAGGCCTATTGCTGCTAATCCTCAATGGCCGCCACGGTGTGCTCGGTGTGGAAAATCTCACACGGGAGAGTGTTGGAATGGTAATCGGGGATGTTTCGAATGTGGGTCCATGGAGCATCGAGTTAGAGATTATCCGAAAAAGGTAGCTAGGCTAAGATCGAAGGTCAGGATCGTGCACCGAATAGGAGGGATAACCAATAGCCACCGAGAGGTCATGGTGCAGGAAGAGGAGGTAATGGTGCTGGCAGAGGTCATGGGGCACCGAGGGGAGGTACTGGTGGTACTGAGGCTAGGCAACTGGTTTGGTCTATGCTGAGGCGTCGGGAGGAGAACGACGGCCTTGACGGACGTCATAACCGATATGTTTTTGATCTTTGGTGTACCCTATAGTACCTTAATTGACATTAGCTCAACCCATTCATACATTGCTAGTAGCGTAGTGGAAACTCTGCACTTAGACTCTGAGCTTACTTCTAGGAAGATGACTGTATTGAGCCCTTTAGGTCACTCTATAGAAGTAAGTAGACTCTATAGGAACGTACCCCTAGAACTTCAATGGGTCGTGTTCTTGGCTGACTTGATGGAACTACTGTTTCGAGAGTTTGATCTAATCCTCGGGATAGATTGGCTAGTAAAGTATCAGGCTAGCCTGGATTGCGCGGCTAAGCGCATGGTGTTAAAGACCATGGAAGGAGAAGAGGTGGTAATGATAGGTAAAAGGAGAGATTACCTATCTAATCTGGTTTCTGTATTGAAGGCAAAAAAGATGGTTAGGAAAGGTTGTGAAGCATATGTGGTGCATGTCTGTGCTTTGGAAGGTAAGGGTGCAGCTGTGAGAGATGTCCGGACCGTAAGGGATTATGTAAATGTGTTTCGGAGGAACTTTCGGGTCTACCTCTGAACCGTGAGGTTGAATTTGGTATAGACTTATTACCCGAAACCGCGCCAGTATCTATAGCTCCATATCGGATGGCACCGAAAGAATTGGTTGAGTTAAAGGCACAGATCCAGGAATTGTTGGATAGAGGGTTCATCTGACCAAGTGTATCACCTTGGGGAGCTCCAGTGCTTTTTGTCAAGAAGAAGGATGGAACGATGAGGATGTGTATAGACTATCGACAATTGAACAAATTGACAATAAACAACCGGTATCCTTTGCCCAGGATCGATGATTTGTTCAATCAACTCAAAGGTGCATCGGTGTTCTCTAAGATTGACCTTAGGTCAGGGTACCATCAGCTTAAGGTGAAGGAGGCTGATGTCCATAAGACGACATTCTATACTCGGTATGGACACTACGAGTTTCTGGTAATGCCTTATGGTTTGATGAATGCACCAGCTGCGTTTATAGACATGATGAACTGGGTTTTCCAACCCTATCTAGATCAGTTCGTCGTGGTATTCATAGATGACATTTTGGTGTACTCGAAGTCTGAGGAGGAGCATGACGCACATCTTCATGTGGTTCTACAAGTTCTAAGGGAGAAATAGTTGTACGCCAAATTCAGCAAGTGTGAGTTTTGGCTTAAGGAGGTAACCTTTCTAGGGCATGTTGTTTCAGCCGAGGGAATCAGGGTGGATCCCCGTAAGATTGAGGCGGTATTGGAATGGAAACCACCAAAGCCAGTTACGAAAATCTGAAGTTTTCTGGGGTTGGCAGGATATTATAGGAGATTCGTGGAAAATTTCTCCTTAATTGCAGCACCATTGACTAAACTACTGAGGAAAAGAGTTCCATTTGTATGATCTGAGAAGCAGCAAGAGAGTTTCGACAAGCTGAAGAGGATTTTGACAGAAGCACCAGTCTTAATCAGCCTGAGGCAGGAAAGGAATTCACTGTGTATTGTGATGCATCGCATACTAGTTTAGGGTGTGTGTTGATGCAAGAAGGGAAGGTGGTTGCTTATGCCTCATGGCAGTTGAGGTCTCACAAAGCTAACTACCCGACACATGATTTAGAATTGGCCGCTGTGGTTTTCACCGTGAAGATTTAGAGGCACTATCTGTATGGGGAGAAGTCGGTAGTGTACACAGATCACAAAAGTCTAAAGTTCCTTTTGACTCAGAAAGATTTAAATCTGAGGCAGCGAAGGTGGGTTGAGTTGTTGAAAGACTACGACTGCTCAATCGAATACCATCCGAGTAATGCTAATGTGGTAGCCGATGCATTGAGCCGAAAGGTGGTAGCGAATTTGCGAGCAATGTTTACTCACCTAAGTCTCTATGAGGATGGGAGACTTTTGGCAGAGTTGCAAGTGAAGCCGTCTTGGATTGATGAGGTCAAGGAAAGGCAGATGACCGACAAAGCTTTGAGTACTTGGAGGTTGCAAGTATAGAATGGTGAGGCCGAAGGGTTCAGCTTGGGTAGTGATGGAGTGTTGTACTTTCAGGGGAGAGTATGTATGCCTAAGGACGACGATTTGAGGCAGCGAATCCTTAAAGAAGCTCATAGCAGTCCGTACGCTATGCATCCAAGAAACAGCAAGATGTATCGGGATTTAAGGGAGCAGTTTTGGTGGCGGGTCTTAAACGGAAGTAACCGAAGTTAGTGGGCAAGTGTCGACATGCCGACAAATTAAGATGAGCATCAATTGCCATCGAGTACATTACGACCGAGAAAGATCCCACAGTGGAAGTGGGAGGAGATTACTATGGATTTCGTAAGTGGGCTTCCCCTTAAGCCCAGTAAGAAAGATGCAGTTTGGGTGATAGTAGACCGGTTGACTAAGTTGGCCCATTTCATACCGATAAGGGTTGACTACTCACTGTAAAGGTTAGCCAAGCTATATATAGTAGAGATTGTGCGGTTACATAGAGTACCTGTGTCCATTATCTCATATCGAGATCCCCGGTTCACGTCGAGATTTTGGAAGGCCTTACATCAGGAGTTAGGCACGAAGTTGAATTTCAGCACGATTTTTCATCCGCAGTCTGATGGACAATCTGAGAGGGTAATCCAAGTATTGGAAGATATGTTAAGGGGTTGTGTTTTGAACTTCCGTAGTAGTTGGGAGGAGTACCTACCTTTGGCAGAATTCGCTTATAACAATAGTTACCAAGCGAGTATTCAGATGGCACCGTATGAGGCACTGTATGGTCGAAATGCCATACTCCTACATGTTGGATGGAACTAGGAGAGCGACAGATGTTTGGTCCAGAGTTAGTGGTGGAGACGGAGGATAAGGCTAGAGTAATTCGGGCTCGTCTCAAGGAGGCGTCGGACAGTCAGAAATCCTACACCGATCTTAAGCGCAGAGAGGTTGAATATGCAGTGGGTGATAAGGTCTTCTTAAAGGTATCACCTTGGAAGAAGGTGCTGAGGTTTGGCCGGAAGGGCAAGCTAAGCCCTAGATTCATCGGACCCTACACGGTATTGAAACGTGTGGGACCGGTAGCTTACCAGCTTGAGTTGCCGGTAGAATTGAGCCAGATCCATTATGTTTTCCATGTTTTGATGCTGAGGCGCTATCGATCAGATCCATCACACGTAGTGCCGGTTGTGGAAATGGAGGTGAACTCAGACTTGTCTTTTGAGGAGGAGCCAGTACAAATCTTGGATCGAGATGTCAAAGTTCTGCGAAGGAAGTCCGTGCATTCGGTGAAAGTGTTATGGCGAAACCATTGTATGGAGGAGGCCACATAGGAACCCGAGGATGTGATGCGACAGCAATACCCCCAACTTTTCTGATCCAGGTAATTTTGAGGCCGAAATTATTTTTAAGGGGGTAGAATTGCAACATCCTGAATTAGGGGTTGTCTAAAATTTTATTATTTTCATGTCCTTGCTTGAAAAGAAATGAATACTGTGCTTACTTGACATGTTCTAGGGTCTAGTCATAACCCCGAGCTAGGCCTGACTTAGGACTGAAAATTTCTTTTTAAGTGCTTAAGAGTAGGGAGCTAGGTGAGATAGGGGATAAGAGAAATTTCGGGAGAGGTTGGACACAAGGAATAAAGTGGCATAGTGGCTTGAGGCGCTAAGGTGCAAGGGAGTGCAAGAGGGAGGACTCATGTTCGAGTCCTGGTGGAAGCGCCAGAATGTTTTATTTTTTTCCTTTGGCGTTAAGGCAAAAGGGAGTTAAGGAAAGAGCATTTAAAAGGGATTGTAAGGGGTTTATGTCACGAAATGAGTCAGTAGCGAAGTGGCTTTCATGTGCCACTTAAGGGCTTGGAGGTGACAATTGGGCAGGTCTTGGGTTCGAGTTGCTAGAGTGGCGCTTGGGAATTTTTATTTTCTTTTGCGTTATGTATAGGGTGATGGGCTAGGAAGGCTTTAAAAATAAGTGGCGAGGATATGGACATGAAAGTCGATGTGGAAGAGTGGCATGGAACGTTGTAAGGGGCTGCAGCAGTGAGGTCCCATGTTCGAGTAGCATGGGCAGCGTTGGATGGTTTTTTTATGCATGCTGGCGTTAGGGGGGAGTGAGCTAATGGTCTGATTTTGGACTCTTAATTTGATAAGGATAAGCTTAATTTTTGCACTTAATTTTAGCTGGAAGAGTAGTGTTATTAGTTTTGTTTTTCTTTTATTTTGAAGAGGTGGATAGGAGATCAAATAGGAGATAAATCTTGCTTTATTTGAAAGATGGAGGATTATCTCAATAGGAGAGATGGCCGAATGTAGGACTCTTCAGGACCATCCATATTCAGTTTTGTGTTTAGCAAGGGTGTGCCGAAATTTATTTAGCTAGTTTCTCTTCTTTTTCCAATTTGTTGCTGGCCGAATTCTCTCTAGCCACATTGCCCAAAAATCTTCGAAAATTCCTTTCTTCTTTTTCTTTCTCTATTAGCCGAACCTTTTCCACTCTTGTTGCCAAAATCTTCCCTCTCCCATTAGACTCACTTGGCCGAATATAAATATTGGTATACGTCTCTTCGGATTTCTTTTTCAATCGGTTTGAGAAGGTAAGTGTTTGTCGAAACTCTTCTCCCATATTCTCTTGTTCTCTATCGATTTGGATGAAGGGAAAAGTCGAGGTCCGGCATTTATTGATGATTTGGCTAATCACTTTTTGAAACTGATTTCACCTAGGAACTTCGGGATTTTTAAAGCAGTAGATCTGATCCTCCATTCTCTGCTAATCGATTTGGTAAGTCTACGGTAAGGGATTCTCTTTAGTCTTTCCATTAGATACTTGGAAAAATCGAAAGCTAATCACTTGTATGGATCTAAGGTTTGGTCGATTGCAAGGAATCCAGTGTGTGGCTTCGGGATTTTTTTGGAAACCAAATTCGTTTAAGGCAAGTGCCGCAAATGAGCCTTGGTTATTAGGTTGTTATGGCCGAATAGGCCTATGTCACTAATCTTGTTGCTGGCTGAATATAGGGTCAAAGGATCTAGCACAGTAGATCGGATCTTCGGGATTTAGGAATTTCGTTAGTAACAGGTGTGTAAAACTCTTTACACACTTTATTAGTTAACATTGCTATATTGTGCCTTTTAATCATTGTGGTAGTGATTTGCTTGTGGACATGAGCATGGATTCCGGGTAAGTCCCCTATTACGTGATCTAAGATGTATGTTTGTGTATGCCATCATATGCTGTTGAATGCTATGCTATACATAAATGCATGATATATGGGATTATGATATTTGTATGTAAGCATGATGATGGTGGGATTAATGAGAGGAGGGGGATGACCTTTATGGACTGTCACCAGTGGTTTTGACCACAAGATGGGTTGGCCCCATCAGTTTAATTGTGACTTCGATCACCAGTGGTTTTGACCACACCGTTGATAAATTGTGACTAAGTTCTAGTGGTTTGGTACCACCAGTGGTTTTGACCACATATTGATAAATTGTGACCTATGGTCATTAGTGGTTTTGACCACACGATGGGTTGGCCCCATCACTTGATTTGTGACTCTAGTCACTAGTGGTTTTGACCACCAGTGGTTTTGACCACACGGGCTAGTTAAAGGAGTACGGATGGTTAGTTGGGTTGCATGTTTGCATGTCTATTAATAATTTGTGTATGAGTTACATTTCCAGGTGGGGGATTTACACACTGAGTCTTGGTGACTCACCCCTTCCCATATTATTTTATAGATGAGTAGATCGCGGAGATGGAGCCGAAGAGGACTCGAGGCGGCCATTCTTGTTCCTTGGATTTGGATTTATTTAATACAGTTTAAGTTTGTTTATTTATTAAATTCTTATTTTGGGTTGTAATAAGGCCGCTAATTATTATTTGGATGTTTATATAGTTGTTTTATTTTACTTATACTATATTACAAATGAAATTATAAATGTTAAGTGAATCGGATAAAAGTAACATTTTCAAATTAAGTAACTTCTACGAGTTTTCAAAGATGTTACCATCGGGTAGCAAAATTCACCAAGTCAACCATGGTTTTGAAAGTTCTTTAAATTTTGAATGATCAAATGTTTTCAAAGGTTTTCAACACAACCATGTTTATAAAAATCAAACCCTCCTGAGTTTTATCAAACATTGTTTTATAACCCTAACATGTTTTCTTCAGATTTTCACCACACATCAAAATCTTTTAAAATGTTTTTACCCTGTGACATACCAGATCCGGTCAGGGCTCATGGGCCGGGTTTGGGGTGTTACACATTCATATATTGCTAGTAGTGTGTCTGAACTTTAAGTTTAGATTTTGAGATTACCCCTAGGTCGATGACTGTAATTAGCCCATTGGGACAATCTGTGGTAGTAGATAAACTCTATCGGAGGTACCTTAGAGGTTCGTGGAATAGTTTTCCGATGATCCGATGGAATTACCGCTGGGGGAGTTTGATTTAATTTTAGGCATGGATTGGCTGGTGAAGTACCAAGCTAATGTAGATTGTGCAGCCAAGCGTATGGTGTTAAAAACCCCCAAAAGTGGTGAAGTGTTAGTGATAGATGAAAGGAGGAACTATTTGTCGAATGTGGTGGCTGCCCTAAGAGCAGAAAGGATGGTGAAAAAAGGATGCGAGGCGGTATTAATGTTTGTTCGGGCTTTGGAAGCCAAGGACCTAACTATTGGGGACATAGGACGGTGAAGAAATTTCCTAATGTTTTCCCAGAAGAGCTTCCAGGATTACCTCTAGATCGTGAAGTGGAGTTTGGTATCGATCTTCTTGCGGGAGCAGCACCAGTGTCTATCGCTCCATATAGGATGGCGCCAAAGGAGTTGGTAGAGTTGAAAGCACAAATACAAGAGTTGTTAGATAAAGGATTTATTTGACCAAGTGTGTCGCCTTAGGGAGCGCCGGTGTTATTTGTTAAGAAGAAGGATGGATCAATGCGTATGTGCATTGATTACCGTCAGCTGAACAAGTTGACTATCAAGAACAAGTATCCGTTGCCAAGGATTGATGACTTGTTCGATCAACTGAAAGGGGCGTCAGTGTTCTCAAAGATAGATTTGAGATCAGGATACGATCATCTTAAGGTTAAAGAATCAAATATTCATAAGATAGCTTTCAGGACCTGTTATGGCCATTACGAATTTTTGGTAATGCCATTTGGGTTGACTAACGCACCAGCGGCGTTTATGGATTTGATGAATCGAGTGTTCCAACCCTACTTAGATCGGTTTGTCGTGGTATTTATGGATGATATCTTGGTTTACTCCAGATCGGAAGAGGAGCATGATTCGCATCTGCGAGTGGTTTTGCAGATTTTGAGGGAGAAGCAGTTGTATGCCAAATCCAACAAGTGCGAATTTTGGCTAAGTGAAGTTACTTTTCTAGGCCATATTGTGTCGGCAGAGGGGATTAAGGTTGACCCTCGAAAAATTGAAGCGGTTTTGGATTGGAAGCCGCCTAGGTCTATGGCAGAAATTTAGAGTTTTCTTGGTCTGGTCGGGTACTATCGAAGGTTTGTTGAAGGATTTTCTTCAATCATAGCACCATTGACTAAGTTATTACGAAAAGGAGTTTCATTTATTTAGTCTAGTAAGAAGCAAGAGAATTTCGAGAAGTTGAAAATGAATTTGACGGAGGCTCCGGAATTGATTCAAGCGGAGGCTGAAAAGGAATTTGTGATTTACTGTGATGCGTTACACACAGACTAGGATGCGTGTTGATGCAAGATGGAAAGGTTGTTGTATATACATCTCTGGAAGTTAAGACCACACGAAGCAAATTATCCCACCCATGATTTGGAGTTGGCGGTGGTGGTTTTTACTTTAAAGATTTGGAGACATTATCTGATGGGAGAAATCTATTATTTATACAGATCATAAAAGCCTAAAATACCTTTTAACCCAGAAGGAGTTGAATTTAAGACAGAGGAGGTGGATCGAGTTGTTAAAGGATTATGAATGCTCGATCGAGTACCATCCGGGTAAAGCTAATGTGGTAGCGGATGCCTTAAGTCGTAAAGTAATCTCTAACTTGAGGGCAATGTTTGCTCACCTTAGTCTGTATGATGATGGGAGCTTATTGGCTGAACTTCAAGTGAAACCCTCTTGGGTCAGTCAGGTTAAGGAGAAGTAGCAGACCGATGAGTTGCTAAAGGAGAAGTTTCATGTAGGATCAAGTGATGGATCGACGGACTTCATTATGAATGAGGAAGGAGTGTTATGTTTTCAAGGGAGAGTTTGCATGCCAAAAGTCTGAAATTGAGGCATAGGATTTTGCAAGAAGTGCATGGAAGTTCATACATTATGCACCCCGAAGGAGTAATATGTATCGGGATTTGCGAGATCAGTTCTGGTGGCCGGGCTTGAAGCGTGAGGTAACTGAATTGGTGAGTAAGTGTTTAACCTATCAGCAGGTAAAGGTGGAGCATCAGTTACCATCAGGGTTGTTGCAGCCAGTGAAGATTCCACAATGGAAGTGGGAAAGGATCACAATGGACTTTGTTAGTGGGTTACCCCTCACGCCTACTAAGAAAGATTCAGTCTGGGTGATTGTTGATTACTTGATGAAATCTGCTCATTTCATACCAGTACGGGTCGATTACTCTCTGAAGAAGCTGGCTAGGTTATATATAGCAGAGGTAGTGAGGTTGCATGGGGTACCAGTATCAATCATATCGAACAGGGACCCAAGGTTCACGTCGTGATTCTAAAAGGCTTTGCATCAAGCGTTGGGTACGAAGTTGGATTTCAGTATAGCGTTTCATCCTTAGACAGATGGGCAGTTTGAGCGGGTAATTCAGATCTTGGAGGACATGTGAAGGGGATGTGTCATTGATTTCGGAGGTAGTTGGAAGAGTTTTTACCGTTGGCGGAGTTTGCTTACAACAACAGCTACCAGTCTAGTATTCAGATGGCACCCTATGAAGCATTGTACGGGCGAAAGTGTCGTACTCTTACCTGTTGGACGGAATTAGGGAAACGTCAAATTTTGGGTCCGAAATTAGTTACCGAGACAGAAGAGAAGGTTGAGTTAATTCAAGCTCGACTAAAGGAAGCGTCGGACCGACAGAAGTCCTATGTAGACTTGAAGCGTAAGGACATAGAGTTTGCAGTGGGTGACAAGGTGTTCTTAAAGGTGTCGCCATGGAAGAAAGTGCTGAGGTTTGGACGGAAGGGTAAATTGAGTCCCAAATTTATCGGACCTTATCGGGTGTTGAAACGAGTGGGGTCGGTAGCCTATCAGCTAGAGCTACCTTCTGAGCTAAGCCAGATTCACAATGTATTCCACGATTCTATGTTGAGACGATATCATTCAGATCCGTTTCATGTGGTGCCTGTGGAGGAAATTGAGGTAAGACCTGACCTATCCTTTGAAGAGAAACCATTGGAAATCTTGGATCGTGATGTTAAAGTGTTGCGAAGGAAGACATTCTGTTGGTTAAGGTTATATGGCAGAATAACAGTTCTGAAGAGGCTACATGGGAACAAGAGGAGACGATGCGGCAGTAGTACCCGCATCTATTCTGATCAGGTAATTTCAAGGCTGAAATTTCTTTAAGGGGTAGAAGCGTAACATCCCCGAATTAATGGGCCTATGCGTTTAATGTGTGGTTATGTGTAATGTGTGAATTAGAGTGTTAGGGGTCCAGATTAGGCTCAGGATAGGGCCAAGGCCTTGGTTAAATTTTTTTTTTTGGACACTATAGGGTTTAAAAGATGGTATCTGTGGTTTAAATTACAAAATAGGCTTCTGGCCAAGTAGCAAGGGGCGCTGCAAAGGAAATATAAGGTGGCGTCATTAGCAGGTGAAGAGGCAAGTTATGGTCGCTTGGAGCCCATGTATTTGGGCCATTTTCGGCACTTAAAGAAGGAGCAAGTGGGACGGCAATAAGGCTTAAAATTAGAAGGGATTAAATGACTTAGATAATGTGGGTAATGTGTTGATAAAGGAAGGAAGAGGTGATGTTATTTAGGCCTCTTTTGGAGGTATGAATGGATAAAGATAAGGGAGAAAGAATAGGAGTTATCTGCTCAACAGCTAGTGGTGGCCGAATTTCCATCTCTTGTAGGGGGAAGAAATTGGTTTCAATATGCCAGAGGGGTGCCAAAATTTCCCTCATTAATTGATTAGTTTTTAGTTCAAGGAAGGGGCATTTTTAGCTTTTGAGAGGTAGGTGCCGAAATTCTCTTTAATTAGGGGGGATATCTCTTTAATTCCGGCATTTAAACCCCATTATCTTAATCTTTTCTCTCATTCTTTGTTCTCTTCTACAAGCCGAAACCCCAGTCAATCTCTACAATTTTTTTTTTGAATTCTTCAGAAGCAGAAATGTAACACCCCAAACTCGGCCTAGAAGTTAGGCCCAAATTTGGCGTGTCACATTGGGGTGCTTTTCGAGAAACCATGGTTCCATTTGAAAACCTTTCTTGATATTAAAACTAAAGTCCCGCTTATGCTTGTTCATTATTAATCGACATTTATTAAAAAGTTATTACAAAAAAACTTTGTTGGTTGCGAAACTTACTTAAAATGACCGACTTATGAAAACGTGATGTTTACGATCTATTTACTGGCGTAGTATTTTGAAAGCGAGATATTATTTTGGAAAATCTGTGATACAAAGTTTAGCGATTTAAGACATAATAAACTAAAATCCAAAACTAAAACCGAATTTAAGAGAGGCCTTATTACAAAATATTAACCCAAGTTAAAAATAAGTAAAATACTAGAGTCCAAAACTGCTTGTAGTGTGGCCACCTCCGAGTCCTCCAACACGTTGAACTGCTTACTGAGGATTACTTGAGAAAAAATATTAAAAAGAGGGTGTGAGTTTACGAAATCTCAGTGTGCATAACTCTCATCAATAAGAACATGAATGACAACAGTTCGGGCCGAAGCCCATTTCAGTAACGGTGGCAATTGGGCCTTAGCCCATAAAAGCCTTAGTTGGGCCTTAACCCATAAATGTCACAAATCATATTTATCTGGGCCTGAGCCCATCTCAAATAAAACCACATATGCAATGCATTAATGCCCATACCAACCCTACACTTTGTCTCCTGTCCAACCCTGCACTCCTGTGGGGATTTAATCGACCCACCCATCCCTACACTCCATATGTAGTACCGGTTCTTGCACTAACTTATCGGTCAAAGATAGTCGCTCGGTGGTCGAAGCCTTGATGGATCCACAGTCGTCAAGCGACCATGCGATCCTATCTGCACTTCCCCTTTCGAATAATCCCATCCCCATGCAACATAATAACACATGAATGCAACATACAATAATAATCATACAATAACAATCATAAATCACATACAAGAATAATCATATAACATGTGGGGGCGTTTTCATCATTTTTGCCCTCTAGGGGCATATCGGTCATGTTACCCACGAGGGTATTTTCATAATTTACCTACCAAGGGTATTTTCGTAATTTACCTAGTAAGGGTATTTTCGTAATTTACCTACCAAGGGTATTTTCGTAATTTACCCACCAATGGTATTTCAATAATTTTCCAACCTAGGGGTATTTCGATAATTTTGCAAACCAAGGGTATTTTGGTAATTTTGTAATTTAGGGGTATTTCAATAATTTTGCAAACCAGGGGTATTTCGATAATTTTGCAAATTAGAGGTATTTTGGTAATTTTACAGATTAGGTATTTCGGTAATTTTATAAACCAGGGGTATTTTGGTAATTTTACAAATCAAGGGTATTTCAGTAATTTCACATTTGGTAATTTTACAAATCGAGGGTATTTCGATAATTTCACAAATCGGGGTATTTTGGTAATTTCGCAAATTAAGGGTATTTCAGTAATTTCACAAATCGGGGTATTTTGGTAATTTCGCAAATTAAGGGTATTTCAGTAATTTCACAAACTGGGGGTATTTTGATAATTTCACAAATCGAGGGTATTTCGGTAGTTTTACAAATTGGGGGTATTTTGGTAATTTCGTAAATCAAGGGTATTTAGTAATTTCACAAACTGGGGGTATTTTGGTAATTTCACAAATCGAGGGTATTTAGGTAATTTCACAAACTGGGGGTATTTTGGTAATTTCACAAATCAAGGTATTTCGGTAATTTTACAAACTGAGGGTATTTTGGTAATTTCACAAATCGAGGGTACTTCGGTCCCTTTCGGGTTTTAGCTATGAACTTTGGCCCATCAACAAGTCCTCGTGGCTAAAGTGAACAGACACTACGCACCAAGTAGGATTCCAGAAAAGAGGAGGTGGGCCACTAGGGCCGCTTAAATACCAAGCTCTCCCTGGATCCAATCCTAGACATGCATACGCCCGTTGCCACACTCCAATTCTGCGACTTGTTCACAGACATGTTTAATTAAAATTAAGTCTTATGGAATTTAAGAGTTGTTCAAACTAGACCGAAGGTCCATAAATCCTAACATACATGTCTACGTTCCCATAAGCCCATCAAACCCAAATCACTCCCTTACGGCCCATTAGGCCCAAAACAAATCCAATTCATGTATTATGCATGACTAATTCAATTTGTATAACCAACCAAACCATTTCATCAAACTTAGCCTCAGGGCCCACCGGGCCCATTTAGCCACTTTCGACTTTTCGACTTTTCGGCATTGCCGATATCGTGTGTGTAGTGTTTGTACACACTTGGTAACCTCGCGTGTTGTAAACCCCATAGTCACGAACCTACAATCGACATCACCTAGCGATTAATCATAACTTAATATACACTTATCAGAAACTGAAACCTCACCGTAACCTTACCGTGTACCTCACGTTCTAGTAGCCCTTCCTTCGCTACTATTGGCGATTATCCTCTAGGTTTGCACCCAAACTCCCACTAAGGTATATTAACTCTCCTCATAGAATGCTCTATATATAGCTAGCTTCTCACCTTCCTTCTTTGTATCTTACCGATGTGGGATCCCTCCGTTAGCAGAGTTTAAATCCAACTCAAACTCTTCTCATCCAATCTGCAAAATAAATACTCCCTTGCTTGTCATGAGATTTGAACCCAAGCTCCCTTGTACCCTTAATGACGCCTTTCCACTAGACCATTCACTTTCTTGTTTCTAAAATCATGCGCAACTAAATATAACCCTATAGCAAAATTCTAGAGTCCATTTAAAAAGAAAACTAAAATGCAAGCACCAAGACTTGAACCTTGGACCTCCTTCCTTCCTCTATGGCATCACCCCTCGCTCCTTAAGTGGTGTCACTTTGCCACTACACCACACACTCCACTTGTCATTTTTCCCCACATTTTATTTTTAAAGCCTACGTACCAACTCCCAGGGTTTTTTCCACCTAAAACCAAAATTTTCCTAAAGTCAAAGTTTAACCCCGGGACTTCATAGAAGCCCCCTAACCTTCCAAAATCACTCACCTGCTAGATCCAACTTGCACTAATGCCGTTCTCTTGTTCTCAAAAATTTTTAAACGCACCTACGCCTAAGGCCCATTGGGCCCAATTCTTCTAGGCCCAATTTCAGGATGTTACAAATATACCCTTCTTAAAGAAATTTCGTCCTCGAAATTTCCAACTATCACAAATCTACCCTTCTTAAAGAAATTTCATCCTCGAAATTTCCAACTATCTCATAGCTGCACAATACCGGATATACCACTACGCTTCTGCTGCTTACTCTAGTCCTAATTATCTGAATTACAAATCTTATGAATTTAGCTCATAGTTCTAATAATTAAACAAATGTTTTATGGAAGTAGTAGTTAAGAGTTGTTTTCAAAATTGCCAGCTCACTATAGTTTTTAGTCTCCTACAGGCCTCAGTATAGTCTATCATCTAAAGTAAGCCCAATATCTACCTAGAGCAGGCCAATATCTACCTAGAGCAGTAACAATTTAAAACAGATAAGAGAACTTACTAGGTCCGACGCTGGAGACTCGGTGTGCCACACAAAAACCTTTCAAAACTACTTAAAAATCATTTGTAAACATCTTTAAAATAAACACTAAAATCCATCTTACAGCTTGAGTTTTACAACCTAGGCTCTGATACTACTAAATGTAACACCCCAAACTAGGCCTAGAAGTTAGGCCCGAATTTGGCGTGTCACATTGGGGTGCTTTTCGAGAAACCATGGTTCTATTTGAAAACTTTTCTTGATATTCGAAACTAAAGTCCCAGTTTGCGTTTGTTCATTATTAATCGACATTTATTAAAAAGTTATTACCAAAAAAACTTTGTTAGTTGTGAGAACTTAATTAGAATGACTGACTTATGAAAACGTGATGTTTACGACTTATTGGCAAAAGCTTAGTATTTTGAAAGTAGATATTATTTTGGAAAATCGTGATACAAAGTTTAGCAGATTTAAGACATAATAAACTAAAAATCCAAAACTAAAACCAGAATTTAAGAGAGGCCTTATTACAAAATATTAACCCAAGTTAAAAATAAGTAAAATAATAGAGTCCAAAACTGCTCGTAGTGTGGCCACCTCCGAGTCTTCCAAAGACGTCGAACCGCCATCGAGGATTACTTGAGAAAAAATATTAAAAAGAGGGTGTGAGTTTACGAAAACTCAGTGTGCATAACCCTCATCAATAAGAACATGAATCACCATAGTTCGGGCCAAAGCCCATTTCAATAACGATGGAATTGGGCCTTAGCCCATAAAAGCCTTAGTTGGGCCTTAACCCATAAATGTCACAAATCATATTTATCTAGGCCTGAGCCCATCTCAAATAAAACCACATATGCAATGCATTAATGCCCATACCAACCCTACACTCCGTCTCCTGTCCAACCCTGCACTCCTATAGGGATTTAATCGACCCACCCATCCCTACACTCCTTATGTAGCACCGGTTGTGGCACTAACTTATCGGTGCAGCATAGCTGCTCGGTGGCTAAAAGCCTTCAGTGGATCCACAGTCGTCAAGCGACCATGCGATCCTATCTGCACTTCCTCTTTCGAATAATCCCATCCCCATGCAACATAATAACACATGGATGCAACATACAATAATAATCATATGATAACAATCATAAATCACTTACAAGAATAACCATATAATATGTGGGGGCATTTTTGACAACTAAGGCGACACGAGGTTAACTACCCGATGCATGACTTGGAATTGGCAGCAGTGGTCTTTACTCTTAAAGTGTGGAGGCACTACTTATATGGAGAAAACTCCGTAATCTACACAGACCACAAAAGCCTCAAGTATCTACTAACTCAGAAAGAGCTGAACCTGAGAGAGCGAAGGTGGGTGGAATTATTGAAAGACTACAATTGTTCCATAGAGTATCACCCGAGCAAGGCGAATGTAGTGGCAGATGCCCTAAGTCGAAAGGTAGTGTCAGATCTGAGGGCAATGTTTACACATCTTAGCTTGTATGAAGATGAAAGTTTGCTGGCAGAATTGCAAGTTAAGCCGACGTGGTTGAATGAGGTGAAAGAGAGTCAGTTGGCGGATGATGATCTAAGTACTAAGCTACGGCAAGTACAAAGTGGGGAGTTGAAGGAGTATGGTGTTAACGATGATGGAGTATTGTGTTTTAAGGGTAAAGTCTGTATGCCAAAGAATGAGGAGTTAAGGCAGAGGATTCTTCAGGAATCGATGGTAGCCCCTATGCTATGCATCCTGGAGGTAGTAAGCTGTACAGAGACTTAAGGGAACAGTTTTGGTGGCCTGGTCTTAAGCGGGAAGTTACGGAATTTGTAGGGAAGTGCTTAACGTGTCAGCAAGTTAAGGCTGAACACCAAGTTCCGCCACGGTTGCTTCAGCCAATACAAATTCCGCAGTGGAAGTGGGAAGGAATTACCATGGACTTCGTTAGTGGGCTTCCCCTTACGCCTACTAAGAAGGACTCGGTATGGGTGATAGTGGATCGGTTGACAAAGTCTGCGTATTTTATCCCAATGTGGGTTGACTATTCTCTGCAAAAGTTAGTAAAGTTGTATGTAGCTGAGATCGTAAGGTTGCATTGAGTGCCGATGTCGATTATCTCAGATAGGGATCCAAGGTTTACGTCTTAATTTTAGAAAGCTCTACATTAGGCTTTAGGCACCCGATTGGACTTCAGTACGGCTTTTCATCCACAGTCAGACGGGCAGTCTGAGCGAGTGATCCAAGTTTTAGAGGATATGCTGAGGGGCTGTGTGATAGACTTCAAAGGAAGTTGGGAAGAATATTTGCCTCTAGCAGAATTTACGTACAATAATAGCTATCAGACAAGTATACAGATGGCACCGTACGAAGTACTGTATGGATGGAAGTGTCGCACTCCTACTTGTTGGACAGAATTAGGAGAACGTCAGATTTTGAGTCTGAAAATTGTGGCAGAATCGGAGGAAAAGGTTAAGGTAATTCGGGCACGATTAAAGGAGGAATCTGCCAGTAGAAGTCGTAGCGGATCTCAAACGGAAGGAAATAGAATTTGATGTGGGACATCAAGTGTTTCTTAAAGTGTCGCCTTGGAAGAAGGTGATGAGATTTGGTCGAAAAGGGAAGCTAAGTCCCAGGTTTATAGAACCTTATTGGATATTAAAACGAGTTGGGCCAGTGGCGTATCAGTTGGAGTTACCTTCAGAATTGCAGCAGATGCACGACGCATTCCATGTCTCGATGCTACGTCGATACCATGTAGTTTCGGTTGAAGAGGTGGAGCTAAGACCAGATTTGTCCTATGAGGAAGATCCAATTCAGATTCTAGAACGTGATGTGAAGGTGCTTCGGAGGAAGTTGGTCCCTCTGGTCAAGGTGTTATGGCGTAACCATGGATTAGAGGAAGCTTCTTGGGAGCCAGAGGAAGCAATACGACAGCAATACCCCCACCTATTCTAGCCAGGTAATTTCGAGCTCAAAATTATTTTAAGGGGGTAGAGCTATAATATCCGGATTTATGGCTTATGCATTAATACTAAATTGTATGAAGTAGCATGCCTATGTGTGTTCTAAATTGTGTTGCATGAATTTTGGAAACTTTAAAGTGTAGTAAATGCCTTAGAAATTATTCGATTTTAAGTTTAAAAGAGGAAGCTAAGCCTAAGAGGCCTTAAGAAAATTAGTAGGGGAAATAAGACACAAGAATGGGCTTGTTTAAGTGGCTTGGAGGCCCACTTAGGGCCTCGAGATGTGACGCCATATGCAAGGTGTAAGGGCTCGTGTTCGAGTCATGTTGGCATCATGGAGTGTGCTTTTATTTTGCAGTTTGGCATCAAGAGAGAGGGGGAGTGTTAGACAGTATAAGGGCTTTGAAAAGATGAAGATAAGCTTTGGTTTTCTTTTAAAAATTCGGCAAAAAGAGTAGGATAATGTTGGCTTATTCAATTTATTTTGAATGAGTAGTATAGAGGAAAAATAGCAGAGCAATTTGGGGTTTGAAAAGAAAGGATATAGTGGCCAGCCAAGGGACTCTTTGGTTGGCAAAATTCGGTCATATGGGAGGGGATAAGTGCTGAATTTTATTAGAGAGTGTGTTCATCTTTTTATTTCTTTCTCAGTCTCTCTTGCCAAATTCTCCATTGAACCTTCCCACTATTTTGTTTCTTCTCTAGTTTCTCTTCAAAACCGAAACCTTGACCACTTGATCTAGTTTTATTTTTGGTTGAATCCTTTAAGCACTCAACTCTCCCCACTCTTGCGTTTTCTTTCTTCACCATTTGAAGCTTGAGCCGAATCTCAAAGGGGCCTCATTCTTTTTCTTCTGTCGCAAGTTTTAGAAGCCGAAAGTGCCATTGGTTGTGATTCACTCCAATTGATCCTCTATAGTAGGTAAGAGTTCTCCCCTAATCGTTTCTTCTACCTCTTTTAGTGTGCCGAAATCAATAGTTAAGCCTTGATTTCTAAGGATGGCCGAATGGGTATTAAGCCATAATCTCGTGTTTTGGTTGTAGCTAGCGTGAAGGAGTCCTTCGGGATTTGAAGTGATCGAGGTAAGTGATATGTAGCATTCAGCCATGGGCCATTGTCATGGGTTTAAGGTTAAAGCAGAATCTAACATGTGGTATGTAGGATTTCATCAATTTCAAGAGCAAGTGGTGGTTTTCGGGATTTAAGATCCACAAGGTAAGTGAACCTGAACAGTCGGCCAAGGCCATATTTAGTAATTCTAAATCTATTTCTCATCCGTTCAAAAGCCGAGACTAACCAAGTCAAGTGATCTAGCATTGGCCGATTGGAAGGAAGGAGTATCACGACATTTCGGGATTTGATTAGTAATCAAATCGGCAGCAAGGTAAGATTTAAGTTGTGATAAATCCTTTGGGATTTGATTATTTGGCCGAATGGCCTTTAGCTAAAATGTGTAATGTTGGCCGAATGTAGGAATTAAGGGTCTAAAGCATTACATCAGGTTTTCGGGATTTCAGTAAAGCGTTAATACCAGGTGTGTACCCCACACTAAGCCTTAATAGATTTATGGTTATGTTTTGATAAATGTGTTAATAAGAATACATAAGATATGGCTATGAGTACCATGCAATGGTACCAAGTACTCAGTCGTAACTTCATCGCTCATCGTAGTTATGATAGCATGAATATCTGTTATGGCCCATCCGTGAATATTAATAAGAATGTGAAATAAAGAATAAGGCATGTTATTGTATGATTTGTATGACATGGGGCATATGGGTGATATGTTAAGGGGAAGTGATCTGGTGGTTTTATACCACAATATCTGAATGTGGTGACTTATGTCACGAAATCTGAATATGGTGACTTATGTCACAAAATAATTATCTAGTGGCTATGCCACGAAATTATAAGGGCATGAGCATGTCGTCTGTAGCGACTGCCTTCGATGATGTGTAGCGGATGGAGGGTCGACTTAGTAGTCCCTACAATGTGATGGTTGGTACAGGTGATGTGTAGCGGATGGTTATCTAGGTTTGGGTTCGGGTTTGTATCATTGATTATATATGTTTATTAAGTATGATTTGACATGCCTAAATTGATTGAGACTTGTGTTGGTTGTTACACATCGAGTCTGCTTGACTCACCCTTGTGGGATTATTTTTCGGTGACACACGAAATGGACCGGTCGGCGGGAGCTTAATGGTGGCCATGCTCATTTTTAATTTGTTTATTTTGAATTTTCCATACTTAAGTATTTTGAATTATTTCGGGTTTTGTTTTGATGTAATAAGGCCATAAGTATTAAATTGTTTATGCATGCATTTAATTATTTTAGTATGATACGATTTTCATCAAATTAAAGTTCAAGTAAATTTTCTTAAAAATGAAGATTAAATGTTTTGACACATAATCAACTCCGTTTAAAATTCAAACCCAACCCAAATCAACTATTTTTCAAAAACACTTTTGTATTTGGCAAAGTTCAAATAAGTTTCGAATAGTTTTTCCCTAGAAGCATGCCAGATCCGGTCAGGGCTTATGGGCTTGGGTTGGGGTGTTTCAGCTTGGTATCAGAGCCCGGTTCAAAACTCGGCCTTGAGGGCTTTTAGGGCCCAAAATGTTGTCTTTCTTTTGAAAATGGGTTTTACTAAGAAACGAGCAAGTTATTCTGGCATGGCACCGAGTCTTGACCAAGTCCACCGTAAGTACTCTAACTTTTTTGTGATTGTATGTGGGAATTATAGGGACGTAGATTAGTAAATTAGGAATTAAACCCTAGGATTAGTCTACTTCAACATCAAGTTACATAAAACTTAAAGTCAACCCAAACAAACCTGTGTCTAAGTCCTCGAGTTAGGGTGTGGCAGCCATTGTGCGCATGCCTAGGATTGGTTTCGGTGGGAGCTTGGTATTTAAGCAGTCCTAGTGACTCACCTCATCTCCACTCGAATCCTACCTGGTGCGTAGTGACTGTTCGCCCTAACTAAGAGGACGTATTCACGGGCTAAATTCAATAATTAAAACCCGAAAGGGACTGGCCATATTTTTACGAAAACCCTAGTTTAAAAAAAATCAAAAATCATCAAACTATCTCTTTGATTTGTACACGCTATTTTGATAGTTTTACAAAATTACTAAAATGCCCTTGGTTCATAAAATTTTCATACTACCCATAGTTTTTATCAAGATAAAAATCCAAAAACCCTATTTTTGCAAAATATTAAGATACCCTGATTTACAACTTGACCGAATTACCCCTAACCTGTACAAATGACCAAAATACCCTCAGCGTGGAAAGTTACCGAAGTGCCCTCAAATTAAAATTTCTAAAAATACCCTTGTTTTGAAAAGTCACCAGGAACCATATTTTGCGAAAAATTACCGAAATGACCCTGGTTTGAAAAATTACGAAAATCCTCAGCTTATAAAATTATCATTTTACCCTTGAAATTTTCTTACCAAGTATTTTAAATTTGTAAAGATACCAAAAGTCTCCATTTTGCAACATTTTCAAATACCCTAATTTGGAAAATTACCAAAATACCCTATAGGATAAAATTATGGAAATACCTCTAGGTAGTGGAAAATAACAAATAATGACAACTACAACATTTTTCTATAATGAACGCAAGTTCATAAGTGTGATTGAATGAATGAATTGAGACTGTATGTGTATGAAATCGAAAGAACTACTCCCTAGAACTATTGAACATAAGACTACTCGTGATAAATCAGTGGAACAAAACTAATTCATAAAATTCTTTAATCAGATAAATGCGATTTGGAAGCATGAACTCTAGGGGACGTGGTTGTAACGTGCGTGGCCGTGGTAGAGGCCAAATGACCGTGTCGGAGTCCGTTAGGTCCGGACAAGGGTCCAAAAATGAAATGCCACCACCACCAGCCGCTGACGTGGAATATCAAGATCAGACGAGGAGGATGCAAATGTCTCGAGCGATCTTTGTGAGTTTTGAAAGGGTGGTGGAGCAAAGGAGGCATGGGAGCTCGGAAGTCGGTACTTGAGCAACTTCGAGCTAATAGAGCTAAATTTTTTCATGGAGTTTCTGGTGTGGAACCCAATACGGCTGAGTATTAGTTGGAAGCAACGGGGCGGATTATGGATGACTTAGATTTGACTGTCGAGGAAAAACTGAAAGGGGTAATGTCGCTACTCCGTGATGAGTCATACCAATGGTGGCTCATAGTTCGGGATGGTGCTGCCACAGATGATCTTACTTGGGAATATTTAAAGGCAGCATATCAGAAGAAGTACATTGAACTAGCTATGTTGATCTTGCAGAGGAAGGCGTTTAGAGGTGGTTCAAGGAAATAAGTCCAGTGCGAGAATCTGAGGCAAAATTCTTAAGGTTGAGCCGTTATGCTCGAGGTATTGTGTCGGCGGAGCATGAGCGGTGTGTCTGATTTGAGGACGGACTGAGGGATGATTTAAGATTGTTGATAGCTCTACAGCAGGAGCGAGAGTTTGCCGTGTTGGTGGAGAAGGCTAAGGTAGCCGAAGGGATTAAGGACTCGGTAAGATAAAATACGGACCGGAATAGGCAGAAGAGAGGCTTTGGATCATCAGGGTCATCAGGGAATACCCAAAAGAGGCCTAGAGTTGATGGGCCACGAGGTCAACAAGCTGTTACGGGAGGGCAGTATCGTACTTGTGCCCAATGTGGGAAGATGTATTTAGGGGAGTGTTGGAAGAAGACGGGAGGATGCTTTAAGTGTGGGTCCAAGGACCACATGATTAAGGATTGTCCTATGAGAACAGAAGGGGGTCGACTAGTAAACCAAGATCCTAACTAGGCTAGAAGAGAAGGACAGCAGCCACCACGAGGCTGTGGTTCGGCTGGTAGAGATAACGGTGCTGAAGGGGACGAGGAACACCGAGCCAAGATGTTGGTAACACGGAGGCAAGACAACCGGGTTTAGTGTATGCAGTTCGTCGAAGGGAGGACGAGACGCACCGGACGTCATAACTGGTACGTTTCTTATATTTGGCAAGCCTTACTTTGCTTTGATTGATGTTGGCTCTACCCACTCTTATGTTGCATGTGGAGTAGTTGAAACTCTAGGAATAGCCTCTAAACTTTCTAGTAGGGAGATGACTGTAGTAAGCCCATTAGGTCAAACTGTAGTGGTGAACAAGATATTTCGGGAAGTACCTCTAGAGATTCAGGGAGTGATATTCCCTGCCGACTTAATGGTTTGGAGAATTCGATCTTATTCTTGGCATGGACTGGCTAGTGGAGCATCGGGCTGTATTGGATTGTGCAGCTAAATGGATAGAGTTAAGAACTCTAGAGGATGAGGCGGTGATTATGATAGGAGAAAGAAAAAACTACTTCTCTAACGTAGTTTCGGCATTAAAGGTTGATAAGATGGTTCGGAAGGGGTGTAAGGCATTTTTGGCTTTCGTTAGTGCTTTGGATGTGAAAGAATGGGGAGTTAGTGGAGTTAGAACCGTAAGAGATTTTGTGGATGTCTTTCTAGAGAAATTACCAAGAATACCCCCGAACAGGGAGGTGGAGTTCAGAGTTCACTTGCTGCCGGGTACAGCTCTTGTGTCAATTGCCCCGTACAGAATGGCACCAAAGGAGTTGGTTGAGCTCAAGGCTCAGATCCAAGAATTACTTGACCGTAGGTTTATCCGACCCAGTGTGTCTCCATGGGGAGCACCGGTCTTGTTTGTGAAGAAGAAGGATGGAACTATGCGCATGTGCATAGATTATCGTCAGTTGAATAAGCTGACCATCAAGAACAAGTATCCATTGCTAAGGATAGATGACTTGTTCGATCAGCTTAAGGGGGCGGTAGTATTCTCAAAGATAGATCTAAGGTCAGGATATCATCAGCCTAAGGTGAAGGAGGTTGATATCCATAAGACAGCTTTCTAAACAAGGTACGGGCATTATGAGTTCTTGGTAATGTCGTTCGGATTGACAAATGCTCCACCGCATTCATGGACATGATGAACCGGGTTTTCCAACCCTATTTGGACCGGTTCGTTGTTGTGTTCATAGATGATATATTAGTGTATTCGAAGTCTGAGGAAGAACATAATGAGCATCTCCGGATAGTGTTGCAAGTGTTAAGGGAGAAAAAGCTATATGCCAAGTTTAGCAAATGCGAATTTTGGCTGAAAGAGGTTACATTTTTAGGACATGTGGTGTCTGCTAAAGGAATAAGGGTAGATCCTCGAAAGATTAAGGCAGTGCTAGATTGGAAACCACCCAAGTTTGTGGCTGAGGTTCGTAGCTTCTTGGGTTTGGCAGGCTATTATAGAAGGTTTGTAGAGGGGTTCTCATCAATTGCAGCACCCTTGACCAAGCTGCTGAGGAAGGAGGTACCTTTCATATGGACCGATAAGCAATAGGAGAGCTTTGAGAAGCTTAAGAGAGTCTTGACTGAAGCTCTGGTTTTGATTCAGCCTGAGGCAGGGAAGGATTTTGTGGTGTATTGTGATGCTTCCCATACAGGATTAGGAGGTGTCCTTATGCAATACGGGAAAGTAGTTTCTTATGTGTCTCGATAACTAAGGCCACACGAGGTTAACTACCTGATGCACAACTTGGAATTGACGGTAGTGGTCTTTGCTCTTAAAGTGTGGAGGCACTACTTATATGGAGAAAAGTCCGTAATCTACACAGACCACAAAAGCCTCAAGTATCTGCTGACTCAGAAAGAGCTGAACCTGAGACAGCGAAGGTGGGTGGAATTATTGAAAGACTACGATTGTTCCATAGAGTATCACCCGGGCAAGGTGAATGTAGTGGCAGATGCCCTAAGTCGAAAGGTAGTGTCGGATCTGAGGGCAATGTTTGCACATCTTAGCTTGTATGATGATGGAAGTTTGTTGGTAGAATTGCAAGTTAAGCCGACGTGGTTGAATAAGGTGAAAGAGAGTCAGTTGGCAAATGATGATCTAAGTGCTAAGCTACAGCAAGTACAAAGTGGGGAGTTGAAGGAGTATGGTGTTAACGGCGATGGAGTATTGTGTTTTACGGGTAAAGTCTGTATGCCAAAGAATGAGGAGTTAAGGCAGAGGATTCTTCAGAATCGCATGGTAGCCCCTATGCTATGCATCCTAGAGGTAGTAAGTTGTCTGAGAGACTTAAGGAATAGTTTTGGTGGCACGGTCTTAAGCGGAAGTTACGAATTTGTAGGGAAGTGCTTAGCGTGTCGACAAGTTAAATTTGAACACCAAGTTCTGTCAGGGTTGCTTCAGCCAATACAAATTCCGCAGTGGAGGTGGGAAGGAATTACCATGGACTTCATTAGTGGGCTTCCCTTTACACCTACTAAGAAGGACTCGGTATGGGTGATAGTGGATCGGTTGACAAAGTTCGCGCATTTTATCCCAGTGCGGGTTGACTATTCTCTGCAAAAGTTAGCAAAGTTGTATGTAGTTGAGATCGTAAATGGGTGATAGTGGATCGGTTGACAAAGTTCGCGCATTTTATCCCAGTGCGGGTTGACTATTCTCTGCAAAAGTTAGCAAAGTTGTATGTAGTTGAGATCGTAAGGTTGCATAGAGTGCCGGTGTCGATTATGTCGGATAGGGATCTGAGGTTTACGTCTCGGTTTTGGAAAGCTCTACATCAGGCTTTAGGCACCAGATTGGACTTCAGTTGGGCTTTTCATCCATAGTCTGACGGGCAGTCTGAGCGAGTGATCCAAGTGTTAGAGGATATGCTGAGGGGCTGTGTGATAGACTTCAGAGGAAGTTGGGAAGAATATTTTCCTCTAACGGAATTTGCGTACAATATAGCTATCAGGCAAGTATACGGATGGCACCGTACGAAGCACTGTATGGACGGAAGTGTCGCACTCTTACCTGTTGGACGGAATTGGGAGAACGTCAGATTTTAGGTCCGAAAATTGTGGCAGAATCGGAGGAAAAGGTTAAGGTAATTCGGGCATGGTTAAAGGAGGCATCTGACAGGCAGAAGTCGTACGTGGATCTCAAACGGAAGGAAATAGAATTTGATGTGGGAGATCAAGTGTTTCTTAAAGTGTCATCTTGGAAGAAGGTGATGAGATTCGGTCGAAAAGGGAAGCTAAGTCCCAGGTTTATAGGACCTTATCGGATATTAAAATGAGTTGGGCCAGTGGCATATCAGTTAGAGTTGCCTTCAGAATTACAGCAGATGCACGGCGTATTCCATGTCTTGATGCTACGTCGATACCGATCAGATCCATCTCATATAGTTTCGGTTGAAGAGGTGGAGCTGAGACCAGATTTTTCCTATGAGGAAGATCTAATTCAGATTTTGGAACGTGATGTGAAGGTGCTTCGGAGGAAGTCGGTCCCTCTGGTCAAGGTGTTATGGTGTAACCATGGATTAGAGGAAGCTTCTTGGGAGCCAGAGGAAGCAATGCGACAACAATACCCCCACCTATTCTAGCCAGGTAATTTCGAGGTCGAAATTATTTTAAGGGGTAGAACTGTAATATCCGGATTTATGGCTTATGCATTAATACTAAATTGTATGAAGTAGCATGCCTATGTGTGTTCTGAATTGTGTTGCATAAATTTTGGAAACTTTAAAGTGTAGTAAATACCTTAGAAATTATTCGATTTTAAGTTTAAAAGAGGAAGCTAAGCCTAAGAGGCCTTAAGAAAATTAGTAGGGGAAATATGACACAAGAATGGGCTTGTTTAAGTGGCTTGGAGGTGCCACTTAGGGCCTCAGTATGTGACGCCATATGCAAGGTGTAAGGGGCTCAGGTTCGAGTCATGTTGGCAGCATGAAGTGTGCTTTTATTTTGCAGTTTGGCATCAAGAGAGAGGGGGAGTGTTGGATGGCATAAGGGCTTTGAAAAGATGAAGATAAGCTTTGGTTTTCTTTTAAAAATTCGGCTAAAAGAGTAGGATAATGTTGGCTTATTCAATTTATTTTGAATGAGTAGCATAGAGGAAAAATAGGAGAGCAATTTGGGATTTGAAAAGAAAGGATATAGTGGCCGGCCAATGGACTCTTTGGTTGGCAAAATTCGGTCATATGGGAGGGGATAAGTGCAAAATTTTATTAGGGAGTGTGTTCATCTTTTTATTTCTTTCTCAGTCTCTCTTGCCGAATTCTCCATTGAACCTTCCCACTATTTTGTTTCTTCTCTCGTTTCTCTTCAAAACCAAAACCTTGACCACTTGATTTAGTTTTATTTTTGGCTGAATTCTTTAAGCACTCAACTCTCCCCACTCTTGCGTTTTCTTTCTTCACCATTTGAAGCTTGAGCCGAATCTCAAAGGGGCCTCATTCTTTTTCTTCTGTCGCAAGTTTTAGAAGCCGAAAGTGCCATTGGTTGTGAGTCACTCCAATTAATCCTCTATTGTAGGTAAGAGTTCTCTCCTAATCTTTTCTTCTATCTCTTTTAGTGTGCCGAAATCAATAGTTAAGCCTTGATTTCTAAGGATGGCCGAATGGGTATTAAGCCATAATCTCGTGGTTTGGTTGTAGCTAGCGTGAAGGAGTCCTTCGGGATTTGAAGTGATCAAGGTAAGTGATATGTAGCATTCGGCCATGGGCCACTGTCATGGGTTTAAGGTTAAAGCCGAATCTAACATGTGGTATGTAGGGATTTTGTCAATTTTAGGAGCAAGTGGTGGTTTTCGGGATTTAAGATCCACAAGGTAAGTGAACCTGAACAGTCGGCCAAGGCCATATTTAGTAATTCTAAATCTGTTTCTCATCCATTCAAAAGTCGAAACTAACCAAGTCAAGTGATCTAGCATTGGCCGATTGGAAAGAAGGAGTATCACGATATTCCGGGATTTGATTAGTAATTAAATCGGCAGCAAGGTAAGATTTAAGTTGTGATAAATCCTTCGGGATTTGATTATTTGGCCGAATGGCCTTTAGCTAAAATGTGTAGTGTTGGCCGAATGTAGGAATTAAGGGTCTAAAGCATTAGATCGGGTTTTCAGAATTTCAGTAAAGCGTTAATACCAGGTGTGTACCCCACACTAAGCCTTAATAGATTTATGGTTATGGTTTGATAAATGTGTTAATAAGAATACGTAAGATATGGCTATGAGTACCATGCAATGGTACGAAGTACTCATTTACGTAACTTACTACTACTGTAGTTATGATAGCATGAATATCTGTTATGGCCCATCCATGAATATTAATAAGAATGTGAAATAAAGAATAAGGCATGTTATTGCATGATTTGTATGACATGGGGCATATGGGTGATATGTTAAGGGGAAGTGATCTGGTGGTTTTATACCACAATATCTGAATGTGGTGACTTATGTCACGAAATCTGAATGTGGTGACTTATGTCACAAAATAATTATATGGTGGCTATGCCACGAAATTATAAGGGCGATGAGCATGTCGTCTACAGCGACTGCCTTCGATAATGTGAGCGGATGGAGGGTCGACTTAGTAGTTCCCACGGTGTGATGGTTGGTACGGGTGATGTGTAGCGGATGGTTATCTAGGTTTGGGTTCGGGTTTGCATCATTTATTATATATGTTTATTAAGTATGATTTGACATGCCTAAATTGATTGAGACTTGTGTTGGTTGTTACACACTGAGTCTGTTTGACTCACCCTATTGTGGGATTATTTTTCAGGCGACACACAGTAATGGACCGGGTCGGCAGGAGCTTAATGGTGGCCATGCTCAGCTCAGAATTTGTTTATTTTGAATTTTCCATACTTAATTATTTTGAATTATTTCGGGTTTTGTTTTGATGTAATAAGTCCATAAGTATTAAATTGTTTATGCATGCATTTTAATTATTTTAGTATGATACGATTTTCATCAAATTAAAGTTCAAGTAATTTTTCTTAAAAATGAAGATTAAATATTTTGACACCTAATCAACTCTGTTTAAAATTCAAACCCAACCCAAATCAACTGTTTTTCAAAAATACTCTTGTATTTGGCAAAGTTCAAATAAGTTTCGAATAGTTTTTCCCTTGAAACATGCCAGATCCGGTCAGGGCTTATGGGCCGGGTTTGGGGTGTTTCACGTCTTTCCCCCGTTCTAAGTCTGAAACTCATTTTCTTTATCTAAAATATCACATTTGACTTATTAATTTATTATACTATTCAATTCAGTCAAAAAATCATATTATGAAAAATTATGTTTTTGCCCCTAAACTTTGTCATATTTACACTTTTGCCTCTAGGCTCGTAAAATGATTTTTATTTGATTTCCTTGCATTTTAGGCCTAGACAAACCATTTTCATTACTAAAAAAGTCCATAATTTTCATTCATTCACACATTTTTCAACTTTTTACAAATTAGTCCTTTTATGCGATTTCATCAAAAATCACTTAGTAAAAGTTGTTTACTACACACCGAGCATTCATATTCTACCATTAGACATCAAAGCACATGCATGTCATCCATGGGTAAATTTTTAAACACTAACCCTAGCTCAAAATAATGGTAGAAATAGCTAAACCGAGTTACGGGGATTTCAAAAATGTAAAGAACATTAAAAACCGGGCATGGATGCACTTACTATTGAGCTTGAAAGCTTGAAAACCCTATCCATGGTTTCACCCATGCTAAATTCGGCCAAGGAAGAAGATGAACAAAGGTTTTTGGCTTTTATTTTGTCTTTTAGTCCATTTAATTACCAAATTACCAAAATACCCCTAACTTAAAAATATCTTATTTCACTTATCTAATGTCCATTTTTGTCCAAAAATTTAACCAATGGTCTAATTCCCATTTAAGGACCTCCAATTTAAAATTTCATAGAAATTGGACACCTCCAACATGTGGAACTCAAGTTTTGCACTTTTTACAATTTAGTCCTTTTGACTAAATTGAGTGCCCAAACGTCAAAATTTTAGAAAAAAAATTTCACAAAATCTTCACGTGAAATTGTAGACTATAAAAATATAATAAGAATAAGATTTTTCCTCATTGGATTTGTGGTCCCAAAACCATTATTCCGACTAGTTCCATAATCAGGCTGTTACATGCGATGTTGCAACACAATAAAAAGAAGTATCAAAAGAGTAGACTATCTTTGATGTCATGACACAGCTCTAAAGACACGCCCAAGCTAGTAGACTGCCAACTATGTCGAGACACAAGCCAGAGGGTGTCGTGACATTGACGTGATGAGGCTAATTAACAAGACAAAGGTGTTTCCATCTGCACAGCAAATTTTAACAAAGATTAATTAGCTAAATTAGGTTAAGGAACGAAAACCAACCCCAGGCCTATAAATAAGATTGCTCTACATAGTCTATGAACAAATTTTTTTACCTACTTTTGATTATCCATCTTTTACTTATTTTTATATTTTAGGTTTCTTTTAGTTGTAATCGTCATTTAGTTGTTATTTCGTTCTTCGCAGAAGATTGTAGATCCATCAAACTATTTGATGGACTACCATTCATGCCATTATCAATATATTAAGATTTTTATTATCTCTTTTCTTTATTTATTCTTTATGTTTATATTTTCAATCAAATTAATGATGTGTGTTAAATCCATAAGGAACTAATCTAGTAACGGGAGATTAAAAAGTGGATATGGGATTAATTAGCTTCTTTGTAGGGTTTCTTAACAGATTAGTTGGTTGAGATAGGAGGAATTTAAAACCCTAGGCTTGATGACCCTAAAAATTCACATAGGTGGGAATGAACCCAAAATTGGTATTGACTATCCATAAAAACCTTACCCCAAACCGGTCTAGACTATGAGGTCAAGAGATAAGTAGTTCTTTTCGACTCATTAGGTTAGTGGAAGGCCGAGAGGCCCTGCTAGGTTAATGAGTAGTTGATTGGATAGAACCCAAAGAATGAGTTAATTATGAACACTAAAACGAGTTAGCCTTTAGTTGTTTTGATCTGGTTAATTCTATAATATGTTTTTTTATTGTTCTTATGTTCTTTGATTAGTTTAATAACATTGTTTCTATCACTACCTTAGGATTCAATGTAATATAGTTTAATTAAAATACAAGTTAGACCCATTAACTTAGAAATTAGAATTAGTTTAGTCCTGCCTCCCTTAGGTACAACCCTCAAATTACTTCCATACTTCGTTGTAGAACTATATTACAACCTAACCCGTATACTTGTAGAAACCACTTAACGCTTATATTTGGTTACAATATTCACACTCTAGATGTAACACCTCAAAAATCGGCCCAAAAGTTTTGATCGGTTTTCGGAGGTTACATTGGCCACCAAAAGTGGCGGAAGCAAAAACTCTGATTGAAACAAAGAAAATTCTTTGTTAACCATTTTGCTTTTTAATTTAGAAAATTAAATAAAAACTTATTTATATTTTGAAACAGTATGTAATTGACCCTAGGTCATTCATCAAAAATGTATGAACTTTGGAACAATAGCAGAAAGCCTAATTAAAAACCGTGCGCGAAACTTCTGAAATGTTGTTCAAAATCGAAAACACGTAGTTTAACGAAAAGCCCAAACCCACCCATACCATAGTTTGTATAATCACCTTACTAAACTTATGGAAATTTTAATTAACCGACCAACACCAAAACTTTCTGAGATCTTCGATGTGTCAAATCTAGGGCTTAACCACGCGAATTACCTGAAAGAAGGAAACTAAAAAAGATTGAGCTACATGAACTCTGTGTGAGTCTTAAAACTAAGTAGTTGGATTATGCTAGAATAGAAAACTACGAATGTAAATAGAGTAATAGAATCACTCAAAAATTTGGAACATCTACTGAATAAACCTACTCACAATATCAACTTTCGTAGCAAATATGCGAACTAAAAACACACAAAACTCCACAAAATACCCCAATTCCACTGCGACACAGTCGTGCGGTTCACCCATGTGCGGTGTATGCTAGTGTGGCTACCCGAGTGGTCACGAAACCATATCGAATTCGACTGAAATTCATGAATTGCGACAACAAAATGATCCCTAACCACTAGTAGTTCAGAAACAAACCTGATTGATGTTCCTTGAAGCACCGACAATCAATCGAAATATCTCAAATCATCCAATTTGAAACACTCGATTTACAAAAGTACTTAACCTATAAGAAAATCGACACTTAACAAAGCAAAGAACACTTATGGCCAACAACCAACAATGATGATGATAAAACCCAAAAATAATTTGAAGAAAAAAAATACAATGGCCGAAATCAACCAACAATCAAAAGTGGAAAAAGAAAGAGGAATCATTAAGAAAATTTGATGTGCAAGAGAGGGAGAAAGAATAGAGTAACATGGGAAAAAATTTTGGGGATTTTCCCCCATTTTTCTTTAACAAATAGATTAAAAACCAACTAAAACCAAATTAAAACATAATTAAAAATTAAAAAAATGAAAATTTAATGGACATAAACCCATCATATTTTTTTAAAAATTGAATCCAAAAATTAACATATAATTCCCTTTTACACGGATATCTAAACATAGAACCAAGAGTAAACTAAACACCTAACCACTGAACCACAAGCTATTTCTTGATTCTAATTCACCATGAAAAACGTAAAACCTACCCGAAATCCCTGACTTACAAGCAAACTTTAATTCTTTTAACCCCCAAAACTGGGATGTTACACTAGATGCTAGTACATTCGGAGACGATTAATTTCGAGTTAGTTGGTTTAAATTATGTGCGATTAAACCCTAGGAAGTAATTTAGGATAAACGAGATTGAAAGTTAAGTTTACCATGTAAATCATAATTTATTCTGGTCAAGAAAGTGAGGTCGAAAGATAAGTGAGTATTGGTTGATTAGTATATCTTTTTCTGTAGTATTTCCAGTCCAATTGTTCACACGTTTGGTGGCGGTCAAGGTGTCGTCATGACGCCGGCCCTGAATTTTCAAAACTTTACAATGTGGTCCTAAACAAAATAGCATACGTGTTTCTTCTAAAAAATACCATATAATATAATAGCTCGAAAAGTATTAGTGTTAGATACGTTTAAAGTATGTGTAATCTCAGTGCATAATGCATCCACATTTTTGCAATTAGGAACATAATTGCTTGGTTAAAGAAAGTTGAGACATCAGTGCCCAATCGGTGCTTCCGTTCACCCTTAACCTTGGTTAAGTAATTTACAATGTTTTCCATATCTATGTCTTTGAAGTATGTTAAATCATTGTTTTTAATAAAATCAGACTCATAGTATGACACATTGTAAAATTCACAGATTTTCCTAGGGGTGATGAGCACCTCTTTGCCCCTAATTGTTACGTGGTCCCATATAGCCCCGTATGGTCTCCTAACTTCATGGTATTTAAATGAAGCATAAAATTCTTGTACTACGGGTATAGCGATAGGTTATTTTGGGGTTACACAAAAGCACTCCCACCTATGGTACCAAATAAATACCCAAATTTCCTTACATATATAGATCGTAGGCTCAAAACCACTCCCTTGAATGATCGTCTTTCCTTGTAATTTGAGAAAATATTTTTTGACATTCTGGTTTGTAACATTAGAGGGATTTACATTCAGCGATGCTTCTTACTCAATAGTTCTTCTAGATTTCCTAGGAGGCATACTTTTAATATTTTTCACTCAGAAAGACTAAAACCTAAGCAATATGTTTCCTAATGTAAGTAATATAATAGTAACAATAATAGGAACCCCTCACCTTGTCACTCTGATTGCTTCTCTTTTCATTTTCTCCTATTTGTAAATGCATATTGCTTAGAACATTTCACTTTGCAATGTACCTGAAAAAGAATAAACAAGGAAAAGAAATATTTTGAAAAGAAAAGAGTAAGAATACGTTTGAGAATTAGTGGGAGATAAGAAAAATTTAGCTTTTTAATGTTTAGAACTTAAACTTAAGCCTAATGCAATGTTTTAACTTATATAGGGGGTGGGAAATTAGGGTTAAAATTAGGAAAGAATAGGTTTAAGCTCGGTGGGTTACACATTGGGTTGGGGAAAAAATTGCAAATTTTTGCACTGATGTCACGACACAAAGGTTCCTTTTCGCGACATCTCTGGTAATGTCCCGTTGTTGCGACATCAGGACACAACTTGAAAATTTGAGTTTTGATGCACTGTCTTCGGTGTTGCGATATCGGGGTACCTGTGTCACGACACTAAGCTAAATTTCTAAATTTTCAGGTCTTATTGTTGTTGTTGTTGTGACATTGAGGTTCTGTTTTGCGACACTGACTCTATTTTTAACTTGGTTTCTTCTTTTTCAAGGTATTTAGCACATGCATATCCCAATTCTGAGCTATCCTAATAAAGTATGTCCTAATGTCCTATTTATGCCTAATTTATGTCCTACTTCTATTTAAATAATATTTATTAGGTTTATAAAAAAATAATTAAATTACAAAAAATTACAAATTAATAAATATCTCGTCCGCAAGACCTTCACGTTTTGCTATCTGATTCATCTGACAACTCAATTAGTCTATTCATGGGCAACCCCTTTTGTGTTTGTCTGTTTGAGTTCTTCTACACTCTATCATGCCACTCCACAATACTCCAGTTTTCTTGCTCTCTGGGCTTACTCTTTCGACCTGCACTTATAATAGAATATACCTTTACAAGATCCAGGTCGTTAAGGGTATTTATAGATTTTTGAAAACATTTATCTCTATTATTTTCCTCGCATCCCTCATTTTGTAGGTTACAACATTTAAATATTTTAGTCTCACCATTTTTTCTCATTATCAGTTCATTACTCTAAATCAATGGAAGACCTAGATGTTGCTAAAAAGGGTCTTCCTAACAAAATGGGGATTTCACAGTCTTCTTCAAACTTGAGAATTACAAAATCGATTGGGATGACGAAATTACACACTGTTACTAACTCATCTTCGAGCAGCCATTTCGGTTGTACCGAAGATATGTCAGCTAACTGCTGTGTGATTTGTGTTTTTTAGTTCCCCTAACCTGAGTTTCTTATATATTGGTAAAGGCTTTAAATTAATATTGGCTGTTAAGTCACATAGGGCCTTGCTAAATTTTATGTCCCCTGTTTCTATAGGAACTATACTACCGAGTCTTTTAATTTTTGGGGTATCTTTTTTGTTATTATCACACTACAGGATGCGTCTATGCTAATTTGGTCTCCCTTTTTAATTTTCCTATGATTAGCCAATATTTATTTTAAGTAATTTACGTATTTAGGAATTTTCTCTATTAATTAGATAAGGGGAAAATAAAATTAAATGATTTGAATAAGTTTAAGAAACTTACAAATTCTGCTTCATCTCTTTTTCGTTTGTCCTCTAGTCGTGATGGGAATAGTATTTTTTTAACAGCAGTTTTTTTGTTTTGCTCAACTTCTAGCTCAGCTACCGTGTCTGGCTTTTCTACCATATCATCCTCCTAAAGGTCTCTTCTTGAAGAATATCCGCATCTCCCTCTTCCTCCTCCAGAGTGGGTTCATCAGGGCTACTTAGTTGTAACACCCCAAACCCGGCCCATGAATCCTGACCGGATCTGGTATGTCACGAGTAAAATAATTTGAAACCTTTTGAGTTTCTGGTGAAAACTTGTTAAAATTTGGTTAGGGTATTAAAACGGTGTTTGAAAACTCAGTTGGGCTTTTTATAAATATAGTTGGGTTGATAAACCCTTTTGAAAATATTTGATCATGTAACTTTTTAGAATCGGCGAAGTTATGGTTGACTTAGTTTATTTTTGTTACCCGATGGTAACCTCTTTGAAAATCTCGTAGTAGTTATTAAATTTGGAAAATTACTTTTAACCGGTTCACTTAACATTTATAAATATCAATTGTAGTATAACATAGGTAAATTAAAACAGTAAAATAAACATCCAAAATAATAATAGCGGCCTTATTACATCCCCAAATTAAAAGGACTTAGAAAAATAAATAATAATAACTAAAACAAAGTAATTTCAAATCCAATGATAAGCATGGCCGCCTCGAGTCCTCTCCGGCTCCATCTCCGCGTTCTATTCATCTGTAAAATGGTAAAGGGAAGGGGTGAGTCACCAAGACTCAGTGTGTAAATCCCCCACCCGGAAAAGTAACTCATACACAGGTTATTAATAAACATGCAATTATGCAAACCCCACTAGCCATCCATACTCCTTATCTACCCCGTGTGGTCAAAACCACTGGTGGTCAAAACCACTGGTGACTAGTGTCACAAATTAAATGATGGGGCCAACCCATCGTGTGGTCAAAACCACTGATGACCATAGGTCACAATATATCAAGTGTGGTCAAAACCACTGGTGACAGTCCATAAAATCATCCCCCTCCTCTCATCAATCCCACCATCATCATGCTTACACAACAATATCATAATCCCATATAGATCATGTATTATGTACAACATATCATTTAACAGCATATGATGGCAACTCAGTCATATATCATAGATCACAAGTTAGGGGACTTGCCCGGAAACCATGATTATGCCACAAGCTAATCACAACAAAAAAGATTAAAAGGCAAACAATAAAGTCATGTAAATTACTAAAGTGTGTAGTGAGTTTTTTACACACCTGATACTACCACGAATCTTATATCCCGAAGATCCGATCTACGACACTAGATCTCTTGACCTATAATCGGCCAACAACATGATTAGGGACTTTGGCCTATTCAGCCAAACTAAAAGAAATACCAAAGGCTCTTACGGCACTTACCTTAAACAGATTTGATTTCCAAACAAATCCCGAAGCCTTAATGAGCCCCTAAATCCATGGCACACATTAGTTTCGGCATTTAAACATAGACTTTTTAACAAACGGCCCTTGGCCGAATGATGCATAAGCCCTACCATCACTTACCAAAATCGATTGCTAGAGGAATAGAGGGTTGGATTGAGTATATCAAAATCTCGGAGTACCTTATGGGAAATCGGTTCCTAAGAAGAGAAATAGTTAGCCACACCATCAACAAATGCTGGATTTCGACTAGCCATAACAAGAATAAAGATTAAACTTAGAGAGATCCCTTACCACACTATGAAATTCAGCAGCACCTTAGTTGGGGATGTGAGATTCGGCCTAAGCCCCTTCTATGAGAGAGATATTCGGCTAGTCACAAGATGGAAAGGCTGGAATTTTGACAAGAAAAAGGGGTAGGTTCAGCTAAGAAGAAGAAGAGAAGAAGAGAACTTTTGGAAAAATTTTGGCAAGAGAGGCTAGGGAAAAATTCGGCAGCAGTAGCATGAATAGAAAGAAAAGAATTTCTATCAATTTCGGCCCCTCCCTTTAGATGTTAAAACCAAATATGGATAGCCCCCAAGGAGTCCCTATTTTTGCCATCACCTTCCATTTGGTGATAATTCCAGCTTTTATTCAAATTACATTTATCTATTGTTATCCCTTAATCTCCTCTTTAACAAGTTAAATGAAAATAAACTACTAATACATTCCCTTCCAAATTAAAAATATGCAAAAGTTTAAGCTTAATCTCATCACTTAAAGAGTCCAAATTCATGCCATCACTTACTCTCCTTCACGCCAGCTGCATAAAAAAAATAAAATCAAAAGCTGTTTCTATGGTTCGAACCTGGAACCTCATGCCCCAGCCCTCTCTTCCAACGCCCCTTGCCATCTTTCCCATTTGACTTTCATGTCAAATAACCTCTCCATTTAATTTTAAAGCCTTCTTCCTGGCCCTCTTTCTTTTAACGCCAAAAGCCCCAAAAAAATAAAACACCTTCCTTGCGTCCCTCATGACTCGAACTCGAGTCCTTTCGCCAACACCCTTAAGTGGCGCCTCAAGCCACTCCACCCAATCTGACTTTCATGTCCATTCCTTACCCAAAATTTCTTTAAAGCCCTCTTTACTTTAACGTCCCAAAAAGCCTAAAATAAAACATTTCCCCCTTATAACTCCTAAGACTCGAACCTCCTCCCTTGAACATCCTTAGACGCCACCTTCCTAGCACCTAAGTGGCGCATGTAAGCCACTTAACCAAGCTATTCTTTGTGTCATGTTTCTCCCTAAATTTTATTTAAGCCCTATCTCACCTAGCTCCCTCCTTTTTCATTCTAAAAATAAATTCTTAGCCCTAAGTCAGGCCTAGCTCGGGGTTATTTCTAGACCTTAAAACATGCCAAATAAAATCATAGTATTTATTTCTTCAAGCACACATGGGAAATTAATTAAATTTCAACAACCCCTAATTTAGGGTGTTACATTAGTAATTTACTCTAATAAAGCGCTATTACTTTCACTTGCTCCTCCCATCTCTTCAAGGTTTATTCTCTGTAGTACTTGGAATGTCGTTGCCAATTTTTCTTTTGATATCTCCCATCATGCTCATCAATTGGGTCATCTAGTCTTCGAGTTTAGTCAATATGGTTCTAATTTGAGTGAACTTAGACTGCACTTGTCTCATTTTTGTCTGCATTGACTACAACTCCCTCTCTATTCGATCCAGCCTTTGACCATATACAATATAAACATTTGGGTTGGTCTTTTCTTGAGCTTTCTACAAATAAGGAGGTTGGTAAGTAATATTTTAACGATTTTGGTTAGGATTACCTCCTCATTGGTTGCCTCCCCATCTCAAATTTGAGTGGTCTTTCGAGCTGGGATTATAAGTGTTCGATTGGAGGTTTCTACACCTATTCCCAATGTATCTCACATCCTCAGCTTGGTTCTCAGGGTATTGGCTGACTTTTCTAACTGCCTCATTCATTATAGTTCTAGTGGACATCGATTCTAACCGGTTCAATTTGTCCAAAATCTGCTACTACTTATCCTCCCCCTAGACAGCTTTAGTTGTGGATGGCCTCAGACTTTATGTAAATGTTTTGTTCGATCATTGGCAGGAATTCATAGTCATGTTCCCTATCAATTGATAGACGTCCTCATATGTTCGATTCACCAAGGCTCCCCTGCAACTCCATCTAGTCTTGACCTCGAATTTTCATCCAACCCATTGTAAAACATATGCAACCTCAAACATTCAGGTAGACTATTACGAGGGCATCTCTATACCTCAAACATTCAGGTAGACTATGATGAGGGCATCTCTATACCTCGAATTGTTCTCCTTCCATCTGTTTGAAGTTGGTCATATCCCTTTTTAGTTGGACCGTCTTGCTGATAAGAAAGAACTTGTATAGAAATTTCTTCATAAGATCCATTCATGTCATGGTTGATCTTGGTGCTTGCGAGTATAACCAAGAAAAAGCATTATTGATTAAGGAGAAGGGGAACAACCAAAGATGAATGACATCATCGGTGACCCCGTTAATTTTAAACGTATCACAAAGCTAGAAAATACCATTTTAAGTGTCGATTTGGGTCCTCCGTCATCATCCTTCTAAATTGGAAGTTGTTATGCATAATGTGGATCATTGTTGGCTTTATTTCCAAGTTATTTGTTGTAATTGTTAGTCTTATGATGCTTCGTTGTACTGCATCCAGGTTCGATAACACATAGCCTATGAACGTTCTTTCTTCTCAAGCCATAGGCAGCTTTATCAGTAACTGGTGTTGTGATGGTGGTGGGTTTTTTATTGGTGGATCATCGAACAATGGATTATCTATTGGTAAATCAACTGCAATAGATGGGTTATTTTGCATCTGTTGTTGCTGTCAATGATTGCGGTGAATGATTCTCTTTGGATTAGTGGTTGGCTCTATAGGTGTGCCCATATTCCAAGTCATACACTGAAATCCACAAAGAAAAGAAGTAAGTTAGTAAATTGAATAAATTAATAAAAATTAAAATTGTATCTATAATTTGAAAAATTTCCTAACTATCCTATTAAGCATAAAAATTAAAATTAATCTAATAAATAAGCCTCCCTGAAAACGGCACAAACAACTTGATCGCCTCTCGACGTACTAACGTTGGAAGTGAGAATACTGCTGAAAAATATAAGGATTTAAGTGGTGTATGCAAGTATATGAGTCAGGGTTGTAAGATGATTGTACAATGAAGTTTTGGAAGTACTCCGAGGATCGTACCCACAGCAGGCTTGATTAAATTAAAAATAACTCCTACTCTAACAGGTCTAATTAGTACTCTAATTAGATTATATTACGATTATTCATAAATTTATAATAAAATGATATTTGTAAAAAAAATAATGATTGACATAGAGTGTAAATTTATCAGATTTAAATACAGAAGACTAACTCGTTTCCATGTTCATAGTTAGCTCCTCTTTTGGGTTTTATTCAATCAGCTAGTTATTAACCTTATAACACCCCCAACTCGTATCTTTCATGGAACAGGGTTTAGGAGCGTTATCGAATTCAGAACATTTATCGATTAATTCAGGCAAGTTACTATTGATTCACCAAGGTCATTCATAATTTCCCTTAAATGGACCCTCGAGGCCCAATACGAGCATTAGAATCGATTCAGGACTTAATCAAAAACTCTAAGAATTTTTCGTGATATTTTAAAAATTTGCCAAGGTGCAGGGCTCACATGCCCGGTGGTCCAAGGGAAACGCCTGTGTGACCTTGGGGCATGCCCGTGCTGCAGGTCGTGTTCAAAACTAGGTAGTTCTCTAACTTGTTCCACACACCCGTGTGCTAGGCCGTATGGTTAATTAATTCCTTTCGAATTAGGTGCAGGTTTCACACGGCCAAGACACACGTTCGTGTTCAAGGACCTGTCTCCCACATGGCTGAGACACACTCCCGTGTCTCTACCCGTGTGCTTAAATCTGAGCATTCTATTTCTCAAAATTTAAGGTGCAGGGGACATACGACCTGGCTATACGCCTATGGGGTAGGCCCTGTGTCACACACGGTCTAGACACACGCCCCTGTAGACAAAATAAAGCCATTTCCTCGCCCCATTTGTCACCCAAATTTACCATGTTCTTGCACTAAAACATACCAATATAATCCAATCGTTTCAAGCATCCATCTCAAGCAAATTTCATCATTTACAAGGCATACCACTACATGCGTACGTATTTATAATCTTGCGTTGATTTAGTCCATATGATAGGCATAATTTGATCAACTACTTACATATGTGTAGCTACCATAGTATGACATTACAAATATATCAAATCAAACCATTACTAGACATTCCATTGGCTAGATTACAAGTTTCATTTACATTCACATGCCAATGTGGCCAATATAACCTATACATTCCATTATAACCATAATTGAATTACCATACTGTACCAACATGGGCTGATGGATAGTGTGTGTGATCTTCGCCAAGCTACCAACCAACGAGCTTCTGATTTACTCTAAAATAGGGGAAAATAAAACAGAGTAAGCATTGTATGCCTAGTAAGTTCATATAACAAGGTACTTAACTTACTATTCATTCTATTTTGAGGTAACTATGTAAGGCACATTCATTCAATTTGACTTTAAGCCCTACACATATACTCATTGACCTTGTTAGTCATATATTCCATAATAACCTCAAAACATGTTTGGGCTTAACAACAAGCAAGTTCAACAACAAGCAAGTTTCCATGCACATTTGCATTCCATAACATTTGACCATTTAACATGCATAAATCATCTCTTTGTATTACAAATATAATTTCATAATAGTTCATCTCAAGTTAAGATTATTTCATATCAAAACTTTATTCATATTGCTCGAAATATTAATGTCACACGAGTAATAGTACACTCAAAGTATGCAAGTCTATAATCAAGGATGACATATTAATAGTGCCAAACAGTCGAGTTTTAATATTTGTAAAGAATGATCGAACCTATAGACTAACTATGACAATAATGGAGGCAAGTGCACCTATCAAACAGTAATATAGTTTAGGCAAGATTATTTTAATGAACCCAAGGGAATCTAAAAGTACTACTACTCACTTTCTTTCTATTATTTAGCCTGAAATATGGAGTGATTGGTTGATTTATCTAAAACTAATGAAAAACTAAACTAAATACGAAGATAAAAGGATAAATTGGAAAAAGACTTTAGGAAAACTCAGTTGATTGACGATACCCTCAGGAAGAATCCACCTATGACTTCACTTGTTATTTATCCCTAAACTATATAATTTCTTTACTTAGCTTGATCCGTGAGACTCCCTAACCTATATTAAACCCTCTCTCGAGGCGAACAACATCTAACCTTAGGTTAATTAGTGGAACTCTCGTTCTCTTATAATAACCCCCTAAGGAAGCAGTAAATCAATCAATGGATTCCCTTATTAGGTTTCACCCTAATCCAGCAAAATCTCGTAACCCTATCTCTAAGCGCCCGATCAACTCCGCTTAATTATGCTAGATCTACTCTTAGGTAAGGTCTATTCCTCCTCTACCTAAGCACATCAGATTAAATTAAGCAACATAATTAAGAACAAACTAAGTATTTATCATATAATTTAGAAAATAATAACAAAATCCATCATAGGTTTCATCCCCTTCAAGTATCTGAAGGGTTTAGTTCATAACTAAATAAGAAATCATCTCAAGAGAAAAGATAAAACAAAACATAATAAATCCCTAAAACTCCCTGAAGGAATTGAAGGAGAGATCCTCCGTCTTGATTAGAACTCCGACTTCTTGAGATAGATCAACTGGCTATCTTCAAGTGATTCCCTAAAAGACAAAAGCTCTGGTAGAAAAAACTCTGCTCAAACTTTGATCCCCCAGAATAGCTGCCTTGGGTTGTTTATATAAGCCTTTGAGATGCTTTATTTGGCTCCTAAATACCTCTTTCAAGTAGAATTACTATTAGGGTGCTTAAGTTGACTTAGGAGTATGATTCTTTGGCTTGAAACATCCAAATCTGAGTGAAATTGCTCTTTCCTGTGGCAGAGGCATGCCCATGGCACACGCCAGTGTAAGTCGTGGCCAGGCCGTGTGTGGACTTATCGATGGAATTATGACCGTGTAAATTGGGGTGGCCGTGTTCTAAATAACTGTCGAGGCACGGCCATGTGGCATGAAGTCTAGGCCGTGTCGATTTCTTGGGTTGGCCCAATTTGGTTCATTTTAAGCCCGTTTTGCGTTCTTTTTATCCATAGGTGCTTTCCTAAGTATAAGATATGAAAAGAAAGGATTAAGAGCACCTTTTTACATAAATCAAGGATAATTCATCCAAAAAACATACTAAATGTGGGATTAAAATATGTTACTTTTACAGTTTATCAAATAACCCCATACTTAAGCTTTTGCTTGTCCTCAAGCAGAATTCTCAACTTAAAATTAAGACGAACATTCCATAATTCACAATATTCATCAATCATGCCTCATCATAATTCATAGATAATTTATACATGGATAATTCAACTCAAAGAGCCCTAAAGATTCAAACGAGATAAGTCATGATTTTGTAGCATGAAAACATAGGTGTCTCCCCTTATCTAAATAATTACCTTTGATTCAAAACCGACAAGGACTGACATCCTCACTAAATATTCACTCAAATCACTCAAAGGTGTTTAAGGTTCACAATAAGGCACTCAAGAGTCGAACCTGAAAAGTTAATCCCATAGGCTTGCTTGAAAATCAAATCTCCACCACTGTATATGAGATAATACACAAATCAAAAGGTCTTTGTTAAGGTTGTAACGGGGCTAGGGTAAAAGGTATGGTCACAGGCTGAAATTAAAAAGTTGGAATCGAGATCGATATGAAAAATTACCTATCTAAAAATAATAAACTAGAACTAGATAATTACGTTACTTGAAACTTTGGAACTAATAATAATATGAGCTTTCTCTTCGATAATTGGAAATTTAAATGTTCAAGCTCACTTTCAATACTCTAATACTGAATATACTTTGATTTTTTTTAAGAACAAACTAAATATTTACATAATAAAGAAAGAACTTTTATCAACTTAATTAAGTAACTGATCAAATCAATTCTCAATAGTAGGGTAGTTAAAGGAATAGTGATAACAAATACAAAGGTGCTTTCGGCTAATATTAGCAGGTAAATCAATAAAAAGGGTTGTTAGGATCAAAAAGGGATTCACTAGGGGTTAATTATATGGGTAGGCTTTTTTAGTAGATTGAGTGGGTTAAAACTTACGTGTCTTTATCATCTCAGTATATCAAATCATTAATGTGGTCTCGACATGCATAAACGAGGCAAGTTCTAGAATAACAGTTCAAAGTTGACACACTCATAATCAATAAAGTGAGCATAAAAAAGAATATATGCTCAATAAGGATCAAATCTCACAAAAATTATGGGTATTTGACATCAATCCTGTAAATTTCAAACTTCAAGGTAATATTCAAATTCAGTTCAACATCCTAGAAATTTTTTTTTGAAAAATAGACTTATCATGCTTAATTCTCTAGTATTCTTCAAGTATAAATCATCAATGCACAATTATCAATGACTTACTAAAAAACATGTCAATAACAATCATAAATCATTAGAAATTTCACCCTAAATAAAAATATGAGAAAACTTCTTATCGACAAGACTAAAATTCAGGATTGGAGAATAATGCAAAAAGTTAAGTACTTTTACCCCCACACTTAAGTTGTACATTGTCCTCAATGTACAAAGATAGATAAATAATTGTTTGATAAAAAGAGAAGGGGAGAAGTAACACTTCCTAAATTTTGGATGATTCCGAGAGTTGGCGTCTTTGGTGGCGGTGATGCTGTTTTCTATGGGCCCGGTGGTGTGGCTACCGGAAAGTAATTTGCTAGATGAAGAAATTGGGTAGCCTGCAAAGACATAGCCAAGAGATCTAAAGGAATATTAATAATATACTAATAATATAATTAAAGACTAAGAAAATAAAGAGAATGAGACTAATAAGAAAACTAAAATTTAAAGAAAAGACTAATGGACTAAGGAGTCCTTATTGACAGATGGTTCATGAGGTGGGGATGATTTCTAAGGCTGCGGAGTGTTGGTAATGGTGGAAGTGGCGTGATTTCCTAACAGCCTTTAGAACCTAAAACCAAGAATCTAATATGAAATAAATTAAATTAAGCAGAAGAGAAGTATAGATAAGGAAAATAAAGGAGAAGAGAAAAGAAAAATAGAGCCGAAAAGGTTTCGGAGACCCTTGGCATGTCGAATAGCTGAAGCTGCCGGAATGAACTCATGTTGAGGTCTCCTTTGAGGAGACAATGTTTACCTTCTTACGCTTCTTCGGCATGATTTTAGTGTAGCTCAAGAGTCTGAATACCTATTCTAAGAAAAGAAATAGAGGGAAGAAGGAAAAAGTATAAGGTAAGAGGATTGGGATAAGGGGAAGGGCTGTGGAGTTTAAATAGAGTTTTGCCCTTTGTTGATGTGCCACGCCCGTGTAGGGAGGGTGTGTCGATTCACACGGCCTAATCGCACGGCCGTGTTGTGGAGTGTGTTGTTCTTCCACGCCCATTCTTAAAATTGTTATGCCCGTGCTTCAAATTTTTAATGTTGACCACGGTCGCGTCGCACGGCCTTGGGTTAAGGCGTGTTGAGTTTTCCACACTTGTTTGTCAATTGGCACGCCCGTTCCTCAAAGGTCAGTATGTGAGCACGGATGGAGTGCACGGGCGTGGTTTGCTCGTGCTCAATAAGTCAGAATCTTAGCACGGCCGTGTTGTTTTGTCGGTGCCCGTGGTGTGGGTGGTTGGATCCATGACGTTGGGGATTAGGTAGGATTTGATTTGCACGGTCTCTGATATGTCAGTATGGGGATTCTTGTGGTCCACACGGCCACAGACGCGTCGTGTATAAGGCCGTGTGGCCTGGAAATCTGCATTGTTATGTTAGTTTAAAACTAAATTTTGAGAAAAGAAAGAATGAAAGAAAAGAAAATAAATTTGAAAGTAAATAGTGTTAGTGCTCGGGTTGCCTTCCGAGAAACACTCATTTATAGTCTTAAGCTAGACTGTCCTCGTATTTGAAAATTTTAGGGAGGTTTAACGGTTTGAATATTTTCCCTCATGCTGACAGTTCTATTTTCGTGACAGAGTTGAAGTCGAGAAGTGTTTATCTTGAAATTACCGAATATTGAATGGCTTACCTCGACTGTTCCGTGGGGAAGATATCATGTACCTTAAGAAGTTTTTCTCCCTTTTTCTTCAGGTCTGTTGAAGTGATATGAGGATCGGCTTTGTCTAACAGCACTGGTCTCCTATTTTAAAGTGATTTGATGTCCCTATGAGCTCTTCTGGTGGTTCCTCTGGTTTTACTTCGTGTGGATCCAGCTTTTCTTTGGCGTGTATCTTCTGCTCTTTTGAATTGTCGACCTTAAGGTTTTGTTCCTTGTGTGATTCTTCTTTATTGGCTTGGGGGATATGAGTTGGCTCAAGTTTGATGCCTTGGGGTGTTTCTTGCGATGAAGGTTGATTAATTTGATTATCTATTGAAGTGACTTTCTTACCTTCATCTGTGGTTCTGGCTGAGTCAAGAGCTTGAAGATTGATCGATTTATCTCCTTTGCGAAGTATGAGTTCTCCTGTGGCAACATCAATTTTAGTTTTAGCAGTTGTTAGAAAGAGCCTTCCTAGAATTAAGGGTATTAAATTATCCTCATCCATGTTTAAAACAACAAAATCTACTGGGAAAACAAATTTATCAATTTTTACTAGGACATCTTCAATAATGCCTCTAGGAATTCTAACAGTTTTATTAGCTAATTGAATACTCATCCTAGTTTTTTTGGGCTTCCCTAGACTTAGTCGTTTAAACAGTGCATAAGGCATGACATTTATACTTACCCCTAAATCAGCTAACGCATTATCAATAGTTAAACTACCAATTAAACATGGAATTGTAAAACTCCCTGGATCTTTTAGTTTCTGTGGTAGTCTGTTCTATAGCATTGCTGAGCATGTTGCATTGAGTTCCATATGGTGCTCTTCATCTATTTTGTGTTTGTTCGTCAAGAGCTGTCTTAATATTTTACGTTGAGTCGGGCATCTAAAAAAGAGCTTCAAGAAGAGGTAAGTTAATATGTAATTTCTTTAGAAGTTTTAGAAACTTACCGAATTGTTCCTCTGAATCATCTTTTTTCAATGCTTCGGGATAAGCTTATGCGAGGTTGGTACTCTTTGATTACCGATTTTTCTTGTGCTACCTCTATTTTACCTTTTTCTTCCTTGGTTGCTTGTGCTGATGTGGGCTTGTCTACCTTTCTACCCTCTTGAGATGTGATGGCTTGGATCTATTCTTTTGGGTTTATTTCTGTGTTGCTTGGTAGACGTCCTTGTTGACGTTCAGAAATCAGCTTTGTAAGATGTCCCACTAACCTAGTAAGTTCTTCAACTTGATTCTCGATCCCCTTGATCGATTTTTATTGTTCATCAAGTGTTGCTTCAGTCTTTTGGAGACGAGAATCTGTAGCTGCCATGAATTTTGTCAGCATCTCTTCAAGGTTTGATTTCTTTTCATGTGGATAGGGCTGATTTTGGTAATTTTGAGGAGGTTGCTGCCCTTGATTTCCTTGATTTCCTTGTCCTCCCCACGAAAAATTTGGGTGGTTCCTCCAACCTGGATTATAAGTGTTACTATAAGGATTATTATTAGATTTGAAATTATTACCTATATAGTTTGTCTGCTCATTTTTTGCGCCCGGTTGGTAAGGTGGGTACTCAGAATTCACCACATTTCCACTCGCTTCGCATTGCATTACTGGGTGTACCTATGAAGAACATAAGTTATCAAGCTTTTTATTCATCATCTCCACCTGTGTTGACAGCATTGTCATTGCGTCTATGTTAAAAACTCTAGCTGATTTTTTCAGTTTGGCTCTTGTAATTTGCCATTGATAGGTGTTCAACGACATCTCTTCAATAAAATCGTAAGCTGCTTCAGGAGTTTTGTTGTTCAAAGTTCCACCGGCTGATGAATCAATCATTTGTTGCGTTAAAGAATTCACACCGTTGTAAAAAGTTTGGACATGAAGCCACAAAGGTAATCCATGGTGTGGACATCTTCTCAGGAGATCCTTGTATCTCTCCCATGCATCATATAATGTTTCTGCGTCATTCTGCACAAAAGAAGATATGTCATTCCTAAATTTGGCCATTTTGGCTGGTGGAAAATATTTTAAAAGAAATTTTCGATTATTTGATCCCATGTGGTGATTGACCCTCGTGGTAACGAGTTCAACCACTACTTTGCTTTATTCCTTAATGAAAAAGGGAATAACCGAAGATGTATGGCATCATCAGAAACCCCATTTATTTTGAAGGTATCATAGAACTCTAGAAAATTAGATATATAAGTATTTGGATCTTTATCCTGCAAACCATCAAATTGAACAAACTATTAAATCATTTGTATTGTGTTAGGCTTTAATTCAAAATTATTAACAGCTATAGCAAGCCTGACAATACTAGATTCTGTCCCTGTCAAATTAGGTTAGCATAATCATACATAGTATGTGGAGCATTCTGTTCTTGCACATTCTACGGTAGATTATTCTCGTCCATCCCTTCAGTAGGATTGGATCTTTCTTGTTGTTCTTCTCTTTGGTAGTCTAAAGCTCGTCTAGTTTCTCTGTGAATCCTGCGAGCGGTAGCTTCAATGCCACTTTCATATTCTAGAGGTCCTATTGGGTTCCTTTTAGTCATAAACTAGAGGTTCCTGCTAGGATATAAAATAAAAAAATTTAAAAGTAAAAAAAGAAATAAAAAATAAAAAATAATGGCTAAAGTAATAGATATAGAGCTTTCTTTAATATTTTAGAGTTCCTCGGCAACGGTGCCAAATAGTCAAGTTTTAATATTTATAAAGAATGATCGAACCTGTAGACTAACTATGACAATGATGGAGGCAAGTGCACCTATCGAACAGTAATATAGTTTAGGCAAGATTATTTTATCGAACTCAAGGGAACCTAAAAGTGCTACTACTCACTTTCTTTCTATTATTTAGCCTGAAATATGGTGTAATATCTGGGATTTAGGGGTTATGCATTTTAACTCATATTTATGTAGTAGCATGCTTAGTGTGCTGTTTGTCTGTGTTTGGGGGCTTTGGGAACCTTGGGGTGTAGGTAGAAGCCTTAGGAAAATATTGGACTTTAAACCTTTAAGGGGAGCTAAGGGAGCTAGGCCTTAAGGAAAATTTGCGTGTGGGTTATGACACAAGAACTCAGCTAGTAAAGTGGCAGGGGAGGCGCCACTTAGAGCACAGGAGAGTGACACTTCAGGGAGTGAGAAGGGGGCCTAGGTTCGAGCAGTAATGGAAGTTTTTTTTGGAGGTTCTTTTGCATCAAGGGGAGTGTAGAGTTGGACGGCACAGAGACTCTGAATGGATGAGCACTGGACCTGGTCAAGGCACTTGAAAATTCAATTAAGAAGGGAGATAAGTGTTGACTCATTCAAACTCATTTGAATGAGTGGAAAAGAGAAGAAATAAGAGGAAAAGAAGGAATCTGATAGAGAGAAGAAGAGTTGGCTGAATAGAGGGGTCTTGGTGCGGCATTTTCGGCCAAAGGAAGGAGTATCTATGCTAGGGGCTTTAGGTGCCAAAATAAGGTGAGTTAGTGGCCATTTTTCCCCCTTTTGAAAACTTTCTTCTCATCTCTACTTTTGCCAAAATCTTGCACCTTTTTTTCTCTTTTGACCAAAAGCCAAAGTGAAAGAACCATTTGAGCATCTTCTCCTTATCTTATTTTTTTCTTCATTCACTCTCTAAAAATCGAAACCTACCCTCTCATTCCCACTAGAACCGAAACCATACAAGACTTCAACCTCTTTTCCTTCTTCTCTGCATCGAATCTTCCATCTTCAAAAGCCGAAGAAACCTTTTTCCATTTGCTAAGACCTTAACCGATTTGCTCACTTGTCACTAAAGCCAAATCCCACATCTTTTTCCATCACTCTCCATAGCCGATTTCATCTCTACCCCTTTTGAAACCGATTCATTTTCTATTTCCTTCTCAAAGCCGATCAATCTTCTGTTGTGGTCGAATCTCTCTGTGTTTCTAGCAAAGGTGTTCGATTGTTATCAATATTACGGTAAGGGTTAATTATCATTCGGTCTCTCCTTCTTTTCCCTTTGGTTAGCTGAAATCAAGGACACTAATCCCTTTTATTCTTTTGGCCGAAACCATGAAGGTGGGTTTTAGGATCTTTGTAGCCGACAATTAGAAGGAGAAGCTCTCAGGATTTGATCGGTTAAGGTAAGGGGAATAATGCCATTCGGCTAGAGGTTATATTTTCTAGTGTTAGCCGATTCTAACTGTGGTGTTATAAGAAGGGTTCGACAAAGGCAAAGGAGGAGTCTTCTGGATTTGGATCCATTTCGGTAAGGATATTCAGTTAAGTTATAGATGTGATTCGTTTAGATTTTTACGTGTCGATTAACCGAGTTTCTGATTAAGTGATATTCGATGGATGCGAGTACCAGTGAAGGAGAGAAAGGGGTAGTTCCTACCCCTAGATTCAAGAAACATTCGGTTTCTCTGATGCGTGATTGGCCACCGGGTTGTGGGCCAAATCGAAAAGGATAAGTAAATCATCGTGATCCTCGCAGCGAAAGTGTTAGTATCGAAAGCGTGGTTCAAAGTATTATCAGGTGTGTAACCCCACACTTTTTCCCGATAGATTAATAATATTAAATATGTGTTAACAAGATTATGATTAATCATGGCTAAGGGTACCATTCATTGGTACAGTTCGTTCAGGTATGTTATATCTAACCCTTGTTTACAGTGGTTACAATCATTGATATGAAAGCATGTGTGTTTTTGGTATGGGCTTGGGATAAGCATATAGCATGATACCTGTAATACTATGTATGTTGCATGGGCACGAGGGTTATAATAAAAAGGGCAAGTGTTCTGGTGGTTTTACCACATTATTTGGTGACTCATGTCACAATATTATGATTCGGTGACGTTGTCACATTATCCGGTGGCTATGCCACGTATTAAAGGTGATGAGCGGTTGATTGCGGTGGCGCGCCTTCGAGGTGTGTAGCGGATGGAGGTCGATTTAGTAATCCCTACTGTGTGATTGGCGTGTAATTGGTGTGTAGAGGTTGGATATCTAGGTGGGTTCAAAGTTGCATCATTGTTTTATATACATGTGATTTAATATCTTTGTGATATGGGCTTATGGTAGATAATGATTCTGGATGGGCTTTGCCCAAAATGTTATAATATAGGCTACAATCGATTGGGAACCTGTGTTGGTTGTTATACATTCAGTCTGTTGACTCACCCTTCGTGGGCTAACATTTTGCAGGTGATACATAGTGTAATGGACCGGGTCGGCAGGGACTATGTGGTGGCCATGCTTAGCAAAATTTTGGGTTTTCATATAATGGAACACTTTTCATTTTCTTTAGTATGTTTTCATTTGGGATTTATTTTGATTTTTAAGATGTAATAAGGCCATTACTTAACTGCTTAATTTTGCGTATTAAATTTTATTTCCATACGATAAACAACAAACAAGTAATTAAATATTTTTCTTAAAGAAACTTCAAATGTTTTATCACCTACTCAACTTATGTTTTCAACCTAATGAGCTCTAGAATCAGGCAAATCTTTTAATTTTTGAGATATAAAGTAAGTGTTTTAATGAAATACAAACTTGAATGGTATCTTGGTTTTCAACTCGATAAAGATACAAACCTGTTTTTATTAAAATCGTCATATTTTATAAGAAGATGAAACGAGATAAAGCTAAGTTTTCTTAAGGAACATGTCAAATTCGGTCAGGGCTTGTGGGCCGGGTTTGGGGTGTTTCAATTTGGTATCAGAGCTAGGTTCATAACTCTACTTTGAGGGTTTTGGGCCCCAAATATTTTCCAAAGATGGGCTTTTCTAAACCATGGATTTCTATAAACAAATTTAGGTTTATTCTGGCATGGCACCTGTGTCTCCAGCCCGAAGTCCACCAGGTAAGTACCCCTAATCATTGTGTGATTTCTATGTTGGTATTACGGGATCGTAGATTAGTAGATTAGGAGCTATTGAACTCTAGGATTAGCTTACTCCAACACAAAATTACATAAGACTTAATTTATTTCACCAAACCCGAGAATAAGTCGTGGAGTTCAGGTGTGGTAACAAACATGTGCATGTCTAAGCATGGATTCTGAATGAGCTTGGTATTTAAGCAGTCCTAGCGACTCACCTCCTCTTTTCTGGAATCCTACCTGGTGCGCAGTGATTGTTCACCTCAACGCAAGGACTTGTTAGCGGGCCAAATCTATAAATAAAACCCAAAAGGGACCAAACACCTGGTTTTGTAAAACAATCAAATTACCCTGATTTACAAAATTACCGAAATACCCTGATTTGTAAAAATTACTAAAATACCCCCAATTTATGAAATTACCATACTACCTTCGATTTTTACCAAAATATCCCTATTTTGTAAAAATACCAAAACCCCTATTTTGCAAAATTACAAGATACCCCTGATTTGGAAAATTACCAAAGTGCCCCTATAGGACAAAGTACAGAAATACCCCTGGGTTGGGAACGGACGAAAATGTTCAAAGTGGTAAACGTATGTAGTGGATACTATTGATGAATGAATGTGATTCTCTGAATTAGGGTAGAAGACTTGAAATGAAAACCTTGTAATGATCGAAAGAACTACTACTAAACTTCTTTACATAAAACTTGTTCGTGGGTAATCAGTGGAACAGGAGCTAATGCATAAAATTTCTTAAAGTAGATTAAATCATGATCATTGACAAGAGTTCTAGGGGACGTGGTCGTAATGTGCGTGGGCGTGGTAGAGGCAGAATCACCGTATCAGAACCAATTAGGTCTGGTCAAGGGTCCGAGAATGAGATACCACCACCACCAGCTGCTGGTGTTGAGTATCAGGATCAGACGGGGGATGATGCAGTATTGCAGGCGATGCTACGAGTTCTTAAGAGGGTGGCGAGAGCAGGTGGAGGTATGAGAGCTCAGAAATCTGTATCTGAGCGACTCTGATCCATTAGAGTTGAGGTATTCTAAGGTATATCTGGTATGGTGCCCAATACGGCTGAGTATTGGTTGGAGGCGACGGAGCGAATCATGGATGATTTGGATCTGACTGCCAAGGAGAAATTAAAAGGCGGTGTCACTACTTTAGGATGAGGCGTACCAGTGGTGGCTCACTGTTAGAGAGGGCACCTAGGTAGACCGAATTGATTGGGAGTATTTCAAGACGATGTTCTAAGGGAAGTACGTAGGAGCAAGTTATGTGAATGCTCAGAGGAAGGCGTTCTTAAATCTGGTACAAGGGGCAAATCCATAGCTGAGTATAAAGCGAAATTCCTTCGTTTGAGTCGATATGCTCGGGGAATCGTGTCTACCGATTACGAGTGCTACGTACAATTCAAAGATAGGCTTCGAGATGAGTTGAGGGTGTTAATAGCTCCACAGCGAGAGAGGGACTTCGCGGTATTGGTTGAAAAAGCAAAAATAGCTGAGGAGGTGAAGCGTACCAAGAGGCAGAATCGGGATAGAGGTCAAGGTAAAAACAAGAGGGGTTATGGATCATCAGGGTCATCCGGGAGTTTCCAGAAAATACCTAGAGTTGATGGGCCGCGAGATCGACAGGTTGCTGTGGGAGGTCAGTATTGTCGGTGTGCTCAATGTGGAAAGATGCACCGGAGGAGTGTTGGAAGAAGATAGGGGGATGTTTTAAGTGTGGGTCCAAAGACCATGTAATTAGGAACTGTCCATTGGAAACAGACAAGAGTCGACCAGCAAGTCAGGGTTTTAATCAGACTGAAAGAGGTGGACAGCAGCCACCGAGGGGTCGTGGTCCGGTTGGCAGAGGTAATAGTTCTGGTAGAGGTCGGGGGACACCAGGCAGAGGTGTTGGTAACACGGAGGCGAGACAGCTGGTTCTAGTGTATGCAGTTCGTCGGAGGGAGGATGGTGACACACCGGACGTTATAACCGGTACGTTTCTTATAGTTGACAAGCCTTTCTTTGCTTTAATTGATGTTGGCTCGACCCACTCATATGTTGCATGTAGAATAGCTGAAACATTAGGTATAGCATCTGAACTGTCTGTTAGGGAGATGACTATAGTGAGCCCGTTAGGTTAAACGGTAGTGGTGAATAGGATATTCCGGAGTGTGCCTCTAGAGATTCAGGGAGTGGTATTTCCTGCCAACTTGATGGAACTACCTTTCAGGGAATTTGATCTCATTCTAGGCATGGATTGGCTAGTGGAACAACGGGCTAAATTAGATTACGCAGCTAAGCGAATGGAGTTGAGGACTCCGGAGGATTAGGAGATAATTATGATAGGAGAAAGAAGAAACTATTTATTTAACGTAGTCTCGCGTTGAAGGCTGATAAGATGGTTCGAAAAGGGTGTAAGGCATTTCTAGCCTTCATTAGTGCTCTGGATGCAAAAGAAGAGGGGGTTAGTGGAGTTAGAACAGTAAGAGAAGTCATAGATGTCTTTCCGGAGGAGCTGCCCGGGTTACCCCTAGACAGGGAGGTGGTGTTGAATTGATTCTTGCCAGTCAGACTCTGTGTCAATTGCTCTGTATAGGATGGCGCTAAAGGAGTTGGTAGAGCTCAAGGCCCAGATCCAAGAGTTACTCGATCGTGGGTTTATCCGACCTAGTGTGTCTCCATGAGGAGCACCGATCCTATTCGTGAAGAAGGAGGACGGGACTATGCGCATGTGCATAGATTACCGGTAGTTGAATAAGTTGAGGATAAAAAATAAGTACCCGTTTCCAAGGATAGACGACTTGTTCGATCAGCTCAAGGGGGCTGCGGTATTTTCAAAAATAAATCTAAGGTCGGGATATCATCAGCTTAAGGTGAAGGAAGTAGATATCCATAAGACAGCATTCCAGACTAGATACAGACATATGAGTTCTTAGTAATGCCGTTCGGATTGACTAACCCCCAGTTGCGTTCATGGATATGATGAACCGGTTTTCCAACCCTACATGGATCAGTTCGTCATTGTGTTTATAGACGACATTTTGGTATATTCCAAGTCCGAGGAAGAGCATGATGCGCATCTCCGGGTAGTATTGCAGGTGTTAAGGGAGAAGAAGTTATATGCCAAGTTTAGCAAGTGCGAATTTTGGTTGAAGGAAGTTGCATTTTTGGGTCACGTGGTGTCTGCAGAAGGATAAGGTGGATCCTCGGAAGATTGAGGCGGTGCTAGATTGAAACCACCTAAGTCATGGCGAGAGTTCGCGGTTTCTTGGGGTTAGCAGGCTACTACAGGAGATTTGTTGAAGGGTTCTCGTCGATAGCAGCACCTTTGATGAAGTTGTTGAGAAAGGAGGTACCTTTCGTATGGGCGGATAAGCAGCAGGAGAGTTTTGAGAAGCTTAAGAAGGTATTGACAGAGGCTCCGATTTTGATTTAGCCTGAGGTAGGGAAAGACTTTGTGGTGTATTATGATGCTTCTCACACAGGATTGGGATGTGTTCTAATGCAAGATGGGAAGGTGGTCGCTTATGCGTCTCAGTACCACATGAGGTTAACTACCCGACGCATGACCTGGAGTTGGCTGCGGTAGTATTCGCTCTAAAAGTGTGGAGGCACTATTTGTATGGAGAAAAGTCGGTAATCTACATAGACCACAAGAGTCTGAAATATTTGTTAACTCAGAAGGACTGAATTTGAGACTGCGAAGGTGGGTGGAGTTGTTGAAAGACTATGACTGTTCAATAGAGTATCACCCAGGCAAGGCGAATGTAGTGGCATATGCCCTAAGTCGAAAGTGGTGTCGGATCTGAGGGCAATGTTTGCACATCTTAGCCTTTATGATGATGGAAGTTTGCTAGCAGAGTTGCAGGTGAAGCCGACATGGTTAAGTCGGTGAGAGAAAATAGTTGGTAGATGGTGAAGTAAGTGCTAAGCTACTACAAGTGCGAGATGGGGAATTGGAAGACTATGGTGTAAACAATGATGGAGTCTTTGTGTTTTTGGGGCAAGGTCCAGATGCCAAAGGAGGAGGAGTTAAGGTAAAAATTCTTGAGAATCACATAGTAGCCCTTATGCTATGCATCCGGAGGAAGTAAGTTATCTGAGGATCTACGGGATCGCTTTTGGTGGCTTTGGTCTAAAATGATAAATTCTGAATTTGTGGGGAAGTGCTTAACGTGTCAAGAGTTAAAGCTGAACACCAAGTACCTTCGGGGTTGCTTCAGCTAATAAAGATTCTGCAGTGGAAGTGGGAGAGAATTACAATGGACTTCGTTAGTAGGCTTCCCCTTACGCCTACTAGGAAGGATTCGGTATGGGTGATAGTGGATCGGTTGACAAAGTCTGCACATTTCATACCAGTGCGGGTTGACTATTCTCTGCAGAGGTTGGAAAAGTTGTATGTGGCAGAAATTGTGAGGCTACACGGGTGCCAGTGTCGATTATCTCGGATAGGGATCCGAGGTTTATGTCTCGATTTTGGAAAGCACTGCATCAGGCACTGGGCACTAGGTTAGACTTCAATACGGCATTTCATCCGCATTTGGACAGCCAGTCTTAACGAGTAATTCAAGTGTTAGAGGATATGTTGAGGGGTTGCGTGGTAGATTTCAGAGGAAGCTGGGAGGAGTTCTTGCCTTTATCGGAGTTTGCATACAATAACAGCTATCAAGCAAGTATTCAGATGGCACCGTATGAAGCACTGTATGGATGGAAGTGTCGCACTCCTACGTGTTGGATAGAATTGGGGGAGCGTCAGGTTTTGGGTCCGGAGATTGTGGCAAAATCGAAAGAAAAGGTTAGAGTGATTTGGGCACGGTTGAAGGAGGCGTCTGACAGACAAAAGTCGTATGCAGATCTCAAGCGGAAAGAGATAGAGTTTGCAGTGGGGGATCAGGTGTTTCTGAAAGTTTTGCCATGGAAGAAGGTGATGAGATTTGGTCGCAAAGGAAAGCTAAGTCCCAGGTTTATAGGACCTTATTGAATTTTGAAACGGGTTGGACCAGTGGCGTACCAATTGGAGTTGCCTTTGGAATTAAAGCAGATGCATGATGTGTTTCATGTTTCGATGCTACGGCGTTACCGATCAGATCCATCGCATGTGGTACCAGTGGAAGAAGTGGAGTTGAGACCAGACTTGTCTTACGAGGAAGAGCCGATTCAAATTTTGGAATGGGATGTAAAAGTATTACGTAGGAAATCAGTTCTTCTAGTCAAAGTGTTACGGTGGGACCATGGATCAGAAAAAGCTTCTTGGGAGCTGGAGGAGGCAATGCGACAGCAATACCCTCACCTATTTTAGCCAAGTAATTTCGAGGTCGAAATTATTTTTAAGGGGGGTAGAACTGTAATATCTGAGATTTAAGGGTTATGCGCTTTAACTCATATTTATGTAGTAGCATGCTTAGTGTGCTGTTTGTGTGTGTTTGGCGGCTTTGGGAACCTTGGGGTATAGGCAGAAGCCTTAGGAAATATTGGACTTTAAACCTTTAAGGGAGAGCTAATGTAATATCCTAGAATATGGCTTATGCATTATTGCTAAATTGTGTGAAATAGCATGCTTATGAATATTCTGAATGTGTTGCATGAATTTTTGTGAACTTTAGGAAATAGGAGAGTGCTTTAGAAATTATCAGATTTTGAGTTTAAAAGAGGAAGCTAGGCAGAGGAGGCTTTAAAAGAAATTGTATGTGAAATATAACACAAAAATAGGCTTGGTACAGTGACTTGGAGGCACCACTTACGGCCTTGGTAGGTGACGCCATGGGCTATGAGGAAGGGATCAGGTTTGAGCCACAAGGGAAGCAAAATAAAAGTTTTATTTTGCAGCAGAGATAAGCAGCAATGGACGACACTAAGGCTATATTATAGGAGTTTAATCCTTTTATTTTAAGAGATAAATGGTGATAAATTAATTAGGAAAAGGGATAAATGATGGATTATTCTTATTAATTTTAAGGGATTGATCGATTGTTATCAATCTTCTGTTGTGGCCGAATCTCCCTGTATTTCCAACAAAGGTGTTCGATTGTTATCAATATTACGGTAAATTGTCATTCGGTCTCTTCTTCTTTTCCCTTTGGTTAGCCGAAATCAAGGACACTAATCCTTTTTATTCTTTTGGCCAAAACCATGAAGGTGGGTTTCAGGATCTTTGTAGCCGACGATTAGAAGGAGAAGCTCTCGGGATTTGATTGGTTAAGGTAAGGGGAATAATGCCATTCGGCCGAAGGCCATATTTTCTAGTGTTAGCTGATTCTAACTGTGGTGTTATAGGAAGGGTTCGACAAAGGCAAAGGAGGATTCTTCGGGATTTGGATCTATTTCGATAAGGATATTCAGTTAAGTTATAGATGTGATTCATTTAGATTTTTACGTTTCGATTAACGGGTTTCTAATAAAGTGATATTCGATGGATGCGAGTACCAGTGAATGAGAGAAAGGGGTAGTTCCTACCCCTAGATTCAAGAAACGTTCGGTTTCTGTGGTATGTGATTGGCCACCGGGTTGTGGGCCAACATCAGAAAGGGATAAGCAAATCGCTGTGATCCTTGCAAGCGAAAGTGTTAGTATCGAAAGCATGGTTCTCAGTATTATCAAGTGTGTAACCCCACACTTTTTCTTGATAGATTAATAATATTAAATATGTGTTAACAAGATTATGATTAATCATGGCTACCATTCATTGGTACAGTTCGTTCAGGTACGTTATATCTAACCCTTGTTTACAGTGGTTACAATCATTGATATGAAAGCATGTATGTTTCCGGTATGGGCTTGGGATAAGCATATAGCATGATACCTGTAATACTATGTATGTTGCATGGGCACGAGGGTTATAATGAAAAGGGGAATTGTTCCGGTGGTTTTACCACATTATTCGGTGACTTATGCCACAATATTATGATTCGGTGACGTTGTCACATTATCCGTGGCTATGCCACATATTAAGGGCGATGGCGCTTATTACGCAATGACGCCTTCGAGGTGTGTAGCGGATGGAGGGTCGATTTAGTAATCCCCACGGTGTGATTGGCAGGTATGGATGGTGTGTAGAGGTTGGATATCTAGGTGGGTTCGGGTTGCATCATTGTTTTATATACATGTGATTTAATATGCTGTGATATGGGCTTATGGCCGATAATGATTCTAGATGGGCTTTGCCCAAAATGTTATAATATAGGCTATAATCGATTGGGAACCTGTGTTGGTTGTTACACATTGAGTCTGTTGACTCACCCTTCGTGGGCTAACATTTTGCAGGTGATACATAGTGCAATGGACCGGGTCGGCAGGGACTATGTGGTGGCCATGCTCAGCAAAATTTCGGGTTTTCATATAATGGAACACTTTTCATTTTCTTTAGTATGTTTTCATTCAGGATTTATTTTGGTTTTTAAGATGTAATAAGGCCATTACTCAACTGCTTAATTTTGCGTATTAAATTTTATTTCCATACGATAAACAATAAACAAGTAATTAAATATTTTTCTTAAAGAAACTTCAAATGTTTTATCACCTACTCAACTTACGTTTTCAACCTAATGAGCTCTAGAATCAGGCAAATCTTTTAATTTTTGAGATATAAAGTAAGCGTTTTAATGAAATACAAACTTGAACGGTATCTTGGTTTTCAACTCGATAAAGATACAAACCTGTTTTTATTAAAATCGTCGTATTTTATAAGAAGATGAAATGAGATAAAGCTAAGTTTTCTTAAGGAACATGTCAGATTCGGTCGGGGCTTGTGGCCAGGTTTGGGGTGTTTTATATGGAGTGATTGGTTGATTTATCTAAAACTAATGAAACACTAAACTAAATGCGAGGATAAAAGGATGAATTGGAAAAAGACTTTAGGAAAACTCAGTTGATTAAGATGATACCCTCAGGAAGAATCCACCTATGACTTCACTTGTTATTTATCCCTAAACCATATGATTTCTTTACTTAGCTTGATCCGTGAGACTCCGTAACCTATATTAAACCCTCTCTCGAGGTGAATAATGTCTAACCTTAGGTTAATTAGTGGAACTCTCGTTCTATTATAATAACCCCCTAAGGAAGCAATAAATCGATCAATGGATTCCCATATTAGGTTTCACCCTAATTCGACAAAATCTCGTAACCCTATCTCTAAACGCCCGATCAACTCCGCTTAATTATGCTAGATCTACTCTTAGGTAGGGTCTATTCCTCCTCTACCTAAGCACATCAGATTAAATTAAGCAACATAATTAAGAACAAACTAAGTATTTATCATATAATTTAGAAAATAATAACAAAATCCATCATAAGTTTCATCCCCTTCAAGTATCTGAAGGGTTTAGTTCATAACTAAATAAGAAAACATCTCAAGAGAAAAGATAAAACAAAACATAAGAAATCCCTAAAACTCCCTGAAGGAATTGAAGGAGACATCTTCCGTCTTGAATAGAACTCTGGCTTCTTGAGATAGATCAACTGGCTATCTTCAAGTGATTCCCGAAAAGACAAAAGCTCTAGCGGTAGAAAAAACTCTGCTCAAACTTTGATCCCCCAGAATAGTTGCCTTGGGTTGTTTATATAGGCCTTTGAGATGCTTTATTTGGCTCCTAAGTACCTCTTTCAAGTAGAATTACTATTAGGGTGTTTAAGTTGACTTAGGAGTATAATTCTTTGGCTTCAAACATCCAAATCCAAGTGAAATTGCTCTTTCCCGTGGCAGGGGCACGCCTATGGCACACGCTCGTGTAAGTCGAGGCCAGGCTGTGTGTGGACTTATCGATGGAAGCACGGCCGTCTAAATCGGGGTGAGGCCGTGTTCTAAATAACTGTCGAGGCACGACCGTGTGGCATGAAGTCCAGGCCGTGTTGATTTCTTGGTTTGGCCGAATTTGGTCCGTTTTAAGCCCGTTTTGCGTTCTTTTTATCCTTGGGTGCTTTCCTAAGTATAAGGTATGAAAAGAAAGGATTAAGAGCATCTTTTTACATAAATCAAGGATAATTCATCCAAAAACATACTAAATGTGGGATTAAAATATGTTACTTTTACGGTTTATCACATATTCATCCAATGAATTTCATGTACAAGTATCATCATCTCATGTTTTCTTATATCACTTGTCATGTATCATCATTTTCTTGCGTTTCATGTAATATTCTTTCATGTCATATTTCCATATCATATGTATTATTCCATGTAAATTTGTTTTCAATTCATCTTTGCTCTTGTCAGAACTTTACCCGTTGAATTTATTTGAAATATCGATGGATACACAGGTAGTACACTCGAGGTGTACAAATCAGGATCTGTCAATTCGTATTCAATGGTACCCATAAGGTACTATTTCAAAGAGTACACTCTCGAGCCACACATGTATTCAAAAGGACTACCAGTCCAGGCTAAATCCCTTTTTACGACAAATGCCCTAAGGAGCTTGATCTGGATTACCCGTCCGGGCTAAATCCAATCCATAACATATGCTCGAGAGGACTTTTATCAGGATAACCCATCCGGGGAAAATCTTTTTTATAATGAGGTTAATAGGATTACTCGTCCAAGCTAAATCCCTTCCGCAACAAATGTAGGACCTCATTCATTTCGAGAAAACACATATCCATCGATTTTCCACTTATTCAACTGGATTTAACATTTTTAAGCATTTTCTAGTATGTGATTATTTCATAGTCTATAACATCCATATAATTCAAATGATCACATTCCTCATCCATTCCAAGCATAAAGGTAACATTTTTATCGTTTACCCTTTTTCATCTATCGAGCATTATCATTTAATTTGAACATTTTTATTAATCGGGCTTGATCAGATATATAATCCTTTCATTTATATATGACATTTATACAATTTACATTATCACAATCAAATCAAACATATAAAAAACATAATTTAATTACACGAACTTACCTCGACAAATATTCGTGTACATAAATCCACTAATCCGACATTTTCCTCGTTCCAACTCCGAATTTGGCCTATTCGGATCCAATTTGGCCATGAAAGTTTCTTCTCTCTCTCCTAGGGTTTCCATTTTTATTTTGGGGAAGAAGATGTGAAAATATGATTTTTATTTTCTTTTTATCTTTTTAATTAATTAATATTTTCACTTTCCAATTTAGTCCCCAGCCTTTTTCTCATTTTCCAGGTATGAATCATCCAAAAATATCTACATACTTTTTATTAATGGTATAATTACCATATGAGGACCTCTAGTTTTGAATTCCATAGCTATTTTATCCTTATAGCTACTAGAATTCAACTTTTGCATTTTATGCGATTTAGTCCTTCTTATAATTAAGCACTAAACCGATAAAATTTTCTTTTCAAAATTTTCACTTGTCATATCTATCATAATGCAGACTATAAAATAAAATAAAAATAAATTTTATTTTCGGCTCGGATTTGTGGTCCCGAAACCACTATTCTGATTTCACCGATATTGGGTTGTTACAGAGCCTCTCGGTCTTCCACTAACCTAATGAGTTGGCAAGCACTACTTATCTCTCGATGTTACAGGTCAGGGTAAGGTTTTCATGACGAGCAATACTGATTTCAGGTTCATTCCTACCTTCATGATTTCCTAGGGTCATCAATCCTAGGGTTATAGATTTTTCCTTTCTCAACCAACTGATCTACTAAGAAAACCTACATAGACGTTAATTACTCCCACATCCACTCATTAATCTCCCTACCAGATTAGTTCCTCATGTCTTTAACGTATACAATAGAATTGATTTGGAAAAGAAACATTTGCAAAATCAAAAGTAAAGTTGAGAAAGATCCTGTTATAGAACTAAATATTGCCACGCGAATAGTAATCTGTGATAAGTCTGATGGATCTAAAAACTATATAGAAAGCTAAACTACAAGTGAAAGTAAAATTAAACTAAGGGAAAAATTGTCTCTAAACTATTTTAAGAAATCATATTTATAAGCCTAGGGTTAGCAGCTTATCTTTGACCTAAAACAGCTAACTAATCTTTGTTAAATTTCATTATGCGGATGAAAACACCCCTAGTCCATTAAGTGGCCATGTCGTGTCGGTGTCACAACACACTCTAGCCTGTGTCATGACACTGACTGCAGTATGCATCTTTGGCATGTCTCAAGGCTTGTAACACCCCAAACCCGACCCATGCATTATGACCGAATCCGGCATGTCACATGAGAAAACATGTTAAATCCATTTTATTTGTACTAAAATAGATATTATTTTGTTATAATCAAGAAAACAAGTTTGATTTGAAATATTTGATAAAGTACTACTATCCTTGAAAGTTGATTGATAAATCGATAATCTGAACTAGAGATCTTATAAACCATGACTTTTGAAAACATCGTTTGATAATTCAAGAGAAAATTTCTGAGTTAAAATATTTGTAAAAGTTTGTTATGAAATCTATTTATTAATCTATTTTAGAAAATCTTTATTTAAGTTTTTAGAAAATTCCCATTTAAAACAATTTAAACAAAATATAAGTACGTCAAACATGAAAAAAAATTAAAATATTCCAGAGGCCTTATTACAACATAAAAACTCAAAATAGTAAAGTGAACGGAAATAGAAGTCTAAAGTTTCAAAATAAAACACCATTTCTGAAGTATGGCTTCCACTGAGTCATCCATGGCCCCAAGTCCACATCACTGAACATTACCTACAAGGGTTAAGGAAACGGGGTGAGTTACTAGAACTCAGTGCATAATCCCCTTACTGTTGTCCACTGGGCTTGAACCCGTATAGCAATATCTTGGGCCTAAACCCATTTACATAACAATGTATAAATGAAATAAATATATGCAACCCAACCGATCCTAGTAATCCATTCGCTACACACCACCCGTACCATCCCATCACACCTGTGGGGATCAAGTCAACCCACCCCGCCAAACACACCAATCGTAGGCAAGTAGCCATTTATAATATTTGTGGCTGAGCCACCAGAATCATATACGGTAATATAATCAGCACATAGCATTAATCTCGATGGCACAAAGACAAATTTAATTTGGCACATAGCCATTATCATAACTTGTGGCAGTGCAACTAGATTACACTTCTCTTCATTCAATTTTATTCCCAACCCATGCAATATGAAACATGCAACATACATAATATCCACATATATGTACAAAAGTTATAAATCCAATATTTTATTACAGTAAATCGGCCAATTATAGAACTTTGTAATTCGGTCCACTAAGGCATTCTTAACAAATCATCCCATAAGGGCATTTCGATAAATCGGTCCATAGGGATATTTCGGTAATTCGGCCCATAGGGGCATTTTCGTAATTCTCACAGTTTTAATACTGATTTTGAAAAATCTATCAAAATAGTGTAATTTAGGCCAATTCCCCGGTTTATGCCATATTACGATTTTAATAATAAAAATAATAACGATCTATTTCCAATATAATATCAAATCTTAAGTTTACGGGATAACGGTGTGAGATTACACACCTGATTACGGTAAGGATTAAACCGTCTTGATCGTCTGTACCTAAGACAACATAATACTCGATTAACTAACGTAAGGGATTTTTTTCTTAGTCCAAATCTAAATCATGATCTAAAATACTTACTCTCAAAATCGTGAACGACCACGATTTGTCGATTCTCACCGGATGATGGTCCACAACCCGGTGGAAATTCTTGAACCGCCGATACTGCCATTCGTTTGAATTTAGGAGTAGGAATCGCAAATATGCTCCTTTTGTGATCTCCAATCACTTTCCCTTTCAAATCAGTTCCACTTGCCTCCATAGGAAAAAAAGTCGTAATAAAAAATGATATTACAATATATCGATTGTCTAAGGGAAAAGGGTTCGGCTTACCACTATTTCTGTAGAATCAACGAGTGAATAATAAAGGACGATTTAGTCCCTATAACAACCGATTAGACAAATCTATCATTTTGTTTTAACGACATAACCAAATATTAAGAGATATCGAGATGAACTTTAAAGAAATCCATTACCTTGACAATAGTAGATCCAACTTTTATCGATTGGACTTATGGCTAGATTTGAAACGTCAATGATGTGGAATTCAGCCACCCACTATAACACTATGAAAAAGTATTGATCACAACATGAGAGTGATGAAGAGAGTGATGTTTTGATAAGAAAAAAGATAGACTAACCGAATAACGATGAACACACATATTTGGCTAGGAAGAAAAAGAAACTGAAATGAAAAGAATAAGACCACTTACCTATTCGATCAAAGAAGTGAGTGCCAATACGAACGAGAAAGAAATAACGTATAAGAGATGAAGAATTCAATAGTTCGGCTATGGAGGGAAATTAAGCAAGAATGAATTAAAGAGGAAGGAAAAAGGGTTGAAGATTTTGTGAAAAGAAAGAAAAGAAAAGAGGGAGAAAGGGTGCTATCTAGTTTCGGTTCTCAAAGGGGAGATGAGTGAAAATAATTTGGACACAATGGCTAGGTGGTTTTGGCAAAACAAAGAAAGAAAAATACTCACTATTGGCTTTAGAGTTTTGGCAATAAGAGAAGAAATTGGAGAAAAGAACACAAAAGAATGCTAAAAGAAATTAGGCCTAACAAGTACCAAAATTTTACCAAAAATCTAATGAAAATTCGGCTACAACAAAACCCCTCCCAAACCGTGTATACCTTACCAAAAGAATCAAAAATTGACCATAAAAACTTTCCAAAACATTCACCCCAAAATTGGCCAACATATCCCCCTTCTTGCTCCTTTTCTTTCATTTCTTTCCTTACCCTCATCCTTACCTTATTTCCTTAGCCACCTTTCCAAAATTAAAAAGTCTTCCTTGCCTTAAATACATTCGTGGCCGACACTATGGTTGAATAGCACTAAAAAATAGTCAAAATTTGTACCAAGTGGGATTTGAGCCTTTTCCCCTAAAGCCCTTTATGTGACCCCATATCCTCTTTACCATATGCTCATTTATGCTAGCAAATTACTCACTTATTTCTTTAAACCTTGATGCCACTTACCTTCTCTCCTTAAATTACTTTAACACAAAAATTTTGCTAAGGCCCAATTCATCCCCGAGCCTCCTTAGGACCCCTAAACATACACAATTAGTATTTTTAACTAACCTATTGCATGGTATAATGCACAAACATAAAATTCTGAATTTCAGGATGTTACAATTCTACTCCCCTTAAAGAAAATTTCGGCCTCGAAATTTACCTGATTAGAAGAGATGAGGATATTGCTACTGAATCGCGTCTTTAGGCTCCCATGTAGCTTCCTCTAATCCGTGATTACACCATAATACTTTGACTAATGGTGCTGACTTCCTTCTCAGCACCTTAACGTCCCGATCTAAAATCTGTACTGGCTCCTCTTCAAAAGACAAGTCAGGTCTTAACTCAACTTCCTCCACTGATACAACATGAGATGGATCCGAACGATAACATCTTAACATAGAGACATGGAATACACTATGTATCTGACTTAACTCCGGAGGTAACTCAAGCTGATAAGCCACTGGCCCAACACGTTTCAGTATACGGTATGGTCCAATGAACCTAGGGCTCAACTTGCCTTTCTGCCCAATTCTAAAGATCTTCTTCCAAGGTGAAACCTTCAAAAAGACCTGATCACCCACCGTAAATTCTATATCCTACGCTTTAGATCCGTATACGATTTTTGTCTGTCCAAAGCTTCTTTTAATCGAGCCCGAATTATCTTAACTTACTCCTCCGTCTCCGAAATCAACTCAGGACCCAATAGCTGACGCTCACCCAACTCAGTCCAGCAAGTAGGAGTGCGACACCTACGACTATACAGCGCCTTAGTAGGTCGCCATATGGATACTGGATTGATAGCTGTTGTTGTATGCAAACTCCGCCAAATGTAAAAAACTTCCCAACTACCCCTGAAATCGATACACAGCCCCTTAACATGTCTTTCAGAATCTGGTTTACTCTCTTCGACTGACCATCTGTCTGCGGAGGAAATGCCGTGCTGAAATTTAACCTTGTTCCCAAAGCCTCATGCAAAGCCTTCCAAAACCGCGATGTAAACCTAGGGTCCCTATCTGATATAATAGACACTGGTACCCCATGCAACCTCACGACTTTCGCTATATACAACTTGGCCAACTTCTAAATGAATAATCCGTTTGAACAGGTAGGAAATGAGCAGTCTTCGTCAACCGATCCACTATAACCCAAACTGAATCTTTCTTAGTAGGCGTTAAGGGTAACCCACTAACAAAGTCCATCAGTATCCTTTCCCATTTCTATAATGGAATTTTCACCGGTTGTAGCAACCCTCATGGCAATTGATGTTCTGCCTTCACTTGTTGACATGTCAAGCATTTGCTTACAAAATCAGTAACCTCCCGTTTCAACCCTGGCCACCAATACTGCTCACGGAGGTCTCGGTACATATTATTTCCCCTAGGGTGCATAGTATATGGGCTACTATGTGCCTCACGCAGAATCATTTGTCTCAATTCTGAATCCCTGGGCATATAAACTCTTTCGCGGAAACACAATACTCCATCACTATTCAATCCAAAATCCCCTATCTCACCATCTTCCACTTGCTGAAATCGAGAACCCAACGCTTCATCTATCAACTGCTTTTCCTTAATCTGACTTACCCATGCAGGCTTCACCTAAAGTTCGGCTAACAGGATACCATCTTCATAAAGACTGAGATGAGCGAACATCGCTCTCAAATTCGATATCACCTTACGACTCAACGCATCCGCCACTACATTAGCCTTTTCTGGATGATACTTGATTGAGAAGTCATAGTCTTTCAACAGTTCTATCCACCTCCGTTGTCTTAGGTTCAACTTCTTTTAGGTAAGGAGGTACTTTAGACTCTTATGATCCGTATAGATAATCAACTTCTCCCTGTACAGATAGTGTCTCCAAATTTTCAGAGCAAACACCACTGCAGCTAACTCCAAATCATGAGTGGGATAATTCACCTCATGCGGCCCTAGTTGACGAGATGCATAAGCCACCACTTTTCCCTCTTGCATCAACACACATCCTAAGCCCGTGTGTGACGCATCACAATAAATAATAAACTCTTTACCAGCCTCAGGTTGAATAAATATCGGCGCTTCCGTCAAAATTGTCTTCAATTTCTCAAATCTCTCTTGCTGCTTATCTGACCACACAAACGGTACTCCTTTACGCAACAACTTAGTTAAGGTTGTAGCAATTAATGAAAACCCCTCAACGAAACGCCTATAATACCCAGCCAAACCTAGAAAACTTCAGATTTTTGCCACATAATTCGGTGGTTTCCAGTCCAATACCATCTGGGGATCAACTCTAATTCCTTCGGCAGACACAACATGCCCCAAAAAGGTCACTTCCCTCAGCCAAAATTCGCACTTACTGAATTTGGCATACAATTGCTTCTCTCTCAAAATTTGCAATACAACCCGTAGATGTGAATCATGCTCTTCTTCAGTCTTTGAGTACACTAAGATGTCGTCTATGAACACTACCACAAACCAGTCTTGATAGGGTTGAAAGAATCGATTCATCATGTCCATAAATGCAGCTGGTGCATTTGTCAACCTGAACGGCATCACTGGGAACTCGTAATACCTATAACGAGTTCGAAATGCAGTCTTATGAATATCTGCCTCCTTGACCTTTAACTGGCGATAACTCGATCTCAAATCTATCTTCGAAAAATCAAAGCTCATCGCAGTTAATTGAACAGATCATCGATTCTCGACAACGGATACTTATTCTTGATCGTCAGCTTATTCAATTGCCTATAATTGATGCACATACGCATCGACCTATCCTTTTTCTTAACGAACAAGACCGGCATTCCCTACGGTGACACACTCGGTCGAATGAACCCTCGATCCAACAACTCTTAGATCTAAGCTTTAAGCTCCACTAACTCCTTTGGCGCCATTCTATAAGGAACAATGGACATCAGAGCTATTCCTGGCAATAGCTCAATGCCAAACTCCACCTCACGATCCGATAGCAAACTTGGAAGCTCCTCGGGAAAGATGTCTGAAAAATCTTTCACCATTCTAACACTTTCTACTGACAATTCTTTGGCATCCAAGCACTGATGAAGGCTAAGAACGTACCACACCCCTTTCGCACCAACTTTTCTACCTTTAAAGTAGATACCACATTAGACAGATAGTTTCTTCTTTCACCTATGATCATCACTTCCTTATCCTCCGAAGTCCTTAGTATCATCTACTTTGCAACACAGTCCAAGTTCACACGGTGTTTCACCAATCAGTCCATACCCAAAATAAGGTCGAACTCACCGAATGGCAGTTCCATCAAATCCGCCAGAAAAACTTCTCCCTGAATTTCTAAGGGTACATCCCTATACAACTTATTTACTACCATCGACTGTCCTAGAGGGCTAATCATAGTTGTTTCTCTAGCAGTAATCTAAGATCTAATGTTCAAGGTTCCAGAAAAATCACAAGCAACATACGAATGGGTGGATCCAATATCTATCAAAGCAGTAATAGGTACATCAGCTATGAGAAACGTACCGATTAAGACATCAGATGCATCGCCATCCTCTCGACGTCTGATCGCATAAACCAACCCTGGCTGCCTCGCCTCTATGTTACCCATATTATCGATACCTCTACCCGATGCACCCTGACCACGTCCTACGCCATTACCACCTCGACCGGCCACGGCCTCTCGGCAGCTGTTGAGCGCCTCTAACTGGCTGCGCATCATTGTTACGAATAACTTGAGTCTGAATATGCTGTCGAGGGCAATCTCTAAGTCGATGGTCCTCGAAACCACATTTGAAACGACCATCGATTCTCTTCCATCATTCACCAGAGTAAAATTTCCCACAATCTGCACAGGGTTACAATTGATTGGTAGTAGCTGGAGCGCCCACTAGAACTGGTCCCTCACTTCTGGGCCTTTTCTGAAACCCTCTAGTAGGACCTGAGTACCCCGAGTCTCTCTTGTCCCTGCCCCTATCCCTGTCTCAATTTTACCTCTCTGATTATTTAACCTCTTCAGCTATCTTGGCTTTCTTCACTAGTGTGGCAAAATTCCTTTCCTTCTGTGGGGGCTATTAGTACCCGCAACTCATCAAGCAACCCGTCCTCAAAATGCACACAGCGTTCGTAATTAGTCGGCACTATTCCTTAGGCATATTGACTCAAATACAAAAATTTTGCCTCGTATGCTGCCATAGATTTACCTCCTTGGATGAGATTCAGGAATTCCTTCCTTCAGGCATCCACATAGCTAGCCCCGACATATTTTCCTTGAAATGCGATTTTAAAGAATTCCCAGGTAATACGATCGGCCTAGGTGCCTTCCCGGATAGTGAGCCACCATTGATACGCCTCGTCTCTCAGCAAAGAAACCACTCCTTTCAGTTTCTGCTCGGCAGTACAATCCAAATCGTCTATGAGTTGCTCCACTGCCTCAAGCCAGTACTCTGCTACATTTGGGGTCACACTCGAGATACCCCTAAAAACCTCAGCTCCATTCGATCTGAGTCTCTCCGATATTGACCCACGAGTTGCTGACCCAGTTCTTGCCCCAGCAACCCTTTTTAAAACTCGCAACATTACTTGGGACAAAGCGTCGTCCTCTCTCATACGATCATGTGACCCAGCTTCAGTCATAGGTGACGTAGGTGCATCCATTTCTGGCATATGTCTCGATGCCTCAGATACAACTCTAGCGCCTCGGCCTCTACCATGGGCACGTCTACCACGTTCGCATCCTTTAGCTCTTATATTTGCTAAGTCGATTTAATCTGATTAAGAGTCTTATGAATCAGTATGCTATTTCAATGTTTATTAAACAATAATTTATGAAGTATAGGAAGTAAAGTCGTTTTCGCAAAATGCATCCTACAGTCCCAATCTCTATAGTTTCAGCTCCTAAGAACTAAAAGTTCTAGAGTATTTCTACATTCATACAACAATAATCATAATCATAAAATGATAACATATACTTACTTGACTTGGTGCCGGATACCCGTGGTGTCATACTTCCTTTAAAACATGCATGTATAATTTAAAATTTTAAACGGCTTTGAAAACGTTTTTGAACCCAAACCACAGTCGAGTTTTGCAACGGAGCTCTAATACCATAAAATGTAACACCCCAAACCCGACCCATGTGTTATGACCGGATCTGACATGTCACATGAGAAAAACATGTTAAATCCTTTTTATTTGTACTAAAATAGATATTATTTTGTTATAATCAAGAAAATAAGTTTGATTTGAAATATTTGATAAAGTACTACTATCCTTGAAGGTTGATTGATAAATCGATAATCTGAACTAGAGATCTTATAAACCATGACTTTTGAAAACATCATTTGATAATTCAAGAGAAAATTTTCGAGTTAAAATATTTGTAAAAGTTTGTTATGAAATCTATTTGTTAATCTATTTTAGAAAATCTTTATTTAAGTTTTTAGAAAAATTCCTGTAACACCCCAAACCCGACCCATGCGTTTCGACCAGATCTGGCGTGTTATGGAACACATAACACTTTATCGGATTTTGAAAACACAAGTTAATTATTTAAAATTTGAATAAAGAAGTGACTTTTTGGAAATAAACCTCTTTGTATTATTATTACGTATAAATAAAGCTTGTCATGAATTCATAAGTTGCATAATATTGAAAACTACTTAGTTGAATAAAACTAGGGGCCTTATTACATAAATATTCCCAAATAAAATAAAATAAAATTTAAAGAAATTTGAAAAAATAATTTGTAGAAATAAAACTTGATGGCCCCTCGAGTCTGTCTCGGCTCCCATGTCCATGCTCTACAGCTCATCTGGAAGAGTAGAGAAAAGGAAAGCGTGAGTCACCAAGACTCAGTGTATAAATCTCAAAACACACAACGACCCGAGCCCACAAACACATTATGGGCCCTGGCCCATACATAAGGCAACAATTATAATCACATGGTAAATAGTAAATAATGAATAACCGAACCCATCCTAGATTTCCATCCTCTACACACCAACCCGTACCAACCATCACACCTTGGGGATTTCTACAATCAACCCTCCATCCGCTACACACCAAAATAACAGCCGCACTGCCTATTCCTATTAATTTGGAATAATTGAATGTGGCATAGCCACTGATCACTATGTGACCTAACATTTGTATATGTGGGATTTCCACCACCGATCACCAAGTGACCTATCATGCACTTCCCCTTCAATATCATATTCCCACCCCATACATACACATAAAGAGAACATCATGCAGTCATATATATTTTTCGATACACATAGGGAGTTCTATGTTTACGTGCACTGCATCATTGCCTAACCCTTTTAGGGTTCCATTCATTGCCTATACAATTTCATTCCGCTTTTAAGCCCATAACATATATATAGTCATACATACAGGTTTATTAGTGTGTTAAAGATCTATATAACTGATTACCGATAAGACGATGCTTTCTATGTTGACGCTATCCTTAGTCGACACTACTGCTATCTGCCTAAGGTGTTGCTCAGAAGCCGGTCCACAACCAAGTGGCCAATCTCGAATGGCAGATACTGCTATTTTCTTAAACTTAGGTATTTTCTCCTTTGTCTGATCCATATTTAATTCCATCACAAGTCCTTATCAGAACTACTATTACAATATTTAATCGTTAATCCTCATCATAACGTTAAGATCTTGTATACAATGAACAAATCTAATAGAAATCTAGGGAAATCTTCTTACCTTAAAAATCTCGAAAGTGGAGACTAGCTATTTTCGGCTTTTAGATCTAATTGACCAAGCTTCCTTCAAATCCCGAATTACCGCCTAACATAGAATCATTAAACATTAATTTTTCACTTTTTCCTTTTAAGAACCGAAATAGAATATGAGATCTAATGATCGACACTTACCTTAGTATAGGAAATTTGGCTAACACTTGGAAAGGAGATTCAACAATGCCAAAGGAAAGTTTTAAATGCCGAAGAATAGAACTAATTCTCAAATAGGATGAATAAAAGAAAAGACTATAGATGCTTGACTTTTAGAGAAATCGCACAAGGAGGAAAAAGTGGAAAAGAGTTTCGGCTTTTGAAGAAATTGGAGAAAAGAAATTAGAGAGGGAGAGGCTAAGGAATTTTGGCACAATGGGAGAAGAAATTAGGGTTTTCAAAGTAAGAATCAAGGAGCTATCCCCTCCTATTTATAGATATTTCGGCACCTACTGCTAAAAACTGAAAACGCCCTTAAATTCAAGCTAAAAGAGAGGGGAAATTCGGCACTCTCTTTGCCATGCAGTAGCCAAATTTTACACTCCTCTAGGCAGTGGATTTTCGGCCATCACCTTCTTTGTAGATAAGCTCCTAACTTTTATCCTTTTTATCTACTATTTTATCAATTATAAAATCCATCTAAATCTTCCTATTTTAAAGCCTTGTAGCCGTCCACCTCTTCAAATCTTAATGCCTAAATTTAACTCACTTAAATTAAAAGATTTGGGCTTCATTAAACTTAATATTTGGGCCCTTAATTCCTTGTATGTGGCGTCACCTTATTTTCATTTAAAGTTCCAAAATTGGCCTCAAACATGGGCTCCTTGTGACCCAAAACTTGTTCCTTTTTAATTGTTAATGATGCCACCTTAAAATAATTTAATATGGGCCTTTGCCTAATTCTAAGCCCAAATTTAAACCCCTTTCACCATATTAAACATATCCCCACATTAAATGCATAGGCCCATAAATTTAGGATGTTACAGTTCTACCCCCTTAAAGAAATTTCATCCTTGAAATTTCCAATTAACTATAATCAAACTACCTAAGTCTCACTACTATGCTTTCGCTGCGCACTCTTATTCTAAAGCCAAAATAAACACTTAGTATACTATGGTAAGGTATGCATCGATATTCACATCTAGAGCGTCTTCGTCCCCTTGTACTCATTCTTTCGATCGACGTTTATCTTATTAAGAATTTTATGAATAATTAATTCTTCCCACTTATTAACCGCGAACAATCTTATGTAAAATTAATTCGATAGTAGTTCTTTCGAATTGAATTCTATCTACTGAGTTTAGTTCTCAAGTCTATATTTCCTAATTCTAGAATTCTCATTCAATCGTCATCAATCAGAACATCACATACACGCATCAACCATACAAGCAACATCCATGAACTCATATTCCTCTCCTAGGGGTATTTTTGTCATTTCACTACCCAGGGGTATTTTCGTAATTTTAACCTACAGGGGTATTTTCATAATTTTCAAAATAAGGTGTCTTAGTGATTTTTCAAGATAGGGGTATTTCGGTAATTTTACAAATTAAGGGTATTTTGGTCATTTTACAAATTAAGGGTAATTTGGTAATTTTACAAATCAGGGGTATTTTGGGAATTTTACAAAACTAGGGCATTCTAGTAATTTTTGTGAAAATAGAGTGGCTGGTCCCTTTCGGGTTTTAGTTAGAACTTTGGCCGTTAACAAGTCCTCACAATTAGAGTGAATGACCACTATGCACTGTAAGATTTCAATGAAGAGGAGGTGAGTCACTAGGACCGCTTAAATACCAAGCTTTTAGGAACTATTCCTAGACATGCGTATGCTGTTGCCACACCCTAGTCTTCGACTGCTTCATGGGTTTTGTTTAGTGAGGTTAAGTCTTATGAAATTTAAGGAGTTGTTTCAATAAGCCTAGAGTCCATCAAGTTCTAGATCTAATTAGTCTACGTCCCATAAAGCCCATCAAGCCCATATAGATATATAACACATAGAGAGTTCAAAATACTTACCTGCGTGGATCGGGTGCCGGTAGACTCGAAAGCCATATCCTCAAACCAGACATTTTTCTAAAATTTTTTTATTTGGGAATATTTATGTAATAAGGCCCCTAGTTTTATTCAACTAAGTAGTTTTCAATATTATGCAACTTATGAATTCATGACAAGGTTTATTTATAGTAATAATAATACAAAGAGGTTTATTTCCAAAAAGTCACTTCTTTATTCAAATTTTAATTAATTAACTTGTGTTTTCAAAATCCAATAAAGTGTTATGTGTTCCATAACACGCCAGATCTGGTCTGAACGCATGGGCCGGGTTTGGGGTGTTACAATTCCCATTTAAAACAATTTAAGCAAAATATAAGTACGTCAAACACAAAACAAAAATAAAATATTCTAGAGGCCTTATTACAACATAAAAACTCAAAATAGTAAAGTGAACGCAAATAGAAGTCTAAAGTTTCAAAATAAAACACCACTTCTGAAGTATGGCCTCCACCAAATCATCCATGGCCCAAGTATACATCACTGAGCATTACCTGCAAGGGTTAAGGAAATGGGGTGAGTTACTAGAACTCAGTGCATAATCCCCTTACCGTTGTCCACTAGGCTTGAACCCGTATAGCAACATCTTGGGCCTAAACCCATTTACATAACAATGTATAAATGAAATAAATATATGCAACCCAACCTATCCTAGTAATCCATCCGCTACATACCACCTGTACTATCACATCACACTTGTTGGGATCAAGTCAACCCACCCCGCCAAACACACCAATCGCAAGCAAGTAGCCATTTATAATATTTGTGGCTGAGCCACCAAAATCATATACGGTAATATAATCAGCACATAGCCTTAATCTCGATGGCACAAAGCCATATTTAATTTGGCACATAGCCATTATCAGAATTGGTGGCAATGCCACCAGATTACACTTCTCTTCATTCAATTTTATTCCCAACCCATGCAATATGAAACATGCAACATACATAATATCGACATATATGTACAAAAGTTATAAATTCAATATTTCATTATAGTAAATCGGCCAATTATAGAAATTTGTAATTCAGTCCACTAAGGCATTCTTAACAAATCGACCCATAAGAGCATTTCAGTAAATTGGTCCATAGGGACATTTCGGTAATTCAGCCCATAGGGACATTTTCGTAATTCTCATAGTTTTAATACCGATTTTGACAAATCTATCAAAATAGTGTAATTTAGGTCAATTTCCCGGTTTATGCCATATTATGATTTTAATAATAAAAATAATAATGATCTATTTCTAATAAAATATCGAATCTTAAGATACGGGATAACGGTGTAAGATTACACACCTATTACGGTAAGGAATAAACCGTCTTGATCATCGACTCCTAAGACAACATAATACTCGATTAACTAACGTAAGAGATTTTTTTCTTAGTCCAAATCTAAATCACGATCTAAAATACTTACTCTCAAAATCGTGAACGACCACGATTTGTCGATTCTCACCGGATGATGGTCCACAACCTGGTGGAAAGTCTCGAACCGCCGATACCGCCCTTCGTTTGAATTTAGGAGTAGGAATCGCAAATCGCTCCTTTTGTGATCTCCAATCACTTTCCCTTTCAAATCGGTTCCACTTGCCTCCATAGGAAAAAAAGTCGTAATAAAAAATGATATTACAATATATCGATTGTCTAAGGGAAAAGGGTTCGGCTTACCACTATTTTCGTACAATCAACGAGTTAATAATAACGGGCGATTTAGTCCCTATAACAACCGATTAGACAAATCTATCATTCCATTTTAACGAAAAAACCAAATATTGAGAGATATCGAAATGAACTTTGAAGAAATCCATTACCTTGACAATAGTAGATCCAACTTTCACCGATTGGACTTATGGCTAGATTTGAATAGTCAATGATGTGGTATTCGGCCACCCACTATAACACTACGAAAAAGTATTGATCACAACATGAGAGTGATGAAGAGAGTGATGTTTCGATAAGAAACAAGAAACACTAACCAAATAACAATGAACACACATATTTGGCTAGGAAGAAAAAAAAACTGAAATGAAAAGAATAAGACCACTTACCTATTCGATCAAAGAAGTGAGTGCCAATACAAAAGAGAAAGAAATAATGTAGAAAAGATGAAGAATTCAAAAGTTCAGCTATAGAGGGAAATAAAGCAAGAAGATTAGGCTATGAATTAAAGAGGAAGGAAGAAGGGTTGAAGATTTTGTGAAAAGAAAGAAAAGAAAAGAGGGAGAAAGGGTGCTATCTAGTTTCGGTTCTCAAAGGAGAGATGAGTGAAAATAATTTGGACAAAATGGCTAGGTGGTTTCGAAAAACAAAGAAAGAAAAAATACTCAGTATTGGCTTTAGATTTTTGGCAATAAGAGAAGAAATTGGAGAAAAGAACACAAAAGAATGCTAAAAGAAATTAGGCCTAACAAGCACAAAAATTTTACCAAAAGTCTAACAAAAATCGGCTACCAAAAAACCCCTCCCAAACTGTGTATATCATACCAAAAGAATCAAAAATTGACCATAAAAACTTTCCAAAACATCCACCCCAAAATCGGCCAACATATCCCCCTTGTAATATCCCAGATTACGGGTTATGCATTTGGTGCATAATTCATGAATTAATAGGCTCAGTGTATGGGTGAGTGTGTTTAAGGGGTTTGGAGAACCTTAGGAGATGGGGAAAATGCATCGAAAAAATATTGGAATGTTAAGTTTAAAAGAGGAAAGTAAACATTTTGGAAACACGGAAATGTTAAGTTTAAAGAGGAAAGTGAACATTTTGGAAACTTGGAAATGTTAAGTTTAAAAGAGGAAAGTGAAATTTTGGAAACTTGGAAATGTAAGGAAATGTTTTAGAAATGTTAAGTTTAAAAGAGGAAACTAAAACAAGGTGGTCTTAAGAAAATTAATAGAAGAAATTTGACACAAGAACGGGCTTGGAGAAGTGGCTAGGAGGCACCACTTAAAGCCCAATGGTGACACCACAATCAAGGGGAAGGAGCCTAGGTTCGAGTCACGTGGGAAGCAAATAAAAGAGTTTTATTTTGCTGCAAGGAGCAAGGGAGTTGGACGGCACCAAGGCACTTGGGAAGAGTTTAATTCTTTTAAAATTCGCAAATGGATAGATAATGATGAACTATTATTATTTTTATTTTTATTAAGAGATAAGAGATAAATATTGGATTAAGTTTTATTAAATTGAATGGGTGATAATTAAAGTGATAAAGTTATCAAAATAGGAGTGATGGCCAAGTAAAGGATTTTAAGTTAGTAATTTCGGCTACTAGAGGAAAAGAGAGCCATTCATCATATCTTCTTTCAACTCTTCTCTCTCGAATTTCTAGAGCATCTCTTCTTCTTCTTTTTGTTAGCCAAAGTCGAAAACTAAAGTAAGCCTAGTCAATTCTTCATAGCTTTTGTGATCTCCATTAAAATCGAATCCATAAACTCCTCAAGATACCATCATTAGCCAATTTCTTTATACCAATCAAAAGTCGAAATCAAGATCCTTCTAGCCTACATAGCCGAATATTGCTAAAGGTTCAAGCAAGGATTGCCGATCTCTAAAGTAAGGGTAATATCTCATTCAGTTTCATCCTTTTTCTTTTAAGATTTGACGAAATCTAGGACTAACCCTATTAATATCTTGTTGCTAAAACTTTGAAAAGATCTTTCGGGATTTACTAAGTGTCGACTACAAGGAAGGAGAAATTTTTTCCGAAGGTACACCATAGGTCGCGTGTTCCCTAGTTATTCGGTGAGTTTGGATTTAAAATCCACAAGGTAAGTATCTATAGCATTCGCCAAGGCCATGTTGAGTAAATAGATGTGTTTCATTAATATTTAAAAGCGAAACTAATCTATTCAAGTAATCTAGTGATTGCCGATTTCAAGAAAGAAGGATACAAAGTTTACGCATTTGATTAGACATCAATCGGCAAACAAGGTAAGGATTTAAGTGTACCAATCCTCTGGGATTTGGTTTTATGGCGAATGGCTCTTTACTAAGTATTAAGTGATTGATTAAATGTAGAGATTTAGGATCTAAGGCATTAAATCAAGCTTTTGAGATTTGGATTGGAAACCTTAAGTTTAATCGGTGTGTACCCACACTATCTTTTAATAAGAATTATGGCTAAATTTAATATGAGCATGTTTATAAGAATGTGAATATGGCTAAAGTACCATGCTATGGTACAAAGTAATCAGTTACGTTTCCTACTCCTACTAGGATTATGCTAAATATTTGTTATGACACACATATGACATTATAAGAATGTGAAATAAGAATTTGGCATGTTAATGCATGATATGTATGATATGGGGCATATGGGTTATATGAAAAGGGGAAGTGAATGTGGTGACCTAAGACTACAATAACTGAATGTGGTGACCTAAGACCACGATAACTGAATGTGGTGACCTAAGACCATGATATTTGAATGTGGTGACCTAAGACCACGAATTTTATAAGGGCGATGAGCATGTCGACTGCAATGATCGCCTTCGATGGTGTGTAGCGGATGGAAGGTTGACTTAGTAGTCCCCACGGTGTGCAGGATGGTACAGGTGATGTGTAGCGGATGGCATATAGGTTTGGGTTTGGGTTGCATCATTATTTCCTATCATTATATGAATATGCATGTAATATGTGAACATATGCCTAAATTGTTAAATTTTAGTGTTGGTTACACATTGAGTCTGCTTGACTCACCCTTGTGGGATTACTTTTCGGTGACGATCGGTGATGGGCGGGTCGGCGGGAGCTTAGTGGAGGCCATGTGAAGTTTAGATTTTCTTCGTTTTGGACCCTTATTATATTGAGTACTTTGAATTTATTTTTGGGAATTATTTGATGTAATAAGGCTATAGTTGAATTATTTTATTTTACTTCTACTTATCCTGCTACAAAATATTATTTTTAAAAAAAAGAGACTAAGTGAATTTATCATGAACTAAACCCTAAATGTTTTGTCACCTAAAGTAAAGGATTTTAATAATGAAATAAACTTGTTTTCAACTCAAGCCCAACCCAAAACAATCTTTCTTTCAAAACACACAAGTTTTTCCTAAGTAACAAAAGAATTTGAAACGGTTTACACCGGGGAACATACCAGATCTGGTCAAGGCTCGTGGACCGGGTTTGGGGTGTTTCAATTTGGTATCAGAGCCTAGTTTTAAACTCTCGGCCTTGGGTTTAAGGCCCAAAATGTTTTCAAAGTTAAGCCCAAAAAGAATTTTTGTGAATTAAGCAGGATTTTCTGGCATGGCCCACTAAGTCTCCGACCCGAAGTCCACCAGGTAAGTACTCCAATCTCTTGTGTGATTTATATTATGATTTGTAGAAGGGTAGAAAGGGAACATAGAATACAGATTTAGTACTTGAACCCTAGGGCTAGTTACCCCAACAATTATATAAGACTTAAATGCCTAATTAAACAAACCTGTGATTAAGTCGCCGAGTTAGGGTATGGCAACCATGGTGCGCATGTCTAGGATTGGTTTCGGTGGGAGCTTGGTATTTAAGTAGTCCGCGTGACTCACCTCCTCTCCACTCGAATCCTACCTGGTGCGTAGCCTCGGTTCACCCTAACCAAGAGGACTTATACACGGGTTAAACCCCTAACTAAAACCCGAAAGGGACTAGCCGTATTTTTTTATGAAAACCCTAGTTTTATAATCACCAAATTACCCCTTGAATAGTAGAAAAAACTTATTTTGGAAAATTTTCAAAATATTTTTGATTTATAAAAATTACAAAAATACCCCTAGTGGTAAAATTACAAAAATGCCCTTGGTTTATGAAAATTTTCAAAATACCCACAGTTCTTATCAAAATTTCACTACTTTGCTTAAAGGAACCCTAAATTTACAAAATATCAAAATACCTTGATTATGGAAAGAAAAAATTTACAAAATTACCCCTAACCTACAAATTATCGAAATACCCCCGAGTTACAAAATTACCAGAACGACCCCCGATCTTCAAAAAATTTTTGCAACAACATTAATTTGGAAAACAAATTCTCAAAAATAACCCTCAAGTTTTGTAAATTCCAAAGTACCCTTGATTTATCAAGATTTACAAATTTACCCAGGTTAATTACCAAAATACCCTCGAATTTCAAAATTTCTAAAATACCCTCGGGAATGCAAAAATTCTAGAATACCCTTATTGACAAAACACCAAGGAACCTTATTTTGACAAATTATGAAAATACCTCTGTAGGGCAAATTACGAAAATACCCATGGGTAGTGGAAAAACAACAATAATGAAAACTACAACATTTCTCTGAATGAACAAAAGTTCATAATTGATTGATGGATGTATGAATGTAAAGACTGTGTGCATGTATGAATACGAAAGAACCACTCCTAAAATTCTTTTCATAAAACTTCTTCGCGGTTAATCAGTGGAATAAAGGCTAATTCATAAAATTTCTTAATCAAATTAAAGCGCGTCGTTAGATATGAGTTCTATAGGATGCGGTCGTCATGGACGCGGTAGAGGAAGAATGACTGTGTCAGAACCCGTTAGATCGGGTCAAGGGTCTGATAATGAGTTTCCACCGCCACCACCACCCCTAGCTGTTGGTGTCGAGCGGCGAGCTCAGACGGATGATGATCAGACGCAGTCGTATACGAGTTCTTGAAATGGTGGTGATCTTTGGAGGGAATATGGGGCTCAAATCAGACCCGGTGACTCGAGCCAACGGAGCTAAAGTGTTCCGTGGAGTATCTGGTGTGGCACCCAATACAGCTGAATACTGGTTGGAAGCAATCGAGAGAATTATGGATGAGCTCGATCTGACCCCTGAGGAGAAGTTGAAAGGGATGGTGGCATTGCTACGTGATGAAGCGTATCAATGGTGGTTAACAGTTTGGGATGGTGCCACAGCTGAGGATCTGACCTGGGAATATGTTAAGATGGCATATCAGAAGAAGTATGTCGGCTACGTTATATTGATGAGCGAGAGGAAGGCATTTTGGGGCTGGTTCAAGGAACAAGTCAAGATGTAAGAAATGAATTTCTAAGGTTAAGTCGGTATGCTCGAGGAGTGGTGTCAACAGAGCATGAGCGGTGTGTCCGATTTGAGGACGGACTAAGGGATGACCTGAGGTTGTTAGTCGCTCCACATCAAGAGCGGGAGTTTTCTGCTTTAGTAGAAAGCTAAGATAGCGGAAGGAATTAAGGAGTCCGTGAGGAGAACTCCGATCGAAATAGGCGAAGAGAGAATTTGGATCGTCAAGGCCATCCAGAATGAGCAAAAGAGGTCTAGAGCTGAAGGGCCGCAAGGTCGAAGTCGCTACTAGAGGGCGATACCTACTTGTGAACAATGTGGGAAGAAGCACTTAGGTGAATGTTGGAAAAAAGACGGGAGGATGTTTTAAGTGTAGGTAAAAGGACCATATGATTAAGGACCGTCCGATGAGACCAGATGGGAATCAACCAAGAGCTCGAAATGTTAATCAGTGGTAGAGGTGGACAATGACCTCGGTGGGGTCGTGGTCCGAACCATGGAGGAAATGGTTCGTAGTGGTCGTGGAGCACCAAGCGGAGGTCTTGAAGGTTCAGATGCAAAGCAGCCAAGGTTGGTTTATGCAGTCGGCCGTCGCGAGGAGAGTGATGTGCCAAATGTGACAACGGGTAAGTTTCTTATTTTCGAAATGCCTTTATTGCCTTGTTTATTATAGAGCTAGTTCGTTCTTGTATTGTTAGTGAATGGTATGAAACCTTGGATGTGAACTTTGGAATTGTGCATAGGAAATATATTAGTAAGATCACAGTGCTCAGCAATAGCATAGTGTGGTGAGTTAGATTGTACGATTGTTCATTAGTAAGTAATTTCGAGGACGAAATTATTTTTAAGGGGGGTAGAACTGTAATATCCCATATTAGGGGTTATGCATTTGGCACATAATTCATGAATTAATAGGCTCAGTGTGTAGGTGAGTATGTTTAAGGGGTTTGGGGAACCTTAGGAGATGGGGAAAATACAGGAAAAAATATTGGAATGTTAATTTTAAAAGAGGAAAGTAAACATTTTTGGAAACTTGAAAATGTTAAGTTTAAAAGGGGAAAGTGAATATTTTTGGAAACTTGGAAATGTTAAGTTTAAAAGAGGAAAGTGAACATTTTTGGAAACTTGGAAATGTAAGGAAATGTTTTAGAAATGTTAAGTTTAAAATAGGAAACTAAAATAAGGTGGTCTTAAGAAAATTAATAGAAGAAATTTGACACAAGAACGGGCTTGGAGAAGTGGCTAGGAGGCACCACTTAAAGCCCAGTAAGTGACACTACAATCAAGGGGGAAGGAGCCTAGGTTCGAGTCACGTGGGAAGCAAATAAAAGAGTTTTATTTTATTGCAAGGAGCAAGGGAGTTGGACGGCACCAAGGCACTTGGGGAAGAGTTTAATTCTTTTTAAAATTCGGCAAATAGATAGATAATGATGGGCTATTATTATTATTATTTTTATTAAGAGATAAGAGATAAATATTGGATTAAGTTTTATTAAATTGAATGGGTGATAATTAAAGTGATAAAGTTATCAAAATAGGAGTGATGGCCAAGTAAAGGATTTTAAGTTAGTAATTTCGGCTACAAGAGGAAAAGAGAGCCATTCATCATATCTTCTTTCAACTCTTCTCTCTGCCGAATTTCCTAGAGCATCTCTTCTTTTTCTTTCTGTTAGCCAAAGCCGAAAACTAAAGTAAGCCTAGCCGAATTCTTCATAGCTTTTTTGATCTCCATTAAAACTGAATCCATAAACTCCTCAAGATACCATCATTAGCCGATTTCTTTATACCATTCAAAAGTCGAAATCAAGATCCTTCTAGCCTACATAGCCGAATATTGTGAAAGGTTCAAGCAAGGATTGTCGATCTCTAAAGTAAGGGTAAGATCTAATTCAGTTTCATCCTTTTTCTTTTAAGATTTGCCGAAATCTAAGACTAACCCCATTAATATCTTGTTGCCGAAACTTTGAAGAGATCTTTCGGGATTTACTAAGTGTCGACTACAAGGAAGAAGAAATTCTTTTCCGAAGGTACACCATAGGCATGTGTTCCTAGTTATTCGATGAGTTTGGGATTTAAAATCCACAATGTAAGTATCTATAGCATTTGGCCAAGGCCATGTTGAGTAAATAGATGTGTTTCATTAATATTTAATAGCCAAAACTAATCTATTCAAGTAATCTAGTGATTGCCGATTTCAAGAAAGAAGGATACAAAGTTTCTGGCATTTGATTAGACATCAATCGGCAGCAAGGTAAGGATTTAAGTGTACTAATCCTATTGGGATTTGGTTTTATGGCTGAATGGCTCTTTATTAAGTATTAAGTGATTGATTAAATGTAGAGATTTAAGATCTAAGGCATTAGATCAAGCTTTTCGATTTGGATTGGAAACCTTAAGCGAATCAGGTGTGTACCCCACACTATCTTTTAATAAGAATTATGGCTAAATTTAATATGAGCATGTTTATAAGAATGTGAATATGGCTAAAGTACCATGCTATGGTACAAAGTAATCAGGTACGTTTCCTACTCCTACTAGGATTATGTTAAATATTTGTTACGACACACATATGACATTATAAGAATGTGAAATAAGAATTTGGCATGTTAATGCATGATATGTATGATATGAGGCATATGGGTTATATGAAAAGGGGAAGTGAATGTGGTGACCTAAGACCACAATAACTGAATGTGGTGACCTAAGACCACGAGAACTGAATGTGGTGACCTAAGACCACGATATCTGAATGTGGTGACCTAAGACCACGAATTTTATAAGGGCGATGAGCACGTCGACTGCAACGACTGCCTTCGATGGTGTGTAGCAGATGGAGGGTTAACTTAGTAGTCCCTACGGTGTGCAGGATGGTACGGGTGATGTGCAGCGGATGGCATATAGGTTTGGGTTTGGGTTGCATCATTATTTCCTATCTATTATATGAATATGCATGTAATATGTGAACATATGCCTAAATTGTTAAATTTTAGTGTTGGTTACACATTGAGTCTGTTTGACTCACCCCTTGTGGGATTACTTTTCATGTGACGATCAGTGATGGGCCGGGTCGGCAGGAGCTTAGTGGAGGCCATGTGAAGTTCAGATTTTTCTTCGTTTTGGACTCTTATTATATTGAGTACTTTGAATTTATTTTTGGGAATTATTTGATGTAATAAGGCCATAGTTGAATTATTTTATTTTACTTCTACTTATCCTGCTACAAAATATTATTTTAAAAAAAAAAAAGAGACTAAGTGAATTTATCATGAACTAAACCCTAAATGTTTTGTCACCTAAAGTAAAGGATTTTAATAATGAAATAAACTTATTTTCAACAAGCCCAACCCAAAACAATCTTTCTTTCAAAACACACAAGTTTTTCCTAAGTAACAAAAGAATTTGAAACAGTTTACACCGGGGAACATACCAGATCCGGTCAAGGCTCGTGGGTCGGGTTTGGGGTGTTTCACCCCTTATTGCTCATTTTCTTTCATTTCTTTCCTTACCCTCATCCTTACCTTATTTCCTTAGCAACCTTTCCAAAATTAAAAAGTCTTCCTTGCCTTAAATACATTCATGCCGACACTATGGTTGAATAGCACTAAAAAATAATCAAAATTTGTACCAAGTGGGATTCGAACCTTTTCCCCTAAAGCCCTTTATGTGACCCCATATCCTCTTTACCATATGCTCATTTATGCTAGCAAATTACTCACTTATTTCTTTAAACATTGATGCCACTTACCCTCTCTCCTTAAATTACTTTAACACAAAAATTTTGCTAAGGCCCAATTCATCCCCGAGCCTCCTTAGGACCCCTAAACAAACACAATTAATATTTTTAACTAACCTATCACATGGTATAATGCACAAACATAAAATTCTGAATTTCAGGATGTTACAAGGCTGCTCCTTGGGTATTCTGCTTGCTATGTTGCGACATCCAAGCTCCAACTTACAACATCGCGAGTAGTCCACTATCCTTTTGGAACAACCCTAACCTGTCTCTGCTGCCGAATTGGGGTTACGGAGTATTACAATAAAATTTTCAAACATTTAACACTTCATAGAAACAAATATTCAAATATAATTATAAATAATCTAAACATATTTGATTTATAGTAAACATGTACTTATGGGCCTTAAATCGTGGTTATGGAGCCCCAAAAATAGTTTGGGAATAATTAAGGACCAATTTGAAACAAAACAAAAAGTTTAGCATAAAATTGAAAATTATGAAAATAGGGGTCACACGGCCGTGTGGCTAGGCCATGTGACATAGCCCGAACTATGTGGACAATAGAATTTTTGACACATGACCCTGTCCCAGCCCGTGTGTCTGCCCGTGTGTTTATTCGAAATAGGGTCACATGGCCATGTCGCAGACCATGTGCTCAACCGTGTGTATATTCTAAGTTGGGTCACACGGCTGTGTCTTAGACTGTGTGAAACCTACACCTAAACCAAATGACACACAGCCGTGTGGCATCCCGTGTGACAGGCCGTGTGTACCAAAATTAATTTAAAAAGCAAAGAAAATTTTACACCAATGTTGCATACCAATTCAAGACCATAACCACCCAATAAATACCTCTTAAAACACCTTTAAACAAGTCAATATGTCTCAAATAAAAACAACCTAAGTGCCTAACCAATGTGTCCTCATTGACACCATATTTCATACATCTTACAATATGCAATATTATCCACTAAAACACACACATATATAGCTATATATCAATAACCATCCATTCTATTTAGCACATTAAACCATACATCAATCCAAACTACTTAACTTATAAAATACACATCCCAAAAGAGTTAAACTCATAAGACAAACATATATTCATCCACATCTGTAAAAAAGCATTTGCATTAGAACAACATATAACTAAAAAATTTTACATGACAACATCCAATACATGTAATCCTTCATTTAGATACTATACACCAAAATGACCATTTCTCATAACATTAACATCTTAGGTACATGCCAAAATATAAAAGAAAACATCACCAACATTGAGTTCGGGATTATCACTGGATGCTGAGTAGACAATCAAAAATAGGTACTTAACCTGCATATAAAGGAATGATCAAATAATGAATAAATTTCATTAACTCAAAGAACTACACATACACTCAATAATCCATAATTTCAAAATCCATAACATGTAATGGTTGTTACCATATAGTTTACATAAAGTTCATCATAAACATTCCAAGATATCCTTTATTTACCAACCTTGTTCAATAGATCGGTTATACATCATCAATATGGAATCAACCTGTTATTGGCACCCAGTGCCTGACGGATAAACCGTAACAAAGTTTGCACCCAACGCTAGTCAGATAAATCGACTGTAGGTGTGTCCTACACTAGTCGGATAAACCGACAATGGTTTTGTGCCCAGCACTAGTCGGGTAAACCGACAATATCAATGTGTGCCCAGCACTAGTTAGTAAAACTGAGAAATACATACATATTTCCATAATTCCATTATTCTTTGCTTAACTACTTATCAATTATATACAATTGAAATTAGATATCAAAGTAATAAACAAATTAATTAAAATGAATAAATAAACAATTAAATAAAGTTTGAGTTCAAGGACTATGAACTTATTGAAATTACGTTAGTTTCTGATAATTGAAGTTGATTATTCGAAAACTTTCGTCTTCCCTTGATTAACGACGCTTTACTCATTTCTTGATCTAAATACAAAAATTTAATTCAAGTAATTAACTCAAAACCATAATAGTTCAACTTAAGCAATTTATCTCTTAATCATATTTATACATTTAACCTTCAACAATTGGCATTTACACAAATTAGTCACATCCTTATATAATTTCCCTAGCTAATCGAATGTACATATGATTCTCTTATAGTCCCTAAACTCTTGAAATTTATAATTTAACACCAGGCTATTTAAAATTTATAACATTTAACTCCTTGAAAGCTAACGCTAGTAAGAATCATTACTTAGGGTAATAATTTCTCATACCATAAAATTTAATAATTCTACCAACATTTCTAGCACAATAAAGAATCTCAAAACAGTCCATAATCTTATCAGATTTTATCCAATTAGTCCCTCAATTAGCTTGGTCTAGCTTTAAGGGTTCCAGAAATGCAAAAATCTATTAGAAATGAAATTATAAAACACTTACATGCAAGGCATTCAACAACCAAAGCTTAAGTTTCCCTCTCCTATGGTGGTTTTTTGGTGAAGAAGAAACATTAGAGAAGATGACCACCTATTTTTATTTTATCAAAGTTTTCTCTAATTTCCTATTTATAATTTTACCATTTAAGCAAATTAAAATTACAACTAAACTAATCCATGTACATCCACTATCTTAATATTTGGTATTATTATCCAATAAGTCTTTTAAAATTCCTTTTTACATCAATTAATCAAATTTACTAATAACTCTCAACTTTTGCATCTATTACACTTTAGTCCTTTTTACTTAATTAGCTATTTAAACCTTAAAATTTCACTGCCAAATTTTAATACGACACCCATAATGCCATATAATTACCAAATAATTAATATATTTTCACCCACTGGCTAGAATTGTGGTTGCAAAACCTTTACTCCTGACACCACTGGAAACGGGTTGTTATACTTTTTCTCTACAAATCATGTCCTGTACACTCACCGATTATATTAGTCTACCTTTAGGCCTACCTTGACCCATAAGGTCATATAAATTGCCTAAATTGCTCATTTTATTACCTAAGTGTTGAAAGTAAAAACTAAATAAAAACATACCAAAGTTGATATCCTAAGAGCTCATTAAGTACAAAAAGTAGTTTAATCTGCCACAACGAATTGCAACAAATCACCAACCCTCTTATGGATTTAGTTACGAGCCATTCTAGATGCAATTAACCTAGCCCTATTATTAAACATTAAAATAATGCAAAATAATAAAGAGAAAGGTAAGGAGTTCTCATAAAATCCAATGTCTCCAAGACTTGTGATTGGTTGAATGGCAACGTGAATCCACTAGATTTGTTGATTATCAATTTGAATTAAAGCACGAGAAAAAATAAAGCAAAAGGAAAATAGCGGATGAAAACTGGAAATAAATTAACTTCAAAACTAAAAATTAACAAAACTATGTTGAGCAAAATTTGAAAACTCACTCAAACTATGAATCTAAAACCTAAGAGAGCCCCAGAACTAATGTTTTAAGGATATATATATAGTCTAGATGTATTTTGACCTAATTAGGTCGATTACACACTAAATTACAAGATAAATTCAATTGTACGGATGGAAACACCCTTGCAAAATTTTGGACCACCGAGCTTCAATGTCGTAATATTCCAAGAGCAATGTCGTGACTTTGCAGGCAGCTTGCTTGATTTTCTGGGACTGGGTTGAATGCCACAACTTTACTCCTCCAATAATACAACTTTGCAGGCAGTTTGCTCGATCTCTTGGGACTGGGTTCGTAACACCCCGAACCCGTCTCTATCGCCAGATTACGGTTACGAGATGCTACAACAATTAACAGTTCAAATAATATATCATTAAAATTTAGAATGTAATTTAATCATCAATTATAAATAGTCATATCTTTGGGGACTGGGTTCGTAACAACCTGAATGTAACATCCCTCACCTGTATTCAACACTGAAATTGGGTTACGGAGCATTATCGGACTTATAAAACAATTAAACATTCATTTCACATTCATTTTCAAATTTCATGCAATCATCATTCAAACTCAATCACATTGTCTCTAATACAAGCCTACGAGGCCCTAAACATACATTAGGGAAGGTTTGGGACTAAACCGATAATTCAAGAAATTTTTACAAAACTTAGAAAATTTTCCAAAATATAAGGGACACACGTCTGTGTCACAGGCCGTGTGGACATTCGAAATGGGATCACATGGCCATGTCCCAGCCCGTGTAACTCCTTGACTTGGGTCACACGGCCAACCACACGCCCGTGTGACCAGCCCATGTGCCCTTTCAAAATGGCCTCACACGCCCGTGTGCCAAGCCGTGTGCTAGGCCGTGCCAAACCTGTAGGGTATACTGACTTATGCCACACGGCCAAGTCACACGCCTGTGTGTTGGGCCGTGTGGAGCATACTGACTTGATTTTAATTTCAACACCAGGGGACACACGGCAGTGCAACATAATCGTGTGTCACACATGGCTGAGATACACACCTGTGTCTCTGCCTGTGTGGACAAAAATAGGCTATTTACCAAGCAATTTTGCCACCCAATTTGCATGTACCTACACCAAACTCAAATGGCACAAAACATAGCATATAATAGGCATTCAATCAACCTCATTCAGGCATATTTCATACCATTTCTAACACCAACTAATCCAAGATATACAATCTCACAATGTGCTATTCAATTTCATGAAAAATTTCAGTTTATCAAATCATCAATATGGTCATTTTCCAAACATGCATTATGTAACACCCCAAACCCGGCCTAGACGATATGGCTGAATCTGGCGGCATCACATGATAGTGCTTTGGAAAACTTAACTACGTTAAAACCATTTGTAAATATCTTAGGCTTTCGTCAAAACGTGTCGTTTAATCATTTATTGACCATTTTCAAAACATTATACGTTGTGAAATCTTTTTAAAAGTAATTTACGAATTCGTGTGTTTTTGATAAAACATTTGTTTATTTTAAAAACTCAAGTCTTGTCCTACAGCTAGCAGTTCATAAAATAATTATCCCAAATTTTAAGCAAAAATCTACAAAGGCCTTATTACAAGAAATATACCCAAAAATAACAAATTTGTAATTAAAAATAAACCATAAATAAATGTCTGGAACCGTGGTCACTGCCAAGTCCTCCGTTGCACCGATCCATCTACTGCTTGGGATTACCTGAACATATTAAATAGAAAAGGGGTGAGTTTTTACAAACTCAGTGTAATCCCCACAGAAAACATATACACAAAGAAATATCAGATAACAGACATCAATTCACAATTCGGTTCTGAACCCATTACAGAAACGGTGTGGACCTTAGCCCACTTAGATACAGAATCAGACATATTACAAGGCCTTAGCCCATTTCAGAAAGAATATGCAGATAATAGAGTCCTACCCACCAACCTCTACACACCAACTACGTCCAAACCTACATACGATGTGGGGATTAAATCAACCCACCCAGCCCTACACACCATGTTGTTTCGAATGTGGCACATAATCAAAAATTTGCAACAAAGCTGCCAGATAATATGCTTAAGAGCCTTTCAGATACTTCCTCCAATCATAATCCACCCACCCCAATGCAATGCAACATACAAGAATGACATGCTATTATGCAAATAAAACTCATATATTCAAATCAGCATAAATGCTTAGTACAGAAATCAGACAGACAGATCATTCAGTTAGGGCCTAAGTATTAATTACCGACCCTACGGTAGGTCTACAGTCGACTTGGGTGACCCATGCAACCTTACCGAATTTTTCAAAAAATAGGCTCACATGCCCATGTGGCCTGCCCGTGGGGGCCCACGCATCTGTGTGGCCCACACGGCCTCGCTCGGCCCTCACACGGTTGTACACTTGTGCACAGCTAAGCTTGTCGATCGCACAACCATGTGGTGACTAACAGTCTTGCACAAGGCCTACCACACGGGTGACCTGAAACACCCCACACCCGGCCCACGAGAATGGACTGGATTTGGTATGTTCCTCGAAGTAACCCGGTTCAAATTCATTTGAATACTTTGAAAACTGTGTGTTTTGGAAGTTAGTTTGTTGTGGGTTGGGCTCGAGTTGAAAACAAATTTATTTTATATCAAAAACCCATTTGTTTCAGGTGACAAAATGTTTAAACTTATTTTAAATTAAATGGGCTTAATCTTTATAAAGCCCTAAATTCATAACATAGTAATTAAAGCAGAAATAAAAATCGTCACGATGGCCTTATTACATAAAACAAAACCCAAAATAAAATTGTACATTACTTAAAATAAAATAAAGATTCAAATTAAATTATATTTCAAGCTGAACATGGCCACCACAAGTTCTGTCGTCCCGGTCCATTACTGCTCATCACCTAAAACATGTTCCCACAACGGGGTGAGTCGATAGACTCAATGTGTAACCAACACCAAAACATGATAGAAATAGGCACACCATACATAACATATTTATATAAAAATTCAAGATAATGATGCAAACCCGAACCCAAACCTAGTTGCCATCCACTACACTCCATCCGTACCAACCTACACACCGTGGGGACTACTAAGTCAACCCTCCATCCGCTACACACCATCGAAGGCAGTCGCTGCAGTCGACGTGCTCATCGCCCACTTAAAATATTGTGGCATAGCCACCTGATATTTGTGTCATGAGACACCACATTTGGATAATGTAATCGAAGTTACCACATTCACTTAGTGAGACCAAAGTCATCACATATTCTTAGTGAGACCGAAGTCGTCACATATTCTTAGTGAGACCGAAGTCATCACATATTCTTAGTGAGACCGAAGTCGTAACATATTCTTAGTGAGACCAAGTCATCACGTTTCACTTAGTGAGACCAAGTCATCACATTCACTTCCCTTTCTCAAATAACCCGAATGCCCTAAATTATACATATCATGCATATCATATTTAATTTCACTTTCACATCACTTTTCACATGTTAAATATAACATATTTCAAATCCTAGTAAGAGTAGGAAAACGTGCAGTACTTTGTACCATAATATGGTACTTTAGCCACATTCTTACACTTTCATATTAACATATATATCATATTTAAGCTATAAATCTATTAAGATTCTTGTGGGTACACACAATTTTACCTTAGCCATATTCTTACACTTTCATATTAACACATATAATGAATTAAAGTCAGTAAATCTATCAAGATTTAGTGTAGGGTACACACCTGATTCACTTAGCGATTCCTTGAGATTTTGAAAAGCTTGATCTAATGCTTAGATCCTTAATCCCTAAATTTGTTTTATCACTTATTACTTTAATAAAAGCCATTCTACCATAAATCCAAATCCTAGTAGGATTAGTACACTAAGGCTTACCTTGTTGCCGATTTCCCTATTATTCAAATCCCGAAATTGATCTCTTGCTTTCTTTAAGGATGTCGAAATTCCTATAACCATATGTTAGATTTAACCTAACATTAAAACATAAACATGGCCTTTGGCCGAATATATATATCTTACCTTAAATCTTTTAAATCCCGAAACTTTCTTATTGATTAATGGAGATGCCGAAATACCTTAGATCTAAAATCCCAAAATTCACCTTTCATATTTCGATCAATAAGATATAGGAGGGATTAGACTAACTTTCAGCTTAAAAGAAAGGAATACAACTATAACTATAGATCCTTACCCTTTATATTGAAATCGATAAATCCCTCCTGACACCACTTCAGAGATTCGGCTTAGAGACTTGATAAACAATCGGCTATGATCCCTTATGTATTTAGTTTCAAAGATGAAAGAAGAGAGGAATAATAGGCTTAGAGGGAATCGGCTAGGAGGCTAAAAGAAAAGAGGAAAAAGAATGGATGCTCAAGAAGAATTTCAGGAGGAGAGGAGAAAGAATATTTGGCAAAAGAAAAGAGAGGAGAATGAATAATGAATAGCCCTAGTCTCATCCTTTTATAGCCAAAATTAGGCCAAGAATCCTTTGCTTGGCCACTACTCTTCTTTATGTGATAACTTTATCTCTTTAATTTTAAAACAAATAAAGTATAATCCTTATTATCTTCTAATTAGTGAATTTAAAGAGAGTGAAACTCTTCTTTGCAAGCCTTGTGCCATCCACCTCTTGGGCTTCTAGAAGCAAAAATAAAACTTATTTTATTTGCTTCCCATGTGACTTGAATTCAGGCCCAACACCCTTGTATGTGGCGCCATTTCCAAAGGCCCTAAGTGGCATCTTCAGGCCACTTTTCCAAGCCCGTTTGTGGGTCAAATTTCACGTACTTTATATTTTAGGGTCACCTGGCCCTAAGTTCCCCTTTGAACTTTAAAATTCGACATTTCGGGGTCATTTTTAAGTTTCCAAAAATTTTCGCGCAGCTCTGTAACTCGACATTTCCCAGGTTTCCAAAATGTTTAGTTTCCTCTTTTAGCTTAGTTTCCAAAATGGTCACTTTCCTAATTTACTTAGGTTTCCAAAATGGTCACTTTCCTATTTTTAATGTAACATTTCCAAGTTTCCTTACATTTCCTTACATTTCCTTACATTTCCTTACATTTCCTTTCATTTCCTTACATTTCCTTTCATTTCCTTACATTTCCTTACATTTCCTTTTATTTCCTTACATTTCCTTTTATTTCCTTACATTTCCTTTCATTTCCTTTCATTTCCTTACATTTCCTTACATTTCCAAGGTTCTAAAAATGCACACCACACATCCATATCATAGTAAACATGCTATTTCATAAGATTAAGCAAAATGCACACAATGGGATTCAACCTCTTCCTCAAAGTACTTCATTTGATGCCATAACCCTTGCACCTTGGGTGGCGTCCTTGCCACTTTTCCACATCACTTCTTGTTTTAACTTAAAACCAATAATTGTCCAAAGTTTTCTTCCATCCTAGGATTTTAAAAACCCTTAATTCACTTCCAAACACCGCCAAAACCTACTACTCATGAATTATGCACAAACGCATAACCCCTAATCTAGGATGTTCAGCTTCTACCCTCCTTAAAAATAATTTCGTCCTCGAAATTACTTACTAACAATCGTACAATCCTTCTCACCACACTATGCTTACGTACAAGACTCGATCTTAATAGAACCATCATACTTTCCGGCACAATCTCTAAGTTCATGCCCTTAGAACTCATTTCTAACGTCGTGATTTAATCGATTAAGAAGTTTTATGTATTAAAAAATTTTTGTTTCAGCGATTAACAGCAAGAAGTTTTATGGAAAGAATTTTAGGAGTGGTTCTTTCGTATTCATACATGCACACAGTCTTTACATTCATCCATCAATCAATTATGAACTTTCGTTCATTCAGAGAAATGTTGTAGTTTCCATTGTTGTTGTTTTTTCCACTACCCATGGGTATTTTCGTAATTTGTCCTCTGTGGGTATTTTTGTAATTTGTCAAAATAAGGTTTCTTGGTGATTTTGTCGCAAAGTATTTTGGTATTGTTAAATTCTCGGGGTATTTTGGAGAATTCTTGAAATCCAAGGGTATTTCGAAAATTTTTGGACCTTGGGGGCATTTTGGTAATTTTTTTCACAAACCGGGGTAAATTGTAAAGTTTTAATAAATTGGGGATATTTCAAAAGTTGCAAAATTTTGAGGGTTCTTTTTGAGAAATTTATTTTCCAAAACAATGTAGTTGCAAAAATTTTGGAAGTTAGGGTCATTTTGGTAATTTTAGTAAGTTAGGGGCGATTTTGTAATTTTCCAAAAATCAAGGTATTTTTCTGATAGGTTGCAAATTATGGTTTTTGAACATTTATGAAATAATGAAATTTTGGCAAAACTGTTGAGTAGTTGGGCATTTTATAAACCAAGGGCATTTTTGTAATTTTACCATTAGGGGTATTTTTGTAAACCAAAAATTTTTCGAGAATTTGTGTAAAAAGAAATAATTTTCATGAATTAAAGAGAGAACATATGATTTTAAGAATTTTTAATATTAGGGTTCTAAAAAAAATGGCTAGTTCCTTTCGGGTTTTAGTTATTGGGTTTAGCTTATGACCGAGCCTCCTTGGTCGTAGGCAACCAAAGCTACGCACTAGGCAAGATTCGAGTAGAGAGGAGGTGAGTCACGCGGACTTCTTAAGTACCAAGCTCCCACTGAAACCATTCCTAGACATGCGTACAGGGGTTGCCACACTTACTAAGTCCTCGGGGTTAGGGTGAGCCGGCTACGCACTGGTAGGATTCTGTGAAGAGGAGGTGAGTCACTAGGACCGCTTAAATACCAAGCTCTTGGGATCCAATCCTAGATATGCGTACCATGGTTGCCACACCCTAACTTGACCGACTTAGCCATAGGTTTGTTTAGTGTATTAAGTCTTATGTATTTGTGTTTGAGTAGACTAATCCTAGGGTTCAAGTTCCTATCATGCTATTCTACGTTCCATTCCTTTTCTACCCTTCTATAATTCACATAATTACACGATAGATAGGGTACTTACCGGTGGATCATGGTTGGAGACTTAGGTGCCATGCCATCAAACTGTCTACTTTCGAAATATTTTCATAAAACTTTTTTTGGCTTATTTTGAAAATGTTTTGGGCCTTAGGCCACAGGTCGAGAGTTTAAAACTGGGCTCTGATACCAAACTAAAACACCCCACACTCGGCCCACGAGAATGGATCGGATTTGGTATGTTCCTCGAAGTAACCCGGTTCAAATTCATTCGAATACTTTGAAAACTATGTGTTTTGGAAGTTAGTTTGTTGTGGGTTGGGCTCGAGTTCAAAACAAATTTATTTTATATCAAAAACCCATTTGTTTCAGGTGACAAAATGTTTAAACTTATTTTAAATTAAATGGGCTTAATCTTTATAAAGCCCTAAATTCATAACATAATAATTAAAGAAGAAATAAAAATCGTCACGATGGCCTTATTACATAAAACAAAACCCAAAATAAAATTGTACAGTACTTAAAATAAAATAAAGATTCAAATTAAATTAAACTTCAAGCTGAACATGGTCACCACAAGTTCTGCCGTCCCGGTCCATTACTGCTCATCACCTAAAACATGTTCCCACAACGGGGTGAGTCGATAGACTCAATGTGTAACCAACACCAAAACATAATAGAAATAGGCACACCATACATAACATATTTATATAAAAATTCAAGATAATGATGCAAACCCGAACCCAAACCTAGTTGCCATCCGCTACACTCCACCCGTACCAACCTGCACACCGTGGGGACTACTAAGTCAACCCTCCATCCGCTACACACCATCGAAGGCAGTCGCTGCAGTCGACGTGCTTATCGCCCACTTAAAATATTGTGGCATAGCCACCTGATATTTGTGTCATGAGACACCACATTTAGATAATGTAATCGGTTTTCACTTAGTGATCACTATTCTTAGTGAGACCAAGTCATCACATATTCTTAGTGAGACCAAGTCATCACATATTCTTAGTGAGACCAAGTCATATTCTTAGTGAGACCAAGTCATCACGTTTCACTTAGTGAGACCAAGTCATCACGTTCACTTCCCATTTCTCAAATAACCCGAATGCCCCAAATTATACATATTATGCATATCATATTTAATTTCACTTTCACATCACTTTTCACATGTTAAATATAACATATTTTGAAATCCTAGTAAGAGTAGGAAAACGTACCTGAGTACTTTGTACCATAATATGGTACTTTAGCCACATTCTTACACTTTCATATTAACATATATATCATATTTAAGCCATAAATCTATTAAGATTAGTGTGGGGTACACATGGTACCTTAGCCATATTCTTACACTTTCATATTAACACATATAATGAATTAAAGCCGTAAATCTATCAAGATTTAGTGTAGGGTACACACCTGATTCACTTAGCGATTCCTTGAGATTCAAGAGCTTGATCTAATGCTTATATCCTTAATCCCTACATTTGTTTTATCACTTATTACTTTAATAAAAAGCCATTCGCCATAAATCCAAATCCTAGTAGGATTAGTACACTAAGGCTTACCTTGTTGCCGATTTCCTATTATTCAAATCCCAAATTGATCTCTTGCTTTCTTTAAGGATGTCGAAATTCCTATAACCATATGTTAGATTTAATCTAACATTAAAACATAAACATGGCCTTTGGTAATATATATATATCTTACCTTAAATCTTTTAAATCCAAACTCTCTTATTGATTAATGGAGATGCCGAAATACCTTAGATCCGAAATCACGAAATTCACCTTCCATATTTCGATCAATAAGATATAGGAGGATTAGACTAACTTTCAGCTTAAAAGAAAGGAATACGCTTATAACTATAGATCCTTACCCTTTATATTGAAATCGATGATCCTCCTGACACCACTTCAGAGATTCAGCTTAGAGACTTGATAAACAATTGGCTATGATCCCTTATGTATTTAGTTTCAAAGATGAAAGAAGAGAGGAATAATAGGCTTAGAGGGAATCGACTAGGAGGCTAAAAGAAAAGAGGAAAAAGAATGGATGCTCAAGAAGAATTTCGGCAGAGGGAGAGGAGAAAGAATATTTGGCAAAAAAAAGAGAGGGAGAATGAATAATGAATAGCCCTAGTCTCATCCTTTTATAGCCAAAATTAGGCCAAGAATCCTTTGCTTGGCCACTACTCTTCCTTATGTGATAACTTTATCTCTTTAATTTTAAAACAAATAAAGAATAATCCTTATTATCTTCTAATTAGCCGAATTTAAAAGAGAGTGAAACTCTTCTTTTGCAAGCCTTGTGCCGTCCACCTCTTGGGCTTCTAGAAGCAAAAATAAACTTATTTTATTTGCTTCCCATGTGACTTGAATTTAGGCCCAACACCCTTGTATGTGGCGCCATTTCCAAAGGCCCTAAGTGGCATCTTCAGGCCACTTTTGCAAGCCCGTTGTGGGTCAAATTTCACGTACTTTATATTTTAGGGTCACTGCCCTAAGTTCCCTTTGAACTTTAAAATTTGACATTTTGGGGTCATTTTAAGTTTCCAAAATTTTCATGCTGACTCAGAACTTGACATTTCCTGTGTTTCCAAAATGTTTAGTTTCCTCTTTTAGCTTAGTTTCCAAAATGGTCACTTTCCTAATTTACTTAGGTTTCCAAAATGGTCACTTTCAGATTTTTAATGTAACATTTCCAAGTTTCCTTACATTTCCTTACATTTCCTTACATTTCCTTACATTTCCTTTCATTTCCTTTTTCTTACATTTCCTTACATTTCCTTTTATTTCCTTACATTTCCTTTCATTTTCTTTCATTTTCTTACATTTCCAAGGTTCTAAAAATGCACACCACACATCCATATCATAGTAAACATGATATTTCATAAGATTAAGCAAAAATGCACACAATGGGATTCGAACCTCTTCCCTCAAAGTACTTCACTTGATGCCATAACCCTTGCACCTTGGTTGGCGTCCCTTGCCACTTTTCCACATCACTTCTTGTTTTTAACTTAAAAACCAATAATTGTCTAAAGTTTTCTCTTCCATCCTAGGATTTTTAAAAACCCTTAATTCACTTTCAAACACTGCCAAAACCTACTACTCATGAATTATGCACAAACGCATAACCCCTAATCTAGGATGTTACATGACCACATGTCGGTGTGGCGTCGACAGAAGAATTTTTAGCTTTTGTTGAAACCTCGTTTTATGTGTTTTCGGCAAACACCTGGTAATATTTTGTTGCAAAACACTCTTGAGTGCTCTAATACCTAAAATTGACCACACGAACCAGGAATTAAACACTTAGAACTACATTAAATCGAACCAAGAGTGATGGACAACCTACTTAAGTTGACCAACATCTTACCTTAGGATGAGCAACGTTAATCCGCACTTTTAAAGCGTCGACTGGGAAACCCCAACACCTTGATCTTCTCCTAAACACATGATACATCGCTTACTACCATAAACTATCGTTGTTAGCCTCTAAACCATAAGAAGAATGCCAAAAAAGATCACTTACTAGATGATAAAGAGCCTCGAACGCAAGAGCAATGATTGACTGTGAAAATTTGCCAGTGATAGGGAGAATCAAAACTAAAAGAAATAACAAATGAAGGAGAAGGAAAATTGGCAGAAAGGGGAAAAGAAAACAACGTCAGAAATTTTTGGGAAGGTCAAGGAGGAAACCAAAATCGCAGAAAGAAAAGAAATCAAAAGAGAAAATCTGATAACCCCATATCCCAACTTCCATTACTTTTCTCCATCCAACTCCCCACTACTCAGCTTTTGAAACCAACTCAAACTCTTCGTCACCAATTCCAGCAAAAATAATCTCCCCTTGCCTAAATAGAGATTCGAACTCATAACCTCCCACTCAACTATACTCCACCTAGCCACCAGACCAACAGGCCCATTCTGTTAATTATTCTCACACTTTAATTTATAAGCCTATTTGCCAGAGTTTGGGCTTTATTCATAAAAATACCAAAGTACACCCAAGTTGAGACTTGAACTTGGGATCTCCCACACACACCCAAAACACATATCTACTGAACCAGACACTCATTCATGTCAAAAATTACCAAAAGCCAAATTAAAGAAAAATGGGGCGTTACAACTCTACCCCCTAAAAAAAAAATTCATCCTCTAAATTTTACCTGATCAGAAAAGGTGAGGATACTGCTGACGCATCGAATCCTCCGGCTCCCAAGTGCCCTCCTCAGTGTTATGATTCTGCCACAGCACCTTCACTAAGGGGATAGATTTCCTCCTCAGAACCTTAATGTCGCACTCCAAAATCTGAACCGGCTCCTCCTCAAATGTCAGATCTGGTCTAACCTCGATGTCCTCAATAGCCACAATATGCGTGGGATCAGAGCGGTAGCGTCTTAACATTGAGACGTGGAACACATCATGTATGCGATCCAACTCCGGAGGAAGCTCTAACTGATATGTGACTGGCCCCACTCGCTTCAAAATGTGGTATGGACCAATAAATCAAGGGCTCAGCTTACCCTTGCGACCGAACCTCAGAACCTTCTTCCATGGTGAGACCTTGAGAAAAACTAAGTCCCCCATAGAATACTCAATATCCTTTCTTTTCACATCTGCGTAGGACTTCTGCCTATCAGATGCCACTTTCAAATGATTTCGAATCAGACCTTATCTTCATTTTCTGAAACCAATTTCAGACCCAAAACACGTCGCTCCCCCAACTCAGTCCAACATAAGGAAGTGTGAAACTTACGATGATATAGGGCCTCATACGGTGCCATCTGGATGCTAGCTTGATAGCTGTTGTTATAGACGAAACTCTGCCAACAGTAAATACTCCTCCCAACTACCTCAGAAATCTACAACACAGCTCCTCAACATGTCCTCCAGTACTTGAATCACCCTCTTCGACTGACCATCTTCCTGAGGATAGAAAGCAGTACTGAAGTCTAACTTTGAACCCAAAGCCTCATGCAACTTCTTCCAAAATCGAGACGTGAAGCGAGGATCCCTATCAGAGATGATCGAAATAGGAACCCTATGTAGTCTCACTATTTCAGATACATAGAGCTTAGCTAACTTCTGGAGAGAAAAGTCTGTCCTGACTAGAATGAAGTGAGCATATTTGGTCAAGCGATCCACGATGACCCAGATAGAATCCTTCTTAGTGGGTGTTAAGGGAAACCCACTAACGTAGTCCATCGTTACTCGTTCCCATTTCCACATTAGAATCTTTACCTACTGCAGTAACCTCGAAGGCAACTGATGTTCAGCTTTAAGTTGCTGACAAGTAACTCTCGTAAATCTCGATACATTTTATTCCCGCCAGGATGCATAGCATAAGGGCTACTATGCGCCTCCTCATAATCGACTGTTTCAAATCCTCATCATTCGGCACACAGATTCGACCGCAGAAACAAAGTATCCCATCATTGTTATCCCCTAAATTCGTAGTATCCCCATTCTCAACCTGATGAAACTGCAACTCGAGCGACTTATCCCCCATCTGTTTACCTCTGATCTGATCAACCTATGTGGGCTTAATCTGAAGTTTCGCTAACACACTCCCATCGTCGAATAAATTGATTCAAACGAAAATCGCTCTCAGATCGGTCATAGCCCTACGGATCAAAGCATCTGCCACCACATTAGCTTTACCAGGGGGTACTCTATGGTGCATTCATTATCCTTAAGCAGTTCAACCCATCTACGCTACCTAATATTTAACTCCTTCTGAGTGAGGAGATACTTGAGGCTTTTGTGATCAGTGTTGATAGTACACTTCTCACCATATAGATAGTGCCTCTAGATTTTTAGAGCGAAGACCATCGCTGGCAACTCCAAATCGTGTGTCAGATAGTTAGCCTTATGCGTCTTGAGTTGACGAGACGCATAAGCTACCACTTTACCATCCTGTATCAAAACACAACCCAGACCCACATACGACGCATCACTGTATACCATGAAATCCTTCCCAGACTCAGGCTGTATCAGAACCTAAGCTTGCGTCAGAACAGATTTAAGCTTCTCGAAACTCTCTTGTTGCTTATCAGTCCAGACAAAGGGAACTTCCTTACGTAGAAGCTTGGTCAATGGTGCGGCGATCAAAGAGAACCCTTCTACGAAGCGTTGATAGTAACCCGCCAATCCTAGAAAGCTGCGAATCTCAGATACATTCTTCAACTGTTTCCACTCCAACACCGCCTCAATCTTACGAGGATCAACATGAATCCCTTTTGTAGAAACCACATGCCCCAAAAAGGTTACTTCCCGGAGCCAGAATTCAAACTTACTGAACTTTGCGTACAACTGTTTCTCGCGAAGCACCTGTAGTACCACTCGGAGATGCTCAACGTGTTCGTCCTCAGTCTTCGAATACACCAGTATGTCATCAATAAAGACAACCATGAACTGATCCAAATAGGGTTGGAACACTCGGTTCATTAGATCTATAAAAGTAGCTAGTGCATTCATCAGTCTAAATGGCATCACTAGGAACTCGTAATGGCCGTACCGAGTCCTAAATGTCATCTTATACACATCGGTCTCCTTCACCTTCAGTTGGTGGTATCTAGATCAAAATTGATCTTGGAGAAAATAGAAGCCCCTCTGAACTGGTCAAATAAATCATCTATTCTCAGTAGTGGGTACTTGTTCTTAATGTTCAGCTTATTCAATTGGCGGTAGTCCATAAGCATACGCATGGATCCATCATTCTTTTTCACAAATAGTAGGTGCTTCCCATGGAGACACACTAGGGCAGATGAACCCACGATCCAGTAACTCTTGAATCTGAGCCTTAAGGTCCACAAGCTCCTTCGGTGCCAATCTACAAGGGGCGATGGACACTGGAGCTGTACCAGGGAAGAGCTCAATCCCAAACTCTACTTTTTGGTTCAGAGGCAGACCCGGTAATTCCTTAGGAAAAACATCCAGAAAGTTCCTTACGGTTCTGATGTCCCTAATCGAAGAGTCCTCAGAATTCGAAACACTAATATAGGCCAAGAATGCCTCGCATACTTTTTGTACTAACTTTTTTTCCACCAACGCCGAAATCATATTCACCAGATAATCCCAAGTTCCCCAATCACCACTACCTTGTTACCCTCCTTGGTTCTCAAAATAACCCCTTTTGTAACGCAGTCCAACCTCACCCAATGTTTAACTAGCCAGTCCATTCCCAAAATCAAATCGAACTCCCCAAATGGAAGCTCCATCAGATCCGCCAGAAATACTATCCCTTGAACCTTTAGTGGAACATCTTTAAACAATTTACTAACCCAGATAGATTGCCCCAACGGACTCACAACAATTATCTCACTCGAAGTACTCTCAACTAGAATCCCCAAAGTTTCAGACACAGAGCTAGCTACGTAAGAGTGTGTAGAGCCTATGTCTATCAATGCAGTGTATGGTACATCAAAAATTAAGAGCGTACCCATAATGATGTCCGGAGCATCACCATCCTCTAGGTGACGTGTAGCATAAACTAGAGGCAGCCTCAGTCGGTCCCGCACCTCTGCCCAGTGCTCTCTGTCTTCAGCCCATGCCATTTCCACCCCTAGCCTGACCTCAGCCCCTAGGTGGTCTGCTTGAGCTACTACGGGCCAGTGCCTTGATACCAAGACCATAACTTGCATCTGACCAGTCCTCAGTGGATAACCCTGGACACAATGCTCGATCGACCCACATCTCAAACATGCCCCAGTCATCCTCTAGCACTCGCCCGGATGGCGTCTACCACAGTGCCCACAAAGTGCCACCCTAGTAGGTGCAATAGGAGGTCCAACTCTCACTGGCCCATCAGATCTGGCCTTTTTCTTAGGCCTCATCACAGAATTCGAGGGCTTTGATTCCCTCTTGTTCTTTCCTTTCTCGGTTTTGGCGCTTCCCGCATTTAGCCTCCTCGGTGACCTTCACCTTATCTACCAGAGCAGAAAAATCATGCTCTCTCTGCGAAGCTATCAGAACCCGTAGGCTGTCCCTGAGTCCATCCTCGAAATAGACGCATCACTCATATTCAGTTACCACCATGACCCGAGTATAACGACTCAGTCTTAGAAACTCGGCCTTATACTCAGCCACTGAACAGTCTCCCTGGGTAAGATTATGAAACTCACGCCTCTTAGCATCAATGTAGCTGGCTCCCACATACTTATTTTGGAAAGCAGTCTTGAAATAATCCCAAGTCAGACGGCCGGGCTGAGTACCCTCCTTAACAGTCAGCCACCACTGGTAAGCCTCGTCACGAAGTAGGGAAACATCCCCCTTAAGCTTCTACTCAGCAGTAAAATCCAAATCATCCATAATTCTTTCTGTGGCCTCCATCCAGTATTCGCCACGTTAGGGGCAACTCTAGTGACACCCCTAAAAAATTTAGCCCCATTGGACCAGAGTCATTCTGTAACCGACCCACACCCCCCAGATCCAGTGTTGGGCCAAGCGACCCTCTCTAATATCCTCAGCATAGCCTGGGACAATGCGTCGTCCCCAGCCATGCGATCTCAAGACTCGATCTATGTAGTAGGTGAGATCGTCGTCTCGCTCGTATCTAGATTAGGTAGATTCTCAGATGCGGAGGACCCAGCTCGAGCCCCCTACGGCCTCTACCACGGCCTCTAGTACCCCGTCCACAGATACCTCGTGGACTCATTGCAAATTTAGAGTTTATCTATGTTAGTAGTTTTATGCATTAATTTACAGTTCCAATATTTATTAATAAATATTTTATGCAGAATAGTATTAGAGGTTCAGAGTTCGTTATCGCAAATCTCATATTTAGTACGATTTTCAGTTTCGCTACAGTTTTCAGTTTACACCACATAAAGTGTTTTAGTACAGTATACTACCTAAGGCTGTTTCGAGCATGCAAGTAGTATTTCAGACAAATTTAAACAGAATTTAGAAAACTTACAGGATCAGCGCCGGAGACTCAGTGTACCACACACCCAATTTAAAAATATTTCGAATCGTTTAAAAAATTATTTCAAAAAACCATTTTAAAAACCCAAACCACAGTCGAGTTTTGCACCTGGCTTTGATAACACTAAATGTAGCACCCCAAACCCGGCTTAGACGTTAAGGCCAAATCTGGCGACGTCACATGATAGTGCTTTGGAAAACTTAACTACGTTAAAACCATATGTAAATATATTAGGCTTTCGTCAAAACGTGTCATTTAATCATTTATTGATCATTTTCAAAACATTACACGTTGTAGAAGCTTTTTAAAAGTAATTTGTGAATTCGTGTGTTTTTTATAAAGCATTTGTTTACTTTGAAAACTAGAGTCTTGTCCTACAGCTAGCAGTTCATAAAATAATTATCCCAAATTTTAAGCAAAAATCTAAAAAGGCCTTATTATAAGAAATATACCCAAAAATAACCAATTCGTAATTAAAAATAAACCGTAAATAAATGTATGGAACCGTGGTCATCGCCAGTCCTCTGCTGTACCGATCTGTCTACTGCTGGGAATTACCTGAATAGATTAAACAGAAAAGGGGTGAGTTTTTGCAAACTCAGTGTGTAATCCCCACATAAAACATACACACATAGAAATATCAGATAGCAGACATCAATTCACAATTCGGGTCTGAACCCATTACAGAAACGGTGTGGACCTTAGCCCACTTAGATTTAGAATTAGACATATTACAGGGCCTTAGCCCATTTTAGACAGAATATGTAGATAATAGAGTCCTACCCACAAACCTCTACACACCAACTTCGTCCAACCCTACACACCATATGGGGATTAAATCAAACCACCCAGCCCTACACACCATGTTGTACCGAATGCATCACATAATTAGAAATTTACAGCTGAGCTGCTAGATAACAGGCTTAAGAGCCTTTCAGATACTTCCTCCAATCATAATCCACCCACCTCGATGCAATGCAATATAAAAGAATGACATGCTATTATGCAAATAAAACTCATAAATTCAAATCAGCATACATGCTTAGTACAGAAATCAGATAGACAGGTCATTCAGTTAGGTGTCTAAGTATTGCTCACTGACCCTACGGTAGGTCCACAATCGACTTGGGCGGCCCGTGTAACCCTACAGAGTTTTTCAAAAATGGGCTCACACGCCCATATGGCCGGTCCGTGGGGGCCTACACGGCCTAAATTGGCCTTGGCCGTGTGGATCATACGGCCTGGCCCAAAATCCCACATGCCCGTTCACTAATGTGGGCCCACACGCCCGTGAGGCCTACACGGCCCAATTGGTCAAGCCCGTGTGCCACACACGGCCTCGATTGGCCATCACACGGTCGTGCGCTTGCACACGGCATGGCTCGTCGATCGTACGGCTTTGTGTGAACTAACAGTCTTGCACATGGCCTACCACACGGTGACCACACCCCCATGTGGCATCGACATAAGGTTTTTGGCTTTTACTGAAACCTCATTTTCTACATTTTTGGGTAGACACCTGGTACTGTTTTGTTGCAAAACACTCCCGAGCACTCCAATACCTAAAATTGACCACACGAACCAGGAATTAAACACTTTGAACGACATTAAATCGAACCAAAAGTGATGGATAACCCACTTAAATCGACCAACATCTTACCTCAGGATGAGCAACGTTAATCCACACTTTTAAAGCGTTGACTGGGAAACCCCAGCACCTTGATCTTCTCCTAAACACACGATACATCACTTACTACCATAAGCTACCATTGCTAGTCCCCAAACCACAAGAAGAACGCCAAAAAATATCACCTACCTGATGATAAAGAGCCTCGAACGCAAGAGTGATGATTGATAGGGAAAATTTGCCAGTGATAGGGAGAATCAAAACTAAAAGAAATAACAAAGGAAAGAGAAGGGAAATCGGTAGAAAGGGGAGAATAAAATAACGTCAGAAATTTTTGGGAAGGTCAGGGAGGAAACCGAAATTGCAGAAAGAAAAGAAATCAAAAGATAAAATTTGAAAACCCCATATCCCAACTTCCATTACTTTTCTCTATCCAACTCCCCACTACTCAGCTTTTGAAACCAACTCAAACTCTTCGTCACCAATTCTAGCAAAAATAATCTCCCCTTGCCTAAGCAGAGATTCAAACTCATAACCTCCCACCCAACTACACTCCACCTAGCCACCAGACCAATAGGCCCATTCTATTAATTACTCTCACACTTTAATTTATAAGCCTATTCGCCAGAGTTTGGGCTTTATTCATAAAAATACCAAAGTACACCCAAGTTGAGACTTGAACTTGGGACCTCCCACACACATCCAGAACACATAGCCACTGAACCAGACACTCATTCATGTCAAAAATTACCAGAAGTCGAATTAAAGAAAAACGGGGCATTACACATTATTTTACTAATTTCACATACATAAAAAACTCAAATCTCAACCATTTGCTATCCATAATACCTATTATCTACAAGCATCATATAACCATATTCAAACACAGAATAAGAGCCATATGCACAATTATATACACAACCAAACCAAGCAAATTCAGCCAACTTCCATGGCTATATACAAAACCAAACTTTTGACATTTACAAGCCAATTCAAATGACTAAATTCATTAACAACACAAATACCAAAATGACCAAACTCCTATACATGCCATATACTCAATATACTTAAGTTCAAAAATACCAAAGTGATAGTAGGATAGTGTGATGTAGTCTCCGATGATTCCCGAATCTAAGCTAGCTTTGATTTCACTATAAAATACAGAAAAAAATAAAATATGTAAGCTATAAAGCTTAGTAAGCTCGTATGAGGATAATAAGCAAAACTCACCATTTAATTTACCATTCAAAATATGTATACATCATACCATAAAATAATTAACCACAATGTTAATATGTATTCAATCATCTATATAACCATGAGCTCAATTCTTTCATATGTTTGATGCATATACAGTTTTTGTACAAAATTGTACTGATACGTGTCTATTCTCACCATTTCATATCTTCGATATACCCGTTGAACCATTTGGAATAATATCGATACCTGGGAATCTTGCACAATAAGTGCCAATAAAAATATAGTCGAAGCTATCTCAATAATCTTGAACCCGAAGTGCCAATATATGTAGCCGAAGCTGTCTCAAAAATGCATGCGAAATGCCAATACATAGCCGAAGTTATCTCGATAACTACCCCTAATGACATGTCATTTGTATCCTAATCTATTCCTAAGGTTCAACTGAGATTTCCACTGCCGAATTGTCGTTGAATATATCCGCAATGTCGTATTTCACAATTGATTCAATCTTAAAGCATTTAAAACACAATAAAGATAATGCTCATTACATACGAACTTACCTCGGATGTAAAAACAGTGAAACGAGTTGATTAATCCAAAATATTGTTCTTTCCCCGATCTAAGTTCGTATTTCACTTTTCTTGATCTATATAATATCAAATTTAGCTTATTCAATTATCTCTTTATTCAATTTAGTCCAAAATACACTTTAGGTGAATTTACACTTTTTCCCCTAATATTTCAACATTTTTACAATTTAGTCCTTATTTCATAAAATCACAAATTCATGCAATTCAACCTATACTAAATGTTAACTGAATTTAATACAAGTCTATAGCATCCCATATTTTCATTTGTTTTACATTTTAACCACAACTTTTAATAATTTTCAATTTAATCCCTAAATGACAATTTTACTAAAAATCACTTAATAAAACTTGTATAACTATTATCAAAAATTTATAATCTATCATAAATCGTTAAAGCTCATACATATTCATCAATGGAAACATCCTAAACATGTAACGGTTTTTCAAATTAGTCCTTGGGCTAGCTAGACCTAGTTGCAATGATCCCAAAAACATAGAAATCATTAAAAACCGAGTCAAAAATGACTTACATGCACTAGGAGAAGTGACTGAATACTTCAAGCTATTCCCATGGCTTTTCTTAGGTTAAAAATCGGTGGAGAAGATGAATGAAAGAATAAAATTTCTTTTGTTTTATTAAATTTACCTTTAATTACCAATTTACACTATTAACCATTAAAATACTTATTAATTACACTAAAACCATGCCACTATCATCCACTATCATATTATTGGGTTATTTACCACATAAGGACCTCTACTTTAAAGTTCTATAGCTATTAGACACCTTTAGGTAATAGAACACAAGTTTTACACTATACGCGATGTAAGCACACAATTTTGCCCGGGTCCATGTGATAAAACAAAACAAAAAAATAATAAATGTCCAGTCCATTTTACAAGCCAAGACAGATCAACCTAACCTAACACACTTAGCCCAATACCTAAAACTACCCAAATTACACTCAGACCCAGCAATTGAAGACCTGTGTGTGACCCGACCCATCAACAAGGGTCCGTGCGTTTATATTTGTGGGGAAAGTTGCGCGATTAGTCCTTCTGTGTTTCTTGATTTTTCAAATAAGTTTTCTGCTTTTTTTGAATTTTGCCCAAAAATATTGCGCTTAATTCCAACTTAGCCCTTATTTAAATGCTGCGCTTCGGTATTTGGATATTTGCTTTTTTAAACCCTCGATCGTTTGTGCGCATTACAGCAGGATCTTAATTCCTTTATTTCTTTTAAAATTTGGACTTAAATTTTGTTTTATTTTAATTTCACCCTTTTTTTATTTCTTATTTATTATTATTTTCACTATTAATTTTATTATTTTCACTATTACTTTTTATTATTATTTTCATTTATTATTTATATTATTATTACTAAATTAGTATTATTATTATTATTATTATTATTATAATTATTATTTTGATATTACTACTATTATTTTATTAACCCTATTATTATTAGTATTATTATAATTATTATTTTATTAGTAGTATTATTCATGTTATTTTCATTCTTGTTGTTTTTCTTTTTACTATTATTCTTATATTAACATATATTATTATTTTTATTATTAATAATATATTCTTATTAGTACTACTGCTATTATTTTTATATTTTAATATTCTTATATTATTTTATTATTATTAATACTATTTTTTATCATTATTTTCATCATTATATTTATTTTATAATGGCTAATATTATTTATATCATTATTTATTTATTAACATATTTCATTATTATTATTTTACTATTATTATAATTATTGTACATATTATTTATCTATTTGTTAATTTGATATTAGTTTTATTTTTATTATTTTCTTTTCTTTAATTTATTTGTTTATTCATTTATTATCATTATTTTTACTTAATATTTTTATTATCATCTACATTTATATTCCATTCAAAGATAAATAAAACTTGTTTCCAAGAATTCAAAATTGTCGTATCCTAACTCACTAGATATAACGTTTTGTTATTTTGGGATAAGAATTTTTGAAAATAAGGCAATGTTTTGGTATTTAGAAATTCGAGAAATAGTGCCCTAACGTGCTGGGTTGCGATTTTTTGTTTGGCTAAATTACTAAAAATCCTTTTATCAAGTTCTGTAAATCATGAGATGACTTTGATTACGAAGGTTTAAAAATATCGGGTCCTAACGTGCTGGATGTGATATTTATATTCTTTCAGAACAAAGAAATCTCAAAGTTTTAAATCAAAAAGACCTATTCTTGGGAATTTAAAACGTTGTGTCCTAGCTTACTGGATATGATGTTTTGTGTCCCGAGATAAGAATTTTCTAAAATAAAGCATGCCCAATTTCGAAGTTATGAGATGTTATATCCTAACTTACTGGGTATAGTATTTTATTTCTTTGGGGATAAGTAAGTCTTGGTTTTCTTTCTAATAAAAGGATCATATTTTTGTAATTTTCAAAGTTTCAACATTAGGACATGATTTTATAGATTAGGTACCAATTTTTTGGGCGTTATAAGGGTGCTAATCCTTGTTCATACGTAACCGACTCCGTAGACCAAAATCAGTACTTTGAAATAAAACTTTTTTTAAGGTGATCTAATCACACCAAAGTAAAAGGATTGGTGGCGACTCCCATTTTTGTTTTTAAAAGTCGATCTCTATTTTTTCAAAACCCAATTTTAAAAATGGTTTCGACAGCTTGGCGACTCTACTAGGGACCAATATGAGAGTGAAGCCGTAAAATCGATGATTTCATGTCCTTATGTCTGAATTTAAAAATCTGGTTTAAAAATTATGATCCTTTTTTGCACGTGGTTCTATTTGTATAAAATATATCTGCATTGCATTGCATGACCATTGTGGTCACACCCTTAAGTGGGAGCGAGAAGCTACTCCTTCGTGAGGTTTTCAGCTCCGTTCAGGATAGTGAATCGCTTTCAGGATACATCCATACCTATGTCTTCGTGAGATTTCCATCTCCGTGCAGCCATAGGGAAATGTATTCCCCTAAACTGAACTTGGTCCATGTGAGCCTATAATGGGTGAGGATCGAGAAATCTACTGGTTCGGGTACCTCGACTTTAGAACTAAACCGCATATAGTGAACCCTAAGAGCCCACTTTAGGTAGAACTATGTCAAACCTTAGTGGTCACCTAGATAGGTGATTGTTTATTTTACTTGCTTTATACTTTATTCCATGGTACTAACTTGTTGTGTTTTATTCTTTTGTGCATATCATTTCATACTTTAAGAGGTATCGATTCACGGTCAGTTTCTAAGTTAGAAAGTTGGTTATGGAGAACGAATTCCTTGATAAAGTGGAAGACAATGCAATCGTTCACATATAGCAAAGGCAATTAGAGAAAGAAGGGTATGGATTTGTTTTAGCAAGAAGGAAATGGGGCAGCGCTAGAATCCCTGCCACCTGTGCCTCCTGATATTGTTCCGATCAAAACAGAATTAGATGCGGAAAAGATTGTACGACACTCTAGGGCAAGGCGTAGTATTGGTACTATAAGGGCAAAAGGTAACTATACTGACCAGTCACTTCAAAGTGAGCGTGGGGAATACGGATAGACACTTCTACCAGTACAGCTTTTCTCTTTCACATGAAGATGGTCACCTTGTGGACGATGAAAAATCATAAAAGTAACATATTTTAATCCCACATTTAGCATACTTTTGGATGATTTATTCCCTGATTTATCTAAAAACATGCTCTTAATCCTTTCTTTTCATGATGTATACTCAGGAAAGCACCTAGGGATGAAAAGAATGAGAAACGGGCTCAAAACGGACCAAATTGGGCCAACTCATGAAATCGGCACAGCCTGGTCCCAAGACCACACGACCGTGCCTCATTAAATTACTAAACCATGGCCTTATCCCGATTCACGTGGGCGTGTCTCTTCAGCAGACTCGACCACGACCTGAAATCGATTCACACGGGCGTGTGCCATGGGCGTGTCCCTGCCACTGCCAAAAGGAGTTCTACTCGGAATAGGATACTTAGAGGCAAATAAACACATTCCAAAGCCTATTCAAACACCCTAATAGGAATTCCACTCAGATTTGGATACTTAGGGGCCAAATCAAGCATTCCAAGAGTCTATATAAACACCCTAGGGACAACTTAAGCGGGGAGTTCGGCAGAAGCCTTCTACTAGGGCTTTTGTCCAGGCGGTCAGCTAGGCCAACGAGTTGAGCCAGGAAGGTCAGATTTGTGGGAATCCTCGAGGATAGCCAGTTGATCCATCTCAAGAAGCTAGAATTATACTCAAGACGACGGATCTCTCCTTCAATTCTTTTAGGGAGTTTTAGGGATTTCTTATGTTTTGTTTTATATTTTCTTCTGAGATGTTTTCTTTTATTGTTATGAACTAAACCCTTCAGATACTTGAAGAGGATGAAACCTAAGATAGATCTTGTTATTATTTTCTAAACTATATGATAAATACTTGATTTGTTCTTAATTATGTGTGATTAATTCTTGTGTTAATATTTTCGGGATATTAAATCAAGTTGAATGTGCTTAGGTGGTGGAGCAAAAGTCCCTGCTTAAAAGTAGATCTAGCATAATTAAGTGAAGTTGATCGCGCGCCTGGAGATAGGGTGACGAGATTTTGCTGAATTAGGTTGAAACCTAATATGGGAGTCCATAGATCGTGTTAATGCGATTCTAGGGGTTTTAATTAGAAAGAGATTTCAATTAATCAACCTAGGTTTAGACGTTATTCACCTCGAGAGAGGGTATAATATAAATTAGGGAATCCTACAGATCAAGTCAAGTGAATAAATCGTCTGGTTCAGTGTTATATAACAAGTGAAGTTTAAGTAGATTCTTCCTAAGGGTATCGTCTTAATCAACTGAGTTTTCCTAAATTCATTCTTTTTTTCTTTGTGTTTTTAGCTTAGTAGTCAGTTAGTTTTAGATTAAAACAACCAATCACTTAATATTTAGGCTAAATAATAGAAAGAAGGTTAGTATTAGTACTTTTAGTTACTTTGGGTTCGACAATCCGGTCTTCCCTAAGCTATACTACTGTTCGATAGGTGCACTTGCCTCAAATCGTTGTCAGAGTTAGTGATAAATCGTAAAAGTAACATATTTTAATCCCACAATTAAGTATGCTTTTGGATGAATTTATCCTTAATTTATGTAAAAAGGTGCTCTTAATCCTTTCTTTTCGTGTCTTATACTCAAGAAAGCACCCAAGGATAAAAAGAACGCAAAACGGGCTTAAAACGAACCAAAGTGGGCTGACCCAAGAAGTCAGCACGGCCTGGACTTCATGCCACATGGCTGTGCTTCGATAGTCATCTAGACCACGGCCTTACCCCGATTCACACGGCCATTTTCCCATCGATAAAGTCCACACACGGGCGTGCCTAGTGATCTACACGGCCGTTCCCAAAATGGCAGAATCGAGACACAGGCTAGACCCAGATATTGCACAAGTATGTCATAGTCGTACCTAAATCGACAGAATGGAGACACGAGCTGGACCACGATTTACATGGGCATGTCAAGGCCGTGCCCCTGCAACAAAAAAGAGCAATTTCACTCTGAATTGGATGCTTGGAGCCCAAGAAACGCAATCCTAAGTCCACTCAAACACTTAGGATGAATTTCACTTGAATTACGAGTACTTAGGAGCCAAGTAAAGCATCCCAAACATATATAAAAACAAATCCAAGGTAGCAATTAGGGGGCTTCAGGTTTTAGCAAAGTTTTCTGCTGGAGCTTTACTCGTTTAGGGAATTACTCGAAGATAGCCAGTTGATCCATCTCGAAGAGCCGGAATTCTACTCAAGACGGAGGATCTCTCCTTCAATTCCTTCAGGGGGTTTTAGGGATTTCTTATGTTTTGTTTTATCTTTTCTCTCGAGATGTTTTCCTATTTTATTATGAACTAAACCCTCGAGATACAGAAGGGATGAAACCTATGATGGATTTTGTTATTTAATTCTTTCAGTTTATATGATAAATACTTAGTTTGTTCTTAATTATGTTGCTCAATTTAGTCTAATGTGCTTAGGTGGAGGAGGAATAGACCCTGCCTAAGAGAAGATCTATCATAATTAAGCGGAGTTGATCGGGCGCCTAGAGATAGGGTTACAAGATTTTTTTGGATTAGGGTGAAACCTAATATGGGGGTCTATTGATCGATTTACTGCTTCCTTAGGGGGTTATTATAAGAGAATAAGAGTTCCACTAATTAACCTAAGGTTAGACATTATTCGCTTCGAGAGAAGGTTTAATATAGGTTAGGGAGTCTCACGGATCAAGCTAAGTAAAAGAAATCATATGAATTGAAAGTTAGATAATAAGTGAAGTCATAGGTGGATTCTTCCCGAGGGTATTATCTTTATCAATTGAGTTTTCTTCAAAGTCTTTTCCCAAAGTTTTGTTCTTTTGTCTTTGCATTTAAGTTTAAGTATTTCATTTGTTTTAGATTTAATAAACCAATCACTCCATATTTTAGGCTAAATAATAGAAAGAAAGTGAGTAATAGTACTTTTAGGTTCCTTGGGTTTGATAAAGATATTCTCACCTAAGCTATACTACTGTTCGATAGGTGCACTTGCCTCTATCATTGTCACAGTCAGTTTACAGGTCCGATCACTCTTTTATAAATATTAAAACTAGACTGTTTTGCAGCGGTCAAGTTTTTGGCGCCGTTGCCGGGGACTTCTAAAATATTACGAAAGCTCTATTTTTATTACTTTAGCCATTATTATTATTTTTACTTTGCTAACTTTTCTTTTATTTAAATCTTGATAGATAATTCTAGTTTTTCAAAAGGAATGGTCTTGAATAATTATCGATGGCAAGGCGTGGGGACAATTCCTACTGAAGCAACCAGTATTTTCAACCTCGACGTGGTCACCAGGTTATCTAATCAGTTCAAAATAATGAATAAAAATATTGATGGTTTGAATAATCTCTCACAGGCACACCCAATAACGTAGTATAACTCGAATCTGAGAGGCATGGCGAATCTTAAGTACCCACCCTATAGATATGGCATGAAAAACGAATGAGTCCACTATATAGGATGGAGGTACCATCCCGAATTCTCGTGGAATGACCAAAGACAGGATTTTCCTCTAAATTTTCAACAACCTTATCCAAAGGAAAGGGAATCAAACCTCGAAGAGATTATAACAAAATTGGTGACAGCTACAAACTCTCGTCTTCAAAAGGCTGAAGAAACACTCGATGGACAATAAAGACCAATCGAGGGAATCAAAATTCAGGTAAGAGAAATCATCACGTCGGTTGGACTACTTATTAAGATATTATGTGAAATACGGGCAGAGATTTTTTCCAAAGGCACACAGCAGGCAAAAGCAGTTACACTAAGGAGTGGGAAAGAGTTAATTGAACTACAAAGGAAGGCACCACATGAAATTATCAAGAAAAAGAGTGTAGAAGGTGAGAACAATAATCCATTGCCTACAGAGGATAATACAAAAATTCCATATCCAAAAAAATTGAAGAAAGAACAACTGGATGCTCAATACGGTAAGTTCCTCGAACTCTTTAAATAAATACATATCAACTTACCTTTCGTTGAAGCTATTTCACAGATGCCGAAGTATGCAAAATTCTTAAAGGAACTTCTTAAGAACAAAAGGAAGCTTGAGGAGGTAGCCATGGTGGAGCTTAACGAAGAATGTTCAGCCCTTCTCCAAAATAGACTACCACGAAAATTAAAAGATCTAGGGAGTTTCACTATTCCTTACTTAATTGGTAGTTTAAACATCAAGAAACCGTTAGCAGATTTAGGCACTAGTATTAATTTAATGCCTTACAAATTATTTGAACGGCTAAATCTTGGGGAACCAAATCCCACTAGGATGAGTATTCAATTAGCCGATAGATCTATCAAATATCCCAGGGGAATTATTGAAGATGTCTTGGTCAAAATTGATAAATTTATTTTTCCTATTGATTTTGTTGTGTTAGACATGGATGAAGACATTAATGTTCCTTAAATCTTAGGGCATCCCTTTTTAGCCACTGCTAGAGCTATTATTGATGTAGGTAATGGTAAACTAGCTCTGAGGAAAGGTGATGATGAAATTATCTTTCAACTCTATGATGCCATGCGATATTCTAAAGAACAAGATGATTCTTGTTATTTCGTCGACACTACTGATCATATTATAAAAAATTCATTACAGTAAATTATATAAGGTGACATATTGGAATTGTGTCCGGCTCAAGAAGAGGGAGAAGAAGATGAAAACAATGAGTCGAATTTGAAAATGTCATCATATGAACAACGGAGAGAAGAATGCATCGAGAATGATAATGAAATAAAATAAAAAAAACTCCATCGTAGAACCACCCAAATTGGAACTCAAATAGTTACCAAAGCACCTAGAATACGTATTCCTTGGAGACAATTCTACATTACCAGTAATCATCTCCTCAGAATTAAAATCTAAAGAAAAGGAGGAACTAATAAAAGTACTAAAAGAACACAAGAAAGCCATAGCTTGGAAAATTTTCGATATCAAGGGAATAAGCCCCACATTCTGCACCCACAAAATTTTGATGGAAGAAGAATATAAACCATGTGTGCAACCTCAGAGACATTTAAACCCTAACATGAAAGAAGTGGTCAAAGCCGAGGTAATTAAACTTCTAGATGCAGAATAATCTATCCTATTTACGACAAAGACTTGGGTAAGTCCATGCGGGTAGTCCCAAAGAAAGGAGGAATGACGGTAGTACCCAATGAAAAAAATGAGTTAATTCCCACAAGAACAGTTACAGGATGGAGGGTCTACATAGACTATAGAAAGTTGAATGATGCCACCAGAAAAGATCATTTTCCTTTACCTTTCATAGATCAAATGCTAGAAAGATTATCCGGGCATATGTACTACTGCTTCCTGGATGGACTCTCCGGATACTTTCAAATCCCCATAGCTCCTGAAGATCAAGAAAAAACAATATTTACATGCCCATACGGTACGTTTTCTTATCGAAGAATGCCTTTTGGATTATGTAATGCTCTTGCTACTTTTCAGCGTTGCATGTTAGCAATCTTTGACGAACTCGTGAAGGACATCATTGAGGTATTTATGGATGATTTCTCAGTATTCGATGATTCTTTCCATCTTTGCCTTAAAAATTTAAAATGAGTTCTAACGAGATGTGAAGAAACAAACCTTGTTTTAAATTGGGAGAAATGCCATTTTATGGTTAGAGAAGGGATTTTATTAGGACATAAGATTTCTAGTAAATGAATTGGGGTAGATAAAGCAAAAGTTGAAACCATAGAAAAATTACCTCCCCCTAACTCAGTCAAGGCTATTAGAAGTTTTTTATGACATGCACGTTTTTATAGAAGATTTATTAAGGATTTCTCTAAAATAGCTAAGCCTTTAACAAAGTTACTAGAAAAAAGATGTTCCTTTTAATTTCAATCAGGAATGTTTAGATGCATTCAATGTCCTTAAGGATAAATTAATAAATGCACCGATTATAATTGCACCTGATTGGAACTTACCCTTCGAATTAATGTGTGGTGCAAGTGACTTTGCAGTAGGCACAATTTTGGGACAAGTCAAAGACAAGCATTTTCAGCCGATCTACTATGCTAGCAGAACATTGACATTCGCGCAAGAAAATTACACCACGACTGAGAAAGAATTGCTAACTGTAGTTTTTGCTTTTGACAAATTTAGACAATATCTAATATTATCTAAAGTTGTTGTTTACACTGATCATTCAGCTCTACGTTATCTTTTAAACAAACCTGATGCAAAACCTAGACTAATACGATGGATTTTACTTTTACAGGAATTTGACTTGGAAATAAAGGATAAAAGGGGAGCTGAGAATCTCGCGGTAGATCATCTTTCAAGACTCGAAAATCCACACACCAAATAACTTGATGAACATGAAATAAATGATTCGTTTCTCGAAGAACAGCTCTTTTCTATAACGCATTCTAAAGTACCCTGGTTTGCAAATATTGCAAACTATCTAGCAGCTAACATCCTACCAAGAAAATTGACACATCACCAAAAGAAGCGATTCTTTGCTGATGTGAAAAATTATTTTTGGGAGGATCCCTTTCTTTTCTGCATATACGCAGATCAGGTAATTTGAAGATGCGTTACAAGGACAGAGGCAAACAAAATCCTGGAACATTGTCATTCAGGACCATCAGGAGGACACTACAGTGGTATTAAGACCGCACACAAAATACTCGAATCGGTTTTTCTTGGCCTACCCTATTTAAAGATGCCAATGTATGTTACCTCGTGTGACAAATGCCAAAGAATGTAATATCTCTAAACATGATGAAATGCCTCAAACATATATGTTGTCATGTGAAATATTTGATGTATGGGGTATAGATTTTATGGGACCATTCCCTAGTTCCTTTGGACATAAATACATCTTAGTAGCAGTTGATTACATGTCAAAATGGGTAGAAGCGGAAGCCTTACCTACCAATGATGCTAGAGTAGTAGTTAAATTTCTCAAGAAACTATTTTCCCGATTTGGGACACCTAGAGCCATAATTAGTGATAAGGGTATTCATTTCTGTAATACACAATTTGAAAAAGTTCTAAAGAAATATGGTGTATACCAGAAAACAACCCCCTATCATCCTCAAACTAGTGGGCAAGTTGAGGTAGGAAATCGAGAGCTTAAGCGCATTCTAGAAAAAAACGGTTGAATCAAATAGAAAATATTGGGCAATTAAAGTAGATGATGCTTTATGGGCTTACAGAACAGCATTCAAAACACCTCTAGGGACATCCCCATGCAAGCTCGTATACGGGAAAAGCTATCATCTACCACTCGAGTTAGAGCACAAAGCTTTCTGGGCAATAAATTTTTTAAATACTGACCTCAAACTTGTAGGAAAAAAACGAATGATACAGGTAAACGAGCTGGATAAATGGAGAATGGAAGCCTATGAGAACTCAGAGCTATACAAGGAAGCAACAAAGCGACGTCATGATGCTCGCCTCAAGCGATCGAAACATTTTGAAGTAGGGGACCTAGTCCTACTATACAATTCAAGGCTTAAACTATTCCCTGGGAAGCTAAAATCTAGATGGTCAGGACCATTCATGATCAAAACAAATATTTCCATATGGCACCATTGAGGTAACTCATCCCACTAAAGGCACGTTCAAGGTAAATAGTCACCGACTTAAAATTTATAATGGTGCAGATTTTGGAGATACAAGAGAGGAGTTTATGCTCCATGAGCCTTCTTTTAGAACTGAAAACAGGGAGAGTCTAGCTTAAGACTAAAAACAAGTGCTTTTCGGGAGGCAACCCGAACGCTAACTGCATTAACATTATTTTGTAAAAGTCTAACAAAAATGCAGGATCATTAACACGGCCTGTGACATGGGCGTGCCGATGACCATGTACAAATAGGGAAAACCTCTCTTCTTCAACACAGGCTGCGACAAAAAGGCACAGTCGTGCCTCATAACCATGTGAAGACACTGACTTCTCAAACACGGATAGTAACACCAGAACATGGCCGTGCGGAATAACCGTGTGAGGCTACTAACTTGTCTAACATGGGCATTACACGGCCGTGCACCACGATTGTGTGAACATCCTGACTTACCAAGCATGAGAATTACGACCGTGCACCATGATCGTGTGGACATACTGACTTACCAAGCACGGGCGTGCCAATTTGACACACAGACGTGCTAAAAACCCTGAATCACGCTCAAATTTAAAAAAAAACTATGAAAAGCACGTGCATTTCAAATTGAACACGGCCGTGGCAGAAGGCTGTGTTACCCTCCCTCTATATTAAATGACTGTCCCCTTCCCCAACCCCAAACCCTAAAAATTAGATTTCAAACTTTTTTTCTTCAAACCAGCCACCAAATCAGTCCCCTTTCCCTAACCCACCGCCTTGCAACCATTTTTTCTCAAAGAAGCAACCACAAACCACCCACACGGCTGCAACACCACTGTGCATGCTATCACCACACCCCCACCAGGCCGTGCTCACACCGCGAAAACCCAGCAACACCGCCGTACCCCCGCCCATGCTCAACAAAAACCACCGTTCCTGGTTCCTTTTTATTTATCTTTTCGAATATTTTTTCCCTTTTCTCTCCTTATTTAAAGTTCTGTTTAATCTTAGATTTCAAAAGAATCTGATTCATTGTTTGTTTATTCAATTTGGTTCAGTACATTTACTTTAAATTCCTTCTTGGTTATTTGTTAAATGCTTCTGCCTATTTCTTTTGTTGATGAAATCTCTGCTGCAGCACTTTTTACACGATGCTTTTATTAGCTCCCATCATTGACGAATTGATGCTATATTGCAAAACATAGTTAGCCTTTAAATTATAATGCAACATGACTGGTTCCAATGAATTCCTTGTATAGCCTTATTATTTTATTTAGTATGATTTTAGTGAGGAATTATTCTAAATGAATAATTATGGTTGCTAATATTTTCTTGAAGAAGAAATTATAATAATAGTGATTGATTTCGTGTGGCATTGGTTCTCTTTTGATTACTTTTCAGGAATTATGTTGTCATCACGTATTAAACGATCCGTTCCAAGTAAGAAGAGAAAAACATCTAGATCATCCTCCGCAAGTGCCTCTTCGACATCCTTTCCTCAGATTCCCTCAAGCAACACAAGAAGAGCACTATATAAAGATCCGAAAGAGACCTATCGGCACTGGTAGATGTATTGACTGGAGTGCAGTGAGGCAAGTCAAACTTAAAACTGATATTCAGGCACTTCTCTCAACCGACCCTTGAGAAAACTTCTTCGCCATCGATGAACCCACATTTTTGGAACTTACCCTCTAATTTTATGCTACATTCACACTTCAGATGGTAATGACGCACTTTGACAATGTCGACACCATCCAATTCCGCCTGGGAGGCTCAGTTCATCAACTAAGTGTACCTCAATTCAGAACAGCGCTCGGACTTTACACACCAGAATTCATAGAAGAAAACCCATTAGACGATTTAAACTGAGAGCTCCATTGTGAACCACTCAAGTGCTGGCAAAAACTACAACCCACTACAAAAACCTATAATCCCAGTCGTTGTAAGGCAACCGCCCTTTCCCCATCTCTCAGGTACATTCATTCTATCCTTGCTCATACCATTACAGGCCACAAAGAGAGCATCGGTGTCGTTAATAAACAAGACATCTACTTCTTATCATGCATGTCCGAATGACATGTTTTTGATGTGGCATATTTTATTGCATGTGCAATACAGCACCAGACGGAGGCATAGAAAGGGAATCCTATCAATGGGACCGTACATAACGCGATTGGCACGGCACTTTGGACTCCTCAACACCGATCATCAGAGGTTCTCACTTACACTAATCGGACATATAACACCTCAGGGGATCCAGACGATGTTACACATGAAGATGATCAAGCATCGTCGAGGGACGGACCCCCTCAATACAGACTAGCAACAGAGGAGGAGATACCCGCGGACATTACTGATGATGTCCCACAAGTTTTGAGCCAACAACCATCATCTTCAGTAACTTCATTGGCTGATATCTCGACACACCTCACGCAATTCGAGCAATATTGTACCCAACAGTTTATTGACACTGCTCGACGCTTTGATGGGATCGAGGCTACCCTGCAGCAAATCTGCCATCACTTTCATATATCACCACCAACACCTCCACAAGATCCAATTGACGATGAGGACCTCTGAGTCCTCATAAATTGCTATTTGACATCTACTTTTCTAAATTTTAAATTTATTATTTTTATCATCGAACGTTGCTTTCAATTTAAACTTTAATTAGTATTTCAATTTTTTTATTATTTTATTTTTATTTTATTATTTTATTTTCCTACCATTGGCTATCTAACCTCATAAGAAATCCCTATTCAAAAATTATTAACTAAGTGACTTTGCAAAATCAATTACACGCCGTACAAACACATATTCACATAAAAGTCACCCGAGGAATGTATTTTGGACTTTATCCAAAAATTAGTGAAGTGTCACTTTCTCCTTCTCTTTGCTTTATCCCATTACTTTCATTATCTATCTTTGTACATTGAGGAAATGTACATCTTAAGTGTGGGGGTTAACTATAGTATTATTTGAAAATCCCTGAATTATGTCTTGTTTTTAAGTATTTTTCTCATATTATTAATTAGGATGAAAATTCTGATGATTTATGATTTTTATTGATATGTCTTGGAATAAGTCATAGTTAATTGTGCATTGATGATTAAATTTGAAGAATACTAGAGAATCAAGCATGATAAGTCTACTTTCTAAAACTTAAAATTGATAGGTTGTTGAACTAAATTCGAGTATTACCTTGAAGTTTGAAATTTACAGGGATTGATGTCAAAAACACCCATAATTTTTGTGAGATTTTGAGCCTTTTAGAGCATATATTCTTTTCCATGCTCACTTTATTGATTATGAGTGTGTCAACTTTGAATTGTTATTCTAGAACTTGCCTCATTTATACATGTCGAGACCACATTAATGATTTGATATACTGAGATGATAAAGGCACCTAGGTTTCAACCCGTTCAAACCACTAAAAAGCCTACCTACACAAATTAACCCCTAGTGAACCCAGTTGAATCCTAATAACCTTTTTATTGACTCACCTACTAATATTAAACCAAAATCCCTTTGTATTTATTATCAACATTCCTTTGACTACCCCTCTATCGAAAATTAACTTGATCAATTACCAAACTAGGATATTTCAATTATCAAAGTTCCTTTTATTTTACTTAGTTTGTTCTTAAAAAAAAAAGAAGAAGAAGAAGCTTAGAGTTTTTGAAACTCCAATTGGTAAAGAAAAAGCTCGTATTAAAGTAGTATCAAAATACTCCTTATTATGGAGTAATTATCAAAAGAGATATTATTTATTTTCATTCGAAGTAAATATTCATGTTAGTTCAGTGTTTCTAGTTAGGCAATTTGTCAAGTCAATATCGATTCTAAACCTCTAATTTAGCCTATATCCACACCTTTAACCCTAACCCTGTTACAACCTTGATTAAAGACCTTTTGATCTATGTATCAACTCATATACAGTGGTAGAGATTTGACTTCTAAGCAAGTCTATGGGATTAACTTTTCAGGTTCAACTTAGAGTGTTTATTCTTGAACCTTGAACACTTTTGAGTGACTTGAGTGAATCTTTTGTGAGGACGTCAATCCTTATCGGCTTTGAATTAAAGGTAATTACTTAGATAAGGGGAAACACCTATGTTTTCGTACTACAAAGGTATGACTTATCGTAATTGAATCTTTAGGACTCATTGAGTTGAATTATCCATGTATAAATTATCTATGAATTATGATGAGACAATATCGATAGGAATTATGAATTATGGAAAGTTCATTTTAATTGTAAGTTGAGAATTTTGCTTGAGGACAAGCAAAAGCTTAAGTGTGGGGGTATTTGATAAACCGTAAAAGTAACATATTTTAATCCCACATTTAAGTATGCTTTTGGATGAATTTATCCTTAATTTATGTAAAAAGGTGCTCTTAATCCTTTCTTTTCGTGTCTTATACTCAGGAAAGCAGCCAAGGATAAAAAGAATGCAAAACGGGCTTAAAACGAACCAAAGTGGGCCGACCTAAGAAGTCAGCAAGGCCTAGACTTCATGCCACACGGCCGTGCCTCGATAGTCATCTAGACCACGGCCTTACCCCGATTCACATGGCCGTTTTCCCATCGATAAAGCCCACACACGGGCGTGCCTAGTGATCTACACGGCCGTTTCCAAAATGGAAAAATCGAGACATAGGCTAGGCCCAGATATTGCACGGGCATGTCATAGTCATGCCTAAATCGACAGGATGGAGACACGGGCTGGACCACAATTTACAAGGGCGTGTCAAGGCCGTGCCCTTGTCATGGAAAAGAGCAATTTCACTCAGAATTGGATGCTTGGAGCCCAAGAAATGCAATCCTAAGTCCACTCAAACACTTAGGACGAATTTCACTTGAATTACGAGTACTTAGGAGCTAAGTAAAGCATCCCAAACGTATATAAAAACAAATCCAAGGCAGCAATTACGGGGCGTCAGGTTTTAGTAAAGTTTTTTGCTAGAGCTTTACTCGTTTAGGGAATTACTCGAAGATAGCCAATTGATCCATCTCGAAGAGTCGAAATTCTATTCAAGACGGAGGATCTCTCCTTCAATTCCTTCAGGGGTTTTAAGGATTTCTTATATTTTGTTTTATCTTTTCTCTCGAGAAGTTTTCCTATTTTATTATGAACTAAACCCCTCAGATACCTAAAGGGATGAAACCTATGATGGATTTTGCTATTTAATCCTTTCGGTTTATATAATAAATACTTAGTTTGTTCTTAATTATGTTGCTCAATTTAATCTGATGTGCTTAGGCAGAGGAGGAATAGACCCTGCCTAAGAGAAGATCTAGCATAATTAAGCGAAGTTGATCAGGCGCCTAGAGATAGGGTTACGAGATTTTGTCGGATTAGGGTGAAACCTAATATGAGGGTCCATTGATCGATTCTTTGCTTCCTTAGGGGTTATTATAAGAGAACGAGAGTTCCACTAATTAACCTAAGGTTAGGCGTTATTAACTTGAGAGAAGGTTTAATATAGGTTAGGGAGTCTCACAGATCAAGCTACGTAAAAGAAATCATATGAATTGAAAGTTAGATAATAAGTGAAGTCATAGGTGGATTCTTCCCGAGGGTATCGTCTTTATCAGTTGAGTTTTCTTCAAAGTCTTTTCCAAAGTTTTGTTCTTTTGCCTTTGCATTTAAGTTTAAGTATTTCATTTGTTTTAGATTTAATAAACCAATCACTCCATATTTTAGGCTAAATAATAGAAAGAAAGTGAGTAATAGTACTTTTAGGTTCCTTGGGTTCAATAAAGATATTCTCGCCTGAGCTATACTACTGTTCGATAGGTGCGCTTGCCTTTATCGTTGTCGCAGTCAGTCTATAGGTCCGATCACTCTTTTATAAATATTAAAACTAGACTATTTTGCAGCAATTAGTTAGTTTTTAGGTTCGATCATTCTCTTTATAAATTTTAAAACTTGATAAAACAACGATCAGACGGTAAGAGTGTTGAAAGAAAAGTGACTGACAGAGTGCATGAGACCTATAAAAATGATTTGGATGGAAAGAATTTTGCCTATGATAGGTCCGCTACCAAAACTTCTCATCTCCTCGTTGTGATCCATACAACATTGCAAGGGATTTGATTCGTTGTAGAGAAATGAAAGGAATTCGTATTAATCCCCCCATTTGATATATTCAAAGAGATGAACCAGAATAGATGCCTTTCACCTATGGTTAGAGTTGGAAAAATGTTTGAACAGATACAATTTAAACTTCCTGGAGCTACGTAGTTCCTTCTTTATCTAGGAAAAATTCTAATCTTTATGAGCCATGGAAATGGAAGAATCTCTCTGAGTATGGCGTTTTCTAGGGTGAATGATCAATTCTTTTCTGAAGATCGATGCTAAGCTTGGACAGTCGCTTCACTACCATCGAAGCCGTAATTTTGCAATCGATTGAGGAAATGAAGGGTAGGATTGAAGAGTTAGAATTAGCATTACATAGTTGTGAACATTAGATCGAGTTTCTTGAAACGAGAGAGGAGCGTTGGAAAGAAGAGCTTCATCATTCTCATGACCAAGTTAGATGTCAGGATTACCACATGAATTCAGATTCGAGAGGTAGCTGATCATCTACAGACTTTGGCATCATAGGCTGATACGTCAAGCATGAAGTATGAGTTACAGTCCAATCGTAGTCAAGAGCTAGCTCTATTGCTTTAGGATTTAGGGCGAAAGCATATAGTAGTCCACTTTATGTAAAGCATTTTGTTTTCTAAAAAGTTTTCTAAAATGAAGTTGAATTAGAATCGATGCCTCTTTGCATTCATACATTTTTATTATGATAAACCGTAAAAGTAACATATTTTAATCACAAAATTAGCATACTTTTGGATGATTTATTCCCTGAATTGTGTAAAAAGGTGCTCTTAATCCTTTCTTTTCATGTTTTATACTCAAGAAAGCACGTAAGGACGAAAAGAACGAGAAACGGGCTCAAAACAGACCAAATTGGGCCAACTCACGAAATTGACATGGCCTGGGCCCAAGACCACACGGCCATGCCTCATTAAATTACTAGACCACGGCCTGGACCCCGAAGTACACGACCGTGCCTCATCAATAGGATTGACCATGGCCTGAAGTCGATTCACATGGGCGTGTACCGTGGTCGTGTCCCTGTCGTGGAAAAGGAGAATTTCACTTGGAAAAGGATACTTAAGGAGAAAGAATAGCATTCCAAGAGCCTATATAAAGACCCTAAGTGTAACCTGAAAGAAGGAGGTCAGTTTGGGGCAGCTAGGCCAATGAGCCGAGACGAAAAGGTCAAATTTGTGGAAATCACTCAAAGGATAGCCAGTTGATCCATCTCAAGAAGCCAGAATCCTACTCAAGACGGCGGATCTCTCCTTCAATTCCTTCAGGGGGTTTTAGGGATTTCTTATGTTTTGTTTTATCTTCTCTCTTGAGATGTTTTATTTTATTATGAACTATACCCTTCAAATACCTGAAGGGGATGAAACCTAAAATGAATCTTGTTATTATTTTTTGAGCTATAGGAAAAATACTTAGATGGTTCTTAATTATGTGTGTTTAATTCTTGTGTTGATGTTTCGGGATATTGATTCAAGTTGAATGTGCTTAGGTGGTGGAGAAAAGTCCCTGCTTAAGAGTAGATCTAGCATAAATAAGCGGAGTTGATCGCGCGCCTAGAGATAGGGTGATGAGATTTTTTCGAATTAGGGTGAAACCTAATATGGGAGTCCATAGATCGAGTTAATGCGATTCTAGGGGTTTTAATTAGAAAGAGATTTCAATTAATCAACCTAGGGTTAGACGTTATTCGCCTTGAGAGAGGGTTTAATATAAATTAAGGAGTCTTATAGATCAAGCTAAGTGAATAAATCGTCTGGTTCAGTGTTAGATAACAAGTGAAGTTTAGGTGGATTCTTCCTAAGGGTATCGTCTTAATCAACTGAGTTTTTCTAAAAGTTATTTCTTCAATTTGTTCTTTTGTCTTTGAGTCTTAGTTTAGTAGTCAGTTAAATTTAGATTAAGCAACCAATCACTTCATATTTAGGGTAAATAATAGAAAGAAAGTGAGTATTAGTACTTTTAGTTCCTTTGGGTTCGACAATCTGGTCTTGCCTAAACTATACTACTGTTCGATAGGTGCACTTGCCTTAAGTCATTGTCAAAGTTAGTTTCCAAGTTTGGTCATTCTCTTTATAAATTTTAAAACTCGACAATTCTGATGATCAAGTTTTTGGCGCCGTTGCCGGGGAACTAAAATATTAAGAAAGCTCTATTTTTATTACTTTAGCCAATTTTTTTCTGCAATTTATTATTATTATTTTACTTTGTTAATTTTTCCTCTATTTTGCCTTTGGCAGATAATTTTAGTTTATAAATAAGATGGCACTGAATAATTATCAGTGGTAAGTAATGAGGACAATTCCTACTAAAGCAGCCAGTATCTTCAACCTCGACGTGGTCACTAGGTTATCTAATCAGTTAGAGATGATGAAAAAAAAGATTGATGGTTCGTATAGTCTCTCGTAGGTACATCCAGAAATACAATATGATTTGAATTTAGGAGGCGTAGCGAATCATGAGTACCTACCCTATGGATATGGCATGGAAAATGAGCAAACTCACTATACGGGTAACTATTCTAGACCACAAAATAATTTTTATAATGACACTTATAATGTAGGTTGGAAGTACCATCCAATTTCTCGTGGGATGATCAAAATAGCCAAAGACCGAAACTCCCTCCAGATTTTCAACAACCACCTCACCAACAGGAAGAGGAGTTGAACATTGAAGATATGTTGACAAAATTCATGGCAGCCACAGAAAACCGTCTCCACGACACTGAGGCAACACTTAAAAACCAACAATCATCGATGGAAGGAATCAAGAACCAAGTTGGGGAACTTACTAAGTCAGTTGGGGAAATTACTAAGTCAGTTGGACAACTTGCTAAGCTGATCTCAAAACTACCACAAAGAAGCTTACCAAGCAATACTGAAACTAACCCGAGAGAGCAAAATCAAGCCATTTACGATAGTGAAGGGTTAGACGTACCAAACCCAAAGAAAGAGCCTGTGGTAAGTGAAGGTAAGGTTGAGGTAAGCCAGGATTTACCAAACACGGTAATTACATAATACAAAGCTCGCACACCATACCCCAATGCGACAAAGAAAGACCATACAGAGGAAGAATTCAGTGAGTCTCTTAAACTTCCAAAGAAATTTCATATTAACTTGCCATTTCTTGAAGCTCTTTTGCAAATGCCAGATCCTAGACCTGGTGTCAATAAAGAAGAAATTCATGAGGAATGAAGGCTTTGGATCGATAAACTAGACAAGTGGAAAACACTCTTTAAAAAGAAACTAGGAATACATGAAGTGAAATCGAAGGAAACCCCAGACGAGCTGATAGGAACAACAAATCACTTCAAAATAAGGGATCAGGTATTGTTGAATAAGGAAGACCCTCGAATCACCACTTCAGAAATCACCTTTACAATATTTAATGTCTTCCTATACGGGACAGTCGAGGTAAGCAATCCTAAATCCAGCACTTTTGAGGTAAACACTACTCGACTTAAACTTTATATCAAAAACAGAGTTGATTGCATGAGAAAGGATTTTCACCTCCTCAAACCACCATGACCATACAAATAACAAGTAAGTCTAGCTCAAGACTTTAAACGAGCGCTTCTCGGGAGGCAACTCGAGCATTAACCCCATTTTTGTTTTATTTTATTTTATTATTTTTATTTTTATTTTTATTTTCCCCTTTTTAGCATTCAAATAAACCAAAAGTGCAGATTTCCAGACCACACGGCCTTGCACACGGCCGTTTGGGCACCACAGGTAGGTAAAAGGGCGTGACCGTAGACGTGTGGCAACAGGACAAAATTTTCCCCAAAACATGGGTCACATCTCTATTTAAACCCCCTTCTTACTTCTTCTTTTCCAATTATCTTTCTTCTTTCATTTTCCATTATTTACTTTTACTTTTATTTTTATTTTTATTTTTATTTTTATCTTTATTTTTATCTTCTTTATTATTTTTTTCTTATTCTTCATGCCATTTAGATTTAGCTTAGGATACAATAAAACCAAGCCTGCTACTTTGAGGATTCAAATTCAATCAGGTTCGAGGCGCTCCTCCTTGTTCACCTCCAATTTTATCCAGTTTCTTTTCATTGACTTCATCCAAAATTCAGGAAGTGCAACTTCTCCCCTTCTTTTTTTGATTTCAGTATCACATGATTATTTATTTATCTTTGTATATTTAGGGCAATGTATATCTTAAGTGTGGGGGGTAAAAGTACCTAACTTTTTGCATTATTCTCAAATCCCTGAATTATGCCTAGTTCTTAAGTAATTTCCTCATATTACTAATTAGGATGAAATTTCTGATGATTTATGATTCTTATTGATATGTTTTAGTTGTTGAACTGAATTTGAATATTACCTTGAAGTTTGAAATTTACTAGTTGATTGATGTCAAAAACCCATAATTTTTGTGAGATTTGAGCCTTATAGATCATATATTCTTTTTCATGCTCACTTTATTGATTATGAGTGTGTCAACACTGAACTGTTATTCGAGAACTTGCCTCGATTATACATGTCAAGACCACATTTTTTATTTGATATACTGAGATGATAAAGGCACTTAGGTTTTAACCCACTCACTCCACTAAAAAGCCTACCTTCATAATCAACCCTTAGTGAACCCTTTGATCCTAACAACCCTTTTATTGATTTACCCGCTAATATTAACCCAAAACCCTTTGTATTTTTTATCACCATTCTTTTGACTACCCTTCTATCAATAATTAATTTGATCGGTTGCCTAATTAGTTTATTTCAGTTGATAAAGCTATTTCTTTTATATTGTAGTTTGTTCTTAAAGAAATCGAAGTATATTCAGTATTAGTATCGAAAAAAGTGAGCTTGTTCATTTAAATTCCAATTATGTTAGAAAAAGCTTGTATTGTTAAGTTTTCAATTGATATAATTATTCAGATCATTAGTTAAATTTCTTTGTTTCTAAAGCTAGGTAATTTGTCAGGTCAATCTTGATTCTAAACCTTCTAATTCAGCCTTTATCCACACCTTTAACCTAAGCCCCGTTACAACCTTGTTAAAGACCTTTTGATTTGTGTATCATCTCATATTACAGTGGTGGAGATTTGATTTTCAGGCAACCCTATGGGATTAACTTTTCAGGTTTGACTTATGAGTGCTTATTCTTGAACCTTAAACCCTTCGAGTGCTTTGAGTGAATCTTTAGTGAGGATGTCAATCCTTGTCAGTTTTGAATCAAAGGTAATTATTTAGATAAGGGGAGACACCTATGTTTTCATGCTACAAATATATGACTTAGAATTGTTTCAATCTTTTTTCGTCTTTGAGTTGAATTATCCATGTATGAATTGCCTATGAATTATGATGAGACATTGTTAATAAGGATTATGAATTATGGAAAGTTCGTTTTAATTGTAAGTTGAGAATTTTGCTTGAGGACAAGCAAAAGCTTAAGTGTGGGGGTATTTGATAAACCGTAAAAATAACATATTTTAATCCCACATTTAGCATACTTTTGGATGATTTATTCCCTGAATTGTGCAAAAAGGTGCTCTTAATCCTTTCTTTTCATGTTTTATACTCAGGAAAGCACCTAGGGACGAAAAGAATGAGAAATTGGCTCAAAACGGACCAAATTAGGCCAAATCATGAAATCGACATGGCCTGGGCCCAAGACCACATGGCCGTGCCTCATTAAATTACTAGACCACAGCCTGGACCCCAGAGTACATAGTAGTGCCTCATCAACAGGATTGACCACGGCCTGAAGTCGATTCACACAGGCGTGTGTCATGGCCGTGTCCCTGTCGTGGAAAAGAAGAATTTCACTCAAAAAGGATACTTAGGGAGAAAGAATCGCATTCCAAGAGCCTATATAAAGACCCTAAGTGTAACCTGAAAGAGGGAGGTCAGTTTGGGGCAACTAGGCCAAGAAGTCGAGCCAAAAAGGCCAGATTTGTGGAAATCACTCGAAGGATAGCCAGTTGATCCATCTCAAGAAGCCAGAATCCTACTCAAGACGGTGGATCTCTCCTTCAATTCCTTTAGGGGGTTTTAGGGATTTCTTATGTTTTGTTTTATCTTCTCTCTTGAGATGTTTTACTTTATTATGAACTAAACCCTTCAGATACCTGAAGGGGATGAAACCTAAAATGAATCTTGTTATTATTTTCTGAGCTATATGATAAATATTTAGTTTGTTCTTAATTATGTGTGCTTAATTCTTGTGTTGATATTTTCGGGATATTGATTCAAGTTGAATGTGCTTAGGTGGTGGAGCAAAATTCCCTGCTTAAGAGTAGATCTAGCATAATTAAACGGAGTTGATCACGCGCCTAGAGGTAGGGTGACGAGATTTTGCCGGATTAGGGTGATACCTAATATGGGAGTCCACATATTGAGTTAATGTGATACTAAGGGTTTTAATTAGAAAGAGATTTCAATTAATCAATTTAGGGTTAGATGTTATTCGCCCCGAGAGAGGGTTTAATATAAATTAGGGAGTCTTACGGATCAAGCTAAGTGAATAAATCGTCTGGTTCAGTGTTAGATAACAAGTGAAGTTTAGGTGGATTCTTCCTAAGGGTATCATCGTAATCAACTGAGTTTTTATAAAATTTATTTCTTCAATTTGCTCTTTTGCCTTTGTGCCTTAGTTTAGTATTCAGCTAAATTTAGATTAAGCAACCAATCACTTCATATTTAGGCTAAATAATAAAAAGAAAGTGAGTATTAGTACTTTTAGTTCCTTTGGGTTCAACAATCCGGTCTTGCCTAAACTATACTACTGTTCGATAGGTGCACTTGCCTTAAGTCATTTTCAGAGTTAGTTTCCAGGTTCAATCATTCTCTTTATAAATTTTAAAACTCGACAATTCTGACGATCACATTACATTGCATCATTTGCATTAGACTGTTATAAAAGGACCCTAATTAGGTAAAATGTTTTAGTTAACCTGGAAAACATGGAACAAAGATTGGAAAGAATAGAGAAAATGCAAATACAGATGCAGGGGCAATTAACCAAGATTCAAAAAAAGAAATGCGGGAACAAATGCAAGAATTCCAAACCCTTGAAGGAATCAAAAGCGAAGAGGGAATTAGGGAACAATGTTTCCAAACCCTTGGATACTTGGGAGTGTTTTGAATAATGGGACTGTGGAAGAGATCCCGGTATTTTTAGAGCTGATCTAGAGTAATATTCAAAACATGCTCGTTACCTTAAGCTTAGAGGCAATAAGAACCCCTTTTGTGAAATAGGCTTGTGTCCTAAATTCTTATTTCAATAAAATGTATCTTTTTGAACAAATGTCTTCTTATTCTTTCCATGTATAGACTCTTTTATTTTAATATTCTTTTAACCATTTATTGAATAATTTATTCTTTAGAATCTTCCTTCGAGGCTACAATAGGTCTCCAGGTATTAATGACATGAGCGACGTTGTTACTGACTCCCTTTTTGAATCAGATATGGGTCTAAGAGATCCAGGGACTTTGAAGATGACAGAGATTGTAACCTACCTCCTAATTTGTTAAGGATGGTAGAACAAGATGAAAAATAGACATTACTCTACAAAAGGTCATTAAATATTATAACCCTAGGAAGTGGGTAAAGATCAGAGTCTAGCTCAATACAGAAATAATGCAAGATATCATTGAGTTATTTTCAAGAATTCAAAGATGTTTTTGCACGATCATATCAAGACATGCCTGAGCTACTAAGATGCGGGCTAAACATGAGGATCAGGCACTGCCAATCTACATAGAAAGGGATAGTATCAGCTATGCCGTATTTAAGGAGACAAGATTCATGTGCCTACTCTAGTTCCTCACAAATTTTCCATATGTGGGGCATGGATATGATGGGGCCAATCTCATCAAAAGCTTTTAGCCAATATCGACTCACTGGCATAGTCATTGTCTACTTCACTAAGAGAGTGGAAGTAGCTTTATATGTCAATGTTGCAAAGTCGATAACCATCAAATCACCAAAAAAAAAGATCAATATGCTAACAGAATGCCATAAAGGATCGCGTTTAAATAGTTGTACAAAGTCAAAGTTTACAGTTTGTCCAAAGATCAGGCAGTATATCACAGTGCAACAAAAGTTGCCAAAAAAAAATGAAAGGTGGCTAAGACTTGTAGAGATTGGCATAAGAAGCTATCACTAGTCTCTATGATTATCGAACGTTGGCCAGGACCTTTGCCGGGGCAACATCTTACACATTGGTTTATAGATTGGAAGTGCTTTCATCAATTGAATCTAATTGAAGAAAAAGGTTAAAAGCTATTTGTCACGGCTAGATGATGCAAGCTTACGTTAAAGAAGTCCATCTTAGGGAATTCCATGAAGAAACTTGAGGTTGAAAAAGATTTTTCTTCTACAAAATGATTTTAGAGGAAAGCATATGCCAAACTAGGAAGGACTTATATAGGACCTATTCTAAGAGGAGCATTGATATTGATTGAGATGAATGGCGAAGATTTACCCAATTTGGTGAATTAAGGTTTAGTCAAGAGGTATTTTATCTGAAAGTGGAAATATCAAGGTGAAAACCCGCAAAGGGCACCTTGAGCTCAAATACATCCAAAAAAAAAAAAGAAAAGAAAAAGGAGAGGTAAGGCGAAAACCCGCAAAGGGCGCTTTGAGACCAAAGGGGATTTGAGTTGAAAATTCGAAAAGGGCGGCTCAAATTTTGACCAACAAGTGGGGCATACAGTAGTCTTGCTATGCTTGAATTAACAATGAGGAAGTATGCTACGCCTTGGGGCATCGACAAAGTACTCCGGATCTCCTAAACACATATCGAGTTTAAAATGGCCCTCAAGAAGTTTGAATAGAGAAGCTTAGGCTGCGATATCTAGGACACCTAGCTTCTATCTTACTCATTTTTGAATCTTTGATTGCTTTATTCATTTCAAGATACACCTAAATCAATTTTATTTTATTTCCTTGGTGATATTGGATTAACTTATTTGTTTCGAGTTATGCTCCTGATTAATTTCTTTCTCGTCCATTTTTGTGACCTTTTTCAAGCATTTTATATTGAAATAATGATTTATGGACTAATAACACTTTCATAAAGTTTCGCATATTACCCTAGAAGCTTCTAAATATTATGAGGAATCTGAAACATGATTATTGTTCAGAACTCATCAAGCCTAAAGGCTGGAAACATTGAAAAATGATTATCTCTTCAAATTCTTATTGGATAACACAATTTCGTTGGTGACACCATATCGACAAATGACGAACAAGGTCAATCCAAGTGTAAAAGGGGATCATTGTCGGGATACCCTGCATCCATTCAGACACATACATCTGGTCATTACACGCAGGGAATGGTGTAATAGATTGAAAGTGATACAAGTTCTATACCTCTGAGTAGTAACAAAAATATGGAAGAAACCAAATGTTATTCCCCTGAAGTTGCAGTGGGAGATACTAACTTCATGTCCCAAAGATTTAAGTGGGGCTGACTCAGAAATTACATTAAGGCAAGCTGGTTGAGCAGAATATGATTGATAAATAAGAATGAAAAATAAATGAGTGATAACACCTAGAATAGGAATCACACTCATAACATTTTTGTATCATAGAAAATTTCATTAAGAGCACTTGATTCATTTCGGTCATTGCATCCGAATCCCTTAGAAGGAATCATCTTCATGACATGTTATATGTAGCTACAAGCATTTGATTCATTTTGATCATAGCATCTTAGCCATGTAATATAAACATACTAAACCAAGTCTACAGGACATGTCCCTCAGCGGATGCTATAGCAATATCGGTGAGTTTGCAATCTCATCTTCCTGAAGTTGTAGGAAGTAGATCAAAAGAAGATTTTAGTCTTATCTCCCTGAAGTTGTAGTGGAGTATACTTAAGAAAGAAGATCTCATCTTCCTAAAGTTGTAGGAAGTAGATCAAAAGAAGATTTTAGTCTTATCTCCCTGAAGTTGTAGTGGAGTAGACTGAAGAAAGAAGATCTCATCTTCTTGAAGTTGTAGGAAGTAGATCAAAAGAATATTGTAGTCTTATCTCCCTAAAGCTGTAGTGGAGTAGACTGAAGAAAGCAGATCAAAAGCACTTTCAGTCTTATCTCCTTGAAGTTGCAGCGGAGTAGATTGAAGGTAGAAGATCTCATCTTCCTGAAGTTGTAGGAAGCAAATCGAAGACCCTTTAAGTCTTATCTCCCTAAAGTTGTAGAGGAGTAGATCGAAGATAGAAGATCTGATCTTCTTGAAGTTGCAGGAAGCAGATCAAAAGCACTCCCTGAAGTTGTAGTGGATAAGTTGAAGAATGAAGATCTTATCTTCCTAAAGTTGTAAGAAGCAGATCAAAAGACACTTTCAGCCTTGTCTCCCTGAAGTTACAGCGGAGTGGACTGAATACAACAGATCTTGTCTTCTTGAAGTTGTAAGAAGAAGATCGATGATAACAGATATCATCTTCTTGAAGTTGCAAGAAGAAGATCAAAGATAACAGATATCATCTTCCTGAAGTTGCAGGAAGCAGATCGAAAACACTTTCAACTTTATCTTCTTAAAGTTGCAGTGGAGTTAGAAGCCATTTGAAGAAGACCAATAAGCCAAGGCTCCGCCAAGACCGGGCAAAATTGGTCCTTTTATAGTCTTTGCTTTATTCTTGTTTCACAACAATGAGCAAAGAGGGGCAGCTGTAAGCACACAATTTTTCCCGGGCCCATGTGACAAAACAAAACAAAAAAATAATAAATGTCCAGTCCATTTTACAAGCCAAGACAGATCAACCTAACCTAACACCCTTAGCCCAATACCTAAAACTACCCAAATTACACTCAGACCCAACTAAACTAATACCCAAAACTTTACAACCCAAAATAATGCAGCCCAAGAGGCCCAAGACCTAAACAAGAAACGAGGGTTTTGAAATCCTAGGGAAGCATCGTGCCGCAAGCAGCCCTTGCCTCGCACTCACCCTCGTCCATGCCATCATCAGCGCGCCCAAATCCCACCATCATCGCTTGATTCTCCGACAATCACCTGCGAAAGGAAAGAAAACGATAGCCAATATAGCAACATTTTTGTATTTCTATTTTTATTTTGCTTCGAAGGCTATAAAAGCCTTATAGAGAATCTGTAAATGGAGGGAATTTTGGAGATAATAACAGAGAAATACAGAGAGAATTGGCAGAAAAATTCGAATCAAATACAAAGAGATTTCCTAAAGGTTATTATCTTTTTCTATTTATTTAACTCTTATTTTTTTACTTATCATTGTTTTATTTTATATTTAAAAAAAATAGAAAGAAAGAAGATCTACCTAAATCAACTCGTCTTCCCGTCGTCGCTGCCTCGCCGGAATCGGGCTTAAAACACTGGCTAAAGCTCCTTTTCTTTCGGCCTCTCGGGTTAGAATGGCTAAACTTTTGATTAGGTTTTAAAGCGGGATTTAAAGGGTTATCAAACGCAATGCCGTCCACTGGCCACGGCGATTGTGCAGTGGATCAGTGATGAAACTGGTGCCGGCTAAAATGGAGAGGCGAGAGAGAAAGGGAAAAGTTTCTCTTTTTTTTAGAAAATAAAGGCAGAAATGATTTTTTAAAAAAATTATGCTTTTATAAAAAACATGAAACGGCGTCGTTTAAGTAATTGAAGACCAGTGTGTGACCCGACCCATCAGTAAGGGTCCGCGCGTTTATATTTGTGGGAAAAATTGCACGATTAGTCCTTCTGTGTTTCTTGATTTTTCAAATAAGTTTTCTACTTTTTTTGAATTTTGCCTAGAAATATTGCGCTTAATTTCAACTTATCCCCTATATAAACGTTGCGCTTTGGTATTTGGATATTTGCTTTTTTAAACCCTCGATCGTTTGTGCGCATTACAGCAGGATATTAATTCCTTTATTTCTTTTAAAATTTGGTCTTAAATTTTGTTTTCTTTTAATTTCGCCCCTTTTTATTTCTTATTTATTATTATTTTCACTATCAATTTTATTATTTTACTATTACTTTTTATTATTATTTTCATTTATTATTTATATTATTATTACTAAATTAGTATTATTATTATTTTACTATTATAATTATTATTTTGACATTGCTACTATTATTTTATTAACCCTATTATTATTAGTATTATTATTATAATTATTATTATTTTATTATTAATATTATTCATGTTATTTTCATTCTTGTTGTTTTTCTTGTTACTATTATTCTTATATTAGAATATATTATTATTTTATTATTATTAATATATTCTTATTAGTACTCTTGCTATTATTTTTATATTTTAATATCCTTATATTATTTTTTATTATTACTATTTTTATCATTATTTTCATCATTATATTTATTTTATAATGGCTAATATTATTTATATTATTATTTATTTATTAACATATTTTATTATTATTATTATTATTTTACTATTATTATTATAATTATTGTACATATTATTTATCTATTTGTTAATTTGATATTAATTTTATTATTTTCTTTTCTTTTATTTATTTGTTTATTCATTTATTATCATTATTTTTACTTAATATTTTTATTATCATCTACATTTATATTCCATTGAGCATAAATAAAAACTTGTTTCCAAGAATTCAAAATTGTCGTGTCCTAACTCACTGGATATAACATTTTGTTATTTTGGGATAAGAATTTTTGAAAATAAGGCAATGTTTTGGTATTTAGAAATTCGGGAAATAGTGCCCTAACGTGTTGGGTTGCGATTTTTCGTTTGGCTAAATTACTAAAAATCCTTTTATCAAGAGATGACTTTGATTACGAAGGTTTAAAAATATCATGTCCTAACGTGTTGGATGTGATATTTATATTCTTTTGGAACAAAGAAATCTCAAAGTTTTAAATCAAAAAGACCTATTCTTGGGAGTTCAAAACGTTGTGTCCTAACTTACTGTATATGATATTTTGTGTCTCGAGATAAGAATTTTTTAAAATAAAGGCATGCCCAATTCCAAAGTTATGAGATGTTATATCCTAACTTACTGGGTATAGTATTTTATTTCTTTGGGGCTAAGTAAGTCTTGGTTTTCTTTCTAATAAAAGGATCATATTTTGTAATTTTCAAAGCTTCAACATTAGGACATGATTTTATCAATTGGGTACCAACTTTTGGGCGTTATGAGGGTACTAATCCTTCCTCATACGTAACCGACTCCCGAACCCGTTTTTGTTTTTTTCGTAGACCAAAATCAGTACTTTGAAATAAAATGTTTTTTTAAGGTGATCCAATCACACAAAGTAAAAGGATTGGTGGCGACTCCCATTTTTGTTTTGAAAAGTCGATCCCTATTTTTTCAAAAATCGATTTTAAAAATGGTTTTGACACGCGATTTAGCCCTTTTTATCAAATTAAGCTTTCAAACGATAAAATTTCTCAACGAAAATTTCACAAAATCACAATATCGTGCTGTAAACATTAAAATAATAATAAAATAATTGTTTTGACCTCAGATTTATGGTTCTAAAACCACTATTCTGATTTGACTAAAAATAGGCTGTTATCCCGAACCCGTTTTTGTTGCCAGATTAGGGTTACGGGATACTACAACAATTAACAGTTCAAATAACATATCATTAAAATTTAGAATTTAATTTAATCATCAATTATAAATAATGTAACGACCCAAAATTCTTATTTTTTTTGTTTCTATTAAAATGTGACACAACTGTGTATCTGCTTCAGTGGTTATGTGTTCTGGGTGTGTGTGTGTGAGGTCCCAAGTTCAAGCCTTAGCTTTGGAAAATTTTGGTATTTTTTTTATATAAGCCCAATCACATTAGGTGGGCTTATAATAAATTATTTATAAAACCATATCAGAATGGGCTTCTTTGATGCAGTGGTTAAGATGTGAGTTAATGTATTAGAGGTCTTGTGTTCGAATCCCTGTGCAAGCGTGGGAGTTTATTTTTGCTCGGCCGATTGACGAAGTTTCGGTTGGACTGGGAGTCTAAGGAGGTTGAAAGTTAGTGGATGAGTGGAGAAAAAGGGGCGATTTAGGGATAATTCTAGTAAGGTTTTTCCAATTTTCCCTTTCCAGACAAAAGAATTGACTTTTTTTCCCTCTCTCTCTGCGTCTTCCTCTTTTACTTTTTCCTTCTTCCTTCCTCGAATCGTTGTCCTTCTTGTCTCATTATTTTGGTATTTCACACGATTCTGGTAATTGGGGTTTTGGTTATGGAGCTTAGTTTGTTTTTCAACACGTTGGTTAAGCGTAATTATTGTGTTGACATTTTTGGTATATATGTTAAGGAACTTTTCTACATAATTATGGATTAGGTGAACGTGGTGGGTAGTAAAGTTACGTTCAGTTAGCCTAAATTGCACTAGTGAGTGTTCATTTTTTCGATAAGTCAATTGTGTAATTTTTGGGATTTAGTGTTGGCTCATAAATTGTTGCTAAGTGGCCTTGGATTGCTATTTTTAGGTTTCTGAAGGCTCAAGAATTGTGTTTGCATCAATTCGATACAGGTGTGTACTCAAAAATACAAAAAATAAGGTTTCAACGAAAGTTGAAAACCCCACTGTCGACGCCATACATGCGTGTGGTCGCCCGTATGGTAGGCTGCGTGCCATAACACGGGTGTGTGATCGATGAGGCCAGGTCGTGCGCATAAGACATGGCTGTGTCATGGCCAGGTAGGCCGTGTGCAACTGATCGTATCCGTGATAAGTCTTAATATTTATATAATGAATAATCAAGCCTAGAAACTAACTATCACCACGATTGAGGCAAGCGCACCTATAGAACAGTAGTATAGTTTAGTGGCAAGACCGGAATGTCGAACCCAAGGAAACCAAAAGGACTAATACTAACTTTATTTTTATTATTTAGCCTAAGAATTAAAGGAATTGTTGTTTAATCTAAAACTAACTAACTACTAAGCTAAGGATGCTAAGACACAGAGAATGAATTGGGGAAAATACTTTTGGGAAAAACCAATTGATTAGGACAATACCCAAGGAAGAATCCACCTAGACTTCACTTGTTATTTAACCCTGAACCAGATGATTTATTCACTTGACTTGATCCATAGGATTCCCTAATTTGTATTAATACCTCTTTCGAGGCTACTAACGTCTAACCCTAGGTTGATTAATTGAAATCTCTTTCTAATTAAAGCCCCTAGAATTGCATTAACTCGATCTATGGACTCCCATATCAGGTTTGACCCTAATTCAGCAGATTTTTGTCATCCTATTTCTAGGTTTACGATCAACTCTACTTAACTATGCTAGATCTTCTCTTAAACAGGGACTTTTGCTCCACTGCCTAAGCACATCAATACTTGAATTAATATCCTGAATATCAAAGCAAGAATTAAGAACACATAATTAAGAACAAATCAATTATTTATCATATAGTTTAGAAAACAATAACAAGATTCATCTTAGGTTTCATCCCCCTCAGGTATTTGAGGGGTTTAGTTCATAATCATAAAATAATACATCTCAGAAGAAAATATAAAACAAAACATAAGAAAAACCCTAAAACCTCCTAAAGGAAATTGAAGGGAAGATGTTTCGTCTTGAGTATGACTATGGCTTCTTGAGATGAATCAACTGGCTTTCTTCGAGTAAATCCCACAATTCGGCCTCTCTGGCTTGGTTCCTCAGCCTAACTGAACCCCCTTGAAGGTTGGCCTCTAGGGTGTTTATATAGGCTTTTTGAATGTCTATCTTTGCCTCTAAGTACCCTATTCCGAATAGAACTAAAATAGGTCATGTTAGGGACACGCCCGTGTGGCACGGCCGTGTGAATCGAGTCCAAGCTGTGTTAGGGTCTTTTTAATATGCACGATAGTGTGTCTCGGGCCCAGGCCATGTGAGTTTCATACTTTGGCCCATTTTCTCTGTTTTTGGCCCGTTTCTCATTCTTTTCATCCTTCGGTACTTTCCTAAGTATAAAACATGAAATTAAAGGATTAGGAGCACCAAATTCCACAATTCAGGGAATAAATCATACAAAAGTATGCTAAATGTGGGATTAAAATATGTATATATTACGGTTTATCAAATACCCTCACACTTAAGCATTTGCGTGTCCTCAAGCAAAATTCTCAACTCATAATTCATTCTTCTCAATTTATAACTTCTATCAATAATGTTTCGAAATAATCCATAGGTAATCATACATTGAGAATTCAACTAAAAGAACATCAAAGTTTCAAACAATCCAAGTTCAGCATTTTATTCATGAAAACATAGGTATTCCCCCTCATCTAAGTAGTCACCTTTGATTCAAAATATCACAGAGTTGACATCCTCACTAAGGATTCACTCAAATCACTCGAAGTGTTTAAGGGACAATAAATTTAAGCACTCAATAGTCAACAAGAAAAGTTATTACCATAGGCTTGCATGAAAATCAAATCTCCACCACTATAAATTGAGATGATATATAGATCAAAAGGTCTTTAAAAAGGGTTGTAACGTGGCTTGGTTAGGGGGTGTAGTCACAGGCTAGAAGAGGAGGTTAGAATCGAGATCGAGTTGACAAATTACCTCACTAGAAAAATAAACTAATAATGAAAAATTACATTAATAAAACGAGCTTCTTCTAAACATGTGAGATTTACTGTTTAAGCTCATAAAAACATAGAACTAATAATGGATATCTTTCAACTTCTTCTTCTACTTTTTTTAAGAACAAATCATATGAAAATAGGAAAGAATTTACAACTGAAATAGAGAACATAGTTAGGCAACTTTTCAAATCAAATCTCGATAAAAAGGTTAATAGGAAAAATTCTTAATGAATTAAAAAGAGTAAGTCTTGGGGGTTAATATAAGGGGTAAATCAATGAATGGTTTATTAGGATCAAAGGGGTTCACTAGGGGTTAATTATAGAGGTACACCTTTTGGGAAGTAAGTGGGTTAAATCCTATGTGCCTTTATCATCTCAGTATATCAAATCAAAAATATGGTCTCGACATGTATAATCGAAGCAAGTTCTAGATTAACAAATCAATATTGACTCACTCGAAGCAATAATAAAAGTGAGCTCGAAAGAATGTATGCTCTAAAGGCTCAAAATCTCACAGAAATTATGGTTTTTGATGTCAACCCTTGCAAACTTCAAAATTCAAGATCATACCCAAACTTGGGAAAATAACCTAGTAAATTTTTAATTTCCAAAAATCAACTTTTCATGCTTGATTCTATAAAGCCTTCAAGTTTAAACAATCAATGCATAACTGCCTATGTTTTACTTCAAGACATATCAATAAAAATCATAAATCAATCAGAATTTGTTCAACAAAATTCAGGGATTTAAGAATAATGCAAAAAGTTAGGAACTTTTAGAATTCACCCCCACACTTAAGATGTACATTGCCCTTAATGTACAAAGATATATATTTATCTTAGAGATTAATAGCATGATATCATAGAGAGAGGGAGAAGTGAAACTTCTTGAATTTTGGATGAAATCCTTGGAGGATGATCAATGATGAACATGATGACTAGGCATAGGTGAAGGTGGTGGAGAATACTCCGGTGGTGTGTTCGTTCCTTGAGTGGCACCTTAAACCTTTTTAAACTGCGAAGTCATCAGTAAAGTTTTTAGGGAGCTTTTATTTAATGGACGTTTGTTATAGTTACTTAAGAGTTAAACAGCCAGAGATAAAAGAAATCAAATTATACTTAAAAATTTAAAGAGTTTAATAATAAAGGAAAATGAACTAAAATAAAAAATTAAAAATAAGAATAAAAATAAAAAAAAAGAAAATAAAAGGACTCAAAGGTCCTCATCATCGGAGCGATCTCGAGGTGGTGGTGGCGCGACATGTGAAAAAGTTGATAATATCAACCACGGCCGCCTCGCACGGCCGTGTAGATTTATCTTAACTCGTGTTCTTTAGGCAGTTTCAACCACGGCCGCGTCACACAGTTGTGGCGTTTAGTCAGAGCCTGTTTCTTGGGAAAAAATTTCGTCCTGTTTTTGCACGATCTCTGCCACGCCCATGTACCTATTCGTGGTGTCCACATGGCCACAGCCATACCCGTGTGCAAGGCCGTGTGAATATGCATTTTAAAACATGAAAACAAACTAATTAGTGGGGTTAGTGCTCGAGTTGCCTCCTGAGAAGCGCTTGTTTAAAGTCTTAAGCTAGACTTACCTCTCATTCGCATAATCATGGTGGTTTAAGGAGTTGAAAATCCTTTCTCATGCTATCAGTTCTATTATCAATATATAGTTAGAGTCGAGAAGTGTTTACCTTAAAAGTGTTGAATTTAAGATTATTTACCTCGATTGTTCCGTATGGGAAAATATTCAATACCTCAAAAGGGATTTCTTCGTTTGTTAAGGTCTGAAGCGGAGATTTGAGGGTCTGTCTTATCCAACAATACCTGATCCCTGATCTGAAACTGGTTTGCCTCATCCTTAAGTTTGACACGGTTTTGCTTTGTGTGTTCTTGGTTTCTCCTTGACCGTGGCTTCCACTCGTCTAGTTCATCGATCTGAAGCCTTCGTTCCTTATGAGTTATTTCTTTGTTGGCATGAGGTTTAGGATCTAGCTCAGTTTTGTAGTTCCGTGGTGCTTCCTGAAAAGAAGGTTTAACCGAATGGTCGTTAATAGAATTTATGTTCTCACATTTATTACTTAATGTCCTAGCTGAGTCAAGATCTTGAAGAGTGATCGTCTCGTCACCTACACGAAGTATAAGTTCTCCTGTACCAACATCAATTTTAGTTCTAACAGTTGCTAAAAAGGTCTTCCTAAAAGTAAAGGAACATTATTGTCCTCATCCATGTCTAAAACAACAAAGTCTACGGGGAATACGAATTTATCAATTTTTACGAGAACATCTTCGATTATACCCCTAAGAATTCTAATAGTTTTATCAACTAATTGAACGATCACCCTAGTTTGTTTGGGTTTCCCTAGACCTAGCTGTTTAAAAATTTTATAAGGCATAACATTGATGCTTGCCCCTAAATCAACTAAAGCATTATCAACAGATAAACTACCAATTAAACATGGAATTGTAAAACTCCCTGGGTCTTTTAATTTTCGTGGTAGTTTATTTTGCAAAATTGCTGAGCACACTGCGCTCAGTTCCACATGTGATGCTTCGTCCAACTTCCGCTTGTTTGTTAAAAGCTCTTTTAAAAATTCCTTGAATCTGGCATCTGCGAAAGAGCTTCAAGAAACGGTAAGTTAATATGTAATTTCTTCAGAAGTTTAAGAAACTTACCGAATTGTTCCTCTATGTTGTCTTTTTTCATCGCATTTGTAACAGTCCGGTTTATACTCTAGTCGAACAGTGGTTTTGGGACCACGAATTCGAGTTCGAATAATATTTTAATATTATTCTCTGTGTCATTGATGAGTGTTTAACCATGTTCTAAATTTTCGTAAGTTAAATTGTCTGTCTGTGTGTTTAATTTGACCAAAATGATTTAATTGCATTAAAAGTGAAATTTGCATGTTTTATAAAAGGGTGCTCATTTGTTATGACTTTTTAAGAGTAAGGACTCATGTGGCAATTAAGCCATTACTATAGGAAATGGACGGCATTAAATGTGGTTTTATATATATTGATATATTTATATTATATGTTTTCATAAGTTTATAATATATGTTAAATTAGTATATTATTTTATAAGGTATTATATTATATCAATAAAAAGAAAACAAAAGAAAGTGGCTTTATTTTTATCATCTTTTGGCCGAATGTTTTAAAGAAAAAGAAAGAACAAAAGCTTAAGGGTTTTGGTTGGTTTCAAGCTTGAATTCAAGGTTAGTTTTTGATCCGTTTTTGATAATTTCTACGTTTTTGTAATCGTTCCTTCGAGAGCTATCAAACCCATGTCTCAATTTGATGAATTGATATTGTTCATGAGAAATGTCATTGGTGTTATGTTAAACTTTGAGATGTTTGATGATGAAAAATGAAAGATTTGAGCTAGATAAATATGTTTTGTTCTTGAATTTTTGATGAATTTAGCTAAATAGGGCTAAATTGAGAAAATATTATTTTGGAGGACTAAATTGTGAATTTGATGAAAAGTATGGACTTATATAGTCCCTAGGGATATTTGACTATGCATGTGTGTGAACAAATTTTATGAAATTGATGTTTTGGGGAAAAGGGACTAAATTGATAAATTATGCAAGTATAAGGGTTAAATTGCAAATAGCCCTAAATATATGTGTTTGGATTTAATTGAATGAACTAGTGAATAAAAGGGTTAATTCTGAATATGTATAGATCAAGAACCGAGGGAAACGGACTTAGATCAAAGGAAAGCGAAAGTAGCAGAGTAGCCGTTTTCATTCCGTTAAACCGAATCCGAGGTAAATCAATATGCAAATAAACGTATTGTATTGAACTGAAGTTATTCACATGATAATCGATGATAATGAATGCGTATGAGATGCTATGTACATGAATTCTGAGGTAAGTTATATAGTGATAAAGTCCGAGAAGTCCCGTACGAACCTTGGAATAGATATGATTAGCATGTCATGACATAGGTATCAATTCTGTTTTATCATATAAGACCACATCAGGGACATTGGCGTTAATTTGAGATTACGAGTAAGACCACGTCTAGAATGTTGGCATTAATACTAACTTTATGAGTAAGACCACGTCTGGGATGTTGGCATCAATACAAGCTTTACGAGTAAGACCACGTCTGAGACATTGGCATCGATATCTAAGTGCATATAATACCTCGTCTGGGACGTTGGCATTGTATGACTATTCCGAGCTTTCTGAATATCCTACTAGATTCCTATTGGTTCAACGGGCAAGTCTGTGTTACGAGTTGCAAATCTGAGCTATGAACAATTATGTGATTATAAATCCGCTTTAGGTACGCTGAAAATACACTAATTGTGTATACAAGGTAAGCATCTATGTAATCTTACTATGATGTTATGTATATGGAATTGATGATATGATAAGTAAAGTTTTGGCTAGATGAGCTATGTGCTTATATGATTCTTGAATTGTGAAAGTGGCAAATGTGGTCAAAAGTATATGAACCAAAGCATATATGTGATAGTTTGCTAAGTGTTTGATATGTGCCAATGTATCTATCTGTAAATATGTCTTTCATGCCAAGTTTGTCTGTATATTGACTTACTAAGCTTTTGGAAAGCTTACTCTGTGTATGTTTTCTCTATTTTATAGGTCGTCAAAGCTACTGAAGGCTCGGGACCGTCAAGGATCGTCATCACACTACTAAACTCTTTTTGGTACACTTTGAAAATGTATATAGCTAGATATGGCATGTATAGGCTAGTATTGGTATAAGTTGTTATATGAACTTAGCCATGTGATTTGGCTAGATATGAGTTGAGAAATTGTTTTGAATGAATGTGATATGTGAAGCAAGTTGACATGGTTAGTTGATACATGAAATGGTCAAGTTTTGGCTAAGCAAATGGTTGATTTATGCTTGATATGAGCTTTAGTTTGTAATTTGGCATGAATAAGATTGGCATTGAATATATAGATTGAATGGTCAAATTGGTATGTTATTGGTTGCCATATATGCATGATATGTGATGAAAATGTTGCTTGTAGGTATGACCCGTTTGGGTGGCATTTTGGTCTTGCAAATGACCAATAATGCCATATGGCTATGGCACACAGGCGTGCCTAGTGACCGTGGGCGTAAGTCAGTATATGGGCTATGAGCACAGGGCCAAGGCACAAGGACGTGCCTAGTAACCGTGTGGTATTTGGCAGGATTGACCACGGCCAGAGTACAAGGGCGTCCTTGGTGGCCATGGGACAAGAGTCAGGTTCTACCACGGGGAGGACACACGGGTGTGTCTAGCAACCGTGGAGGGCACACGGTTTGCTCCCACGAGCGTGTATCCCCTGTATTATAGAAAATTTTTAATTTTTGAGAAATTTTGTATGTGTTTCATTTTAGTCCCAACTCGGGTTATAAGCATGCTTAGGGTCTCGATGACTCACGTAAGGGACAGTGTATGTAAGATTAATGAATGAAATGCATGAAATGTTATAAATATTTTTGATATGTCTGGTAACGCCTTTAACCCTAATCCGACGATGGTTACGAGTTAGGGGTGTTACAGCATTGGGATATGGTATTCGAGGCTGGTACTCTTTAATTACCAGTTTTGGTTTTTCTTGGCTTACTTCAACCTTACCTTCCTCTACCACATTCTTTTGCCTTGGCTCAGGTTCAGATTCTACTAACCCTTCACTATTTTGAGCGGTAACGACATAAAGTTGCTCCTTTCGGTTTGTTTCAGTGTTACATGGCTAACTATCTTGTGGTTGTTCGGAGATGACTTTAGCAAGTTATCCTAATTGGTTCACGATTCCTTGGATTGATGCTTGTTGATTTTTAAGTGTTGTTTCAGTGTTTTGGAAACGAGTTTCTGACACCGCGATGAATTTTTTTAGCATCTTCTCAAGGTTCGGCTTCTTTTCTTATGGGTAGGGTTGCTGTTGAAAGCCTGGGAGGGGTTGTTGTCTCTGATTTCCTTGGCCACCCCACAAAAAATTTGAATGGTTCCTCCAACCTGCATTGTAAGTGTTACTATAAGGGTTATTTTGAGGTCGAGGATTATTACCCATATAATTTATCTACTCGTTTTCCATGCCATGTCCGTAGGGTGGGTACTCAGGATTCGCCACACCTTATAGGTTTGAATCACAATGCATTACTGGGTGTACCTGCGAAGAACCACACAAACCATCAATCTTTTTATTTAACATCTCTACCTGATTTGATAGCATGGTGACTGTGTCGAGGTTGAAAACTCCGACTGCTTTTGGCCTTGTCCTTGTAACTTGCCACTGATAGTTGTTTAGTGACATCTCCTCTATAAACTCATAGGCCGCCTTAGGAGTTTTGTTATTCAGGGTTCCTGCCGGCGGCTGAATCAATTAATTGCCTAGTCGAGGGGTTCACACCATTGTAGAAGGTTTGAACCTGAAGCCAAAAAGGTAATCCATGGTAAGGGCACCTTCTCAACAAATCTTTGTATCTCTCCCATGGATCATATAGTGTTTCAAGATCTATCTGCACAAAAGAAGAGATATCATTCCTCACCTTGGCCGTTTTGGTGGTGGAAAATATTTTAACAAAAAATTTTCGGTCATTTGATCCCATGTAGTGATTAATCCTCGTGAAAGAGAATTCAGCCACTGTTTGGCTTTATTCCTCAAAAAAAAAGGAAACAATCGAAGACGGATGGCATCATCAGAAACGCCATTTATTTTGAAGGTATCACAGAATTCTAGAAAATTTGCTAAATGAGTATTTGGGTCTTCGTCCTGCAAACCATCAAATTGAACAAATTGTTGAATCATTTGAATAATGTTAGGTTTCAGTTAAAAATTATTAGCAGCAATAGCAGGCCTAACAATACTCGATTCGGCTCCTGTTAAACTAGGTTTAGCATAATCATACATAGTACGAGGAGTAGGATTTTGATTCACCGGGTTTGCGGCAACTACAGGAGGTAGTGGATTGTTATCAGCCATCTCTTCAGTAGTATTGGTTTCGTCTTCTTGCTCTTCTTCTATTTAATTTAAGCTTCGCTTTATTTCTTTACGATTTCTGCAAACAGTACCTTCAATATCACTGTCGTAAATTAAGGGTCCTGTTGGGTTCCTTCTAGTCAAAAACTGGAGGTACCTGCCAGGAACAAATAAAAGAGAAATTAGCAAAGTTAAAATAAGAATAAATTTAAATTTCAAAAAATAAAAATAAAAAAAGAATTATGGCTAAAGTAATAAAAATTTAGTGTTCCTAATATTTTAGTTTCTCAAGCAGTGCCAAAAACTTGATCGTGTCCGTGATAAGTCTTAATATTTATATAAAGAATGATTGAGCCTAGAAATTAACTATCACCACGATTGAGGCAAGCGTACCTATCGAACAGTAGTATAGTTTAGTGGTAAGACCAGAATGTCGAACCCAAGGGAACCAAAAGTACTAATACTAACTTTCCTTTTATTATTTAGCCTAAGAATTAAAGGAATTGTTGTTTAATCTAAAACTAACTAACTACTAAGGTAAGGATCCTAAGACACAGAGAATGAATTGGGGAAAATACTTTTTGGAAAAACCAATTGATTAGGACAATACTCGAGGAAGAATCCACCTATACTTCACTTGTTATTTAACTCTGAACCAGACGATTTATTCACTTGACTTGATCCATAGGATTCCCTAGTTTATATTAATACCTCTTTCGAGGCTACTAACGTCTAACCCTAGGTTGATTAATTGAAATCTCTTTCTAATTAAAACCCTTAGAATTGCATTAACTCGATCTATGGACTCCCATATCAGGTTTGACCCTAATCTGGCAGATTTTCGTCATCCTATTTCTAGGTTTTCAATCAAATCTGCTTAACTATGCTAGATCTTCTCTTAAATAGGGACTTTTGCTCCACTGCCTAAGCGCATCAATACTTGAATTAATATCCTGAAATATCAAAGAAAGAATTAAGAACACATAATTAAGAACAAATCAAGTATTTATCATATAGTTCAGAAAACAATAACAAGATTCACCTTAGGTTTCATCCCCCTCAGGTATTTGAGGGGTTTAGTTCATAATCATAAAAGAATACATCTCAAAAGAAAATATAAAACAAAACATAAGAAAAACCCTTAAACCCCCTGAATTGATGGGTTTAGTTCATAATCATAAAAGAATACATCTCAGAAGAAAATATAAAACAAAACATAAGAAAAACCCTTAAACCCCCTGAAGGAAATTGAAGGGAAGATCTTCCATCTTGAGTATGACTTCGGCTTCCTGAGATAAATCAACTGGCCTTCTTCGAGTAAATCCCACAATTGACCTCTCTGGCTTGGCTCTTCGGTCTACCTGAACCTCCTTGAAGGTTGGCTTCTAGGGTGTTTATATAGGCTTTTGAATGTCTTTCTTTGCCTCTAAGTACCCTATTCCGAATAGAACTAAAACAAGTCACGTCAGGGACACGCCCGTATGGCACGACCGTGTGAATCGAGTCCAGGCTGAGTTCGGGTCTGCTTAAGAGGCACAGCCATATGTCTCGGGCCCAGGCCTTGTGAGTTTCGTACTTTGGCCATTTTCTCTATTTTTGGCCCGTTTCTCATTCTTTTCATCCTCCGGTGCTCTTCTAAGTATAAAACATGAATTTAAAGGATTAGGACACCAAATTCCACAATTCAGGGAATAAATCATCCAAAAGTATGCTAAATGTGGGATTAAAATATGTATATATTACGGTTTATCAGCGACACACGGGCCAGGCAGTGTGATTCATACGACCAAAGCCAACCTGCCCGTGGGCGTGTGAGCCCATTTAATCGAAATATGTTTTAAGGTTTCACGGGTCACCCAAGTCGACTGTGAACCTACCGTAGGGTCGGTAAGCACTACTTAGACCCCTAAATGCGTGAATTGTATGTATTATGTATGTACTGAGCATGATGATTGTATGAATGAATATTGAAATGTATGTGTATTAGCATGTCATATTCTATATGTTGCATTGCATTGGGTTGGGATGTTGATATTTTGGAGGAAGAGTACTGAAAGGCTCTTGAGCCTAATATCTAGCAGCTCAGTTGCAATTTATTGATTATGTGCTGCATTCGGTACTACTTGGAGTGTAGGAATGGGTGGGTGTTTTAAACCCCACATGGAGTGTACGGATAGACGGAGATGGTGTGTAAAGGCTGGTTGGGTAGGATTCTGTTACTGATAAATGTATATCTGATATTGTTACTTTGATGAGCTTAGGCCCTAATACATATCTGATACTAAAACTGAAATGGGCTAAGGCCAAAACTGCTACTGAAGCTGAAATGGGCTTAGGCCTAGACTGTTTTTGACTGTTTGTTGTGATTGACTGTATGCATGTGATCTGTGGGGATTACACAATGAGTTTAGATAAACTCACCTCTTTCTGTTTCATCTGTATAGGTAATCCCCAGACTTAGACGGATCGGTATAGCAGAGGACTCAACGGTGACCACACTTTCATTGAAATGATCTAATTTTCATTTAAGGTTTTTAATCCCTATTATTTTGGAAGTATTTTTTATGTAATTTGGACTTTTGGACTTTTTGCCTTTATTTTGGATTTTAACTGTGTTCATGGATTTTAAACTTCAAAACTCAACGAAAACTCGGTTTAATTAAAAGTAACGTTTTCCTAAACGCGAACGGTTTCTTCAAATATCAAGTTTTTAAAAGCTGCCACTACATAAGTGTTTTTAAAATGAAACCAATTTAATGAGAAAATGATTTTGAAATTTTCAAGAGATAAATAGAAGCTGATAAATAGAAACGGTTTAACTTGGTAAATGCGATTTCAAATTCTATACCATGTGACATCGCCAGATTCGGCCATAACGTCTAAGTCGGGTTTGGGGTGTTACATTTAGTGGTATCAAAGTCAGGTTGCAAAACTCGACTGTGGATTTTGGGTTTTTTTTTAAAACTTGGTTTTTAAGAACTGATTTTCAAATAATCGAAATGACTTGACTGATAATGTGGTACACCAAGTCTCCGGCGTCGATCCTGTAAGTATTCTGATAAACTATTATAAATAGCTTTTCTAAAAACACTTGAGTGGTGTATACTGAAACTGTAGTGAAATTGAAACTGATAGAGACTTTACTTGTGAAAAACAACCTCTGAATTTATGATACTATTTTGTATAAAATATCTATTAATAAACACTAGAGCTGTAACTGATTCATAAATTTCGTGATATAGAAAAATTTGAATAGACATGAGTGCTTGAGGTATCTGTGGACGTGGTACTAGAGGCCGAGGTAGAGGCCATAGGGGGCTCGAGCTGAGTCCTCTTCTCTGGGCAGCATACCAAACTTAGATATGAGTGAGACGTCGGTGTCACCTGTTACTGAGACTGGGTCTCAATATCGTATGGCTGGGGATGATGCATTGTCCCAGGCTATGTTAAGGATACTGGAGAGGGTCGTGGGGCCCAACACTGGATCTGGGGACCGAGGGTTTATTACTGAACGATTCCGGTCCAATGGAGCTGAGTTATTTAGGGGTGTCACAGGAGTCGCCCCTAATTGTGGATGAATATTGGTTGGAGACCACAAAGAGGATAATGGACAATTTAGACTATACCCTTGAGCAGAAATTAAAGTGTACAGTCTCGTTGCTTCGTGATGAGGCCTATCAGTAGTGGCTGATCGTTAAAGAGAGCACTCAGCCCGATTATCTATCTTAGGAGTTCTTTAAGTCTACTTTCCAAAGGAAGTATATGGGAGCAAGTTACACCGATGCTCGTAGACGTGAGTTCCTGAATCTCACTCAGGGAGACCGATCAGTGGCTGAGTATGAGGTCAAATTTTTTAGACTGAGCCGCTATGTCCGAGGCATGGTGGCGATTGAATATAAAAGATGTATCCAGTTTGAGGACGGCCTTAGGATAATCTAAGGGTACTGATAGCTTCGCAGAGGGAGTGAGAGTTTGCTGTACTGGTAGAGAAGGCGAAGATCGTCGAGGATGTTAAGTGCACTGAGTGCCAGAACAGAAACTATGAGAGTGGTAAGAACAAGAGGGATTCGGAGCCCTCGAGTTTGGTACAAAAGCCTAAGAAAAAGGCCAGGACTAATGGGCCGATTAAAACATGGCCTCTATTACTCCTACTAGTTTGCAACTGTGTGGAGATTGTGGTAAACGCCATCAGGGTGAGTGTTGGAGGAGGACTAGGGCATGTTTGAGGTGTGGGTCATTAGAGCACTACATTCAAGAGTGTTCGTTGAGGGTCGATCAGATGCAAGCTTTGAGTTCTGGTAATGTACAGCCACAGAGAGTAGTTCAGCAGCCACCAAGAGGTCGTAGTCAGGCTAGGGGAGGTAACGGTATGGCCGTGGAGAGAGAGCACCAGGCAGAGGTGCTAGACAGACTGAGGTGAGATAGCCTACTTTTATATATGCTGCTCGTCGTTACAAGAATAGAGATGCTCCTTACATTATCACTGGTGCGTTCCTTATTTTTGATGTACCATATCTTGCTCTGATAGATGTAGGATCTACTCCTTCCTACATAACCTATTCTGTTTCTGAAAATCTGGGGTTATTAGTTGAGAGAACTAAAAGTGAGGTCATTGTACTGAGTCTATTGGGGCAAACTATTCGGGTTAACAAACTCTATAAAGGCTAGAGGTTCAAGGATCGGTATTTTGGCTAATCTGATGGAGCTTCCATTTGGGGAGTTCGACCTAAATCTGGGTATGGACTAGTTGGTCAAGCACCGTGTCAGGCTCGACTATGCGACTAAGAGGGTCGCTTTGAAAACTGAGGAGGATAATGAGGTAGTAATGATGGGGAATGTCGAAATTATTTAACGAATGTGATCTCTACACTGGTGGCTGAGAAATTGGTTCGTAAAGGATGTGAGGCGTTCTTGGACTACATTAGTGTTTCTGTTTCTGATGACTCTACTGTAAAGGACATCAAAACTGTAAGAGATTTTCTGGATGTCTTTCCTAAGGAGTCATCGGGATTACTTCTGAATCGGGAGGTGGAATTTGGGATTGAGCTTTTCCTAGTACAGCTTTGGTGTCTATCACTCCCTATCGAATGGCACCGAAGGAGCTTACAGAGCTTAAGGCTCAACTGCAGGAATTTTTGGACCTTGGTTTCATCCATCTGAGTGTGTCTCCGTGGGGAGCACCAGTCTTGTTTGTAAAGAAGAATGATAGGACCATGAGGATGTGTATTGATTATTGGTAGCTGAACAAAAAGACTATTAAGAATAAATATCCACTTTCGAGGATCGACGACTTATTTGATCAATTCTGAGGAGCTTTGGTATTTTCTAAGATAGATCTTCATTCTGGGTACAATCAGCTCAGAGTAAAGGATGTGGATATTCATAAGACTTCTTTTAGGACTCGTTATGGGTATTATGAGTTCCTAATTATGCCTTTCGGGTTGACGAATGTACCAACCGTATTTATGGATCTAATGAACCAAGTGTTTCAGCCCTATCTAGATCAATTCATCGTAGTTTTCATCGACGACATCTTAGCATACTCTAAGACTAAAGAGGAATATAATGAGCATCTTAGAGTAGTGCTCTAGATTCTGCATGAGAAGTAACTCTACGCTAAATTCAGTAAGTGTGAGTTCTGGCTTCGTGAAGTCACTTTTTGGGGCACGTAGTTTCTGCTGAGGGTATTTAAGTTGATCCTCAAAAGATCGAGGCTATACTAGATTGGAAACAACCTAAGAATGTAATGAAAATCCGTAGTTTTTTGGGTCTTGCAGGTTATTATCGGCGGCTTGTGAAAGGTTTCTCACTGATTGCAATGCCCTTAACTAAGCTTTTGCATAAGGGTGTCCCTTTCGTCTGAGACTGATGCACAGCAAAAGAGCTTTGAGAAGCTCAAGTCTGTTCTAACTCAGGCTCCTGTGCTGATATAGCTTAAATCCAACAAAGAGTTTGTAGTGTACAGCGATGTGTCACATGTGGGATTGGGTTGTGTTCTAATGCAGAATGGAAAGGTTGTGGCATATACGTCTCATCAGCTCAAGACGCATGAGGCAAACTATCCGACGGATTTGGAATTGGCCGCCATAGCCTTTGCCTTGAAAATTTGGAGGCACTATCTGTACAGTGAGAAGTGCATTATCTACACTGATCACAAAAGCCTTAAGTACCTCCTAACTCAGAAAGAGTTGAATCTTAGGCAGCATAGATGGATTGAGCTGCTTGAGAACTATGACTGTACTATTGAGTACCATCCTGGTATGGCCAATGTGGTGGCTGAAACTCTAAGCCGAAGAGCGATGACTGATCTAAAGGCAATGTTTGCTCACCTTAGCTTGTTTGATGATGGGAGTCTATTGGCCAAGTTACAAGTTAAGCAGAATTGGATTGAGCAGATTCGGGATAAGCAGTTAAGGGATGAGTCTTTCAGCTTGAGGTTTTGACAGATTGAGAGTGGTACTACTGCCGACTTTGGGTTAAACAGTGATGGTGTGTTGTGTTTTCGAGGATGGATCTGTGTACCAAATGATGTGGATTTGAGACAGTCGATTTTGAGGGAGGCGCATAGTAGCCCTTATGCTATGCATCCCGGTGGGAATAAGATGTACCGATATCTTCAAGAACTATACTGGTGGTCGGGTTTGAAGTATGAGGTTACTAATTTCGTGGCATGATGTCTGACTTGCCAGCAGGTTAAGGCTAAGCATCAGTTACCTTCAGGTTTGCTACAGCCGGTCAAGATTCCCTTATAGAAATGGGAACAAGTGACTATGGACTTCGTTAGTGGGTTGCCCTTGACACCCACTAAGAAGGATTCTATCTGGGTCATCGTGGATTGACTAACCAAGTCTGCACACTTCATTCCGGTTAAGACTGACTATTCTCTTCAAAAGTTGGCGAGGCTTTACATCTCTGAAATAGTGAGACTGCATGGGGTACCGGTCTCAATCATTTCTGATAGGGATCCTCGCTTCATGTCTCGATTCTGGAAGAAGTTACATGAAGATCTGGGTTTGAGATTGGACTTCAGTACTGCGTTCCATCCTCAGACTGATGGTCAATCTAAGAGGGTGATTCAGATACTGGAGGATATGCATAGGATTTATGTTCTCGATTTGCGAGGCAGTTGTGTAACATCCCAAAATTAGGCCTAGAAGAATTGGGCCCATTGGGCCTTGGGCACTGGAGCGTTTAAAATTTTTAAGAACAAGAGAACGACTGTATTGATAGTTGGACCTATTAGGTGAGTGATTTTGGAAGTTTAGGGGGCTTCTATGAAATCCCGAGTTCAAGTTAGGCCTTAGGAAAAATTTTAGTTTTAGGTGAATAAAACCCTGAGAGTTAGTAGTAGGCTTTAAGAATAAAATGTGGAAAACAAAAAGACACAAGTGGAGTGTGTGGTGTAGTGGTAAGTGACACCACATAAGAGGTAAGAGGGTGACGCCACAAGGAAGGAAGGAGGTCCAAGGTTCAAGTCTTGGCTTTTGCATTTTGGATTTCTTTTTAAAAGGACTATAGAATTTTGCCCTAGGGTTATATTTAGTTGCGCATGATTTTAGACACAAGGAAGTGAGTGGTCCAGTGGCAAGGCATCATTAAGGGTGCAAAGGAGCCTAGGTTAGAATCTCATGACAAGCAAGGGAGTATTTATTTTGCGGATTGGACGGGAAGAGTTTAAGTTGGATTTAAACTCTACTGACGGAGGAATCCCACATTGGAAAGATACAAAGAAGGAACGTGAGAAGCTAGCTATATTTAGAGCATTCTATGAGGAGAGTTAATATACCTTGGTGGCCGTTTGGGTGCAGACCTAGAGGATAATCGCCAATAGTAGCGAAGGAAGGGCTACTAGAACATAAGGTACAACGTAAGGTTACGGTGAGGTTTCAGTTTCCGATAAGTGTATATTAAGTTATGATTAATCGTTAGGTGATGTCGATTGTAGGTTCGTGACTAAGGGGTTTGCAGCACGCGTGGTTACCAGGTGTGTACAAACACTACACACACAAAATCAACAATGCCGAAAAGTCCAAAAGCCAAATGGCTAAATAGGCCCGGTGGGCCCTAAGGCTAAGTTTGATGAAATAGTTTGGTTGGTTATATGAGTTGAATTATTCATGCATGATACATGAATTGGATTTGTTTTGGGCCTAATAGGCCATATGATGAGATTTGGGCCTAATGGGCCGTAAGGGTGTGATTTGGGCTTGATGGGCTTATGGGGACGTAGACATGTAAAGGTTTATGGACCTTAGGTCTAGTTTGAACAACTCTTAAATTTCATAAGACTTAATTTCTCTAATTAAACATGTCTGTGAACAAGTCGCTGGGTTGGAGTGTGGCAACAGGCGTACGCATGTTTAGGATTGGATCTAGGGAGAGCTTGGTACTTAAGCGGCCCTAGTGGCCCACCTCCTCTTTCCTGGAATCCTACCTAGTACGTAGTGTCTGTTCACTTCAACCGCGAAGATTTGTTGATGGGCCAAAGTTCATAGCTAAAACCCGAAAGGGACCGAAATACCCCCGATTTGTGAAATTACCAAAATACCCCGATTTGCAAAATTACCAAAGTACCCCCGATTTACGAAATTACCAAAATACCCCTGGTTTATAAAATTATCAAAATACCCCTAATTTGCAAAATTACCAAAATACCTCGATTTGTAAAATTACCAAAATACCCCGATTTGTAAAATTATCGAAATACCCTCGATTTGTAAAATTACTGAAATACCCCCAGTTTACAAAATTATCGAAATACCCCCGATTTGTGATATTACCAAAATACCCCCAGTTTACAAAATTACCAAAATACCCCCTGATTTATAAAATTACCGAAATACCCCCGACTTGTAAAATTACCAAAATACCCTTGATTTACGAAATTACTAAAATACCCCCGATTTACGAAATTACCAAAATACCCCCGATTTGCAAAATTATCAAAATACCCTCGATTTGTGAAGTTACCAAAATACCCCCAGTTTGTGAAATTATTAAAATACCCCTGATTTGTGAAATTACCAAAATACCCCTGTAGGGTAGAATTACGAAAATACCCCTAGGTAGTGAAATGACGAAAATACCCTTATGTGACGAATAAAAGTTTATGGATGTTACTTGTGTGTTTGATGCATTCATATGATATTCTGCTTAGGATGCATATGGGTGGAATTATGGTGTGGAGGAAGATATGAGTATCGCATGGCCGTATGGTATGGATCCAGGATTGCATTGCCGTATGGTATGGATCCACCGCAGGCTTTTAGCCACCGAGCAGCCATGCTACACCGATAATGTTACCGAGGGCTGTGTGCCATTAATATGGGCTTCGTGCCGTAATTATGGTCTTTGTGCTGTTATTATGGCTTTGTGCCAATCATATTTACCGTGGCTATGTACCTAACATATATATTGATGACTCTGTGTCAAAATTTGAGGATCGCATAGACGTATGGTATGGATCCAGGATCACATGGCCGTATGGTATGGATCCACCGGAGGCTTTAAGCCCAATATTTGATTAACAGCTTTGCTGCAACGTTCAATAGTACCGCAATCGGGCTACCTTTGGTGTGTAGCGGAGGGGTGGGTTGAGCTAGAATTCCCCACAGGAGTCATAAAGTTGGAAGGGAAATGGTGTGTGTAGCGGATAGATTTTTGGGGTAGGTTTTGCATTATTTTTTTTATAAGTGATATGATGTGATATGAGGTCATTTTGGGCTAAAGCCCAAGACCACCGATTTTGATAGGGCTTAGGCCCAATGTGAATATTTGTATGTGATTTGATTGTCAAGGGTTGTACACACTGAGTTTCGAAACTCACACCCTTAGTTTTAATGTTTCAGGTAATCTTGAATAGACGGCTCGACGTGGGAGAGGACTCGAAGATGGCTACACTACAAGAGGCTTGAATTTTCATTTATTTGTTTCAAAATACATGTTTTATTTACTTAATTTTCAGTGGACGTAATAAGACCTTGTACTCTGTTTTGACTTCAGATTTAATTTGGGTTTTGAGATTAAATGTTTATTTAATTATTAAACCAAAGTAAGCTCTTATGTTCAAACTTGGTTTACTAAATGCTTAAAATAATAAAATGGGTTTTTTTATCTTTAATTAATAAGTCTATTAGATTTTGGGCTTTTAGGCCTTAAATTCTTAATTAGCAAAATCGTTTTGAATTGTGCCTTTAATGTGACATTCCAAATTCGGGCCTAACTTCTAGGTTGGGTTTGGGGTGTTACAAGTTGGGAGGATTATCTACCGTTAGCCGAGTTTGCCTACAATAATAGCTTCCAGTACAGTATTCAGATGGCACCTTACGAAGCTCTGTATGGTCGTAAGTGTCGTACTCCTTTGTGTTGGACTGAGTTGGGCAAACATCGGGTTTTGGGTCCTAAGTTGGTTGTCGAGACTGAGGATAAGGTTCGAATAATTAGAGATCGTCTGAAGGTGGCTTCTGACAGACAGAAGTCTTATGCTGATTTGAAGAGACTTGAGGTTGAGTATTCTGTGGGGGACTTCGTGTTTCTTAAGGTCTCGCCATGGAAGAAGGTTTTGAGGTTCGGTCGCAAGGGCAAGTTGAGCCCTAGTTTATTGGGCCTTCTCAATTCTAAAGCGAGTGGGATAGGTCGCTTATCAGTTGGAGCTACCACCAGAGTTGGACCGTATCCATGATGTTTTCCACGTCTCGATGTTGAGGCATTACCGCTCTGATGCTACTCATATTGTCCCAGTTGAGGAGATTGAGGTTAGGCCAGATTTGACCTTCGAGGCAAAATCGATTTAGATTCTAGATCACGATGTAAAGGTGCTTCGAAGGAAGTCTATTCCATTGGTGAAGCTGCTGTGGTGGAATCATAGCACTGAGGAGGCCACGTGGGAGCCTAAAGATGTGATGCGTCAGCAGTATCCTATCTGTTATGATCAAGTAAATTTCGAGGCCGAAATTTTCTTTTAGGGGGTAGAGTTGTAACACCCTAAAATTCTTTTTTTTTTTTGTTTCTGTTAAAATGTGACACAATTGTGTATCTGCTTCAGTGGTTATGTGTTCTGGGTGTGTGTGTGAGGTCCCAAGTTCAAGCCTTAGCTTTGGAAAATTTTGGTATTTTTCTGATATAAGCCCTATCCTTGTTCGGTGGGTTTATAATAAATTATTTATAAAACCATATCAGAATGGGTCTGCTGGTCTGGTGGTTAAGATGTGAGTTGATGTATTAGAGGTCTTGTGTTTGAATCCCTGAGCAAGCGTGGAAGTTTATTTTTGCTCAATCGACTGACGGAGTTTCAATTGGACTCGGAGTCTGAGGAGGTTGAAAGTTAGTGGATGAGTGCAGAAAAAGGGGGATTTGGGGATAATTCTAGTAAGATTTTTCCAATTTTTTCTTCCCAGAATAAAGAATTGACATTTTTTTCCCCTCTCTCTTTGCGTCTTCCTCTTTTCCTTTTTCCTTCTTCCTTCTTCGAATCGTTGTCCTTCTTGTCTCATTATTTTGGTATTTTGCACGATTTTGGTAAGTGGGATTTTGGTTCTGGAACTTAGTTATTTTTCAACACGTTGGTTAAGCGTAATGTTGTGTTGACGTTTTTGGTATATATGTTAAGGAACTTTTCGACATAATTATGAATTAGGTGAACGTGGTGGGCAGCAAAGTTACATTCGGTTAGCCTAAATCGCACTAGGGAGTATTTGTTTCTTCGATAAGTCACTTGTGTAATTTATGGGATTTAGTGTTGGCTCATAAATTGTTGCTAAGTGGCCTTGGATTGCTGTTTATAGGTTTCTGAAGGCTTGGGAATTGCGTTTGCATCAATTCGATACCAGGTGTGTACCCAAAAATGTAAAAAATAGGGTTTCAGTGAAAGCCAAAAACCCCACTTTTGACCCCACACGGGCGTGTGGTCGCCCGTGTGGTCGCCCGTGTGGTAGGCCGTGTGCCATAACTCAGGCGTGTGATCGATAATTCCAGGTCGTACGTACAAGACACGGCCGTGTGATGGCCAAGTAGGCCGTGTGTGACACAAGGGCTAGACTAATTTGGGCCATGTGGGCCACACGGGCGTGTGAGCCCATTTAACCGAAATATGTTTTAAGGTTGCACGGGTCGCCCAAGTCGACTGTGAACCTACTATAGGGTCGATAAGCACTACTTAGACCCCTAAATGCGTGAATTGTATGTATTATGTATGTAATGAGCATGATGATTGTATGAATGAATATTGAACTGTATGTGTATTAGCATGTCATATTCTGTATGTTGCATTGCATTGGGTTGGGATGTTGATATTTGGAGGAAGTGTATTGAAAGGCTCTTAAACCTAATATCTGGCAGCTCAACTACAATTTACTGATTATGTGCCGCATTCGGTACTACTTGGAGTGTAGGGATAGGTGGGTGTTTTAAACCCCACATGGAGTGTAGGGATGGACGGAGATGGTGTGTAGAGGCTGGTTGGGTAGGATTCTATTACTGATAAATGTATATCTGATACTGTTACTGTGATGGGCTTAGGCCCCATGCATATCTGATACTGAAACGAAAATGGGCTAAGGCCCAAACTGCTACTAAAACTGAATGGGCTTAGGCCCAGACTGTCTTTGACTATTTGTTGTGATTGACTGTATGCATATGATCTATGGGGATTTCACACTGAGTTTGCGTAAAGTCACCTCTTTCTGTTTCATCTGTACAGGTAATCCCCAGACTTAGACAGACTGGTGTGGTGGAGGACTCTATGGTGACCACACGTTCATTGAACTGATCTAATTTTCATTTAAGGTTTTTAATTCCTATTATTTTCAGAGTATTTTTTTATGTAATTTGGACTTTTCGACTTTTTTCCTTTATTTTGGATTTTAACTATGTTCATGGATTTTAAACTGCAAAACTCAACGAAAACCCGGTTAAATTAAAAGTAACGTTTTCCTAAACACGAATGATTTCTTCAAATATCACGGTTTTAAAAGCTTCTGCTACACAAGTGTTTTTAAAATGAAACCAATTTAATGAGAAATGATTTTGAAATTGTCAAGAGATAAAAAGAAGCTAAAAAACGAAAACGGTTTAACTTGGTAAATGCGATTTCAAATTCTATTTCATGTGACATCGCCAGATTCGGCCATAACGTCTACGCCGGGTTTGGGATGTTACAAATAGTCATTCATTATTCATGGAATACGTACAAAAACGAAACTTATATCGAGCTTATGGAACCCAAAATGCAATTTAAAAACACGTGGGGACTAATTTGAACTAAAATAGAAAAACATGGTAAAAATAAAAATAGGGGTCACACGGTCGTGTGGCCAGGTCATGTGAAAAAGCTTAACCGTGTGGCTTAAAGACATGGCTGTGTGTCCAAACCATGTAACAAATTGCGACTTTGTAATTTAGGGTCACACGACCATATCGCCAGGCTATGTAATAAGATTGGGTCACACAGTTGTGTCACCAAGTCGTGTAACAAATTGCCACCGTGTAGACAAACCTACACTAAAATCAAATAGGCTACATGGTCATGTCATACGAACATGTGTGACACACGACTGTGTGGCAAATTGTGTCATAGGCCATGTTGACCTAAAAATGCCTTCAAAACCAAGTAATTTCACCTATAATTTCTTATACCTATCAAAAATACATTGAAACATGCCAAAATGTACCAAAAAACATTCAACCTAAGTGTCTAACCAATATGCCGTCAATTGACACCTCAAATATATATATATATATATATGCATAAGAAATTCACATTCATAAATCATCAACCCACAAGCATTTACTTATCAACAAAGCCATTGAACCTTAACACCTATCAAACCAAACTCACAAAAATGACCAAAACTACTTGCATATACATGAGCATATGTATTTCAAAAGTACCAATTAAGCAATCATCACAACAATACTTACAGAACCAAAACATAACCCAACATAAATATATACATTTAGAATTAATCTTCTAGTACATGCCACTTATAACCTAAACCAAAATGATCAAAATTTCTACCAAGTCCTGAACGGATAATGTTAGCTCCAACTTGACTTCCAACCAATCAAACTTCCAATAATCTACAAAGAAATCAAACACAAAAGACATAAGAAAATCATTGCTCAGTAAGTTTGTATTAAACTTTAACTTTAACTTACTGTAAAGGATGTAACTTAAACATTTCACAATTAAATCCATAATCAATGTCAAAAGTTTATTAATTGCCTATACACATCACAAGTCTCACAAGGTTAGCGAGTTCACATATATGAAACATGTAACTTTATCATGTCATAAAACATATTCAAGTAAACAACTTTGATACACAATTCAAATATAACAGCCCTAACCCTTATCCATCGCCAGAATAGGGTTACAGAGCATTACCGGAGTTTACAGATTAAATAAACAAATATTTCATATCTTATAAGATTCATGTCAAAAACCAATCGAAATCAAACATATTGCCCCTTATACGAGCCCTTGGGGCCCAAAATACGCGTTAGAAACAAGTCGGGACTAGATCGGTACTCAAAGAATTTTTTAAAAAATATTGAAATTTTTCAAAGCTGCAGGGGACACACGGCCTTGTGGCTAGGCAGTGTGGGCATTAGAAATAGGGTCACACGGCCGTGTCCCAGCCTGTGTTCGTGCTCGTGTAACTCCCTGACTTGGGTCACATGGCCAAGGCACACGCCCGTGTGCTAAGCCATGTGAGCATACTGACTTGCACAATTTAAAAGATACAGGGGACATACGGCCGTGTCACTTGGCCATGTGTCACACATGGTTGAGACACACACCCGTATCTCTGCTTGTGTGGACAAAAATAGGCCAATTTCCAAGCCACATTTCTTACCCAATTTGACACCAACCTAACTCAACATTTTTGCACATTAACAAATCATAACAAGACATTTTAAGCATAAAATATTGCCACATACAACTAATATGCCCTTAAGCACCTCAACTGACAACTTAAAAACATGTCAACCAAGTATTCATACTTACTTAAATGACCAAATACATATATGCATATTCAAACCACATTTTACTTTCTTCCATTCTACCATATCAAACACACATCAAATATGATAAGGTCACTTATATACGCATCAAAATATATCAAACACAAGCCATTCAAGTGGCTAGTCTCAACAAAACATTTATATGCCAACATTGGCCAAAATAACCTATACATACCATTATAACCAAAATTAATTTACTGAAAGTACCAAAAGGATCGAAGGATAGTGTGAAATAACTCCAACCAGCTTCCAACCTGACCGAGCTTCTGAATTACTATAAGACACGGAAAATAACACAGAGTAAGTATTTAAGCTTAGTAAGTTCGAATAATACAGAATTTAACTTACCATATATTCATAAAATAGGTAAGTAAACATAGCATATCTCAACCAATTTGGCCAAAAGCCTAAACACATTATCACCAACATATTAGCCATGAAAATCATATATAAGATCCAATACACATGAATGAATTCATCAAGTAATCACATTTTTAGAATTTCATGTAAATACCAGTAATAGTTCATCTCGAACTCATATAATCTCGTAACAGAATTGTGCCTGTTGAACCATTTAGAATATCGTTGGATACACGGGCAGTACACACGAAGTGTACTGAACTGTAATCCGTCAAGTCATGTACATGTATGCTCATACGAGTTGTAAACGGTAAGCTCATTCGAGCTGAATAACGGGAAGCTCATGCGAGCTGAGTATCAGGAAGCTCATGCGAGCTGAGTATCAGGAAGCTCATAAGAGCTAGAATCGGTGACCCTAATGACATGTCACTTGTATCATATGAATTCCTAATGTTCAAACGGGGCTCAGTAATTGTTGAATATACAATCGGTATTTATTCATGGAAATTATACAAATCACAAACAATAATTCAATTTAACATATATAAATGTACAATTTAATTACACAAACTTACCTCGATAAGTGTATGTAGATACGAAGGCGACTAATCAGATATTTTCTCTTTGCCTCGATCTAACTCTGTACGAGGTCTGACAGGATCTATATGAATAAATTTAACTCATTTTAATATAATTCTCATTCAATTTAATCCAATATGGAATTTTGGCAAAATTACCATTTTTCCATATACTTTTAATTCCTTTGTAATTTAGTCCATAGGCTCGTAAAATGAAATTCATAAAATTTAATCCTTACTCAAGCCTAGTCGATTTTTATACATATTAATAGCAGCCCATGTATTTCAAAAAATTTGTAAACTTTACCATAAATTTATCATCTTTTCAATTTAATCCCTATTTGATAATTTCATCAAAATTCTCTTTACAAAAGTTATTTATCTAACAACAATCATGCATATTCTAACATCAAACTTCAAAATTCAAGCATATTCATCAAAATAAAACTCTAATACTTTAATAATTTTGCAAATTAATCCCCAAACTAGTTAAATTAAGCTACTATGATCTCGAAAACATAGAATAATAAAAAATGAGACAAAAATACATACCTAATTGAGTAAAATAAGCTTATCCAAATTCAAGCTTCCATGGCTAGATTTCTTTTTTTTTTTTGATGGAATATGATGAGAATAGATTATTTTATTTTATTTATTATAACTTTAATCACTAATCAAAATTAACCTTAATAAATTATTAAATTTCCAATGATGATTATTCTTACTTATCCACTAACCACTTTAATGACCTATTTACTATATAAGGACCTCCAATTTAAAATTTTATAGCTATTTAATATATTTAGCTATTAGAACTCAACCTTTGCACTTAATACAATTTAGTCCTTTTTATCAAATTAGACATGTAAACGGTAAAATTTCTTAATAAAATTTCTTAATGAAATTTTTTTACTGTATTTCTATCATACTGTAAACCATAAAATAATAATAAACTAAATTTTTTTCGACTTCGGATTTGTGGTCCCGAAACCACTATTCTGATTTCACTAAAAACGGGCTGTTACAATTCAACCATCACTTATTCATTTAACATTTCACATATTCATTTCAAGTATCCATTTCAAATGTCCCCTTTCATATATCTATTTCCATATAACCATTTTGTATAACAATTTCATGTAACCATTCCTATTTATTCATTTTTCACCCGATGAACCATAATGAAATAGCGTTGGATACGCGAGAACAATGCTCACACAAGCTGTGACGATAAATACTTACCTGAGCTGTGACTATAAATGCTCACACGAGCTATGAAATGGGTCTGCTTATACGAGCTATAAGAATCCGCAACAAATACAAGATTTTAGCCATCGGTAAGACATCCAAGACCAATCCCTAAAACGGTAATAACCCTAATAACATGTCACTTGTATCCTAAGCATTCTTAAGGTTCATACGGGCCACGATTCAAATCCATTTCATTTAATTATTCAAACATTACCTAATCACATGTATTCAACCATACAGTTTTCCATTTCCAAATATAACCTACAATTATAATATCATTGCAACTTGATCCATCGCATCATTAAACATTTACTAACAAATGAATTCAATCACAAACATATATGAATAATTTTTATTCATAAAACAACAACTAATCAATTTAATCACTAAACAAACTTACCTAATAAAAAATAGCAATGAATGCAATACCAATGATTACTCCGCTAACTTTCATTTTTCGCTATTATTGTTAAATTGATTTGTTTCTTGATCTAAGTAATAATTTTAATTCAATTAACCATTTAAAACAACTTAAACAATTAAACTTATGCATATAAGCCTTTTTATTATCATTTTATAATTTTACCCTAAAATTTTACCCTTCTATGAAATTTAGTCCCTATATCAAAACTTACAAAAATTTCAAAATTAACCCAAAAACACTAGTGCTGAATTCAATATGGTTCCTCTATTGTCCCTAGACAACTGAATTTTGCAATCAAACCATGCAAATGTCAAGATTACAACAATAAGTCCTTAATTCAAAACTAACTAAAATCACTTTACAAAATATTCTTATTTAACTACCCAGCTTAAAAATCTATCATTAAATTTCAAAAACATCAAAAATTCATCAATGGGTTAAATCAAAATATTTAACAATTTTACAAATTAATCCTTAGATTAACTAGATTAAGCTACAATGATTTCAAAAACATAAAAATCACTAAAAACGGACTTGAAATCCATATCATGCATGTGGTTTGAAGCTTGGCCGAAAACTTCCTTACTCAAAAATGGGGGATTCAATTTTACCAAGCGAAGAAAGATGAAGATGATAGTTTATTCATCTTTTGTTTAAGTTTTAATTATTATAATTACATTTTTAACCTTACCATTAACTTTTTTTTCGCTCGATCAAAGATCATACAACGAAGAAAGTTACAAACAACAAGGATCGACCACCCCCACAAAAAACAAACACCCAAATCAAAACCCAAACTCAAAAAACAAAACAAAAAATGTAACCCACAAAGGCCATTGCACCCCCACAGAAACTCTGCCCTCAAAGATAACAGAGCACAAAACATAAAAAACCGACACCATATGACCAAGAAACCAAAGAGCTGAATCCAGCAAATCCAAAACTGCTGAGACAAACCAGCAACCAAAACACAAAAAGAAACTCACCACCAAGCCTTGTACATACATGCCTTCTAATATCTGCGACCGCCAGAGCAAACCCAAATCATTTCCATTCTTATCAACAATTGCAAAACAGGCATTACCTATTCTGGCCAACCTTATATCAATTTCCTTGAAGCAAGGAAGCAGCACCCAAAGTCTCAACCCATTGTTCTCAATCCAGCAACATACCTCTTAGAACCAAGTTCAATAATTAAAGAGCTTTTACCATTCCACCCCATAGCTAAAAACATGTCCAAAGCAATTATAATCGCACCCACCTCAGCAGCAATGGAGTCTTTAGCAACCACCGGACCCGAAAAAACTGCCCTTGCCACCCCATCTAAATCTCTTAATACCCCACCACACCCAGCTTCGTCCTCATACACAATCCCACATAGGTTAAATTTAACCCATCCCTTTCTTGGAGGACACCAGAATCAGCCACTCATCCCAGCTTTTTTAGCATCATTCCAACTTCTAACTGGACAAATCCACCAAAGCCTCTCCTCCACACTAAGTTCATCTTGGACAACCCTCACCCACATCAATGCCCGCAACTTGGATTGAAACACCAAACTATTCATTGAAGGACATCTGTTATCAAACACCAGCTCATTTCTGGCCAGCCAAACAGACCAACATGCCGCTGTCACCGAAATCAACCATATACTTTTGCCCACACCTGAATAAGAAACATTGTTGCATAAAGAGAAAAAAATCAAAATACCGTTCCACAGGAAACCACTTAGTATCCCACCATTCAAAATTTTTTCTCCAAAACCCTTCAATTAACTTGCATCGGAAAAAAAGATGCTCCACTTTCTCCGGTTCTCTATTGCACCAAGGACAACCCCTCTCCAAATTGCTAGATTACAACCCTCTTCTACTCAAAAAATCCTTAGTAGGAAGTCTATTAATTGAGATTATCCAAAGAAAACTTCTCACTCTAAAAGGCACCTTCAACTTTCAAATCTTGTCAAAATCAAGACTTAATTCTTCCTCTCCCTCCTTTATTAATAATTCTAATAGTTTTTTCACCGAGAACTCCCCCTTATTACCATGGACCCAAATCAATCTATCCTCCACATCTAACACCAACACCTTATTGCAAACAATTTCCTTTAACCGATTAAGCAAAACCAGCTCCCTATCCAATAACGGACGAATAAAAAAATCCAACCAGTTAACCTCCTTAAAACCGCTTAGGGACGAATAATCTTTCACCAATCCATTCTTATTTTTGCTAACCGAAATAGCCTTGGAAAATCCGCTTTCAGAGGCCGGACCCCGCACCAAGTGTCCTCCCAGAACAAAATATTGTTCCTCTTCCCAATCTCCCAATGAAAAGAATCATTCCCCATCCATTTTGCCACTAACAAGTCTTTAGTGTTTTCCACGATGCCCTTCCAAACCACCGACATATCCTTGTGTAACTTATAACCTATATAAAATGCATGTACATAAATGTCCACTTAAAAATACAAGGTATAATTGCTATATAAACCCCCAACCATTAATTTGTAACTATTTAACACATACAACAAATGACAATTAAAATTTACAACTTTTACAATTTAGTCTTTTTTACTTAATTAATTATCTAAACGTTAAGATTTTTTATCCGAATTTTAATATGACACTATAATAACCCTATAAATATTAAAGAAATAAAAACACTAACTTACTAGTTGAAATTGTAGTCTCAAAACCACTATTTCTGACATAACTGAAAATGGAATGTTATAGGGTTGAATGTCGCGACTTTATTCCTCCAATATTGCGACTTTGAGACAAGTGAGCCTGCCTTGTAAATATTGGTTGAAAATTCAGCTAAGTGTTGGGCAACATCCAATGTCGAAGCTTCCATGCTAAATGTTGTGACATTCAATCCAGGCCACTGACTTCTTAGCTTTGGTTGTTTCCTGCACACTCGGTTAATTTGTTATTTCTACTGTAGGCCCGAATCGACCTAATTGGTAATAAAACATCACAAGAAGCTCATTTTATTCTATTAAAACTAAAAACTAATTTTTTTAAAAAAAAATTAACAAAAATGATACAAAAGTACTCAAATACAAACTTCGTAAGTAGTAAAAAGAGCCTAATTTTCATTAATCAATTATGGAAGATCAAATTGAGAAATTTATAGTAAGGGTTATTGGTGCTAGCGGTTGTAGGTAAATACAATGACCTGTGCTCGATAAATTTGATGAGAATTGAGGAGTAAGTCCAGATGTATAATAAAATTTGTTATTTATTAAATAAATTAAAGAAGGAAAATTTTAATTTTGGTTTAAGACTTGTTTGTTGGTTTTAAAATATATTTATAAAACTATTATTTTAATAAATAAATTTCGGTAAGAAAAACGCAGTATTCATTTATTTATAATTTTGTATGTATTGTTTTTAAATATGCTTTACTTTTTCTTTATGAATTTTAAGAAGTAAAACTAAATTGATAGAATGTGTAAAGTTGATGGTTAAATTTGTTGAATTTTTAGAATTATAACTAAAATGATAGTATTTATAAATATTGAAGGGATAAATTTGTTATATGTAAATAAAAAGGTCATTAATAGTTGAGTGACAAAATATTAAATTTTGATAATATTTAATTAAAATAAAAAATTTAAACTTATATGATCAAACTGATAATTGAGCGATTATGGTTTGTTGCGAAGGTTAAAGGAAAGGAAAAGAAAAGAAAAATGTTTTTCATAAGGTAGAAAAGAAAAGAACAGGCTATGTCAGAAGCCACTCAAAGGAATAATTTTTTGTGGTTAATATTTGTCCGTGACTCTCTCTGTGTTTGAGTATCAGTCAACTAAGCAAGTTCCCACAAAATAAGGCTACTTGGTGCTAGACAAATATAATTCGAAGTAACATTTTATTTTTATCTAATACAGAATATTGTTACTGCCCATATATTGGATTCAATTAAAACCTAATGTAAATAACGATATCGAAGGGTTATACTAATATTTTTAATTGTGTATCACACACTATAACTGTATTTAATGATTAAAATATAATAAATGATAACAAATTGAATTTGTATGTTTAACGCGCTCAATTTTGATAATTTTTATTTTAAGTTTGTAATTTTATTGAATTTTATCAAGTATGTAATTGAGTATTGGAATTTGAGTTAACAAGTAAATCAGACTAAATAGGAGCAAAAGCAATAAAAGAGAGTTGAATTGACAACTTTCAGAAATTTAGGGCTGATTAGATTTTATTTAACTTTATAAAACTAAATTTAGAAGGAAAAATTGATATGAATTTGATTTTATGTAGTTAGGTGTTAGGTGAATTAGACTAATTTTAATATATATATATATATATATATATAACATCTGTGTTGGCCTTTGAGACACACTCTGAATTGAATGCAATTAATTTATTTCTTTATCTTTTGTGCTTAAGTAGCATTCTGTCAATTCATTTCCCTTTCCTTATTTTTTTTTCTAAATTTTGTTCAATTGCTTCTTAAGTCCCTTTTCCTTCCACATTATATTATTTTCATTAAATCTATTTACATACACCAACTAGTATGATTAATCTCATACTTCACTAATTTCTTTTTAGCTTTAGTTCGGTTATCGTTCCTATAAAAAATTGTGAGATATGAACCTATACAAAAAAAAAAAAAAACTTTCAACATGGTATTCGCTATCTTTCCGATATATAGGATAATTACAATCGTCCCTTAAATTTAATTCAATTTCAATTTAGAAAGTGCACATTGGGTTGGAGTTGTTTGGCGTATAGTTGAGAAAACGAGACGGTTGTTTGTCGAGTTTGAATTCTCATGAACAAATTGGCGTGTTCGGGTGGGAAAAGGCCAGTTGGACTCCGTCAAGGGAGATAGTGATCGGATTTAAACGACCCACGTGGTTGAGGCTGTTAATTCAAGTTGGGCTTTCTAGATCGCAAGGTTGTCGAAATCTTAAATTACGGGCATGAGTTACGTGGTTAGAAATTTGGCAAGGTTCAGTTTGCAGGTTGTATTGGAATCGACTACACAAGGAAAAGTTGACAGCTGAGACGTTTTTTATTTCTATAACCAACTTATCGTTTACAAGGGAACAATCCATTTTTCAAGGATCGGTTCGAGTTCGGAGTGTATCGAGGCTGAGGTTAAGTTTTAATATATTTAATTCACAAAATTAATTTAATTTACTTAATTTTATTTTGCGATCATAATTATGATATTATTTTATTTTATTTTCTTTATCAACTAAATTCCCCCATTTTGTTTATTTTATAACCTTGCACGCACAGGTTAAGGGCACAACAGCTACCTAGACTCATAAATCTGGTCATGAAAATAGGAAAATCAGGAATCCCAATCCCTGTGGGTTCGACCCCACTACTGTAACACCCTAACCCGTATCAATCGCCGGATTAGGATTACGGGCATTACTTAACCAAACACAAGTCAATGCACTTTAAAAAAAAATTACTTTGATAAATGTGTACCAATTCATACTATCACGAATAAACATGTATATCCCATCTAATATCAAAACATTAACTAACATATCATAAATAATAACATTTACATCAACTAAAACTAATTACATTCAATTATCAAATCACTATTCATTTGGTCATTTTGCATCTTATAGTCGAATAAATATTTTAGCCTTATTCATCTTATATTAATCAAATAACTATACTAATACTAATTTAATTACATGCACACCATATCTAGTTGTTCACAACAATACTTACCCATTTTAAACCTCATAACCATATGCTATAAACTTTCAATGAATAACATGAACTCCAAATCAAAACAATACTATGGCCGTATATTTGCTAATATACATACTTCAACTTATTCATTGATATAATACAATCAGTAGTCACATACACAAAATATGACCTAATCCCTTCATGATATGTATTGTAAGTACACATAAATTTAAGCAAAAGTACATTTATTATCCAAAGGGTTCTATACACCGTATTCAAACCAAGCTTATAATCTCAATTATCACATACATAACATAATTTGATATATCTTCCAAGTTAAGATTATAATGTAACCGAATATACCCAATAATAATCCACAGTCAAGCATGACTAAGCCATATTCAGTCAAATAAATTATTATCAATTTGCATCTACGTCAATCATAGGGCATTCATAAGAAATGTATAGATTAAATACCTTTTTTTTAACTTCATGAAGCATACATACCAAAACATGCTTTTATAAAGATCGAAAATGCACAATCATATACATCATCTCAAGCATAAACAAATCAACCCAAGCAGAGATGTGAAGCCATATTCGTATGGCATTTATATACATTATGTACAAAGTAGCTCTAAAGAGAAAGTAGCCTATACATGCCATAGTTTCCAAAAGTTCGATTTAACAAAAAGGTACCAAAGATAGATGATAGTGTGATTGACTTTGACGATGATCGCCGAGCTCGAGCTTAATCTTCAAAATCTATAAAATAGTCAAATAAACACATACGGTAAGCTACCCCAGCTTAGTAAGTTATAAGCAATGGTATCACATACACCAATTCATTATACAAACTTTAATCAATTTAACTTGATAATAAAAGAACTCTTATCTGCAAATACATATAACATTTTACCATCCAAGCCTTACCAAATTCAATAGATCTCAAAGCCGAATACTCACATACCAGTTATCCATTTCAAACAAGCTCAAAGATTAATGAACACTTCTCATTTCTATAAATTCATAAAACAAGAGCAACTTACCTCATTAGTACTAGGTCACTAAGATATCATGCATCACTTATCCAAGTAACACTTCTCGGTTATCTCCATCCATTAGTTTATGTTCTTGAGAGATCTATAAATCCGCACACTTAGTGCAATTCATGTAACGTATCGCACACTTAGGGCCGTTACTTGAGAAAGAGCACACATAGTGCCATCTTCTAGTAATGTATCACACTCTTAGTGCCATTACTCATTTTCGCACATATAGTTCCATTCGACCGATTTCGCACACACAGTCCTCGATATTTTTACTCGCACACATAGTGCCCATTAACCCATTTTCTCCTCAATTCCAAATACACATATGATTTCATATCCATTCATATGTATACATATATTTAAAGGTTCACTAACATCTCATTTCTCTTATCTCATGTCATCACATTCGGCATCATCTAATATACATATACATACATATCCGCATATTCAATTACCAACACTACTTTCGTTCCATTTCCATATATATATATATATATATATATACCTTAATACAAGTACATATATTCGGCCAACCCAATTAATCAATGGTTATACATATATACATATATATACTAACCCACATTCGGCTAACACACATAATAATTCCCATGCCTCATTTGGCATTTTGAAATTAAATTTATTACTTCACTTGAGCAAATACATTTTTATATAGAAATAATTCAATTTAATCCGATTGCTTAAAAACTTACCTCGAAGTCGTCGAATTAGGATTTCCCGGCTATTCGTTCAACTTTGCCTTTCCCCAATCCAATCCCGACTCTTTTTGTACTTGATCTAATTAATTTCAATTTAAGCTCAATCAAAGATATTTTCATTCAATTTAATATAAAAACACATAAATGTGTAAATTACTATTTTACCCCTAATATTTCAACTTTTACAAATTAGTCCTATTTGTACAAAACACAAAATACACCAAATTTATCCACATAGATGCATAGCCGAATCTTCCTAGGGACTATATAAGTCCATAATTTTCATAAATTTCACAATTAAACCCTCCAAATTAATATTTTCTCTAATTAATCTAATTAGCTAAATTCATCAAAAATTCAAGAACAAAGTATGTTCATCTAGCTCAAATCTTTCATTTAACACCATAAATCATCACAAAGCTCAACATATCATCAATGGCATATCTCACAAACATCATCAATGTACAAAATTAAGACATGGGCTTAATAGTAGAGTAAGCAACAATCTCAAAAACATAAAAATCATCAAAATCTAAAGCCAAAACATACCTAAATTTTTGCTTGCAATAGGCCGAATATGTGAGAGCTCAAGCTTCTTTTTTTTTTTTCTTTAGTTTCGGCCAAAGATGAAAGATAATGGCTTTTTAGATGAAAGATAATGGCTTTTCTTTTCATGTTTTATTTTTATTATTAACTTATATTATAATATGTAAACTTTAATATATAAGTTATACATATAAAAACATACTAATATAAAATTAAAGCCAAGTTGCCGTCCACTATTATTCTAAATGGAAAATTTACAACATAAGGCCACATGCAAAAGAAGACAAATCAATTAAACCACTCAATTAAATAAAATGCCACTTTTACCACTTATGCGATTCAGTCTTTTTCTTAAATTAAACACACAGACGAACAAATTAATTCACGAAATTTTTTCACATGCTCAATCATAAATCATAGACACCAAATATAATATAAAAATATTTTATTGACTCGGATTTGTGGTCCCGAAACCACTGTTTTTGATTAGGGTCAAAATCAGGCTGTTACAACTCTCCCCCCTCAACGGATTTTCGTCCTCGAAAATCTTACCAATGAATAAATGTGGGTAGCGTTCTTTCATTGATTCCTCAAGTTCCCAGGTTGCTTCCTCAATCCCATGCTTATGCCACATTACTTTAACCAACGAGATTTTCTTATTTTGTAACTCTTTCACTTCACGAGCTAAAATACGAATCGATTCTTCCTCATAAGTCAAGTTGGGCTGAATCTCAATCTCTGATGGGCTAATCACATGAGAAGGATCGGATCTGTATCGTCGAAGCATCGATACATGAAAAACATTGTGAATCTTGTCTAGCTCAGACGGCAACATAAGTCTGTACGCAACCGGCCCGATACGCTCAACAACTTCGTACGGTTCAATAAATCTCAGACTCAATTTTCCTTTACGACCAAATCTAAGTATCTTCTTCCACAGTGAGACCTTCAAAAACACTCGGTCACCCACTTGAAACTCTATATCTTTACGTTTCAAGTCCGCATATGATTTCTGACGATCTGATGCAGCTTTCAAACTTTCTCGGATCACTTTTACTTTCTGCTCAGTCTCTTTAATTAAATCGACCCCGTGTATCTTGCTTTCACTTAATTTGGTCCAATATAGAAGTGTATGACATTTACGACCGTACAAAGCTTCATAAGGTGCCATTTTGATACTCGGTTGAAAGTTGTTATTGTACGCAAATTAAATCAAAGGCAAGTATCGTTCCCACATACCTTCAAACTCAAGAATGCAACATCTCAACATGTCCTCAAGTATTTGAATAACACATTCGGATTAACCATCCAAATGAGGGTGAAAACTGGTGCTGAAGTGCAATTTCGTACCTAGAGCATCTTGCAGTTTCTTTAAAAACTGTGATGTAAACCTTGGATCTCTATCTGAAACAATAGAAATAGGTACTCCGTGCAATCGTACGATCTAAGATATGTACAACTCAGCTAACTTATCAAGTGAGAAATTCGTACGTATCAAATAAAATGGGTCAATTTCGTCAATCTATCTACAATAACCTAGATTGAGTCTTTCTTGCTCGGTGTCAACGGCAACCTAGATACAAAATCCATCGTGATTCGATCCCATTTCCACTCAGGTATCATAATCAGTTGAAGTAGTCCCGATGGTACCTAATGCTCGAATTTCACTTGTTGACATATTAAACACTTCAACACATAGTCTGAAATATCTCGTTTCATACCATGCCACCAGTAATGCTGTCTTAGGTCATTATACATCTTCGTACTATCCGGATGAATCGACAATCTACTATTTTGAGCTTCATCACAGATCATTCGAACCATCCCAGGGTTCTTGGGCACATATATTCGATTTCTAAACCGTAAGCATCCTTCAGCATCTAACTGAAAATCTGAATCAGCAGTCGAGCCACAATGACTCCTTTTTGCTATTAAGTCTTTATCAACCTCTTGAGCTTCGTGAATCTGTTGTACAAACAGTGATCTCGCTTTCAATTCTGCAATAATCACGCCATCATCAGTCATAGCTATATCCGCATTCATTGCACGTAGAGCAAATAGTGGCTTTCGACTAAGTGCATCAGCCACCACATTAGCTTTCCCCGGGTGATAATCAATCACGAGCTCATAATCTTTTAATAGCTTTAACCATCGCCGTTGTCTCAAATTTAGATCCTTCTGAGTCATTAAATATTTTAGACTCTTGTGATCCGAATAGACATGACATTTTTCTCCGAATAGATAGTGACGCCATATTTTCAAAGCAAAAACTATAGCAACCAACTTGAGATCATGCGTCGGATAGTTCTTTTTGTGCAGCTTTAATTGTCTCGAGGTGTAAGCTATAACTTTACCCCCTTGTATCAAAACACAGCCCAAACCATTTAAGGATGCATCGCTGAAAACAACGAACTCCTTTCCCGACTCTGGCTGAACAAGCACTGGAGCTTCTGTTAGCAAGGTTTTTAGCTGATCAAAACTCTTCTGGCACTTTTCTGACCACTCGAATTTAACGTCTTTCTATAATAGCTTTGTCATCGGAGCTGCAATCATAGAAAACCCTTTCACAAAGCGTCTATAGTAACGGCAAGTCCCAAAAAACTCTAAACTTCAGAAACATTCCGCGGAGGTTTCCAATCAAGTATAGCCAAAACTTTATTCGGGTTAACTCGAATGCTCGATGCTGAAACAACATGCCCCAGGAAACTAACTTCATTCAACCAAAACTCACATTTCCTGAATTTTGCGTACAACTGCTTATCGCGCAAAATTTATAACACAAGTCTCAAATGCTCGGCATGCTCGATTTTGTCACGCGAATAGATCATAATGTCATCTATGAATACAACCACAAACTGATCTAGATACGGTCTGAATACCTGATTCATCAGATCCATGAAAATAGCAGGGGCATTAATGAGTCCGAATGGCATCACTAAAAACTCGTAATGGTTGTATCTCGTTCAAAAAGCAGTCTTTGGTACATCCGAGTCTCTAACTCGCAGCTGATAATAACCTGACTTCAGATCGATTTTCAAAATACCGAAGCTCCCTTAAGATGATCAAATAAATCATCGATACGTGGCAATGGATATTTATTCTTTACGATCACTTTATTGAGATGTCAATAATAATGCACATTCTCAAAGTTCCGTCCTTATGTTTCATAAATAGGACTTGCGCACCCAGGGAGAAAAACTCGGTCAAGCAAAACCTCTATCTGTCAATTCTTGCAACTGAGCTTTCAACTCTTTTAATTCGGTCGGTGCCATTCTATACGGAGCTATCAAAATTAGAGTTGTCCCTGGCATTAGCTCAATACCAAACTCTACCTCCCGAATAGGTGGCAATCCCGGCAATTCTTTCGGAATACATCCGGATACTCACAAACGACCGGTACAGATTCAATCTTCTTTTTGGTTACTTTGCTGTCAATCACATACGCAAAATAAGCTTCGCAACCCTTTCTCAGATACTGCCAGGGCAACATCGAGGATATCACTGTTGGTAACCCATTCAAATCCGCAGATTCAATTCGAATTATCTCGTTATTTTGACACCTCAAATTAATAGTCTTTCATCTGTAATTCACTACTACATCGTGCACGGTTAACCAATCCATACCGAGGATAATATCAAACTCGTCAAATGGTAGCAACATCAGATCAGCTGGGAAACATGAGTCTCGAATCATTAAAGGGCAATTCTTGCACACTCTATCAACTAGTACACACCGACCCAGGGGGTTCGAAACCTGAATCACAAACTCAGTAGACTCAACAGGTAGAGTTTTGCTGGATACTAATGTTTCACACACATAAGAATGAGTTGAACCAGGATCAATCAGAGCTACACTAGTATCAAAGAGAGTGAATATACCGGTGATGACATCTAGGGATGAAGCCTCCTCTCTGGCACCAATGGCATAAGCTCTAGCTGGCGCACAGGCCTCTAATCGAATAGCTGCATCTGAAGTCCCCTTCTAAGTGCCGCCCTTACCTCCCACATTACGAGATGGTGTACCTCTAGCTGCAGTACTGCTCGATCTTGTACTCTGAGTATTATCTTTTTTAACTGTCTTCGGGCAATCCCGAATAAAATGATCTTGCAAACCACACTTGTAGCAAGTGTGATTGTTAGATTTACCTCAACATTCACCAAAATGCCGTCTACCGCACTGTTGACACTCGGGCTTGTTCGGTCGGGTATTGCCAACACTAGCAATCGAGGTAGCCCGTGAACTCACGGGCGGTCGTTCTCGTATAGAGATCCCTGTGTTAGCTTTGGATCAACTATTATCATTCTTGAATTTCTTTGATGATGTTTGGGGATATTTACCCGTTGATCTCTTATGGAAGTCTCTAGCTTCAAACTCAGCTTTTCGTTTTTCTTTCCCTAGCTTTTCTACTTTACAAGCTCGCTCAACAAGCACTACAAACTCATTTATTTCAAGAATGCCAACTAGAAGTTTTATATCTTCGTTTAACCCTTCTTCGAATCTTTGGCACATAGTAGTCTCAAATGAAACACACTCACGGGCATAGCGACTAAGCCTCACAAACTTGCGCTCGTACTCAAATACGATCATACAACCCTGTTTAAGCTTTAGAAATTCCTTATGTTTGGAGTCTATAAATCGCTGGTTGATGTATTTCTTACAAAACTCCGTCTGAAAGAAGTCCCAGGTAACTCGTTCCTTTGGAACAACCGATACAAAAGTATTCCACCAATAGTAGGCAGAATTTCGTACTAAAAACATGGCGCACTTCAGGCACTCATCAGGTGTGCATGATAGCTCATCGAAGACACGAATGGTATTATCAAGCCAAAATTTAGCTCGCGCATCATCATCATCATCATCTTCGGCTCTAAACTATTGAGCCCTATGTTTTCTAATTCGGTCAATTGGAGGCTTGCTTGCTCTCTCAGGATTAACGATTGAGGGTATCACTGGTACTACAGGGGGAGTTTTTGGATTTAGGGTTGTTGAACAGTCGGATTGGTCCAATATATTGGTTGAACCAATCATTCATCATGCTATAGAAGGTTTGTTTAGCCCCCTCATCGGGATTACTCGCAGCTGGTCGAGATTCATCCGGCGCGGTCCCTTGCACTGGAGTAGGCGCCACGCTCTCGACATCATCAGCTATAGCCCGCTCGGGATCAGGATCCATGTACTATACGAAAGAAGGAAACACAATTTCACTGTCAGAAGTCATCACACTATCGTATTATAAAATATGGCATGTATAGCTAGACCCAACACGTGCAACGTTAGTCCGAGAACCAATTAAAACGTAGCTCTGATACCAATCAAATGTAACACCCTAACCCATATCCGTCGCCAGATTAGGGTTATGGGCATTACTTAACCAAACACAAGTCAATGCACTTTAAAAAAAAAATTTACTTTGATAAATGTGTACCAATTCATACTATCACGAATAAACATGTATATCCCATCTAATATCAAAACATTAACTAACATATCACAAATAATAACATTTACATCAACTAAAACTAATTACATTCAATTAGCAAATCACTATTCATTTCATCATTTTGCATCTTATGGTCAAATAAATATTTTAGCCTTATTCATCTTATATTAATCAAATAACTATACTAATACTAATTTAATTACATGCACACCATATCTAATTGTTCACAACAATACTTACCCATTTTAAACCTCATAACCGTATGCTTTAAACTTCCAATGAATAACATGAACTCCAAATCAAAATAATACTATGGTCAGATATTTGCTAATATACATACTTCAACTTATTCATTGATATAATACAACCATTAGTCACATACACAAAAATGACCTAATCCCTTCATGATATGTATTGTAAGTACATATAAATTTAAGTAAAAGTATATTCATTATCCAAAGGGTACTATACACCTTATTCAAACCAAGCTTATAATCTCAATTATCACATACATAACATAATTTGATATATCTTCCAAGTTAAGATTATAATGTAACCGAATATACCCAATAATAATCCAAAGTCAAGCATAACTAAGCCATATTCAATCAAAGAAATTATTATCAATTTGCATCTACTTTAATCATAGGACATTCATAAGAAATGTATAGATTAAATACCTTTTTTTTTAACTTCACGAAGCATACATACCAAAACATGCTTTTATAAAGATCGAAAATGCACAATCATATACATCACCACAAGCATAAACAAATCAACCCAAGCAGAGATGTGAAGCCATATTCGTATGGCATTTATATACATTATGTACAAAGTAGCTCTAAAGAGAAAGTAGCCTATACATGCCATAGTTTCCAAAAGTTCGATTTAACAAAAGGTACCAAAGATAGATGATAATGTGATTGACGTTGATGATGATCGCCAAGCTTGAGCTTAATCTTCAAAATCTATAAAATAGTCAAATAAACACATACGGTAAGCTACCCTAGCTTAGTAAGTTATAAGCAATGGTATCACATACAACAATTCATTATACAAACTTTAATCAATTTAACTTGATCATAAAAGAACTTTTATCCGCAAATACATATAACATTTTACCATGCAACCCTTACCAAATTCAATAGATCTCAAAGCCGAATACTCACATACCATTTATATATTTCGAACAAGCTCAAAGATTAATGAACACTTCTCATTTCTATAAATTCATAAAACAAGAGCAACTTACCTCATTAGTACTAGGTCACTAAGATATCATGCATCACTTATCTCAGTAACTCTTCTCGGTTATCTCCATCCATTAGTTTATGTTTTGAGAGATCTGTAAATTCACACACTTAGTGCAATTCATGTAACGTATCGCACACTTAGTGCCATTACTCATTTTCCGCACACATAATGCCATTCAACCGATTTCGCACACACAGTGCTCGGTATTTTTGCTCGCACACATAGTGCCCATTAACCCATTTTCTCCTCAATTCCAAATACACATATGATTTCATATCCATTCATATGAATACATATATTTAAAGGTTCACTAACATCTCATTTCTCTTATCTCATGTCATCACATTCGGCATCATCTAATATACATATACATACATATCCGCATATTCAATTACCAACACTACTTTTGTTCAACTTCCATATATATATATATATATATCCCTTAATACAAGTACATATATTCGGCCAACCCAATTAATCAATGGTTATACATATATACATATATTTACTAACCCACATTCGGCTAACACACATAATAATTCCCATGCCTCATTTGGCATTTTGAAATTAAATTTATTACTTCACTTGAGCATATACATTTTTATATAGAAATAATTCAATTTAATCCGATTGCTTAAAAACTTAACTCGGAAGTCGTCGGATTAGGATTTCCCGACTATTCGTTCAACTTTGCCTTTCCCCGATCCAATCCCGACTCTTTTTGTACTTGATCTAATTAATTTCAATTTAAGCTCAATCAAAGATATTTTCATTCAATTTAATATAAAAACATATAAATGTGTAAATTACTATTTTACCCTATATTTCACACCTTTACAACTTAGTCCTATTTGTACAAAACACAAAATACACCAAATTTATCCACATAGATGCATAGCCGAATCTTCCTAGGGACTATATAAGTCCATAATTTTCATAAATTTCACAATTAAACCCTCCAAAATAATATTTTCTCTAATTAATCTAATTAGCTAAATTCATCAAAAATTCAAGAACAAAGTATGTTCATCTAGCTCAAATCTTTCATTTAACACCATAAATCATCACAAAGCTCAACATATCATCAATGGCATATCTCACCAATGTACAAAATTAAGACATGAGCTTGATAATAGATTAAGCAACAATCTCAAAAACATAAAAATCATCAAAATCTAAAGCCAAAACATACCTAAATTTTTGCTTGCAATAGGCCGAATATGTGAGAGCTCAAGCTTCTTCTTTTTTTCTTTAGTTTCAGCCAAAGATGAAAGACAATGGGTTTTCTTTTCATGTTTTATTTTTATTATTAACTTATATTATAATATGTAAACTTTAATATATAATTTATACATATAAAAACATACTGATATAAAAGTAAAGCCAAGTTGTCGTCCACTATTATTCTAAATGGAAAATTTACAACATAAGGCCACATGCAAAAGAAGACAAATCAATTAAACCACTCAATTAAATAAAATGTCACTTTTACCACTTATGCGATTCAGTCCTTTTCTTAAATTAAACACACAAACGAACAAATTAATTCATGAAATTTTTGCACATACTCAGTCATAAATCATAGACACCAAATATAATATAAAAATATTTTATTGACTCGGATTTGTGGTCCCCGAAACCACTATTTCTGATTAGGGTCAAAATCGGGCTATTACAACTATTCTATACTACTATTTAATTAAATTAGAGCGTAAGAATTTATATTTGGTGGCTTTGACGCCACGTGATAATCCAAGAACTATGCCTGTTAAACTAAAATTTCAACATTAACAAGAAAATCTTGCTATAAAACATCACAAGAAGCTCATTTTATTTGATTAAATTTAAAAATTAAAAACTTTTTAAAATTAATGAAAATGACATGAAAGTACTCGAATACAAGCTCCATGAGTAGTGGAAAGAGCCTAATTTTTCATAATCAATTATGGTAGATCAAATCAAGAAACTTAGAGCAAGTGTTATTGATGCTAGTGGTTATAGGTAAATACAATGACCCATACTCGACAAATTTAATTACAATTGAAGAACAAGTCTGGGTAAATTACCAAAAAATACCTTTTTTTTCAAAAATTACCGAAAAGGACCTATTTTCGAATTATTTACCGGAATGGGTCATTTTCCCTGAAAATGCGTCCATGTCAATGCGAAGTTAGGGGATGCAGCAGGAAAAGCGTCCCTGAGGGAGCGTTTTCTGCCACATCAGCACAAATCGCGTCCTTGAGGGCGCGCTTTGCTAATGTGGCAAAAAGGTTCCCTCAGGGACGCATTTTTGCCCGTTATTTTTGTTAGGGTTTTCAGCTATTTTTAGGGTTAGTGTTAAGGTTTTAGGGGTTTTAGGGCTAGGGTTTTATGTTTTTAATGGTTTTTAGGGTTTATGATTTTAGGGGAAAGTTAATGAATTAGAGTTTAGGGTTAGTTAATTAAAATAATTTTAAATTTAGGGTTTTAGAAAAAAATTAGCAATATAAAAATTATTTTTTTACAGTAGTATCTGGTAAAATAATTTAGAGAAGATGTTTCTGAACAAATAGTGACCAAAACGCTTCAAGCAGGATGCACTTCAGCAAGAGTACTGAAAAAAGCTCCCACGTGGACGTTCGTTTGCTACAGTAGTCTTTGGTAAAATAATTTTGTTAAGATGTTTCTGAACAAATAGTGACCAAAAAGCTTCAAGAAGGATGCACTGTCAGCAAGAGTACTGAAAAAATCTCCTACGTGGATGCTCTGTTGCTACAGTAGTCTTTGGTAAAATAATTTTGAGAAGACGTTTCTGAACAAATAGTGACCAAAATGCTTCAAGTAGGATGCATCGTCAAGAAGAGTATCAAAAAGCTCCCACGTGGACGCTCTTTTGCTCTGATAGTCTCGGTAAAATAATTTTGAGAAGACGTTTCAACAAATAGTGACCAAAAGCTTCAAACAGATGCATTGTCGGCAAAGTAATGAAAAAACTCCCACATGGACGCTTTTTGCTACAGTAGTCTTTGGTAAAATAATTTTGAGAAGACGTTTCTGAACAAATAGTGACCAAAACGCTTCAAGCAGGATGCACTGTCAGCAAGAGTACTAAAAAAAGCTCTCACGTGGACGCTCTTTTGCTACAATAGTTCCTATTTGTCCTTAGACTATAAATGAGCCAAATTTCATTCTCAGGTTACATAATAGAAATTGAGGCAAAAGTAAAATAGAAACTGAAGATGTGTGAACATATTAGTGCTGTTATTTACTATGATGGTGAGGTTTATGACACCAAAAACGATGTTGTTTTTTATCGAAGAACACAACTCGACTGGTTTTTAACCAGAACATAGATTTGACAGAACTTTGCAAAAGAATTAGGCGTAAAATCTTCGGAACAACACCAATGAAAGTTCAATCTATTAAGTATAGATTTTATGCTTCGGTTGATCCCGTGAGATATGACTAATTCGACATCAGAGGTCCTCGGGGTTTGGAGGCAATGGTGGAGACTCATCTTGCCAGTGGATCTCCCTATCTAGAAGTATATGTACAATTTTCATCGCCAAGTGATCTTCCTTCGACTTCAACATCTACTGCTGTTCGAGGGGAATACACAACCCCAAGCTGACACTCTGTTAGTGGGAGGTAAAATACGAAAGCCCCGTGTTTAGTGGTAGTATGGAAAACATAACCCCTACACGACACTCGGTTGGTGGATGGGACATGCATATCCTTCCTTCAATGTTCGATGCTAGAAATACGTATTGGGGAACGTCATCAACTTCTAGTGGTTGGCAATCCTCATATGATTGGGGACGTTACGAAAGTTATTTAAGAAGGGATAATGTACTCCCCACGACATCCACCGACTAGGGGACCTCATTCATTACAGATGATGGTGGGTCAGATGATGAGTTTGATGTGGATCCACCTCGAGAGCCCGGCCCCGATGGTGTAGAAGTTGCATTATTTTTTGAACCGGAGCCTGTTCCAACCATACTTGAAGATGTTGAAGGGGGTTCAGATGAAGAAAAAGAAGATTCGCGATTCAGGGCGTACTTGTCTCTAGCCCACATGCATAATGTCGATCTATCTCAAGACGATGCGTTGAGTTTCCTGAACTACCACACAGAAGGCGTGACCGTACAAGTTCATCATTGGATTCGAGTGAATTAGAAGTTGGTAAAGAGTTTTCCAATAAGGATAGTTTTCTTGGTGCATTGAAACAATATAGCATCGAGAACGTGGTTAAATCCAAACTTGATAAGTACGAGGCCAAGTGTGCAGTGCAAGACGGCACATGTTCATGGAAAATCATGGCCTCGTTGAGGAAAAAGACAGGGTTGTGAGAGATTAAAAAGTACAAAGGTCCACATACATGTCTTGCCGATACAGTATCACTAGGCGTTTAGGGTTTTTGGATAATTTTGATATAACGTAATGTTGCATTATTTAACGTACTTTGTTGACAGGTGTTTAACAAGATCATCCCAATATGGATTCAAATATGTTGGCTAACTTAATAATACCAACGATGAAGGTGGATCCCAAGACTTCAGTGCCAGTATTAATTGCCAATATTTGTAGCCAATTGGGGTATACGCCCTCTTAATGCAAGACTTGGATAGCTAAGCAGAAGGTGTTGGAAAAGTTGCATGGTCGGTGGGACACTTCATATAATGAAGTGTGGCAGTGGTGTCAAGTGCTGGATAGATATGTCTTAAGCAGCATAACAGACCTTGAAACGGTACCTGCGTACTACAATGATAGATTGCTCCGTGGATGCCAAGTGTTCAAGCGTCTGTTCTGGACATTTAAGCAATACCGAGATACATTTCTATATTGCAAGCCATTAGTACAGATTGACGGTACCTTTATGTATGGTAGATATACGCATCGGCTATTGCTAGCTGTGGCACAGGATGGTAGTGGGAGAATCCTTCCAATTGCATTTGCAATAACACCGGGGGAGTCAGCTGATGACTGGGATTTCTTTCTATCTAGGTTAAGGAGGCATGTCTGCCCCCACTTGATATATGCGTTATATAGGATCAGGGCCCTAGAATACTAGCCGCAATAGAGCGACAGGGAAGCCTATGGCATCGCACACACCATCGATATTGCCTAAGGCATGTTGCGTCCAACTATCATGGGCAACATCAATCTACAAGTGAACGACGACAAGTGACCAACATGGGTATGTAGTATCTATTAATATAATTTCGTTTGTAATATTCAATTTATTCTTAATTGAAGAGTGGTATGTAATATTTGCTATCAACTTATATTGGCAGGGTATGAGATCAATAAAGACCGTTTTCACGAGATGTTGGCGATTTTGCGCTCAGTTAACGAAAAAGGCGCAAACTACCTATGCAACATACCTTTCGAATAGTGGACACAAGCATACAACGGTGGCCTACGATATGGTCATATGACCTCAAACCTGGCTGAATGCATAAATTCTGTTCTAAAAAGAACGCATCATTTGCCGATAACATCAGTTGTGCGAGAGACATATTTTTGCTTAGCGACATTATTTTCGAAGCGAGCAGTGAGTTATAAATGCCAAATGTAGGGAGGCCATGTATAGTGCGCGAAAGTATTGCAAGAAATCAACAAGGCCAAGACACGAGCCAACACCATGCACACAGTGTGTCACGTTTGCGACAACCTATGGTTTTGTGTGACGGAGTTTGACAGACCGAACCAGGGTATTGTTAGCGGGCAATACCGTGTACACTTGAGAAATAGGACCTGCGACTGTGGGATATTTGACGCACTTTGTTATCCATGCACTTATGTAATTGTAGCTTGTCAGAATCTCCTTTTGATCCCATGAGCTATGTCGACGAAGTGTACAAAATAGAATACATGTACAACGTGTGGAGACACGTATTCCCACCAGTACCAGATGAACGTAGGTGATCGCCTGTATCGCTTGCTCCGTTTAAGCTGTTACCGAATAGAGAATTGCGTCGCAAATCAAAGGGTCGACCTTGCTCGACTAGAATACGCAACAATATGGATATCCGAGAAACAGCCAACCAACGGAAGTTTGCGGATCGTAGGAACCCAAGCCATACATCTCGCTCATGTCCAAATCGGAATAGTTGATAGTCTCCTTATCATTTTTGTCTCTTAATGGCTATGAAAATTGTTTTAATTTCTTGATGAAAATGGTGAACTTTTGTAGAAGGACTAAGTTGCAAAAAAAAAAAAAATTATTCAATTAATCTAAAATATCACCATCACCAGTATTCTTCAAAATTATCTTTCTTGCTAAATGATTATTTTGCCCCTTATGATCCTTCAAAATTCCTACATTGAATCAACACATATCTTGATAAAATTACAAATTAACCCTCATACTTTTTCACTTATTCAATTTAGTCCTAATTCATCCATTTCTTCTTAGTTTCTAGATCCTTCCACCCTTAAAAACAACTTTTATTTTATTAAAATATTAAAATAAATTACAATAAAAATAAAAACAACTTTTATTTTATTAAAGATATAAAAATAAATTAAATTACAATAAAAAATAAAAAACAACTTTTATTTTATTAAAGATATAAAAATAAATTAAATTACAATAAAAATAAAAAAATTTTATTTTATTAAAGATATAAAAATAAATTACAATAAAAAATAAAAATAAATTTTATTTTATTAAAGATATAAAAATAAATTAAAATAAAAAAATAAAAAAACAACTTTTATTTTATTACGATATAAAAATAAATTACAATAAAAAATAAAAAACAACTTTATTTTATTAAAGATATAAAATAAATTAAAATTGCCAATAAAAACAACTTTTATTTTATTAAAGATATAAAAATAAAATAAAATAAAATAAAAATAAAAACAAATTTTAATTTATTAAGGATATAAAAATAAATTAAATTACAATAAAAATAAAAACAACTTTTATTTTATTAAAGATATAAAAATAAATTACAATAAAAATAAAAATAACTTTTATTTTATTAAAGATATAAAAAATAAATTGAAATTGCCAATATAAAAATAACTTTTATTTTATTAAAGATATAAAAATAAATTAAAATTGCCAATAAAAAATAAAAAACAACTTTTATTTTATTAAATGAAACAATATAAAAAAGTTTATACAAATATATTAAAAAAATTAATGTTGGTGCCGGCCGAAATCAGTGCCACATGGGGTTGTCGATGGTTACGCGTTGGATTCCTCCTTCTTCTAGCTTCCGGTGGGGGTTGTGGAAGCTCAGGCGGGGATTCTGGTTCCTCCGGCAGGGGGTCTGGTTGTGGGTGTTGGGAGGATGACCCACCTTGATAAAATAATAACTGCGGAGGTGTTTGCATCACCCATTCGGAGGTGTTTGAATCCCATAAGGCGAAGGAGATTGGTAAAAAGAATAGCTCCCCGACGGTGCCTCGTGCGATCCCTCGTGCGACGGAACGCACTCAAATCGGGCCATGCATTCCAACCTGCCATGAGGCTGTGAAAAAGAAACATATAAGGGTTAGGATACATATAAGGGCTAGGATACGCACTTGGCAAAATCTGAAAAGGCTGTGATGTGGGTGTCGTCGACTGAAGTGTTGGGCCCGGTGACTGTGTGGCCGCTGTTGATGGGCCCGGTGGTTGTGTCGGGGCTGTTGATAGTCCCGTCTCATCATCCCTTCTCCTTGGATTTAAAGGGCCCCATCGTTCTCTTTGTACATGAAGTTGCCGTTGTCTCTCCTATTCTAACAATAAATACGGCTTGCCATGTATCCTAAACCATGGCATGTATTTCGACACGCACGCTAACTCAAGAACGATGTTCGGTTCCCGAGTAGGTATACAATTATACCGGTTTTCCCACAATTCGATATATGCTGACCAAAATATTGGCCAATCAGTATGCAACTGCCGTAAGTCAACTTTGTGTTCATCATCGAGCACCTCAGGTCTACGGGAATCGGTTGTCGGAGTCCAAATAGACGTAGAACCTAATCTGACTGGTGCATCTCCGCAGTGGCATAGTTGACCAATGGGACCTTCACATTCCAAATGTTTGGATTTTGAAAGAACTCATCCGAAATTACTGCCCGAATTGACGGATCCTTGTATGGTGTCCATTCAAACTATATTAACATGACAAAAATATTAGTTATATACTAAATACTAAATACGAAATACGAAATGACTATTTTATTACAAAAATATATTTGATTTAATACTTACTTGTGCTTTCGACCATTGGTCTAATAGAAGCCGTATATCTTCAAGTGAGGTAGGCATTCCAACATAAATCGCTGAATGGTTCCACCTAATTAAATAAAATTTTAGCATACAATTATATTTTAAATCTACGTAATAATTGTAAAATCTAATATTAAATTTACCGCGTTATAAGTGAGAATGTATATGGGTGGTCCACTCGAGGACATAAAAATGGAAAGCAAAACCGTGCCCATGATTGCAGTAGTGATAGGCAACCTCCGATTTTCGCTTTATTCGGTTGCGTCGCTCTGCATATCTCCCGATACAATTTTGCTAGCACGGCAGACCCCTAACTCAATTCACCGGCTACTCTAAAATCAACGAGTTTCAGCAGCCATCTCAAATGTACGAGGTTTCATGGCAAGTCCGGCATCAGATAGCCTCCAATCATCTCAAGAACGTATGCCCGAGCACACTGTATTCTTTCTATTTCGGTTGAATCATTATCCGGCTCCGGGAATGTGTCTCATAACTAGCCCATCTTGATCCGACCTCCGTTAATGTTATCCGAAATAGCACCCAAAAGCTCGTAGCATACGGCTCCCCAATCACCAGAAGTTGCTGACCCTGTGGCTACATACCCATCCACCGGCAATCCTAATTGCAAATGCACGTCTTCTAGAGTGATAGTACACTCTCCGCATGGAAGATGGAAAGTGTGCGTCTCACGTCTCCACCTCTCTTCACTGATTAGCTTCGGGTTCAACTTGCACCCCCGGCCTATCGTGGCTACGTGCTAAAAACCCGCTTCTTGCAGGTAATTCTCGATCAACGGCGATGGCGGACCAGGCTTATTGCAAATATAGCATTGCAACACCCGATCTACAGATTGTTTAAAAAATTATAAAATAAAAATTAATTAAAATTGCATAAACCTAAAAAATATTAAATAGTATTGAAAAATTAAAATAACTTACCATTGTCATTTGATCGACAGAGATGTGTTTATTGTCGAGATGAATTAATTCTCAGGCCATTGCTAATACGATCGAATATTTTTAAATTTAACAAAAAAATTATTTCAAAAAACTTTTAAATAGGGCTTTTTTGTAAAAAGTAAAGGACTTTTGTGAAATTTGAGAGGAACTTTAAAGGAATTTGAGAGAAATTTGAGAAAATTTGAGAGAAAGTTGAGAGAAATTTGAGAGAAAATTGAGTAAGGACCTTTGTGTGAAAAAAATGAAGGGGGGATCTTATAGTTTTTTTTTTTGACCGTTAGAGGTCCAACAGTAAAAAAAACATGACTGTTGGAAGCAGGCAAAACGCGTTCCTGAGGGAGTGTTTTTGCCACATCAGCAAAGCGTGCCCTCAAGGATGCGATTTCTACTGATGTGGTAGAAAATGCTACCTCAGGGATGCGTTTTTCTGCTGCATCCCCTGAAATCGCGCTGACATGGACGCGCTTTCGGGAAAAATGGCCCATTCCTGTAAATAATTAAATAATAGGTCCATTTCAATAATTTTTAAAAATGGGTATTTTCTGGTAATTTACCCAATAAGTCTAGATGTATAATAAAATTTGTTATTTATTAAATAAATTAAAGAAGGAAAATTTTAAATTTGGTTTAAGAATTGTTTGTTGGTTTTAAAAATATATTTATAAAATATTATTTTAATAAATATATTTACAAAAAATTTATTTATTAAACAAACGAGTATTCATTTATTGATAATTTTGTATGTATTTTTAAAAAAATAAAAATTTTAAATATGCTTTAAATTTTCTTTATGAATTTTAAGAAGTAAAACTAAATTGATAGAATGTGTAAAGTTAAGTGTTAAATTTATTAAATTTTTAGAATTATGACTAAAATGATAGTATCTGTAAAAATTGAATGAATAAATTTGTTATATGTCAATAAAAATGTCGTTGATAGTGATTTAATAGAGGAGAGACTAAAATATTAAATTTCAATAACATTATTAATTAAAATAAAAATTAAACTTGTATAACCAAAATAAAAATAAAAATAAGCGGGAAAAGAATAGAAAAATGTGTTTGATAAGGTAAAAAAGAAAAGAACAAGCTATGCAGGGACGAAACCAGGACAACTTTTTAGGGGCAGATGAAATTTTAATTTTTTATAATTTATACATTTCTAATTTGTAAAGGATTAAATTAAATTTTTATAATTTTAGGGGGATTAAAGTGTAATTTTATCTTTATTAATTTAAAATTTTTAAAAAATTTTAAGAGGCTAAATAAAAATTTTACCTTTCAAGAGGGCCGAGACACCCTGGCTTCACCACTGAAGCTATGCAAGAAGCAACTTCAAAGGAATAATTTTTTTTTTTTTTTTTTGTTTAATATTTGTCTATGACTCCCTCAATGTTTGACTGTCAGTCAACTAAGCAAGTTCCCACAAAATAAGGCTACTCGGTGCTAGAGAAATATAATTTATTGTTAAATTAAGGAGAGATGATAAATTAAAGCTCCCTAATATAAATATTGTTACTACCCATTTATTGGATTCAATTAAACCCTAACGTGATTATTCACAGCCAAGGGTTATACTAATAGTATTACACGGGATAATTGTATTTAATGATTAAAATATAATAATTAATATATATATTAGCCACATGAGAATCCAAGATCTATATCGGCTAAATTAAAATTTCCATATTAACAAGAAAATCTTCTTATAAAATAAATTTTAATAATAAATTTTAAAATTAATATTTTTCATATTTTATTAAAATATTTCATATTAATATTTTAGTAATAAATATTTATTACAATTATAAATATATTAATAGTAAATATTTTGTAGTATAAATGTTAAAATATGTCATAAGTATATGTACTCTTCACAATTTAGAATTTAATCCCTATACTTTTATTTTTAAGAATTTAATTTCTTTACTTTTCAGATCTAAAAATCAAGTCTAATTGTTAACATTGTTAATTTTTGTCAATTTTGTTGATGTCACAGCTTTAAATAAAAATATTCGTATTCATGTAACTAAAAATGACATTATAATTAACATGAACTTAACAAAATATTTTTAATAATACTAACAACTGAACCTGAATGCTAATATTTAAAAGTAAGACTAACCTAAAAATAAAAGTACATGGACTAAATTGCAAATTTACTAAGAGTACAAGGACTTATGACATATTTTAATATAGTATAAAAATATGAATATTTTAATTATATGAATATGCATATTTGTTTAAATAATACTTAGCTTTATTTATCCCTTACAACTCTAATGTGTCAATATGAACTATCATATATGTAATATATGTAATTTAAATTAAATTTTAATTAAACATTATTTATTATTAAGTTTATATATGACATTGATTATTACAAAATAGTTTCTCATTATAAAATAAGTTTCAATTGTTAAAAGAAAATCGCACTATAATATTTTATAAAAATATATTTATGTTGTGTTTATTTTACAAAGAACAATGTATAATATAAATTTATATATATATATATATATATATATATATATATGTGTGTGTGTGTGTGTGTAAGCATGCGTGCGTGTATAATAAACTCAATTAAACAATGACAATATAAGAAAATATCAAATGTATATTTTCATTAAAAAAACTTTTATGAAATATTTTCAAGAAATCTGTCAAACAACAGTAAATATTTTATAGATTCATCCAAACACTAGGAAATATTTGTTTTTCCAAAAAAGTATGTCATTTTCCTAAAATCATTTTCCGGGAGTCATTTTCAGTGAAACAAACGGACTTAGTTTCGTTTGTTTACAGGTAAAAGGTTTTACAGAAAATGTTTTTTGCATTTTCTTGTGTTTGTTTCACAGAAAATAGTTTGGTCAACAGAAAATAACTTACAGGTTAAGCCTTTTTTCCTATAAAATGGCTTACCATTTTGAAAAGTTAAGTCATTTTCTAAAAAAAAGTTCATCTATAGATAATTTTATTTTTATATAAAAATTTATTTAAATCAAGCTTAATATTATTATATTGATAATAAATTTTATTTTATTTTAAAATATTTAAAATATTATATTTTTCAATATTATTAAACATACATATTTAATTATTTATATTTAGTCATTTAATAAATTATTAATATAATAAATATTTTATTATTTTAATAAATTATTTAACATTTTAATTTTATTTTAATAGTAAATTTTAAAAATAATAATTTTAAATAATATTTTTCACATATTATTTAAAATATTCAATATTAATATTTTAAAATAAATATTTATTACAATTATAAATATATTAATAATAAATGTTTTGTAGTATAAAGGTTAAAATATATCATAAGTCTATGTATACTTCATGATTTGTAATTTAGTCTTTGTATTATTATTTTCAAGAATTTAGTCCCTTTACTTTTCAAATTTGAAAATCAAGTCCAATTGTTGGCATCGTTAATTTTTTGTCAATTTTGTTGATGTCACATAAAAATACTCACTTAGTAGTCATGTAATTAAAAAATGACATTGTAATGAATCAATTTAACATAATATTTTTAATATATGCAAAAACAATGTAAAATATAAAATTATAGATAAAAATAAATTAAATTAAACAATGAAAAAAATAAGAAAATCTCAAATGTATGTTTGTTTAATTGAAAACAACTTTTATGAAATATTTTTAAGAAATCTATCAAACAACAGAAAATATTTTACACAGATTCTTCCATCACCAGAAAATATTAGCTTTTCCAGAAAAGTAAATCATTTTCCAGAAATCATTTTTGTAACACCCCAAACCCGGCCTAGAAGTTTAGACCGAATTCCATATGCTACATTGATCACCGAAGTGACCGTAGGTGAATTTTTATAAAACAAGTTAACATGTTGAGTCGTACTATCTAATCGTTTAAAATCTGGTCAGAAAAATTTTAGTTAAAGTATATGTTTATATAAACAGAATAAAAATGTATAAAACTTAAAACAGAATTTGTACCACAGCTTTATAAAATGTTACATTCCAAAAATAGTTTAACCATATACAATTGGTAATATAAACCGATACTCCTTTATTTTCCACTGAGACTGTCAAAGACCTCCGCATACTGAGTCCAGCGTCAGAATTCAAAAAGGGTACTTGAAAAGAAACGCTAAGAGGGGGTGAGCTACTCGAGCTCAGTGTGAGTCTAAAACCAACTACTACAGAATCAGAAACAGAAAACCCGTAACAGTTCAGAAGCGAAACATACTTACAGAATCAGATGGTAACTTCGAGACAGAAGTCTCAATCAGATAATCACAGTTCAATTCAGCCAGTCAGATACATCGGAGTTACAATGTACATAGAACCACAAGAATTCTTTTCAGTCAAATAGAACAATCAGATATTCTAGCACATAGAACAGTCACACAGATACATATGAATGCAACTGAGTTATAAAACCCAACAAACCAACCAACACACCACTCCTTCCCCCATCACTCCACATGAGAGCTGTTTGAGCTCATCCAACCAATCATACTACGTAGGACATCGTAAGCCCCATCCATCCCTGCACTCCAATAATGTCCACGACTCTCAGGGTATTGGGACTGCCCACGACCCTCTGGGTATTAGGGGCTATCAGTAAGCTGTGCAGTGCCATGTGATAAACCATAGTACAGACATGCAGTATGAACTTTAAGATCAGATAGTGATGATAAGCGGTACAGTGTAATGCTGTAAATCGCTATACCGGTAAAGTGCAGTTAAACTGCCAGATCAAATAAATACACACAGCAAGGCTGACATATGCGTTGTACGGTGCAATATTGTAAATCATTAATAGCATAGTCCACGACCCTCAGGGTATTGGGACTGCCCACGACCATCTGGGTATTAGGGGCTAACAACCAGCAGGTCAACTACCAGTTCAATTCAGTTTCAGTCTTCTTTCTCTTCACAATCCCACCCAAAAACATTATATGCATATGTATGAGTGTAAATAGATGAACAAAATCATAGTACAAGATTATAGATAGTCATTGACATCCAGTCAGTCAAATTTAGATAGGACTATACTCAACTACCCAGATTCAGATTCAATGGCTATGCAACCTCACAGAGCAATGACAACTAGTCAAACAATAGAACAGAAGCATATTACACACACACACATCCCGTCAACCGGGTCTAGAAATAAACATGTCATGCAACCGATCATGAATCTTACCTAAATCAAAGTTGGAATAGAGTCATAAGTACACTTAAGTTGACCTAGAACCAAAATCTGGCGAGATAGGGTCACACGCCCATGTGTTCCGACCGTGTGGAGCAGTCCAGGCCTTGTGGGGGTCCAAACGCCCGTGTGAAGGGTAGCACATGGCCATGTGACAAAGGCACACGCCCGTGTGGTGCAGGGACACGGCCTTGTGAATAGGCCGTGTAACTCTCTGCCCAATTTTGCTAAAGTCAAGTGTAGAGCGGACACGGCCGTGTGAGGGTGTCACACGCCCGTGAGCCACCAAAAACGATCGTGTGTTCCGAAATACACGCTCGTGTGGGATCCCTAAATCCCCAAATTAGTCACACGGCCGTGTGGTCAAGCCTTGTGACCAGAGGACACGGCCATGTGAATATCGAAAAAAATCCTCAAGTCAGCCACACGGCCGTGTGGCACCAAAATTGGCTCGAAAACCCTAATTTCCAAAATAAAACAGTCGTGTGGATCGACATACTCCCGTATGGCAGCTAGAATGGTCACGAGATCACCCTTAAACAGCCCTGAAAACATCGCTTTAGCCACCAAAATCGTCCCCAACTTTAGTAATGTCGAAGGTACATCAGAAATTGGAGTATTTCACTCCGTTTCAGCATTCAAAAAATCCAAAACCAATGGGTTAGAACACATATACAAAATAGGTCAAATAGAGCATTTGGGAAAACTAAAATAGTGTAGAGAAGGTTCGAATCCCACATCTATTTTGTAATCGGAGAGGATGACTAAGGAGCGAGATTCTCGAGATTAGCCAGCGAAACACATATTCAAGAGAAAAAGACAGGAAATAAGGAAGAAAAGAAAAAGAACCAAAAACGTTCCAGAAAAACAAAAGAAATAATATTGGAAATAGAAAATACCAAATAATAAATAAAAATAAAGAAAAATAGATAATTTAACTTTAAAAAATTACTATTTTATAAACAAAACAAATTAATAACACTTCTCCAAAAACACTCTCATAGGGGCTCAAACCCGGAACCTAGAGGTTCCCTAAGACTCACTCAACCACCAAACCAGCAGGCCCATTCTGCCACTTAAATGTACCACTAAGCAAAAAAGCGCAACCTCTTCTCTATCCCTATGCTCCAATCCCAAAACTTTTAGGCCCCAAAATTGTGGTGTTACAACTCACCTCTCCTTAAAGAGATTTCTTCCTCGAAATTTCCAACTATCAGAACAGTTATAAATCACAGCTACACCACTACGATCCCGCTGTGCACTCTAATCCCCAAAACACTATCACACTTTACCTCATTCTCAAGACCTCACACACACACCCAGAACACTTAATCACTAAAGTAGACAAAAAATTGTTACACACACTTGCTACACTTCAATCAACACATCGCAACATTTACCAGCATACCTGACTAAAAAATGCCGAGAGCAATCTCGTATCCGATGCTTTTTAGACCCACATATAAGACACACTCTCAGCTTTCTCCAACAGTCACCCTGATGTCGCTTCTTACAGTTCTCACAAGACGGTACGCTCGTACCACTACTAGCACCACCTTTGCTATCACACGATTACTTCCTAACACACTTCGCAGAACGAGGCTCTAACCTCGGAGGACTATGATCTCTTTTCTTCCCACACTCCACACACCTAGATTGAAGGGTTTCTCTAGTCTTCCTGATCCTAGCCTCGAACACCTTCTCTAATGCCTCCATCACTACCCGAGGCAATGTCTCAGTACTAAGCTTCGGATTATCTTCACCCGAAGTTGGCAGACTCACATTAACTTCCAACTCTTGATCAATCACACGTTCTGGAGGAGTATTCTGGAGGAGTATACGACTCGTGATCACGCTCACCTTCGAAGTCATATCTGGCGTATGGCTAACTTAGAAGGCCAACATTATCAGAACACAAAAATAGTTGTAATAACAGAGTCTACATTTCTAATTTTACAGTTCCAAATTTTACTTGGACTAGCATTGGAGTCTCAGACATTTCATTTGCAAAAACCATTTCTAGAACACAAATCATTTCAACATTCTGTGGTACAGTTTTCCAAATATTTTTTGAGAATAATTACTTGTGCACACGTTCACGTAGAAACATAGGCCAATTTTTTGCAAACCTGGCTCTAATACCACTAAATGTAACACCCTAAACCCAGCCTAGAAGTTTAGACTAAATTTCGGATGCTACATTGATCACCGAAGTGATCGTAGGTGAATTTTTACAAAACAAGTTAACATGTTGAGTCGTACCATTTAATTGTTTAAAATCCAGTCAGAAAAATTTTTGTTAAAGTATATGTTTATATAAATGGAATGAAAATGTATAAAACTTAAAACAGAATTTGTACCACAGCTTTATAAAATCTTACATTCCAAAAAAGGTTTAACCACATACAATTGGTAATATAAACCGATACTCTTTTATTTTCCACCGAGAATGTCCGAGACCTCCGCATACTGAGTCTAGCGCCAAAATTCAGAAAGGGTACCTGAAAAGAAAAGCTTAGAGGGGGTGAGCTACTCGAGCTCAATGTGAGTCCAAAACCAACTACTACAGAATTAGAAATAGAAAACCCGTTGCAGTTCAGAAGCGGAACATACTTAATCAGACGGTAACTTCGAAACAGAAGTCTCAATCAGATAATCGCAGTTCAATTCAGCCAGTCAGATACAATCGGAGTTACAATATACGTAGAACCACAAGACTTCTTTTCAGTCAAACAAAACAATCAGATATTCTAGCACATAGAACAGTCACACAAATACTTATGAATGCAACTGAGTTATAAAACCCACCCAACCAGCCAACACACCACTCCGTCCCCATCACTCTACATGAGAGCTGTTTGAGCTTATCTAACCAATCACACCACATAAGACCTCGTAAGGCTTATCCATCCCTACACTCTAATAATGTTCACGACCCTTAGGGTATTGGGACTGGCCACGACCCTCTGGGTATTAGGGGCTATCAGTAAGCTGTACAGAGCCATGCAGTAAACCGCGGTATAGACATGCAGTATGAACTACCAGATCATATAGTGATGATATATAGTAAAGCTAACGTATAAGCGGTACAATGCAATACTGTAAACCGTTATATCAGTAAAGTGCAGTTAAACTGCTAGATTAGATAAATACACGCAGCAAGGCTGACGTATGCGCTGTACAGTGTAATACGGTAACCCGCTAATAGCATAGTCCAAGACCCTCAAGGTATTGGGACTGCCCACGACCCTCTTTGTATTAGGGGCTAACAGACAACAGATCAACTGCTAGTTCAGTTCAGTTTCAGTCTTCCTTCTCTTCATAATCCCACCCAAAAACATTATATGCATATGTATGAGTGAAAACAGATAGACAGAATCAGAGTACAAGATTACAGATAGTTATTCACATCTAGTCAGTCAAATTCAGATAGCAGTATACTCAACTACCCAGATTCAGATTCAATGGTTATACAACCTCACAGAACAGTGACAACTAGTCAAACAATCGAACAGAAGAATATTACATACACACACACCCCGTCAACCGGGTTCAAAAATAAACATGCCACGTAACCAGTCATGAATCTCACCTAAATCGAAGTCTGAACAGAGTCATAAGTACACTTAAGTTGACCTAGAACCAAAATCTGGCGAGATAGGGCCACACGCCCATGTGCTCCAGCCGTGTAGAGTAGTCTAGCCCGTATGGAGGTCCAAACGCCCGTGTGAAGGGTAGCACAGGGTCGTGTAATAGAGGCACACGCTCGTGTGGTGTAGGGACACAACCGTGTAATTCTCTGCCCAATCTCGCTAAAGTTAAGTGTAGAGCAGACACGACCGTGTGAGGGTCTCACATGCCCGTGTGGGACCCTAAATCCCTAAATCAGTGACACGACCGTGTGACACCAAATCCCTGAATCCCTAATTCCTAAATGCATACGCTCGTGTGACCAGAAGACACGCCCATGTAAATATCAAAAAAAATCCCCAAGTCAGCCACACAGCCGTGTAGACAAGCCGTGTGGCACCAAAATTGGCCCGAAACCCTAATTCCCAAACTGACACAGTCGTGTGGTTTGACACACTCCCGTGTGGCTGCCGGAATGGTCACGAGACCACCTTTAAATAGCCCAAAAAACATCGCTTTAGCCACCAAAACCCTCCAAACTTTAGTAATATCGAAGACACATTAGAAATTGGAGTATTTCACTCCCTTTCAGCATTCATAAAATCCAAAACTAAAGGGTTAGAACACACACAAAAAATAGGTCAAATCGAACATTTGGGAAAACTAAAATAGTGTAGAGAAGGTTCGAATCCCACACCCAGAGATGACGACGGAGGAGCAAGATTTCCGAGATCAGCCAGCAAAACTCGTATTCAAGAGAAAAAATAAGAAATAGGGAAGAAGAGAAGAAGGAACCAAAAAGTTCTAAAAAATAAAAGAAATAACACCCAAAATAGAAAATACCAAATAATAAAGAAAAAAAAAGAAAAATAGATAATTTAACTTAAAACAAAATTACTATTTTATAAACAAAACAAATTAATAACATTTCTCCAAAAACACTCTCACAGGGGCTCAAACTCGAAACTTAGAGGTTCCTTAAGACTCACTCAACCACCAGACCAGCAGGCCCATTCTGCTACTTAAATGCGCCACTAAGCATAAAAGCGCAACCTCTTCCCTGTCCCTATGCTCCAATCCCAAAACTTCTAGGCCCCAAAATTTAGAGCGTTATAATTTTCCGGAAGTCATTTTCAGTGAAACAAACGGAGCCTAAACTTCCTTATTTGATTAAGAAACATTAATCTCCTAAACAACTTAAAAATACTTAAAATATATATATCCAAAATTCAAAAAATAAATAATAAAATAATAAAACTTAATAAATACAATATTGGTTCATATATAATAAAAATTAAACTTAAAAATCGAACCCAATATGATTTAAACTTGAATTAAAAGCTCGAAACTTGTAATTTTCATAATAATCTCGTCCAGAAATTATGCTCTCGCAATCTTCATTAAAGCGGTCATAACTTGAGCTCTCGAACTTGAAATTGAGTGATTCAAAGTGCATTTTGAAGCTAAGAGATAGATATTCAAACGCTATGAGACATATCGACCAAAAAATAACTAGATCCTATCCAAAAAGTAGTCGTAAGTTGACTAATTTTCCAAATTTGAAAATTGGTAACTTCAGTGAATGGAATTTTATAAGTTTTACCCCATTCGTGAGTATCAGATAAAGCACATTGCACTCTTACGGAGAGAACGTCGGTTTGAACCTTAAAGACGACATTGTTGGAAGAGAAAACCACGAATCCAAGCATGAACAGTAAAACAAAGATGAAAAATAAAAAAAAGGTACAAAGATCTCTCCAACCTCTCGCAATTTCGATGTTGAGCAAATTGTTCTCTTTAAAAAAAATGAAGCAATTTAATCTCTGTCAATTTTGAAAGTGAGCAACCAAAGACAATTAACTACATCATTAATATTTTTGGTCAATTTTACATAAATTTGACAGGTATAATAACAAATTTAGCTCTTATAATTTACGCATTCTATCAATTTGGTCAAGATTTAATAAATTTAACTCTCAAATTTTTGTAAATGTGTAAATATTAAGGCTAAATTTGTTGACTTTTTAGAATGAAAATCACATTAACAAAAATGTAAACATCGATGCCAAATTTATTATTATACCAATCAAAATTATACATAATTGACAAAAGACATTAATATAATAATTGATTGTCTTTAATTACTCACTTTTAAAATAGACAAAGATTAAATTACTTTAATTTTTAAAATAATTATTTAGGAGATATTTTTGGGTAAATGACCAGAATATACCATATTTAAAAAATTTATAGAAAAGGGCCGAAAAAGTAATTATTTACCAAAAGGGCCATTTCCCCCGAAAATGGGTCAACGTCAGCGAATTTTCAGGGGATGAATCAGAAAAGCGCGTCCACGAGGGAGAGCTTTGTGCCACATCAGCCAAAAATGCGTCCTTGAGGGCGCGCTTTGCTGATGTGAAAAAAGCGCTCCCTTGTGGACGTGTTTTGCCCCTGCAACGGTCAATTTTTTTTACCGTTGGACCTCCAACGGTAAAAAAGAAAAACTATAAAACCCCCCACCCTTTTATTTTTTTCACACAAAAGTCCTTACTCATTTTTCTCTCAACTTTCTCTCAAATTCTTCTCAAATTTCTCTTAAATTCCTTTAAACTTCCTCTCAAATTTCACAATAGTCCTTTAATATTTACAAAAAAAAACCTTTTTAAAATTTTTTGAAATATATTTTTTTGATAAATTTTAAAATATTCGATCGTATTAGCAATGGCCGGAGAATTAATTCGTCTCGACAATAAACACATCTCCGTCGATCAAATGACAATGGTAAGTTTTAATTTTAATTTTTCAATACTATTTAATATCTTTTAGGTTTATGCAATTTTAATTATATTTTATTTTATAATTTTTTAAACAGTTTGTAGATCGGGTGTTGCAATGCTATATTCGTAATATGCTTGGTCCGCCATTGCCGTTGATCAAGAATTACCTGTGGGAAGTGGGTTTTTGGCACGTGGCCACGATAGGTCGGGGGTGCAAGTTGGACCCAAAGTTAATCAGTGCGTTGATAGAGAGGTGGAGACCCAAGACGCACACTTTCCATCATCTATTCGGAGAGTGTACTATCACTTTGGAAGACGTGCATTTGCAATTGAGATTGCCAGTGGATGGGTACGTAGTCACCGGGTCCACAACTTCTGGTGATTGGGCAACCGTATGCTACGAGCTTTTGGGTGCTATTCCGGATAACATTTACGGAGGTCTGATCAAGATGGACTGGTTACGAGACACATTTTCGGAGCTGAATAATGATTCGACCGAAATAGAAAGAATACGGTATGCTCGGGCATACATTCTTGAGATGATTGGAGGCTTTCTGATGCTAGACTTGTCACGAAGCCTCGTACATCTGAGGTGACTGCTGAAACTCGTTGATTTTAGAGTAGTCGGTGAATTGAGTTGGGGGTCTATCGTGCTAGCAAAATTGTATCGGGAGATGTGCGGGGCAACGCGGCCGAATAAAGCAAAAATTGGAGGTTGCTATCACTACCGCAATCATGGGCACGATTTTGATTTTCATTTTTACATCCTCGAGTCGACCACCCATATACATTCCCACTCATAACGAGGTAAATTTAATATTAGATTTTATAATTATTACGTAGATTTAAAATATAATTGTATGCCAAAAATTATTTAATTAGGTGGAACCATTCGTGAAGTTATGTTGGAATACCTACCTCGCTTGAAGATATACGGCTTCTATTAGAGCAACGGTCGAATCACAAGTAAGTATTAAATAAAATATATTTTCGTAATAAAATAGTTGTTTTGTATTTCGTATTTAGAATTTAGTATTTCGTATTTAGTATTTAGTATATAACTAATAGTTGTATCATGTTAATATAGTTTGAACGGACACCATACGAGGATCCGTCAATTCGGGCAGTAATTCCTGAGGAGTTCTTTCAAAATCTGAACATTTAGCATGTGAAGGTCCCATTGATCAACTATGCCACCGTGGAAATGCACCAGTCAGATCGGGTTCTGCGTCAATTTGGATTCTAACAACCGATTCCCGTGGCACCTGAGGTGCTCGATGATGAGCACAAAGTCGACTTACGGCAGTTGCATACGAATTGGCCAAGATTTTGGTCAGCATATATCAAATTGTGGGAGAACCGGTATGATTATATACCTACTCGGGAACCGATCATCATTCCTGAGTTAGCGTGCGTGCCAGAATACATGCCATGGTTTAAGATCCATGACAAGCTGTATTTATTATCGGAAGAGGAGAGGCGGCGGTAACTTCGTGAACAAAGGGAACGACGGGGCCCTTTAAATCCAAGAAGAAGGGGTAATGAGACGGGACCATCAACAGCGCCGACAGAACCACCGGGCCCATCAACAGTGCCCACACAGTCATCGGACCCAACACTTCATCGACGACACCCACACCATAGCCTTTTCAAATTATGCCAGGTGCGTACCCTAGCCCTTATATGTATCCTAACCCTTATATGTTTCCTTTTTCAGTCCCACAGTAGGTTGGAATGCATGGCTCGGTTCGAGTCTGTTCCCGACTACTTCGACTGGCTAGTCGATCTTGAGGCCACCGTCGCATGAGGGATTGCATAAGGCGCCATCGGGAGCTCTTCTTTTTACCAGTTTCTTTCGCCTTATGGGATTCAGACACCCTGTAATAGCCCGATTTAGACCCTATTCAAAATAGTGGTTTGAGGCCACAAATTTGAGGTCAAAATGTTATTTTAATATTATTTTCTGTGTGAATAGTATGTGACATAGTCTGTGTGAAAATTTTGTGTGATGATTTGATCGTTTTATTGTCGAATTAAGAGAAAAGATTTGATTGCATAAGGTGAAAAAGCTGTGTGCTAATTTATAAGTATCAAATTGTGTTGGCTTTTAAAGGTGAAGGCCTTATGAGGCAATTTAACCTTTTTAATGATAGTGGATATTAAATGGGCAAATTTGCCATTAATGTATATTTGTTATTTAATGTTTAGAAAAAGGGATAGTATGGTAAAATGAATATTATTATGTTTGTAATAAACAAAAGAAAAAGATGAACATTATCATCTTACTCTGAGGGTACCGAAAGTAAAAGAAAAAGAAAAGGTTAAGCTTGTTCATTCGGCTATGGTTCAATCATAAATCGGGTATGTGTTTTCGATCGGTTTTTGATAATTTCTACATTTTTGCAATCGTTGCTTTGAGAGCTACAAAACCCATGTTTTGAATTTGTGAATTGATGATGTTTTTGTGGTGAGCCATTGATGAACACTTAAGCTTTGTGATGTTAGTTGGTGAAATATGAAAGCTTGGTGTTGGGTTAACATAGTTTGTATTTGAGTTTTTAGTGAAATTAAGTATTTTGGCTAAATTATGAAAAGTGTAAATTGAGGGACTAAAATGAAAAATAAATGAAATGTATGGACTTGTATGAGACTAGGGAGAATCCGGCCTAAGCATGGTGTAATGAAAGTTTGTGTATTTGGTGATCTGATGAATTAAGGACTAAAGTGTCGAAATGTGATAATGTGAGGGCTATTTTGCAAAATACCCTAAATATGTGTGTTTGGATTAAAACAAATGAATTGATGATTAAATGGATTGAATTTGAATGTGTATAGACCAAGAGAGGAAAGGTTCAGATCGAGATCGAGGCAAAGATAAAGTGCTCGATTAATTGGCCGTATCAATAGTTCGATGTCCGAGGTAAGTTCGGATATAATATATGTAATTGAGATGTGTTTTAGCAATATGAAATAAATATGTATATGTGTATGAAAGTGAGTTGCTATGTGCACAAATTTAGTTGATGGCACTAAGTGTGTGAAATTAAAATCGATATAGAAATAAGAAGCACTGTGTGTGCGATGATATGAAAGTTTCTTCTTATTGAATTGGCACTGTGTGTGTGCGGCACCGAGACAAGTCAGTTAGAAGAATAGGCACTAAGTGTGCGATAACAATTATACTTCGAATATGTATGTGGCACTGAGTGTGCGGTTAAATTGAATGAACATCAAAGGATGATTGACATGTAATGTCGAGCATTGATTAGCTTGGAATTTGAATAACTAAGTGCTAGCTAAGGCATGTGTGCTGAACCTTTGTGGTTGATGAGTTATAAACAAGTTATGATTGAATGAATGAGTATTTTAGCTATAGATGAAATGATATGAATATGAGATAGGTGATCTAAGTGATTGTTTATTATGCACATTAGTTAGATTGATGAGTTAATTGTGTTGTATATTAAACTTACTAAGCTTTGGGAAGCTTACTATGTGAATTGCTTCTCTGCCTTTCAGTGTCAGTAAAGCTAGCTCGGATCTGGGATCGTCAGCTTCTCAATCACACTATCGACATTCTATTTTGGTACTTTTGACAGGATGTATATAGTTGACATATGGCATGTATAGGCTAGTTATGTGTATATGTTTATGAAATGAACTTAGCAATATGTTTTGGCAACTTTTGGGATGATTAATGCTTGTGATGATATGAGTTTTAGTCTTTGAAATTGTCATGGTTGGAATTGGTATTGAATGCATGGGTTGAATGACTATTTTGGAATGTTTTTGGTGGTAATAGGTGCATAAGATGTATGGGTGGCATTTTGGCCTTATAAATGGCCTATAATGTCACACGGTTGTGGCACACGGGCGTGCCTAAAGACCATGGGTGAATTGGCAGAATGTAGGTTAGTAACACACGGCCTCGACACAGGCGTGCTTGGTGGCCGTGTGAGAAATCACAATATATGGACTAGTAGTACACGACCTTAACACACGGGCGTGTTTAGTGGCCGTGTTGATTTTGGCAGTATATGACTACGGGGAGGACACACGGGTGTGTCAAGTAGCCGTGGGTAAGGCACGCCTACCCCCACGGGCGTGCATCCCCTATATTTTAGAAAAATTTCAAATTTTCATGAAATTTTATATGTGTTTCGATTTAGTCCGGACTCAGTTTATAAGTATGCTTAGGGTCTTGAAGACTAATGTAAGAGACATTATGATTGTAATTGAACGTGATTGACTTTGTGTTGTAAATTTTAAATGTTAAATGTTCTGATTGATCAGTAATACCTTTTGTAACCCTAATTCGACGACGGATGCGGGTTAGGGGTGTTACAATTTATTGGTATTAGAGCTACGGTTTAGTTAATTCTCGGACTAACGTAGCGTGTGTGAGTCTGGCTATACAAGCCATATTATGAAATTGCAATAATATGATGAATTCTGACAGTTGAAATGTGTTTTAATATAGTAATGGATCCCGATCGAGCAGTTACTGATGACGTAGAGAGTAATGCGCCTGCTCCCACTCAAGGGATAGCACCGGCCACATCTGGGCCGAATGAAAGTAATGAGGGAGGAGAGGCTAAGCAAGCCTTCTTCCGTATAATGAGTGAATGGTTTTCAGAATTTGTTAGAACAAATCCGACTGCTCCACAACCTCCACCCCCATAAGTACCTGTTGTGCCGCAAGTTGTAGATCCAAACAGAATGAATAAACCACCTGTAGACAAGATTCGGAAGTATAGGGCTGAAGAGTTTAGGGCCACGGCTGAGGATGATGCTGAGCGAGCTGAGTTTTGGCTCGAGAATACCCTTCGAGTATTTGATGAGATGTCGTTGAATCCAGACGAATGTATTAAATGCGCCATTTCTTTATTGAGAGATTTAGCTTATAATTGGTGGAAGACGTTGACATCTGTAGTTTCGAGAGAGAGAATTACCTGGGATTTCTTTCAAGTCAGGTTCAGAAAGAAGTATATCATTCAACGCTTGATTGATCAGAAACGCAAAGAGTTTTTAGAGCTGAAACATGGTCGTTTGTTTGTTACTAAAATGAGCTGGAATTCGTACGATTGAGTCAATATGATAGAGAGTGTGTTTTGATCGAAGCTAATATGTGCAAACGTTTCATAGAGGGATTGAATGAAGACAATAAGTTTTTAGTTGGGATTCTAGATATAAACGAATTTGTTGTACTAGTGGAGAGAGCATGTAAAGCTGAGGAATTCAGTAAAGAAAAGAAGAAAGTCGATTCTGAGGCTCAAGATGAGAGAAAGAGATCGATGAATAAATTTTCTCAACATTCTACAAAGAGGTATAAAGATGCAAGAAATCGTTCAAATGCTTCGTTTGGACATCCAAATAAAGATCATTCGAGACAAAGTACTGGTTTACGAATTCAAGCTCCAAATAAATCAAATGTTGGTAGTGTTAAGAGTAACAAACTCGAATGTAGACAATGTAGGAGACGACATGTGGAAGAGTGTTAAGGCAAATATAACAATAAAGTTTGTTATAAATGTGGATCCCGAGATCATTTTATCCGAGATTGCCCAAAGATGGTCGAAGAAAAAATGTTCAGAATGAAAGACCGAGTAATGTGACAGCTAGGGGTACCCAGAAACACCAAAAATATGAGTGAAAGTAAGAGAGGGACAATTGATACAGCTGTGAGGTCAAAAGCAAGAGCACCTGTCCGAGCCTATGCTATATGCGTATGAGAGAAAGCATCATCTCCAGACGTCATCACCAGAATTTTCACTTTATTTGATACTGATGTCATTGCATTGATAGATCTAGGATCAACTCATTCCTATGTGTGTGTGAATCTAGTGTCGAGTAAAACTCTACCTGTCGAGTATACTGAACTTGTGGTTAGAGTTTCAAACCCCTTAAGCACGTGTGTTTTGGTGGATAAGGTGTGCAAGAATTGCCCATTGATGTTTCATGATTTATGTTTTCCGATTAATTTGATGTTGTTACCATTTGATGAGTTTAACATAATTCTGGGTATGGATTGGCTTACTTTGCATAATGCCATCGTGAATTGTAAGAGAAGAGTATTGAATTGAAGAGTCAGAATGGTGAGATAGTTTGAATTGAGTCCAGTGATATGAAAGGATTACTAGCTGTTGTATCTGCGATGAAAGTTATGAACTATGTGAGAAAGGGTTGTGAAGTTTATTTGGCGTACGTGATTGATACAAAAGTGTTGGAAAAAAAAGTTGAATCTGTGCCTGTGGTATGTGAGTTTCTAGATGTGTTTCCAGAAGAGTTACTAGGATTACCTCCGATTAGGGAAGTTGAATTTGGTATTGAGTTAGTGCCAGGAACTGCTCCTATTTTGATAGCTCCATACAGAATGGCAGCAACAAAGTTGAAAGAGTTGAAATCTCAGTTGCAAGAATTGACCAACAGAGGATTTACACGATCGAGTTTTTTACCCTGGGGAGCTATAGTATTTTCAAAGATAGATTTGAGGTCGGGCTAATATCAGTTGAGAGTTAAAGAATCCGATGTGCCGAAAACTACCTTCAGAACGAGGTACAGATATTACGAATTCTTAGTGATGCCTTTTGGACTAACAAATGCTCCTACAGTGTTTATGGACCTGATGAATCGGATATTCAGACCGTATTTGGATCGTTTCGTGGTGATGTTCATTGATGATATTTTGATTTATTCGTGTGATGAGACGCAGCATACCGAGCATTTTAGATTCGTGCTACAAACTCTGCGAAGAAATAGTTGTATGCAAAGTTCAGTAAGTGGGAATTTTGGTTGCATGAGGTTGGTTTTCTGGGGCATATTGTATCAGCTGCTGGGATACGAGTTTATCCGCATAAAATCTCTGCTATTTTGGAATGGAAGCCTTTGAGAAATGTGTCTAAAGTTCATAGTTTTCTAGGATTAGCGGGATATTATAGATGATTTGTGAAAGGCTTCTCGATGATTGCGACCCCATTGACAAAGTTGTTACAGAAGGATGTTAGATTCGAGTGGTCAGAAAAGTGTCAACAGGGTTTTGAACAGTTGAAAGCGTTGTTAACAGAAGCACCAGTATTGATTCAACCTGAATCAGGCAAAGAGTTTATAGTTTACAGTGATGCATTGTTGAATGGTTTGGGCTGTGTGCTGATGCAAGAAGGGAAAGTCATTGCCTACGTTTCGAGACAGTTAAAATCGCATGAAAAGAACTACCCAATACATGATCTTGAATTGGCTGCGATTGTATTTGCATTGAAGATTTGGCGTCACTATCTGTTTGGAGAGAAATGTCACATCTATACTGATCATAAGAGTTTAAAGTATCTGATGACTTAGAGGGATTTAAATTTGGGTCAGAGAAGATGGTTAGAATTGTTGAAAGATTATGAACTTGTGATAGATTACCACCCGGGTAAAGCTAATGTGGTAGTGGATGCCTTAAGTCGTAAATCGTTATATGCTTTGCGAGCTTTGAGTAATCAGATGGAGCTGTGTGATGATAATGTGGTTTTAGCTAAATTGAAAGTAAAACTGATGTTTTTACAACAAATATGTAAGGCTCAGAAGTCTAATAATGAGTTGCTAACAAAAAGAGTTCAGTGTAATTCGAATGCTGAATCAGAATTTTGAGTTGATAGTGATGATTGTTTGAGATTCAGAGATCAGATTTGTGTTCCAAAAATTCATAGTTGATTCAAACGATTTTGAATGAAGCTCACAATAGTCATTTGGCTATACATCCAGGGAGTACGAAAATGTATAATGATCTGAAACATTTCTATTGGTGGCATGGTATGAAAAGAGACATTTCTGACTATGTTTCGAAGTGTTTAGTTTTCCAGTAAGTTAAGGCTGAACATCAAGTCCCGTCTGTTTTATTACAACCAATTTTGATTTCAGAGTGGAAATAGGAGAGGATTACAATGGACTTTGTGTCGGGTTTTCCCTTATCTCCGAGCAAGAAAGATGCGATCTGGGTGATAGTGGACAGATTGACGAAATTAGCTCATTTCATTCCAGTGAAAATCGATTATTCTTTAGATAATTTAGTTGAACTGTATATCGATGAGATTGTGAGATTGCACGGAGTATCATCATCTATAGTATCTGACAGAGATCCAAGATTTACCTCGCAATTTTGGAAGAAATTACAAGATGCTTTAGGCACAAAATTGCATTTCAGTACTGCATTTCATCCTCAAACGGATGGTCAATCCGAGCGAATCATTCAGATCCTAGAAGACATGTTGAGATGTTGTATACTCGAATTTGAAAGTATGTGGGAAAAGCATTTATCGTTGATTGAATTTGCTTATAACAATAGTTTTTAGTCTAGTATCAAAATGGCACCATATGATACTCTTTACGGTCGAAAGTGTCAAACTCCATTGTATTGGACCGAGCTGAGTGAGAGCAAGATTCATGGGATTGATCTTATAAAAGAGACTGAGAAGAAAGTGAAAGTAATTCGTGATAGTTTGAAAGCAGCCTTAGACCGTCAGAAGTCTTATGCAGATTTGAAACGAAAAGATATTGAATTTAAGGTTAGTGAAAAAATGTTTTTGAAAGTGTCTCCGTGGAAGAAGATACTTCAATTTGGCCGGAAGGGCAAGCTGAGTCCGAGGTTCATCGAACCGTATGAGATTATTGAACTAGTTGGGAAGGTTGCTTATAGATTGAGATTTCCATCTGAATTAGAGAAGATTCACAACGTATTTCATGTGTCAATGCTTCGATGGTACAAATCAGATCCGTCTCATGAGATTGCTCCCACTGAGGTTGAAATTCAGTCAGACTTATCGTATGATGAATAATCGATCCGAATTTTGACACGAGAGATTAAAGAGTTGAGAAACAAAAGTATTTCCCTAGAGAAAGTATTGTGGCATAAACACGGAATTGAAGCGGCTACGTGGGAGCTGAGAATGTTATGAGAGAGCAACATCCACAACTATTCACTGGTAAGGATTTTTGAGGATGAAAATCCTTGAGGGGAGAGTTGTAACAGCCCGATTTAGACCCTAGTCGGAACAGTGGTTCGAGGCCACAAATTCGATGCCACAAATAAATGAAATGTGTCGACTTGTATGAGACTAGGGAGAATTCGGCCTAAGCATGGTGTAATAAAATTTTGTGTATTTGGTGATTTGATGAATTAAGGACTAAAGTGTCAAAATGTGATAATGTGAGGGCTATTTTGCAAAATGCCCTAAATATGTGTGTTTGGATTAAAACAAATGAATTGATGATTGAATGGATTGAATTTGAATGTGTATAGACCAAGAGAGGAGAGGTTTGGATCGAGATCGAGGCAAAGATAAAGTGCTCGATTAATTGACCGTATCAATAGTTCGACGTCCGAGGAAAGTTCGGATATAATACATGTAATTGAGATGTGTTTTAACAATATGAAATAAATATGTATATGTGTATGAAAGTGAGTTGCTATGTGCACGAATTTAGTTAATGGCACTAAGTGTGCGAAATTGAAATCGATATAGAAATGAGAAGCACTGTGTGTGCGATGATATGAAAGCTTCGTCTTATTGAATTGGCACTGTGTGTGTGCGGCACCGAGACAAGTCAGTTAGAAGAATAGGCACTAAGTGTGCGATAACAATTATACTTCGAATATGTATGTGGCACTGAGTGTGCGGTTAAATTGAATGAACATCAAAGGATGATTGACATGTAATATCGAGCATTGATTAGCTTGGAATTTGAATAACTAAGTGTTAGCTAAGGTATGTGTGCTGAACCTTTGTGGTTGATGAGTTATAAACAAGTTCTGATTGAATGAATGAGTATTTTAGCTATAGATGAAATGATATGAATATGAGATAGGTGATCTAAGTGATTGTTTATTATGCACATTAGTTAGATTGATGAGTTAATTGTATTGTATATCGAACTTACTAAGCTTTGGGAAGCTTACTGTGTGAATTGCTTCTCTGCCTTGCAGTGTCAGTAAAGCTAGCTCAGATCTGGGATCGTCAGCTTCTTAATCACACTATAGGCATTCTATTTTGGTACTTTTGACAGGATGTATATAGTTGACATATGGCATGTATAGGCTAGTTATGTGTATATGTTTATGAAATGAACTTATCCATATGCTTTGGCAAGTTTTGAGATGATGAATGCTTGTGATGATATGAGTTTTAGTCTTTGAAATTGTCATGGTTGGAATTGGTATTGAATGCATGGGTTGAATGACTATTTTGGTATGTTTTTGGTGGTAATAGGTGCATAAGATGTCTTGGTTAATATAGCTTGTAGGTTTGACCCTTATGGGTGGCATTTTGGCCTTGTAAATGGCCTATAATGTCACACGGTTGTGGCACACGGGCGTGCCTAAAGACCGTGGGTGAATTGGCAGAATGTAGGTTAGTAACACACGGCCTCGACACAGGCATGCTTGGTGGCCGTGTGAGAAATAAAAGTATATGGACTAGTAGTACACGGCCTTAACACACGGGCGTGCTTAGTGGCCGTGTTGATTTTGGCAGTACATGACCATGGGGAGGACACACAGGTGTGTCAAGTAGCCGTGGGTGAGGCACGGCCTACCCCCACGGGCATGTATCCCCTATTTTTAGAAAAGTTTCAAATTTTAATGAAATTTTATATGTGTTTCGGTTTAGTCCCGACTCTGTTTATAAGCATGCTTAGGGCCTTGAAGACTCATGTAAGAGACATTATGATTGTAATTGAACGTGATTGACTTTGTGTCGTAAATTCTACATGTTAAATGTTCTGATTGATCGGTAATACCTTTTGTAACCCTAATCCGGCGATGAATGCGGGTTAGGGGTGTTACACATCCCGCCATGGTTTATGCAAATACCTCCCCAATCATTATTTTATCAAGGTGGGTCATCCTCCCAACACCCACAACCAGACCTCTTGCTGGAAGAATGAGAATCCTCATCGGAAGCTAGAAGAAGGAGGAATCTAGCGCGTAACCATCGACCACCCCCATATGGCACTGATTCCGACCGGCACAACATTGATTCCGACCGCCTTTTTTATTTTTTATAATTTTTTATATATTTAATAAAATAAAAGTTGTTTTTATTTTTATTGTAGTTTAATTTTATATCTTTAATAAAATAAAAGTTATTTATTTTTTATTGTAATTTAATTTTATATCTTTAATAAAATAAAAGTTGTTTATTTTTTTGTAATTTATTTTTTATATCTTTAATAAAATAAAAGTTGTTGTTTATTTTTTGTAATTTAATTGTAATATCTTTAATAAAATAAAAGTTGTTGTTTATTTTTTGTAATTTAATTGTAATCTCTTTAATAAAATAAAAGTTGTTGTTTATTTTTTGTAATTTAATTTTTATATCGTTAATAAAATAAAATTTGTAGTTTATTTTTTGTAATTTATTTTTATATCTTTAATAAAATAAAAGTTGTTGTTTATTTTTTAATTTAATTTTAATATCTTTAATAAAATAAAAGTTGTTGTTTATTTTTTTTTGTAATTTAATTTTATATCTTTAATAAAATAAAAGTTGTTGTTTATTTTTTATTGTAATTTATTTTTATATCTTTAATAAAATAAAAGTTGTTTTTATTGTAATTTATTTTTATATCTTTAATAAAATAAATTTTTTATTTTTTGTAATTTAATTTTAATATCTTTAATAAAATAAAAGTTGTTTTTATTTTTTATTGTAATTTATTTTTATATCTTTAATAAAATAAAAGTTATTTTTATTTTAATTTATTTTTATATCTTTAATAAAATAAAAGTTGTTTTTTTATTTTTTTTTTGTTTTGCAACTTAGTCCTTCTACAAAAGTTCACCATTTTCATCAAGAAATTAAAAGAATTTTCATAGCCACCAAGGACAAAAATGCTAAGAAGACTATCAACTATTCCGATTTGGACACGAGCGAGAGGTATGGCTTGGGTTCCTACACCATCCGCATAACTTCCGTTGGTTGGTCGTTTCTCGGATATCCATATTGTTGCGTATTCTAGTCGAGCAAGGTCGACCTTTTGGTTTGTGCCGCAGTTCTCTATCCGGTAACAACTTATACGAAGCAAGCAATACAGACGGCCACTTACGTTCATCTGGGACGGTGGGAATACGTGTCTCAACACGTTGTACATGTTTTCTATTTTATACACTTCGTCGACATAGCTCATGGGATCTAGATGGAGATTCTGACAAGCCGCAAGTACATGAGCGCATGGGTAACGAAGTGCATCAAATATGCCACAGTCGCAGGTCCTATTTCTCAAGTGTACACGATATTGCCCGCCAACAATACCTTGGTTCGGTCTGTCAAACTCCGTCACATGAAATCATAGGTTGTCGCGATCGTGACACACTGTGTACATGGTGTTGGCCCGTGCCTTCCCCTTGTTAATTTCTCGCAATACTTCGCGCACCATACATGGCCTCCTTTCATTTGGTCTTTATAACTCGCTGCTCACTTCGAAAATAGTGCCACTAAATGAAAATGTCTCTTGCACAACCGATGTTATCGGTAAATCACGCATTCCTTTTAAAACGATTTATGCATTCGGCCAGGTTTGAGGTCATATGACCATATTGTAGGCCGCCGTCATATGCTTGTGTCCACTGTTCGAAAGGTATATTGCGTAGGTAGTTTGCGCCTTCTTCGTTAACTGAACGCAAACTCGCCAACATCTCGTGAAAACAGTCCTTATTGATTTCATACCCTACCAATATAAGTTGATAGCGAATATTACATACCACTATTCAATTAATAATAAATTGAATATTACAAACGAAATTATATTAATAGATATTACATACCCATGTTGGTCACTTGTCGGCATTCACTTGTAGATTGATGTTGCCCGTGGTAGTTGGATGTAATATGCCTTAGGCAATATCGATGGTGTGTGCGATGCCACAGGCTTCCTTGTCGCTCTATTATGGCTAGTATTCCAGGGCCCCAATCCAATATAACGCATATATCATGTTGGGGGCAAACATGCATCTTTAATCTAGATAGAAAGAAATCTCAATCATCAGCTGACTCCCCCGGTGTTATTGCAAACGCAATTGGAAGGATTCTCCCACTGTCATCCTATGCCACAGCTAGCAATAGCCGATGAGTATATCTACCATACATAAAGGTATCGTCAATTTGTACCAATGGCTTGCAGTATAGAAATGCATCTTGGCATTGCTTAAATGTCCAGAACAGACGCTTGAACACTTGGCATCCATAGAGCAATCGATCGTTGTAGTACTCCGGTTTTGTTTCAAGGTCTGTTATGTTGCCTGGGACATATCTCTCCAGCACCTGACACCACTGCCACACTTCATTATATAAAGCGTCCCACCGACTATGCAACTTTTCCAATGCCTTCTGCTTAGCTATCCAAGTCGTTTGGTAAGAGGACGTGTACCCCAATTGGCTACGAATATTGCCAATTAAGGTCGGCACTGTAGTCTTGGGATCCGCCTTCACCATCGATATTATTAAGTTAGCCAACATCTCTGAATCCATCTTCGGGTGGTCTTGTGAAACACCTGTCAACGAAGTATGTTAAATAATGCAACATTACGTAATATAAGTATTTTTCAAAAACTTTGAACACCTAGTGATATTGTACCAGCAAGACATGTATGTGCACCTTTGTACTTTTTAATCTCCCACAAGCCTGTCCTTTTCCTCAACCAGGCCATGATTTTTCATGAACATGTACCGTCTTGCATTGCACACTTGGCCTTGTACTTATCGAGTTTATATTTAACCACGTTGTAGTTAACCCCATTCTTGATGCTATATTGTTTCAATGCACCAAGAAAAGTATCCTTGTTGGAAAACTCTTTACCAACTTTTAATTCGCCCGAATCCAACGACGAACTTGTACGGTCACGCGTTGTGTGTGGTTGTTCAGGAAACTCCAATGCATCGTCTTGAGATAGATCGACATTATGCATGTGGGCTGGAGGTAAGTACGCCCTGAATCGTAGATCTTTTTCTTCTTCATCTGAACCGCCTTCAACATCTTCAGGTACGGTTGGAACAGGCTCCAATTCAGAAAATAATGCAACTTCTACACCATCGGGGCCGGGCTCTCGAGGTGGATCCACATCGGACTCATCATCCGACCCACCATCATCTACAACGAACGAGGACCCCTCGTCGATGGATGTCGTGGGGAGTACATTATCCCTTCTTAAACAACTTTCGTAACGTTCCCAATCATATGTGGATTGCCAACCACTAGAAGTTGATGATGTTCCCACATACGTATTTCTAGCATCGAATGTCGAAGGAAGGATATGCATGTCCCATCCACTAACCGAGTGTCGTGCAGGGGTTGTGTTTTCCATACTACCACCAAACACGGGCACTTCCATTTTCTGCCTCCCACTAAGAGTGTCGGCTTGGGGTTGTGTAGTCCCCTTGAACAGCAGTAGATGTTGAAGTCGAAGGAAGATCACTTGGCGATGAAAATTATACATATACCTCAAGATAGGGTGATCCACTGGCAAGATGAGTCTCCACCATTGCCTCCAAGCTCCAAGGACTTTTGATGTCGAATAAGTCATATCTCACCAGATCAACTGAAGCGCAAAACCTATACTTAATAGACTGAACTTTCATTGGCGTTGTTTCGAAGATTTTGCGCCTAATTCTTTTGCGAAGTTCTGTCAAATCTATGTTCCGGTTAAAACCCAGTCGCGCTGTGTTCTCTGATAAAAAAAATAACACTATTTTCAGTGTCACAAGCCTCACCATCATAGTAAATAACAGCATTAATACGTTCACTCATCTTCAGTTTCTATTTTACTTTTGCCTCAATTTTGTTATGCAACCTGAGAATGAAATTTGGCTGATTTATAGTCTAAGGATTGCCAAAGACTATTGTAGCAAAAGAGCGTCCATGTGAGAGCTTTTTTCAGTACTCTTGCTGACAGTGCATCCTGCTTGAAGCGTTTTGGTCACTATTTGTTCATAAACGTCTTCTCAAAATTATCTTGCTAGATACTACTGTAAAAAAAATTCAAATAAATTTTATTTTGTTGATATATTTTTCCCAAAACCCTAAACTTAAAATTATTCTAATTAATTAACCCTAAAATGTAGTCCATTAATTTTTCCTAAAAACCCAAAACCTTACGACCCTAAAAATCCCTAAACTGTAGCCCTAAAACCCTAAAAACTCATACTCTAACACTAAAAACAATTGAAAAGTCCATCGGGGGGTGAAGGGCAAAAGCGTCCATGAGGGAGCGCTTTTTCCACATCAGCAAATCGCGCCTCAAGGACGCGTTTTTGTGATGTGGCACAAAGCTCCCCTCGTGGACGCTTTCGATTCATCCCAAAACGCTACCGATGTGGACGCATTTTGGAAATGGCCCTTTCCGGTAAATAATTATTTTTTCGGCCCTTTTCCGTAAATTTTTTTAAAATTGGTATATTTTGGTCATTTACCCAATTTTTTTTTAAAAAAATCATAGTACAACTAAAGCAAAAGCATGAAAACCATGTGAAAAACTAGGCTTCAGTGCCTGATTAATGACGTTAGCGAATTAAAATATTCCTTTCCTTAAGGAAATATACAAATATTAAAATTGAACATTGATAATGGCGGTATATGATAAAGAAAAAAAAGAAAAATAGAACACACAAATTTTACGTGGAAATTCTTTTAGAGAAAACCATGGATAGAGGAGTAAAAAAATTACTACTGTTGAATTCGAATGATACTAGATGAGTTTAAGCTACATCTATTTATAAGTTTAAAAACATTATTCTAATCAATGTCTAATAGCAGTAATACAGTAAGATTGAAACATTTTATTCAAATCAATATCAAATATAAGAAGTAAACTCCTATACGGATTCGCCCTCATAAATCTCCTATCTTACTATTGTATTTTTCTTTAATAAAAATTTGAGTCACACAACTCTAACAATAAATTTAAGAAAAAAAAAGGCAGAGAAAAAGAAATTGATAAAAGCCTATAATGTTGGACCAAAACAAGCAAGTCATGATCTACTAACGATGAGAATGAATCTAAAATCCATACGTATGCACATGTTTCTTATGATGGAAAATATCTATCTTTTAAGGAATTTAATTGGTCGGAATGTAATTTGATGTGAAAAATTAATTTACTTTGTTTTTGAAATGTAACATTTTATAAAAGTTAATTTTTCATAAGTAATGGAAATTGATTTATTTAATAATTGGTGAGAAAGTTAATTACTTATACATGAAAAGTAAAAGGAAATTGTTAGGACAAAACTGACATTTCTTTTATTTGTGTTTAGGTATTAATTAATTTATTCAATGTAAAAAGAAAAAGAAAATGCAGTTGATGCTTATTTTCTTTTTTTTTTATTGTCTTTACAACTTCGATTAATTATTTTAAATTATTTTTATAAAAGAATACTAGGTAAATATCTATATCTTATTTTAGGCTAAATGCTTAAATTAGAGTTCAACCTTTTAAGGGTTGCTCACATAAGGTCCAAACCTTTCAAAATATTCATATAAGGGTCTAACCTTTAAAAATGTTCAAATAAAAACTTTTCACGTACTTCAATCTAATTTGAATAAAAATTAGGTGAATTCTAACATATTTTTAAAAAAATATATGGGAATACGGAAGACTAGTTATTGGGCTCGCTTTGGTAGATACATTGAGAAATCAAAAAATAAAATACATGATAGTTGAATTAGATATTGGTTGAAAATAAAAAAATAATAAAAAAACATAATCTTAAACCTAATATACGGCATTTAAAAAGCCTTTTTTGAGTATTTTTAAAAAGGTTTGACTCTTATTGAGTACTTTTAAAAAGTTTTGGCCTTTATTTGAACACTTTGAAAGGTTTGGCTTTCATTTGAGTACTTTTGTAAATGTTAAGCCTTTATATAAACATTTTGAAAGATCTGACCATTATTTAAGCAACCCCTAAAAGGTTGGACCCCAACTTGAGTATTTAATCTTTATTTTATTATAACTATATTTTGTTTTCAGCATAGAATGCTTAAACAACTTGTAGAATTAAGTAGTTATGTGAAAGATAAGCCTATTCATAAATGATATCTTATTGCACTAGCAACAACATTGGCATCACCTACTTTCAAATTCAATTTTAAAAATATTTCATTTCCCAATTTTCTCGTGAAGAGAGATACATGGCATGCCACCTTAACAAAGCTTACATGAAAATTATTGTGTTAAAATGAAGAAACTACACCTAAAACAAACTACTAATTTAAAAATTAGTATTAAGATAATTTCAAGCCATATTTGTAATATATGAATACACTTGAATTTATATCTACAATGTAATAACGAAAAATTTACAGATTGTACATATTCACAATCTTGAATTAGCATGCAACTTTTTTTTAATGTGTTCATATAATGGATTAGATCCAAAATGTGAGAAAATCATACCTTACGGATTAATTCAAATATTTGTTAATAATAAAATTATTGAAATTATTGAAATATATTAATGGTATTTTTATTTAATAAGGATAATTTTATAAAGTAACATTATATTCTCAAAAAGTGTTGAGTATACTAAACATGGTAATATAACTTTTTTAAAATTTTAATCAGTACTTTTCAATGTATAGCAAACCTTATAAAATAATTTTATTAACAATAAGATTCTCATAAATCACATTCAAAAGAATTATATCTTATTAAAATATTCACATGAGAAAGCACTAAACACCCTCCAAATCAAACAAATGATGCCTATAAATACATGCAACTCGTGCAAGCATTTGGATCACACAAAACTCAAAAAGAGCTTCTAGCACACTAAAGAAAATGTCTTATCAAGTTTCTGCTGTTCCATCTCAAGTTGGTAACATGTCCGAGGAAAATCGTCATTTGGCCAATTTTGCCCCTAGCTTTTGGGGGGACATTTTCCTCTTATTCCCCTTCTGAAATTAATTGGCCAATTTGGGATACATGCATGTGAATATTTTAAAATTAATTGGAAGCTTTTCATACTTGAACAGAAAATGGATGCCAAAACTCAATTAGAGTACAGAGAGTTGAAGCAAGAAGTGAGGAGAATGTTGGTGACAGATACGGATAAATCATCCCAAAAATTGCACATAATTGATGCGGTCCAGCGCTTGGGTGTGGCTTATCATTTCGAGAAAGAGATAGAAGATGCCTTGCAAATTATATATCATTATCATTGCAATCACATTCATGATGGTGATGATCTTTACACTACTGCTGTTCGATTTCGTTTGCTAAGGGAGCATGGTTTCAATGTTGATTGCGGTATGCTTTTAGTTTTTAGAAGCAAATACTGTAGAGGTTATGAGCTTGATACCACTATTTAAGGATGACTACATCAGTGTTGAAAAATGAACTATACCAGCCAATCAAACAACTTGAACTTAGAATTAGTCGTTAGTCCAGTCCAAAAGAATCATCTGTTGGGAGGGTCCCACTATGTGGGAATCCCTCAAAATCTGCCATGCTTTATGGCATTTTTTTATTTCCTTTTGTTCCTTTTTTTTTTACGTGATTTATGGGCAGCCAATTTTAAATGAGAGAGAGAGAGCAAAAAAATCAGATTTTAAGAGATTTTCAAGAGGGGAGAAAAACGAGAGAAACAGAGAGCTTTGAAGCAGAATTTTTCTCATTTGCAGTTGTGATCATCTCTTCGATCGGAGATCCATCCGTGGTTCGATTGAGCTGATTTTTGGACAGCAGCTAGACGACAAGGTGTTCTTGACTTTGAACGGTCGGATTTTTCATCCGAGTCCTATAGCGTCAGAAATACCCGTTTTACAGCAGCTTCGATTTTGGTGATGTTCTCCAATTTTTTTTCTCTCTTTTGCTAAAGATTACATATTGTTAGCCTTGTTGGAGTTGAATGCTTGTTGTAGGCTTGATATTGTAATTTTGTAGCTGAACATTTGATTATAGTGGAGCTTTTGATCGGACTCTAAAGTCCCGTGGTTTTACCCTTGATTTAGAGGGTTTTCCACGTAAAATATCGGTGTCTCTATTTATCATTTTGTTGTGGTTGCATTGGTTGATTTGTGGTTGATAGGTTGCTAGAGAACATATTTTTGTGCTATTGTGCTTGCCATAATATTTGACAAGAGTTATAGGGAGAGAAAGAACACGGTTTTGCTTCCGCTTTGTTTGGTTGTTCGGTTTCTTCCCAACAAACCTGTATCGAGCTCGGTTATTCATCAAATAATTATGGAAATCAATACAAGCAAGATGATTATGTTGAATGGCACAAATTATCAACTTTGGCGGAATAAAATGAAGGACTTGTTGTTTGTGAAGGCTCTGCATCTTCCTAGATTTGCTACTCAAAACCCGATTCAAAAGTGATGAAGAATGGAATTTGAGCATCAACAAGTATGCGGCTTTATTCGCAATTTGTTGAAGAAAATGTTTACAACCACATTGATCGGAGACACATGCTCGAACATTGTGGGAGAAGCTTGAAAGCTTGTATGCTTGAGATCGGGCAATAACAAGTTATTTTTTTGAAGAAAATGATGGCGTTGAAATACAAAGAAGGAACGCCTATAGCTGACCATGTGAGTGAATTTCAGAGCGTGATGAATCGCTTGCTTGGTATGGGTGTCAAATTTGATGACGAGATTTTAGGGCTTTGGTTGCTTGCTACTCTACCGGACTCTTGGGAGACTTTACGGTTTCGCTCATTAATTACGCCCCAAAGGGTATTATTACCTTGGATTTGGCTAAGAGTGGTGTGTTGAATGAAGAGGTCGAAGAGGCGATCTCGTGGTTCTACATCACAATCCGAGGTGTTGGTTACCGAGAATGGGGAAGGAATGAGACAAAGATGGAAAGAGTAGAGATAAAGGCGAAGCAAGTCAAAATCGAGATACAAGAATCTTGAGTGTCATCATTGTGGTAAGAAAGGCCATATCAAGAAATATTGCTTCAAGTGGAAGAAAGAGAACAAAGGTGGTGATAAACACGATCGGAATGATGATGAAAAATTCGAGCGTGTTGCTACTGCTACTCGTGAAGATCTGTTGGTCATTCGTGATGAGAATTTGGTCAACCTAGCATGTGACGAGACTAGTTGGGTGATTGATACTGGTGCATCACTTCATGTCACGTCGAGGAAGGATTTCTTCACATCTTATACTCCTGGTAATTTTGGGGTATTGAAGATGGGTAATGACGGTTTGGTTCTGGTTGTTGGTATGGGAGATGTTCACTTGGTGAGTAACAATGGAACAAAGTTAATTCTCAAGGATGTCAGACACGCACTGGATATTCGCTTGAATTTGATCTCCGCAGAAAGCTTGATGATGAGGGATTCTGTAACACCTTCAATGAAGGCAGTGGAAGCTGACTAAAGGCTCCTTGGTTGTGGCTCGAGGAAAGAAGAGCTCAAATTTATATTTGATGCAAGCTTCAATTTCTCAAGAGATGGTGAATGTGACAATGAATCACAGCTCAACTGAGTTGTGGCATAAACGACTTAGTCACATGAGTGAGAAGGGGCTTAATTGTTTAGCGAAGAAGAATCAACTGTCGGGTTTGAAGAATGCTACATCAAGGATTGTGCTCATTGTCTAGCGAATGTAAACAGAGAAGAGTTTCTTTTAGAAGCCGTCCTTCTCATAGAAGATCGAGTTGCTAGAGTTGGTTCATTCAGATGTTTGTGGTCCGATAAAAGTAAGGTCACTTGGCGGTGCACTTTATTTTGTGACTTTCATTGATGACTGTTCGAGAAAGCTATGGGTTTACACTTTAAAGTCTAAAAATCAAGTCTTTGAGGTGTTTAAACAGCTTCAAGCATCGCTTGAAAGGGAAGCAGGAAGAAGTTGAAGTGCATTCGATCGATAATGGTGGCGAGTACAGGGCCATTTCATGAGTATTGTCTGATGATGGAATCGGACATCGAGAACACCACCAAAGACTCCACAGTTAAATGGGTTAGTGAATGAATGAACCGAACATTGATTGAGAGAGTCGATGTTTGTTATCGATTCAAAGTCGCCAGGATCATTTTGGGCTGAAGCTTTGAATACAGTGACACATGTGATAAATTTGTCACCTAGTGTTCCTTTGCGAGGTGATGTGCCAGATAGAGTTTGGTTTGGCAAAGATGTGTCATATGATCACCTCGTGTGTTCGGTTGTAAAGCATTTGTTCATGTTCCAAAGGATGAAAGATCCAAGTTGGATGCCAAGACTCGACAATGCATCTTCATTGGTTATGGTCTAGATGGTGAGTTTGGTTATAGACTCTATGATCCCGCTCGAAGAAACTCGTGAGAAGCGTAGATGTTGTCTTCATTGAGGATCAGACCATCGATGACATTGATAAGACGGAGAAAGCGAATTCACAAGATAGTGGTGATTTGATCGATGTGAATCCAGTTCCCCTAAACTCTTCACCAGATCCTATCCAGGATGATGTGCATGGTGATGTTACTGATGACCATCGGGATATAGGTGACTTTGATGCTCCCATGGATGATGTTGTGAATGATCAACAACAAGCACCTGTAGCTCCACCAACAGTTCCACTTCGAAGGTCTTCCAGAGATCGACGATCTTCTGTTAGATATTCTTCTGATGAATATGTTCTTTTGACTGATGGGGGAGAACCTGAATGTTATGAAGAGGCTATGGAGAGTGAATGCAAAGATCAGTGGGTTGAAGCGATGAAAGACGAACTTCAATCCTTGCATGAGAACCATACCTTTGAGTTGGTAAAATTGCCCAAAGGCAAAAGAGCCTTGAAGAATCGGTGGGTTTACTGAGTTGAAGCAAGAAGAAAGTCTTCATCTCCACGATACAAGGCTAGATTGGTCGTCAAGGGTTATACTCGTAAAAAGGGGTTGATTTTGAAGAAATATTTTCTCCGGTTGTGAAGATGTCCTCTATCGAACTATACTTGAGTTTGGCACTGTTATGACTTAGAAGTTGAACAAATGGATGTGAAACCGCTTTTCTTCATGGTGACTTAGAAGAAGAGCTTTACATGGAGCAACCAGAGGGTTTGTTGCACAAGGAAAGAAGACTATGTGTGCAGATTGAAGAAGAGCTTGTATGGTTTGAAGCAAGCTCCAAGGCAATGGTACAAGAAGTTTGAGTCTGTTATGGGGAGCAAGGCTACAAGAAGACTACTTCGATCATTGTGTATTTATTAAGAGATTCTCCGTAACGATTTTATAATTCTTTTGCTCTATGTTGATGACATGCTTATTGTTGGTCGAATGCTTCTAGAATTGAGAAGTTGAAGCAAGAGTTGAGTAAATCCTTTGCAATGAAGGATCTGGGGCAGAAAGCAAATTCTTGGCATAAAGTTGACACGTGATAGAAAGGCCAAGAAATTATGGTTATCACAAGAGAGGTACATCGAGAAAGTACTTCAAAGGTTCAAGATGGACAAAGCTAAAGCGGTGAGCACTTCCTTTGCTACGCACTTGATTGAGTATTAAGCATAGTCCTTCCACGAAAAAGGAGAAGGAAGAGATGCGAAAATTCCTTACTCTTCACCGTGGGGAGTCGATGTATGCAATGGTTTGTACGAGGCCGACTTGGCTTATGCCGTTGGTACAGTCGATCGTTTTCTTTCTAATCCAGCAGAGAGCATTGGAATGCAAAGAAGTGGATTATGAGATATCTTCGTGGCACTTCCAACATGAAACTTTGTTTGATAATGAGAAACCTATTCTTGTTGGTTATCTGATTCGGACATGGCGGAGATATTGACTTGAGGAGATCTACTTGAGTTACTTGATCACTTATGCAGGAGAGTCGTGGCATGGCAATCAAGATTGCAAAAGTGTGTTGCATTGTCTACCATCGAATCGAGTTCATTGCAAAGAAGCGTGCAAGGAGATGCTTTGGATGAAGAAGTTTATGCATGAGCTCGGTTTTACTCGGAAAAGTATGTCTGTATTGTGATAGCGAGTGCTATTCATCTTGGTAAGAATCCAACTTTTCATGCTAGATCTAAGCATATTGATGTAAGGTACCATTGGATACGAGATGTTCTTGAAGCTAAGTCATTAGAGCTTGAGAAGATACATACCGATGATAATGGTGCTGATATGTTGACGAAGGCTCTACCAAGAGGAAAATTTGAAGCATGTTGTTTGATCTCCTAGATGGAGGCATTCCCACATAGTCGGAGGGGAGATTTGTTGGGAGGGTCCCACTATGTGGGAATCCTCAAAATCGCCATGCTTTATGGCATTTTTTATTTCCTTTTGTTCCTTTTTTTACGTGATTTATGGGCAGCCAATTTTAAATGAGAGAGAGAGCAAAAATCAGATTTTAAGAGATTTTCAAGAGGGAGAAAACGAGAGAAACAGAGAGCTTTGAAGCAGAATTTTCTCATTTGCAGTTGTGATCATCTCTTCGATCGGAGATCCATCCGTGGTTCGATTGAGCTGATTTTTGGACAGCAGCTAGAGGACAAGGTGTTTTTGACTTTGAACGGTCGGATTTTTCATCCGAGTCCTATAGCGTCAGAAATACCCATTTTACAGCAGCTTCGATTTTGGTGATGTTCTCCAATTTTTTTTTTTCTCTTTGCTAAAGATTACATATTGTTAGCCTTGTTGGAGTTGAATGCTTCTATCTAATTTTCAAATCAATACAAAATCGACAAGAAAAAAGTTACTAGGTATAGGTCGAGTTTACTAGGTAAGTGGATTTCCCAATAGTTGGTGGGAAAGTTTCCAGATATTTGTAGAAAATATCATTTTGCCCCTTGTAAATCTCATTCTTGATTCATATTTAGTTTTGGTAAAATTCCATTTTTAGTCATTCTCCTTTTTCCTTTCGCTTCATTTCAATTTAATTCTTTTATAGTTTTAATTCTCTCATTTTTTCTCCAACACTTTTCACTCTCTTACAATTTAGTATATACCCAGATTTATTTTTCTTTAACACACAAGTCTTCTAATTCCCTCTAATATCCATTTACCTTCTCTACTAACATTGTTAATTCTTATTTTATTTGCTTTGAAAATTCGATTACGTATATTCTTAAAATGACACCATTTCCCAATTCAGGAGGTTTTAAGAATGTTATATGATGTCCAATATGGTCGAGGTTTGAATTCTTGATTCTACAACTTTTTTCTCTATTTTAATCAAATTATAACCAAAATTAAAAGGTGAATGGAAATAGATATGAAATTTGAGTCCGTCCTTCACAAATCTTTTTCTCAATTTGCAAATTGCAACCTTGGAAATAACACCACAAGTTTATTTGATGATTATGCAGAGATATTTAATAAATTCAAAGATGAGAAAGGAAATTTCAAAGAATCTTTAAATGGTGATGGGAAAGGCATGCTAGAATTGTACGAAGCTGCACACTTTCAACTGCGTGAGAAAAATATATTAGAAGAAGCGCTTTCCTTCACCACATTTCATCTCAAGTTGGCCGAAAGTAGGGTAGACTATCCTCTCTCCCCACAGATTGCCAATGCTCTAACGCTACACCTTCGCAAGAGCTTGCAGAGGTTCGTTGCTAGGAGCTAAATTTCCATATACGAAGGATATGGTACCCAAGACAAAAATTTAATGAAATTTGCAATGTTAGATTTCAACTTGCTACAACATTTGCACAAGGAAGAGATAAACGAGATATACAGGTAATCTATAGTGACCAAAGGTTTTCATCAAAATAAGAACCTTTTATTATACCCAGATTTACAAATAATATATATTCATTCATATTTTAGGTGGTGGAAAGGTTTAGATGTTGCAACCAATTTTCCTTTTGTATGGGATAGGTTTGTGGAATGCTATTTTTGGATGATGGGATTATATTTTGAACCCCAATATGCCATTGCTAGAACTTTCATGACCAAAATAATATCACTCACATCAATTTTGGATGATATTTATGATGCATATGGAACATACGAAGAACTTGAAATTTTTACAAAAGCAATCCATAGGTAATTCAATGCGTATGTCCACCGTCACTTTAAATCATTAAAAATAAATGTTTTTATTGAATTATAGAGAGAATTAACTACTTGAATTGATGATATATTGTAGATGGGATATCAATTACATAGATCAACTTCCAGACTACATGAAATTGTGGTATAGGGAAACTTTAAAAGTTTATAAAGATATGGAAGATTTGATGTCCAAAGAAGGAAAATCATATCGTGTCCAATACGCAATAGAAGCAGTATATATGATCTTTATTTTTTGTTGAAAAATATTCTTTGTTTTCAATCTTAATCAACTGCATTAGATGATTTTTGTTAACTTTTTGTTTGTTTGTTAATAGATGAAACAACAATCTCAAGTCTTCTTTGTTGAGGCCAAATGGTTCCATGAAAATTACATACCAATAATGGAAGAGTGTATGCCGATTGCATTACTTTCTTGTTGGTTATCTACAGCTCGCAATTGCATCTTTTGTTGGAATGGAAGATAGCATAACAAAAGAGACGTTCAATTGGGCAGTTAATGAGCCTAATAAGATTATCAGAGCTTCAAACATTATTTGTAGGCTGATGAGTGATATTGTTGGCCACAAGGTACAAAAATTTATTTGTTTTATTTTTATTATCTGAGTTTGATTTGGCTTGAGCTAACCATGGACAGCTCTACATTAGCTCAAATTAATTTACGTTTATCGTAGGTTGAGCAAGAGAGAGGACATGTTTCCTCGGCTGTGGAATGTTACATGAAACAATATGGGGTGTCAATGCAAGAGGCATACGATGAGTTAAACAGGCAAATCAACGATGCTTGGAAGGATATAAATGAAGAGTTCTTGAAACCAACAGCAGCACCAACATCGGCTCTTATTCGAGTTCTAAACCTTGCAAAGGTCATTGATCTCCTTTACAAGGGCGAAGATGCTTATACTCAATTTGGTGATTCAGCAAAACTAGCATCACTGCCTTGCTCATAGATTCAATCCCAATTTGATCAAGAATTTAAAGTTCAAATGAACTAGAACTCACTTTTGAAAAAGTGACATCCAGAAGATTTGTTGAAAATGGCCAACCATGCTGTTGTTATATTCTTGGTTAAGTGCATGCAGCTTGTAAACATGCTGCAGCATGTATGCTTGCTGTAACAGCAAGGCTGTTTAGTTACTTGTTTTGATGTTTTTAGGTGCTGAACATAATCAGCTTGTGTGCAAGTTACTAAGTTGGTATTGTTTTGATATTTTTAGGTGCTGATTGACATAATCAGCTTGTGTGCAAGTTAAGTTTTACTTGTTTCAAAGTATGATTAGTGGTAGTAGGTAGTATTTGGTGATATATTTGGCTATAAATGTATTGGTTTTTATAGTTGAATGAATGAGCAAAATGAGCTATCAGCCATAAGCTCCCTTGCTGCACATTTGAGAGCAAGTAAAAACATTTCTTGAATCTTGCTTCATTGTTCTGTGTTCTCGTTTTCTTCTTTTGCTGCTGTCAAAATCCTAACAAGATTATTCTCTGATCCTCAAGTTGTCAACTCATTTCTAAAATAAATAATTATATTCTGATTGCCAACCTTTCCCCAAGTTGAAATTAGCTCCAGTTGTTACAAAGCTTGCATAAAGTTAATGAGATTAGAACAAAAAAGCCCGACACTCCAAAACACTAAAATAAACTAGAAGAACACCTAAATGCGGGAACAACACAATAACTAGACACAAGATAATGCCAAAATCCAAGCTAACATAATCCCAAAACAAAACGCACCTAAGACAAACTTACCAAAACACACTCTTTACATGCTACTCCTTACTAAAACAACAAACAGTAATATCATAAACATGAATCACACCGCTTATCAAACTTTTATAAAGCAATATTTGTCTGGAACACCACCGACATCACGAACTAGCTCCTATAATCCGCCACCCACTAGCAACACCCTGCACATCTCCTTGAATTCAAGGTTGATAGTGCTTTTGCTGTTTATTTTAATGAATCTTGGATATGAATGGTACTAAATTTGATATTTATTTGTTTATTTTATATGTAGGTACAATGCATGTACTAAGTGTTACAATACAAGGTGATTACTTAGAAGATTTGACTTAATTTTTTTTTTTTAGATTTTAAGATAATTTTATTTAATAATTATTTTTGTTTTTATTTGTAAAGATATTTCATTAAGAGCTTGATTATGATTAAATTTATTTTTATTTAACTAAATAAATAGTAAATTTTTATCTTTTGAAGGTGAGTACAATTTGAAAACTCCTTAACTTTGTTTTGATATTCCACGGCTATAAGCCCGGAAGAAAAAAGGCATAAAGCGAAATTTGGCTTCACTTTAATCATGACTTTTACTTTGGCATGCAGGACTTACTTCTTGCCATTTTTTTTTTAAACTTCGTTTTTCTTCTTAAATTTATTAAAAGTTTCTTCTATTAATTCTTTAGTAAAACTACCATTATATGTAGCTAAATTCTATTATAGTCAATGGTGGATAAAAGTTCGGTGTTAGAACTGGAATATTCCAAAAACCATACTCTATTACCCTTTTTAATTTGGTAGCATTTTTTTCAATTCCGAGATCAATAAAATCGTCTCTTAATATTATTCTCGACATTGTCCTAAGAAGAACCCCTTATTCGATGCTTGAAATAATATACAGTTGGTGAAAATAACTTGATTCATAATTTTTTATCTTATTTTAATCGAAGAATAAGTTAGCATGGTTCTATTAGGCATACAGTTGGGTTACACTATGAGATTAAGCAATCTAATTTAAATGATGAGCGCAGATGAATTCATTAGTTATAGTCGACTTCTTCTCTTCGCAAGGAAGTCAATGAATCAAATTCTAAGAATTGTTATTAAAGTTGTTCATTTGACAAAAGTTAATTGTCGGGTTGTTTCCATAATTAATCACTACACAAAAATAAACTTTTAGAGACGTTTTTTTTGGCTTTAACGGTGTTTATAAGCGTCACTAATAGTATTTGCGGCGCTTCGGAAAACGCAGCAAAAAACGCTGCTAAAGCAAGCGCCGCAAACTTTAGCGGCGTTTATGGGAAAAAAACGCCGCTAAAAGTCAAGACTTTTAGCGTTGCTTTTCACACAAACGCCGCTAAAAGTTAGGACTTTTAGCGGCACTTTTCTCACAAATGTCGCTAAAAGTCAAGACCTTTAGCGGTGCTTTTCACACAAACGCCGCTAATTTGCACAGATTTGCAATGCTTATTTTCTCCAATATCCTACCCTTCCTGCATTAAAACCAACCAAAAACAGCAGCAGATGCATATAATTTCAACCCAAAATAGCAAATATAATATTTAAATCTCACCAAAAGCATTAAATCTAAACGATACCTCAAATTTAATAAAAGATATATGATATAAATTAATAAATGAAGTATAATTGAAACAATTCTTACAATAATGTTAAATGTAACAATGTTAAAAATAATATTACAAAGAGAAACTAAGGGACTAAGATGGCGGCTGCATTCATGAAACATCTGCATCATCTCTCAAGTCAGAGCTGGAGCTCATCGTATTTTTGCTCGCTCTGCCTCCCTCGCTACACTTGCGCCTCCCTCATTGCTGCATCCGTCAAGTTCTTCATATTTTCTTTCAACCTCAAGAATTTGTTTGAACTGTGTTTCGCTTGCATCTGAGATATTTGGTCTTTTAACCTCTGAACTTCATCTTGCGATTGAGTACCGGAAGGCATGTACTGTTGGGAGCCGGATCCAAAATATATTGGGTCGAGATAACACTAGATCCTTGAAATCGGACCTGACCATACCTTTTAGGACCCAAAACATCAGTAATAAAAAACAGCAAATATATCATATAAATGAAGCCAAAAAATAGCAAATGTAGCATAAAAATTCTGACCATACCTTTCAAGACCCAAAACATCGGTAATAATTCTGTTATCGATATCCTCAAGATTAACAAAACTATCACTCAAAGCAGCCGCCTCATACTGTGCCTTCTTCTCTTTTAGTTTCTCCTAATAAATCAATGAAAAAGTTAGAAACGAAATATACAATAAGAATGAATGCAACATAACTTAACATTATTAATTTAAAACTAGTAACGAATAATTAAACTATTATAAGTAAACATTATAAATATTTATAATAAATCAAATTTTATTAAGTAAATATACCATAATCTCTCCAGCTTCGGATGTCATCGGAGACCCATCCTTCTTCCTATACGTAATGTCAAAAAGCTGAACGCGTCCAACTTTTTGACCGGTGGAGACTTCCTACAGTGTAGTAGTAAAAATATAATTTAATAGTATAAAGTTACTAATATTTGACAGAATTAATAAATTATCATACCTCGGCATCAACTACAGAAGCAAAACTTCTAGACCCTGTCGTGTGTGTGAATTTCTATTTCTGCCTGCTGTTCGTTCCAACTCGCTCACAGTCCTATATAATGAAATTATTATTACGTATATAGTAAATACTATAAACCAAAAATTTATAAGAGTTTACAACTAGCTAATACCTCTCCTTTCTTTGAGTTCCAAAATCTAACTGTATCTTCCCATTGATACCTCAACATTCCGGTGAGACATTTTGCAATTTATCCTCGAGGCTGATTTCTTTCTTAAAATATTCTTTTTTCAGTGTGTTTTTATGGTATCTCCATTTTTTTCCCAGTGTCTTCTTTATATAGTCATCGGAGACCTCCAAAGCAAATCTCTCCTAAAAACACATAAGTTTAGAAAGTAAATATAAATGAAACTTCAACCAAAGTATTATAAATTACATTCACGTTTTCTTACCTTAACGTTATCGAGAGCTTGTTTTTTGTTTGCATCAGGCATGTGATGCCATGACTCGTAATTGATGGGCAACATATTTGCATTTTGTGCAATAATGCCCAGATAGCCTGCTAGAAGTCGAGCTTCAGGGCCAACAGGCTGGCCATGAGTGTTTCTCCTTACTTTCACACGCTCGACGTGATTTAATTCGTATAAGTCTTTAAGCAGGGTACGTCTGCGACCTCTGCAAGCGTCCCACCGGCCTCAAATGAACAATGACATATTATTGTTATATTAAAATTGAAAAATGAATCAATAATTATAGTCAACATGCATGTAAAATAAACTTAACATTACTTTGTAATTACAGAGGTGATCATCTATGTCACCACACTCGAGATCCAACTATTGTTTGTTTGTTCGCTATTGCCCTCTTCCGAATTTACAATATTTAAATCTCGCAATCTTCTTCTACTCATTTTTCCCGCAATACACATAAAATAGTTAAAATTTTAGTAACAAATCACAACAATAATGGTACATATAAAATAGTTAAATTATATAAAATGACCAAGATTAAAATTATAATATTACATATAAATAAAAAAAATTGCAAAATCTTACTACATCATAATTCGTAAATATCTTCGTCCACTTCCTGACGAACCCATTGAAATTGTGTACTAGTACTAGGGATATTTTCATTTAGGTTTTGTTTTGGAAAAGGCAGAGTTTCTGATCTTTTGACGATTTCATCTCTACTACTTTCATTGCCCATGTTGAACAAGTCCCTAGGGGTGTTTCGAAGTACAACGTACCAACCCTCAACAGTTGGATCTTTCGAGTAAAAAACTTGTTTCATTGAGAAGAAAACACATACGGCTCGTCTATCAGTTGTTCTCCGGTGTGAATCAATCGAGAGAAATTCACCATTGTAAAACCATATTGATCGTTTTTAATTCCACGAGCCGTATTCATATCAGCCTAATCACCTCGAAATAAGACAACTTTCCATTTGCCGTAATAATCCAACTCAATGATGTCAGTAATAAGTTCGTAATACTCTAGATTCCCCTCGACAGGATTACTGTCCCTGGCACTAGAGTAACTTGTAATTGAAGAATTAACAACAATTCCACAATTTTGGGTTCTCCTCAATCTCTCGTGATACGTTGTATGAAATCTGTATCCGTTGATGAGGAAGGCACTATATCTTTTCACTATTCTGTTTGGACCTTGTGAAAGCCATTTAACTTTGTCATTTACTTCATTCCGACTCCAAACCTATTGAATCGAAAGTAAATTAAGTAATTATAAATGTTACGAGAAAACATTATTACTTGTCAATGAAAACTTCAATTGCATACCGTTTGGCTTAACCATTCATGAAATGATTCTATGAACAACTTATTAATTTCTCGTCAATGTAATCTTCGGGACCGTGAATGAGCTCTCAATATTTGTTTGTACTCATTATGTTTAAAAAAAGGGTTACTTTGTTAAAAGACAAACAAATTATAATTGATGAGTATTTATCAAATTCTAGAACTTACTTGCGTAATGGTTCCATTGAATCGTGATGAAAAAGAACGTATCGATGTGCTTGGACCCATGATATATCATCTAATTCTGTAATTTCGACTTTGCCGATCGGTTCTCCGAAACTTTGAAATAAATAAGTTTTGGCCAAGTTATGATCTATGAGCCCAGCATTTCTACTTGGTCTGCTCATTCTTGTTTCGACATCTTCCAAATACCTCAAACAGAAAGTCATATATTCCTCTACCAAGTAGCCTTCGACAATTGATCCTTCCGGATAACGCTTATTGCGGCAGTAAGACTTCAATTTGGATAGGAACCTAGACATGATATACAACATTATCAAAAGTTGCAACTAAAGGCATTGATGTGAATGGAGGAATAATTTGCAAATAAAGTAAGACCTTTCTATGAGATACATCCATCGATAGAAAATGGGTCCACCAAGTATTGCTTCATGAGGGAGATGAATTAACAAGTGCACCATAATTGTGAAGAAGGAAGGCGAGAAGGTCTTCTCCAGATTGCATAAAGTCAATGTGGCTCGATCTTGTAGTGCCTCAAGTTCTTGAACATCCAAAACTTTGCCACAAATGCCTTTCATTATTTGGACAGCTCAATTACACAAGACGTCACCTTTTTTGACATACAACACAGCATAGCAACTGGTAGTAAGTCTTATATCAAGATGTGATAGTCATGCGATTTTAAGCCATGTAATCTTCAATCTTTAAGACTCACACATTGGGATATATTTGATGCATACGCATCCGGGACCTTTATATCCTTCAACACCATACAGAACACTTCTTTCTCCATCTTCGACATTGAGAAAATAGAAGGCGGCAATCGATTTTTCATATTCAAAAGTGCTTTGGGATGAAGCTCACGCTGAATTCCCATGTGGACTAAATCAAGTCGACTCTGAAGGCTGTCTTTCGATTTTCCATCGACATTCAAAATAGTCCCAATGATGTTCTCGCAGACATTTTTCTCAATGTGCATGACATCAAGATTATGTTGTAAAATCTAATGCTCCCAATAAGGTAACTAAAAAAAATGCATCTTTTTTTTCACAAGTCCGCCTTATTAGGATCATCCTCTTCATCAGATTCATCATCAGATTCATCCCTTGATCTTCTATTTCTTTGCGTGTTGGGCGGTTGATTCATCTTCCCATAAATGAAATTCATATTTCAACATGAACAATATTTCAGATCCACCGGTCTGCGAAAGAGCTTCTCTAAACTCTTTAGTACCATCAAACTGAGTACTCTGAAATCTAAATCTATGATTTTTCGGTAACCACTGACGATGCCCCATGTAAGATAACTTCTTCCCATTATATAACCATTGTGAACATGTTTACGCAGCACAACAAGGACAAGCATAATGCCCCTTGGTACTCCAGCCAGACAGATTGGCATAGGCCGGGAAGTCATTAATAGTCCACATCAATGTTGCATGTAAATTGAAGTTCTCCTTTCTCAGTACATCGTAGGTCTCAACACCAGCCCACAATTATTTTAACTCATCAATAAGTGGCTGAAAATATATGTCAATATCATTTCTGGGCCCTTTCTCTCCAGGAATAATCATGGATAAGATGAAGGATGATTGTTTCATGCAAACCCATGGAGGCAAATTGTAAGGAACAAGCACCACAGGCCAAGTACTGTACACAGTGCTCATGATTTTGAATGGGTTAAATCTATCAAATGCTAACCCAAGCCTCACACTCAAGGATCGCTTTCAAAGCTTAGAAATTTAGAGTCAAATGATTCCTAAGCTAAAGAATCTAGTAGGATGCCTTAACAATCCATCATCGGTTCGTCCATCATGGTGCCACGTCATTGACTCGGCTGTCTTCGACGACATGAAAAGCCTTTGAAGCCTTGGTATTAGTGGAAAATACCGCAAAACCTTAACTGGCATCTTCCTTGACTGTGCATCATTTTCATCCTCGTTACCATCCTCTATATTTCTATTCGTCAATGGGATTGACCGCATACATGATGGCACTGTTGGTTTTGCCGGTCGCCCCAATACAACATGTAGTCATTTGGGCAACTATGAATTTTGTTGTAGCCAAAGCCCAAATCTTTGATCAATTTCTTCATGTCTTTGGAAGATTGAGGGATTTTTGCAAACGGGAACATTTCTCTCAAAAACTCTGACAGCATTGTCAAAAGAGTTTCCAGTCCACCCTCCCAAACATTTCAAGTGAAAAAGACGAATACAGAAAGATTGTTTGGAAAATTTTGATCCCTCATACAGTTCTTCATTCATTTCACCAAGTAACGTGTAGAACCTCGCCACTTCTTCATTTGGCTGTTCATCAGGTACACTTCTTCCCCCTTCAGTGAAAGTATTTCCACCAAAATTATAATCATCGGTTGCACCCAAGTCATGTGGAAATGACCCGAAACCATCATTGTGCATAATAGAAGCATCCCGCAACATGCCTTCCATGTTATCATCTCTAACATTCTGATTGCAAGCACTATGAGGATAACCCAGATTCATCGATGAAGATGCTCCACTAGATGTACACTCTCCATGAAAAAACCCATTTTTTGTACCCTCGGACAAAACCATCAACAACTAGATGTTCGTAGACAACTTCACAATAATGCCAATTGATATTGCAACATTTCTTACACGGGCAAAGAATCATATTCTCTTGGCTTGCATTTTGAAATGCGAAATTCAGAAAAGTTTCTACTCCATTTCAATAGACGTTGCTTACCCTTGACAAATTCATCCAAGTCCTATCCATTTCGTAGTTGTTGAAGTCTAAAGTTGACAACAAATTACACGGCTAAATTGTTAATTAACAAGAATTTGATTTTTAAAACAATTTTTTTTAAGATTCATCATACATGGCATTGTAAGTTATATATTATGTAAGTTATGAGGTTTGATCTTAAACTTATGTAAGTTATAAAATTTGATCTTAAAATTATGTAAGTTATGAAATTTGATCTTAAAATTAAGTAAGTTATGTATTCTTTAAGATTCATCATACATGGCATTGTTACACCTAGGAGGATCCATTATATCTAATGATGAGATATAAGGCAACCCGTCAGTTTCCAAATTATATACTTTGAATCTTTTTTTATCTATACAAGTATTATGTAAGTTATGTATTATGTAAGTTAAATAATTTGATGAAAGCTATTAAAATTATGTAAGTTATGAAATTTGATCTTAAAATTAAGTAAGTTATGTATTCTTTAAGATTCATCATACGTGGCATTGTTACACCTAGGGAGGATCCATTATATCTAACAGTGAGATATAAGGCAACCCGTCAGGTTTTTAGCCTATATACTTTGAATCTTTTTTTTATCTATACAAGTATTATGTAAGTTATGTATTATGTAAATTATGTAAGTTATGTATTATGTAAGTTAAATAATTTGATGAAAGCTATGTAAGTTATGTAAGTTATGTGTTATGTAGTTAAATAATTTTTGTAAGTTATGTATTATGTATTATGTAAGTTAAATTAAAATTTCAAATCGAGAATCATTGAGGTGTGAACATATATGACATGCATTACATTGTAGTTTTTTTAAATATTAATTGGTTTTAGTTTTTCATTTGAGGTAGGTGGAAAATGTTATTATATGTTTTTTATAATTGAAATTTGTTGTGATGTTGTTAAATTTAAAAGTTTTTAACTTACTTCTTTTAAAAAAGAATTTATTTTCTATATTAAAATATATTTAAATAATGATCTATATTATTATATTGATAACAAAATATTTATAAGTTTTTAAATTTAAAAGTTTTAAATTACTTCTTTTAAAAATAATTTATTTTTATAATAAAACATATTTAAATTTTGTTTATGTTATTTTTATATAAGAATTAAATTTAAAATATAAAAATTTATAACATATTTTAACAATTCACTTTTATATTTTGTTTATGTTATTTTTTATATCGTACTGCACCTTAAATTTTAAAAAATAATACACGGAGCTTGTAAAAATCTAAGCGGCATGATTAGATAGCAATTTGGAGGTTGTTCAAACATTATTAATAATAAATGAAATAATAAATAACAATTTAGATGAAATTCTTTAAGATTCATCATACGTGGCATTGTTACACTTGGGGAGGATCCGTTATATCTTACAGTGAGATATAAGGCAACCCGTTAGGTTTCCAGCCTATATACTTTGAATCTTTTCTTTTGGGACAGCAATAGAACAAATAGCATATATACCAACCAAGCAGGATAATAAACAACAATTTGGACAGCAAATTGGACAGAATTTTTTTAAGATTCATCATACATGGCATTGTTACACCTGGGGAGGATCCGTTATATCTTACAGTGAGATATAAGATAACCCGTTAGGTTTCCAGCCTATATACTTTGAATCTTTTTTTTTGGGGGCAGCAATAGAACAAAATAGCATATATACCAAATGAATATAAATCAGCAAAATGAATATAAATAAGAATAATGCTGATTTCATACTTGTTAAGTTATTACCAACAAATCCAATCCGATAGTTGCAGGAGCAGTAGGAAGCAATAATTGAAATACAAACAACATATGAATTAACAAATGCTATTGATTAATTATAAAATGCTATTTACTAAAAAACTAATACTCACATTCTTTGACCAAAAGAAAAATGGTCAATTCAGTAGTCGATCTAAGTCCTCTTCAATTCTACTCACTTTCAAAGTACGGATACCTTTCTCAATACAATCTATAACAAATACATATGAAATTTTATACAAATATATGCATATGTATTACACATATATTCAAATTAGTATTCTTATTTTATATCACTTTTTTTTAAATACCTATTACTTTTATTATACATACACATATGTATATTGTGTTCATGTCCTTTACAATAATGGATATATAGTCCAACTATTAATAAACACATAAATTTAGAATACTGAATGCTAACTAATTTGCCATTAAAAACAAAACATAATCAATTTATACACACCAAATGAAAAAAAAATCAATAGAAACTTCAAAATGAACCAACCCTAAAAACAAAAATAGGATATATAATTGATAACAACCCTAATCATTGAAAACAAAAGATAAAATGACCCATTTGATATTCAAACCCGATGTTGTAAAAAGATATACATATTTTTAAACAAGAAAGATATACATATTTTTAAAAAAGCATCTAAAAATCGAGATATATAAAATGAAACTACTAGACTCGCAGTTTAATTACAATCATTTTACTTTTCTCTCTAGTGTAGAGATAGTTGCGGTATCATGGGAAAATTAACAAAACTTATTAAATATAAAGGACCACAATAATTGTGAACACTAATTATTCAACCACCAATAGGCTGCTTTTTTGTGTCTGCCAACTGCATCCAGTATCTAATCTGAATCGTAATGGTCCCAATTTGGTAAAACATATTTCAGGTAACTTATTTTAAAAACTAAAATTTATATTATTTAATTATTATGAAAATTAGTAAGATATCAAAAATATGGGGGAAGAAAAGTTAGTATATATACCAACTTGAAAGAAGCAACATCTCAGTTGTATTAATATGTGGCTATGTTGAATGAAAGAATAAATGACCACGTCACTACCTTAGCCTTATATGAACAATGATAAAAAGAACAACAAATTGATAAAGATGAACACTTAAAAATAAATAAAGAACTCAAACCCGATGCTGTAATAAACATTCCTACAACAGAAACAACACCATTCAAAAAGATAAAAAAAAAATTGATCAATCAAAATTCTCAAAAGCCACATGCAAACATATCTTCCACATCTACATTACACAGATTAAGCAAATAATCATAACAAAAAACATACCCAGAGACAAGGCGAAAACCAGCCTCGTACCTTTGCTGAAGACGACCCTACGAGCCACCAAATCCACCAAGTTTTTTTTTACCTAAATCATACTCAGCATCACAAAAATAAAGAAGTTAAACAAAATAAAAAACAAAATTATATAAATAAACAAAATCCCTAAATCAAAAAAGTTTCTGTTTACAAATTCCATACCGTTGTTGTTTGTTGAATGTTGGGATATTGGGAAAGTTGAGTAGAAAACAAAGGACGACGGAACTTAGGGAAAAGTTTGAGCAGAAAAATTTAGGGACGACGGAATTTAGGGACGAGAGAATTTGAGCAGAAAAATTAAAGCAGAAAACAAATTTAGGGAAAAGTTTTAGGAGAAACACTTAGGGTTTTGGGGATGAAGGGGGATAAAACTGAGCATAGCAAAACGACGACGTTTTGCTGAAACTCAGTTTATGTTTTGTGGCGTTTCTAAAAAGAGCCACTAATTGTTGATAAAATGACGTCGTCCACCTTACTGCACATTATACTGTTGATAAAAAGACGATGTGAAGCTTAATGTCCATATATATTTGCGGCGTTTTCAAAAAAACGCCACTAAATATAGACTTTTCATGCGTTTTGAACTAGCGCCACTAATACTTGATGATTTTTGTGGCGTTTTACCGATCGCCACTAACAAATAGCTTTAAACGACGACGCCCCGCATTGTATTGATATATTTTGTATGCTTTTACTCAAAAATGCCACTAATTCATACAACAAAGTTTGAAACGACGCTGCCTTAATATATATTGATGGATTTATTAAACGTCGGTAACTTATAATGTCATTTAATCTATATATTTTTATACTATTATTAATTACTCTAATTACTTAATATTATTAACCCTAATTAATCTATACCCATAAATCTTTAAAATTATTTTAAATCATAGTATTTTAATTTTTTCATTTTAACATATATTTTTCTATGTTATAATTTGTTTCAAATTTTTCTATGTGTTAACATATATTTTCTATGTTATAATTTGTTTCAAATTTTTCTATGTGTTATTAATTTTTCTAAATAATTTAAATATAAAATTAAAAATTACATTTTAATTAATACAAAGTTAAATAATTATAACAAGAGGATGAAAGAGTGCTTGACTTTCATTACAATTTTATATTTAATTATTACATAATTCATATCAATTTTAAATAAATAATTTTGGAAACTTTGAGTAATATTTAAAAGAATTAGATACATGACATAATTTTATATAAATTTTTATGTAAGAAAATAAAAGAAAATTTCAAAATGTGAAATAAAAAGGTTTAAAAACTATAATGATAATTTTATATAAAAATTTCATAATATCACTTTTACGATTATATAATAAATTATTTAATATATAAATTTAAATACTTAACCACAAACCCCAATACATAACCCTAACTCCAAACTTCAAACCCTAATCTCTAACACATAACCCCAAACCCCAAACTATATAATGATAAAATTTCAATATATATTAAAAATCATATTATCTATTTTACAATTATATAATAAATTATTTAATATATAAATTAATGTTAAAAATTTGAACCTATTTTAAAGAAATAAACATTCGAATAATGGATACATATACCATTCGGGGTTATGGGAAGATAATTTCACAATAAAAGGAAGGAGCGGTAAACGATGGTTGGATCCAACAGCTTCGGGCCGGGTTATACGATTCTAGGGATTTTGTGGGTTTGAATTAGGGAAAATTGATTTGAGGGATTTTTGATTTCTGGATTTTGGGTCATATACCCCAAACCCTAAACCTTAAACCTAAAACCCTAAATCATAAACCGTAAACTCTAAACATTAACCTCTAATCCTAACCCACAATCACTTAACCCTTAAACTCTAAACCCGTGAACCCTTAACCTTAACCTTAACCCCTTACCACTACCACTTAAATTAACCTTAATATCGTTAAACACTAAGATCTTAAACCCTAAACAACAAACCCCAAATATATAACAAACTTTATAACACTAAGCCCATATCCCACAATAATAAACCCTAAACCATACAATTAACATACTAAACATTAAACCATAAATCAATTTTAATAGCTTAATTTGTAACTTAAATGAAAACTTCTAAATTGTTTAGTTAGAAATTTGTAATTTTTCATAATTAAGTAACTAAAATAAAACTTTCTAATTGCTTATAAGTGAATGTATCAAAATAAAAAATAATTCAAAGCAAGAATAGGAAAAAAATATAAAAATTAAATCGGATCAAATAGAAACGAGTCCCTACACAAAAATGGCTACTCAACTTTTAGCGGCGTTTATACAAAAACGCCGCGATTGCTCAGATTATTAGCGGCGTTTGGACAAAAACGCCGCTATTGCTCAGATTTTTTGCGTCGTTTGTACAAAAACGCCGCTATTGTTTTATTTTTAGCGGCGTTTTAGGGTAAAACGCCGCTATTTCTCTGTTTTTAGCGGCGTTTTACTTCAAACGCCGCTAAAGTATAATATTTATGGCGTTTTTTGTCCAAACGCCATAAAAACGCCGCTAAAGCCCTATTTTCCTGTAGTGAATTTATGACTAAGGAAAGATTGGTGATTTGAGGTTATTCCTTGATATTTTAATCGACTTATCATCAAGAGAAAAAGTATCCATAATCTGTAAATTATTTCAAAACTGAAATTGATGTGATACTTGATACTAAAGCCTTATATCAATTTGGTTTATTCTATTCTATTTTGAATTGTTTTATATTTCGTTTCATAGTTATTTAATTTTATTTTCATATTTTTCCAACAATTTTTTTTTTTTGCAAGTTTGCCCACAACAATTCTGATTAATAGATATTTTAATTTTTAATTAGTCAAGTAGTATTCGAAGATATTTTATTATCTACTGATTTTAATTTGGTTTTAGGGTAATGCAACACTAAGAAAAGCAAACAAAATCAAGCTAAGTTCTTTATTGCATGGTGATAGTTTAATATCAGGTGAACTGGAGAACACAATTTGTTTTCGTTAACAACCTTCCTCCTCAAATCCCCGGAGAAAGTTGAAACAAGTTTTCATGAAATATGGTGATGTTGTTGATGCTTTCATCCCAAGAAAGAGAAGCAGTAGAGAGCGAAACTTTGGGTTCGTGAGATTCAGGTCCATATCGGAAGCAAAAAGAGTCATATTGAGGCTTAATGCAACATGGATTTTTGACCACTGTACCGGAGTTAATATGGCGAGATTTGGTGGAAGATCATCATATTGGAGGAGAAGTCCTCAAAATCGGTGTCAGAGGATTCCAAGCAGCTGGAAGTTTCAAGTGATGCGAAAGAGTTAAACAAAAATCAAAAGTGAGCATCTAAATATCAAGAGATTGAGGGATAGATCCTGCTATGGTGTTATTAGTGAAGAGTTTTCTCACTTCACTGTTGTATAGTGGGAAAGGCAAAGGGGGTTCTACGGAGCAGATTGGTTACATGGAAATTTTGTCTTGCTAGGTTATTGGGATGAAATCGGAAGCAGGTTTTTTCTTAGTTGAATTTGAGGATCAAAAGAAACTTGTTGAACTCAAAGAGGATAACTGGGGCTGGTCAAATTAATGGTTATCATTCAACTGTGATCATAAGAGTCGAACCCGAATTCCAGGCTAGTTAATAAACTAAAAACATAATAAGCACAAAATTTAAACCTCATAATTATTGCATCAACCAAAATCATTTATCGTTACATAAAAAGCTATGAAGCATGGACACGGACATGTAATACGGGTACGACACGATATAGATACGGCGACACGGTAATTTTTAAAAAATAAGGATACGGGTACGATAGGATACGGCAATAAAAAATATTTTTATTATATATATATTTATGTTAAAATACTCAATGTAAATGAAAATATTCATATTTTTCATTAATATATAACTATTTTTTCACAATATTAATTTTTTTCCTTTCTTTTTACACAAAGATTAATTTTAGGCATTAAGTTTTTTTTTTTCCAACATTAAAACTACTGTTAGTTTTCCTTTTCCATTTGAATTCATTTAATTCATTAAATATGCTTTTATAAAATAAAATTTCATTAAATATGCACCTTCCTCCCCACAACGTTTGGTGCCTCTTCCTCTACCTCATCACACAATAAAATGACCGTTGCATTTCCTCAAACACCATGTAAGCATTAACTTTTTTTTTCTCAGCATTAACTCTCCCATTTTTTTTCTTCGGTTCTTCCCCATTTACCCCCTTTTTCCTTTCATATTTGCCATATTTACCTTTCCTTGCTCTGTTTTTCATCCTCTGCAAAAAAAATCCAGCAGACCGGAAGTGTCATTTTTTGACACGCTTCAAGGCGTGTCCGGTACGTATCCGACCGTGTCGGCGGCGTATTATCGGTACGAGAGGGGTTTTGCCGTGTCGATGCTTCCTAGATAAAAAGCATCTTTAGGCATCTATTGAGCAATGTCGAATAACAAGTAACATGTTCCAACACGTATACCAAAATCAAATTCTAGTGAGTACAAACTGAAATAAGTTAGGCTTCCCAAACCTTTTCCTTCCCTTTGCTTTTAAATGATTCCACCACTTCTTTAACTTTAATTTCATAATTAATTAACTTTATACATCAATAATAAACACCTAAAATTCCTAATTCTAACAATCTAATGCACTTTTGGACATAAATTTTACTTAATTTGATACTTATTTTGATATTTTTTATGTACATACAATTATTATCTAATATATCGAGAAACGAGTGATTATACAAAACATTTAACACGAAAATTTGATTTGACACACACTTTAAAATTATTTTATTTTTATTTTTATTAACACTTCTTGTAAATTTAAGCTCGTGTGTTTTTATTTTAAAGTTTTATTAATTTAGGTTATTATCATTTGGGATTAAAAATAAAAGAGCCTACGACTCTTTTAGTTTTTACTTAGATTTTAATATTTTATTATTGTTTTTATTATTATAATAATATATCTACATATTATAGATAAAGGCACTTACTTTTAGGTTTAATATTAGTATTTTATATATAAATTACATTAGCAGAGCGACCGGGGGAGGGAGAGAGGAGCGGCGCAGAACCAAAATTATTGTTTGTTTTGTTTTTCTTTTCTTTGAATTAAATTCTCTTAATATTTTCTTTGATTGTTTTTTAATTTTACGAATTAGCTTATTTAGTTTTAGACTAATTTTTTATCCTGTTTTTAGAACCGTAGGACTTGAAATCGTATGTAAAAATCGTCATATCGGTATTTGTTATTTCTTCAGTTTAGGAGATAGATACTATCATCTTACAAAAGGCTAGTTTGACAATACTTTTGAAAAGTACTGTGGAAAAGTGCTTTTGAGAAGTGCTTTTGAGAAGTACTTTTGAAAATTTGAGTATTTGGTATTCATCACAAAAGTACTTTTAAGAAATAAAATATCTATTTTAGACATGATATTATAAAGTAACAAATATGTATTTAAATAATGTTCAAATTAGTTAATATTATGATATTTTAACAAAAATATAAAAAAATAATTTATGATAACTTATTGTTAATATTTTAATATATAATATTTTAATATTTTAATATTTTAATATTTTGGGATGAGATTGTGAAGGAGAAAAAGTGTAAGGTTAAAAAGGTAAAATACCAGCCAAAAGTGCTTTTGGCTTGAGAAAAGCTAAAAAATTCTGCTTCTCCATCTATAAAAAAGCACTTCAAAAAAGTGTTTAAATTTGCTCCACTGATATTTGTTCTTCATTGCTTTTCAGATAAAAGCACTTTTTTGTTGAAAAGTTCATCCCAAAAGCAATGGAGAACACACCCAAAGTTGTATTGGCACCAAGTCCAAAAAACCTTGTTGATTCGGCGTTGATAGGTGTACAATTGAAAGTACCAAATCGATTGTTTGTCGTATTCAGTCTACAAAAGAACACATTGGCGTGTCTAATTAAGTAGTTGGTTGGATCAGTCAAGAGAAATAGCAATCGAATCTAAATGACCTACACGGCTGAGGTCGTTGATTCGAGTTAGACCCTTTTAGTTTGCAAGGCTACCGGAGAGCTAAATCATGGACATGTATTTTGTGGTTGTTTGTTCGATAAGGGTTAGTTGTTGGGCATTCCCATAATTGATTTACACATGGAAGGGTTGGTGGTTTGAGGTGTCCTCGATCACTATAGCTAATTTATCGATCGAAAGAGAAGATTTGTTATCAATGATCGTTTTGAAATTGGATCAAAATCAAGCCTAAAGCTGGAATTTTATCATATTGATTTATTTAATTAATTTTAGTTTATGTTTTGATTTCATTTATTTTTATTATTTTTACTTTTATCAAATTTGAATTCCTCTTGTTTATTTTTGCACAAATCGTCATAAGTCGTGGGGACAACAGCTACCTAGTGCACAATCTAGTTAAATTAAAACAACAATTTTAGATATCCTAGTCTCTGTGGGATCAAGCTTACTCTCTGTATTGTTATTTATATATTGTTTAGGCATAATAATATTATTTTTGGTGGATTTGACACCAATAAAATTTTGGCATTGTTGCCGGGAATTGGAGCTAACCAATTTTGTGTTTTCTTTTTTACCAGGTTTGGACATACCAGCTACTCGAGCACGATCTAGAATTAGAGAAGACTACTCATGATTTTTTTTAAAAATGAACAATCAAACATATTTGGCTATGGTTATGAAGTATTAACTGTTTGAGTTTATACATGATTAACCAGTGAGAACCCAAGAGATAAATGTATCTTTCATGAAAAGTAAACTTAGTGATACTGCTTGTAACACCCCTCACCCGACCCCGTCGCCAAACCCGAGCTACGGGATGCTACTACCATAACCGGAGTAATCAAATGTAGTTCATAAAAATAATTCATATGTTCATCTATATTTATCATAAATGCTTGCACATTACAGTATGCAATCACAACAAAAACTCATTCGAGTTTACGAAAGCTCTTAAGTTGTCCCGAGCATGAATAAGGAACAAATGACAAATTTATCAAATTATGAGCATAGGTATCGATACCCAGACTAGGTATTGATACCATTTTTAGATTCGATGTTTCAAAATTTAATATGAACATGCATAAGTATCGATACTTGGTATATGGTATCGATAATCCTATTAAGAAATATCGATACTAAATACGATATTGATACCTATGACATTCTGCCAATTTGGAAAATTTTGAACCCAAAGCAATTGTATCGAGACCATTACAAAGTATTGATCATTGGAAATATGTATCGATACTTTATATTGGTATCGATACCAAATTGGCATTTTGTCGTTTACAAAATCTTGTTCATTTGGTAAGGTACCGATTCTTCAGCAAAGCATCAATACTTTTGGCCAGGATGTCAAAAATATCACATTTTGATGCCTTTTCATGCTCAAACCAAAGACCAATTTGAATGGTGCCTTAGGCACACACAAAGCATGCATATACTCAATTTAAAACATACCAAAATACCACAACTCAACCAGATAAACCATAATTTATACATATTTGGACCCCATGCTTGGCTTATTTTTGGATGAATTTTTATTAGATTTGATGAATTCGATGCTCCTAATCCTTTAATTTCATGTTTTACACTCAGGAGAGCTTAGGGAGTGGAAAAGAATGAGAAACGGGCCAAAAGGGGACAAAATGGGCCTACCTCAAAAATCAACACAGTCTGGACTATCGCACACGGGCAGACCACACGGTCGTGTGTCACGAGCAGAATCGAACACGGCCTAAGCTATCGCACGTGGTCGTGTCCCTGCCAAACCCAAGTCTAATTCTATTTGGAAAAGACTACTTGTGGGCCAAGAAAGGTGCTCCAAAGCCTATATAAATACCTAGGGGAGGACCTAAGAGGACACATAGAGTAGAAAACAGAAAATACTAGAAGACAGCCATTGGGAGCATCTTGGAAGAAGGATCTCCTATCAATTTCTCTTGAAGTTTTTGGGTTTTCTTATGTTTTTTAGTTTTCCTTATTTTAAGATGTTTCCCTCTATCATTATGAACTAAACTCCCTAAATACCTAGGGAGGAAGAAACCTAGATGAATCTTATTATTCAATAAATCTGAATTACGTGATAAATACTTGATCTTGTTCTTAATTATGTGTTCCTAATCCTTGTTTTTAATATTTTCAGGAATATTAATTCAAGTTTAATATGCTTATTTAGTGGAGCAAAAGTCCCTGTTTAAGAGTAGATCCAACATAATTAAGCGGAGTTGATTACAACCCTAGGAATAGGGCAACATAAATTTGCCAGATTAGAGTCAAATCTAATAAGGGAATCCATAGATCGAGTTAATGTGATGATAGGGGTTTTAATTAGAAAGAGATTTCAATTAATCAACCTAGATTCAGTTGTTTTTAGTCTCGAAAGAGATATTAACATAATTTAGGGATTTCTACGAATCAAGTCAAGTGAATAAATCATTTAATTCAGAGTCAGAATAATAAGAGAAGTCTAGGTGGATTCTTCCTTGGGTATTGCCTCTTTCATAAAGTTGTCTAAAAGTATTTTCCCAATTCATTCTCTATTGTGCTTTTAATTAAATTTTAGATGAAAATAAATCCCGTAATTATTAGGCTAGATAATAAAAAGATAGTTATTACTAGTAATTTTAGTCCTTGAGAATACGATATTCTGGGCTCACCACAACTATACTACTGTTCGATAGGTGTGCTTGCCTTTGTCGAAATAGTAGTTAGTTTCGAGTTATCAAGTTTTTGGCGCCGTTGGCGGGGACTAAGATATTAGGAACACTAAATTTTTATTACTTTACCCATTTTTTATTTTATTGTAATTAATTTTTATTTTATTATTACTTTTCTAATTTTTCTCTTTCTTTACTTGTAGCAAGTGTCTCTAGTTTATGACTAGAAGAAACCCGTCAGGACCTTTGCTTTACGATAGTGAGATTGAGAGTACATGTAGTAGAAACCGAAGAGAGATAAGGCGAAGCCTACAATACATACAAGAAGAGGAAGCGAACAATATCACTAATATCGAGGAGATGACTGATCCCTAGAATAATCAGCTACCTCCTATAGTCGCTGCAGATCCAGTAAATCAAAATCCTGCTCCTCGAACTATGTATGATAATGCTAAGCTTACTTTAACAGGAATTGAATCAAGTGTTGTTAGACTTGCTGTTGCTGCAAATAATTTTTAACTCAAACCTAACACTATTCAGATGATTCAACAGTTTGTTCAGTTTGATGGTTTGCAGGATGAGGATCCAAACAATCACTTGGCAAATTTTCTAGAATTCTGTGACACTTTCAAGATTAATAGCGTTTTTGATGATGCCATTTGCCTTCGGTTGTTTCCCTTCTCATTGAGGAATAAAGCTAAATAGTGGTTGAACTCGTTACCACGACGATCAATCACTACATGGGAACAAATGACTAAAATTTTTACTTAAAAACTTTTCGCCGGCTAAAATGGCTAAGTTGAGGAATGATTTCTCTTCTTTTGTGTAGATGTATTTAGAAACACTTTACGATGCATGAGAGAGATACAAGGATCTACTGAGAAGATGTTGTAACAGTCTGGTTTAGACACTAGTCGAAATAGTGGTTTCGGGACCACAAATCCGAGTTAGTGAAATATTTTAATATTATTTTTGTGCCTATGATATGTGATTTAGCATGAATTAAAGTTTCGCGAGTTAATTTGTCCATCTGTGTGCTTAATTTGGTAAAAGAACCTAATTGTGAGAAATGGTAAAATAGCATGCTCTTTGATAAGGTATTTATTTGATGTGGCTTTTAAATGAAGAGGCCTTATGCGAGAATTAAACCATTATTTAGATAGTGGGTGGCAACGGACAAATGTGACCTTAATGTTTATATGTATATATGTTTAGAAAAAGGTTAATATAGTAAATAGATTAATAATGTGATTATTAATCAAACTAAAGGCTAAAATAAGCCAATATACTTATCCTTGTTCATCGAAAATAAGAAGAAAGAAGAAGGGTTTGAGCTCTTTTCATATTCGGCACATACTTGGGCTAGATTAAGGTATGTTTTGACTTTCGTTTTTGATGATTTTTATGTTTTTGAGATTGTTGCTTAGTCTACTATCAAGCCCATGTTGTAATTTGAAGAATTGATGATGTTTATGAGATGTGCCATCGATGAAATGGTGAGCTTTATGATGAGTAATGGTGTTAAATGAAAGATATGTGTTTAATGAACATGTTTTGTTCTTGAATTTTTGGTGAATTTAGCTAATTAGGGCTAAATTGTGAAAATGAAATTTTAATGGACTACTTTGTGAAATAAATGAAATGTATGGATTGATATGAGCATAGTGTGTATTTGGCCAAGCATGGGTAAAAGCAAATTTGGTGATTTTTGTGATTTTGTGAAATAGGGACTAAATTTTCCAAATGTAATATATGAGGGTTAATTTGTAAATTACCCTAAATATGTATTCTTGGATTGAATTGAATGATTTTATGAATGAATCGGTTAAATCTGTATATGTTTATATCAAGAATCGAAGAAAACAGATTTAGATAGGGGAAAGTCAAAAATTATTGAATAGCCGCATGTTTCTATTAAACCGAACTCGAGGTAAGTCGATATACAAATAAATGTATTTGAATTGAGCTATTTGTGCATATATAAAATTTGAATTGACATGAATATCCATTGAGATGGAATGTATGTGAAATTCAAGTTTGCGAATAAGTCGACAAGTTGTTTAAGTCCGAGAAGTCCCGTATGAGCCTAGGAATAGATAGGATTGCATATGTCATGACATAGGTGTCCGTTATGTGATATCATGTAAGACCACATTTGGGACGTTGGCATTGATTCGAGATTTTGTGTAAGACCACATCTGGGATGTTGGCATCGATATGAAATTTACGTGTAAGACCATACTTGGGACATTGGCATCGTATTGATTCGTGTAAGACCCTGTCTGGGACAGTGGCATCGATATCTGATTACATGTAAGACCACGTCTGGGACGTTGGCATTGTATGACTATTCCGAGCTTTCTGAATATCCTATTTAGTTCTGAACGGTTCAACGGGCAAATCTGAGAAATGAATAATTATGTGAGTTGTATAACTGTTTCAGGTACGTTTGAAAATTACACTATGTGTGCATGAAAGGTAAGAGTCTATATGAACTTACTAAGATGAATATGGGTATTGAAATGATGAGATAATATGTGAAGATATGCTTGAATGAGTTATGTGGATATGTGATATTTGAGTTGAAGGATGTGGTAAGATATGGCTAAGCATATGAGCCAAAAAATATGTGATGAACTTGCTATGAGAACTATAAATGTCATTGTATCAATATGGTTATGTGCATTTTTATGCTAAGTTTATTTGTATATGGCTTACTAAGCTTTTGAAAGCTTACTTTATGTGTGTTTGCTCTATTTTATAGATCGTTAAAGCTACGAGAGGCTCAGTGACCGTTGAGGATTGTCATCACACTACTCAAACTTGTTTTGGTACATTGAAAATGTGTATATAGCTAAATATAGCATGTATAGTCTAGTCATTTTGGTATAAATTTGAGATATGGAATTAGCCATGTGATGTGGCTAGTTTAATGTTCATAATATGCAATTTTGAATGTGCTATATGATGTTGGTTTTGATATGATCCCATGGTTATAAAATGTCTGTAAAAGTTTTGATTTGTTCGGTAACGCTTTTAACCCTAATTCGGTGACGATACGGGTTAAGGGTGTTACATTTGATTAGTTTTAGAGCTACAATTTAGACGAATCTTGGACTAATGTAGCGTGTAAAAGTCTAGCTATACATGCCATATATCTAAACTGTTATAGTGTGATGAATCCTGAAGTGTAAAATGTGATTTTTGTATAGTAATGGGTCCCGAAAGAGTCGTAGCTGACGATGTAGAAATTAATGCGCCTACTCCCACTCAAGGGATAGTGCCATCTGATTCGAGACCGTGCGTGAGTGGTCAAAAGGGAGAAACTAAACAAGCTTTCTTCCAAATAATGAGTGAGTGGTTCACTCAGTTTGTGGGAAATAATCCGGCTATTTCACAACCTCCACCCCGGTTAATACCCCTCAGACTTCAATTGTGCCTCCGGTTATGTATCCGAATCTATTGAAGAAGCCTCCAGTAGATAAAATTCATAAGTATGGAGCTGAGGAGTTTAGGGCCACCAGTGATGATGATGCTGAAAAAGCTAAGTTTTGGTTAGAAAACACAATCCGAATATTTGATGAAATGTCATTGAGTCCCGAAGAATGTATAAAGTGTGTTGTTTCTCTGTTACGAGATGTGCCTATCAATGGTGGAAAACTATGATTTCTGTGGTTCCAAAGGAATGGGTCACTTGAAATTTCTTCTAGTCTGAGTTTCGAAAGAAATACATTAGTCAGAGATTCATTGATCAGAAATGGAAAGAATTTCTGGAATTGAAGCAAGGCCACATGTCTGTCACTGAATATGAACGAGAGTTCGTAAGGCTAAGTTAGTATACCCGAGAATGTGTATCATCTGAAGCAGTAATGTGTAAGAGATTTGAAGATGGTCTTAATGAAGATATTCGCTTGCTAGTCGGGATTTTAGAGATAAAAGAATTTGTTGTGCTTGTTGACCGAGCATGCAAAGCTGAGGCACTCAGGAAAGATAAAAGAAAAGCTGTGTCTGAAGCTAGAGATGTGAGAAAGAGATTTTAGGGTAAATCAGTTCAGTCTGCTTTGAAGAAATTTAGAGATTAACAAAGTCGTTCGAGAGCTAATGTGGGACATTCTAGTAGAGATCGAGCTAGATCACATTCGAGTTCTAAAGCTCCAACAACTTCAATGGCAAGTGTTGGAAATGTTCGATCCGAGAAACCTAAATATAAACATTGTGGTAAAAGACATCCGGGTAGTTGTAGATTGAATGACAGAGCTTGTTTCAGATGTGAGTCATTAGACCATTTCATCCGTGATTGCCTAGAGTCTGTTGAGCTAGAGACTGCCCAGGATCTGAGATCTGATAATGCTCCATTGAGAGGTAGACCTTCCCGAAATGTAAGAAATGTCAGTGGTAGTTAAAGAACTACGAGAGATACTGTTGTGAGATCCGAAGCTAGAGCGCCTACTAGAGTATGCCATCCAAGCTTGTGAGGAAGCTTCATCTTCGGATGTATTCATCTTCGGATGTTATAACGGGTACATTTACACTTTATGATACTTCTATGATTGCATTGATAGACCTTGGTTCTACTTATTCGTATATATGCATGAACTTAGAATCCAGTAAGACTTTGCCTGTAGAGTCTACTGAGTTTGTTATAAAAGCATCGAACCCCATAGGTAAGAGTGTTTTGGTTGACAAAGTATGCAAGAACTGTCCGTTAATGTTTCGAGATATCTATTTTTCTACTAATCTGATGCTATTACTATTTGATGAGTTTGATATTATTCTGGGTATGGACTGGACATTGCATGATGCTATTGTGAACTGTAAAAGAAAGACTATTGATTTGAGATGTTTGAATGATGAAATAGTTCGAGTTGAGTCTAATGATTTGAATGGATTGCCTGCTGTGATATCTGTGTTGAAAGCTCAATGATATGAGAAAACAGGATATGAGGTATATTTTGCTTATGTGATTGATTCGAAAGTGTCTGAAAAGAAAGTTGAATCAGTGCTAGTTGTTTGTGAGTTTTCTGATGTATTCTCTGAAGAATTATCGGGATTACCTCCGATACATGAAGTTGAGTTTGGTATAGATCTGTTGCTTAGTAAAACTCCTATTTCGATAGTTCCATATAGAATGGCACCAACAGAGCTAAAAGAATTAAAGTCACAGTTACAAGAGTTCACTGACAGAGGGTTTACGAGATCGAGTTTCGCACCTTGGGGTGCTCCCGTTATGTTTGTGAAAAAGAAAGATGGCACGATGAGGATGTGTATAGATTATTGACAGTTGAACAAAGTAACTATAAAGAACAAATATTCGTTCCCCAGAATAGATGATTTGTTTGATAAGTTAAAAGGAGCCACTGTGTTTTCAAAGATAGATCTGAGATTGGGATATTACCAGTTGCTAATAAAAGATTCAGACATTTTAAAAATTGCTTTCAGAACAAGGTACGGGCATTACGAGTTTTTAGTTATGCCTTTCGGACTAATGAATTCTCTTGATGTTTTTATGGATCTGATAAACAGAATTTTTAGACCGTACTTAGATCGATTTGTTGTCATTTTCATTGATGATATTTTGATTTATTCATGTGATGAGAACGAGCATGCCAAACACCTGAGAGTTGTGTTGCAAACTCTGCGAGAAAAGCAATTATATGCGAAATTTAATAAATGTGAATTCTGGTTGCATGAAATCAATTTTCTGGGACATATTTTATTGGCATCTGGTATACGAGTTGACCCGAGTAAGATTTTGCTATTCTGAAATGGAAACCTCCGAAGAATGTGTCTGAAGTCCGTAGTTTTTGTGGGACTTACTAGTATTATCGAAGGTTTGTAAAAGGCTTTTCGATGATTACAACTCCGTTGACTAGATTGCTTCAGAAAGATGTGAGATATGAATGGTCCAAAAAATGTCAGAAAAGCTTTGATCAGTTGAAAACTCTATTAACTGAAGCCCCATAGTACTGCCAGAGTCAGGCAAAGAGTTTGTAATTTATAGTGATGCTTCGTTTAATGGTCTGGGATACATACTAATGCAAGAAGGCAAAGTTATATCTTATGCCTTGAGACAATTGAAGCCGTATGAAAAGAATTATCTGACACACGACCTTGAGCTAGCTACGATTGTGTTAACCTAAAAGATTTGGCGACATTATCTGTTTGTTGAGAAATGTCACGTGCTTTCAAGTCATAAAAGTTTGAAATATCTGATAACCCAGAAAGATTTGAATCTGCGACAGAGAAGATGGTTAGAACTGTTGAAAGACTACGAGCTTGTAATTGATTATCACTAGGGTAAGGAAAATGTTGTTGCCGATGCACTGAGTCGAAAAACATTGTTTGCTTTACGTTCAATGGATGCCTATTTAGATTTGTTTGATGGTAGTTCAGTGTTAGCTGAATTGAAAGTGAAATCGTTTTTTTTACAACAAATTTGTGATGCTCAGAAGATTGATAATGAATTATTAGCGAAACGAGCTCAATGTGATCCGAACTCTGATTCTGAATTTTGAGTTGATGATGATGATTGCTTAAGGTTTCGAGATCAAATTTGTGTTCCGAGAAACTCAGAGTTGATTCAGTTGATTTTGAATGAAGCACATAATAGTCATCTATCTATTCATCCGGGTAGTACGAAGATGTATCATGATCTGAAGCAACACTATTGGTGGTTTGGTATGAAACGAGATATCTCTAAATTTGTGTCAAAATGCTTAATGTTTCAGCAAGTTAAAGCTAAACATCAGGTTCCGTCTGGGTTGTTACAATCGATTCTATTTTTCGAATAGAAATGGGATAGAGTGACGATGGATTTTATTTCTGGACTACCTTTGACTCCTAGAAAGAAAGATGCAATTTGGGTTGTAGTTGATCAATTGATGAAATCCACCCATTTTATTCTGGTACGATCTAATTTCTCACTTGATAGATTAGCCGAGCTTTATATTTTTGATATTGTGAGATTACACGGGGTAACATTGTCCATTGTGTCTAATAGATATCCGAGGTTTACATCAAGGTTCTGGAAGAAATTGCAGGAAGCTTTAGGTATGAAATTGCATTTCAGTACCGCTTTTCATCCTAAAACGGATGGTCAGTCTGAATGGATTATTCAGATTCTCGAGGACATGTTGAGATGCTGCATTCTTGAGTTTAATGGTACGTGGGAACAATACTTACCACTGATTGAATTTGCATATAATAATAGTTTTCAGTCAAGTATCAAAATGACACCTTATGAAGCTTTATACGGACGCAAATGCGAACACCTTTGTATTGGAATGAGCTTAGTGAAAATAAAATACACGGGGTCGATTTGATAAAAGATATTGAACAGAAAGTGAAAGTGATCCGTGACAGTCTGAAAGTAGCGCTTGATCGTCAGAAATCCTATGCGGACTTGAAACGTAAAGATATTGAATTTGAAATCGGTGATAAAGTTTTTTTTGAAAGTGTCTCCGTGGAAGAAAGTACTTTGATTCAGACGTAAAGGCAAATTGAGTCCGAGATTCATCAAACCGTATAAAATCATCGAGCGTGTTGAACTTGTTGCGTACAGATTGTTATTGCCATCTGAGTTAGAAAATATACATAATGTATTCCATGTTTAAATGCTCCGTAGATGCCGATCCGATCCGTCACATGTGATCTCTCCGTCTGAAATTAAAATTCGATTTGATATGACTTATGAGGAAGAACTAATCTGTATCTTAGCTCGTGAAGTGAAAGAGTTGAGAAACAAGAAAACTCTATTAGTGAAAGTGTTGTGGTATCGACACGGAATAGAAGAGGCTACGTGGGAGCCTGAAGATTCAATAAGACAGCAATATCCAAATCTGTTTAACGGTAAGATTTTTGGGGACGAAAATCCCTAAGGAGGGAGAATTGTAATAGTCCGGTTTAGACCCTAGTCAGAATAGTAGTTTCGGGACCACAAATCCGAGTCAGTGAAATATTTCAATATTATTTTCTGTGCCTATGATATGTGACTTAGCATGAATTAAAGTTACATGAGTTAATTCTTCCATCTGTGTGCTTAATTTGGTAAATGGACCTAATTGTGAGAAATGCTAAATTAGCATGCTCTTTGATAAGGTATCTATTTGATGTGGCTTTTAAATGAGGAGGCCTAATGAGGCAATTAAACCATTATTTAGATAGTGGGTGGCAATGGACAAATGTGACCTTAATGTTTATATTTATATATGTTTAGAAAAAGGTTAATATAGTAAATATATTAATAATGTGATTATCAATCAAATAAAGGCTAAAATAAGCCAATATACTTATCCTCGTTCACCGAAAATAAGAAGAAAGAAGAAGGGTTTGAGCTCTTTTCATATTTGACACATACTTGGGCTAAATTAAGGTATATTTTGACTTTCGTTTTTGATGATTTTTATGTTTTTGAGATTGTTGCTTAGTTTACTATCAAGTCCATGTTGTAATTTAAAGAATTGATGATATTTATGAGATTTGCCATTGATGAAATGGTGAGCTTTATGATGAGTAATGGTGTTAAATGAAAGATATGTGTTTAATGAACATGTTTTGTTCTTGAATTTTTGGTGAATTTAGCTAATTAGGGCTAAATTGTGAAAATGAAAATTTGAAGGACTAATTTGTGAAATAAATGAAATGTATGGATTGATATGAGCATAATGTGAATTCGGCCAAGCATGGGTAAAAGAAAATTTTGTGAATTTTGTGATTTTGTGAAATAGGGACTAAATTGTTGAAATGTAATAATATGAGGGTTAATTTGTAAATTACCCTAAATATGTATTTTTGGATTGAATTTAATGATTTGATGAATGAATCGGTTAAATCTGTATATGTTTAGATCAAGAACCGAAGAAAACGAATTTAGATCGGGGAAAGTCAAAAATCATTGAATAGTTGCACGTTTCTGTTAAACCAAACTTGAGGAAAGTCGATATACAAATAAATATATTTGAATTGAACTATTTGTGCATATTTGAAATTTGAATTGACATGAATATCCATTGAGATGGAATGTATGTGAAATTTGAGTTTGCGAATAAGTCGACAAGTTGTTTAAGTCTGAGAAGTCCCATATGAGCCAAGGAATAGATAAGATTGCATATGTCATGACATAGGTGTCCGTTATGTGATATCATGTAAGACCACGTCTGGGACGTTGGCATCAATATGAAATTTACGTGTAAGACCATGTCTTGGACATTGGCATCGTATTGATTCGTGTAAGACCCTGTCTGGGACAGTGGCATCGATATCTAATTACATGTAAGACCACATTTGGGACTTTGGCATTGTATGACTATTCCGATCTTTCTGAATATCCTATTTAGTTCCGAACGGTTCAACAGGAAAATCTGAGAAATGAATGATTATGTGAGTTGTATAACTGTTTCAGGTACGTTTTGTAATATCCGGGAATTAGGGCTTGTGCATTTTTGCTTAATTGTATGAAGTAACATGCTTATGTGAGTTTGAATGTGTTATATGAACTTTTGAGAACTTCAAAGTGTAGGTAAATGCCTTAGAAAATAATAGATTTTAAGTATTAAAGGGGGAGCTAAGCTTGATAGGCCTTAAGAAAATATGTAGAGGGAATTGGACATAAAAATCAACTTGGCAAAGTGGCAAGGAGGCGCCACTTAGGGCCTTGGTAAGTGACGCCACAAGCAATGGAGAAGGGTTTGGGTTCGAGCCACAAGGGAAGCAAAAAAAGGGAGCTTTTATTTTGCGGCAATGGGGAGCAGTAGTGGATGGCATAGGAACCTTATTTAGATGAGGATTGGACTTGGTCAACCCCTTATAAAATACGGCTAAGATAGAAGATAAATGTTGGTTTATTTTTAAATTATTTTGAATGTGCAAAAAGGAGAGAAAATAGGAGAAAAGGAAGGGATGAGATAGGGGGAAGGAGAGTTGGCCGATTGGAGGGTTCTAGGTGTAGTATTTTTGGCAAGATGGGAGAAGTGAGGCCATCTTCATTATTTTCTCTTTTGTGCCTCTGCCGAATTCTCTAGCAAATCTTCTCTTTTCTCTTTTATTTGTCAAAGCCGAAAACACAAGCAAGCATAGCCGATCTCTTCATCTTTCTCTTCTCACCTTTTCTTCCCATCCTACTTAGGCCGAACCTCTTCCTCCCAAAGGTTCATCATTGCCGAAATTCCTAGATCAAAATACCACCATTGCCGAACCCTTGAAAATCTCATCTCTTTTCTTTCCCAATTGCTAAGGCCGAACACCTCTGTGGGTTCAACAAGGAGCAGTCGATTTTGTAATAAGGGTAAGGGTCAACTATCAATTCTTTTCTTTCTTTTCTTTAGTTGAAAGATGGAATCTAACCCCATTAATGTTCTTGGCCGAAACTATGAAGGAAGTTTCGGGATTTCTATTGTAGTCGATTTCAAGAAGGAAGCTTTCGGGACTTTTAAGATCTAAGGTAAGCTATGGGTGATATTCGCCCATAGGCCATTTATGATGTTCATAAAGTGTTAGAATCAGATCTAACATAAGGCTTGTAGGTATTTCGACATCTTCATAGTCAAGTGGCTATTTTCGGATTTGGAATCGCAAGGTAAGTGAATGTGAATATTCGACCATATTGGTCATTATGTTAGCCGAATCTAATTATGGTTATTTAGGGCGTTCGACGATGGTGTACAAGGATTTTCGGATTTCAAAGAACTCGTTAAGTAAATCGTGTGTAGCCCCACACTAAATCTTAATAGATTTATGGTAATGTTTTAATATATGTGTTAATGAAAGTATGTGAACGTGGCTAAAGGTACCATACAATGGTACAGAACATTCAGGCACGTAATCTTTAATATTACGTCAATAAATGTTATGAACATGTGAAATATCGCATATAAGTGAATATTGGTAAGAATGTGAGATACTGACATAAAGTATGATATTTGTATGATTTGTATGACATGGGGCATATGGGTGTTATTTTAAGGGAAGTGATCCGTGGTTTTACCACGAAATCGTGACTCATGTCACGTAATCTGAATGTGGTGACTTATGTCACAAAATATTATCTGGTGGCTATGCCACAATTTATAAGGGCGATGTGCGGTTGTCCGCATGCGATCGCCTTCGATGATGTGTAGCGGATGGAGGGTCGACTTAGTAGTCCCCACGGTGTGATGGTTGATACGGGTGATGTGTAGCGGATGGTTATCTAGGTTCGGGTTTGGGATTGCATCATTATCCATAATTGCTATATATATGTATGAACCGATATGCCTAAATCGTTGGGACTATGTGTTGGTGGTTATTCACTGAGTCCGTTTGACTCACCCCGTTGTGGGATTTTTTTTTCAGGTGACGCTCAGTGATGGACCGGGTCGGCAGGAACTTAGTGGTGCCATGCTCAGCTCAGAATTTATTTTATTTTAGGACTTTCTATTTATTTTGAAGTATTTTGGACTTATTTCGGGTTTTCTTTGATGTAATAAGGCCACTAGTATGGAACTGTTTATGCATGCATTTTAATTATTTTACTGTGATACAATTTTTATCAATTTAAAGTTTAAGTAACTTTTCTTAAAAATGTCAACAAATATTTTAATGTTTTGACACCTAAACAACACCGTTATTAATTTGAACCCAACACAAATCAATGTTCTTCAAAAACATACAAATATTTTTCCAAAGTTCAAATAAGTTTTCAATGGTTTTACTCAAGAAGCATGCCAGATCCGGTCAGGGCTTGTGGGCCGAGTTTGGGGTGTTTCAGTTTGGTATCAGAGCCCAGTTCAAAACTCAGCCTTGAGGGCATTTTGGGCCCAAAACATTTTCTCTCTTTTAAAATTAAATTTTACTAAGAAATGAGCAGGTTTTCTGGCATGGCACCTGAGTCTCCGGCCCGAAGTCCACTAGGTAAGTACTCCTAACTCTTTTGTGATTTGAATGTGGGAAATTATAGGGACGTAGATTAGTAAATTAGGAATTAAACCCTAGGATTAGCCTAATTCAACACCAAGATACATAAAACTTAAAGTTTAACCAAACAAACCTGTGTTTGAGTCGCCGAGTTAAAGGTGTGGCAACCGTTGTACGCATGTCTAGGATTGGATTCAGGGGGAGCTTGGTATTTAAGCAGTCCTAGTGACTCACCTCCTCACCGCTCGAATCCTACCTGGTGCGTAGTGACGGTTCACCCTAACCAAGAGGATTCAGTCATAGGCTAAACTCAATAATTAAAACCCGAATGGGACCCGTCACCTGGTTTTGTGAAATACTAAAGTCAAACCATGATTTTAAAATTTCAAAGTACCCTTGATTTAAAAATGACCCAAGATACCCTGATTTGCAAAATTGACCAAATTACCCTTAACCTTTACCAATGACCAAAATACCCTCAGTGTGGAAAGTTACTGAAGTACCCTAAAAAAAAATCTAAAAAACCCTTATTTTGAAAAGTCACCAGGAACCATATTTTGCGAAAAAAAAGAAAAAAATTTACCGAAATTCCCCGTTTAAAAATTACAAAAATACCTTCAGTTTATAAAATTACCATTTTACCCTTGAAATTTTCTTACCAAGTATTTCAATGTTGTAAAAATACAAAAAATATCTATTTTGCAACATTTCCAAATACCCTAATTTAAAAAATTACCAAAATATCCCTATAGGACAAAATTACGAAAATACCCCAGGTAGTGGAAAAACAACAATAACAACTACAACATTTTTCTGTGATGAACGCAAGTTCATGAATGTGATGATTGAATAAATGAATTTGAGACTATGTGTGTATAAATTCGAAAGAACTACTCCTTAGAACTATTGAACATAAGATTGTTCGTGATAAATCAGTAGAACAAAACTAATTCATAAAATTCTTTAATCAGATAAACGTGATTTGGAAGTATGAACTCTAGGGGATGTGGTCGTATGAACTCTAGGGGACGTGGTCGTAACGTGCGTGGCCATGGTAAAGGTCAAATGACCGTGTCGGAGTCCGTTAGGTTAGGACAAGGGTTCAAAAATGAAATGCCACCACCACCAGCCGCTGATGTGGAATATCAGGACCAGACGGGGAAGATGCGATATCACAGCGATCTCGCGAGTTCGGAAAGGATGGTGGAGCAGGTGAAGGCATGGAAGCTCTAAGTCGGTACTGAGCGACTTCGAGCTAATGGAGCTGAGTTTTTCCGTGGCGTATCTGGTGTGGCACCCAATATGGCTGAGTATTGGTTAGAGGCGACGGAATGGATTATGGACGACTTGGACCTGACTGCTGAGGAGAAACTGAAAGGGGTAGTTTCACTACTCCGTGATGAGTCATATCAATGGTGGCTCACAGTTCGGGATGGTGCTACCGCTGATAATCTTACTTGGGAATATTTTAAGGCGGTATATCAGAAAAAATACATTGGAACTAGTTATGTTGATGCACTGAGGAAGGCATTTTTGACGCTGGTTCAGGGAAATAAGTCTGTAGCGGAATACGAGGCAGAATTTCTAAGGTTGAGCCGATATGCTCGAGGTATAGTGGCTACGAAACATAAGCGATGTATCCGATTTGAGGACGGACTGAGGGATGACTTGAGGTTGTTAATAGCTCCACAGTAGGAGCGAAAGTTTGCTGTGTTGGTGGAGAAGGCTAAGGTAGCCGAAGGGATTAAGGACTCTATGAGACAGAATACAGATAGGAACAGGCAAAAGAGAGGTTTTGGATCAGCAAGGTCATCTGGGAATGTGCCAAAGAGGCCTAGAGTTGATGGGCCACGAGGTCAGCAGGCTACCACGGGAGGACAGTACCGTACTTGTGACCAGTGTGGAAAGATGCACTTGGAAGAGTGTTGGAAGAAGACAGGGGGATGCTTCAAGTGTGGGTCCAAGGACCACATGATTAAGGACTGTCCTATGAGAACAGAAGGGGTCGACCAGTAAGTTAGGGTCCTATTCAGGCTGGAAGAGGAAGACAGCAGCCACCGTGAGGTCGTGGTTTGGCTGGTAGAGGTAATGGTTCTGGTAGAGGACGGAGAACACCGGGCAAAGGTATTGGTAACATGGAGGTGAGCCAGCCAGGTCTGGTATATGCGATTCATCGAAGGAAAGATGGTGATGCATCGGACATCATAACCGATACATTCCTTATAGCTGACAAACCTTACTTTGCTCTAATTGATGTTGGCTCTACCTACTCTTATGTTGCATGTAGAGTAGTTGAAACACTAGGCATAACCTCTGAACTATCTAATAGGGAGATGACTGTAGTGAACCCATTAGGTCAAACTATAGTGGTGAATAAGATATTTCAGAGTGTACCTCTAGAGCTCCAGGGAGTGGTATTTCCTGCCGACTTGATGGAATTACCCTTCGGAGAATTTGATCTCATCCTTGGTATTGATTGGCTAATGGAACATTAGGCTGTATTGGATTGCGTAGCTAAGCGAATGGAGTTAAGGACGCCGGAGGATAAGGTAGTAGTTATGATAGGGGAAAGAAAAACTACTTGTCTAACATAGTTTCTACTTTAAAGGCTAATAAGATGGGGCGGAAAGGGTGCGAGGAATTTTTGATCTTTGTTAGTGCATTGGATGCAAATGAAGGGGAGTTAGTGGAGTGAGAACAGTAAGAGAATTTGTGGAATTTTTTTCGGAGGAGTTACCTGGAATACTCTCGGATAGGGAAGTGGAGTTCGGAATTGACTTGCTGCTGGGTACAGCTCCTGTGTCAATTGCCCCGTACAGAATGGCACCAAAAGAGTTGGTTGAGCTCAAGGCTCAGATTCAAGAGTTGCTTGATCATGGGTTTATCCGACCCAGTGTGTCTCCATAGGGAGCACCGGTCTTATTTGTGAAGAAGAAGGACGAAACTATGCGCATGTGCATAGATTATCGTCAGTTGAATAAGCTGACCATCAAGAACAAGTATCCATTGCCAAGAATAGATGACTTGTTCGATCAGCTTAAGGGGGCCGCGGTATTCTCAAAGATAGATCTAAGGTCTAGATATCATCAGCTTAAGGTGAAGGAGGCTGATATCCATAAGACAACTTTCCAAACAAGGTACGGACATTATGAATTCTTGGTAATGCTATTCGGATTGACAAACGCCCCAGTCGCGTTCATGGACATGATGAACTGGGTTTTCCAACCCTATCTGGACCGGTTCGTTGTTGTGTTCATAGACGATATTTTGGTGTATTCAAAGTCTGAGGAAGAACATAATGAGCACCTTTGAGTCATGTTGCAAGTGTTAAGGGAGAAAAAGCTATATGCCAAGTTTAGCAAGTGTGAATTTTGGCTGAAGGAAGTTACGTTTTTAGGACATGTGGTGTCTGCCGAAGGAATAAGGGTGGATCCTCAGAAGATTGAGGCAGTGTTGGATTGGAAGCCACCTAAGTCCGTGGCAAAAGTTCGAAGTTTCTTGGGTTTAGTAGGCTATTATAGAAGGTTCGTAGAGGGGTTCTCATCAATAACCGCTCCTTTGACGAAGTTGCTAAGAAAGGAGGTACCGTTCGTATGGACTGATAAGCAACAGGAGAGCTTTGAGAAACTTAAGAGGGTCTTGATTGAAGCTTTGGTTTCAATTCAGCTTAAGGCAGGGAAGGATTTTGTGGTATATTGTGATGCTTCCCATATAGGATTGGGAGGTGTTCTTATGCAAAATGGGAAGGTAGTGGCTTATGCGTCTCGACAATTAAGGCCACATGAGGTTAACTACCCGACGCATGATTTGGAATTGGCAGCAGTGGTCTTTGCTCTTAAAGTGTGGAGGCACTACTTATATGGAGAAAAGTCAGTGATCTACACGGACCACAAGAGTCTGAAGTATTTGCTGACTCAGAAAGAGCTGAACCTAAGACAGCAAAGGTGGGTGGAATTATTGAAGGATTATGATTGTTCTATAGAGTATCACCCGGGCAAGGCGAATGTGGTGGCGGATGCCCTAAGTCAAAAAGTAGTGACGGAGTTAAGGGCAATGTTCACACATTTAAGCCTCTATGATGATGGAAGTTTATTAGCAGAACGGCAAGTGAAGCCAACATAACTGAATAAGGTGAAAGAGGGACAGTTGGCAGATGATGATTTCAGTACTAAGCTACAGCAAGTGCAGCAGAAGGAGATTGAGTTTGCTGTGGGAGATTTTGTGTTTCTTAAAGTTTCACCGTGGAAGAAGGTAATGAGATTTGGTCGTAAAGGGAAGTTAAGTCCCAGATTTATAGGACCTTATCGGGTATTAAAGTGAGTTGGACCAGTGGCCTACCAGTTAGAGTTGCCTTCGGAATTGCAGCAGATGCACGATGTATTCCATGTTTCTATACTACGTCGATACCGATCGGATCTATCTCATGTAGTTTCGGTTGAAGAGGTGGAGCTAAGGCCAGATTTGTCCTACGAGGAGGAGCCAATTCAGATCTTAGAACGAGATGTGAAAGTGTTACGGAGGAAATCAGTCCCTCTAGTCAAGGTGTTGTGGCGTAATCATGGTTCGGAGGAAGCTTCTTGGGAGCCAAAAGAAGCAATGTGACAACAATACCCCCACCTATTCTAGCCAAGTAATTTCGAGGTCGAAATTATTTTAAGGGGGTAGAACTGTAATATCCGAGAATTAGGGCTTGTGCATTTTTGCTTAATTGTATGAAGTAACATGCTTATGTGTGCTTGAATGTGTTATATGAACTTTTGAGAACTTCAAAGTGTAGGTAAATGCCTTAGAAAATAATAGATTTTAAGTATTAAAGGGGAAGCTAAGCTTGATAGGCCTTAAGAAAATATGTAGAGGGAATTGGACATAAAAATCAGCTTGGCAAAGTGGCAAGGAGGCGCCACTTAGGGCCTTGGTAAGTGACGCCACAAGCAATGGAGAAGGGTTTGGGTTCGAGCCACAAGGGAAGCAAAAATAGGGGGCTTTTATTTTGCGGCAATGGGGAGCAGTAGTGGAGGGCATAGGGACCTTATTTAGATGAGGATTGGACTTGGACAACCCCTTTTAAAATACGGCTAAGATAGAATCTAAATGTTGATTTATTTTTAAATTATTTTGAATGTGCAAAAAGGAGAGAAAATAGGAGAAAAGGAAGGAATGAGATAGGGGGAAGGAGAGTTGGCCGAGTGGAGGGTTGTAGGTGTAGTATTTTCGGCAAGATGGGAGAAGTGAGGCCATTTTTCATTCTTTTCTCTTTTGTGCCTCTGCCGAATTCTCTAGCAAATCTTCTTTTTTCTTTTTTATTTTGTCAAAGCCGAAAACACAAGCAAGCATAGCCAATCTCTTCATCTTTCTCTTCTCACCTTTTCTTTCCATCCTACTTAGGTTGAACCTCTTCCTCCCAAAGGTTCATCATTGCCGAAATTCCTAGATCAAAATACCACCATTGCCAAACCCTTATAAATCTCATCTCTTTTCTTTCCCAATTGCTAAGGCTGAACACCTCTGTGGGTTCAACAAGGAGCAGTCGATTTCTGTAATAAGGGTAAGGGTCAACTATCGATTCTTTTCTTTATTTTCTTTAGTCAAAAGATGGAATCTAACCCCATTAATGTTCTTGGCCGAAACTATGAAGGAAGTTTCGAGATTTCTATTGTAGCCGATTTCAAGAAGGAAGCTTTCGGGACTTTTAAGATCTAAGGTAAGCTATGGGTGATATTTGCCCATAGGCCATTTATGATGTTCATAAAGTGTTAAAATCGGATCTAACATAAGGCTTGTAGGTATTTCGACATCTTCATTGTCAAGTGACTATTTTCGGGATTTGGAATCGCAAGGTAAGTGAATGTGAATATTCAGCCATATTGGTCATTATGTTAGCCAAATCTAACTATGGTTATTTAGGGGCAGTCGACAGTGGTGTACAAGGATTTTCGGGATTTCAGTGAACTCGTTAAGTAAATCAGGTGTGTAGCCCCACACTAAATCTTAATAGATTTATGGTAATGTTTTAATATATGTGTTAATGAAAGTATGTGAACGTGGCTAAAGGTACCATACAATGGTACAGAACATTCAGGTACGTAATCTTTAATATTACGTCAATAAATGTTATGAACATGTGAAATATCGCACATAAGTGAATATTGGTAAGAATGTGAGATAAGGCATAAAGTATGATATTTTTATGATTTGTATGACATGGGGCATATAGGTGTTATTTTAAGGGGAAGTGATCTGGTGGTTTTTACCACGAAATCTGGTGACTCATGTCACGTAATCTGAATGTGGTGACTTATGTCACAAAATATTATCTCGTGGCTTTGCCACAATTTATAAGGGCGATGTGCCAGTCATCTGCAGCGACTGCCTTTGATGATTTGTAGCGGATGGAGGGTCGACTTAGTAGTCCCCACGGTGTGATGGTTGGTACGGGTGATGTGTAGCGGATGGTTATCTAGGTTCGGGTTTGGGATTGCATCATTATCCATAATTGATATATATATATATATATATGAACCGATATGCCTAAATCGTTGGGACTATGTGTTGGTGGTTATTCACTGAGTCCGTTTGACTCACCCCGTTGTGGGATATTTTTTTCAGGTGACGCTCAGTGATGGACCGGGTCGGCAGGAACTTAGTGGTGCCATGCTCAGCTCAGAATTTATTTTATTTTAGGACGTTCTATTTATTTTGAAGTATTTTGGATTTATTTTGGGTTTTCTTTGATGTAATAAGGCCACTAGTATGGAACTATTTATGCATGCATTTTAATTATTTTACTGTGATACGATTTTTATCAATTTAAAGTTTAAGTAACTTTTCTTAAAAACGTCAACAAATATTTCAATGTTTTGATACCTAAACAACACCGTTATTAATTTGAACCCAACACAAATCAACTGTTCTTCAAAAACACACAAATATTTTTCCAAAGTTCAAATAAGTTTTCAATGGTTTTACTCAAGAAGCATGCCAGATCCGGTCAGGGCTTGTGGGCCGGGTTTGGGGTGTTTCACATTTGAAAAGTACACTATGTGTGTATGAAAGGTAAGTGTCTATATGAACTTACTAAGATGAAAAAGGGTATTGACATGATGAGATAATATGTGAAGATATGCTTGAATGAGTTATGTGTATATGTGATATTTGAGTTGAAGGATGTGGTAAGATATGGCTAAGCATATAAGCCAAAGAATATGTGATAAACTTGCTATGAGAACTATAAATGTCATTGTATCAATATGGTTATGTGCATTTTTATGCTAAGTTTATTGGTATATGGCTTACTAAGCTTTTGAAAGCTTACTTTGTGTGTGTTTGCTCTGTTTTATAGATCGATAAAGCTACGAGAGGTTCGGGGACCGTTGAGGATTGTCATCACACTACTCAAACTTGTTTCGGTACTTTAAAAATGTGTATATAGCTAAATATGGCATGTATAGGCTAGTCATTTTGGTATAAATTTGAGATATGGAATTAGCCATGTGATGTGGCTAGTTTAATGTTGATAATATGCAATTGTGAATGTGCTATATGATATTGGTTTTGGTATGATCCCATGATTATGAAATGTCTGTAAAAGTTTTTGATCTGTCCGGTAATGACTTTAACCCTAATCTGGTGATGGATACGGGTTAGTGGTGTTACAGATGCCCTCACCATGGGTTACCCTTATTGCTACAGGTTCAAACCTTTTACAACGATTTGAACCCCTCAATTAGATAGCTGATTGATGCAGCCGCCTGTGGAACCCTAAATAACAAAACCCATGAAGTGGCTTATGATTTTATAGAAGAGATGTCACTGAATAACTATCAATGGCAAGTTATGAGAACAAAGCCAAAAAAAGTTGTTGTTGTCTTCAACCTCGATGCGATCACCATGTTTTCAAACCAGGTAAAGCTTTTAAATAAAAAGATTGATGGTTTATGTGTTTCTACACAGGTACATTCGGTGATGCAATGCGAAACAAATGGAGGAGGGATGAATAACTCAGAATATCTGCCCTACCATCCTAGATGGAGGAACCACCCAAATTTCTCATGGGTTAATCAAGGGAATTAAAGACCGCAACCCCTTCAGTTTTCCAACCACCTTACCAGCAAGAGAAAAAGTCGAACCTTGAAGATATGCTAGCAAAGTTTATTTCAGTGTCAGAGACTCATTTTTAGAATACCAAAACGATGTTGAAAAATCAGCAAGTATCGATTCAAGGCTTGAGAATCAAATTGGATAGTTGGCTAAGTTAGTTTTCGAAAGGCAACTAGGTAGTTTACCTAGTAACACTGAACCTAACCCAAAAGAGCATGTGACGGCAGTTACATTAAGGAATGGGAAGGTGTTGGTTGAAGTTGAGAAGAAGATGCCACAAGAAACTAATAAGGCGAAGGGTGAGGAAGTAAACGAGGATGTAAAACCGATACTTAAAGAGTATAAACCACCTATCCCATATCCAGCAAAGTTGAAGAAAGACCGCATGGATGCACAATTCGATAAATTTCTTGAACTTTTTAAACAATTACATATTAACTTACCTTTTTTTGAAGTTATTTCGCAGATGCCTACGTACGCAAAATTCTTAAAATTGCTTTTAACAGATAAAAGGAAGTTTGAAGAGCTATCAACTGTGGAGCTTAATGAGGAATGTTCAGCTATTCTCCAAAATAAGCTACCAACCAAATTGAAAGATCCAGGAAGTTTCACTATTCCCTATTTAATTGGTAGTTTAAATATTGAGAAAGCATTAGCCGATTTAGGTGCCAGTATTAATTTAATACCTTATAAAATATTCAAGCAGCTTGGTCTTGGGAACCAAAACCCACTAGGATGAGTATCCAATTAGCTGATAGATCTGTGAAACATCCCAAGAGAATTATTGAAGATGTTTTGGTAAAAGTTGATAAATTCATATCCCTTGTTAACTTTGTTGTGCTTTACATGGATGAGGATGTTGAGGTGCCTTTAATTTTACGATGCCTATTTTTAGCTACTGCTAGGGTTGTTATTGATGTAGAGGATAGTAAACTTGTGCTTAAGGTAGGTGACGAGGAAATTATTTTTAAAATTTATGATGTTATGTGATACTCTAGAGAGCAAGATGATTCTTGTTATTTTATCGATGCTATTGATCATTCTATTCAAGATTCTTTTCAGGAAATCATACATAAAGACACGTTGGAACTGTGTCTTGTCCAAGGTGAGGAGGATGACGATACCAATGGGATAGGGGAGATAAAAATTGAGTTAAATTCTAATAATTCTTCCCCAAGATAAAAAAAGTATGAGGGTATTAAAATAAACAATGATCTAAAACAAAAACCCTCTATTGAAGAGCCGCCCAAATTGGAATTGAAACAGTTACCAAATCACTTAGAGTATGTATTCCTCGGTGTAATTATTTCTTCAGACTTGGAACCCAATGAGAAATATTAGTTACTACTGGTACTAAAGGAGCATAAAAGAGCCATAACTTGGAAGATTTCTGACATTAAAGGGATAAGCCCATCGTTTTGCACCCACAAAATTTTAATGGAAGATGAATATAAACCATGTGTGCAAACTCAAAGACGATTAAATCCCAATATGAAGGAAGTTGTTAAAGCTGAGGTAATTAAACTTCTTGATGTTGGAGTTATTTACCCTATTTCTGACAGTACTTGGGTAAGTCCTGTGCAGGTTGTTCCAAAGAAGGGAGGTATGACTGTTGTAGCCAACTAGAAGAATGAATTGATTCCAACAAGAATAGTCACAGGTTGGAGAGTTTGCATTGACTATAGGAAGTTGAATGATGCCACGAGAAAAGATCACTTTTCCTTACCTTTCATTGATTAGATGTTAGAAAGATTATCTGGGCATATGTACTATTGCTTCCTAGACGGACTCTCTAGCTACTTCCAAATCCCAATAGCTCCTGAAGATCAAGACAACATTTACATGTACATATGGTGCGTTTACTTATCGTAGAATGCCTTTTGGATTATGTAATGCTCCTGCTACTTTTCAGCGCTGCATGCTAGCCATCTTTGATGAACTTGTGGAAGATATTATGGAGGTATTTATGGATGACTTTTCGGTATGCAATAATTCTTTCCACCTTTGCCTTAAAAATTTAAGACAAGTTCTAATGAGATGTGAGGAAACGAACCTTGTGCTTAATTGGGAAAAGTGTCACTTCATGGTTCGAGAAGGGATTGTATTAGGTCATAAGATTTCTAGTAAAGGGATTGAAATTGATAAAGCAAAAATTGAAACCATAGAAAAATTACCTCCTCCTAGTTCAGTTAAGGCTATTAGAAGCTTTTTAGGACATGCTAGATTTTATAGAAGATTTATTAAGGATTTTTCTAAAATAGCTAAGCCTTTAACGAAATTACTAGAAAAATATGTTCCTTTCAATTTTAATCAGGAATGTTTAGATGCATTTAATACCCTTAAAAATAAATTAATAAATGTTCCAATTATAATTGCACCTAATTGTAAGTTACCCTTTGAACTATTGTGTGATGCGAGTGATTTGGCAGTAGGTGCAGTTTTGGGAGAGCAAAGAGACAAGCATTTTCAGCCGATTTATTTCGCTAGCAAGACATTGACGGCCGCACAAGAAAATTACACCACCACAAAAAAAGACTTGCTAGCTGTGATTTTTGCATTTGATAAATTTAGACAGTATTTGATATTATCTAAAGTTGTCATTTACACTGACCATTCAGCTCTTCGTTATCTTTTAACTAAATCTAATGCAAAACCTCGACTCATAAGATGGATTTTACTCTTATAGGATTTTGATTTAGAAATTCAACATAAGAAAGGAGCTGAAAATCTTGCGGCAGACCTTCTTTCTAGGCTTGAAAATCCACATCTCAAAGAACTCGATGAGAGTGAGATAAATGACTCGTTTCCTGAAGAACAACTCTTGGCTATATCTGACTTTGAAGTACCTTGGTTTGCAGATGATCGTTGTTTTGTCGAGTCTTAAAATTTATATAAAGAATGATCAAACTTGGAAACTAAATAAGACAACGATGGAGGTAAGCACACCTATCAAATAGTAGTATAGTTTAGGCAAGACCGGAATGCCTAATCCCAAAGGAATCGAAAGTACTAATACTAACTCTCTTTTTATTATCTAGTGTAAAAATTAAGGGAATTGTTTATCTAATCTAAAATTAACTAACAACTAAACTAAAAGACTCTAAGAAAAATAAGAATGAAATTGAGAAAATAACTTGAGGAAAAACCAATTGATTAAGATGACACCCAAGGAAGAATCCACCTAGACTTCACTTGTTATCTAACTCTGAACCAGACGATTTATTCACTTGACTTGATCAATCCCTCTCTCGAGGCGACTAACGTCTAACCTGAGGTTGATTAATTGAAATCTCTTTCTTATTAAAACCTCTAGAATTGCATTAACTCGATCTATAGACTCCCATATTAGGTTTCACCCTAATCCGGCAAAATCTCGTCACCCTTCCTCTAGGCGCGATCAACTCTTCTTAACTATGCTAGATCTACTCTTAGGCAGTGACTTTTGCTCTTCCACCTAAGCACATCATAACTGAATTAATATCCTAGAAATATCAACACAAGAATTAAGAACACACAATTAAGAACAAGTCAAATATTTATCATACAGTTCAGCAAATGATAACAAGATTCATTTTAGATTTCATCTCCCTCAGGTATCTAAGGGGTTAATTCATAACTATAAAAGAAAATATCTCAAAAGAAAAGATAAAATAAAACATAAGAAATCCCTAAAACCCCTGAAGAAATTGAAGGAGAGATCCTCCGTCTTGAGTATAATTATGGCTTCTTGAGATAAATCAACTGGCTATCTTCTAGTAAATCTCCACAAATTTGCCCTCTTTGGCCTAGCTGGACGCCCCTGACTAAAGCCCTAGGTTCCCCCTTTTAGGTTATACTTAGGGTGTTTATATAGGCTTCGGGATGTGTTTCTTTGCCTCTAAGTATCCTAATCCGAGTGAAACTTCTCTTTGTCACGGCAGGGACACGCCCATGGCACACTCCCATGTGAATCGATTTCAGGCCGTGGTCAATCCTGCTGAAGAGGCACGACCGTGTGTTTCGGGGTCCAGGCCGTGTTAGAGTAAATTAGGGAGGCAAGGCTATGTGTTCTTGGGCCCAGGCCGTGTTGATTTCCATTTAGACCCTATTTGGTCCATTTTAGGCCCGTTTCTCGTTCTTTTCATCCTCTGGTGCTCTCTTGTGTATGAAACATGAAAACAAAGGATTAAGAGCACCAAATTACATAATTTAAGGGATAAATCATCCAAAAGCATGTTAAATGTGGGCCTAAAATATGTTACTTTTTTGGTTTATCAGCAGATATCGCGAATTACTTAGCTGCTAACATCCTACCAAAAGGGTTGACTGTAACAGCCCGATTTATACTTTAGTCAGAACAGTGGTTTTGGGACCATAAATTCGAGTCTGTATAATAGTTTAATATTATTTTCTGTGCTGTTGATATGTGAGATGCATGAGGTAAATTTTCGTAAGTTAATTTGTCTGTTCGTATGTTTAATTGAGCAAAAGGATGGAATTGCACTAAATGTGAAAGTTGCTTGTTATTTGTTAAAGTACTTAAGTGTTGGGCTTTGTAAAAATGGAGGCCTTATATGGCAAATATGCCATCATTGAGATAGTGGAGGATGGAATGTCTAAATAACCATAGTATTAGTTTGCTCTATATGTTTAATGGATGGGCATTTTAATAATAGAATAAATGATATTAGATTAAAGAAACAAAAGATGAGTGTTCATCTTTTGCTTTCTCTTCCTTGACTGAAAAACACTAAAGAAAAAGAGAGAAAACTTTGGCTAAGCATTCGGCACTTACAAGCCAAAATTCAAGGTATGTTTCCGGTCGGTTTTTGATAATTTCTACGTTTCCGTAATCGTTGCTTTGAGAGCTATCAAACCCATGTCTCAATTTGATGAATTGATAATGTTTGTGTGAGATGCCATTGATGATATGTTAAGCTTTTTGATGATTTTTGGTGTTAAATGAAAGATATGAGTTAGATGAACACACTTTATTCTTGAATTTTTGATGAATTTAGCTAAATAGGGCTTAATTGAGAAAATAATAAATTGAGGGACTAAATTGCAAGTTTGATGAAAAATGTGTGCTTATATGTGATGTATATGTATTCGGCTAAGTATGTGTATGTATGGATTTTGTGAATTTGATATTTTAAGAAAATTAGACTAAATTGATAAAATATGCAAGGATGAGTGCTAATTTGTAAATTGCCCTAAATATATGTGTTTGGATTGAGTTGAATGAATTAGTAAATAAAAGGGTAAATTCTGGATATGTTTAGATCAAGAACCAAGGAAAACGGACTTAGATCGCAGGAAAGCAAAAGTAACCGAGTAGCCATTTTCATTTTGATAAACCAAATCCAAGGTAAGTCACTATGCAAATAAACGTATTTGTATTGAATTGAATATATCCATATGACTATCAATGGTAATGAATGTGTATGAGAAGCTAGGTGCATGAATTCTGAGATTAAGTCTGATATAGTGAATAAGTCCGAAAAGTCCCGTACGAACCTAGGAATAGATAGGATTAGTTCTATCATGATATAGTTATCTGTTCTGTTTTATCATGTAAGACCACGTCCGGGATGTTGGCATTGATTTGTGATTTTGTGTAAGACTACGCCTGGGACTGAAACACCCCAAACCCAGCCCACGAGCCTTTATCGGATCTGGTATGTTCCTCGATGTAAACCGGTTCAAAATTCTTTTGTGGCATTGGAAAAAAACGATGTGTTTGAAAAGAAAGATTGTTTTTGAGTTGGGCTCGGGTTGGAAAACAAGTTAATTTTATATTTGAAATTCTTTGATTTTAGGTGACAAAGTATTTAAGGTTTGTTTTTAAATGAAATAAACTTAGTCGTTAATTTAAGAAAAAGTTCGTATCATAATAAAATAATTTAACGTGCATGCATAAAATAAAATTCATACTATGACCTTATTACATTAAAACAAACCCAAAATAAATTAAAGTGCTTAAATAAAAATTTAAAATGTCTAAATAAATAATTTCCTTGCTGTGCATGGCCACCATTAAGCTCCTGCCGACCCGGTCCATTACTGATCGTCACCTGAAAAAAAGGTTCCCACAACGGGGTGAGTCAAACAGACTTAATGTGTACACAAACACTAAGTCTTAACACATTCAGGCATAACAAATTATATTCATACATATCATAATTTACATTTAATGATGCATTCCCGAACCCAAGCCTATATGCCAACCGCTACACATCACCCGTACCATCCTACACACCGTGGGGACTACTAAGTCAACCCTCCATCCGCTATACACCATCGAAGGCAGTCGCTACAGTCGACGTTGAAACACCCCAAACCCGGCCCACGAGCCTTGATCGGATCTGGTATGTTCCCTGGTGTAAACAGTTTCAAATTCTTTTGTTACTCAGTAAAAACTTGTGTGATTTGGAAGAAAGATCGTTTTGGGTTGGACTTGAGTTGAAAACAAGTTTATTTCATTATTAAAATCCTTTACTTTAGGTGACAAAACATTTGGGCTTTGTTTTAAAAATAGAATTTACTTAATCTTTTAATAAATAGAAGTTTGTAAGCTTAATAAATAAAAAGCAGAATAAAATAGTTCTACTAAGGCCTTATTACATCAAATAATTCCCAAAATTTAAATTCTAAATACTTAAAGTAAAATAGTCCAAATAAAAGAAAACTGAACTTCACATGGCCTCCACTAAGCATCTGCAGCCTGGGTCCATCACCGGTCGTCACCGAAAAGTAATCCCACAACGGGTGAGTCAATGACTCAATGTGTAACCAACACTAAAATTTAATATTTCAGCATACAAGTATCATACATGTTCATAAAGCATTTAAACAATATGATGCAACCCAACCCAAACCTATATGCCATCCGCTACACACCACCGCACCATCCTCGCACACCGTGGGACTACTAAGTCAACCCTCCTTCCGCTACACTCCATATCACGGTCTTAGGTCACCGCATTCGTGGTCTTAGGTCACCACATTCAGATTTCTGTGGTCTTAGGTCACCACATTTAGATTACTGTGGTCTTAGTTCACCATATTCAGATATCACGGTCTTAGGTCACCGTGTTTGTGGTCTTAGGTCACTACATTCACTTCCCTTTTCATATAACCCATATGCCCCATATTTCATACACAATATGCAAAATCATGCCTTAATTCACATTCTTATCACTTTTCACATGTTAAAAATAACATATATTCATATTCCTAGTAGGAGTAGGAAGCGATTTTAGTACTTTGTACCATAGTATGGTACCTTAGTCATATTCACATTCTTATAAACATACACATTTAATTTAAAACATAGCCATGAACATATTATGGTACCTTAGCCATATTCACATTCTTATAAACATACACATTTAATTTAAAACATAGCCATGAACATATTAAAACTTAAGGTAGGGTACACACCTGATTCACTTAACGATTTCACTTGAAATCCCGAATTTCGATCTTAGATCTTTAACTCCCTACATTCGGCCCATATTAAATATTTAATGAAAAACTCATTCGGCCATAAAACCAAATCCTAGTAGGATTTGTGTACTAAAACTTACCTTTATATCGATTTGCTTATTACTCAAATCCCGAAAACTTTGTTATTCTTCTCCTTGTATTCGGCCAAACACTGGATCTCTACATAGGTTAGTTTCGGCTTTTTAACAATTATGAAATAGATCTAGATATCCAAAATAGGCCTTGGCCTAACATACCTATGTGCTTACCTTGTGGATTTTAAATCCCAAAATTCACCGATTTACTAGGGAACACGTGGCCTATGGTGTACCTTCGGGAAAAGAACTTCTCCTTCTTGTAGTTGACTTAAACAAATCCCGAAAAGATCTCTTCAAAGTTTTGGCAACAAGATATTAATGGGGTTAGTCCTATATTTCGGCAAATCTTAAAAGAAAAAGGATGAAAATCGAATGATAACTAGTTCTTACCCTTAATACAGAAGTCGACAACCCCCTGTTTGAAGTCTCAAAACTATTCGGCTATGGCCTTGATTGTAGCAAACTTTCAGCTTTTGGAAGATTATGAAAGAAGAAGAGAAAAGAGTTTGAGCAATTTGGTAATGAAGTTTCGGCTACACAAGGTGTATTTTCGGCTTGGCAAAACAATGAAGAAAGGAGATATTTGCTAGAAAGAATTCGATAGAGAGAGAGTTAGAAGAAAGAATGAATGGCCCTCTTTTCCTTTTATAGCCAAAATTACTAACTTAGAATCCCTTACTTGGCCACCACTCTTCTATTTTGATAGCTTATCTCTTTAATTAAAAATTAAAGAATAATCCCTCAATTATCTCTTTGAAAATAATCTAAAATAAATCATCATTTATCCACCTATTTAACCGAAGTTTTAAGGAGAATTAAACTCTTCCTTAAGAGTCCCTATTACAGTCCATTGCTTCCTTTTTAAGTAATTAAATAAAAATCACTTAAAGTCTTAGCTAGATGCCGTCCACCCCTTCCCTTGATGAGCCGAATTTAAACTTATTCTATTGGACTCCTTGTGGCCATCGAGGCCCAAATTATCCACCTAAGTGGCGCCTCCTATGATTAGTTTAGCTTTAATAATGAATTGGGCATAAGCCCAATTCAGATGCAAAAACACTCTCAAAAATGCTCTCCTTCTTGCTCGAACCTAAGCTTGCACACATCTTTGGTGGCGTCATTCTTGGGCTTTAAGTGGTGCCTCCTTGTCCCTTTTCCAAGCCCATTTTTGTGTCAAATTTCTTCTATTAATTTTCTTAAGGCCACCTTGCCTTTAAACTTATCATTTATAAAGCATTTCCTTACATTTCCAGGACATTTCCCTACATTTCCTTACATTTCCATACATTTCCTTACATTTCCATACATTTCCTACATTTCCACATTTCCATACATTTCCATTTCCATACATTTCCTTACATTTCCATACATTTCCAAGGTTTCCAATAATGTTCACTTTCCTATTTTAACTTGACATTTCCAAGTTTCCAAAATGTTCACTTTCCTATTTTAACTTGACATTTCCAAGTTTCCAAATGTTCACTTTCCTATTTTAACTTGACATTTCCAAGTTTCCAAAATGTTCACTTTCCTATTTTAACTTGACATTTCCATACATTCCTGTGTTTCCAAAAATATTCAAAATACATTCATAACACATAAGACATGTCACTTGCACAATTAAACCAAAAATGCATAGGCCCTTTTCAGGATGTTACAATTCTACCCCCTTAAAATAATTTCGTCCTCGAAATTACTTACTAAAGAACAATCGTACAATCTAACTCACCACACTACGCCTTTGCTGCGCACTCTGATCTTAACAAAACTAACACATTTCCTACAAAAATTCACATCCAAGGTTTCATACACTTCACTAGCATTACAAGAATGAACTAACTCTATAACAAACAAGGCAATGAAGGGTATTCCAAATTCCACCTCCCCTTGAATTCATACTTCTGCTTGCGTTAATCTGATTAAAGAATTTTATAGTTTAGTTTTTGTTCCACTGTTTTATCACGAACAGCTTTTATGTTTAATAGTTTTAGGAAGTAATTCCTTGATTCATACACATACAGCCTCACATCATTCATTCAACACACACTTATGAACTTTGTAATTTTTGTTGTTTGTTGTTTTCCACTACCGTGGGTATTTTAGTAATTTGCCCTACAAAGGTATTTTCGTAATTTGTCAAAATAAGGTTCCTTGGTGATTTTGTCAATAAGGGTATTTTGGTAATTTTTTGAAATCCGGAGGTATTTGAAATTTTGAAATTATAGGGGTATTTTAGTAATAAACTAGGAAAATTTATAAATCTTAATAAATTAAGGATATTTTGGAATTTACAAAACTTGAAGCTTGTTTCTGAGAATTTGTTTTCCAAATCAGTGTTGTTGCAGAAATTTTTGAAGATCGAGGTCATTCGGTAATTTTGTAACTCGGGGTATTTTGGTAATTTGCGGGTAGGGAAATTTCAGTAAATAAATTTTTCTTTCCATAATCAAGGTATTTTGATATTTTGTAAATTTAGGGTTCCTTTAAGCAAAGTAGTGAAATTTTGATAAGAACTGTGGGTATTTTGAAAATTTCCATAAACCAAGGGCATTTTTGTAATTTTACCACTAGGGGTATTTTAGTAAATTTGTAAATCGAAAATATTTCAGGAAAATTTATAAAAATAATCTTTTCAAATCAAGAGGGTAATTTAGAAATTTTAAAACTAGGGTTTCCATAAAAATACGGCTAGTCCCTTTCGGGTTTTAGTTAGGGGTTTAGCCCGTATGTAAGTCCTCTTGGTTAGGGTTAACCGAGGCTACGCACCAGGTAGGATTCAAGTGGAGAGGAGGTGAGTCACGAACTGCTTAAATACCAAGCTCCCACCGAAACCAATCCTAGACATGCACACCATGGTTACCACACCCTAACTCGGCGACTTAACCACAGGTTTGTTTAATTAGGCATTTAAGTCTTATGTAATTGTTGGGGTATACTAGTCCTAGGGTTCAAGTACTTAATCTCTATTCTATGTTCCATTTCTACCCTTCTAAAAATCATAATATAAATCACACAAAAGATCGGAGAATCATAATATAAATTACCTTACCGGTGGACTTGGCCTGAGACTTAGTGAGCCATGCCGAAAAAACACGCTTGATTCTAAAAAATTCTTTTGGGCTAAACTTTGAAAACATTTTGGGCCTTAAACCCAAGGCCGAGAGTTTAAAACTAGGCTCTGATACCAAACTAAAACACCCCAAACCCGCCCACGAGCCTTGACCGGATCGATATGTTCCCGTGTAAACCGTTTCAAATTCTTTTGTTACTCAGAAAAACTTGTGTGATTTGGAAGAAAGATCATTTTGGGTTGGGCTTGAGTTGAAAACAAGTTTATTTCATTATTAAAATCCTTCACTTTAGGTGACAAAACGTTTGGGCTTTATTTTAAAAATAGAATTTACTTAATCTTTTAATAAATAGAAGTTTGTAAGCTTAATAAATAAAAACAGAATAAAATAGTTCTACTAAGGCCTTATTACATCAAATAATTCCCAAAATTTAAATTCTAAATACTTAAAGTAAAATAGTCCAAATAAAAGAAAACTGAACTTCACATGGCCTCCACTAAGCATCTGTCGGCCCGGTCCATCACTGGTCGTCACCTGAAAAGTAATCCCACAACGGGGTGAGTCAATAGACTCAATGTGTAACCAACACTAAAATTTAATATTTCAGGCATACAAGTATCATACATGTTCATAAAGCATTTAAACAATATGATGCAACCCAAACCCAAACCTATATGCCATCCGCTACACACCACCCGTACCATCCTGCACACCGTGGGGACTACTAAGTCAACCTTCCTTCCGCTACACTCCATATCGCGGTCTTAGGTCACCGCATTCGTGGTCTTAGGTCACCACGTTCAGATTTCTGTGGTCTTAGGTCACCACATTCAGATTACTGTGGTCTTAGGTCACCACATTCAAATATCACGGTCTTAGGTCACCGTGTTTGTGGTCTTAGGTCACCACATTCACTTCCCCTTTTCATATAACCCATATGCCCCCATATTTCATACACAATATGCAAAATCATGCCTTAATTCACATTCTTATCACTTTTCACATGTTAAAAATAACATATATTCATATTCCTAGTAGGAGTAGGAAGCGTACCTTAGTACTTTGTACCATAGTATGGTACCTTAGTCATATTCACATTCTTATAAACATACACATTTAATTTAAAACATAGCCATGAACATATTATGGTACCTTAGCCATATTCACATTCTTATAAACATACACATTTAATTTAAAACATAGCCATGAACATATTAAAACTTAGGGTAGGGTACACACTGATTAAACTTAATGATTTCACTTGAAATCCCAAATTTCGATCTTAGATCTTTAACTCCCTACATTCGGCCCATATTAAATATTTAATGAAAAACTCATTCGGCCATAATACCAAATCCTAGTAGGATTTGTGTACTAAAACTTACCTTTATATTGATTTGCTTATTACTCAAATCCCGAAAACTTTGTTATTCTTCTCCTTGTATTCGGCCAAACACTGGATCTCTACATAGGTTAGTTTCGACTTTTTAACAATTATGAAATAGATCTAGATATCCAAAATAGGCCTTGGCCGAACATACCTATGTGCTTACCTTGTGGATTTTAAATCCCAAAATTCACCTAATAACTAGGGAACACGCTGACCTATGGTGTACCTTCGGAAAAGAACTTCTCCTTCTTGTAGTTGACTTAAACAAATCCCGAAAAGATCTCTTCAAAGTTTGGTAACAAGATATTAATGGGGTTAGTCCTAGATTTCGCAAATCTTAAAAGAAAAGGATGAAAATCGAATGATAACTAGTTCTTACCATTAATACGTAAGTCGACAACCCCTTGTTTGAAGTCTCAAAACTATTCGGCTATGGCCTTGATTTTAGCAAACTTTTGGCTTTTGGAAGATTATGAAAGAAGAAGAGAAAGAGTTTGAGCAATTTGGTAATGAAGTTTCACTACACAAGGTGTATTTTCGACAGCAAAACAATGAAGAAAGGAGATATTTGCTAGAGAGAATTCGACAAAGAGAGAGTTAGAAGAAAGAATGAATGGCCCCTTTTTCTTTTATAGCAAAATTACTAACTTAGAATCCCTTACTTGGCCATCACTCTTCTATTTTGATAGCTTATCTCTTTAATTAAAAATTAAATAATAATCCTCAATTATCTCTTTGAAAATAATCTAAAATAAATCATCATTTATCCACCTATTTAGCCGAAGTTTTAAGGAGAATTAAACTCTTCCTTAAGAGACCCTATTGCCGTCCATTGCTTCCTCTTTAAGTAATTAAATAAAAATCACTTAAAGTCTTAGCTAGATGCCGTCCACCCCCTTCCCTTGATGAGCCGAATTTAAACTTATTCTATTGGACTCATTGTGGCCATACGAGGCCCAAATTATCCACCTAAGTGGCGCCTCCCTATGATTAGTTTAGCTTTAATAACAAATTGGGCCGCAAGCCCAATTCAGATGCAAAAACACTCTCAGAAATGCTCTCCTTGCTGCTCGAACCTAAGCTTGCACACATGCTGGTGGCGTCATTTACTGGGCTTTAAGTGGTGCCTCCTTGTCCCTTTTCCAAGCCCGTTTTTGTGTCAAATTTCTTCTATTTATTTTCTTAAGGCCACCTTTCCTTTAAACTTATCATTTCTAAAGCATTTCCTTACATTTCCAGGACATTTCCCTACATTTCCTTACATTTCCTACATTTCCTTACATTTCCATACATTTCTTTACATTTCCATACATTTCCATTTCCACATTTCCTTAAATTTCCATACATTTCCATACCATTTCCTTACATTTCCATACATTTCCTTACATTTCCATGCATTTCCATACATTTCCTTACATTTCCAAGGTTTCCAATAATGTTCACTTTCCTATTTTAACTTGACATTTCCAAGTTTCCAAAATGTTCACTTTCCTATTTTAACTTGACATTTCCAAGTTTCCAAAATGTTCACTTTCCTATTTTAACTTGACATTTCCAAAATGATTGGCTGAAGCAATCCTGACGGAACCTGGTGTTCAGCCTTAACTTGCTGACACGTTAGACACTTGCCGACAAATTCTGTAACTTCCTTTTTCAGACCAGGCCACCAAAATTGTTCTCTCAAGTCTCTATACAACTTAGTGCCTCCAGGATGCATAGCATAAGGGCTACTATGCGATTCCTGAAGAATCCTTTGTCTAAGTTCCTTATCCTTGGGCATACAGACCTTGTTCTTAAAACATAACACTCCTTCGCCATTAATGCCATAATCTTCCAACTCTCCATTTTGTACCTGCTGCAGCTTAGCACTTAGGTCCTCATCAGCCAATTGTCCCTCTTTCACCTCATTCAACCACGTCGGCTTGGCTTGCAATTCTGCCAACAGGCTCCCATTATTATACAAACTCAAGTGTGCGAACATTGCTCTCAGATCCGACACAACTTTTCGGCTTAGAGCATCCGCCACTACATTCGCCTTGCCCGGATGCTACTCTATTGAACAATCATAGTCCTTCAGTAATTCAACCCACCTTCGCTGCCTTAATTTTAACTCCTTCTGAGTCAGCAAATACTTAAGGCTCTTGTGGTCTGTGTAGATCGTCGACTTTTCACCATAAAGGTAGTGCCTCCATACCTTAAGAGCGAAGACCACTGCTGCTAATTCCAAGTCATGCATCGGGTAATTCACCTCATGTGGCCTTAACTGTCGGGACGATATGCGACTACCTTCCCGTCTAGCATCAATACGCAACCCAAACCTGTATGGAAGCGTCATAATACACCGTAAAATCCTTTCCTGCCTCAGGCTGAATCAACACTAGAGCTTCCATCAATACTCTCTTAAGATTTTCAAAGCTCTCCTGTTGCTTATCCGTCCATACAAAGGGTACTTCCTTCCTCAACAACTTTGTCAAAGGCGCTGCTATTGACAAAAATCCTTCCACGAACCTTCTGTAATAGCCTGCCAGTCCCAAGAAACTATGAATCTCCGCCACCGACTTAGGTGGTTTCTAATTCAACACTGCTTCAACCTTCCTAGGATCCACCCTTATTCCTTCTGCTGACACCACGTGCCCTAAGAATGCAGCCTCCTTAAGCCAAAATTCACACTTGCTAAATTTGGCATAGAGCTTCTTCTCCCTTAACACTTGCAGCATAATTTGGAGATGCTCATCATGCTCCTCTTCAGTCTTGGAGTACACTAAGATGTCGTCGATGAACACCACGATAAACCTATCCAAGTAAGGTTGAAAAACCCAGTTCATCATATCCATGAACGTGGCTGGGGCGTTTGTCAACCCCAACGGCATTACCACAAACTCATAGTGGCCGTACCTTGTCCTAAAGGCTGTCTTATGGATATCCACTTCCTTCACTTTCAACTGATGGTATCCAGACCTTAAATCGATCTTAGAGAAAATCACTGCTCCCTTAAGCTGATCGAACAGGTCGTCTAACCTTGGCAAGGGGTACTTGTTCTTGATGGTCAACTTGTTCAACTGACGATAGTCTATGCACGTACGCATAGTTCCGTCCTTCTTCTTCACAGATAGGACTGGTGCTCCCTATGGAGACACACTGGGTCAGATAAACCCACGGTCGAGTAATTCCTAAATCTGAGCCTTAAGTTCAACCAACTCCTTCGGTGCCATTCTGTACGGAGCGATTGACACAGGAGCTGTTCCCGGCAGCAAGTCAATTCTAAACTCCACCTCCCTGTCTGGGGGTATTCCTGGTAATTCCTCTGAAAACACATCTTCGTAATCCCTTACCGTTCTAACTCCACGAACACCTTCTTCCTTTCCATCTAACACACTTACGAAGGCTAAAAACGCCTTGCACCCTTTACGAACCATCTTTTTAGCCTTTAGCGCCGAAACTACATTAGACAAGTAGTTTCTTCTTTCACCTATCATAATGACCACCTTATCTTCCGGGTCCTTAACTCCATTCGCTTAGCTGCACAGTCCAACACAGCCCGATGGTCCACTAGCCAGTCCATTCCAAGTATGAGATCGAACTCTCCGAAGGGAAGTTCCATCAAGTCGGCAGAAAATACTACGCCTTGAATTTCTAAAGGTACACTCCGAAAGATCTTATTTACCACTACAATTTGACCTAGTGGGGTCATCTCCCTATCCGAGAGTTCAGAGGTTATGCCTAGAGTTTCAACTACTCTACATGCAATATAAGAAATGGTCGAGCCCACATCAATCAAAGCATAATAAGGCTTTCCAAATACAAGGAACGTACCGGTTATAACGTTCAACGCGTCTTTCTCTACCAATCGCATAAACCAAACCATTTCCTCAAGATAATAAAGACCTTGGCGGTGTTCCACGTCCTCTACCAGTACCATTTCCTCGATTATTCGGACCAAGACCTCGCTGAGGCTACTATCCCCCTCTACCAGCCTGATTAACATTCTGTGCTGCTGGGCGATTCCCATCCGGTTTCCTTGGGCAGTCCTTAATCATATGGTCCTTTGACCCACATCTGAAACATCCACCTGTCTTTTTCCAGCATTCACCTAAGTGTTTCTTCCCACACTTCTCACAAGTACGATATTGCCCTCCAGTACCAGTTTGCTAACCTCGTGGCCCATCAACTCTAGGCCTTTTTGAGTATTCTCAGATGATCCAGACGGCCCAAATCTTCTCTTCTGCTTACTCCGGTCCGTGTTCTGCCTCACAGAGTCCTTAATTCCTTCTGCTATCTTAGCTTTCTCCACTAACGTAGAGAACTCTCGCTCTTGATGTGGAGCAACTAACAACCTCAAGTTATCCCTTAGTCCGTCCTCAAACCAGACACACCGCTCATGTTCCGTAGCTACTACTCCTCGAGCATATCGGTTCAACCTCAAAAATTCAGCTTCGTACTCTGCTACAGACTTATTCCCTTGAACCAGCCCCAAAAAGGCCTTTCCCTGCTCATCGGTGTAACGTGTGCCGACATACTTCTTCTGATATGCCGCCTTAACATATTCCCAGGTCAGATCCTCAGCTGTGGCACCATCCCGAACTGTTAACCACCATTGATACGCTTCATCGCGTAGCAGTACCACCATTCCTTTCAACTTCTCCTCAGGGGTCAGATCGAGCTCATCCATAATGCGCTCGGTTACTTCCAACCAATATTCAATTGTACTGGGTGCCACACTAGATACTCCACGGAACACTTCAGCTCCGTTGGCTCGGAGTCGCTCGGGTACAGATTTTTGAGCTCCTATATTCCCTCCAGCACCAGCCACCATTTCAAGAACTCGCAGCACAGCCTGCGATACAACATCTTCTCCCGTCTGATCTTACTGCTCAACACCAATAGCTGGTGGTGGTGGTGGTGGTGGCAGTGGTACCTCATTCTCAGATCCTTGACCCGATCTCACAGATTCTGACACATTCATTCGGCCTCTACCACGGCCTCACACGCTACATCCATGTCCCCTTGAATTCATACTTGCGTTTATCTGATTAAAGAGTTTTATACATTAGTTTGGTTCCACTTGATTAACCATGAACAGCTTTATGTTTAATAGTTCTAGGAAGTAGTTCTTTCGATTCATACACATATAGTCTCACATCATTCACCTAGTCACACGTATGAACTTGTGTTCATTACAGAGAAATGTTGTAATTGTCGTTGTTTGATGTTTTCCACTACCCAGGGGTATTTTCGTAATTTTGTCCTACAGGGGTATTTTGGTAATTTTTCAAATTAAGGTATTTGAAAATATTGTAAAATAGAGAGTGTTGATATTTTACAAGAATTAAAATACTTGCCGAAAAAATTTCAAAGGTGGAATGATAATTTTATACTATAGGGGCATTTTTGTAATTTTACAAGCCATGGTCATTTCGGTAATTTTTTTCGCAAAATATGGTTCCTGGTGACTTTTCAAAATGAGGGTATTTTTAAAGGTTTCTAATTGAGGGTACTTCGGTAATTTTCCTTACTGAGGGTATTTTGGTCATTTTACAATCAGGGGTAATTTTGTAAATTTTCAAATCAGGATATTTTGAATTTTCATAAGTTAGGGTTTTATGGATACCTTTGCAAAGCAGGGAAATTTTATAAAGTGAAGAAGTTTTGATAAAATTGTGGTTAATATGAGTATTTTACAAACCAAGGGCATTTTGGTAATCTTACCACTAGGGGCATTTTAGTAATTTTACAAGTAGGAAATATTTTGGAAGAATTTTCGCAAAAATCTTTTGCTACTCTTAAAAGGGTAATATAGGGATTTTAAAGCTAGGGTTTCCATAAAAATATGGCTAGTCCCTTTCGGGTTTTAGTTAGGGGTTTAGCCCGTGATTAAGTCCTCTTGGTTAGGGTGAACCGAGGCTACGCACCAGGTAGGATTCGAGTGGAGAGGAGGTGAGTCACTAGGACTGCTTAAATACCAAGCTTCCACCAAAACCAATCCTAGACATGCGTACCATGGTTGCCACACCCTAACTCGGCGACTTAACCACAGGTTTGTTTAATTAGGCATTTAAGTCTTATGTAATTGTTGGGGTAACTAGTCCTAGGGTTCAAGTACCACTCATTACTAATCTACGTTCCATTTCTACCCTTCTACAAATCATACAATAATTCACACAATGGATAGGGGTACTTACCTGGTGGACTTCGGGTCGGAGACTTAGTGGGCCATGCCAGAAAATCCTGCTTAATTCACAAAAATTCCTTTTTGGGCTTAACTTTGAAAACATTTTGGGCCTTAAACCCAAGGCCGAGAGTTTAAAACTGGGCTCTGATACCAAAATTGAAACACCCCAAACCCGGCCCACGAGCCTTTACCGGATCTGGTATGTTCCTCGATGTAAACCGGTTCAAAATTCTTTTGTGGCATTGGAAAAAAAACGATGTGTTTGAAAAGAAAGATTGTTTTTGAGTTGGGCTCGGGTTGGAAAACAAGTTAATTTTATATTTGAAATTCTTTGATTTTAGGTGACAAAGCGTTTAGGGTTTGTTTTTAAATGAAATAAACTTAGTCATTAATTTAAGAAAAAGTTCGTATCATAATAAAATAATTTAACGTGCATGCATAAAATAAAATTCATACTATGGCCTTATTACATTAAAACAAACCCAAAATAAATTAAAGTGCTTAAATAAAAATTTAAAATGTTTAAATAAATAATTTCCTTCCTGTGCATGGCCACCATTAAGCTCCTCACGACCGGTCCATTACCGATCGTCACCTGAAAAAAAGGTTCCCACAACGGGGTGAGTCAAACAGACTCAATGTGTGCACAAACACTAAGTCTTAACACATTCAGGCATAACAAATTATATTTATACATATCATAATTTACATTTAATGATGCATTCCCGAACCAAGCCTATATGTCAACCGCTACACATCACCCGTACCATCCTGTACACCATGGGGACTATAAGTCAACCCTTTCATCCGCTACACACCATCGAAGGCAGTCGCTGCAGTCGACGTGCTCACCGCCCTTATAAAATTCGTGGCATAGCCACTAGATGCATACTTTGTGTCATGAGACACCATATTTAGATATCATGGTTTTAGGTCACCACATTCAGATATCGTGGTCTTAGGTTACCACATTCACTTCCCCTTTTTCGTAATATCCCATATGCCCATGTCATGCAAAATCATGCAACATAATGCCTTAGGCCCAATTTCACATTCTTATCATATTCATATTCATGGCATAACAAGTCTTATCATACTCATAGTAGGAGTAGGAAACATACCTTAGTACTTTGTACCATTGTATGGTACTTTAGGCATACTTTTCACATTCTTAATATCGCATATATATATATATATAACATGCCATAAAACTTATTAAGAAGTAGTGTGGGGTACACACCTGATACACTTAGTGGTTTACTTAAATCCCGAAAAATCCGATCTAAAGCCTTAGATCCTTTAGTTCCTATAATCAGCCATTAGTAGACATATTAGAAAAACCTATTCGGCTAGATTATTAAATCCCGAAGGACTTTTGAAACCATACTTACCTAGATGCCGATTGGGTTATCAAACAAATCCCGAAAACGTTATGTTGGTTCTTCTTGCAATCGGCCTATACTAGATCACCTAAAGGATTAGTTTCGGCTTTTTAATCAAAATAGGAATAGGTCTAAACCATCAAATAAGGCCTTGGCCAAATGTACATATGGATTTACCTTGAAATTCTCAAACCCCAGAATCCTTGTAAACCTCTGTCGAAATCCCTATAAACATATATATTAGATCCGATTTTCAATCACTTAAACATGATAAATGGCCCTTGACCGATTGACTCACCTTAGATCCTTGAAAGTCCCGAAAGATCTCCTCTTTGTAGTCGATAACTACTAAATCCCAAAACCTCCCTTCCATAATTCGGCCAAGATCAATAATAGGGGTTAGTCCCTAAATTTCGTTAAGTCTAAAAATATAAAGGAATGGAAACCGAATTTGGATCTTACCCTTACTTGAAGAAATCGACAGCCCCTTTACTTGAGGTCCCTCAAAGATTCGACTAAGGCTTTAAGTCACAAGAAATATTCAGCTACAAGGGAATTTGGGGTTGGAAGAAAGAAACAAAAGAAGATTAGGAGAAGAGTAGGAGAATTTCGGTAATGGAGGATGCTAATGGAGTTTCGGTCTTATCAAAATAAATGAGAAAAAGGAGAGGATTTTTTGACTACAAAATTCGGCAAGAGAGACTTAGGGGTGAAACAACAAAATTTGGCACTTAAGCCCCCTTTCAAAGCCGAAAATACCAACCCAAAGAGCCCCCTATTCGGCCACCACTTCAACTCCTAATCAACTCCCTTATTAATCTCCTCATTATCTCTTATCTCTTAAAAAAATACCAATAATTATCCATCACTTATCCATCTATTTGCCGAATTTTAACAAAAATAAAACACCTCCCTTTTAGTGCATTAATGCCGTCCACTTCTCCCTCTTAATGCCAAAAAATAAAAACTCCTTTTTGTTCACCTTGTGGCTCGAACCTAGGCCCATTTGCATATGTAGGTGGCGTCACATGCTAGGCCCTTAAGTGGCGCCCTATAGCCACTTTTCCCAAGCCCAATTGTATGTCATATTTCACATACATTTTCTCCTAAGGACCTATTCACTTAGCTCCCTTAATAAGACTTAAAATCTAAAAATTTTCTAAGGTATGTCCCTACATTTCAAAGTTCACGATATTCATAGATCATATTCAGAACGTTTATAAACATGATATTGCATTTAATTAAGCATGAATGCACAAGCCCATTTCCAGGATATTACAGGGATGTTGGCATCGATATATGCTTACGAGTAAGACCACCTCTGGGACGTTGGCATCGAAATGAGCTTTATATGTAAGACCATGTCTGGGACATTGGCATCATATTAATTCGTATAAGACCCTATCCGGACAGTGGCATCGATATTTGAGTGCATGTAAGACCTCGTCTGGGACGTTGGCATTATACAATTATTTCGAGCTTTTGAGCTTCCTATCAGGTTCCTATTGGTTCAACGGGCAAGTCTGTGATATGAGTTACAAATCCAAGCTATGAATAATTATGTGATTGTAAATCCTTTTCAGGTACGCTGATTATACACTAATCGTGTATACAAGGTAAGTATCCATGTGATCTTACAATGATATCAAGTATACGGAATGGATGATGTGATAAGTAAGTTTGGCTAGATGAGCTAAGTGATTATATGATTCTCGAATTGTGAAAATGGCTAATGTGATCAAAAGTATATGAACCAAAGCATATATGTGATAGTTTATTAAGTATTTGATATGTGTCAATCTATCTATTTGTAAATATACCTTCCATGTCAAGTTTGTTTGTATATTGACTTACTAAGCTTTGTAAAGCTTACTCTGTGTGTATGTTTTTCTCTGTTTTATAGGTCGTTAAAGCTACTAAAGGCTCGGGACCGTCAAGGATTATCATCACACTATTAAACTTATTTTGGTACCCTTTTGAAAATGTATATAACTAGATATGGCATGTATAGGCTAGTTTATGGTACAATTTGTTAAATGAACTTAGCCATGTGATTTGGCTAGTTATGTTTTGGTAAAATGCTTAAAGGAATATGATAAGTGAAGTTTTTTTTTGGTATGATTAGTTGATATATGAAATGATTATGAGATGGTAAGTATATAGATGATTGGTGCTTGAGTATAACTGAGATTTAGTCATGCAAATTGGTATGTTTGGGATTGGTTTAGAATGTTTATATTGAATGTATTGTTGTGATTAACTTTGTTGCCAATGTGCATGATTTGGATGGCTATTTGGTATATTTTGGTGGTTATATATGCATAATATGTTTTGGTATGTATTGCTTGCAGGTGAGTCCCAAAATAGGTGGCATGTTGGTCTTGCAAGTGACCTATTATGTCACAAGGTCATGGCACACGGGTGTGTCTAGCAACCATGGGGTAAAAGTCAGTAGCTAGCATTAAGAGTACACGGTCATCGCACGGGCGTGCCTACAGGTCGTGTAGAATTGGCAGTATATGACTTAGTGGGACACAGCCTTAGCACACGGGCATGCTTGGTAGCATTGTTGGTTTTGGCAGTATATAACCACGGGAAGACATACGGGTGTGTCAAGTAGCCGTGGCAGAGGCATGGCCTACCCCCACGGGTGTGCATCCCTTGTATTTAGAAAAGTTTTTATTTTACTATGAAATTTTGTATGTGTTTCGATTTAGTCCCGGCCCGAGCTATAAGCATGTTTAAGGTCTCGTTGACCTATTTATGGAACATTATGAATAATATTGATGAATGATTGTGTGAAATTCTGTAAATGTTTTTGATCTATCTGGTAACATTTCTAACCCTAATCCAGCAACGGACACGGGATAGGGGTGTTACATTGACACATCATCAAAAGAAGCGATTCTTTGTATATGTGAAAAACTATTTTTGGGAGGACCCTTTTCTTTTTCGTATATGTGCAGATCAAGTTATTTGGAGATGTGTTACAAAGGCAGAAACAAGCAAAATCCTAGAACATTGCCACTCAGGACCAACAGGAGGACATTACAATAGGACTAGGACAGCACATAAAATGCTCGAATCAGGTTTTTATTGGCCCACTCTGTTCAAGGACACTAACATGTATGTTACTTCGTGTGATAGATGTCAGAGAACAGGTAATATCTCTAAACGCGATGAAATGCCTCAAACATATATGCTATCATGTGAAATATTTGATGTATGGGGTACTGATTTTATGGTTCCTTTCCCTAGCTCATTAGGGAATAAATACATCTTAGTAGCGATTGATTATATGTCAAAATGGGTGGAAGCTCAAGCTTTACCTACTAATGATGCTAAAGTGGTAGTAAGATTTCTTAATAAACTCTTTTCTCGATTCAGAACACCTAGAGCAATTATTAGTGATAGGGGTACTCATTTTTGTAATACTCAATTTGATAAAATCTTAAAGAAATATGGAGTGCACTACAAAACAGCCACCCCTTATCACCCTTAAACAAGTGGACAAGTTGAAGTAGCCAATCGAGAGCTTAAGCATATTCTAGAGGAAACCGTAGAATCAAACAGGAAAGATTGGGCATTAAAAGTAGACGACGCTTTATGGGCCTATAGAACCACTTTTAAAACTCTCATAGGAACATCACCATATAGATTTGTTTACGGGAAGAGTTGTCATCTACCATTTGAATTAGAGCACAAATCATTTTGGGCTATAAAATTCTCAAACTATGATATTAAACTTGCAGGTGAAAAAAGATTGATGCAGTTGAACGAGCTAGATAAGTGGCGAGCGAATGCCTACGAGAATTCACGTTTATACAAAGAAGCAACAAAGCGACACCATGATGCTCGTTTGAAGCAACCTAAGCAATTTGAAGATCTTTTTCTACTATACAATTCGAAGCTCAAATTGTTCCCTGGAAAGCTAAAATCAAGATGGTCAGGTCCATTCATAATCAAAACCATTTTTCCCTATAGCACAATTGAGGTAACTCATCCGACTTATGGCACCTTCAAGGTAAAAGGTCAACGACTTAAACTATATAATGGTGAAGATTTTAGGGATATTAGAGAGGAGCTTCAACTCCGTGAACCTTCATAAAGAGATGAATACAAGGTAAGTCTAACTTAGAACTTTAAACAAGCGCTTCTCGGGAGGCAACCCGAGCACTAACCTCATCAATGTCCATATTTTTTATTTTTAGCACCTAACTAAAAACTAACCAACTTAATAGGTGCAAGTTTCCCTACCCACACGGCCTTGCACACGGGCGTGGCCATGGCCTTGTGGATACTATGAGTAGGTACATCAGCGTCGCGGAGACCGTGTTGAAATAGGACAAAAATTTTCCCCAAAACACAGGCTGCGATAAAATGCCACGGCCGTGCGATGTGACCGTGGTCAAAATTGACTATAGAACACGGGATGCAATAAACCCACACGGGTGTGCCTTAAGACTGTGGGCGATACTGAGTAACTGACACGGGCGCGCGACACACCCGTGTCTATAAGCCGTGGTAGATACTGATTAATTAACACGGGCGTGTGAACCTCTACACGGGCGTGGGAGAAACGAACGAAGAATCACATGGCCGTGCGATTCGGCCGTGTGACCCAACATGCGTAGAGAACACGGACGTGGGCTAAGACTCAGACATGCCCTAAACCAACATTTACGAAACACACAAGCTAAACACAGGGCACACGGGCGTGGGCCGCGACCGTGTGCCCCAATCCTTATTTAAACCCCCGTCTACTGTTCACATTCTCCCCCAAATTCCCCCCCAAACCCTAGCCGCTCTCTCACCCAAACACCCTCTCTACTCTTTCTCCCCTACTCAAGCCACCGATCACGATGACCCAGAGGACATTATTGATGATGTCCCCTCTGCGCCACCACCACCTCATCGACCAGTTCATGCGGCTGCTTTATTAACTAACATATCTGAGCACTTCACTTGTTTCGAGCAGTACTGCACTCAACAATTAAATGACAACGTTCGACGATTTGACGGCCTCGAGGCGACTCTACAACAGATTTGTCAGCACTTCCACATATCACCACCACCCCCACCTCGTGAACCATCTGTTGATGAGGACCTTTTAGTCCATTTATTTTTTCTTTTCTTTTATTTTAATTTTTAAACTCTTTCTCTCTATCTTTCTTGTCTTTGATTTATATTAGAATATTTTGATTTCTTTATATCTCTAGCTGTTTATTATCGAGTAACCATATCGAAGTCCATTAATAAAACTCCCTAAAACTTTACTGATGACTCCACAGTTTCAAAATGTTCAAGGTGCTAGTAAGGAACAAACAAACTACTGGAGTATTCTCCCCCACCTTCACCTATGCCTAGTTCATCATGCTTCTCATTGGACTTATTTCTATAGTTTTCACTTTCTAAGGATTTCATCCATAATTCAGGAAGTTTCACCTCCTTCCCTCTCTTATGATTTTCTACTTACATTGCTATTATCTATCTTTATAAATTGAGGACAATTTACATCTTAAGTGTGGGCAGGTTATTTAATTGATTATCAGAAAAATCCCTGATTTCTATCTTGTTCTCAAGTAATCTACTCATATTACTATTAGACTAAATTTGGATTGATTTATAATTTTTATTGATATGTTTTGGATTAAGTCATAGGTAATTGTGCATTGATCGTTTATACTTTAAGACAGTAAAGAATCAAGCATGATAAGTCTATTTTCAAAATTAAAAATTTTGCTAAGTTCTTTCCCTAATTTTAAATATTACTTTGAAGTTTGAAATTTGCAAGGTTGACATCAAAAACCATAATTTTTGTGAGATTTTGAGCCTTTTAGAGCATATACTTTTCTTACTCACTTTGTTGGTTATGAGTGTGTCAATATTGATTTGTTATTCTAGAACTTGCTTCGATTATGCATGTCGAGACCACACCCTTGATTTGATACATTGAGATGATAAAGGCACCTAGGTTTTAACCCACTTATCCCAAAAAGCCTACATTCATAATTAACCCCTAGTAAACCCCTTTGATCCTAATAAATCGTTTCTTGATTTACCCTTAATATTAACCCAAGACCTATTCTTTTTTATTCATTGAGGATTTTTCCTATTGTTTTAGCTCCTTTTTGTTGAGATTTGATTCGAGCAGTTGCCTAACTATGGTCTTTATTTCAGTTGTTAAATTCTTTATTATTATTGTACATGAAAAAAAAGTTGGAAATATATTCATTATTAGTTCTATGTTATTTGAGCTTAAACGGTTAATTTCACACTTTGAGAAGAAGCTTGTGCTACTATTGATAGGTTTTCAATTATTGTAATTGTTCAGTATTAGTTTATTTTTCTAGTTAGGTAAATTGTCAATTCAATCTCGATTCTAACCCTCTAATTCAGCTTTTATCCACACCTTTAACCCGAGCCCCATTACAACCCTTTTTAAGACCTTTTGATTTGTGTATCATCTCATTTTATAGTGGTGGAGATTTGATTTTTATGCAAGTCTATGGTAATAACTTTTCATGTTTGACTTTTGAGTGCTTAATTTGAACATTAAACACGTTGAGTGATTTGACTGAATCTTTAGTGAGGATGTCAATTCTTGTCGGTTTTGAATTAAAGGTGATTATTTAGGTAAGGGGAAACACCTATGTTTTTGTGCTATAAAAATTTGTGACTTAAATTGTCTGAATCTTTAGAACTCTTTTAGTAAAATTATCAATGTATGAATTATCTGTGAATTATGATAAGACATTATTGATGAGAATTATCAATTGAGGAAGTTAATTTTAATTGTGAGTTGAGGATTTTGCTTGAGGACAAGCAAAGGCTTAAGTGTGGGGATATTTGATAAACCATAATTTGTACATATTTTGACCCCATGCTTGGCTTATTTTTGGATGAATTTTCATTAGATTTGATGAATTCGATGCTCTTAATCCTTTAATTTCATGTTTTATACTCAGGAGAGCTTAGGGAGTCGAAAAGAACGAGGAACAAGCCAAAAAGGGACAAAATAGGCCTACCTCAGAAATCAACACAGCCTGGACTATCGCACACGGGTAGACCACACGACCGTGTGTGATGAGCAAATCGAACACGGCCTAAGCTATCGCACACGGGCGTGTCACACGGGCGTGTCCCTGCTGAACCCAAGTCTAATTTTATTTGGAAAATACTACTTGTGGGCCAAGAAAGGTTCTCCAAAGCCTATATAAATACCTAGGGGAAGACCTAAGAGGACACAGAGTAGAAAGCAGAAAATACTCGAAGACAGCCATTGGGAGCAGCTTGGAAGAAGGATCCCCATCAAGACTGAAGATCTCCTATCAATTTCTCTTGAATTTTTGGGTTTTCTTATGTTTTTTAGTTTTCCTTATTTTAAGATGTTTCCCTCTATCATTATGAACTAGACTCCCTAAATACCTAGGGAGGATGAAACCTAGATGGATCTTATTGTTCAATAAATCTGAATTACATGATAAATACTTGATCTTGTTCTTAATTATGTGTTCCTAATCCTTGTTTTTAATATTTTCAGGAATATTAATTCAAGTTTAATGTGTTTATTTAGTGGAGCAAAAGTCCCTGTTTAAGAGCAGATCCAACATAATTAAGCAGAGTTGATTGCAACCCTAGGAATAGGGCGACATAAATCTACCAGATTAGAGTTAAATCTAATAAGGGAACCATAGATCGAGTTAATGCGACGATAGGGGTTTTAATTAGAAAGAGATTTCAATTAATCAACCTAAAGTCTATTATTTTTAGTCTCGAAAGAGATATTAACATAATTTAGGAGTTCTACGGATCAAGTCAAGTGAATAAATCATTTAATTTAGAGTCAGAATAATAAGAGAAGTTTAGGTGGATTCTTCCTTGGGTATTGCCTCTTTCATAAAGTTGTCTAAAAGTACTTTCCCAATTCATTCTTTGTCGTGCTTTTAATTAAATTTTAGATTAAAATAAATCCTTTAATTATTAGGCTAGATAATATAAAGATAGTTATTACTAGTAATTTTAGTCCTTGAGGATAAGATATTTCGGACTCACCACAACTATACTACTGTTCGATAGGTGCGCTTGCCTTTGTCGAAATAGTAGTTAGTTTCAAGCCCATCACAACCACATTCAAGCAATTATACTATCATGCCTCAAAAGGCACTCAAACATGCAACTTTCAACTATGCAATTCATGCCAATTAAACTACACATAACATCAACACAACTCATTCATCTTTCAACCAATCTTGCAACTAACCATTCACAAGCTTAATCAAACCATTGGACATCTATTAGTTTCTCAACTAACCATGACAACCTATGTAACTTAAATTATTCATACAATGCATACCACTCACATCCATCAAGTACTTTAGAATCATCATTAACTTTAACATTCATGTGTTTCATCAATAACATAACACATTACCAACATTCACACTTAAGAATATATCATGTAACCATTAAAAATACAAGTCACATTCAAGATTCAAAGTACCAATATTAAAGGTACACACATATATAAATATACCATTTCCTATATACATGTCATATAATCAAGTCCAGAACAATTAAAAGACTACCAAATCAAAGGCTGGATAGTGAGAGCTCTAAGGTGATCGAATCGACACGTTTTGCAAAATGACCACTACAAAAACATAAACAAAATTGAGTAAGCATTTCGAATACTTAGTAAGTTCATAGGTTTTAAAATTGTAAACTCACCTCAAATCATAATTAACAAATCAAAATAGCTAACTTAATACATTTGTCTGTTATAACATTTCTCAACATCAAGGTGTGCTCGTCAAGTAGCCGAGAATTATAACAATTTAATCTTGATAAATTCCCAATCAGTACCATTCCATTAGAATAATAAATTATAAAGCATTTACCACATTTCAATAACATATAAGCATTTTAAAATAAAACAAATATAGTCATCCTGTCTTTTCTCTTTTCCATTAACCGATTAACCTGATGAACAATAGTGAACATATACGGATATGTGGGTAACTACACCACACCAAAATACTCATTAGAGCAGTAACTACATTGCACCAAAGTGCAAGATCCATAGGCACATATATCATATAACGTATCATCCCTCCACCACACCAGTGTCTCCGTAGAGACAAAACTCAGTAATTCACTACAAATGCAGGATTCCGGCATAATCAGTAACTTCTCTACACATTAGTATACTATATATATTTTCTTTTACATATCTCGTACCATGTGAAATAGTCCTATTAGCATGTAACACCCCAAACCTGGGCCATGCGTTAAGGCTAGATCTGACATGTCACATGAGAAAATATTTTTGAGCCCTTTTCATTCGTACGTAAACAGATATTGATTTGTTAAAAATCAAGAAAAAATAATATGCTTTAATTATTTAACAAAATGTTACTAACTTCGAAGATAGATTGATAAATCAACAAATTTGAATTGATGATTTTACAAACCGTAACTTTTGAAAACATTGATGAAAATTTGAGAAAAATTTTCGAGTTAAAAATATTGATGTAAGTTTATTATGAAATCCATTTGTAAGTAAATTTTAGAAAATCTTTATTTGAGTTTTTAGAAAGTAAATCCCATTTAAAGTTATTTGAACAAAATATAAATACGTCAAACAATAAGCAATATAAAATAAACCAGAGGCCTTATTACAACAATTAACCCAAAATAGTAAAGTAATAAAATAAACGAGGAAGAAGTCTAAAGTCCAAATAAACTGTTTTTGAAGTATGGCCTCCACCGAGTCATCCATGGCCCAAGTTCACGTCATTAATTATTACCTGAAAGGGATAAGGAAAATGGGGTGAGTTACTAGAACTTAGTGCATAACCCCTTACCATTGTCCACTAGGCTTGAAACCCATTTAGCAATATCTTGGGCCTAAGCCCCTTTTTACAAAATAATGTATCAATTATATATCATATGAATGTAATGCAATCCCAAACCAACCTAATAATCCGTCCGCTACACACCACCCGTACCATCCATCACACCTGTGGGGATCAAGTCAACCCACCCCTCCAAACACACCAATCGTAGGCATTTAGCCATTTATAACATATTCAAATTGTGGACAAGCTACCAGAATCATAGTGAATCAAATTATCAAACATATCTGTGGCAGTGCCACCAAAATCACTTCTCTTCAACATTTTCTCATCCCATACAAAGTCATGTAAATGCATTATACATATCATATTATGATATTTACAAATATAACAACAATAATTAATTCAGATCAAAAGTTCGGCCCATTAACACTTTGCAAATCGGCCCATTAAGGAAATTTATCAATTCGGCCCATTAAACAATATATCAATTCGGCCCATTAAACAATATATCAATTCGGCCCATTAGACAATTTATCAAATTGGCCCTTTAAACAATATATCAATTCGGCCCATTAGGCAATTTATCAAATCGACCCTTTAAATAATTTCGTAGTTCGGCCCTTTAAGGGTATTTTCGTAATTCGGACAATGATATTATCGATTTTGTCAATTTTATCAAAATAGTGTATCTTAAACCAATTTTTCCGATTTACGCCCTATTACGATTTCAGTCATAGCGATTTATTTCCAATATGATATAAATCTTAAATCCACGGATAATGGTGTGGGATTACACACCTGATTACGGTAAGCACTAAGCCTTCTTTCTCGTCAACACCTAAGATATCGTAGCACTCAATTAATTGACATACGTGATTTTAATAATCAAACTCTAAAATAACTGATCTAAAGTTTTTACCCTTGTAATCGTGAACAACCACGATTTGTTGATTTTCTCCGGATGATGGTCCACAACCCGGTGGAAAATCTAGAACCGCCGAAACTGCCCTTCGTTTGAATTTAATAGTAGGGATTGTAAATCCGCTCCTTTTTCGATCTCCAATCGCTATCCCATTCGATTTGATATCACTTGCCTCCATTGAAAACAAATCTTAGTCAAAACTTATATTACGTTGATATGAACAATTGATTAAGGAGAAAGGTCGGCTTACCACTAGAATCGTATGATCACAAGTCGATGGATTGAGCGATTTAGACCCTACCAACAATATCAATTAGCCAACCTTCAATCTGATTAACACAATAACCAAATGGAGATATCGAATGGACTATGAAAGAACTTCCTTACCTTAATCGATGATAATCTCGTTTCTCACAATTGTCCTATGACTAGAGATGATTAGGAGATGTTGTAGTATTCGGCCTCCCTCTATATCACTACGAAGAAAATATTGATCACAACTTGAGAGTGATGGAGAGAGATATTTTGATAGAGAAACAAAGTAAAATAACCAAATGATGATGAACTCATATATTCGGTGTAACACCCTGGTTCTAGGGGTTAGGTTTTTGGTGCATAGCTCAGGTGTTGGCACACTTCAGTGTGTGGTTGGGTGAGTTTAGGGTCCCGAGAACCCTAGGTGGTGGTGGAATACCTTGGAAAATTTTTAGTTTTAGGGGTTAAGAAGGGAGCTTGGATGGAGGAGGCCTTAAGAGTTTTATTTGGGGAGGTTTAGGCACAAGAAATAGCTTGGCAGAGTGGCAAGGAGGTGCCACATAAGGCATGGGAAAGTGACGCCTCAGGGAGCTGGAAGGGGGTCTCAGGTTCGATTCGCAAGGGCAGCAGGTGGGCTTTTGTTTTGCGTCAATATGGTAAGGTGTTGGACGTTTTTGAGTGCTAAAAAGATGGATGAAGACTTGGTCTTCCATTTTGAATTCGGCTAGGTAGGTAAGGAATAAGGTTTGACTTATTCAAACCTTTTTGAATGGATGATAGGGAGGTGATTTAGGAGAGAATTGTGGGATTTTGTGGGGAGGTTGGGTGTTGGCCGAATCTTGCTTTCTTCTAGGGGGAGCTTTGGCCGAATGTTATAAATAGGGGGGAGGTGCTCACCTTTTTAGTTTTTCCCCATTTGCTTGCTTGCCGAAAGGTTTCTCCATTTGTTCTCCCCACTTCACTTGAGCCAAAACCTCTATTGCTATCTTCCCTCTTTCTTTCTTTTATACCCTTAGCCGAACCACCCACCTTTCCATCTCTCTTCTCTCTCATTTTGTGCTAAACCGAAAGTACATCCACCACACCTTTCTTTCTCTTTCTCAAACACTATTGCCGAAACCTTCCTTGTTGTCCTAGTATTGACTGGCTGAATCGTAAGCAAGGGGGAGCTTTTGGGTCTCTTCGTTAGTCAACTGTGAAGGCAGGGAGGAGCGGTAAGGAGGACTCTTAGGTCCGATTCATCAAGTGTTGTAAGAGCATTCGGGATTCGACCAGTTGAGGTAAGGATATTTAGTAAGGTTTAATATTTGGATGTATGAGTTGGGATTTAACCGTTGTTCTGATTAAGTGTGTTGATGGAGGCTACGACCAGTCAAGGTGGGCAAGGGAAAGTCCCTATCCCGAGGTTCAAGAAGAGATCGGTCTCGGCGGTTCGAGATTGGCCACCGGGGTGTGGGCCATGGCAAGGGATAGCTATAGGCAGATAGCTGTAGTTTCGTTGAGCGATAGCATAGGGATCGAAAGTTTAGAAGCGTAAGTGATAAGGTGCGTAATCATCGCACTATTTCTTGATTATTGGTTTGTTAATGTGTTACATATGCGGATGTGTGATGGCCGATTATAATGGCTCAAATGGTGAGTTATTTATGATATATACATGATATGGTAATTAACATATGATGCTTACTCTTTTGTTATAATCGACATGTTATACTTATGCATACATACATGGGAGGTGGAGTCGATCAATGAAGGAAGGAGTGTACATGTGATGTACGTGGTCTAATGTTAGCTTGGGCTACATTAGCGCTTGATGGTTAGCTTTGTGCTACCTCAAGGGAGATGTTGGCTAGGTGCCCATCTCGGCGGTTGATGGCTATGTGCGTCACCGTAGCGGATTGTAGTTTTGGGATCACTTTGGTTGATCGGTGGCTCAGCCACGGCCTTGAGCAGCGAGCTTGCCAAGGTAAGGTTTATGGATCACGATGTGATCAGTGGTGGGTTAGCCACTGCCTTAGGCAGGGAGTCTGCTAAGGTTGGGGTTACGGTTGGATTATAGGTTGGACTGATATGCATATCTGCATAACTTGCTACGAGATTAGTATGGTATTGGGCCAAGGCCATACGTGTGGAATTAAGTGTTATGATTATGCACTGAGTCAGTGGACTCACTCTATTTTTCCTAACCATTTCAGGTGATGCGTAAAGTTGGACCGGGTTCGGAGAGGACGCAAGGTGGCCCATGCAGAGGAGGATATTTTGAATATTTTAAACATTTTTTTTTGTGTTAAGTACTTGGTTTAAATATATGGGTTGTAATAAGGGCCTTAGAATTATTTTATTATTATTTTTGGTACTATTTTATTTTTAATTTAATTATGGTTTGATTAAGTTGATTTACTATGTGAAATTGATTTTATTTTAGCAATCTATTTATTCAATAAATATATATAAGTTAATCAAATGTTTTTAATATGGACAATTTTTTTTTTATAATATCAAAGTCTAAAGTATAGTTTAAAAGTACATGGGTTTTACCAAAAAGATAGTAAATCTTACGGTTTTATTCGAAGTTAACAAGGATTTTCAACTGTCTTTTCGAAGTGACATAACCAGATTCGGTCGTAGTGAATGGGCCGAGTTTGGGGATGTTACATTCGGCTAGTAAGAAAATAACAAAAAAATGAAAAGAGGAATAATAAGTCACTAACCAACCCGATCAAAAAGAGATTGTCCACAATGAAAAGAATAGAAAAAGTGAAGAGATAGGATGATACTAGATTCAGCTTTGGAGGAAAATCAAACAAGAAGATGTGATCTTAAAGTGATGTCGATTTTAGAGAAGAGGAAAGATTGAAGAAATGATTAAAAGAAAAGAATGGAAGGATGGATGGATGCTAGATAATCTGGCTACCAAGGGAAGGTGAACAAGAGGTAAATGTTTCGACCAAACAAAAGAGAAGAAATGGAAAAATGTGCTAGGAAGTTTTGACAAAGAAGAAAGAAAGAATAAAATATGCTCACTAATGGCTTGTAATTTCAGCACAAAGCAAAAGAAGAAGTTTGGAGAAAAACACAAAATAGTGTAAAAGAGATTTTGGCCTAACAAGCACCAAAATTCTACCAAAAGACAAAACAAAAATTCAGCTACCCTTCCCTCACACCAAAACCGCGTAATATTTTTGACATTAAGGTCAAAAATTTGGCCAACCAAACTTTCCAAAACAATCCCCTTGAAAATGGCCAACATGTTCCCTATACTTGCCTTTTCTTTTGATTTCTTTCCCTATCCTCAATCTTTCCTTATTTCCTTAGCCACCTTGCCTTAATTACAAGCTTAGCCGACACTTAGGGAAAGAATGCAAAAATAATAGTCAAAATTTGCACATTATAGGATTTGAACCTCTTCCCTCGAAGTCTATCATGTGGCGCCATATCCTTCTTACCAATTGCTCATTTTATGCAAACACATTACTCATTAATTTCTATAAGCCTTGAAGCTACTTACCATCTCCCCTTAATAGACTTAAACACAAAATTTTTACTAGGGCCCAAATAAATCCCGAGCCTTCTCATAACCCTTAAATATGCACATTTAATATTTTTAACTAGCTTAACGCAAGAAATAATGCAATACATAAAATTCTAAATTTTAGGATGTTACATGGCATATCCATTATATCCTATCCTCTTTTATGTTCAATTATAGAAAAATCAACATAACACTATAATAGACTCGTAAATATTGAATAATAATATTTAGTGACTCAATCATTAGAAAATAGGTGTAACAACACGTTTTCGGTAAAATTGGAATAGTGGTTTTGGGACCACAAATCTGATTCCGAAAAGGAAATTTATTGTAATATTACTTTATAATCTACAGCATGATAATAATGTCGCATGAAAATTTCATAAATAAATTTTACTGATTATATGTTTAATTTGATAAAGGACCAAATTGCACAAAGTGTAAAAGTTGAGTTCTAATAGATAAAGGGATTAAATAACTATGGAATTCAGAATTTGAGGTCCTTAAATGGTAAATATACCATTAAAATTTCTTATTTGTTAAGGATGATGATTCATTTATGGAAAATAAAATAAAGAAAAGGGTGAAATTGGAAAGTGAAATAATAAAAGATGATAAATGATAAAAAAATGAAAATATCATCAATTTTATCATCTTCTTCCCCAAAAATACATGGAAACCCTAGGAAACAGAAAGCAAGCTTTCTTGGCTTAATTGGGTAAGTAATCTTGTCCGTTTTTAGTAATTTTTATATTTTTGAGATCGGAATAGCTTAATCTATCTATTTTTGGGATTAATTTGTAAAGATATCAAAGTATAGAAATTTTTCCATGGATGTAAATGTTGAAATTTTGAAATTTATGGTAGAAAAATGAAAGGTGAAAGGTTGTTGATAGATAAACAACTTTTGTAAAGTGAATTTTGATGAAATTATGATTTTAGGACTAAATTGTAAAGTTGTAAAATTTAAGAAAAATTCTAAATTTTATGAAATAAATGGGATATAAATTTTATATGTAAAATTCAGCTAGGCTTGGAATAAGGATTAAATTGTTCCGAGCCTAGGGACAAAATTGTCATTAATTAAAAGTTTAGGGGCAAAATGGTAATTTTGCCTGAGATGTGAATTGGACTGAATTGAGTATAAATTGTATTAACTTGATGTTAAATTTACTCGTATAGATCCGGATAGACCAAATTCGGAGTTAAAGCGAGGAAAAGAGAAAGTGTCGAATTAGTAGATTTTACGTATACGAACATTTATTGAGGTAAGTTCGTGTAACTAAATTGTGTTTATTTTTATGCTTGAATTGAGTGTGGTATGTGTTTATATGAATTATATAAATGTTATAAATGTGTGAAATAATCACATGCCCGTCAATGTTCAGAAAATGATAAGTTCTGTTTAAATAATGAAATTCGATGGATACATGATTTCCTGTATTGAATGTGGTCTGCATATGTTGCGGACAGAATATAGCTCAGACGAGCAATCATGTTATAAGCCCTCTTGAGCATCCTATTATATAGTTCCTGCGAGCATCCTGATCGGTAGTGATTCAGCAAGTGTTGCGCACTACCGTAGCTTTTTGTGAGCGTCCAATTACATGATTCGATCGGTTGTGATCCAGCATTTATTGTGGACACAAACAAAGCTCTTCGTGAGCATCCTGATATAGGCTCTTATGAGCTTCCTAACATGGCTCGCATGAACTTCCTATTATGCTATCTGGAGCTCCTGTTACATGGCTCTTTGTGAGCTTCATGATAAGCTCTTCGTGAGTTTCTTGATTAAAAGTTCTCTGTGAACTTCCTGTTATAGACTCTTATGAGTTTCCTAGTATAGCTTGGATAAGCTTCCTGTTACATGGCTCACATGAGCATCCTGATACATGGCTTGAGAGTGTGCTTCCTGATTATGTGCCCTTATGGGTACCCCTAAATATGAATTGATGGTTTCTGATTTGTACACTTTGAGTGTACTACATGTGTATCCATCGATATTTCAAATAAATTCAACAGTCAAAATCCTGACATGAGAAAATATGAACACGAAATGAATTATTACATGTATCTGCCTTGAATACATGAAAATGATTATACATGATATATGGAAGTATGAGATGGTGATATATGAACATGGAACTTGTTTGATGAATATGTTCATCTAATATTATAGATTTGTACACTTCGAGTGTATTTTCCCGGGTTTCTATTGATATTTTAATTGATTTAATGAGCAAAATCCTGACATGAAATAATCTGAACTTGAGACAAAATATTATGAAAATGTACTTGAAATACATGGGTATGAATTATATATATTATTTGAATTCTTGATGTGGAAAGTATATTATATGGGAATTTGGTTGTTATTGAGCCCATACATGTTTCTTGATGTTTATATGAGATAGTATGACTTAGAAATGAACTATTACCCGTATGTACATGAAGTACATGGAAATGACATTACCTGTTATAATAATGCATGAATTGGTTGTTTCATGAATGTGGATCATGCTTGATGACTTTGTTCATCCATGATTAAGGACTATTATATGTTATTACTTGGCTAACATGATGAGGATATGTGTTTAGGGCTTGTGATAAAATTGGTTGAGAGTGCCTTGCATTGTTATTTTGAACATAAATATATGGTAAGTTATTTACCATGTTATACAAACTTACTAAGCATTTCATGCTTACTCTGTTTTATTTTCCCTTGTTCTATAGTAATTTGGAAGCTCGTTGAATTGCAAGCACCGGTGGAGATCACTCACACTATCCATCGACCCATCTTGGTATATACGGTAAATTAATTATGGTTATAATGACATGTATAGGTTAATTAACCAATGTTGGCATGTAAATGTTTGGGTTATAACTAGCCATTGGAATGGCTTGTGATGAACATGTTTTGATATGTATAAATGAGGCTATAACATGTTTGGTGTGTGCTTAAATGATTGATTGATAGAAATCATGTTGGCATATTGAAAATTAATTCTAACATATTTGATAAAATATGCATATAGGTGAATTTGATAAGTTAAGTGCAATAGGCCAATTTAGCCCTGACCCATACAAAAAAAATAATAAACCCAAAATAATAAAATAAAATTCAAGTCCATTCCAAAATATATCATTTGGCCCGATCGGAATGGCCCATTACTTGAAAAGATTGAATGTCCATATACAAGCTTAACGTATATGGAAACATAATCTTCAAGGGTATGCAGTCTTACATATGATATGCAAATCTTAGTTATGATATGCAATCCTAGAAGATATGATATGCAATCTTAGAAGATATGATTTTGTAATCTTAGAGATTTAATTTGTAGATACCTTTTAATCTTAGCCGTTGATGTAATTGATATGTACCGTTAGATTTGGGGAGGCTCAACTATAAATAGAGGCCTCTCCCTTCATTGTAAAGGACTTGAGTTTGGAGCAATAATAATTCTTAAGAGCATTCACTCAAATTTCTCCCTCTCTTGCGTTCTTATTTTCTGTGGCTTGTTCTTATTTTGTTATTCGTTCATCTTCGTTTCTTTTTAAGTTGCTTTCATTTGAGTTGGATTTTGGTGGAGGAATTTCGTTGAATCTTCATATTGTGAGAGTTAGGTTGACTTAAGTGTTTTTTTTAACTTTTTTTATTTATCCATTTAATTGTTTAATCATTAATTATTCTTTTACTTTTATTCATTTATTTATCCATCAACTTTCTTATTTACTTATTCTTCATTCATTTAACCATTATTATCATTCTTTTAGTTTCTTCCATTAATTATATACTTTATTTGTTTTAATATTATGTCACACATGTTGTTTATTTTTAAAACTCGTGTTATAAATCATCCATTTTAAATTATTTGATTATTTGCTTTAAATTTTTTTCCATATATTATCAATTGCAATTTTTTTATACTATCTATTTTATATACCATTTATTTTTAAGATGTTTTGTGTATAACTTGTTTTAAATTCCTTATTACACAATATTTATTTTTAAACTCATTTATATATTATTACTTTATATATTACCTATTTTCATTTTTATATATTATTTATTCCAAACTTATATATATATATTACCTACTTTTTATATATATAATTTATTTATTGATTTTATATTGTTGATTTCAATTTTCTTTTTCCCTTATTATTCATTTTCAAATTCATTATTTTTAAATTTGTTTACATTTTATTTTGCCTTATATTTTTTTTATTTTATACTATTTGTTTTAAATTCATTGGTCTTTGATTATTGATGCTAGTATTTAAATAATTGTCATTATGTGTTTTATAAATTGTTTATTTGTATTTTCATATTGCCCTTTTTTTATCAAAGTTTTTACTCATCGTTTTAATATTGCGTCAATTTTCCCCAATTTTAAAAAAGAAAACTTTTAAAAATAAGGCAATATTCGGTACTTTGGAGCTTTGAGAAAATCGTGCCCTAACTTACTGGGTTTCGATTTTTTATTATCCAAATAAACGAATATCCTTTTTAAACTTTAATACATGAGACAAGCTTAGTTTCGAGGGTTAAAATGTCGTATCCTAACTTACTGGATGTGACATCTTATTACTTTAGGACAAGGAGGTTTTAACATCAAATTTGATTTATTTAGGTTTTTAAAGAGGATTGTATTTTAAAATCTTTTTAAATTTTTGATATTCTGACGTTAATTAATCAATTAGGTACCAATTTTTGGGCATTACGAGGGTGCTAATCCTTCCTCGTGCGTAATCGACTCCCAAGCCCATTTTCTCAAATTTTGTAGACCAAAATCATTATTTTAATAAATCAAAATGTTTTATTAAAATTATTAATATCAAGGTGACCCGATCACACCTCGAAAAAAGATTGGTGGCGACTTCATTTTCGTTTTAAAAGTCGACCCCGTTTTTCAAAAAATAAAAAATGGTTTCGACATTAAGTAAGTTTGTATATTTAATTACATGATGGTAAAGTGTCATTTGAGGTGTTTAAGAGCACATTAGTTGTATGTGATGATATGTCATGCATAAGACTTGATTTTGACTTGCATTAATTGTTTTAAAATGGCTTGTAAATATGTTTAAGTATTGGTGTAAGAGGAAGACCAATTGGGTGAGAAATGTGGCTTGGAAAATAGCCTATTTTTTTCCACACGGGTAGAGACACGGGCGTGTGTCTCAGCCGTGTGTGACACATGGCCTAGCACATGGGCGTGTGTCTCAACCGTGTGTGAAAAATGGCCTAGCACGTGGGCGTGTGATCTGGCCGTGTGTCCCTTGCATCTTTAAAATGTCAAAACAAAATGCTCAGAATTGATCACACGGCCTAGCACACGGGCGTGTGGGTTGGTCGTGTGACCCAAGTCAGAGAGTTACACGGCCTGAGACATAGGCATGTCCCTAGCCGTATGACCCACATGGCCTGACCACACGGGCGTGCGACCCCTGCACCTAGGAAAAATTTTGAGATTTTGCAAAAAAAATTCTGAGTACCCGGTTTAGTCCCGACTCATTCCTAATGCACGTTTTGGACCTCGAGGGTTCATATAAGGGACTTTATGTTTGATTTCTAACATGAATACTATATAAAATGAAATATCTATTTACTTGATTTGTATATTCTGGTAATGCTTCGTAACCCTGTTTTAGTGACGGATACGGGTTAGGGGTGTTACAACAGGGATCTAAAATCACTATTTACGACACCACTAAAAAACGAGTTGTTACAACTCTCCACATTTAGAAAATTTTGTCCTTGAGATTTTTACTTAATAATAGATTTGGGTGTTGAGATTTCATTGATTCTTCCTGCTCCCAAATAGCTTCTTCAAAACTGTGTCGATGCCATAATACTTTCATTTTTTGTACTTGTTTATTTTTTAAATTTTTCACTTTCCTAGCAAAAATTTTCATTGGTTCTTCACTGTAAGTCAAATCGGGTTGAAACTCTATCTCATTTGGACCAATCATGTGGGAGGGATCGGAATGATAATGGTGTAGCATTGATATATGGAAAACATTTTGAATATTTTCTAGCTCCAGTGGCAATGCTAATCTATAAGTTACTGGGCCAACTCTCTCGAGGATTTCATAGGTCTTATGAACCTCAGGCTGACTTTCTCCTTTTTGTAGAAGGACAAAACTTTCTTCCATGGTGAAACTTTCAAAAATACTTTATCACCAACTTGAAACTTTATATGACTTCTAGTGATCTGAGGCGGCTTTCAAACAATATCGGATAATTCAGACTTTATCTCTTTTTTTTCATGGATTGAATTAGTCCCAACTAACTTTTTTTCACTTAATTCAGACTAGTACAATGGAGTTATGCATTTTCATCCATAAAAAGCCTCGAACGGTGCCATTTTAATCCTCAATTGATAGTTGTTATTATAAGCAAAGTTAGCTAACAACAAGTATTTCTCTCAACCACCTTCAAATTCAATAACACAACAATGAAACATGTCCTCGAGTACTTGAATCACTCATTCTGATTGTCCTTTTTATGTGGATAGAAAACAGTATTGAAATTTAGTTTAGTGCTTATTCGTCTTCGGGAGTACTAACGTCTAGAGTGTAAACACTATAATAAAATATAGAATTACGAGGTGGTATCCGCATTGTATATGGGTCTAGTTGTAATATAGTTTTGCGATAGAGTGAGTGAGTACCCTGAGGATTGTACCCAAGGGAGGCGAGCGCTAGATCAATTTTAACCTAAGCACTAAAAGATCTAATTAGTACTTTAGATTTAGTTATAATACGAGGAATATAAAATAAAGGATTTGTGAGGTTTTTATAATAATAAAAATAAAACAACATATTTATAAAATTCAAGAGATTAAAAAGAAAGAATAAATCAAATTTGATTATTAGTGATTAGCTTATTTTGGTAATCTCCATCAACTGCCACTTCGGGTTCCTCATTAATCAACTAGTCACTATCCTAGCAAGATCTTCTAATCTTTCACTAACATAATGAGTCAGCAAGAACTATTGATCTTCCGACCTCACATCCAGACTGGTTTGGGGTTAAGATGTTCACAAATGGACAATACCAATTTTGGATTAATTCCTACCTTGATGACTTTCTGGGGTTGTCAGGTCTAGGGTTTATTTCACATTCTTCCTTTCAAAAACAGCTGATCCATTGAGTAACCCTACAAAACAGTTAACATTTCATACCTCCACTCACTAATCCCTCACAGAAGGATTAGTTCCTCATGGCATTCATAAACAATAAATAATCGATATAAAGAGAAAACATGCTAATTGATATTAAGCGTAAATCTATAGAGTTGAATGATTCCACAACTCAGATCCCTTAAAAAAAACAACAAACAAATAAACTAAAACTAAAGAAACCTAAGAAATAAAGAAAACAAAAATTAATTTAATGGAAGAAACTAAGTTAATCGAAAAGTGTCTTTAACATGTGCCAAAGGAGCCTATTTATAGCCTTCAGATGGTCGTCGTCCTTAACCCTAGGTCAGCTGACGTTCCCGAGCTTTAAGTTTGATTGTACAGACCAAAGCATCCCCACTTCTTGTCTAATTTTGTCAGAGTCGATTTCGCAACACACCTCATCGACACACCAGGACTTATGTGGCGACATAGCAACTAGTATGCTCCTCTATAGCCATCTTTAGGGGTATGTCACGACACCCTTAGTCTGTGTCATGACATTGAAGGCAGACTTGAGTTTTCTTCATTCTATTCCCTATGTTGCGAAATTAGTCCTCATGTGTTGCGATATAGCGTTCATTATCGTTGTAAAATGCCTTCTAATGGTCTCCTGCACATTTACAAAGTACGTTAGCTCTCCCTTAGGCCTTATTCAGCCCTTAAGGTCAATAAAAAACTCAATTTGCACATTTTATTGAATGTATTTAAAACCAAAGAAACTTAACTAAATTGTAATGAAAATGCTTGTATTCAGGCTCATTAAGTGTGAAAACTAGTTTAATATGCTACATCGAATTTTGGCAGATTAGTGCTTAGGGCCTCGTGTAACTTACTCCAAATCTGGAGGTAAACCTCGGGTCACAATAAGAAATCATGGATAACAGCACACTGTGCAATCTAACAATCTCAAAAACATACAACTCAATTAGCTTCTCAAGCGGATAATATATTTTGATCACAATAAAGTGAGCTAATTTCATCAATCTGTCAAAAATTACCCAGATTGCATCTCTCTTTTTCGAAGACAGAGGTAAACTCATTACAAAGTCCATTGTAACACATTATTTTCATTCTAGAGTCATAACAGGGTGTAACAAACCTAACGGAACCTAGTGTTTGGCTTTCACCTACTGATATATTTCACACTTCAACACAAACTCTAAGATTTCACGATTCATTCTTGGCCACTAATATAATTGTTTCAAATCATTACACATTTTTTTCTACCTAGATGTATCGAGTAAACACTACTTTGAGACTCGTGTAAAATATTTTACTTTACCTCAGAATCATTCGGCATGTACAGCCGGTTGCGGAAATACAGAACAACAATTATCATTAATACTGAATTCAGTAGTCTGCATTTTTAACTAGCACTCATTTTGCTTGCAACTCTGAATTATTCTTCTGTAACTCTTGTATTCTCTATAAGAATAATGGTCTAACCCTTAGTTCGGCTAGAATAGAACCATCACGCTTTAGACTCAATTGATCATTCATTGTCCTTAACGAAAATAGAGACTTCCGGCTCAAAGCATCAACTACTACATTTGAGCATTCTCTATCTCTTCTTTTATTCTATTATTTAGATCTCTTTCCTTAACTATGTTAATTGGATGTTTGTGTAAATATTAGAACAAGTTTATGTTTTATACACATTTCACACGTTTCAATTGTTTTAACCTAATTAATTAATTGCAGAATAAAGTTTAATCTAGATTGGTTGGATTAGATTAAGAGTACGTAAACCCTAGGATTGACGACACTAGGAAGTAACACAAGTAAGATAAGGTTGGGAGATAAGTCTACCAAGAATCCCTTAATCTATCTCAATATAATTTGAGATCGGGAGATAAGTAGGTTGTGCTAACTAGTTAATTTAGTTATACGTCAGGAGGTAATAACTGCGTTAATTACTATCTAATTAGTTAAAACCATAAACTAAAAGTTAATTAATAATCGGGTAACACAATTAGATCTAGGCTAAAGTAGCTCGCGTAGTTGAAACTAGGAATAGGAGAAGCCGATAACTTAACCTAGGGATAGATTTAGTTTTAACTTAATTTAACTATTTATCATTATTATCTTGTTTTGGAATTTATATTACTAATTCGTGACTCTGGTAGATTAGTAATTATTTTCAGTAATCAACTTAATAATAATTTTCTCCAAATAGCAGTCCCTTGGGTACAATTCTTGAAATACTGACTAAGTATTTCCTTGTAAACAAACTATATTACAACCTGACTGTTCGCTTGTAGAAACCGCACTTAATTCTTATCTTTCTATTTTTGCACTATTTAAACTCTTAGCGTTTGCACGTCAGATTAGGTCTAAGATAAAAGAAAATTATAAAATATAAAATAAATTTAACTATATAAAATTATAAAATAGAAAATTATATAAAATCTAGTCATTTTTTTCAGTATTTAGGATTTTTGAAACGTTTTTTCTATGAATTTATATTATATTTTACATAGTTTATTCTTATGATTTAATTTAGAAAAAAATTATGTTTTCATTTTAACTCTTATATGTCACTACAACAAAAAAGGCCTATAGCGACACTTATAGGGCGACACTTTCGTAAGTGTTGGGATAGAAACATACGCTTTAGCCAACTCTTTTATAAGGGTTGGGATATGGAAAATAGAAAATTATAGCCAACTCTTTGTAAAATCTAGTCATTTTTTCCGAGTATTTAGGATTTTTCCCACAAGTTATGAAACGTTATAATACGTTACATTTGATGGTGCGTAATTTTTTTAAATCTTAAGTTCATGAATTTATATTATATTTTACATAGTTTATCTTATGATTTAATTTAGAAAAAAATTATGTTTTCATTTTAACTCTTATATGTATTACTTTGCTTGGCTAAGTTGGTGGAGAAAGAACAAGGTGAGCTATAGTATAATTCTTTGATGACAATAATGGAGATTACAGTGGCTTAACATTTTTATATATATTTCTGTGTTTTGGTTTAAATTGATGAAAGCTTAACATTTTTCTTTTAACTCGAATTAATAATTATGAAGATTTGAAAGAGACCATGGCTTCTTCTTGGGAGGTCAATTAATTGCCTCTCGTTTTGAAATGCACGATGTTCAAGCTTATTGCCTTTTGAGAGTGAGGTAACATAATAAAGTATCTTTATGCGATAAATCTCTTTTCAATATATTAATCATCGATTTTGATGTAGTGGGGTCTCTAATAGTTATTAATCTGTCTCTTTAACTTGGTTTTATTTCGGATCGATGATTTGCAAGATCATATTATCATTTGCGAATTTGGGTGTGTTAAGGCGGTATTTATATATTTGCACCCTTGAATTTGAAAAATTAGTCCGAAAGTGTTAATTTAATTATCTTGTTTCAACTTATTACATGTTTTGCATAATTTATGCATAATAGTTCAATTTATAGATCAATTATTTGTGTTTGTTTTATTTTTTAAGTATTTTAAATTTATATAATATTTTACATATGAATGATTAGTGTTAGTAATATCAAGAACAACTTCATCAAAATACTAAAATGATGAGATGTTGAAATAGTACAATCTCACATTTAAAAAAATATAAGGTAGTGGAGTGCTTGTACTATTATAAATAGAGGTGGTCCCTCTTGTAATTTTTCACTTGTATTTTTGCAGTGAAATATATTTGATAGTGTTCGTGGATATAGGCGCAATTTGGCGAACCTTATTGAAATTTTGGTGTTCTTTATTGTTTTTTCTTTCAATATTTTGTAGGGTACATTTGTAGTAATATATTGTGTTATTAAATTAAATTGGTGAGATATTCTGTCTAGAAGGTTGGATTTTAAGCGGGACCGCCTGTGATCCCTCAAATCTTTCTTGAGAATTAAACCTAATGTTGTTTTTCACACAATATGAGAGAATTAAGAGAAGGTCAAAACCCTCCCCATTAAATAATCTCAATTATATCTCTAATTCACCATCAAACCTTAAAATTTTGACATTTTAACAATTTAATCCTTAAATAAAAAACTAATAAAAATTATTTCACAAAACAATCAAATGCCAAAATCAAAGCTTCAAACACATAATAATTATTATAAAAAACAACCAAGATTCATCAATGACAACTTCTAAAATTTTTGACAGATTCAAAAACGGAGGTACAAGATATCTGGACCTAGTTGTATCGATCTCAAAAATATAAAAATAACAAAAACTAGGTTCAAAAGACACTTACATGCAAAATGTTTTGCTTGGCCGAAAGCTTCCAAGAGTTCTCCCATGGTTTTCGGTTCTAAAGGTAGAAGATGGATGTTAATGATAATGGTTTTCTTTAATTCTACTTTAGTTTTATTATTGCCGTCCCACTAATTAAAAATAGTATATTTGCCATATTAATCCTTCCACTTATATTAATTAAGTCATTTAATCATTCAAATCTAATAGTGATTAAGTTTCCCATCTTTTACGATTTAGTTCTTTTTAATTAATTATCTATCCAAACATTGAAATTTCTAAATCAAAATTTAATATGACCCCAATAACACTCTATAAATATTTACGAGTTCAATTATAGAAATAAAGTCCCGATACCTCATTTTCTAAAATCACTTGACTTTTGGAATTAACCACTTAAATTTTACTATACGACTATTTAGCAAAATTTATTAAATCGAAACTTCAACAATATTATTCTTGACTCATAAATATTAATTAATAATATTTATAAAATCACTCATCGAATTTGTGATCTTGAAACTACTATTTCCGACACTACTGAAAAACGAGCTGTTACAACTTTCAACTTTTAGGAAATTTCGTCCTCGAGATTTCTTATAGTTACTATAAATTCATATACTCTTCTATCTTCCAAGTCAAATATATCTCCTTTAGAATATGAATTAGTCGTTTCAATTGTTTTGTTTGTTTGTGTCAAAGCTTTGTGAATTTCGTATACATACAACTCGACTAATTGTCAAACGAATAACCTGTTCTAACCGGAATAAAAATGAGCCGTTTTTATTAGTCCTGATACATAATTCATCAACTCGCCTTCATATCCCATCAAACTATAACAAACTGTAATAACTCAGACAAGACTTGATATTCAACTTTGGCATACTAGATATCTCGGTATAAAATCTAAAATTTCACATTTTAATCCCAACTATCAACAGCTTTTTCTCAAGTCATTTCATAGTTTATCACATTTGACTAAAACAACCTGACACTGCAATAAATCTTTAGTAAGATGTCTCGTATAATCTCAAAATTGTTCAATACATTTTTTTTTTATTTTAGAAATATAACTATTATCACTATCCATACTTTATTAGTGATCTGATTATTCTGAATCTATTTCAGTTTAACTAACAACTTCAAATTCTCTGAAAAATTAATGGTTTAATTCTTATCTCTGTACTAAACGAATTACGAACATAGTTCAAGGTTACCTGCGTAAAACACTACTATCGACAATGATTTTCTTTCCAGATGTATACTAATTTTGAATGGAAGCTTCTATTAAAAGAGTTTCCAACAAGACAGAACTTTGTTGATACTTATCTGATCAAAGAAATTTAACAATTTCTTGCAATAAATCCGTCTTCGGCAATACAATTGTTGAAAAATATTCTTGACGAATCATCAGTCGAGATGTGGCTAAAAGACTTGATTTGCCAAATCCATTAATGTTGCAACAATACTAGATAATATGAAAAGCATAATCTACACTCGCAGTGTCCATAACAGATTCTAAATGCTACCTTCAACACATTTGCATCTTTAACTGACAACTGATAATAACCAGATCAAAAATTTATTTTCAAGAACATTATAACACTTTTCAACTGATTGTACAAATATTCAATACTAAACAACGAATTAAACTCGTCTTTCTTTTTATAATGACGTATTCAACTGTTGGGCTAGGAAGATGACAGTGCAAGGTAAGAGAGAGATCGAAGTATGATCTACTTGGAGAGTAACACGAAAGGACGAGTACGACTTATCTAAGAACGCGGGTAAATGGGATAGTCCAAGGATCTGCCAACTTAAGAAGATAAGAAAGACGAGTAAGAACATATGAGTCTGCAAATTTTGGTGAGTAAACCCGATTCAAGAGTGAAAATAGGAGGATTAAGCAGAACCTAAGTCTAAGGTGTTTGTAGGTAAAAGACAGCCTAGGCGGATAAGTCCACCGGGGTTCACTTGGGAACGATGATAGCATAACAGTCTGACTAGTAAAGTTTATCAGAAACCTATAGAGAGTATAAGGATGTTTGACCAGGACTAAATAATGTTAATGATAGACTGCATGGGGCTAATAGAAGAAGCGTTTGCCAGGGACTACCCTGGGATGGACAGTTCGTCAAGAATAGCGGAGGGTAAGGATATGAAATCTGATGAAGTAAACGGAAGACTTCCAGTGGTACACAACGGAATTTACATCCAAGGTTGTGAGTAAAAAGGGAAGTTAAGTTTGTTTGGTAGTAAGGGAAGTTGGGATGAGGCGGAATCAAACTTGTACCATAGAGGACCGTTATCGTAAACGAACATGCTTATGTTTAGAGAATAAGTCAGCCAACGGTAAGCCGCGGGAAAAAGAGGAGGCATCAACCTCGCCGGAGAAATCTTTGAAAGGCCAAGGATGATCAGGGAGTTGAAATCTGATAATACTCTAGAACGTCATGTTTTTATGTGCTAATTGTATAATTATTTTGAGTATGATTCTACTAATTTGGGCTTTTTATGGTATTTTATCTTGTAGGGTCAAAATTGGAGGCAAAAGCAAAATTAAGAGCTAAAAAAGTGAAATTAAAGACAAAATGGGCCAATGTGCGATATAAGGAAAAGATTGGTGCCAAAAGTGCTAGCATGGAGGACAGAAGGGTTGAATTGCAAAAAGAAGAGATTTTTATTTTATCAAACTCTATTTTAATTATATTAGGATAATTAATATTAGTATAATTATTGAGGATTATTTATTTTCTTTATTTATCTCTATTTATCTTTGATTAATTGTAATTATCTTTGGGAGTTTGAGTAGGACTAGTCCACCTATCTTAGCACTATAAATAGGGGATGGAGGGACTCAGTTTGGTTGTTCATCTTTTTTCTGTAACACTCTCCCCATAAGTCTCTATTCTTTCATATTTCTTTTTAATAAAACCTTAATTTATATATCTATTTTCTTTTCCACCACAACCATGAGCCACTAAAACCCATCTAGCCAAAGGTTGCCGAAAATCCCCAAAAAAAGGTTCTTGAGGTTTAGAATTCGCACTTAGCCTTCGAAACAGGGTATCACTACAGCAAAATACACTTTTAGCGGCGTTTTTAGTGGCGTTTTAAAGAAAAACGCCACAAATATTATACATTAGCGGCGTTTGAATGAAAACGCAGCAAAAAAATGAGCAATAGCGACGTTTATTTCCAAAATGCCGCTAAAAATGATATATAGCGGCGTTTATTCGTAAAACGCCACTAAAGGTCTGAGCATTAGCGGCGCTTTTGGAAAAACGCCGCTAAAGGTCTGAGCATTAGCGGCGCTTTTGTAAAAACGCCGCTAAAGTTCTGAGCATTAGCGGCGCTTTTGTAAAAACGCCGCTAAAGTTCGAACATTAGCGGCGCTTTTGGAAAAACGCCGCTAAAGGTCTGAACACTAGCGGCGCTTTTGGAAAACACCGCTAAAGGTCTGAGCACTAGCGGCGCTTTTGTAAAAACGCCGCTAAAGGTCTGAGCATTAGCGGCGCTTTTGGAAAAATGCCGCTAAAGGTCTGAGCATTAGCGGTGCTTTTGTAAAAACGCCGCTAAAGTTCTGAGTATTAGCGGCGCTTTTGTAAAAACGCCTCAAAGATGTTAATATGGGCTAACTAGGGTTTCGAGTTCAGTATTTCAAGATTTAGTGTACTTTATCAGTTTATGGTTTACGGTTAGTCTGAAGATTAGGGTTATGGCTAGAGTTTATGGGTTTGTGGGTGTATGGTTTAAGGTTCACAGGTTTAGGATTTAGGGTTTATCGAATGAAGACAAAATATCAAATTTAATTTAATCATTAAAAAATTATAAAAATATATGCTATAAAATGGTGAGATTGCAATTTTTACTTACAAATTAATTTTAGCCCCTAACAAAATCTGATTGTGCATCTGTTTATCCTTAAACCCTAAATCTTAAACTTTACACAGTCTAAACCCTAAACTATAAACCATAAATCTAGATTCTAAACCATAAATCATAGCTCTAAACACTCGACCATAAACACCTAAACTACAAACACTAAACCATTAACCATTAAACACTAACCTTAAACGCCGCTAAATGTTGAGCAACAATTCTATTTTCATTTAGGGTAATCGACACTTATTTCGATTTTATTCGATTTAATTTTCATTTTTATTTTTTTGTTTTGATTTTAATTTTATTTTGCTATTTGAAATTAACTGACTTAATTATAAAAAGTACGTTACAAATTGATAACTAAACCCTTAAGAAGTTTTGCGTTATCGAAACCCTTAAACCCTAACTAGTAATGTTAATTAAAATACAATTTATTTTAATTGAATATATAAAATATAAATATTTTATCTTGCTTAAAATATAAATTATATTGATTAAAATATAAATTATTTTAATCAAAAAATAATGACACTTAGAAAAATTTGAAAGTAAAACATAGAAAAATATTTGTTAAAAATGAAAAAATATTAAATAATTTCTTATATAATCGTAATGAGATAGTTTTAATTTTAAAATATTGAATTAATTCTTATGATAATTTAGGGTTTATGGTTTAATAGGGTATATAGTTTATGGATTAATCTTTATAGTTTAGGGTTTGGAATTTATGTTTTAGGGTTTAGGTTTAGGATTTAAGATTAAGGGTTAGGTTAGGGTTTAGACCGAGTTTATAGTTTAGTTTTTATTATTTTAGAGTTATAGGGTTTTGGCGAATAATAAAGTTAGAGTCTTACGGTTTAGGGATTTAAGTATTGGGGATTTTGATAAAATAGATAAAAATCATATTATTTTAGGGTTTAGGTAAGCAATTAGATTTTTTTAATTATACGCATTAATATATATATATATATATATATATGATATGAGTTAAGGTGTATAATTTAGGGTTTTAGTATTTAGGCATGAGAAATTAAATTATAAAAGCTGTACAAATTAAACATTTTGTTAGAAACAAAATAAAATTAATTTAAAATTAGAATATAAATCAAAATAAGATAAATATAAATTATTATTTTAAAAAATATATATGAAAATAGGTTAAATCCCAAAAGCATACATGAACAATGGTTTAGTGTGCAATTGTATACATGAACTTTAATTTGATCCAGATCTTGTAAAATATTAATACAATTATTGATATAATTAACATCATTTTTATTTATATATTGCATATATAAAATTTATATTTATTCAATATAAAAATATATTGATGTATTTATACTTTAGAATAATTTGTATGATTAAATTAAAATTAAAGTTTCAACTATACATTTAAACCACAATTAGAATTTCACATCTAGAATTACACATTAAACTAAAATTCATATATAATTACGAGATATATCTATATCAAAATTTAGGTGTATACATATAATTAAATGTCATTTATATAAAATCTAGACAACTAATGCAGACCATACTTAAAAGAATAATTTTGATGTAAAAAAAAAGAAAAAAGAAATTCCTAAAAAGTTTATAATGGTAATTAAATTTTAAAATTTAAAAATTAAAAATTAAAAATTAAAAGCTTAAAATTTAATATTTAATATTTTAGTTAAAAATTTAATACTCAAAATATAATAAAAATAAAAATTCAAAAAAAATGATAATCTCAAAAAAAAAATTTAAAAGAAAAAACATAAAATATATATGTTAAAAATAAAAAAATTAAAATTATGTAATATAGTGGCGTTTTGTGAAAATGCCACAAAAATAAGATATAGTAGCATTTTAGTAAAAAGCAGCAACGCAAAGCGTTGGCGTTAAGAAAGACAAGGAACCGCCTTGATTCAAGATGCCTCCGATAGGGTTTCTCTCTTTCTCACTTTACTCGGTTTTCACCGATTTAATTGAGTTTTCACTTTACAAGATAGTGAAATGGAAGCGAGTAACAACATTGTTCCAAGCATCGTCGTTTATGTTACTATTCCAAACAGGACACAGGTTTGTTTGTCTTTTAACTTTTTGGTCTTGGAAAGAGTCATAGAATCTGGGTTTGGTGAAAGAAACCATATTTCACTATCTTAGCTTTTGGGAATTTATAGCCAATTCATAAACATTCATTTGCATCACGGCAGCACCTTTTTCTAATTCATTCACAATTATTTCTTTCCTTGTTTCAAATATGTGTCTTTTCCGGGCTTTAGAGTCTTGGTACACAGGTTATTGAATTCGAGGAAGGAAGAAAAGATAACTTGGTTGAGAGGACTTATCTGAGCCAAGTATCAAGCTTCAGTATGGCGATGATATATAATTTCCTTTTCATTCTTTTCATTTATTTATTTTCATTTGGTTTTGATTACTTCATATTCATGTAGGCTCCTCCATCTGTTGATATACTTGGAGAAACAAGTGATGGTATAAGTGAATCTAATGATCCTCAAACAAGAAATTCAAAAGCAGCAGACCTTGTTATTAATGGGGCGTTGTGGAGACAAAGTTATACATATATGGAAAGGTTATGCTTATACAATTCGAAAAACTTGATGGATTTCGGCTAGAACTTACTTTAGGTATTTAACCAATGTCTTCATTTTAATGTCTCTTAAAAGATTTACTTATTGAGCAATCAAATTTTACACCATTTTGCGAGAGAGAGGGTGTTGCGAGAAACTAGAAGAGCAACCGATTCTTGAGGTTCTTGCTAGTGGTGGAAAGGTTTGCAACTTTCTGTTGCTATTTGGTGCTAAACCAATTTGGAAATGTTAATATGAACAATTGTTGTGATATTTTAAGTCGAAAGCAACTCAAATTTTTAAATTTTGTACTTTATTCTAAAAATCTATTTCTACTGCTTTTCAGTTCTTCATCATGGCATGCATGTGTAGCATTAAAATATTTTGAGAAAATTAGGTTTATTGTATTTATTTTCTAGGTTGCTGCATCTTTGAACTGTACTGATGATTGAAGAACCGAGCCTATTCCTACCATCCCTTCGGATATGATAAAGATGAAACTTAATTTAGGAAAACTTCCTACAAATTTATTTACAATAATTTGGAGGACATCTCTTCTTTTGGTAATGTAAAACTGGAAACAATAGCAGTAAACATCCTGTCATCTTGCTTGCAAGTAACTCTTACTGAGATGGGAGGTGCCAATGACATCTATATCTGAACCCTATTGTTCTGAGAATTTGATTCTCATATTTGATTTTGATTTTGTTACATCTATAAACTCCGGGTCAGCTCAACTGTGGTTTTAAATTTCTTCTGCGTATCTGAATTAGGATTTGGCTTCATAATTTTCTACTTTCTGACAATTTTTTAAAAACTTTTCCTACTAAGGTCCATCCGGCATCCCTTTCTATTGAAGGTACATTGGGAAATTGGAGACTTCGTGATATGCCACTTGGAACAGATAACTGCTTAGGTTGGTTATGTGATATATGTAATCCGGGTTGAATCCTTATAAAGGTACATTGATGTTTATCTTGATATCGTAATCGTTTGTTTGGCATATGAGGCATTTAGATTACTTTTGATTGTATACATGTTTGCTGATTTCACATTTTCCTTTTTTCGTTCAAATTCAATTCGTTCAGTCTTGGAGATAAAAATTATGAAGGGTATGATTACGACTTGTTTGGGTGACTTTCTGCTGTTCAAATTGTTTTCCTCTATAGGTTTATTCAGAGGTATCTTTGGGATACAGTTTGAATTGTATTCAATTTTAGCATTCGCACATTAAGTTATGGTTAGCATTTTAACATTTGAAGTTCTCGTATTCACAATTAGCCAATATTTGATCATTTTTGTGTTTAGTTATTATTCTTTAGACTATCCCCACCTTTCTTGTTCTTGTCACGGTGTTTGTTATTTTGTATCTATAAATGGTGAAACTTCGGTTCTGCAGATAATGATTTATTTTATGGAACTTGCCACCCACATACTGAAGAAGTAATAAAACTTGTTGATAAAGTTGGTGATTTTGAGTGTTTAATTCAAAATCCGAAATTGATGGGACTACTGCTTTGAAGCTGGATCTCACACTTGACACTCCTATAATTATAGTTCCAAGGAATTCACTGAGCAGAGAGTAAGTTTATACTCCGTTAGCTCTTGTTATTATTTAGTACTCATTTGGTTGATTCATTTTAGTTTAATTTGATTTCTAAATTAAAAAATGAATCAAAACGTTTTATTCAATTTTTACTTTTGAAATTGAAACCGTATAGAATAAAAATAAAATATCTTAAATTGATAATTGTGGTTTGGTTTGGTTCCTTGGGTTTTACCAAATTTAGGCTTTATAGAAAAATAATTTTACCTTGTTTTGGGCTCAAAAAATATAATATATTGTAAGTCTTGATTTTTTTTCATAACAATCATTATACATATTCTAGAAAATGGAAGACTGATCTTAGATAATGTATCCGTTTAAAACTACTATAGTTTTGTTTTTTTTATATATAAAATTAGATTAAAATATACTTTAAGTCATTGTATTTTCAGCATATTTAAATTTTAGTTTCTCTAATTTTTCATATTTAAAAAACATGTTTAATTGTTGATACGGTTAAAATTATTCTATTAAATCCATTTTCATTATAATGCTATTTTTTTGTCACATGTCTACAGAGTATTTATTTTATTTCAAAATGTCACACCACCTAATTTAATAAAAGAATTTTAATGCTAATAATAATTTAACCTAAATTTTGAAAATTAAAATTAAAAATATTAAATTTCGAAAAGAAAAGTAAAAAAAAAAACTCTAAATATATAAAGAGTAGATAAAATTAAAGCATGTTTTAACCAAAATTTTAATACGATATTGATTTTTTAAGAAATGCATTAGTGATTTAAGTTGTATAATTTTATAATATCATATTGTTTATGTAATATTTGTGTTATTTTAGTTAAATTATGGGACACCTACTACGATATGGATGAAAACATATATGTTACTGAAAAACGATACATTATCACTCATTTGGAGCATTGGTGAAGCTTTTTATTAGTAAAATAGGTTTTATGTTTAAACTTTAATTTTGATCTGAATGAATATCTGAAACGCCTTCCTTGCTTCCCATGTAACCAAAAGTTCATTCTCCCAATAAATGTAGATATAGGATTTCCTACCAAATCTTGGAATAGGATACTTTTAATTAGAAATTGAACTTCCCAAGATGTTTATATTCTGAATTGTGTGAATATTATTAATATATTTTCTTCTTGCGACTTCATTCAACTTGATGTGGGTCTGCTAAAGGTCACTAATGAAATAACCTAGCATGGATTTCTGAAAAAGACCTTTCAATTTGTTCATCTTGATGTTCTTCATCTTTGAGGTATATTGCTTATGTTTATGCAAATGTCTCACCTTTGAGTATTAAGTTATGGTTGAAATTGTGTTAAATTTGCAGATTATTGGAGTAAACATGTACGTGGGAATTGATGGTTGTATTGGTAAACCATTCATTCGTGAAGGCAGAGGGCTCGATGTTTATGTTAGATGAGTTTGAGGATGTTTTCGGAAAAGTCCCATCATTTGCTTTGGAAGTTAAGGTAATCTTTGAACTTGAAATTATGGTGTTCTATAATTGTTAAAGTACTATAGTGGCTGCTCCATTTTGTTAGGTTGATATAGTGGGTAATATTGTGTGCATGCTAGTTAGTTGTTCCTTCATCCCAAAACCGTGGAAACTACATCTTGCATTTAAGTCTTTTTCCTTTTATCTTTTTCCCTTAATAATGACGCAAACCTTTGCCTTTGGGTTGGATTCAAGTTCTTGCTATTGATACTTGTGCACGCTACCTATGAAAAACACGTTGGTGACATCTCGAGTCCTCCAAATTGAAGTTGGCAACCCAAAATTAATCTTTTGTTTAGCGATTATATGAGTACATAATAGATCTGTCTTACACCGCTTAACTGGTTTCGGTTTTAGCACTATTAAGCACTATGACCGAACATAATAGATTCTAGTCGATGAACGAGTTCATTGAATGTGTCAAAATAGGTGAATGTTATATATATAAATTCTTTGTTAGTTCAAGCTAAAAGTTCAACATGCAGTGCTATATTTTCTTGTGATTGTTTTATTTATTTTTGCATATATATTCATTTTTTCAGGAAGCGGAAAATGTCTGGTGTATACAAAAACTATGATCTAAGGGCAAAGGTGATAAAGAATTTGGTAGAGGAAGTTTTCTCTGTACACTTTGAGAAACTAGATGAATGTATAAGATATATTTTAGATGTTGGACCAGTGACAATTGAGGTTTTATTCAATAGGGCCACGGGATTTCCACCAGAGTTTTTCACTGTGTTATTTGTAATCCCATGTTTAAAAAAGTTAATCCGATTAGAATGTAAAATAGGCTTTACTTTATTCAATCAGATTAAAATGTATAATGGAAATGAACATCTATGTGGCATTTTTATAATATTTTAATTTTTTTTATTTTTCATGCTATTTAGCGGCATTTTTTGGAAAAGCGCCACTAAAGGTATCTATAGCGGCGTTTGTGGAAAAAGCGTCGCTAAAAGTCATGACTTTTAGCGGCGTTTTTGGTAAAGCGTCGCTAAAAGTCATGACCTTTAGCGACGTTTGTGGGAAAGCGCCGCTAAAAGTCGTGACCTTTAGCGGCATTTTCTGGAAAAGTGCCGCTAAAAGTCCTGACCTTTAGCGGTGTTTTCTGGAAATGCGTCGCTAAAAGTCATGACCTTTAGCGGCATTTTCTGAAAAGCACCGCTAAACGTCATGACCTTTAGTGGCATTTTTTGGGAAAGCGCCACTAAAAGTCATGATCTTTAGCGGCATTTGTGGGAAAAACGCCGCTAAAAGTCATGACCTTTAGTGGCGTTTTTTTAATAAACGCCGCTAAATTTTGCGGCGTTTGTTTTAGCGGCGCTTTTAAAAACGTAGCAAATACTATTAGTGGCGCTTATAAGTGCCGCTAAAGGCCTAAAAAAAGTCGCTAAAAGTCTGTTTTGCTATAGTGTATTCATCGTTTCTCCGCACTATAGGGATGACGCTTCCGTCCATGTCCCTTAAGAAGTGATCTTTTCAACGTTTGCAAGGAACGGCCGCTTTGTATATTTTGATAAGGTTGCATAGTCGGTTCGTTAACTTACTGCGTCAAAGGTTGGCGAGCCCAAGAGACAAAATGTCATGGGATTCGCCATTGAGAAACGTTGATCTAGCATAGATGATCCCACAAGAGCGATTGTTGGCTAGAGTCAGGTTCCACCAAATTGAAGTCTAAATCCTTGGAGCTGGTGGTCGTAGGCGTCCTCTTTCACTATAACTGTCTTATTCGAGTTGAGAAGGATCATCTAAAAGCCAAGGATTGAACCCAAGGCGGATCGAGGCAACTAGAGGCTGGAATCTCTCCACATAAGAAACTTTCTCTAAAACTCTTTCTTTTTATTTTCCTCATTTAATTTTCGTAATTTATTCTCGTAATTTCAATTCGTTTTAAATTCTTTTTTTTATTTTCCCAGATCAAACTTTTAATTCTGTTATTTTTATTTTTTTCAGAAACGCAGGTTTTCTTGGGCACGATTCTGCCCAAGATTTTGAGAAACAAGCATTCGTATAATCCGGTCCCTGAGGATTCGACCCTACATCCCATTTACTGTGTTTTTTTTACTATTTTACTGGGAATAGGATATTTTTGTGCTTTCAACGACGTATCAAAATCTCTGCTTAAAACTTTGTTCCTTAAAGTTTATGAATTGTTGCTATGGTGTCGTTTTGTAGATTCTCACTATGCTCATTTGAACTTACAAATTTACTACTTACTCGCAGGATAAAGTTTTGACTCGAGAATCAAGTAGAGGAACCAAGTCAGACATCATCAGTTTGTGGGAGGGGCGTGATTGTCGTTCATATGTATGGAAGGGTACTCCTTAGAGGCTACACCTTGGGAATTAAATTAGATGTATTAGTGTTATAGACTTAAATCTGAATGGCGAATAATGTCAGAAGATTACCAATATAGTAAAATTGTAAGAATTCTAAAGTTTGTTTAAAGTGGGTTATGGCTGAAGTTAAATTTTGTAAAATGTGGAAATTAAAACATTTAAATAAGATAGTCAAGGAGTTCTATTAAGTTACACGTGGGTTGTGACATTCAGTACTTAGATTGATGGATTGGGTCGGGTATGAGGTGTTACAGAGAGCGGAAGAAGTGCCTAGTAGAGGTTGAGATTAGTGTTGAACGGTTTGACCAGGGTTGAGATGTGGCTGCGATGTGAGTAGCACAGGTGGTTAATTTTGTGTTTTGGTTGAAGGAAGCTCTAGGTTAGGGTTTGTTGGGTGAGCATGAATATCAATTGAAAATGAGTCATGGAGCGATCCACGCTCACTGTACTAATTGTTGTTACTGGTATTCAACAAGGAGGAGAAGTTGGGGGGTCGTTTAGAGGTTGGTTCACCTGTAACAAGTGAAGAGCTGGAGAAAGGGAATAAGGATTGAGAAGTGAATGTAGGAAGATTTAAGGGGGTTGTCTGGCTATCAAGAAAAGTGCTTAAGGGGGAAGAAAATCTTTCTCTTCATATGATGGGATATATATAAAAGAAGATCACGTTATTATGTAGTATCATGTGACCAACAATACGGATGGTGGTCCACTTGATGTAGGCCTAAATATCTCAATGTAGTGGATTCAAAGGTGACATACATACATATGCTTTGAAGTGATGTCTATAGATGATGCTAAAGTTACATGATACAATACATCAGACTATTAATGGTTCTTCTCATTGTTTGAACAGTGTTATTCGTTTGCTTTTTGTAATTATAAATAACCCAATCTTTCTCATCCAACTTCAACTTCAACAAGTTCTTCTTTCATCTCATATTTATAGTAAGTTTCTTCTTTGATCTCATATTTCTAGTCATGGCGGAGTGTGAAGTTTCAACTGAAACAGTTTGGAAGATTTTGGAGTCAAAGTTGGGTGAGCTTTCAAAGAAGGCATCTTCCCCCTCTTTCATTTTCAAGGCACCTCGTGAGCTGCGTCGGGTAAATGAAAGTGCCTTTGAGCCGCAAATCATCTCCATAGGCCCATACCACCACGGTAAACCTCATTTGGAGGCAATGGAAAACCAAAAACTCCATTATTTAGATAGCATTCACACACAGCTCGAAGGTTTGGAACACTACATCGCCGCCTATATGTCCATAGAACAGTTTGTTTGGGATTCCTACGCAGAACATGATCTTAAGAAACGTGTCAAATTTGGGGCGATTATAGTCCTCAATGGGTTGTTTGTTGTTCAACTCTTTCGCAAAGTCATGGATCCAAAATTGAGAGAAGAAAACGATGCCCTCTTCAAGTTGAATTTGAATCTATCTATTGTGGCACAAGATTTGTTGATGCTCGAAAATCAACTTCCTTTTCGTGTATTAGAAATGTTCGGTAATAAGCTTGGGATTTATGGAGCTACTTTAAGAAAGGAAGCATTTATTTTCTTCTCAGAAACAGAACCACGGCACAGAATGTTATATGAAGATGATCTTATCCCAATGTTATATAAAGAAGAAATTATTATCCCAAACGACGAGCATCTACTAGGCTTAGTGCACGATAATTGGATTCCACGACATCGACCACGAAAACCATAACCAAAATCAGAATCAAATCCCTCCCATATAATAGAGACTTCGGGCTTGGAGGAAACCAATTCGCAAACAAGTCTTTCTAAAAAAAGGCAGCAGGCCGAAGAAAGTCGGAAAAAGTCTCCAGTCCGTAAAGTAAAGATCCGCGTACGACGGTTAGTCATAAGATCTGCAACGGAGCTGTCAGAGCGAGGAATTAGGTTCTGTAAAAGTTTGGGAAGTTGCTTGTTTAACATCCAATTTGAAGGTGGAATACTTTATATTCCGACCTTGATAGTCGACCACGATACCGAGCGAATGTTTCAGAACCTCATTGCTTACGAATGATAGAAGTATACAAAGGAATGAAAAGAATAGAATTGGCTGAATATTCTTATTGTTATTGCTTGAATGAATCTGAACAAGACTGGTGCTTATATACAAGAGTAAGTGATACCTGATGCTAACCACTTGAACTAACATATACCAGATTGAAACTAACTACTAACAACCTATCTCATCTTATACATTAACATTCACCCAACTTCTCAATGGGTACAACCCGAAGCAAATTTCGAAACTGAGTAAACAAAGAGGCAATCAAGGGTTTCATAAAAATGTTAGCAACCTGGTCACAAGCTGGAACCTCTCCAACAGCAAGAGAACCTTGACGACCTTTTCACGGACAAAAAGTTAGATCAAGTTCAACATGTTTGAACTTGGAGTGTAAAATAAGATTTGCAGCAATTGCTATGGCACCGAAATTATCACACCAAATATTAGGCAAATCGGTAGATGATATTTGAAGCTCCGCCAACAGAGACACTAACCACGTAACATCACTGGTTGGATGTAGCAAGACTTCGTTATTCAGCCTCAACTGTTGACCGAGAAACAACCTATTACTTTTTCGAGCACCAAGAAACAAGCGTGTCGCCAAAATATACACAATAGCCGGTCATAGAGTGATGATCATCAAAATCCAATCCCCAGTTGGCATCAGCATAACCAATGAGAGATAATCGATTAGACGGACGAAAAATCAACCCATGGTCTACGGTCCCACACAAATATCGTAAGATTCATTTCAGAGCCACCAAGTGTACTGACGTAGGTACATGCATGAACTGACATACACGATTTACAACATAAGCAATGTTTGGTCAAGTTAAAACCATATATTGAAGCGCACCAGCAAAACTTCAATATTCTGTAGGATTAGCAAGACGATCACCCTCATCTTTAGACAAGACGGGCGAACTGACCATTGGCGTGTGAACACTTTTTGCATTAGTCAAATTACTTCTATCAAGTAGATCGCTGATGTACAATTCAAACATGATATTAGCATCGTAATGGATTATGCTAAATTCCTGGACTACCTCATTAACTATGCCGACAATGTGGCTTTGCTATGCGACTGTGGGGTAATCGAGAATCAGTTGGGTAGCAATGACGATGTGGCCAAAATGATTAACAAGCTTAACGAGTACGTTTATCTATGCACCGAAAACTTCTATTATTCCCGTATATTTAATAAGGTGAACAAGCACTGCCGTTGACCATTAACCTTATGGAAGGTGAAACTGAGGCAGAAATATTTCAGAACCCCTTGGGGTTGGGTTCTCGCTTCATTTCTGCTGCCACTGTCTTGCTCATACTTTTCCTTTCTGCAAACTATATTCTCGGCTCTTTCTTATTTCAATCAAAGTGCAAGATGATTGTTCTTCATGCACTCATGCTTTTTATGTTTGGTTTTGGTTATTAATGTTTGGGCTTCTTTCACCGATTGCTTGTAATAACTCATTTTCGCAGTTTAGAGTCAAACAAGTTTTATTCCTAAATTTATTTTTTTCTATTCGAGAAAATGAATTGTAAGGTGTACGTAGATTCTACAACTTGAATAGCCATTCATGCATTCCAACCTATCTAATTCAATTTGTTTAGTCTAATTGAGCCGCCTATAAGTGTTGCTGTCGAAATTAAGGGAATCTATATTTATTTTCCACTCCTCAACTACTAAAATCAATGTCTTTAGTTTGAAATACTGCCAATAAACGACAAATCGTTTTTAAGAGATTTTTTTTTTTTTTGGTAGTAATTTTAAGATAAATTTACCACTACTAATTGTTTACAAGATTTTTTAAAATTATTTTTATTTAAAAACTAAATATTAATTAACTATAGACTCAAGTTCAATTTATAATTGGCTAATTTATTATACTTTATTATTGAATTTACATGTTAGCAAATCTCGGATTATAAGCAACATAGAGATCTCTTAAGGTTCCTAATAGGGGCACAAATAATCCCCCCTAGCTACGTACCTTCCAAAGTTAATTAATTCTAAATCCTTATAAGATGTCTTCCCTAAGAATATCTCTATTTTCCTAGTTATGTTTAGCTCTCTCCATGCTAAAGTTTGAAATGTTGATTTGATTTAGTCAATTAAAGTAAACTCTCATTTGTTTTTCAGTTTATATAATTTAATAGGTATCAATTATTGAACCAACACAAACCCCAATCAATTGAACACTTATTAAAAATCATTTCAGTCAACTTAACTCAATTACTCCTCAAACCCTTATCAACTAGTTAATCAATTACAAATTTAGGTCATAATTAAAAGGACAATTGAATCAAAAGAGTTTAAAAATTGCTCATAATCTAACGTGAAACTCTCTTCTAGCATGAAGCTTGAAAATCATTCTTTTGCCATATTCTTTCTTTCCATCAAATGCATCAAGTTCAACTTACAATCTACTAAAACTAGAGAAAACTACAGAAGAATACAAAAGATTCACTTACTTTCAAAAATCTAAAGTAAATAATGAGAAATTTGAGAGAGAAATTGAAAAATTATTTTTAACAACTTATATAATTGGCTTCCTCTCAGAAAAATCAACCGAAGCACGGGGGAAGTGAAAAGAACAAAGCACCCTTCGTTGTATTTAGGTGTGGAGTCAAAAAATATTTTGAGTGGTGTCGAAATAAAATTGTATATTTTTATGATAGAAAAAGTAAAAATTCACCATTTTAATAGTCTATACCTTTAGAGACTAAAATATAATTTTACCATATATTTAATCCATTTTAGGAGTAATAGTCCCCTCAACTACCGTGAGCAACTTGAAATGTTTTAATAAAAATTGTTTAGATATTTAGTTGAAGATGTTTGAGAACTTTTAGCAACATATTATAGAAGAACCATTTAGTGCATAACTACTTTTCATATTTACTATAGTTTTATCCATAAATTATTAAATGTTGGAAACTTTTTATGAGAAATTATTAAAATCAATTTAAAATTTTAAAATTTAATGAATTATATTTCAATATGAAATTATTATACTTTATTTTTTAATATAATTAATTTATATAGTTGCTGAAATCAACTACATCGATGGATTGAATTGCTTAAATCAAAGAATCGATAGTTACGTCAGTTCAACTACCTCCATCAAATTGAAAATTATCCGAACAGTTAAAAACCGATGAAAACCGTTTGAAATGGTAAAAAATCGGCTAAACTGGGTTCATCATGCTTCATCTTCCTTGGTTGTTGTTGTCACCGTTTGCTTCATCAGGCTCCAAAATTTGATTGTTGCGACTCTTATTTACTTCTTCCTTAGATTGATCTATATGTTGTTCGCTTCCTCTGGTGATTCTCAATGCTGAAGTTTAAACTTCAAATAGTTGAGAAGTAGATGAGAAGAAAGTGAAACATAAAAGTTTATGGCAAGGGGAATTAGGAACCAACTGGCAATTGGGTTTTAAAAAAGGGAATAAATAGTGAGTTTTAATGGATGTGTTTAAAAATGAATAGAATATATTTTTGGGGGTAAATTATACCAATAGTCACTCAATTTTGGGGTAGCTAACAAAATAGTCACTTAAGTTTCATTTCAGTCACTCAACTTTTGAAAAATAACAAAACAATCACTAACGTTATAAAAAAGTGACAAAACAGTCACTCATTAACAGTTTCCGTTAGTGTCTTAACAGGACTGTTGATGTGGCAAGTTAACTAGCTGATGTGGCCAATTAACTTGCCACGTTGGATGAAGAAATTGAAAAAAAAAACCCTAAAAAACCCCTTTAACAGAGAAGAAGAAGAAGAAGAAGAGATTGTAAAAAAAAAAGTCTTCTTTGCCAAATTTGGCAGGGTCTGATTCTTTGCCATTGAACCACCATGTCTTTGCTCTTCTTCTTCTTCTTGGCTCTCTATCTTTGTAACCTTCAACCATTGTTGGCGAGGTCTTATGGTTTTTCCAGATTGGGATGTGGTTTATTGTTCGAATCCCATGTGACCAGGAGGCGACTACAGAAGTGCATTGGGGCGACTTTTCTTCAAGATCAATGCATGGTTCAGGCTGTTGAAGCTCCTGACTCCGTACGAAACAAAGTCTCATTCTCTATTTTTGGGTTTCTTGATAGAGAGGTCTCCTTGAAAGGTAAGGCCACTTCCACCCTACGTTAACCTCACTAGTCATCACTTGATATAATGTCGGCATGTTTATATTTAACTGGCAGTACCATGTTGCCACATTGTAATTTTATGACTAAAAACCAAAATTGACTTATGGGTTGGTTCATGCATTAGCACCTAGAATCCCATTTATTCATCTTTTCTGTGAAACTCAATTAATGTGATGTGAGATTGTGGATGTCATCTCCACTGATTCATGTTCCTTCATGCATTGTGCAGGAAAGCTAGAGGTCTTGGATCATCAATGGATTCAAGTCATTTTTTAGCCACCTGAACTCTTTATACTGAACTCTGTCATGCATAATTTGTTGTCCATTGTATCTATTTCAGCACAATCATTGGTTTATTTTATGGAAGGAAGGCTCATGGTTCTTTCCTCTGAATTTTCAATATCGAATCTCAAATATAAGGTACAATTATCAAGTGGAGAATGTTACCCTGTACCAGACAAATCAACTCCAGTTTACATCACTAACGGAGATGGTGGAAATCAAGAAGGTCTAGCTGGAAGGTTAGTTTGATGGCATGTTGCAACAATGACAGGAATGATATTTAGCTACTTGTTTACAGTTAACCTAATACAAACTACATACCTCGGTAAATTAAGCAAATGGTTTTTTGATTCTGTAGATTTTTAGATCCTCAACCAGAGTATTCTGCATTCTGAGAAGCTAGTTATGGTCATTCGACACTAGAGATCCAAAATAGGACACATGCATTCTACTATTAGAACCGCAATGATGATGGGAAAAAAGTGGCAACTGACTCATTTGTATTACACAATCAGTACTGGTGAGTACAATCAACCTTAATCTGCATAAAGTTGCATGTTAAATGATGAAGCATCAAAGTCTGTAGTGAAACAACTAATGATAATTTCCAATAATTTTACTGAAATTACCCTAGTGCATGAAGCATTTTTAGAGTGTTTGAATGATATTATTAGCAAAATTTTTAGAACAAAATATGAAATGAGTGGTATATGTTATAGGAGAATTGATTCACTTGAGGATATGATTGTGTTTCGTTGCAAGTCAAGCAATCTGAGATGAAGAAAATTGAAGAAGCATCATTTGAGTAATGTGCTTAAGCGTATTGCTTCTTATTGAAAAGATGAACTTTCGACTAAAGCATTTCATCTTTGGTACATATTTGGTTGATTAAATTTCAGTAAGAAGATGAAAATGCCAAAATTAATCAAATTGAGTAAGCAAAGATGCAAATTCCATATCATGAAGCTTCCATTCGGTGTATCTTTTTCTTCGAAATCATGTTTTTTTTTGGCTAAACCACAAGACCCCGCCAACAATGGCGGAAGGTTACAGAATTACAGAGAAAGAGAGCCAAAAAGAAGAAGAAGAAGAGAAAAGACATGGTGCTTCAATGGAAAAGAATCAAACCTTGCCAAATTAGGCAAATAAAACTTTTTTTTACAGTCTCTTCTTCTTCTGCTTCTTCTTCTTCTTCTTCTTCTTCTTCTTCTTCTTCTCTCTGTTTAGGGGTTTTTTTAGGGTTTTTTTTTCAATTTCTTCTTAAATTGGGTGGGTTTCCACCATGTACATCCAACGTGGCAAGTTAACTGGCCACATCAGCAGTTAACTTGCCACATTAGCGGTCTTATTTAGACACTAACGAAATTGTTAATTAGTAACTGTTTTGTCACTTTTTTATAATGTTAGTGACTGTTTTGTTATTTTTCAAAAGTTGAGTGACTAAAATGAAACCTAGATGACTGTTTTGTTAGCTACCCCAAAGTTGAGTGATTGTTGGTGTAATTTACTCTTTTTTTAACAAAAATTGTAAATCGAGTGGATAAGATGGTCTACAGGTTAATTTTGAAATTTAAATAAATTAATTAATACATCATATTTAATTTTTATTAATCTTGAAGCAGATTAATACAATGTGAAATGACAAATTTATCTCAATATGTTGAAAAAAAAGTCAATTGAGAAATTAGGTCTATTTTTTAAAAAATTTATCGATCTAGGCTACTTTGGAGAGAGAAGAAAATCGTCCTATAGGATGCATTTTCACTATTATGCGTTTTCTTCTCTATCCTAAAAAATGTCCTCCGTGATGCATTTTCTTTGTTAGATCAATGAAAACGCGTCCTTTAAGACGTGTTTTCTGTCCAACGATAACATTTCCTAATGAGCAAAAATTCCAATGGTTATAGAGTCCCAACAACTATGGGACACCAACCATATTTTTCCCTATGTAAAGCCCTCCAACTCAAGATGAATACGATGTAGCATAACCACCGTCAACTAGGGCCAAAGTCTACTAGTATTAGTAGTCACCTTAAATGTACCAGATTACGAGATTTATCCGGCATTGGCGAACTCTGATCAACCTTAAGATGAATGCTCGTGCGAATTGTTCCTTTTCAACATCACTCACGGAGGCCTCTATATGTTTGAAGTTGTCCTCCAACCATCTCATCTCAATCCGCCTACCCTAAACCTGTTTGGCACATTCCCTAGTGTCGAAACCATTTTTAAAAGTTAATTAAAAACAAGGATCGACTTTAAAAACAAAAATGGAGTCGCCACCAATCCCTTTTTGCTTAGGTGTGATTGGATCACCTTATAAAACATTTTATTTCAAAATATTGATTTTGGCCTACGAAATTCAAGAAAACGGGTTCGGGAGTCGGTTACGTACAAGGAAGGATTAGCACCTTGTAACGCCCAAAATTTGTACCGGATTGATTAGTTATTGTCCTAATGTCAAAAATTCAAAAAGATTTGAAAACATGATTTCTTTAAAAACTTGAACAATTTGAGTTGGAACTTGAGATTCCTTTATTCCAAAAGAATACAAACATCACATCCAGTACGTTAGGATATGATGTTTTAAACTCTCGTAGCCAACATCATCTCATGATTTACAAAATTCATTAAAAGGATATTTAGTTATTTAGTCAAACGAAAAATCGCAACCCAGCACGTTAGGGCACTATTTCCCGAATTTCTAAACACAAAACATTGCCTTATTTAAGAAAAACTTTTGGATAAAATGTAGTAATTAAACAAGTAATGAATAATAAGGTAAATAATATACTCAAAACAATTAATGAATATTATAACAATTTTAAAAAATAAAAAAGTAACTAAAAAGAAGCGAAATTCCTCCACCAAAACCTAACTCGAACGGAAGCAACTCAAAAAGAAACGAAGATGAGCGAAGAACAAAATAAGAACAAGCCACATAAAATAAGAACGCAAGAGGGAGAGAAATTTGAGTGAATACTCTCAAGAATTCTTATTGCTTCCAAACTCAACAATGAAGGGAGAGGCATTTATTTATAGTTGAGCCTCCCCAAATCCAACGATACAGATCAATTGCATCAACGGCTAAGATTAAAAAGTATCTACAAATTAAATCTCTAAGATTATAAAATCATATCTTCTAAGATTGCATACCATATCTTCCAAGATTATCATATCTTCTAAGATTGCATACCATATCTTCTAAGATTGCATATCATATCTAAGATTGCATACCATATCTTCTAGGATTGCATATCATATCTAAGATTTTTCATATCATATCTAAGATTGCATACCATATCTTCTAGGATTGCATATCATATATAAGATTTGCATATCATATCTAAGATTGCATATCCTTGAAGATTGTGTTCCCATATACGTCAAGCTTGTAGATGGACCTTCAATCTTTTAATGGGTCATTCCGATCGGGCCAAATGATATATTTTGGACTGAACTTGGACTTTGTTTTATTATTTTAGGTTTATTATTTTTTGTATGGGCCCGGGCTAAATTGGCCTATTATAGCTACCCCTCTTTGCTCATTGTCGTGTAACGAGAATAGAGCAAAGACAATAGAAGGTCCAATTTTGCCCGGTCTTTGCCGAGCCTTGACTTCTTAGCTATCGTCTTCTTCAAATGGCTTCCAACTCCACTGCAACTTCAATGGTATTGGAATTTCATCTTGATTTCAGTAAGTCTGATGGCTTCAATCTACTTCACTGCAACTTTAGGAAGGAAGTATCAGCTATCTTTTAATCTGCTCCACTGCAACTTCAGGGAGGTCAGACTAGTATCTTCAATCTGCTTCCTACAACTTCAAGAATGCCAAATCTGCTATCTTCGATCTGCTCCACTGCAAACTCAAGGAGACAAAATCTACAATCTTCATTTGCCCCACTACTATCTCGAGGGACAAAATCTGAACTTTTCAATCTGCTTCCTTACTATCTCAGGAAGACTTTAATCTTCAGTCTGCTCCATTACCATCTCGATGGAACAAAATCTAAACTTTCCAATTTGCTTCCTTACTATCTCAGGAAGACTTCAATCTTCAGTCGGCTCCACTACCATCTCGAGGGAACAAAATCTGAACTTTCCAATTTGATTCCTTACTATCTCAAGAAGACTTCATTCTTCACTCTACTCCACTACCATCTCAATGGAACAAAATCTGAACTTTCCAATTTGCTTCCTTAATCTTTCAATCTTCACTTCCTTACCATCTCGAGGAACAAAATCTAAACTTTTCAATTTGCTTCCTTACTATCTCAGAAGACTTCAATCTTTACTCCGCTCCACTACCATCTCGAGGAACAAAATCTAAACTTTTCAATTTGCTTCCTTACTATCTCGGAAGACTTCAATCTTCATCCGCTCCACTACCATCTCGAGGAACAAAATCAACTTTTCAATTTGCTTCCTTACTATCTTAAGAAGACTTCAATCTTCACCTACTCCACTACCATCTCGAGGGAACAAAATCTGAACTTTCTAATTTACTTCCTTACTATCTCAGAAAGACTTCAATCTTCAGTCTATTCCACTACCATCTCGAGGAAACAAAATCTGAACTTTTCAATTTACTTCCATACTATCTCAAGAAGACTTCAATCTTCAGCCTGCTCCACTACCATCTCGAGGGAATAAAATCTGAACTTTTCAATTTGCTTCATTACTATCTCAGGAAGACTTCAATCTTCAGTCTGCTCCACTACCATCTCGAGGGAACAAAATCTGAACTTTTCAATTTGCTTTCTTACTATCTCATGAAGATTTCAATCTTCAGTCTGCTCCACTACCATCTCGATGGAGATAAGACCGATGGCTTAAATCTACTCCACTGCTTCATGGAGATAAAATTTGCAGTTCGATCTTGTTCTGCTACTGCTTAGGGTGACAAGATCTACAATCTTCGACCTATTCCCCTGCTAGTCAGGGAGATAGGACTGGTGAATTCACCAATGTTGCTACACCGTCCTTTGTGGGACATTTCCTGTAGACTCGAATGTATTATGGACGACATTTGCATGAATGCAGAATGTCATAAAAATAATCCCATTTTTTAATGTATAATGATTAGGATGCAATGATCGTAATGAATCTAATGCTCCTAACTAAATGATATTAGGGATGACATTTCCATGAATGCAGAATGTCATGAGAATGATCTCGTACTTTTTTCCTTTTTTTTTCATATGTACAACGATTAGGACACAATGATTGAAATGAATCAAATGCTCCTAATTGGAAGTGTATGAATGATATTTACATAAATGCATGAGAATGATCCCTTTTTAATGTTTGGGTTGTCATTGCTCATAGTTCATCAAGGTTCTATCACTGATGCGTTACCCTATTTTCTCGTTCAGCTGGTATCTTTGAAAGAAAACCCAAAGAAACGATCATGTTCTACTCAGCAAACCTGCCCCGCTGTAATTTCAGAGTCCCTTCCCTTGAACCATAGGACATAAAATTTGTATATCCCACTGCAACTTTAGGGGAATAACATTTGGTTTCTTACATCCATCCAGTTATCACTCAGAGGTATGGAATTTATATTATCTTCAATCAACTTGATCTGTTACATCATTCCCTAGGTGTAATGACCAGATGAATGCAAGGTATCTTTTTCTTTTCCCGAGAATGATCCCCTTCTACACCTGGATTAACATTGCTCGTCATTTGTTGAAATGGTATCACTGACGAAATGTCTTATCCAATAAAAATCTGAAGAGATAATCATCTTTCAATGTTTCCAACCCTTAGGCTTGGTGAGTTCTAAATAATAGTCTTGTTTCAAATTCTCATATTATTTAGAAGCTTCCAGAGTAATATGCGAAACTCCTTTCATGAAAGTATTATTAGTTCATTAATCGTTATTTCAATATAAAATACTTTAAAAAGATCACAACAATGGTCAAGAAAGAAATTAATCATAGCTCAAAACAAATAAGTTAATCAAAGATAACCAAGGCAATAAAAGAAAATTGATTTGGGATTATCTTGAAAAGAATAAAGCAATAAAAGATAACAAATTCAAAAATGGGTAAGATAGAAGCTAGGTGCCCCAGATATCGCAGCCTAAGTTTCTCTGTTCAAACTTCTTGAGGACCATTTTAAGCTCAATATGTGTTTAGGGGGTCCAAGTACTTTGTCAATGCCCCAAGACGCAGCATACTCCCTCATTATTAATTCAGGCATAGCAAGACTACCACATGCCCTATCTTTGATTAAATTTTGAGTCGCCCTTTTGAGTTTTCAGCTCAAAACCCTTTGGTCTCAAAGCGCCCTTTGGGGGTTTTCGCTTTGGCCTCTCCTCTTTTCTTTCTTTCTTTCTCTCTCTCTCTTTTTTTTTTTTTTGAAATTTGATCTCAAGGTGCCCTTTGCGGGTTTTCACCTTGGCCTTTCCCCTTTCAGGTAAAACAATTCTTGTCTAACTCTGAATTCACCGGATTGGGCAAAGTCATCACCATCTGTCTCGATGAATATTAATGCTCCTCCAGAACAGGCCTTTTTTACAACATAAGGTCCTCCCAGTTTGGCATCTACTTTTCTCTGAAATCCTTTTGTAAAAGAAAGCTAAGGTTCCCCTCGTAGAATTCTTTAGAATAAACATCTTTGTCGTAAGCTTGCATCATCTGATTATGATGGATAACTTTTAACCTTTTCTTCGATTAGGTACAATTGGCAAAAATGATTCCATTCCATAAACCAATGGGTAAGATGTTTCCCCGACAAAAGTTCTGGCCAACGTTCGATAATCATAGAGGATAAATGGTAACTTATTTATTCCAATCTTTACAAGTCTCGGTCATATGTCCTACAATCTTTGTTTTGTTTTTTTGTTTTTTTTTTTTTTTTTGTCATTACTGCATTGTGATATGGCATTTGATCTTTGAACAAACTTCCAAACTTTTGACATTGTCCTTTTTAGCAGTTTTTGTCAGCACTTGATCTTTTTTTAAAAAAAATTTGATGACTATCGACTTTGTAACGTTGGCATATGATGCTACTTCCACCCTCTTAGTGAAGTAGACGACGACCATGGCGATGAATCAATGTCGACTAGAAGCTTTTAACAAGATTGGCCCCATAATATCCATGTCCCACATATAGAAAAGTCTGTGAAGAAATGGAAGAGTCACATAAATCTCGTCTTCTTCAATCTTCCATTCAGTATTTGTGGTATAACTGATGCAATCCCCTTTCATGGTAGACCAACAGTGCCCGATCCTCATGTTTAGCCCGTGTCATAGTAGCCCAGACATGTCTTGATATGATCATGCGAAAACATCTTTGAATTCTTGAAAATAACTTAATGATGTCTTACCTTATTTCTATGGTGAGCTAGGCTTCGATTTTCACCCCTTTCCTAGGCTCGCAATGTCCACTAACCCTTTGCAAAGTAGAGTCTATTTTCACTTGTTCTACCATCTTTAACAAATCAAAAGATAGGTTACATTCTCTGTCATCTTCAAAGTCCTTAGATCCCCTAGACCCATATCTCATTCAAAAAGGGAGTTAGTAACAACGTCGCTCATGTCGTTGATATTTGGGTACCTAGGTACAAAGGCAAAAAATCCAAAGAATAAATGATTCTAAGGATGATTATTTGTATGGTATGGTCATAAATAAAGTATGAAAGAATATTATAAAAAACAAAATAATGTTCAATATGAAATGTAAAGAATAAAAAAATATTTTCTTAAAAAGATGCATTTTATTGAAATAAAAATTCTAGACATAAGTCTATTTCACAAAAAGATTCTTATTGCCTCTAGGCTTAAAGCAACAAGCATGTCCTGAATATTACTCTAGATTAGCTCTAAAAATACAGGGATCCCTTCCACAGTCCCATTGTCTAAAATTTTCCCAAGTATGTAAGGGCTTTGGAAACTTTTATTCCCTGATTCTCTCTTCAGATATGTCATTAATGTTAGATTCCTAATATTCCTTCGGGTCTTTGATCTCTTCAATTTATTATCCATCAGGCCTTGCACTAAGGCCCTGATCTCAATTCAGTAGACTTTCGTCAGTTCCTAGGTTACTGAAATAATTTTTAATTAATTAGGATCTTTCTACAAATTTTAATGCATATGATGTGATGTAATGTGAATGCATGAAATGAATGCAAAATGAATGCAAAAAGAAAGAGAGGCATTTATTTTGAATTCAATTCCATTAAAAGAACTTTTCTAGAAAATAATTTCCTTTACATAAAACGGATTACATATGCGGCTTTGTCCTCATAGTCCAAGTGAAAACATCAATCCCCTTCTTCGCAAAGGTCAAATCTTGCAAACTTCTAATAGATGCCTCCTCTAGCTTCTTTTGCTTGATCTGGGCCGCAACTCACTGTTCACTTATTTCTATAATGCTTGTTAGCTTCTTTAAGAAAGCCGAGACGTGGTGATTCTCGAATAGTCTTTGTCAACTTGAATCCTCGGTAATAAGGTATTGTATTCCTTCACGGACTATCAGTCTTCTCTCGTTGTGTTTACTTGAACTATATTCGACGACCGTATTATAATCCACTTTATCAAAAAATCCATTTTCTCATGACAAACTCTTCTATTTAGAAATCGAATTTGAATCAACACCTCTTTTCTATGATGTGAATGCAATGCAATCAAAACAAAAGAGATCACGTTAGCATGAAAGATATAAAAAACAGAATAGGGCACCTATCTGAGTGACCACTAGGGTTTGACATAGTTCTACCTAGGGTAAAAACTTAGGTTTTCTACATGTGGTTTAGCTCTAAAGTTGAGGTACCTGAACCAGCAGATTCCTCGATCCTCACCCATTATAAGCTCATACAGACCGAGTTTGGTTCAGGGGAATACATTTCCCTATGGCCATGCGAAAGTGAAAACTTCACGAAGACATAGGTACAGATGTATCCCAGAAGCAATCCGCTAGCCCATGCGGAGGTGAAAACCTCACGAAGGCATAGCTTTCACTCCCACTTAAGGGTGTGACCACAACGGTCATGCAGTGCAATGCAGGGATATTTTATGAAATTAAAACCACATGCAAAAAAAAAGGAACATAAAAATTTTTTAAAACTAGATTTTTAAATTCAGATAGAAGGATATAAAATTATCGATTTTATGGGCTGACTCTCTTATTGTCCCCAGAGGAGTCGCCAAGCTGTCGAAACCATTTTTAAAAGTTAATTAAAAATGGGGATCGACTTTAAAAACAAAAATGGAGTTGCCACCAATCCCTTTTTGCTTAGGTGTGATCGGATCACCTTATAAAACATTTTATTTCAAAATATTGATTTTGGCCTACGAAATTCAAGAAAACGGGTTCGGGAGTCGGTTACATACAATGAAGGATTAGCACGCTTGTAACTCCCAAAATTGGTACCGGATTGATTAGTTATTATCCTAATGTCAAAAATTTGAAAAGATTTGAAAACATGATTTCTTTAAAAACTTGAACAATTTGAGTTGGAACTTGAGATTCCTTTGTTCCAAAAGAATACAAACATCACATCTAGCACGTTAAGACATGATGTTTTAAACTCTCGTAGCCAACATCATCTCATGATTTACAAAATTCATTAAAAAGATATTTAGTTATTTAGTCAATCGAAAAATCGTAACCCAGCACGTTAGGGCACTATTTCCCGAATTTCTAAACACAAAACATTGCCTTATTTAAGAAAAACTTTTGGATAAAATGTAATAATTAAACAATTAATGAATAATAAGGTAAATAATATACTCAAAACAATTAATGAATATTATAACAATTTTTTAAAAAAATAAAAAAAGTATAAAAATGATATGGATAAATAAAAAAAAATTAAAAAAAATGCATAAGTCAACCTGACTCCCTCAATATGAGGATTCAACGAAATTCCTCCACCAAAATCTAACTCGATCGGAAGCAACTCAAAAAGAAACTAAGATGAGCGAAGAACAAAATAAGAACAAGCCACAGAAAATAAGAACGCAAGAGGGAGAGAAACTTGAGTGAATGCTCTCAAGAATTCTTATTGCTTCCAAACTCAACAATGAAGGGAGAGGCCTTTATTTATAGTTGAGCCTCCCCAAATCCAACGGTACAGATCAATTGCATAACGGCTAAGATTAAAAGGTATCTACAAATTAAATCTCTAAGATTACAAAATCATATCTTCTAAGATTGCATACCATATCTTCTAAGATTATCATTTCTTCTAAGATTGCATACCATATCTTCTAAGATTGCATATCATATCTAAGATTGCATACCATATCTTCTAGGATTGCATATCATATCTAAGATTTTGCATATCATATCTAAGATTGCATACCATATCTTCAATGATTGCATATCATATCTAAGATTTGCATATCATATCTAAGATTGCATATCCTTGAAGATTATGTTCCTATATACGTCAAGCTTGTAGATGGACCTTCAATCTTTTAATGGGTCATTCCGATCGGGCCAAATGATATATTTTGGATTGGACTTGGACTTTGTTTTATTATTTTGGGTTTATTATTTTTTGTATGGGCCGGGATAAATTGGCCTATTACACCTAGTAGTTGCTCGCATGTTACACTCCAATCGGCACTAATCACTAGCCCCATAACGACTTCCCTGTCGATCGATTGACCGAGTTGTAAACTAATATCCTCGAGTGTAATTGTACACTCACCGCAGGGAAGATGGAATTTGTGTGTGTCTTCGATCTCCATCTTTCGACCAAAGCACTAATAAGTGGAGGGTCCAATTCAGTCTCCTCGAACATGCGAGCCACGTATAAAAATCCAGTATCTCGCAAGTGACCATAGATGACATGCGGTGCACCTTCACTTACATTGTTTATGTACGTCTCCAAAATTTGTTTTTCCGGTTGAGAATATAAATATAAAAAAAATTAATAATCTAAACAACATAATAATTAACTATTTAAAATAAAATAATTTAATAATATTTTCTTAACACCATAATAATTAACGATTAAAATTAAGTAATTTAATAATTTTTTCTTACCATTTGTAATTGAATGTCAAAATGTGTTTGTCATCCAAATGAATAAGTTGATTTGCCATCAAAGAATGAATAAAATCAAATAAAATCAAAGGATTTAAACATTTTTAAAAAAAATGGAATTGAGAATTTAAAATAAAAAGTCAAGAATTGACAATTGAGAATAACAAATCGAAAACAAGAAATTGAGAATCAAATTGTGAAAATTGAGTGTTGAGAGTTGAGTTAAAAAGAATGAGAGTTGGAGGACTTTATATAGGGAAAACTATGGTTGTTGGAGTCCCATAGTCGTTGGAATTTTTGCTTGTTATGAAATGTTATTGTTGGACAGAAAACACGTCCTACAGGACACGTTTTCACTGATCTGACAAAGAAAATGCATCATGTAGGATGCGTTTTTAGGAAAGAGAAGAAAACGTGTCCTACAGGGCATGCTTTCTTTGCAAATCAGTGAAAGTATGCCCTATAAGACGCGTTTTCTTTTCTCTCTCCAAAAACAACGTAAACCGATAAATTTTCAAAAAAAAAAACCTAATTTCTCAATTGATTTTTTAGCATATTTACATAATTTTGCCATGTAAAATATTTTTAAATAGTAATTTATTTAAGTTTAAATAAAATAATAAAACACATATTTAGATGCCATAACTTCCATAAAATTTAAATTTTTGGGTTTTACATAATTTACTTTTAGTGGTTAACTAATTGGTTAAAATATATTGCAAGTTCTTATACTCTTCATACATTTGGAAATTAATCTATCTATTTTTATTTTCAAGAATTTAATTTCTCTAGCTCTACTTTTCAAATTTTAAAATTCAACTCCAATGGTCATTTAACCTCGTCAAACTTCTTCAATTAAAATTACTGGTTTGAAATTTTGAAATAAACAAAAATTCCACTTGGTAGCCAAAAATGATGCTTAATAAACATGACTTTAACATAAAAATGTTAACGGTGTTAATAATTACACTTATACTTTTAAGGGTAAACTACATCCATGGTCACTTTTGTTTACTTTAGGTTACATTTTAGTCACTTATGTTTGAAATGTTACGTTTTAGTCACTTACATTATTGTGTTGTAATATTTTAGCTACTGAACCATTAATTGTTGTTAACGATGTAATGGTAAGCTGAAGTGACATGTTAAATCATCATTTCAAACAAAAAATTTAGGTTAAATTATACAATCAATCTCCATATTTTTTTGTTTTGAATAATTTAATTTTTTTCTTTTATGTTCTTTAAACTTTTTTTTTCGATTCTCTTGTGTTTTTCCCTCTATTTTCCTACTTTTTCCATTTTTTTTAACATATCAAGAAATTGAATTGGCAATAAAGAAAGAAGTAGGAAGTTGAAACCATCATTGCCTATAACCATAACTCATAAAACCCATATCATGCTTCTTTCTTTATTGTCAAATTGACTTCCTAATATGTTAAAAGAAATGGAGAAGGTAGGAAAATAGAGGGAGAAGGAGAAGAGAATGAAAAATAACGAAGGAAAAAAAAGTTTAAAGAATATAAAAGAAAAAATTAAATTGCTCAGAACGAAAAAAATATGAGGATCAATTGTATAATTTAACCTTTTTTTAAATGATGATTTAACGTGCCAGATCAGCTTATTGTGCACTGTTAACGACAATTAAAGACTCAATGACTAAAACGTAACATTTTAAATATAAACGACTAAAACGTAATCTAAAATAAATAAAAGTGACCATGGTTATAGTTTACCTTATTTTTAAATCTAAAAAAATAAAAGAATTAAAATTTTGAAATAAAGATAAACGGATTAAATTCTAAATATAGCGGAATCACAGTTTAAGGTTGAAGATGGCATTCCAACACTGTTTGATGGATTGATAGTATTCGTATGCGTTAATATTTGCATCAGAATTTGTTTAATCATGTCTAGTTTTGTATGGAACCTGGCTTGCTTTGCTTATTGGTTTTCAGTGATTGAACTTGCAAATTGAAGAAATTAATTAATTATAGTCAAGTTGTACGGAATTTTAATGCTAAAACCTAACAATTGTATTTTAGATTGTGATTGAAATTATAATTACCAATAATATTTATCTAAATTAACTCTAATAAAAAACAAGTACTGAAGAGTACAATCGAAAATATATAGGTTAAAAATAATTTTCGATTAAAATCGAGAAAATTAATTAAATTGATTGAGTCAATTTGATCGATTTTGATTTGACTGGATTTTTATTTTTTTTTATTTCGACCGAAAAACACTTGATTTAATATTTTGATTGTTTAAAATATTAATATAAAAATAAAGATATATTATTCAAACACAATAACCCAACCTAATAACCAAAGAGGATTAACCGATTGGAACTGGGAAAATTATAATGGAATTGGTTATGTTGAATCTTGTGGTGAGGTTAGTTTTTATAAATTATAATGGGTTAAATCAATTTAATAAAATTGAGAAAAAAACAGAATATTGTCGCCCAACTTCAAGTCAGACAATATAAATATAGAGATTAGGTGAAAGTTAAAACCTAGAACATCAAAGTCTAGTAGCTTCAATTTTTCTCAGCATTTCTAAACCTCTCCGCTAAAATCTAACCATTTTTAACTGGAACCACAGGGAATTTGAATTCCCAAGTTTATTATTATTATTATTATTGAATTGTCTCTTTAAAAAGAAGCATATAAAGCCTGGAATAAAATTAATTTCCCAGTTCAAATGGCATATCTTAACAGGAAAAGATTAAAAACAGAAAGGATTAAAAAATTACCCAAATTTATTCATCAGGGAGCGAAAGGGAAGTACATAAAATTTATGAAAATTATAGGTGGTGGTGGTGAGGTCTTGGAGGTGGTCCTGGAGGAACAAACATGCCTCTAAAGCCATTAATATTTGGAGATTGAGACCTTTTTGGGATTGTTTTCTCATTTCTTCTGTTCATGATGAGTAGCTAGTCTTGAGCAGAGGGTTGGGTTGACTCAGCTTCCAGAGCTTCAGCCATTAGGGGAAGCTGTCCACTAGCTTCATAAGTTTGCAACATTAAGCCATGGATCGAATGAGGAATAAACAGCAGCAAGAAGGTTGCTTCCTTTGATTTAAAAATAAGGTTGATAAAAGCTATCAATTTTGCTTATCAAAGCTGAGGTTGACTTGCTGTTGTGGACTGACTAATGATGTCTTCTTGGTTGGGTAGTTGCATTTTCATGATGAATCGCGTAATTTGTCGAAATTAAAGGCTGCCACACTCCAAATCGACTGGAAATCCTGTAGAACATTAATTACTTTGTGGATGGAGTCTGTACTATCGTTTTATATTCACATTGTATTCAAGTTCTTAAGACTATATGTCGCCTTACCCTTCTTTGTTTCTATTGTGATTCAAGGAATAGTTTCCCAGGAGAAAGGGGCGTTGATGAACATTAAAGTTGTCATCAAAATCAATGAATACAAGCTTCAGAGTAAACAAATTTGTACCAAAGCTATAGCAAATAGAGTCCTTTTTTTAGAAAGTGTAATGAGAGAGATCACTGAACCAGCCATGTCGAAATCACCAACAAAGGAATCATTGCTACCAAGCCATAGTTCACTAAGGAATCAACATTTTCAGCCTTTTGAAACTTGTTACGGAAGGTACTCCATGGACATTTACAAGCACCTTCTTCACCCTGCAATAACTTGTGCATTTCCCTACTGTAAGCTAGGGATTATATATAGCTTAAAGCAAGTAGATAACTGCAGAAGGGAAGGGTACAAACAATCACCTCAGGGTTAATGTCGTGAATTTCATCCCCATCATTTATTTTTATCAACATTCTTCTCTCGATGTGGTGCACTGACTGATCCAAAGACATTTCATCTTCAAACCTGCCAGAATTTCTCCTTGAAAGGGCTTTGTAGGCTGCATCAGTATGTATCGTTTCCATGACTGAGCCAAAGAAGTTTGTAACAGGTACCTAGAGAGAAAGCAACTTGGTTACACGATGCCTCGATCTTAGGTATTGTACATGGCACTTCATCACGATACAAAGAACTAAGAAATTTCAATCACTGAAAACTGTACCAACAATAATACAGGCAGTAAATAATGCAAATTTGATAGGAGAAAGTTTGAAATTTCGCACACTGCTCTCATGGTGCAACACTAGATTTACCAACACAAGCATATATAGTTGAAAGTAAGAAGTTTATTACCGGCAATAGGCACTAAAGCTTCCTCACAAAAATATTAGAGAAGTACAAAGTACAAGCATCTAAAAACATATAGAGGCACAAATATTAATATTAAAAACAGATTTGGAAACTTCATACCTCCTCCAAACGTCGCTTGTATAGATCTTTGCGGTAATATGCGGTAGACATCAACAAACTTGGATTGTAAGAAGTGAAAAGACTGCAAATAACCAGAAAACCAGAGTTTACTTTTCAGACGAAAATGCTGAGGAAGTGACAAATATACCAAAAAGAAAAACCAACTTAAATGGATGAGGAGAGAAAACTTCAATTGAGAAAAGCATGCTAAATAGAATACAAGAAAATTGAAATACTTGACAAGAAAAAGCTCAATAAGGATTTTAAGACACTTCAGTGCGAAAACAAAAGTAGCTATCTTATTATTATAAATTCTGAAGCGGATGTACCTGCTCAATGAGGCATTGTCATATATATTTAGCCTCTCAAAAAAAGCAAGGGTATAATAGGTGAAACGGTCCACAACTGATACACCAACCTGCAGTAAAATAAGAAATGAATAAGAATGAGAACATGTATCCGTGTAACCAGGAAGCCAACCTACCAAAAATGAATAAGAATGAGAACATGTATCTGTGTAACCAGGAAGCCAACCTACCAAAACCTGATACCACTTAGTTGATAAATATATACATGCATGGCATTTTTTGGGCAGGGACATGTCATTCGGAGGGTGCTAAAATGAAAAAACAATTTCCTCTGATCACTTACATCAGAATCCAAGTGATGTGAGTACGAGTTCTCTCCCTTCATGCTACTTCCAATAGCCAAAACGCCAGGGGACTGAAGCTGCAAAAATAGAGAAAAAAGATCATCAATTTAGCATCAGATCAGTTATCAGATAAGGTGCATTTTATTGCCTACAAACATAGAAGTTTCAGAATGTCGCATCTATAAGCAATCAAAAACAGACCTGAATTGCAAATGTATATGACAACATACTTATCAGGAGGTGGGCTAAAATGTGATTTCATGCAGCAATGGATCTATTTGAAGTTCCAATAAATTTGAATCTTTTGACAAATAAACACATTTTCCACATAAATAAATGGTCAAAGAGCAATATTCCTGTCAGAAATGCATAAATTTATGGCAAAAATTTGAATAATGTTATATTTGAGGAAGTAAAGCTCTATTTAAAGCAGATAAAAACCTGATTGAAGAGAGTGGCTGCTTGACAAGTGTCCACCATTATCAGCAATTCCTTAAATCTGAATTTGCAGCATCGGCAACAGTACGAGTCCATTTTTGCATAGCAATTACAATTATAGACCATCAGCAAAGTGCATATAAAGCAAAACATGAATCAAGGTTCCTACCTATGTTTTGCTTTAAAGTATTGGGTAGATAAATAGTATCATTTGCTTTTTCCCATGTTCTCACCTGTGCTTTTCTTTCATCTGTTTCACAGCATCAGCTAAATCATGACTCTGTAGTTCCTCCGAGTCTTGAAACTTTAAAAACTCATCTCCCCCATGCCCTGTCATATATAGAAGAATGTGACTGCCTTCATCACTCAAAAGCCGCTTTGATCTTGGAACAGCAGTCTCATGACGCCCAGTTAAAACACGCAAAAAATTTTCCACTGTTACTTCATAACCTCGATAATCTACCTGAGTGATTACAACTTGGATAAATTACGGTTGGTCAAATAAACAGAGTAATAAAAGGGGGAAAAAGGACAACCCTTCAAGCACAACATGCAACAATATGCACCCAGTGAAACACCTAAGATAATCAATGTTTGGTACCATGCACATTACATTAGGCTAGACCATCTTACTACGCCCACCACATGGCCTACACTCCCTGCCCCCCTCTTGCCCGTGCCCACCCACACAATCAAGCCAATTATGTAATTGATCACTAAGAACTAACCTCAACATTATCTCCATAAAGGTTGAGTCTATGGTTCTCATTGTTGAAAACTTGAGCAGGGTACTTGTTTCTAGTGTTGCAGGCCATGTCATCTGCAAGCATGAGTATTATCCTCTCATCAGGTATTCCTAGTCGCTTAACTGTCCTGGAAATCCAAACAAAGGAAAAAAATTAACCAAAATAAACAAATTATAACTGAAAAATAAAAAAATAAAAAAAAAAGACTAGGCTGGTGCCTGGTTACCTATACAAGGATAAAGTGTTCGCCATATGACGATAGTTAAACCTGAAAGGGAAAAGTCACAATTATTTCAATTAACAATTTCAGGACTCTACATTGTGCTCTGTTTTAGCTGATCAAATACAGTAAGAGAAAGGATGTTAAAAATAGTGTAGTGCAACCTTGTTCGAATTTGTCTTCCTTGTTAAGTGACAGAAACTAACGAGATATCTGTCCCATACAAACATCTAAATATTTCATTGCTCCAGAAGATAGAAAGGTGAGAAAAGAGAATTTTATTGAGTAGCAGAACCTTGACCACAGCCATTACCACATTTGAATTTGCTTTTGCATTGATAAACCAGAAGTAAAAAAAAAAGCATTTGCTTTGAAATCATCAACTGGGGAACACCTCACCAGCACTAACAAAAAGAATAGCTTCTAATAAAGAAAAACGGAAAGCTGATAGTTTATTCATCATTAGTAATTACCACTAGTTTGAGGGGTCAAAAGGACTTGCACAAAGAAAATAAGCAAATATCAAAACACAAAAAAGTTTCTGAGAGTACAAAGAGGCAGAGTTTCATTATATCAAACTTACAGTGACATAATCAAACAAAGCCACAGAGTTCAAACAATCAAATGAATTACACATCAAAATAGCATCTAAAAGTCTCTCCTATATCCTCTCAACTTCAGACTGGTGCCAAACAAATGTAGCTAGAAATCAAATCAAACAAAAAATTAAGGGAAAAAAAGATGGGTTATCTTAATTATCCCCAATATTACACGGGTATGATTCATTTGATCCCAAAACTCAATGAAAAGAAAAAAAAAAACAGGGAAATATAGAAAAAGTGCACAAATTGAGGGTTTAATTACCAGAAACGAGAGGTGCAAACTAAGACAGCCCAATTGTTAGTATGCATGGCGGATTCGACAGGAGAAGAATTGTATGCAATCGAACTGCAGAGAAGCAAACATGGTAATAAAAGTAAATGAAAAAGTGATTTGGGATTTATGAAAGTTTCCATCTTGAATTCCAGCCGATTATCGTTTCCAAGGCAATAACTGATCAAAGAAAACGAATGATAAATCTAATTTTAGAAATTTGCAGCAAAGCTTGAACTAGCAGCATCAGAGAAGAAAAGCCGAACGACGCCGTTACCAGGTTGAGTAAAGTTTTAATTATTATTATCAATTTCTTTTTTGAAATTTAGACAGCCCAAAATCCCATTCCCATGAACCTTTTTTTGGTTAACTCAAAACCCGTTTATCTTGTTTCCGGGTCAAACCCGAATCCGACTGCACATAAACACTTTTACTAGTATTGTTTTCACTTTTGACTTCAAAAATTCTTCCTCATTTACTTTTCCGATTATTTTGAGGAAGCTCTCCCAGTTGGTTCCTCCTTTTATCAAGCCTTTTAAGGATACGCTCTTTCTCTATAGCCAAACAATATAAACAACATAATTTGTTTTTTCTTTAAAGGGCTTTTCGTCTTGTTAAACTCACATTTTTTGGGTAGTCATCTCATTTTGACATCTTGGTTTGTGTCAGTTTAAACATTAGATGTTTTGTCTAGTGTTTTTAAGACAACCCCATTCATATTTTATTTGCGACTCATGAAATTATTTTCATTTTGTTGTTTTAGTTGTTGATATATATATATATGATATATATATATATATATATATATATATATTGGCAAAGTCGGGGTTGGTATGAGCCCCGGGCCCTCTAAAAAGTAAAATTTTTATTTAGGCCCTTAAAATTTTTTAAAAATTTTAAATTAGTAAAGATAAAATTACACTTTGGCCTCCCTAAAATTATAAAAATTCGATTTAATCATTTACAAATTAGAAAGATATAAACTATAAAAAATTAAAATTTCATCCGCCCCTAAAAAGTTGACCTGGCTTCGCCCCTGAGCAGCTGGATCAGTTCTGGCTTATAATTTGATTTCTTAACCTACGAATAGCAGACACCATAACCATCAAAGCAGAACATAGTAAATACATTTTAATTTTTTTAAATTAATAATCATGTCATCTAAATATATAATTTTAGTAGTTTATTAATTTAATTTAATTAATTAATATTTAAAGGTAGAATTCAACATTATACTAATTTACGCCAAAATTAATAAAATTTAAATATGAACATTTAATTAATTTATTTAAATTTCAAATTAATAAATTTTCTATGTTAAAAGGTTAAGTAAAATAATTTAATTAACATATGGTTCGTTAACCTAAAATTAAGTTATTAATTTTTTAAAATAAAATTTGTTATAAGATAATTTTCAACATTCAATAATTCATGCATAAAATTACAATAAAAGCATGTATAAAAGAATAAATCTTATTAGTGCAGGCAACCTGCCAAACAAGCCAATATGACATTTTACGAAACATGGTAAAAATGGTATGGGTTGCGGATCAAAACTCGTGACCATTACGAACAAAATGCTTTATAGAGGTCAACTTATTAAATAAGGTTCACTTGACTCATAAGAACTAGTTCGATTCGTGGAACCCGTGAAAAAACCCATCTACTTGAAGCTTTGGTGGCCTAATGAAACACTCCAGTATAACTAAAATTATAAGGATAAATAGTGTAAATTCTAAAGGGATAATATTGTATAGAGTTTAAATCCCTTAAGGCTCTCAATTGTAGATAAACTCTAATCTTGACCGTCAATGTAACTCAATCTATACTGTTGGTTATGGGAGCTCAACTATAAATAGAAGCCTTCCCATGCATTTGTAATCACTTTATTCTTTCTAAGCTAAAGAATACATTGAGAGCATTTACTCAAACATCTTGTGTGCATCACTTTTCATTTTTGTAAAAATTCTCAGTTTTCGAGAGTAGGCTGTGGCGAAGCTAGGGGGCTAGCATGGGCCCTGGCCCCCCTAAAAGGTAAAATTTTTATTTAGGCCCTTAATTTTTTAAAAATTTTAAATTAGTAAAGGTAAAATTATACTTTAGCCCCCCTAAAATTATAAAAATTTGATTTAATCCTTTATAAATTAGAAAGATATAAATTATAAAAAATTAAAATTTCATCCGACCCCCCCTAAAAAGTTGTCCTGGCTTCGCCCTATATATATATATATATATATATATATATATATATCATGAATATGTGATTGAATGTTAGTAGTTGGGTCATGGATGGCCAAAATTATTGTTTTCTTGGTGAACAATGAAGGAAAAAGCAAGTTTTGAGGGAATTGTTCTTTTTAAGTATCTTTTCAAGTGTACAAGTATGGGAGGAAAACTTCAATTTTCTTGATATGTCAAAAAAAAAATTATTATTTCTTGGTGATTAGTGTAAGTACCTAATTTTGCCGGGCATTAAATAAGCCCAAATTAAAAATAACTAAAATGTCCCTTGTACAATCCTTTTACAAATTAAACAAGCTCAAAAACCCGTTACTCCCACCAATACTTAAATTAACCCAGAATAGAACCCAAACAAAAGCCCAAACCACTAAAGTGACCCAATACCCCAAAACAGACTGACTTAGACCCAATACCGGCCCAAAAGGCCCAAAAGCATAAACCGAAATTAGAAAAACCTAGGGTTTCTAAAACCTTAGGCGCCGCAAGAATGGGAGTCTAATCGTCGCGCCGCTTCTGTAACATCCTAAATTTTTGGGCCTATGCGTTTAATGGGTGAATATGTGGAATGAGTTAATTTAAGTGTTAGGGGCCCAAATTTTAAGTTTTAAGGAGCCCAAATCTTCTAATTTAAGTTAGTTAAATTTGGCATTAGGGATTAGGGAAGTGGACGGCACAAGGCTATTTTTTGGGGAATTTTATTATATTTATTCTATATGGATAATAAGCAGATAAAGGCTATTATTTAGGGATTTAGTCTTTAAGGATAATAAGCAGATAAAGACTATTTTTGAGGAGATAATAGATTAAGATAAGGAAAAGGGATAGAAGCTATCATGTGTGGCGGTGTTGGTGAAAATCAATCTCTGCTAAAGGGAGGAATCGATTTTCTATATAAAGAGGGTGTGCAAAATTTTGGAAGCTTTTCTTTTATTTTCTTTTCTCATCTTCTTCCTCTCAAAAGCCAAAAACCACTATTTTCTTTACCATTTCTTCCTCTCTAAAATTTCCTAGTTGGTAGAATCTTTTAACCTCTATTGTTATTTTCTTCTAATCCCTAAAAGTCAAATCACATCTCTATTATTCTATTCTTCTCCTTAATATTCATTGGCCAAATCTCTTAGTCATCTCTTCAATTCTTAAATCTTCTAAAACCGAAATTTTAGATCTCACCTCCTGAAGTTGCCGAATTTTCTTCAGTAAAGTTTGCTTGTGCCGAATCTGAAGAAAACAATAGAGGAGTCCAACGCTTAGATCTCTAAGTCAAAGATCAGTAACACTCAAGTCGTGTTATTTTCGGGATTTCAAGGAAAGGCCCTATTTTCACATCTTTCCGGCTTTTTGAGCAAAGTTGTAGATCGGGATAACAAGGATATCGACTAAGAATATTGGATTTCGCAATATCAGGTGTGTAACACTTTCCCACCATCTAGATCTGCTTTGATTAATATATGATTATAAGTCTTATATGTTTTGATAAATGCCAAATTCGCATAATAGAAAACCCAAAGAGGGTAAAACAAATCATCAGGTTAGTGAATGTTCTGATTAAACGATATAAGTATATTGATTTTATGTGATTGCATGGGTTGGGTTTGATGAAAGGAGGAAGTTATATGTTGTAGCGATTTTCACCGTGATCTGTTGTAGCGGTTTTTACCGTGATCTGTTGTAGCGGTTTTTACCGTGATTCTTGTAGAAGCGGCTTTTGCCGTGATTCATTGTAGTGGCTACTGCCATGATCGATGATGAGCAAGACGACCGCCATCAAGGCGTGTAGCGGTGTGGGTTGATTGTAGAAATCCCCAATGGTGTGAATGGCTGGTACGGGGGCGTGTAGCGGATGGAAACCTAGAGTTTGGGTTGGGCTTGCATATTATTTTTATTATGTATATTAATTCTGATTATTTTAGTTTTATGGGGCTAAGGCCCAAATCTAATGGTGCATGAGGGTTGCACACTGAGTCTCGCGACTCAACCAATTAATTAACATTTCAGGTAGCATTTAATGCATCGACCGGGCTGGAGAGGAGCGCAAGGTGGCCATGCAAAAGAACATTTGGATTCAGCAAAAAAACTCTAGTTTATTTTATATATATATATATATATATATATATATATATTAATGGGTTTTAAATCTCGTTGTAATAAGGCCATGGGCCACTAGTTTATATTTTGTTTTATTATGGGCTTTTAGTATCTTTAGTTATTTAAATTTTTATTTTAATTGAACTAAGGCATGTATTTAAATTTGGGTTTTAATTCATAAAGGCATATTTTATTTAAACTATTAACTATTAATTTTTCCCGAATAAAGGGTTAAATATAGGAAAAATATTTTTTGAAAATACGACATGTTTTACAAAATTTTCTTAGTGACATACCAGATCCGGTGGTAGCGTTTGGGCCGGGTTTGGGGTTTGGGGTGACATACCACCAATGCACGCCGCAATCCACGCAAGTCTCATCTCCATCGCGAGATCTCCGCTTCGACATGCACAAGAAAGGAAATAACAACAGCAAAATGACATCTTTTTTATTTCCTTTTTGTTTTTTCGGGTATAAAACCCATGTAAACATGTAAAAGGGGAGATACACAAAACACACAGAGAGACAAATAGAGAGATAGGCAGAGAAAAAAAACGCAAAAAATATATTCAAATACAGAGAAATAAAAAGCCATTTCAGAGGTGATTTTCATTTTTTTTATCTTTGCTTTCGAATTTCTACATATTTCATAAATAAAATAATATTAAAAAAGGGTGAAGTATTTTTACCGTCGAACTCTTCGAAGACAGTAGCGTCGGGAGCGTGCATCGGAGCCTGGATCGGAGTTTGGCTTAAAGTCGAAAACCAGAGAGAATTTTGAGGGCCTCGATTTTGGTTTTTTTTAAAGAAATGTTTAAAATGAATTTTTTCTGTTAAATTTTAGTTTTTAAAATAGTGTGGAAACGGCGCCGTTTGCGCTTAATTCAATAAGTGTAAAACAACGTCGTTTCAAAAAGGTGACCCGCGCGTTGACCCGAAGACCCGAACAGGATCCGCATGTTTTTAGAAAATGGGAAATTTATCCTTTTAGCCCTTTCGCATTATTTCGATTTTACAATTAAGTCCTTTTTCATTTTAAATGTTTTACAAATGCGCCTAGAATTATTTCTGGTGTTCTAATTTAGTCCTTCTTACATCTGCTTTTATTTAATTTTTTATTTTTAATATTATTTTTTATTAAAAATTTTATATTTATTATTTATATATTAATTTTTATGGTATAAAATTTATATATATATAGTTTTATATGTATTAATTTTATATATATGTAATTATTATTATTTATTACCTATATTATATAAATTAGTATATTATTTATTATATTATATATTTCTAATTATTAGTATATTATTATTTTATTTTAATTTAATTATTTTCTTTATTTACTTATAAAATTATTTTTTATTATGTTATATTTTAAAATTTTGTACATTATATAATATTATATCATATATTATTTTTAATTAAAATTTATTTATATTATATATCATATTCTATTTATATTATTTATATTATATATGTGTAATTTTATTTAAAATCATTATAATTTTTACATCGTTTATATTATATGTATATAATTTCATTTATTTATTTATCATTTAATCTTGCTTTAAAATTTTCATATTTATTCAATAGTTTTTTTACTTTGATATTTATTAATTTATGAATATATTTTACTTGCCCATACCCTCTCATTTATTTATATATGACTGCCATTGTGTAATTATTTTATTAGTTGTTATACCATATCATTATTTTCTTTATTATCTAAATAAATATGAAATGTCATTATTTCACAATTGCTTTTGATATTTATGTGATATTTTTATAAATCATCGTTTTTTAAAATAAAATGTATTTTGGAAAATTCCTATATTTTATTTAAAGGTTTTTAAAATAAGGCAATGTTTAGGTATTTAGAAATTCGGGAAATAGTACCCTAACGTGCTGGGTTGCGATTTTCCGTTTGGCTAAATAACTAAATACCCTTTTAATAAATTTCGTAAATTATGAGATGACTTTAATTACGAGGGTTTAAAAAATGTCGTGTCCAATCGTGCTGGATGTGATGTTTATATTCTTTCGGAATAAAGAAATCTCAAGTTTTAAATTAAAAACTTATTCTTGAGAACTCAAAATGTTGTATCCTAACTTACTGGGTGTGATGTTTTGTGTCTTGAGGTAAGAATTTTCTAAAATAAAGATGCACCTAGCTTCGAGGTTATAAAATGTTGTATCCTAACTTACTGGAGGTGGTATTTTTATTTCTTTGAAATAGGTAAGTCTTAGTTTTTCTTCTAATAAGGGATCTTATTTTAAACTTTTTAAATTTTAAATATTTGGACATGATTTTATCAATTAGGTACCAATTTTTGGGCGTTATGAGGGTGCTAACTCATACGTAACCGACTCCCGAACCCGTTTTCTTTTTTTTTTTTGTAGACCAAAAATCAAATGTTTTAAAATGAAACGTTTTACAATGTGATCTAATCACCCCTAAGTAAAAGGGATTGGTGGCGACTCCCATTTTGTTTTTTTAAGTCGATCCCCGTTTTTAAAACCAATGATTTAAAAATGGTTTCGACAGCTTGGCGACTCCACTGGGGACTTAAGAGAGTCAAGTCGTAAAATTGATAATTTCATGTCCTTTTGTCTGAATTTAAAATTTTAGTTTTTCAAAAAACATGATTCTTTTATTGCATGTGGTTTTAAATATATCTCTCTGCATTGCACTGCATGACCGTTGTGGTCACACCCTTAAGTGGGAGCGAGAAGCTATGCCTTCGTGAGGTTCTCACCTCCGCATGGGTTAGTGGACTGCTTTCGGAATACATCCGTACATATGTCTTCATGAGGTTTTCACCTCCACATAGCCATAGGGAAATGTATTCCCTTGAACCAAACTCGGTCCGTATGAGCCTATAGTGGGTAAGGATCGATGAATCACTGGTTCGGGTACCTCAACCTTAGAGCTAAGCCACATATACTGAACCGTAAGAATCCACCCTAAGTAGAACTACGTCGAACCGTAGTAGTTACCCTATTGGATGTTTATTTATTTTGCTTGTTTTATATGTTGCGACACTAACTTGTTATGTTTCATTCTTTTGTGCATGTCATTTCATATTTAAAGAGTATTGATTCACGGTCAGTTTCTAAAGTTAGAAAGCTAGTTATGGAGAACGAATTCCTTGATAAAGTGGAGGACAATACAGTCATCCGTACACGGTCAGAGCAAAGGCAAGTAGAGAAAGGAGATAGCTTAGCTGAGGGGCATATGTCAGAACTACGGGATTTCACTCGTATTAGTGTCACGCAAAATGAGCTTCAAGAGTTGAAGGGAATATGGACCCAGTGGGATGATGAGGCGAAGCAGCTGTTCTATCGTAATTATGGTGACCTACCTTACTTGCTCGACGTCAAAGTAGACAAGTATCTATTCCGTGCTATGACTCAGTTTTGGAATTCCGCTTATAGTTGCTTCACTTTCGGGAAAGTAGGCTTAGTACCTACGGCAGAGGAATATACGACCTTGCTTCGTTGTTCGAGAATTCAAGTCGACATAATTTATTCTAGGGCTGCTAATGTCCAAACCTTTGTGAAGAAGTTAATAAACATCACGGGGATGAGTGAACAGGGGTTACATCAAAATTCAAGAGAAAGGTAAGGGTAAATGCGTTCCTTGGGGGAGTTTAAGGGATCTAGTCCTAACACATCCAGATGCAAAGAAGAAAATTGATGTCTTCGCCTTGTGAATTTATGGTTTGGTAATCTTCCCTAAAGCTCTAAGACATGTAGACAAAACAGTTACGGATTTATTCAATTGACTAGGCAAAGGAGTCACGCCTGTACCTACGATCTTACCCGAGACGTTTAGATTATTTAATGTATGTCAAAGAAAAGGCGAAGGCAGGTTCATTGGGTGCGCACAGTTGTTGTTGGCTTGGTTCCACAGTCATTTCTGGAAGGTGGAGAAAGTTTCTTATCAGGTTTTTCTGAGAGTTACTCTCAGTTGAAAGAGATAGTAGCTACACCGATGATAGAAGACGTGTCTGAGAAGAGCTGGATAGCGCTACTTCAAAATCTCCGAGAGGAGGACGTCGAATGGAGAGCCCATTGGATGATTCCAGATGAAATTCTTTATCGATGTGGGAGTTTTGACTAGGTTCCTTTACTTGAAATTTGAGGAGCTATTGGATACACTCCTCTACTTGTACTAAGACAGTATGGATCGAGACAGTTCGTACCTACAACACATGGGCTGGCTCAGTGGGAGTTCTCGTATAGAGGGGACAATTATAAAAAGAGAGTTAAGGAGATTTCTGATGCTTGAAATCAGACTCGTTGGATGAAGAGGTTATCCATAGGCCCAATGACGACCCAAGAATACATTGGATGGAGGATTAGAAGGGTTAATGATAACATCCCTGAGATGAATCTAGAAGACACCCGATCAAGAGATGAATGCTTGTAAGTGGTCCCATCCGAGTTAGAAATTGTGAAGTAAGATTTTGAAAAGAAGAGTTCAGAGCTTGGAAATAGGATAGAGAAGTTGGAAGAAGAAAAGATGTACTTGAAGCTAGATGTGGACGTACAGAAACCAGAGGCCAAAAAAGTAAAAAAAGAGAAGAGAAGAGTCGAAGAAGATCTGAGTGACTTAAAGAAGGAGTGTAAAAAGCTGCGTCTATCAATGAAAAATACCGGATTAGGGAAGACTTCGCAACAGTGGTAACAAGAGATACAGACGGAAAAACCCAAAGTTGACCATTGGGAGAGAAAGTTCCTAAATATGCAGATGCGAAATAAGGCCCTAGAAAGAGTTTGAAAGAAAGCCAAGAGGAGAAATATGGACTAAAGGCTAGAGTCGCTGAACTGGGACGGTCTCTTCACTACCATCGAAGTCGTAATTCTGCAATTGAGTTGAAGTCAAGTCTAAACAAGATTGAAGAAATGAAGGGTAGGATTGAAGAGTTAGAATCAGCATTGCACCATTGTGAACATCGGATCGAACTTCTTGAAACAAGAGAGGAGCGTTAGAAAGAAGAGCTTCACTATTCTCATGATTAAGTTAGGAGTCGAGATTACCTCATGGGTGAAGCGATAGTTCAGATTCGAGAGATAGCTGATCATCTACAGACTTTGGCATCACAGGCTGATATGTTGAGCATAAAATATGAGCTACAGTCTGATCGTAATCAAGAGCTAGTTTCATTGCTTGGGAAAGTCAAAACTTTAGAACTTAGGGCGAAAGCGTATTTGTAGTCCGTTTTATGTAAAGGATTTTGTTTTCTAATAAAGTTTTCTAAAATGAACTTGAATCAGAATTGATGCCTCTTTGCATTCATGCATTTGCATTGCATTACATCATTTGCATTATACTTTTACAACAAGACCCTAATTAGGTAAAATTATCTCAGAGAATAGAGAAAATGCAAATACAAATGCAGGGAAATTAACCAAGATTTAATAAATGCGGAACAAATACAAGAATTCCAAACCCTTGAAGGAACCGAAAGCGAAAAGGGAATTGGGGAACAATGTTTCCAAATCCTTAGATACTTGGGAGTGTCTTGAATAATGAGATTGTGGAAGATATCTCTATATTTTTAGAGCTGATCTAGAGTAATATTCAAAACATGCTTGTTGCCTTAAACCTAGAGGCAATAAGAACCCTTTTGTGAAATAGGCTTGTGTCCTAAATTCTTATTTCAATAAAATGTATCTTTTTGAACAAATATCTTTTAATCTTTCCATGTATAGACTCTTTTATTCAAATATTATTTTAACCATTTATTGAATCATTTATTCTTTAGAATCTTCCTTCGAGCCTACAATAGGTCTCCAGATATCAATAACATGAGCGACATTGTTACTGACTCCCTTTTTGAATCAGATATGGGTCTAAGGGATCTAAGGACTTTGAAGATGACAGAGATTGTGACATATCTTCTGACTTGTTAAGAATGGTTTAACAAAATGAAAAATAGACCTTACTCTACAAAGGGTCATTGGATATTGCGAGCCTAGGAAATGGGTGAAGATCGAAGCCCAGCTTACTATAGAAATAATGCGAGACATCATTGAGTTATTTTCAAAAAGACTCAAAGATGTTTTGCACGATCATATCAGGACGTGCCTGGGATACTAAGATGCAGGCTAAACATGAGAATCAAGTACTGCCGATCTATGTAGAAAGGGGCGGTATCGGCTATGCCGAATTTAAGGAGACAAGATTCATATGCCTACTCCAGTTCTTCACAAATTCTTCATATGTGGGGCATGGATGTGATAGGGCCAATCTTGTCAAAAAATTTTAACCAATATCGATTCATTATCGTGGTCGTCATTTACTTCAATAAGAGGGTGGAAGTAGCTTCATATGCCAATGTTACAAGGTCGAAGTCATTAAATTTAGAAAAAAAAAGATCAGATGCTAGCAGAATGCCATACAGGATTGCGTTTAAATAACTGTACAAAGTTAAAGTTTACAGCTTGTCCAAAGATCAAAAGATATCACAAAGGCAAAATAGATTAAACCTAATCAAATGAAAGGATAAAAGCTATTTGCCATGGCGGATGATGCAAGCTTATGTTAAAGAAGTTCATCTTAGGGAATTCCATAAAAGAACACGATGTTGAAGTGATTTTTCTACAAAACGATTTTAGAAGAAAGCATATGCTAAATTGGGAAGGACTAAAGGAGCATTGATATTGACCGAGATGGATGGCAAAGACTGTCCAATCGGTGGCTAAGACTTGTAAATATTGGCATAAGAAGCTATCACTACTCTCTATGATTATCGAACATTGGACAGGACCTTTGCCGAGACAACATCTTGCACATTGGTTTATAGATTAAACCTAATCAAATGAAAGGATAAAAGCTATTTGCCATGGCCAGATGATGCAAGCTTATGTTAAAGAAGTTCATCTTAGGGAATTCCATAAAAGAACCTGATGTTGAAGATGATTTTTCTACAAAACGATTTTAGAAGAAAGCATATGCTAAACTGGGAAGGACTAATGTAGGGCCTGTCTGCGAATTGAGTTCGATTAAGAAGGATTTTACACGAAAGGGAAAAAGGCCAAGGTGAAAACCCGCAAAGGGCGCCTTGAGTCCAAATTCAAATTCAAAATAAAAAAAAGAAAAAAAAAAAATAAAAAAAAAAAGAAAAAGGAGAGGCCAAGGCGAAAACCCGAAAAGGGCGCTTTGAGACCAAAAGGGATTTGAGTTGAAAACCCAAAAAGGGCGGCTCAAATTTTGACTAAAAAGTGGTGCATACAGTAGTCTTGCTACGTCCGAATTAGCAATGAGGAAGTTTATTACGTCTTGGGGCATTGGCAAAGTACTCGGATCCCCTAAACACATATTGAGCTTAAAATAATCCTCAAGAAATCGGAACAGAGAAGCTCAGACTGCGATATCTGGGGCACCTAGTTTCCCATCTTACCCCTTTTAAATTTTCTACCTTTGACTACTTTATTCTTTTCAAAGAAACACCTTAATCAATTTTATTTTATAGCTTTTGCTATATTTACTTACTTTATTCTTTTTAAGATACACCGATCAATTTTCATTTATTGCCTTGGTTATCTTTGATTAGCTTATTTGTTTCGAGCTATGCTCCTGGTTAATTTCTTTCTTGTCCATTGTTGTAATCTTTTTCAAGTATTTTATATTGAAATAATGATTAATGGACTAAAAACATTTTCATAAAAGGAATTTTGCATATTACTCTGGAATCTTCTAAATAATATGAGGAATCTGAAACATGATTATTGTTCAGAACTCACCAAGCCTAAGGGCTGGAAACATTGAAAAATGATTATCTCTTCAGATTCTTATTGGATAAGACAACTTCGTTGGTGATACCATATCAGCAAATGACGAACAAGGTCAATCCAAATGTAAAGGGGATCATTGTCGGGATACCCTGCATTCATTTCAGATGCATACATCTGGTCATTACACCCGGGGAATGATGTAATGGATCAAATTGATTGAAAGTGATACAAGTTCCATACCTCCGAGTGGTAACAGAAGGACGGAAGGAACCAAATGTTGTTCCCCTGAAGTTGCAGTGGGATGAACAAATTGTATGTCCTAAAGTTCAAAGGAAGGGACTTTGAAATTACAGCGAGTCAAGCTTGCTGAGCAGAAAATGATTGTTTCCTTGGGTTTTCTGTCAAAGGTACTAGTTGAATAAGAAAGCATCGTAATACATCAGAGATGGAGCCTTGATGAATTATGAACAATGACAACCCATAGGGATCATTCTCACATCTCCAATTAGGAGTATTTGATTCATTTCGATCATGGTGTCCTAATCATTTTTCAAACAAAAAAAAAAGGACGAAATCATCCTCATAACATTCTGCATTCATGCAAATGTCATCCTTAAAATCATTTGGTTAGGAGCATTAGATTCATTTTGATCATGCATCCTAATCATCATTCTCATGACATTCTGCATTCATGCAAAAAGTCATCCATAATGCATTCGAATATATAGGACAGGTCCTCTAGAGGACGGTGTATCAAAAAGCAAAATTTCAGATTTTGTTCCCTAGTGGAGGAGACTGAAGAATGAAGTCTTCCTGAAGATAGTAAGGAAGCAAACTATAAAATTTCAGATTTTGTTCCCTAAATATGATAGTAGAGCATGGTGAAGAATGAAGTCTTCCTGAAGATAGTAAGGAAACAAAATTTCAGATTTTGTTCCCTAAAGATGATAGTGGAGTAAGCTGAAGAATGAAGTCTCCCTGAAGATAGTAAGGAAACAAATTGTAAAATTTCAGATTTTGTTCCCTAAAGATGATAGTGGAGTAGGCTGAAGAATGAAGTCTTCCTGAAGATAGTAAGGAAGCAAATTGAAAATTTTAGACTTTGTTCCCTAGAGATGGTAGTGGAGCAAACTGAAGAATGAAGTCTTCTTGAAGATAATAAGGAAGCAAATTGAAAATTTCAGTTTTTGTTCCCTAGAAATGGTAGTGGAGCAAATTGAAGAATTGAAAATTTCCTAAAGATAGAAGATTTTGTTCCCTAGTGGATCAAACTGAAGAATGAAGTCTTATTACGAAGATGGTAAGATAATAAGAAAGTAAATTGAAAATTTCAGATTTTGTTCCTTAGAAATGGTGGTGGAGCAGACTGAAGAATGAAGTCTTCCTAAAGATAGAAGGAAGCAAATTAAAATTAAAGAATTTTGTTCCATAGTGATCCTTGAGAAATCCTACATGCCATATGTCAAATTCGGCTTTAATACATAAATCTATGGAAAATGGCCCCCTTGGCGATCACCAAGTCACTTACCTTGGCTTAAGAATGAAGTCTTCCCATGAAGATAAAATCGATTACTAAAAAGAAGATGGTAAGGAAGCAAATTGAAAAACAATGTTTTGACACTTTATTTTGTTCTTAGTGGATGGCTCCTCACATGTAGATGAAATAAAGAATGAAGTCTTCCTCTTATCACATCCCAAGAAAGTAAGGAAGCAAATTGAAAATTTCCCATTGATTTTTCCAATTTGACGTCCATAGTGGATTTCTTGTGGCATAAATCCTCACGAATTCCTCTTAAAGCCTCCTTAGCCTAGTTCCTACTTGGCCTTCTCCCATTCGCTTCCTCTGCAACTCGAAGAATGAAGTCTTCCGAAGATATTAAGGAAGCAAATTGAAAATTTCCTTGGCACTCCATGGTAGGTTAAAATAGCCTTAAGGCCTCTTTGCCTAGTTTCCTTTTTTTTTCACTTAAAATTCCAATATTTTCCAAGCATCCGGTATTCTTACTAACACATGAATTACGCACTAAATGCATAACCCCTAATCTAAGTTCCAATTCTGAAGTAGATTGAAAACATCAGATCATGTTTCCCTGAGTTTGTAGTGGAGCAGATCAAAAGATAGTGGATACTGCCTTCATGAAGTTAAAGCTATCAAACTTACTAAAATCAAGATGAAGCTCCAGTACCGTTCAAGTTACAGTGGAGTTGGAGTCATCTGAAGAAGACGAGGATCAAGAAGTTGAGGCTTGGCCAAGACCAGGCAAAATTGGTCCTTTTATAGTCTTTGCTCTATTCTCGTTACACGACAATGAGCAAACAAGGGCAGCTGTAAGTACCTAATTTTGCCCGGGCATTAAATAAGCCCAAATTAAAAATAACTAAAATGTCCTTTGTACAATCCTTTTACAAATTAAACAAGCCCAAAAACTCGTTACTCCCACCAATACCTAAATTAACCCAGAACAAAACCCAAACAAAAGCCCAAACCACTAAAGTGACCTAATACCCCAAAATAGATTGACCCAGACCCAATACCGAGCCCAAAAGGCCCAAAAGCATAAACCGAAATAAGAAAAACCTAGGGTTTCTAAAACCCTAAGCGCCGCAAGAATGGGAGTCTAATCGTCGCGCCGCTTCAACAGCCCTTCAATTGTGCCACTAATGCTCACCGCAATCCATGCAAGTCTCATCTCCATCGCGAGATCTCCGCTTCGACCTGCACAAGAAAGGAAATAACAACAGCAAAAATGGCATCTTTTTAATTTCCTTTTTGTTTTTTCGGGTATAAAACCCATGTAAACCTGTAAAAGGGGAGATACACAAAATACACAGAGAGACAAACAGAGAGATAGGCAGAGAAAAAAAACGCAAAAAATATAGTCAAATACAGAGAAATAAAAAGCCATTTCAGAGGTGATTTTCATTTGTCTTTATCTTTGCTTTCGAATTTTTGCATATTTCATAAATAAAATAATATTAAAAAAGGGTGAAGTATTTTTACCTTCGGACTATTGGAAGCGACGGCGCGTGCGTCGGCGCGTGCATCGGAGCCTGGATCGGAGTTTGGCCTAAAGCCGAAAACCAGAGAGGATTTTGAGGGCCTCGGTTTTTTTTTTTTTAAGAAATGTTTAAAATGAAATTTTTTTGTTAAATTTTAGTTTTTATAATAGTATGGAAACGGCGCCGTTTGCGCTTAATTCAATAAGTGTAAAACGACGTTGTTTCACAAAGGTGACCCGTGCGTTAACCGAAGACCCGAACAAGTGTTTTCAGAAAATGGGAAATTTATCCTTTTAGCCCTTCCGCATTATTTCAATTTTACAATTAAGTCCTTTTTCATTTTAAATGTTTTACAAATACACCTAGAATTATTTCTGGTGTTCCAATTTAGTCCCTCTTGCATTTGTTTTTATTTAATTTTTTTATTTTTTAATATTATTTTTTTATTAAAATTTTTATATTTATTATTTATATATTAATTTGTTTATGGTATAAAATTTATATATATATATATATATAGTTTTATATGTATTAATTATATATATATGCAATTATTATTATTTATTACCTATATTATATAAATTAGTATATTATTTATTATATTATATATTTCTAATTATTAGTATATTATTATTTTATTTTAATTTAATTATTTTCTTTATTTACTTATAAAATTATTTTTTATTATTTATACATTATATAATATTATATCATATATTATTTTAATTAAAATTTATTTATATTATATATCATATTCTATTTATATTATTTATATTATATATGTGTAATTTTATTTAAAATCATTATATTTTTACATCGCTTATATTATATGTATATAATTTTATTTATTTATTTATCATTTAATCTTGCTTTAAAATTTTCATATTTATTCAATAATTTTTTTACTTTGATATTTATTAATTTATGAATATATTTTACTTGCCCATACCCTCTCATTTATTTATCTATGACTTCCATTGTATAATTATTTTATTAGTTGTTATACCATATCATTATTTTCTTTATTATCTATATAAATATGAAATGTCATTATTTTACAATTGCTTTTAATATTTATGTGTTATTTTATAAATCATCGTCTTTTTAAAATAAAATGTATTTTGCAAAATTCCTATATTTAAAGGTTTTTAAAATAAGGCAATGTTTAGGTATTTAGAAATTCGGGAAATAGTGCCCTAAGGTGCTGGGTTGTGATTTTCCGTTTGGCTAAATAACTAAATACCCTTTTAATAAATTTTGTAAATTATGAGATGACTTTAATTACAAGGGTTTAAAAATGTCGTGTCCAATCGTGTTGGATGTGATGTTTATATTCTTTCGGAATAAAGAAATCTCAAGTTTTAAATAAAAAACTTATTCTTGAGAACTCAAAATGTTGTATCCTAACTTACTAGGTGTGATGTTTTGTGTCTTGAGGTAAGAATTTTCTAAAATAAAGATGCACCTAGCTTCGAGGTTATAAAATGCTGTATCCTAACTTACTGGGTGTGGTATTTTTATTTCTTTGAAATAGGTAAGTCTTAGTATTTTATCAATTAGGTACTAATTTTTGGGCGTTATGAGGGTGCTAACCCTTTCTCATACGTAACCGACTCCCGAACCCGTTTTCTTTTTTTTTTTTTTGTAGACCAAAAATGAAACGTTTTATAAGGTGATCTAATCACACTTAAGTAAAAAGGATTAGTGGTGACTCCCATTTTATTTTTAAAGTCGATCCCGTTTTTAAAACCAATGATTTAAAAATGGTTTCAACAATTAATTCTTAGATTGGTGCTTTTTCCTTTCATTTGATGACTACACCTCATGTCATGAGTTCTTGGACTGTCATAGTATATGGTACTAATTATTCAAAGTCCTGCATTTATTGGTAGTAATAGTGTGTTCATGGAAAAGAATAAACTGAGGAAATGTTACATAGTGAAATAATTGGCCTAGAAGATTGGACTAGAAATACTGCAAAATGTGAAAATAGTTCTCTGCTTTAATTATTTTTCCCATAGATAAAAAGGATGAACTAATTGTACAACATAAGTGAAAATTTAGACAACTGTGCTAAATAGGGAACAAAGACATATTCCTCTTTGAATCAATGATCTATAATGTGGAAACAAGATTTTGGACAAATATTTCTAGTCTTAAAGTAAGATGAATGAAGACCTTAAGGACATTCACCGTTAACGAGCTTGGAAGGTGAATCTACACCTTGGAAGAAGCAATCCATTGCTGGTATCAGATTGGATTAATCTGAGCGTGGCAACAAGAAACTAAAGCCTATGTTCTCGCGAATAAGTGGCGGTGGTTCGATGTCCGCAATGTCTATTTGTTCCATCGACTTTGATAGGTCGTCAACTGAAAATGGAATGCTGCAAAACGATAAAAGTTGTGGGAAGTCAGTTAAAAAACGAGCTCAGCTGGTTTCCAGGTAATGTTTTCAATTAGCTTTAAGAGCAATGCATCCTAAATGGTGAAAAACAAAGGCAGAGGGCCAAATAGATCATCATCACATAGTGGAATGTAAATGCTAACCTTGAATCATCATCCAGAAGGAAGGAATTACTAACTGCATTGTTGGAATCTTCTGTCATCAACACTCTCATATTGGCTATTACCTAGAAGTCGATAATCGAGCCAAGTCATATTATTAAACTAGTGGATATCTTTTAATCTAGTTTGACAAACTGCATCTCTCGAAACTTACATCCGGGGACACACTATGGGTGCCATACTTGTCGTCCCAATACATCGTACTAATACGATACAGCTGCTGTATACTGAGGACCTGTAGGTGAAAAATGAAAATTGCTTAAGGCTTCAGATCCAGGGAAGATTTGGAGAGTAGTGATGTCAGTGGCTTACCGGACAAAGATCGTGGCTTATTTCATCCAGTGTTTTCTTAGATTTTTGATGTATTACCTAAATCAAAAAGAGAATAACATTGATATCGTGCACCATTTCTTTTATTCCTGAATGTCATAACAAGAAAATGGAAGAACAGATCTTAAGTGTTGTAAGAATGGGAACATACTAGAAAACCAATGGCCTGCCGTATATGCTTGAGCTCATCCCAAGCTAAACCTGCATACTGCATTTACAGATCTATCAAGTTTTGCAAGTATTCTCCTTGAACCAGAAAGCAAACAGGGAGGCAGTTAAAGGTACCTCATCGGTTGCCTCATAACACCAGTGTTCAAGTTCAGCTAACCCAGCTTTAACATATTCACCATTACTGAATGAACAACACTCTCTCCTCAACAAAAGACTGCAATAGAATAGTGTATTGGTATGCCATATAAAAAGTTTCTGCATACAGCAGAAAAAACCAAGCGTAAAGCATTAAAGTAACAGCATTAACAGTAACCTGTTGAATAGCTGAACATTGATGAATGAGAATATCTGTGTAAACACCTTACGGACTAAGAATGGAGGTACCTGCAAAGGGAATCAAACAAAATTAACCCTTAGGGAAATCTTGCTTAAACATACATTGTAAATAGTAAAGATATGAATACTTAAACTCAAAGACTCAGCGGAACTAAGTTCAGTTTGAAACTTTAGTTTGAAGCTCTGTCCAGAAGACAAGCTAGAGATATGAATGAGAAGGGGGGGGGGAATGGATGTGAAAACTAACAAAATTTAGTTTCAACGTGTTCAAGAAATTTCCAAGGCTCTTCACAATCCCTTGCCAGTGAGCAATCAAAGTCTGTTGGCCTGCAGTATTTGCAACGGATCGCGATGCTCCTTTAACCAAGCTTGCTCTGGATGTTCTTGGTGCCTATATCATTGTATCCATATATGAGTCATAGAAGTAGTTGTGGTTTATTTCTTCTGGTTACTGCCTTCACATAATCTGATTCTGATATATATGTTACCTGTATGCACAATCCAAGCAATGGTGAAATTTCTTTCTTCAGATTATCTCTGATCATTCCATATATCTTCTCCACATATGCTGTAAGCTGTTGCTTAAAAAGCAAGGCTGGGTACTTGGCTTCAACTTGCCGTAAAGTGTCCACCCCAGCGGTGACTCCTCCATTAATTAAGGCAAGACTGACACCTTGTGGAGCTCCACGGAAACTCTTTAAGAAAATAATAGCAACACATGGATTAGTTACAGAAATGTTATTTCCTGAACGTCATGATTTGGCATTAGTGAGAAAGCTTTTTACTTGAGTCATTCTCCCAAATAAAGTAGCTGATGATGATCGACGGCGTTGTGGAGTCATTCCAGCAGCACCACTGGCTTTTAATGTGCGCTGGAGTAGCAAGAGAAGTGTGGAGGCATTGGATAACCAATAGGCCAAGACATCATTGTTATCCTGGGTCTGAAATTAAAATGCCAACAATGAGCCTTAAGAATCTGAGGTTTCTAACAATATCTTTTAGAAAAGTTGGTGCAAAAGTTTGACATTTCCACCTCAATAGCATTGCCTATAGTCTGAATGATCCGATCAAAGACACTAGTTCGCTCAACTTCGAACGATCTCCATTGCAGAAGACATTTGTAAATGATACAAGCTGCAATAGGCCTGTTCCCTGCAAAGCCTAAATGTTGCGCAATACATCGAATGAGCAAATCCTGGTTTTCCTGTTGCTTCTCATTTAGTGATTTTTGCGGTTTCTCCTCCACTTCGTGTGGCTCTCTATGGTTTATTGAGCTGCTGTGAAGATCCTGTTAAAATACTTCGTTCAGAACAAGAAATTTTAGACAACAAAGAACACCATGTATGGGATTTTCATTTCGTTTTCTTGACTCCTTTTATAGCATAAAGTTATAAGAAATTTACTCACAATGGGTACCCTTGGTTCTAGATGCCCACTTTCAGAACCTCTCTGCCAATCATTAGACAGCAGGTAAATCTCCTTTGTCCTTTGAGACAATAAAAGTTAAATTGGAAATATTTAGAAGCTCATTATTATTCTAAATACCTGCAAAATCGATCTAGAGCGTCCAGAAAGGAACTTATTTGGAGTCATAGATACAGCCTGTTGTCGTAGTACTTTATTCTCCGATTCTAGATTAGTGAGCTTCTCCTCTAACCTGATTTCAAGTAACCATGTCAGGATGAGTTTAATGTGGTGATATATGGAAGTGAGCAAGAATTTCAACAGTATAAAACTCATGCATTATATGTTCTTGAAAAAAAAAAAAAACATGAGCATTTATGGTAAACTAGTACGGAAAATTATTGTTCATACACTACCCTCTCAATGTGTCCTGGAGTTGTTTAAGTTTTTTTCCGTTTCGTCCAGTTTTTTTCCAGCTTCTTCACTTGACTCTTTGAGTTCATTGTATTTTTCTTCAGCACTGTCTGCTCTTTGTTTTTCCGAGTCTAATGAGGTCTGTTTGGACATAACAGCAATGTCAAGATCATAAGCTATTTATAATCAACTGCAGTATTTTCGAGTATATAATTCTGTTCTAGAGCAAATTGTTTATGTTCTATTACTTGCTTGATCCATTAAATGAAAAATAAGTACCACATACTAATTGTAAAGTAAACCTTTATACCTTTAGGGTTTCCAGTTCTTCTGTTAGAGATTCAATTTGCTTTGTATCTTCAACTAAAACTTCTTTCTCTTGTACAACAGGAGGCGCTTCTTCGATGGCTTTCTTTGCAGACTCTCGTTCTTTTTCAAGCAATTCATTGGTTTCATCAATTGTTTTTTGCATTTCTTGCAATGTGTTTTGCAGTTTTGCTACCTCCTGAGCTTTTGCTTCTTCTAGATCAGTCTGCATACATGGTTTCAAGGCTTTCAATGAACATATATATATATATATATATAAAAAAGCAGCATAGGATACAGTATAATATCTGCAGATTTCGAAACACTTAAAAACTGATGAAATTCTAGAATGTTGACATTATCGCTTGTTATTACACAGGATACAACCAGGCAACTTCCACTAGAACTGTCATGTTTCATGGTTTAGCACTTCTCTACCAAACATTATCGGTCTGCATGATTAAATAGTTACCCTTAAACGTTTCTCAAGCTGTAAACGCCAAGTAAGTTCCTCCACATTCTTTTCAAGCTTATCCTTCGCTTCTTTTAGTGCACCTGTTTCCCTTGCAGCCTACATATAAAATCAAGGAAAAATGGAAAGCATTAATAGAAAGAAAATCAAACATTTGTCCTTGGAAGAAGCACCGTGCTTGATGTATGTTTTGCACCAAGAAAACTGCTATAAGCTTATAGAGAAAAACACAGATCAGTTGATTAATGATGTTAAATTCTATAACAACATCATGTCAAGACAGCAATCTGAAACATCAGTTGATGGACATAGTGCAGTACACAAAAAGATTCAAAACCTGCCAGATAAGAAGGACTATTAGAAAGAAATAAATTTTATAAAGACTGTAGAAGAAGATAATCCAACACAGACCATTTTGAGCTTTCTAAGCTCTCTTCTTGCAACTCTTCCTCTCCACCTGGTTTGTGTCACTATACAGCCTCTTTTGAGCTTCTTATAATATGTAGCAGCTCTGCGACAGCGCCATCGAGCCTGCAATGTTTTGTTTTTCCATTTTAAACAAGGACAATTCTGAAATGGATAGACAAGAAGCAACTTTTTCAAGCAACCTAATATGATTTAGAATATAACCTGAACCAATGTAGCCGCTTTATTTAACATCCTGAATCTCAATTCATTATGAGCAGCCATTGCCCTCATGCCTGTCTGTAAGACAAGGGCTGATACATGAAGCTTCTTATAGGCTTGTCTAGATTGGTGCCTCCTTATGTTCTTCTGAATTTTCAAAGCTGCTGCCTGCTCTCTCTTGTTACTATAAACTTTGCAAGCCAATCTTCCTACATATTATACATAATGTAGTTAATTAGCATGTTAGACGTCTCAGTCTCCCTATATCTTGTTTCCCATTCCCCATAGAAGAGTTAAGTCAAAATAAACGGCAAGATACTATCGAAACCCACCAGAACATACACTAAGATCAGAGGTCGTTATTGTACATTTCTTTTTAACACTCACCTCTACATATGGCCTGAAGATTAATAGATGCCTTTTGTATTGCAAGGAATCTTTTACGAGATATATGGGTACGAATCCGCCGCTGTATAGTTTTGGCAGCAGTATTGAGTACTTCTGCTCTCCTTGCATCTAATTCTGCCATCTGACCAGCTCTCAGAAAGATCTTTGTTAGGCCTATCTGCAAAACCATTTTGAGATCAATTAATTATGCTTCCTCAGTACAATATTACAATTATAAAGTACTAATGTATGCAACTTTTTAGTCCTAAAGCATGTATAGAGAAGAAGCAAAAGGACATAGGTCAAACAATTTAACAGTTCCAACAGTTGCATTAAATTTGTTGTATTACTTGATACCCTTGAAGTCCGGCCTTTTCCAGAATCTTCTGGCAAGCAACCTTTTCATCATAGCTGATTACAGATGAAATCAAGGAGAAGAGCATTGACATTAGTTTTCAGTTGTAACCAGTAGAGTGCAGCAATAAATTCATAGCTCCAATCTCTTTTGTCAAACAGAATTTTACCATTGTCATGGCAGTTAATCATGAATTTAAACTAAAAGTGCTCAACTTACTTTCCTTCCAAAGCCTCAGGATGAAGCAGCCCGAATCGGTTAATGAATTCAAAGAAAGGTTTGCGAGTTGGATATCCGGCCATACTGATTCTGATTGCCTCTAGAACACCCTACAAGACCAACTTCTAGTTAAAATAAAACATCTAAGAGAGAAGATATGATAAAAACCAGTTCAAAATGGAAAAAATCGGATCATAAAAGAAGAAATATGTACTCACACCACAACGGAGTTGTTGCATGATATTAACATTCTCAAATATAGCAGGTTTAAGTTGGTTGTTCGGCTTTACACATCGGATGTAGTGAGGTTCCGTAGAATTTAATGTGTCCATTAGAGACTGTAGTTGGAGCTGCAGCATCATTTATCAAGACAGTGTTAATCCTCTAGCTCTTGCAGCATATAACAAGTCATACAAGGCAGTGTAATGAAGTCAATTGATACAAGGGACTAAACCAAAATCATGAAGACAAACATAAAGCAAAACTACCTTAAAACGAGAACCAATTGAAGAAAATTTGGACGATTTAGATGTTTCTTCTGGAAGTGGAGGGAAAAGGCCTGATACAAACGAACATTTGGAAGCACTCAACAAGTCTTGATGTTCGGGAACCACATAATCCTTGTTTTTGTCCAAAAATTGATCAGATTGGTATAGAACCTGAAAAGGAATGTTGTTAGGAATCATAATTGACATATCACCTCCGACTTTTTACTCATAAGCACTTTGCTAATGGGAACATACATCTCCAGCATAATGAGCAATGGTGAAATCAGTGCGAGACAATTTCGGCTTAATGAATCTCTTGTGGTTCTTAAACGTCTGATAAAGCTTGTTTGCAAAAGTTTCATGAGTTGATTTCGGGAACATGCTGAAAAATATAGTTAATAAGACAGTAATTATGTTGTTCATCTACTAGCAGCATAAACTGAAGTTATGTAATGAATTACAGATAAATTTCTTTGAGAAGAAGTAGCAAAATTTTGAAGCAAATAAATGAAAGAACAATATCATACCAAGCTTCATCTAGAAGAGCAACAATTCCTCCAGGTTTCTGCCAATATAAGAAGGAAAAAGTACATCAAGTAAAATAATGAAAAATAATAGAAATGAAAAAGGTAATGGCCAATATGCATAACGTGTAGGGGAATATAACCTTTTCAATAAGGTCGAGGACATCCTGGTTATCAACAAATTCAATGTAGCTCCAATTGATCTTCTCTTTTGTGTACTCTTCTTGCTCCATCTTAAATACATGCTGAAGAATATATACCAGAAACAATTAAGTCAATAGTTTCTGATTGAAAAAATAGATACCAGAAACAATTAAGTTAAATACATGCTGAAGAATATATACCAGGAACAATTTAAGACCTTACCTGATTGAAATGCTGTTGCAACTTCTCATTGGTGAAGTTAATACAAAACTGCTCAAAGCTGCAGAGTGAGATAAGGTGAAATGAAGTCACAAGACTGCTTAACCAATTAAAGGTAGTTTTCTGCAATATCTCGAAGACAATAGTCCATCTATTTGTAAAGATTACAAGCATGTAGCATACCTATTAGTCTTAAAGCTTTCGAAGCCGTAGATGTCGAGGACTCCTATTAAAAATTTCGAGTTTGGATCTTGTCCAATTGACTTATTAATTTTATCTACCAGCCTGCATACAAAGAGATGCAACTTACCATTACCTAGGCATCAGAAAATTCAAATCTACTTTGCCTTATCATAAGAGATTATCTCATGTATAAGCTTCTCACCAGTCAAACAATCGTGAATAAAGTGTTTTAGCCAAGCCATCCCTGCTAATTGTAGCGCTTTGAGGATCGAGACTTCTCTTTATAACTTCCTCAGGTGTGACCATAACACGCTTACACAATGCATCTTCTAAGGCATTAACATCACACCTATAATGAAGTGAAACAGGACGATTAAACGAATATGAAAGGGAAGATACCAGAAAGAATGACCTTGTGACATGAAGAAAAAGCATATACATGAGAAGCTCTGCTGTTGTCTTCAGATGGAACTTAGCCTGGTCATCTTTCGGAACTGATGAATCAACTTCCTTTCCTTTAGTGAAACAAATGTTTCCAATATGGAGAATAGCAGCAACAACTCTGAAAATGGCTTCCTGGGAAACAAAAGGTCGGTCATTCCTCGTTTTTGTATCACAATGCAGCTGAAAACTGCAGCTTGAAGAGTTATACCTGCTCCTTGTCACTAATTCCGACAATATCCATTGCTCTCCGTGTCGCAAGATAATCTTGGGCATCACTTACACCAATCAGTTCATAGCAGCGTGACTGGTTAAGATAGTGAAAGCTTTTGGGGTTTCCCAACTTATACTTATCAACTTCCTGCCAATAATATAACTTAAGCCCCCAAGAAAAGAAAAATGGATAATATTCTTCAATATATAGATAATCTCATAATAAGCCAAAAATACCTCCTGTGGTGCCGCACAAAGAAGATAAAAACAGTGGTAGTTGCGCTCAGGGTCAGAAACTTGGCAAACCCGAGATCTTTCTAGAAGGTAAGTTCTGATAGCAGCTCCTGATATTCTTCCATGCTTATCAAACTGGATCTCAACAAATTTACCGAAACGACTGCACCAGCAAAAGTTTTAGGAAAGATCAGTGTCAAACTACAGATTCTTGTATATAACGAACATTAAATGCTATTAATGTGATAAGCAGAGTAGTTTCTTCTGCAGCAAGAAAGATTTGATCAAATAAATTGCCTCATGTATATTTTCTCAGTGATTAATCATCAGTTGGAGTTATTTCCTTTAATGGAGTGTCGTACCTGGAGTTGTTATTTCGAACAGTTTTAGCATTGCCAAATGCTTCAAGAACTGGATTAGACTGCATTCGGACGGTATAATGCTCTTCTCAGTTATCATGCAAGAATTAAAGACATGCTTTATGGAAGATAATATGAGTTATGGATCATACTTCAAGAACTTGTTGTTCTACTGTCCGTCCTTCGGTGGCAACTCGACCACCAAGAAAGGCAAGGTATCGCATGAGCATCTTCGTGGTCTCAGTTTTACCTGCTCCACTTTCACCACTAACCAGAATTGAATTGCTTTTCCTTTCATTAATCATGGCCCTGATTGAAGTTGATATAATTTAAAATTTGTTCACCAATTATAAAAACAAAATGAAAAGAACTAGGGTTAATATTTAGTTTGCCCCTAAATTTGTCCAAAAGGATAAAGGTCAGGTAACAACTAGGTAAAAAAAAATAGATTGGGTACTAGGTACTTTTGGATAAATTCAGGGGGCAAACTGCATGTTAACCTAAATAACTAAATGGAAAAAGTAAAGAAGAAAAACAATAACCTGTATGCAACATCAGCAACTGCAAAAACATGAGGACTTAGTTCCCCAAATGGGGCTCCCTTGTATTGTTGCATCATATGAGAATCATAGATGTGAGGCAGTTTTTGGAATGGATTAATAGCAATTAATATATTTCCTGTATAAGTCTGCCATCACCAGTATGTCAAACAATAATATATATTATCTATATATATATATATGTGTGTGTGTGTATGTATGTGTAGCCAAAAGAAGCACAAAAATGCATGAAACTATCATTTGTGATTACATGAAGGGAAGAGAAAGATTACATAAATTTCATTGAGTTCATATCTAGCTTTCAAATTCTGCAAAACTCCAGGCTCATGTAGATAAGACAGCTTGGTCATGTCATCAACTCCACCAGGTGGAGCTTCCAAGTCTTTTGGATATATTTTTGATAATTTTTCAGTGACCTTCAAGTTAACCAACATGACAAACGTCAATCTCAAATCCCAGGAAAACCTTAAGTGAATACATTTTACATAATACTAAAATTAAGAACCTGTGACTCTTCATTTTTCTACAAACACATATTCGAATATGACTGATGTTCCAAATAAATCAAAAACTTAGAAAATAATAAAAGCATTCATGTCAGACATATACTCATATACATGACGCTCGTCCTGACTCTAGGCAGGATAAGTTTGTATCATTTTGATAGATTCCGAAGGTACTAAAATTTCACTAGTCCTTCACACATTGGCAAAGCCGGAGGGGGGCATAGGCCCAGTCCCCTTAAAAGGTAAAATTTTTATTTAGGCCCTTAAAATTTTTAAAAATTTTAAATTAGTAAAAGTAAAATTACACTTTGCCCCCTAAAATTATAAAAATTTGATTTAATTATTTACAAATTAGAAAGATATAAACTATAAAAAATTAAAATTTCATCCGCTCCTAAAAAGTTGACCTGACTTCGCCCCTAAGCAGCTGGATCAGTTCTTGCTTATAATTTGATTTCTTAACCTACCAATAACGCAGACATCATAACCATCAAAGCTGAACATAATAAATACATTTTAATTTTTTTAAATTAATAATCATGTCATTTAAATATATAATTTTATTAGTTTATTAATTTAATTTAATTAATTAATATTTAAAGGTAGAATTCACATTATACTAATTTACGCCAAAATTAATAAAATTTAAATATGAACATTTAATTAATTTATTTAAATTTCAAATTAATAAATTTTCTATGTTAAAAGGTTAAGTAAAATAATTTAATTAACATATGGTTCGTTAACTTAAAATTAAATCATTAAATTATATTTTTTTAAAATAAAATTTGTTATAAGATAATTTTCAACATTTAATAATTTATGCATAAAATTACAATAAAAGCATGTATAAAAGAATAAATCTTATTAGTGCAGACAACCTGTCAAACAAGCCAATATGACATTTCTACGAAACATGATAAAAATGGCATGGGTTGCGGATCAAAACCCGTGACTATTATGAACAAAATGCTTCATAGAGGTTAATTTATTAAATGAGGTTCACTTGACCCATAAGAACTTGTTCGATTCGTGGAACATGTGAAAAAATCCATTTACTTAAAACTTTGGTGGTCTAATGAAACACTTCAGTATAACTAGAATTATAAGGATAAATAGTGTAAATCCTAAAGGAATAATATTGTATAGAATTTAAATACCTTAAGGCTCTCAATTGTAGATAAACTCTAATCTTGACCGTCAATATAACTCAATTTATATCTTGTGTGCATCACTTTTCTCAGTTTTTGAGAGTAGGCAGTGGCGAAGCTAAGAGGGCTGGCATGGGCCCTAACCCCCTTAAAAGGTAAAATTTTTATTTAGCCCCTTAAAATTTTTTAAAAATTTTAAATTAGTAAAGGTAAAATTACACTTTGGCCCCCTAAAATTATAAAAATTCGATTTAATTCCTTTCAAATTGAAAGATATAAACTATAAAAAATTAAAATTTCATCCGACCCCTAAAAAATTATCCTGACTTCGCCTCTGCCTTCACAATCAATTTCTGTTATTATAGGTAATAAAGCATACCGTTTTTCCATTAGTGGTGTTAATCGCAACATCTTTTCCAGTAATTTTCGAAACCACCCCATCAATCCAAGATTCATCTGGGTCTTCAACCCACACGTGAGACCCTACAGTAATATTTACCGTTGCCTGCAATCACAGTATCAAAACCATTATTAACATTTTGCAAAGCAACAAACCCTAATAAGTTACCACTTTCAATGCTTCATTTCATAATCTTTCTCTCTCACACACACACAAAACAATAACTTTCACAACAGACAGCCCCTAATAACACATGAACCATCCATGCAATCACCTTTAATAATAACATTCAGTGAGTCTGAAGTTCGAAACTCAGCATATGTGCGCACAAAGAATTAAATAAATAAAATCGAGTAGAACGTCAGATTACCATCGTTAAGTTCTCAATCCGAAGCCTGGCGACCTGTAGTTACTTTCTTCCTTAAAGCAGACCACCGATCGAACTCAAAAAATCGAATCATGCTTAAACCACTTGTAACCAAAACTTTTTGCCTCTTAATCTGATATCAATCAAAGTTAAGATAAGAAAAGGGTAACAAACCAAGTTGTCAAAGAACTTAATTGATTGCAAGAAATGAAGCTCCAAAACATGTATAATAATTAAAAGCAAGAAATAAGAAAGATTAAAGAGCCTCAGTTTGTTGAAAAAGAAAGTGCAATTCAATGGAATGCAAATGTAATTAACTTCTGGGGAAATTAGAGAGACAGAGAAAAGAGTGGTCAGTTATTGGTGTTGTATGGAAGCGAATGATGGGTTATTCAGAGTCTGACATTGTTCAACAATACCGTTAAGTTCGGTTTTTTCTTTTAACCCTTTGTTTTCGCCCCAAATTCGTGGTTACTAAACCAAGTCTTTTGATTGTTTTCTCGCTCTTAACCAAATGACCTTTGCTTAAATCTCATCTGAATTTAAGGTGATTTACAGAGAATGGTACCATGAATATGGAAGGATATAATTACGATAACGATTGGTCTTTGTATTCCTCAAATTTTCTCATGTATTCGTTTTGAGTTTATGCATGCAATCAATTTTCTAAAAATTAAAAAGCTGTATCTTTTAAATGGTTTAATTATGTTCCAATCCCTATACTCATTTCCGATATTTAAACTTTAGTTAAAATTCAATGAATTTCAGTTTAATTTAAAAATTAAAATCTTATTGATAAAACAGAGTTAAATTTAACAAAAACCAATTAACAATATTTTGATAAAAAAGTAATTTTATTTAAGCTGTTTACCAATAAATTTGTCAGTGATGTTAGTGAACGATACCTCAATCTGCTTACATAAATGCAAGCGCAAATAATAATTAAAATCAAAGAGATGGGTGTAAAGGGAAAGCAAAGAGACTCAATTTTTCATATGCAACCTCTGTAAATGACCATACAAAATTCATCCACTGAAACATGGTCGAAACAGAGTCATAATAAAAGTGAACCATAACCACATAACCACATGAGACCCTACAAATATACATGTTAGATTACCATAAGATGCAGTGTCTCACACTTGAAAACCATAAAACCAAATGGTTTAAGGTCTAAAGCCTATTTCCTAGCTTCTTTTTTTGGCATAAGGAACAAGTTCCTTGAGCAAGAAAATTTCCTCCCATTCCATCCGTTTTTCAATGATAAAACAGATCCGTAGGACCAACTGGTGTTACCTTTCAGTTCCCGTCATCGGCTGCTTTTAAGTAAAGGGTTTCACCCCCATCACCACCCTGACCACCAGAGCTTCCTCCACGACCTTCAGCTGAGCCGGCACTCCCGGTATCTTGCTTGCTTCCACCTGCCATTGGCCTGCCACCATGGATGCCTTCTCCAGAAGAACCACGTCCAAAATCAGGAAACCCTCCAGCCCCAAGTGCTCCACTGCCACCTGCAGTGCTAGATTCAGTTTGCAGCATATGAAGGCCTGTGCTTCCTCCAGAGCTCATGCCAAGCTGACTGTGCAATGCTTGCTGCTGTTGTTGTTGCAGTGCGGAAAATGGTTGCTGAGAATACAACATTGAGGACCGAGCAGCCATAAGCGACTGTTGTGTCATCTGTTGAGCTTGTTGGTGCTGCATGTAGTGCGCAGCTCCTGGCTGCATGATACCACCAGATGGAAACTACAAGCAATTCACAAAGATAAGTAGGAAAATCTACAACTTGAAGGAGAGTTCCAGTGAAATTTTAATGCAAAAGGTGTTTAAAAATATTGGTTTTCTCAATCTGATTGAAAATATCTTTGACAATTCAAGCCTGAATGGCCATAGTATAATTTAATTCACGATTTCCGGCTGCCTGAGCTTAGTGTTCCGGTGGTGATTGACCCAAGGGAGCTTATGATAGAGATTCTGAACTTAAAACGTACCAGTCTCCTAAATCCAATAAAAAGGGGAAAAAGAGGGAAAGCGACCGATGAATCTAGAAATGAGATAGGTACCTGTGCATGCACGGTGGGTAGTTGGGGTTGAGAATCCGCAATGGCAGCCAGGTACATGAGGTTTCGCTGCAGCCTTGCTTGGTTCCTGCAACAGTCAAAGCTAGTCAATGATCCATCTAAGACCTCAATCTCAAATATCTTTAAAATTTATGGTTGGCTTAAAGATATGCACTGATTCTTAGGGTCATGCAGAACCTTAATATACACTGATTTATAATCACTCGTTTTTATTACAATAACCATATTCTTGGACTTCTGTCAGTATCTTAGCAAATTCAGGTAGATTCAACATGAAACTTAACTTTCCCAGTGAATACGCAGCCCCAGTTACTTCATAAGTAGTTTCAGTCCAATGCAAAGATGTAAGAATGGAAAGAAATTAGCATAAACAAGAAGGTTTCCCTAGACAGTTGATATTTCCATTCTCGACATCCTAATCCATTTAAATGAATGGCATCTGATGCCATGGGAATTTCGTGATCTGAGATTTTCTTGGCACTGTTAGTTTTAGGAAGAGAATTTTCAATATGTTTCATTGTCCAAAGCCATATCCATGATCCATCACGGTCAGACTGTAGGTTCCCAGATGTCAACAAATGTTTTTTATCAGCCAAATATGAAAATCTCATCGGAAAATAAATGGATGTTAAGTTTTGGCAAACCCTCAAATGGAGTAACAATTAACTTAGTAACCATACGGAGAGATATAGAAAGAACACCTAATTTGTAAACTAGATAAACACGTGCAGAATAGTGATCTAGCAGTAAGCATGAGCCAAAGATTAAGATCTATGATCATTTTCGTAGTAAATGACACTTCGACTTATAATCGAATAACACTTATTTGGGGAACCTCTTGCAAGAAGAGAAGAAATCAGGAACTTAGCAGTATAAGCTATAACACCACATTGAGTATCAGATATTGCAAGCCAAGGAAACAAAAACGAACTGAAAAGCCAAATTTGTTTGATATTAGAGACTAAAAATTAGCACTTACTCAGCACATTCACTCAATTTCCCAGAATTCTGGCTCTCAACAATCTTTAAGATCAATGACTTGTTCTCATCGAGATACTGCATGCATCAAAATGAAGCCATTGAACAAATTAAGAAAGATTTAACAACAAATAGGAAAAAACATGCAGTAAATACAGCTTTAGAATCTTAGTGGAAGTTCCTTTGGGACCAAAAGCAAACCGAAAACCATTTTGATTCATAACCAGTCTAAGTCACTCAAAGCATCACCAGCATAATAATTAGGGGAGGGAAGAGGAGTGAGAGAGTACTAAGATCTTCAATAATGGTAACTGCGAATCCAATAAAAATTAAGTAAAACGACCCAAGGGTTATCCCGAAAAGGTAACCAAATCTAAGTATCATACGATTTACCTTAATCCGAAAGCCTGATTCCAAATGACCATACATACAAGAAATTTAGAACATATATTTTTGAATATTAACAAGATTCCTTCTGACAGCTTCACCGAAACAACTAGTAGGATGCAGTGCTAGTTTCAGAAAGACAAATATAGGTTATAAATGATGTACCGTATCAAGGAAACACATTAAGATGACATGAAAACATATCGAAAGGACCGCTAGTAAACGATTATCAAGACAGGACCACATAAACAAGCAAAGGACATATCAAAAGGTCATGTGTCAAATTGAACTAATGGAGGACCACTACCAGAAAAGCATTAAGAACTAAAGTCATGGGCCCAAGAAAAGTGAGGTAACAAAAAGAATGCATAGTTCTTCCATGCATAACACTCTGAATCCGAACAAGTATGTTAATATCAAACAAGAGTTCCCATTTGCAATTACCAACACCTATATTCTCCTAAGAAACTCCAATTACTCTGTGCTTAGAGATTCATTATAGAAGAAACCCTCACTATACTGCTCGGTTAGGTATACACACAGATGGTTTTGTCCGCCGGACTTCTCCGATTTACCATTGCAGTTCCGTAAGCCACTAGCCTGGCAGCCTCAAGGACAATAATCTCCTCACTTCTTTAGTAGTGTCTCTGGTTACTAGACACTAGATAATCATTTAAACTTGTTTTATGAGTAACTTATACCTGATGATCTAGGATTGTAACTTAGCATCTTATACTTGACTAATGATGGCAAAGATAAAAGGAAATTACAACAAATGAAATCTTCATATTGTGCTATACATTGTTGATAAATATGCATCCAATATGCAAAGTTTGTTCTAGGGTTAATTGATAACGTACCAATACATTAGAAACTGGAATACGAACATCTACAACCAGAAACAGCATAATATAGGATGAAACCTAGCTATTAACAGGAAAATATGTCCCCAAAACCAAACCCGTTAAGTAGTAAATCTCAAAAATGAAAAATACCCAAACCCATACACAAATTTCAGAAAGGAAACACATTAAAAACTATACATGATAACGTACTAATTGCCATTAAAAATTTTCTCATTGGCATCATGAAAGCCAAATATATAAACGATTAAAAGTTAAAACCACTTACCAACAGTTATTAAAGCTAAAGGAGAAAAGCTAATTGCTTTTACAAGCAATAAAATGAAGAATACAGCTTCCAATAACACCTTACACTAATCAAAGGAATGAATGATTATTAAGAAAATAAAAATACTGTATCACATACATAGTGATCAAGAAACAGATAAAAGAAAAAGGAAGAAAGAAAGAAGGGAAGGAAAGGGAAGGGAGGACCTGTTGAATATGATCAGTAGTGACGTTGTTGGGATAATAAGCTGCCATCATGGGCTGCATCTGCATCAGGTGCTGCTGCATTTTCTTTCTTTATATCCACACACAGACTCTCCAAATATTTTAAAAAATATATAAAAGTTTTAATATATTTGTCTCACTCTTTTTTCTCTTTTTGTATGCAAAACACACTGAGCTGAAAGAGGAGAATCACTGCAAAAAAAAAATTGTAAAGAAAGAGATAAGAGAGAGAGAAAGACAAATAGAGAGATACCCTTTTGCTATTTTCTATGTTTCTTCACTTTCTTTCTCGCCTCTCACTATTAATATTATTGCTATTATTATTGTTATTGTTGTTTTGTTTTTCCCTTAGTTACAAATAACACAAGGAGAGAAAAACAAAGGCAGAAAGAGAAGACAGTGAAGGGTGTGTGAGGTTCTCAGCACTTTGAAAGCTATTTTCTCTTTCTGTTTTCAGTAGGGAAAAAAATTATTCATAAAAAAAGGGTTTGCCTTTTTGGGTTGTTGCTTGCTACCTTTCCTTGTCTGTCTGTAAGAGAGAATTGAGACAGTGACAGAGAGAGAGAGAGGGTCACGTGATGGCTGATACAGAGAATTGAGAGAGACAGAGCAGAGCTGGAAAATTCAACCGTAGGAAAGAGAAAGGTCCCCTTGCAATGCAATGCAATAAACCAAAAAACGAAAATGGTTTTTATTACATTATTACCATTTCATTTCGACATGACTTTGTCTGTTGGTGTTAGCACACACTTTGGTCCCATCTCCGTACTCAAACTTAGCTTATTCTAGTTCCAATGATTCTAATACAATCTAAGGTTATGTTTCAGAATTTAAATTTTACGGATATAGATTTAGATTTTTCTAAAGTAATGCAACCAGCTCATGTCTAACCTAATTTATGGAGATTAATTGTGAATATTTATAGATATTCGTTATGAATCTTTTATCGGATTTAGACTCTCTTGACACATCAATCACTTTAACTAATAAAGAAAAGCATAGAGATAATAAGAGGTGTTTATGTGTCGGGTCGGGTTGAATTCGAGTTGGGTTCAACTAAAAATTTAAGTCTATTTATTGGGTTCGGATCGGGCTGGGCTCAAAAAATAGGTTTAAATTTTTTTAAGCCCGGCTCATATAAAAATACTAAAATTTGGGCACTGCTTTGCTTTGCCCAGATTAAATTTTTATATTATTTTATATAATTTTTAAATATATATAATACATCAAAAATATTAAAAATCAAAATAAATATTTCTCAACAAATTGAAAATAAATTTTAAAAAATATGTAGACTTAAATAACACTAAGATAGATGTAACTTAACAAGCAAATATCTCTAAAATAATAATAAAATTAACAAATACTTTTAAAATATAACAAAATTAACAATTATATAATATTCAATCAATAACAACAAAATAGTAACAACATAATAGTAATATGGTAGCAAAATAAGAAGAAAACAACAAGAAAATAATATTCAAAAATAAAAAAATAGCGATTTTTTTGTCATTTAGTGAATTCGGTAAAGTAAAATAGAACTACCAAAAATACCTTACACGAGGCCCCCATTTTTAAACAGCCTTATTTTTTATCCAAGCTCATTTTTTGGGCTTATATTTTTGCCCAAACCCTCCCAAATTTTGGTCGGGCCACCCGACCCGGCCCATGAACACCTCTAGAGATAACTCACTAAAAACACTTCATCCTAAAGAAATATATAGTTTTGCATAGTTATGAACATATAATTTACACATGCATCTCGTTATGATACATTAAAAACCTAAAAGATAATATGTGAAGACAAGACTATCTGAAGCCTTCAAGTAAAAGTTCCACCACAACTTAATAATTTATTTTTTTAAGAACACCTAAATCCTTAGGAGCCATATGAAGAATTTATAAGTACCTCTCATCAACAAAGGAACACCGAGGCAGTTTCCATATTCTTACTATGCGAAATTACCTCCACACTCTCTCTTATTATCTAATCCACCAAAAATTATATTCCATGGTTCTCGACAAAACTGTGTGAATCATTTCCAACCATCAATCTACATTTTTGTGTCATAATTGGTGTGATGAACGTAGACCAAACATGGCTCATCTTAATGAGAATTTCCTCAAAAATCAATATTAAGGAAAAAAAAACCAATATAATCGAAATTTCCAACATCAAGTAGCTTAGGATCAACAAGGTTACTTGCTAATAGGTATATCAAGTTGGTCAAAATAGCCAATACCAACAAGGGAATCAAAATAAGCAACCTTATGATCCTTACGATCCTTGAGAATTTTATCATCAATAGTATCTTGTTAAAAAAGAATTATCCACCACCTAGATATCAAAATTCTTATCCAAACCAATGACCATTCACACCATCACCACTACTAGGAATTCATCCTTAGCTCACCCCTGAAGGTCAAGCCACAAAAAATCCAACTCAAATTCTCAACAATATTGAGTTGCAAGAACATATGAAGGCTTTGCAATACCAACTTTAATAGCTACAATTATAGCTCTTTCAACAACAAAAACAAAAGTTCCTTTAGCAAAATGCTCTAAGTTATTCAAGAACTTGGAGTGAATCAACCCCCCAAAATCAATAGCCAATACAAAAAGAAGTAGTTTCTTCACATCACAATCTACAGCAAAACCCTAATAAGCATGAAAAGTGCCACTGTAACATCTTAAAGTTTAGCTTAAAAGTTTTGTGAAATTATTTTAAAGATGAGCAAATAGCCTAGTGGTTAAAAGGAAATAAGTAAGCATGGAAATTAGTTAAGGTCCCAAGTTTGAATTCCTTCCCTTGCTAAAATATTTAGAAATTTTCCTTCTCTTTATTTTTGAACCGCCCCTAGCTAGTAAACCTAGGTATAAATATCAATTTTATTAATTTTTTCAGCCTTCAGCCATTTCCTTTTCACCCTAGCCACCCTTCCTCTTCCTCTCCTCTCTTCTCTTCAATTTTTCTTTTATTTTCCCTTGTGTGTCGCCGTCCAAACCTCCAAGATCCACCATTCCTTTTTTCTTTCTTTTACAATGAGTTCTTGCACCATTCTCCTCTCTTTTTTTGCTACCATTTTCCATCCTTAAACCTGAAATCTTTAACCCCCAAGAATGATCTCCATTGTTGCCAAAGAAACTTCATTGCTGTCCCTCCCTTCTAGCAAGTGTAAGTGTCATTTTTCTTTCATTTTCTTGATGAATTTTTCAAGAAAATACCCAATTTTCTAGATTTGGAATTGGAGTGATTTTTAATGATTTTATGGGTAATTTTATAGCCTTCAAATGTGATTTAATTGGCTTTCAAATCAGCACCGATTTGCCACTATTGGTGGCGGTGCGTCGCGCCTAGAGCCACAAAAAGGGGTTGCTAATTTCTTTAATTTTTACCATCTATTTCCAACAAAATCTCGGTCTCGTAAACCCTTCCTAATCAACCTCTAATCATGTGTGACTTAGAAAAATTCAATATTGATCGTTTGACAACTTGGAATTGACAATTCGAGAACTGTAAGTGTAGTTAGTTGAAGGTTAATGCGTAGTTTCGACTTAATTGTTGGGGAAATTGTTAATTGATTGGATTAAGGTTTTTAATGATTGAATAACCATAAATTTTTCAGTACTTAACTGTGTTAGATGCTGACTTAAATGCCTCGAACCAACAATGAAGCCTTTAGATGTTCGCGCGTACGTTTCGCGTTAAATCAGTGTAAGTAACTTAGTCGCTTTGGATCGAGAAGTTTTATGGAAATGTTGATTCGATTAAATTCTTATGGGTATGTTTTAAGGTTGGTTTTGACAGCGACCTAACTCAATAAATTCCTATTTATTTTAATTTAGGTTTGATTTAAGGTTTCAAGGATAAATCGTGTGCTTCGCAAGTAGTGTTGCGGTAGTGCGAAAATAAGGTGTGGGTCGTAACTTGCTAATTTGAGTGTTTTAATAATATTTTGAATGTTACAAACGTTGATTAAGCTTGTGGGTCGGGCTTAGTTAAAATGTGTTCGAGAATTATAAGCATAGTGGAAATTTCTTCGTCTATAGCTTTTAGAGAATTAAACCAATTTTTGACAATATTGTAGAAAAGACATTTACTTTTAAAATGTGGACTATTTGGAAAAATCGAGTTAAAATTTAGAGTACAAAAAGGTAAATATACCAAAACTTTAAAAACATCCTATTTTTCCCTTTCACCTACACTAGTTACACGATTCTACTTCTCCCATCTATTAGGGTGTCGTCCCTTCAAATCCCAAACCCCATTCATCTATTTTGATCTTCCAAACTCTAATCATTTGATTTCCTTCAATTCTAACACCAGAACCCTTCCAAATTCAAAGAGAAACACAAAAATATAACACCCCTAACCCGTAACCATCGCCGGTTTATGGTTAAGAGGCATTATAAAAAAATAAGAACTTTTACTAACATTTCACATCACAAAGTATATCATCGCCATATCATAGCAAAATACAAGCATATAGTCCCTAATGAGGTCTACGAGACCTTCAACATGCATTAGGATGAGGTCGGGGCTAAACCAAACACGTACAAAAATTTCTAAAAATTTAACATTTTTCAGAGTTATAGAGGTCACACGCCCGTGTGGGCAGGCCGTGTGCCTCACACGGCCTCAGACACATCCGTGTGTCTAAGCCATGACAAAACAGGGCATACATTCTGACTTGTCCACATGGCAAAGGACATGCCCGTGTGCCTCACCCGTGGTCGCTACTGACTTGCATCACACGGTTAGTCACACGCCCGTGTGTCCAGCCCGTGGTTGAAACTGACTTGTTTCACGGCCGATCCTGCCCTGTGTGTCTAGCCCATGTCTTGAGCGACTTGTACCAAATTACAAATTCAAGGGACAGGTTGAGCCACACGCCCGTGTGCTCAACTGTGTGGGCAAATATATACCATTTGCAAGGCCAATTTGCCACCTATTTAGGGTCAAACCTTCAAGCACAAATAAACACATTTCATGCCCTCAACATACAACCCAATCATACCAATAATGTCCATCTTTTCTAACCATTCAATGCATATCAAACTTACCAACTTATGGACCTTTTATCTCATTCTAATCACAAGCATTTCTAGGCAAAATCCATCCACATAACTTACCCATTTCAATATAATAATCGTTCACCAAAACATACCAACTTTGCATCACAAAACATAATTGACTCTTACGATATTCACATCCCATTTACAAGCCATATCACATAGCTTAAATATACAACTCAAAACATCATCTAATTCAACTAGACTATACATGCCATACTTAGCTATAAACACATTCAAAAGGTACCAAAAGATTATTTGATAGTGTGATGACGATCCTCGAGCCTTCCGTAGCTTTAACGATCTATAAAACAATGCAAACACACACAGAGTAAGTTTTCAAAAGCTTAGTAAGTCATATACAAATAAATTTAACATATAAACATTTATAACCATATCAAATACAAGATCATTAATATCTCAATTGCAATTTCATAATTCTTCTTTGGCTCATTTGTTTAGCCATTGCTTACCAACACATTCATATCTCTAAGTAACTCATTTGATCATAGCTCATTCATACATATATCACATTTAGTCTCAACAAGACTATGCACATATCTCACCTTTGTAAATTTGCATATACTTACCTTTCATGCTTAAACAAAGTATACACTTCATACATACCTGAAACGGTTACACATTTCACATAATCTTTCATTTCTCGGAATTGCCCGTTGAACCATTCAAAATCAAATAGGATACTCACATAACTCAGAATACTCGTACAATGCCAACGTCCCAGACTTGGTCTTACATGTAATCAAATATCGATGCCGCTGTCCTAGGTAGGGTCTTACACGAAATCAATTATGATGCCGATGTCTCAAACATGGTCTTACATGTAAATCTCAAATCGATGCCAATGTTCTAGACGTGGTCTTACACAATATCACATATCAGAAACCTATGTCATGACATATGAATCCTATCTATTCCTAAGGTTCGTATAGGACTTTTCGGACTTTGACACCCTGTCGATATTTTCCCGGATCTCATAAGTTTATCTTCCGAAATCATTCATTATAATTCCATTTCATACAAATACACATAAATCAATTCAAATACATTTATTTTTATATAGACTTACCTCGTATTCGGGTTAAACGAACGGATTCGACTACTCAATCACTTTTGACTTTCCTCGGTCTAAATTCGTTTTCTTCGGTTCTTGATCTATACATATTCAAATTTAACTCATTTATTCACCAATTCATTCAATTCAATCCAAAAAAACACATTTAGGGTAATTTACAAATTAGCCCTCATATTTTCACATTTTGACATTTAAGTCCTTATTTCACAAAATCACAAAATATACAAAATTTCACTAATCCCATGCTTGGCCGAATATTTACATGATTCATATAAGCCCATATATTTCATTTATTTACATTTTAGTCCCTTCAAATATTATTTTCACAATTTAGTCCAAATTACTCAAATTCACCAAAAATCCAAAGACGAAACATGTTAATCTAACACATATATTCCATATTTCATCATCAACTATCACAAAGCTTAAACATTCATCAATGGCACATCTCAAAATCTTCATCAAATTCTAAAATTAAAGCATGGTTTTGTAGTACTCAAAGCAACGATCACAAAAACGTAGAAATTATCAAAAACCAATCAAAATACTTACCTCAATCAAGCTATGCAAATGCCAAATATCAAAACCTATTTTGAACTTTCTTCTTTGCTTCATTCAGCCATGAAAGATGATAATAATGGCCATCTTTTTTGTTTTATTTTATTTTAAATTAACCTTTTATTTAATTTACCTAATTAACCTTTGATAAAAACATATAATAATTCATAATGGTTGGTCATAAATGTCCATTAACCATACTAATGGTTTATTTACATAATGAGGACTTCATAGTTAATAAACCATATCAATTTAACACATTATTAATTAGAAGGCCACTTTTACATTTCTTGTGATTTAATCCTTTTTTAAATTAAGCACATAAACAATAAAATTAATTCACAAAACTTTCACACATGCTTAATCATATACTGCAGGCACAGAAAATAATATTAAAATATTTTTCTCACTCGGATTTGTGGTCCCAAAACCACTATTCTGACTAGGGTCTAAACTTGACTGTTACAAAAACACCATTAATTTTACTATCGTTCAAACTTTTCGGTTTTTCAGATTTTCAATTGAACATCCATTTTTATCCCAACGAAGATAATGTTTCGTTTTCCTATTAGTTTCAGATGATACCTAGCCTTTCAAATTGAGTTTTTATCCATTGAATCAAAGGTTTTGAATAAATGCCGAAATTTGGGTCGTTAATGGTGAAATTCGGGATTTTGAATGAAAATGATGTTTCAAAGTGTTTTTTAATTAGTTTTGATGTGATTAGAAGGTTTCTAAAATTTCCTTAAAGTTTCTTTGAAAGATTCTAAGTTTTTATTGAGTTTTTGTGAAAATGGCTATTGTACGTCAAAATTTCGAAACCATGAATCTACGTAGTTTTGTGTAGTTTTAATGTTGGGAATTGTTCTTATGTTAATAATTAGATGACTGGAATCGATTTTAGGTAAAGATATTGAGTAAAGATTAAGATATTCATGTTTTGAATTTGCAAGTCGAAAATTTTAGTTCCAATAGAAAGAAACCTTAGACCGACATTTTTTATTATTTGAGTGTGTCTATAGTTGTAGATTAATTATGTGTTGTGTGGTTAATTTTGATGAAGTTTTGGAACCGTGGGAGCCTTCGATGAGCAACGCAAAAAGAAAGGAAAAGCTAGCCTAGGCTTTCGACGACTAGGCAAAAGCACAAACGATGAATGTTTGGAATTGCTACTTGTAGACACGATTCATAGTGTTAATTGAGAGCTTAGGAGTAGCCTAACCCTACTATAAGTTTTGAGTGCAAGCTTTCTTATACCCTCATTTAATTTGCAAAGTATGTGATTATGTGTTGTGGATTGAGTATTAAGATATGATATATGCTTGTAGTGGCTATTTTGAATATGTTAATTGTGGGCATATTATACAAATCGAATGGCAGCGATGATGTTGTGCTTATTGTGTGAATATGCAGTGAAAATGTGTAGAAAATGATAAGTAAAAATATGTGAATAATTGCAGATAGTTTTGGCTTGTGTCTTTGAAACCGTTGGATATAGTTGGCATGCCATAGGATTTTTGAGTACTGATCGTGTCAAACAGTCAAGTTTTAATATTTATAAAGAATGATAGAACCTGTAGACTAACTATGACAACGATGGAGGCAAGTGCACCTATCGAACAATAGTATAGTTTGGGCAAGATTATTTTATCGAGCCCAAAGGAACCTAAAAGTAGTACTACTCACTTTCTTTCTATTATTTAGCCTAAAATATGGAGTGATCAGTTTATTAATCTAAACTTAATGAAAAACTAAACTAGATGCAAAGACAAAAGAATGAAACTTTGGGAAAAGACTGTTGAAAAACTCAGTTGATTTTAGACGATACCCTCAGGAAGAATCCACCTATGACTTCTCTTATTATCTAAATTTTAATTAATATAACTTCTTTACTTAGCTTGATCCGTGAGACTCCCTAACCTATATTAAACCCTCTCTCGAGGCGAATAACATCTAACCTTAGGTTAATTAGTGGAACTCTCGTTCTCTTATAATAACCCCCTAAGGAAGCAGTAAATCGATCAATGGACTCCCATATTAGGTTTCACCCTAATCTGGAAAAATCTTGTAACCCTATCTCTAGGTGCTCGATCAACTCTACTTAGTTATGTTAGATCTACTCTTAGGCAGGGTCTATTCCTCCTCCACCTAAGCACATCAGATTAAATCAAGTAACATAATTAAGAACAAACTAAGTACTTATCATATAATTTAGAACTCAAATAACAAAATCCATCATAGGTTTCATCCCCTTAAGGTATCTAAAGGGTTTAGTTCATAACAAAATAAGAAAACATCTTAAGAGAAAAGATAAAACAAAACATAAGAAATCCCTAAAACCCCTAAAGGAATTGAAGAGGAGATCCTCTTTTTTGAGTAGAACTCTGGCTTCTTGAGATGGATCAACTGGCTATCTTCGAGTAATTCCCTGAATAAAATCTCTGGCAGAAAACTCTGCCTAAAAACTCTCTTTGTTTCGGTTTCTGACCGAACTCTCCTTTCAAGTTGCCCCCTTGGGTGTTTATATAGACTTTGTGATGCCTTACTTGGCCCCTAAGTATCCTAATTTAAGTATAATTCCTACTTGGATGTTTAAGTAGACTTAGGAATGCATTTCTTTGCCTTCAAGCATCCAATTTTGAGTGAAATTGCTCTTTCCCGCGACAGGGGCACGCCCATGGCACTCGCCTGTAAGTCGTGGCCAGGTCGTGTGTGGACTTATCGATTGGGGCACGATCGTGCAAATCGGGATAAGGCCGTGTTCTAGATAATTGTTGAGCCACAGCCGTGTGGCTTGAAGTCCAAGCCGTGTCGATTTCTTGGGTTGGCCCAATTTGGTCCGTTTTAAGCCCGTTTTACGTTCTTTTTATCCTTGGGTGCTTTCTTGAGTATAAGATATGAAAAGAAAGGATTAAGAGCACCTTTTTACATAAATCAAGGATAAAATCATCCAAAAGCATACTAAATGTGTGATTAAAATATGTTACTTTTACGGTTTATCAAATGCCCCCACACTTAAGCTTTTGCTTGTCCTCAAGCAAAATTCTCAACTTACAATTAAAACAAACTTTCTATAATTCACAATTCCTATCAATAATGCCTTATCATAATTCATAGATAATTTATACATGGATAATTCAACTCAAAGAGTCCTAAAGATTCAATCACGATATGTCATACCTTTGTAGTATGAAAACACAAGTGTCTCCCCTTATCTGAATAATTACCTTTAATTCAAAACCAACAAGGATTGACATCCTCACTGAAGGTTCACTCAAATCACTCAAAGTGTTTAAGGTTCAAGAATAAGAACTCATAATGTAACAACCCGATTTAGGGGCTAGTCATAATAGTGATCTCAGAATCACTAATTCGAGGTTAGAGAAAATTATTTTCATGTTATGTTATGTGTGATAGCATGTTATAAGGATGCATGAAAATTTTGGCGCCTTAATTTTAGCAAATTCTAGCTAAATTGTGAAAAAGGACTAAATCGTAAAAAGTGTGAAAGTTCTATTTTATTTCCTAGAGATGCCAAATAGCTATGAGTTATAAATTAGAGGTCCCAAATGTGCAATTAGACCATGGGAATTGGCTTGGACGGTCAAAGAAGACAAAGGGGACAAGGGCATTAAATGTTGTCATGTTAGGTTATTAAAAAGAAATAAAATGAGATGAAATAAGAAAAGCTATCATCTTTTTTATTTCTTCTCCTCTTCCAACGAAAATGGACAGCAAGAATGGGGTTTTTGAAGCTCAAAATTTCAGAAAGTATTCCCCCTCACAAGTAAGTTATTTTGATTACTTTTCTTGATAAAAATTGTACTTTTGGAGTCCCCAAAGCTTAAGCTAGCTAATGGGGGACTAATTTGTAACATGGTTGAGAGTCTAGGGACTTGCCATGAGAGGGTTTATGCTGGTTGCTAAATTTTTATGGAAGAAAATGAATGAGAGGATGATGAGAAACAACTTTTGTGAAAGGTGTTGTCATGAAAACACCTAATTTGGGCTAAAATGCAAAAGTTATAAATTATTCATTAAGGCATGAAATAGTTGGAATTTTAGATTGTCATAAGAGGATTAAAGGATCAGCTAAGCTTGTTTAATAAGAAAATGTGATAAAAATTTATTTACGAGCCTAGGGGCAAAATCATAATTTTGCCAAAGTGTAGGGACAAAATAGTCATTTTTGCCTAAAGTGTAGATTATGGAGTTTTATGACTTATAAGTGATTAAATCAGTAAATTTCTTTGCTCTAGATTAAAGAAATCGAGTTTTGGACCTAGAATGAGTGAAAAGAGAAAGGTGGGCAAAAGTTCCTTTTCGGCCCTTTCGGCATCGAGGTAAGTTCATGTGCAAACATTGCGACTATGTACGAGTTAATATTCCAATGTTGTATGAAAGGTATATTTACTTTATGAATGTATGAAATACCTCTTGATGAGATGTTAATAGAATTGAATTTAAGAGTAATAGGAAATGGGTATAGCATGATATGATGATGGTCAAAGTCTCGAGTAAGACCATATTGGAATATGGCTTTGACATGTTAATGTATGTAAGACCTTGTTGAGGTATGATATCAATAAGAACTATATGCATGAGACACAAGAGAGGTATTTAACAATTTGAGTGATTTAACGGACATGTTGAATGTATGTGGTTGCACCATGAGAAGAGCAAGTGTGTGTTAGAACTGAATTTATATGAATTCAATGTATGATGAACCCTAGCGGGATATGTGTAATTAATGCACTTTGGTTGCATGGAATAGATTTATTGATGCATTGTATGAATGCGAACGAGTATCGTAGAAAGTCATGTAAAAATAGAAATGTGTAAGGATGTTCTCGGTTGAGCATTTGAAATAGGGATGCACATGTGGATTACTATCCATGAATGTAAAAATCAAAGGTGAGCTATGTGCGATATCACCTTATTGATATTAATTGATGGGCTGTGTGCGATACCATCAATTATATTGTTATCAGTGGGTTGGGTGCGTTACCACCTGATAAACTATAAATTGATGGGTTATGTGCGATACCATCAATTATATTGTTATTGGTGCGCTGTGTGCATTACCACCTGATACATTAGAAATTGATGGGCTGTGTGGGATACAATCGCTTATAAATGAATGGTGAGCTAAGTGCAGAATCACCATAAATATAAATGATTGGTGGGCTATGTGCAATACCACCCTATAAGAGATTCAATGGTGGGCTAAGTGCGTAACCACCTAAAGGTTTGTAGTGTGAGTGGCTTATTGAGAATGCTTGATGCGTTGTTTTATATGATCTTGTGATGATCAATGCAAGAAGGTATGCTAATTAGACGAGCATTTGGCTTATGGCATGGTAAGAATATGGTAAGGGATAGAATGAGTAAGCTTTAAGGATGATTGAGTAGGCAATCATGAGTTCATGAGAAAAGCTCATTGTAATAACTTGCAGTCACGTATATTCAATGAATATTAGTGTTTATCAGTTGTATGCAGATGAACTTATTAAGCATTTTTGCTTACTTCTTTTTATTCTTTTCATCTCTTATAGGTAAATTTAGCCAGCTCGAATAGGGATCGCCGGTGATGCTTCCACACTATCTGCTCACCTTGGTATATTCGGACTTAGTGATTTTGTGTATAGCATGTATAGGGGCTAGACTAGATAGAATATTTTGTCATTTTGGCCAAAGGTGTATTGACCTTTGCTAAGACATTTATTTTGTAAATTGCCAAGAATGATGGTGCATTTTATCATTTATGAAATTTAAAGTTATCAATGTGAGTGCATGATGAATTATGAGATGTTCATTAGTTTGTTGGATAAACTCATGTAGTGGAAGATATAGGGGTGCTAGAAGCATGGAAAATAGCCTTGTTCTGTCTACATGGGTAGGCACATGGGCATGTGTCTTGACCATGTGTGACACACGGTCATCCAGGGGCGTGCGACTTGGCCGTGTAACCCCTGCATGTTAGCCTTTCAAGTTAGAATAGGCCACGAACTTTTGACACGCGTGTCTAGACCATGTTAAATTAGTCAGTAACTCCCCACGGTTCATAGCCACGGGCACGTCGTGAGGGTACACGGGCGTGCCCCCATTTCACATGGGCATGTGCCCTAACCGTGGGAGTTTTGGCAGAATACTAGGATTTTGGGCATGGTGTGAGTATATAGGCGTGTGTGGCTACACACGGGCGTGTGTGTCATCTAACATGGGCGTGTACTCCCTATTTAAATGAAAAGAAATTTTATGGATCGTAAGGTTTCTATTATAGTCTTGATAGGCCTCGTAGGTATAAGTGAAGTCTTGTAGGTCAAATAAAGAGTTGTTGAAGTCATTCAAGAAGAGTACTCGTGTTGAGCCTAAGTGGCAATCAAGTACTTTTGTACAATAACGCCTTGTGCCCTATTTCAGCGGAATCACGGGTAAGGGTGTTACATTTAGTAGTATCAGAGCATGGTTTAGTCGGTTCTCGGACTAACCTAGAGTGAGTAAGAGTCTAGCTATACATGCCATAGGTGGATTGCGATAGTGTGATATCTCCCAGCCCTAATGGAATTGTTTTGTTAAGACAGGGATGGTTCCCAACTCGAGCTAAATCTAATAATGTTGTAAGTGATAATGAGGTAATTGAAATGCTCTTATGCATTGATGAGATTCAAGGAGGTATAAATAGAAGTGTATGACATGTGTGTGAAAATGCATGAAATGAGAATTATAAAGTGGTAAGCTTATCTGTAATGGCGGGATGTGCATAGGTGTTATATACTAAACCTATTGGGTTAGGCACATATAGTGAGTAAATTTACCCAAAGAATGGGGTAGATGTGTACGTATGATTATTTGAATGATGTATAATCTATATGTCTATATAGTTGAATCTCATGTGTGACTATTAAAGTAGATGATTGTATAATGTTCTATTTCGTGACTCTGTAGTGTTAAACTGGGAAGTTTGACTAAGTAGAATGCAGGGATGAGTATGGTTGTTCAATGATAAATGATGAATAAAACCATGGTTAGACCATGGCGATACATGAGATCCCATGTAAGACCATATTTGGGATATGGCATTGGTGTTGATATGAGATTTCGTGTAAGACCATAGCGAAGCTATGACATCATGACGACCTGTAAAGTAATAACTGGGCCATGATGTTATGATACGAGTAAGACCATAGTTGAACTATGGCAATCAAGAAAAGGACGTACTCAAACCCTTAAGATATTCTTTAAATTGATAAGCAATGATAAGAGAAATTAGAGTTAAATGTTGAGTACTCGGGTATATATATTAATGTAGAATTTGAGTATGTGAAAGTCTCGATTGAAGTTGAATTTCTTAGGATACTCAGTCGCTCACATAAGGCAAGAAAGTCCGTGTAAGACCAAGTTAAGGCATGGCATCGACAAACAGGCAAAGAGACCAAGTGAGTCCAGTCAAGGCATGGCGTTGAGGGCGAGATAAGAAATCCCATGTAAGACTATACCTAGGATATAGCAATGACATCGAGACATACGTGAGATAAGATTCAGTATCCGTGGTCATTCATAGTAATTCATCGGGCAAAAAGGGTGAATATTGAATTGGAAAGCAAGGAAATCAAATGAGTAAAGTTATTATTAAGTTATGTTAGTTAAAGCTAACTAAAAGTATTACGCATGTTATGAATGAAGAAGATGAGATTATGTTTACCATATCAAAGTATACTGATGTATGTGATTAATGCAATATTTATGAGAGCATAATTGAGAATGCTTTGTATCACATTGATACCTAATACTTTACTAGATAGAGTGATTGTAGTTGAACATAAGGTTGAAGTCCTAGGGGACTACAATGAACACGAGAATCGAATAAGGCCATATCCGAAATATGGCATCGATACTGGATGTGGAAGTCCATATAAGACCTTATCCGGGATAGGGCATTGGCAATTAGAGGAGACTCCATATAAGACCACCTTGGGGATGTGACATTGGTTTTGTACCTACGTGAATGATGGTGAATATGTGTCTTTGACTATCCCTAGTGATGAATTGGACAGATAGATGAGTGTAGAGGTAGAAATGAGGATTGTATTAAAGTTATGTGAATGAGTGAATATAGGCACTCGTGAATGAGTTACAAGGGAATGAGTATAGAGTGTGGCACGGTATGTGCTTAATAAAGGCAATTGTAAGAAAGTATGTCCAAATGCTTTAACGATTGTATTGATTATACAATGTTAAGAACAAGGAGAAAGTTAGCCTAGGCTATTGACTCAAGTGAGGAGGGAGCCTGAGGTGTATGTTTATCGAGATCTTCTTTAATTGATGTTCATTAATGAAAGGAATTGTTAAGGAGTTTGAGGACGAAATGGTTAAAGAAACAATGTTGAACTGTGAGAGTGTTCAATTATGATAATCATAGTTGTATGGATCATAATGATCTTTTTAAGTATTACGTGTTAATAACTATTTCCTTTTAGGGGCGATGTAGTTGTTTATCTCATGAATCGAGGTAGTGCGAGAATGTTAGCTGATAGTAGAAATCAGACAAACGGTGGTTGATTTAGTTAATTGGAATCGACGTTCCTTTATCTCCTCGTAACCTTATCCAAGTAGTTTGAGGAAAAGGTTGGTGATGATTCTAGTATAAGGAGTGAAATCATGAGTTTTGCGTTGTGTGATGAGTTGTCGAACAAGCCGAATAGAGTCAATGAATTCGATCGAGGTGTTCCCACTATCATGAGTTATGATGATAGTAAAGGTTTTAGATTAGCTTAGTAAGAGGAACTCAGATGAAAGTGTGCTTAAAATATGTTCTCAGTATGGAGAAAAAGTGGATTATTGTGTTTAGGTATGATTCAAGTTTTGTGTATATTCAAGCATGAGTCAGTAAAGAGAATAAAATTTTGTGTGTATGCGAGTAGGGAGCATGATACAAAGATATGCTCATTGGTAATGTCCGGACCATAATGGTTGAGTTGAAAGCTTTAGAAGGGACTATTAATTGAAAGTTCTAATCGAGTTCGGTTTGAATCGAGAAAAGAATTGTCGAGTTAGTGATCCAGAGACGATCACTTTTGTGTCTTTATTGTGAGTTAAACATTATAAAATGAAGAAGTGGAAATGGCTAGAACTATTACGATGGCAAGTATAGTTATTATAATACTTCTCAGGCAGTAGACATGGTACAGATGTCTAGATGAAGGGTCCATGTTAAGCAATGCGAGTTAGGTACTCAATTGACCTTAGTTGATAAATCCAGGTTGGTTAAGATTACCGTTGTTGAAGTTTCCTCGAGATAGAATTTGAATGATGATGAATCCAAAACTTATACAAAAGTTTGGTATGAGATTTAGAAGTAGTATATCTACTAATACATGAATAAGAAAGTGCAGTTATGTACATAAACGTTTTGACATTAGAATACCTTTCACGATATGATTGAGGTTATGGCCAGAAGTAGTTGACCATTAAAAGCTAAGTTTCCTTAGAGTACAAGTCAAGAATATTAAAGTCGAGAAATACTTTAAAGAGGAAGTGAGATGAAACCTTATTGATTTCACATTTGGTTTGACAAAATTTCCAATGAGGGGGATGACATTCGAGTTGTAGTGAATCGACCAGTAAGGATCCAAATGATCGCTTAGATATGTACGGACGTTCCAAATTTGTGGATTTCTGGATATAGTATATACCCCAAAGGGAGAATAATCTAAGTCTCAAATTATGCTTCGATCTTGTGTGTGATAGCTTACAGATTGTTGACAAAAGAAACTTGTGGATAAGTGAATTTGTGATTTTTGAAGAGTTTATGAAAATTTTTTAAGAATGTTGGTAACAACTCCTCCTGGTTAGATTTTCGGGGACGAAAATCCCTAAAGGGGGAGAGAATTGTAACAGCCCAATTTAGGGGCTAGTCGAAATAGTGATCTCTGAATAACTAATTCGAGGTTAGAGAAAATTATTTTCATGTTATGTTATGTGTGATAACATGTTTATAAGGATGCATGAAAATTTTGGCGCCTTAATTTTAGCAAATTCTAGCTAAATTGTGAAAAAGGACTAAATCACAAAAAGTGCAAAAGTTCTATTTTATTTCCTAGAGGTGCCAAATAGCTATGGGTTATAAATTATAGGTCCCAAATGTGCAATTAGACCATGGGAATTGGCTTGGACGGTCAAAGAAGACAAAGGGGACAAGGGCATTAAATGTTGTCATGTTAGGTTATTAAAAAGAAATAAAATAAGATGAAATAAGAAAAGCTATCATCTTTTTTATTTCTTCTCCTCTTCCACCGAAAATGGACAGCAAGAATGGGGTTTTTGAAGCTCAAAATTTCAGCAAGTATTCCTCCTCACAAGTAAGTGATTTTGATGGCTTTTCTTGATAAAAATTACACTTTTAGAGTCCCCAAAGCTTAAGCTAGCTAATGGGGACTAATTTGTAACATGGTTGAGAGTCTAGGGACTTGCCATGAGAGGGTTTATGCTGGTTTCTAAATTTTTATGGAAGAAAATGAATGATAGGATGATGAGAAACAACTTTTGTGAAAGGTGTTGTCATGAAAACACCTAATTTGGGCTAAAATGCAAAAGTTGTAAATTATTCATTAAGGCATGAAATAGTTGGAATTGTAGATTGTCATAAGAGGATTAAAGGATCAGCTAAGCTTGTTTAATAAGAAAATGTGATAAAAATTTATTTACAAGCCTAGGGGCAAAATCATAATTTTGCCAAATTATAGGGGCAAAATAGTCATTTTATCCTAAAGTGTAAATTATGGTGTTTTATGATTTATAAGTGATTAAATCAGTAAATTTTGTTGTTCTAGATTAAAGAAATCGAGTTTCGGACCTAGAACGGGTGAAAAGAGAAAGGTAGGCAAAAGTTCCTTTTCGGCCCTTTCGACATCGAGGTAAGTTCATGTGAAAACGTTGCGACTATGTACGAGTTAATATTCCAATGTTGTACGAAAGGTATATTTACTTTATGAATGTATGAAATACCTCTTGATGAGATGTTAATAGAATTGATTTTAAGAGTAATAGGAAATGGGTATAGCATGATATGATGATGGTCAAAGTCTCGAGTAAGACCATATTGGAATATGGCCTCGGTGTAAGAGTTCGTATAAGACCATGTAAGGGACATGGCTTCGACATGTTAATGTATGTAAGACCCTGTTGAGGTATGATATCAATAAGAACTATGTGCATGAGACACAAGAAGTTATTTAACAATTTGAGAGATTTAACGGACATGTTGAATGTATGTGGTTGCACCATGAGAAGAGCAAGTGTGTGTTAGAACTAAATTGATATGAATTCAATGTATGATGAACCCTACCGGGATATGTGTAATTAATGCACTTTGATTGCATGGAATAGATTTATTAATGCGTTGTGTGAATGCGAACGAGTATCGTAGAAAGTCAAGTAAGAATAGAAACGTGTAAGGATGTCCTCGGTTGAGCATTTGAAATAGGGATACACATGTGGATTACTATCCATGAATGTAAAAATCAAAGGTGAGCTATGTGTGATATCACCTTATTGATATTAATTGATGGGCTGTGTGCGATACCATCAATTATATTGTTATCGGTTGAAATTTGTATGCGTTACCACGATAAACTATAAATTGATGGGTCGTATGCGATACCATCAATTATATTGTTATTGGTGGGCTATGTACGTTACCACCTGATACATTAGAAATCGATGGGCTGTGTGGGATACCATCGCTTGTAAATGAACGGTGAGCTAAGTGCGGAATCACCATAAATATAAATGATTGGTGGGCTATGTGCGATACCACCCTATAAGAGATTCAATGGTGGGCTAAGTGCGTAACCATCGAGAGGTTTGTAGTGTGAGTGGCTTATTGAGAATGCTTGATATGTTGTTTTATATGATCTTGTGATGATCAGTGCAGGAAGGTATGCTAATTAGACGAGCATTTGGCTTATGGCATGGTAAGAATATGGTAAGGGATAGAATGAGTAAGCTTTAAGGATGATTGAGTAGGCAACCATGAGTTCATGAGAAAAGCTCATCGTAATAACTTGCAGTCACGTATATTCAATGAATATCAGTGTTTATCAGTTGTATGCAGATGAACTTAGTAAGCATTTTTGCTTACTCCTTTTTATTCTTTTCATCTCTTATAGGTAAATTTAGCCAGCTCGAATTGGGGATCGCCGGTGATGCTTCCACACTATCTGCTCACCTTGGTATATTCGGACTTAGTGATTTTATGTATGGCATGTATAGGGGATAGACTAGATAGAATATTTTGTCATTTTGGCCAAAGGTGTATTGACCTTTGCAAAGACATTTATTTTTTACATTGCCAAGAATGATGGCGCATTTTATCATTTATGAAATTTAAAGTCATCAATGTGAGTGCATGATGAATTATGAGATGTTCATTAGTTTGTTGGATAAACTCATGTAGTGGAAGATATAGGGGTGCTAGAAGCATGGAAAATAGCCTTGTTTTTTCCACGGGTAGGCACACGGGCGTGTGTCTTGACCATGTGTGACACATGGTCAGTCTACGGGCGCGCGACTTGGCCGTGTGACCCCTGCATGTTAGCCATTCAAGTTAGAATAGGCCACGGACTGTCGACATGGGCGTGTCTAGACCGTGTTAAATTAGTTAGTAACTCCCCACGGTTCATAGCCACGGGCATGTCGTGAGGGTACACGGGCGTACCCCCATTTTACATGGGTGTGTGCCCCAACAGTGGGAGTTTTGGCTGAATATTGGGATTTTGGGGACGACGTGAGTACATGGGCATGTGTGACTACACACGGGCATGTGTGTCATCTAACACTGGCATGTACTCCCTATTTAAATGAAAGGAAATTTTATGGATCGTAAGGTTTCTATTATAGTCTCGATAGCCCTCGTAGGTATGGGAGAAGTCTTGTAGGTCGAATAAGGAGTTGTTGAAGTGACTCAAGAAGAGTAGTCGTGTTGAGCCTAAGTGGCAATCAAGTACTTTTGTACGATAACGCCTCGTGCCCTATTTCGGCCGGAATCACGGGTAAGGGGTGTTACACATAAGTCGAACCTGAAAAGTTAATCCCATAGGCTTGCCTGAAAATCAAATCTCCACCACTGTATATGAGATGATACATAGATCAAAAGGTCTATATCAGGGTTATAACGGGGCTAAGGTTAAGGGTGTAATTACAGGCTGAATTAGAGGGTTAGAATCGAGGCTGACTTGACAAATTACCTAACTAGAAAAATAAACTATTAATGAATATTTACATCAAATAAAAACTAATAATACTATAATTGATAATACTCTAATACGAGCTTCTTCTTCAATAAATGGAATTTAACATATAAGCTCACCTTTCATAATACTCAAACTGAATATACTTTGATTTTTTATTTTATTTTTATTTTATTATTATTATTATTTTTGAAACAAATCTAATATAATAATAAGAAATAACTTTAACAACTAAAATATAGAACATAGTCAAGCAACTGATCAAGATCGAATCTCGACAAAAAGGGTAGTCAAGAATGGTGATAACAAATACAAAGGGTTTTGGGTTAATATTAATGGGTGAGTCAATAAAGGGGTTGTTTGGATTCAACGGGGTTCACTAGGGGTTAATTTGTGAAGGTAGGCTTTTTATGGAGTAAGTGGGTTAAATCCTAGGTGCCTTTATCATCTCTATATATCAAATCAAAAGTGTGGTCTCGACATGTATAAACGAGGCAAGTTCTAGAATAACAGTTCAAAGTTGATAGACTCATAATCAATAAAGTGAGCACGAAATAGAATATATGCTCTTTAAGGCTCAAAATCTCACAAAAATTATGGATTTTTGATACCAATCCCTGTAGATTTCAAACTTCAAAGTAGTACTCAATTTCAGTTCAACAACCTATCAATTTTAATTTTTAGAAAGTAGACTTATCATGCCTGATTCTCTAGTATTCTTCAAATTTAATTATCAATGCACAATTAACTATGACTTACTCTAAAACATATCAATAAAAATCATAAATCATTAGAAATTTCATCCTAGTTACTTTTGAACAAGGCTAAATTCAGGGTTTGAGAATAATGCAAAAAGTTTGACACTTTTACCCCCTACACTTAAGATGTACATTGCCCTCAATGTACAAAGATATATATGAAATTTAAGAAAGATAGGGAGAGGTGAAACTTCCTGAATTTTGGATGGTGTTGAGAAGAAACGTGGGGAGTGCCTCGAGCTGTTTTTAAATTGAATCCTCAAAGTAGTCGGTCTGATTTTATTGTATCCTAAGCTAAACCTAAATATCATAAACAATAAGAAGAAAATAATAAAAAATATTATAGAGTAAAAATAATAAGAATAAAATAAAAATAAAAATAAAAATAAATAATAGAAGATGAAAGACAACTAGAAAAGAAAAGGAAAATTAGGTTTAATTAGAGATGTAGCCCGTGTTTTGGGATTTTGAATTTTTGGGCGCGCTCAGGGTGTTCGGGTACGGCCGTGGGTGTAGTGGCTCACCCGAGTCTTTTTTTCAAACGGTCATTTAATACGGGCGTGCTCCTCCCGTGTTCGATAAGTTGAAATGTTGGCATGGTTGGAAGGCACGACCGTGTTTAGCCAGTGCTTAACAAGTCAGTAACCTCACACGGGGTGGCGGCATGGGCGTGGACTATTATCGCCACCCGTGTTGGGAAATGAAATTTTTTTCTATATCGTGCACTGTTACTGACAAGCCCATGGTTCATCCCTTGGCTTCCACACAGCCACGGAAATGCCCGTGTGTAGGGCCGTGTGGCCTAGAAATCTGCTTTTTGGTTAGTTTATGGTTAGGTGCTAAAAGGAAAAATAAAAATAAAAAATAAAAAATGTAAAAATAGGGTTTGTGCTCGGGTTGCCTCTCGAGAAGCGCTCGTTTATAGTCTTAAGCTTGACTTTACCTCTCATTTGTGTGGTCATGGTGGTTTGAGGAGGTGAAAATCCTTTCTCATGCGATCACTTCGGTTATGGATATATAGTTTAAGTCGAGTAATGTTTACCTCAAAAGTGTCGAATTTAGGATTGCTTACCTCGACTGTGCCGTATAGGTAGACATTAAGTACCTCAAAAGTGATTTCTTTGTTTGTCTTGAGGTCTGAATTGGTGATTCGAGGGTCTTCCTTATTCAACAATACCTGATCCCCTAATTTGAAGTGATTCGTTGTTCCTATCAGTTCGTCTGGGATTTCTTTCGGTTTCACTTCGTGCAGTTCCTGTTCCTCTTTGATTTGTGTTTCCTGCTCTTTTAGTTTGTCAACCCTAAGGCTTTGTTCCTTATGTATTTCTTCTTTGTTGGCACGAGGTTTAAAATCTAGCTCGGCTAAGTGATTTTGTGATGTTTCCTGTAAAGAAGGTTGAACCAAATAATTATCAATAGAATTAATGTTTGTACCTTTATTACTCGATGTCCTAGCTAAGTCAAGAGCTTGAAGAGTGATTGTTTCGTCTATACGAAGTATTAGTTCACCGAATTCTTCCTCTGCGTGGTCTTTTTTTATTGCATCGGGATATGGCACACGAGGTTGGTACTCTGTAATTATCGGTTTTGGTAAATCATGGCCCACCTCAACCTTACCTTTACTTACCACAGGTTCTTCCCTTGGGTTTGGTTCGTCTAACCCTTCACTATCGTAAATGGCTTAATTTTGCTCTCTCGGGTTAGTTTCAGTATTACCTGGTAGACGTCCTTGCTGTCGTTCGGACATCAACTTTGCAAGTTGTTTGACTACTTTAGTGACTTCCCCTACTGACTTAGTAAGTTCCTCTAATCGGTTTTTGTTCTCTTCAACTAATGTTTGTTGATTAGCCAACGTTGTCTCAGTTTTTTGGGGACAGGTTTCTGTGGCTACCATGAATTTTGTCAGCATCTCCTCAAGACTCGACTTTTCTTCCTGTTGGTGAGGTGATTGTTTAAAATTTGGAGGAAGTTCCTGTCTTTGGCTACTTTGATCATCCCATGAGAAATTGGGATGGTAACTCCAACCTGCATTATAGGTGTTGTCATAAAAATTATTTTGAGGTCTACAATAGTTACCCATATAGTGGACTTGTTCGTTCTCCATACCATATCCGTAGGGTGGGTACTCAGGATTCGCCACGCCTCTAGATTTGAGTCATATTGCATTATTGGGTGTACCTGCGAGAGATTATACAAACCATCAATCTTTTTATTCATCATCTCTAGCTGGTTTGATAGCATGGTTATTGGGTCGAGGTTGTAGATGTCAGCTGCTTTTGTTGGCTTTGTCCTCATAACTTGCCACTGATAGTTATTTAGTGCCATCTCCTCTATCTGCCAAAATCAAATAAAAGAAAATTTAGCAAAATCAAAATTTAACCTAAAATTAAATAAAAGTAAAATTGTGGAAAATAATAAAAAAATATGGCTAAAGTAATAAAAATAGAGCTTTCTTAATATTTTAGTTCCCCGGCAACGGTGCCAAAAACTTGATCTTGTCAAACAATCGAGTTTTAATATTTGTAAAGAATGATCGAACCTGTAGACTAACTATGACAACGATGGAGGCAAGTGCACCTATCGAACAATAGTATAGTTTAGGCAAGATTATTTTATCAAACCCAAAGGAACCTAAAAGTACTACTACTCACTTTTTTTCTATTATTTAGCCTAGAATATGGAGTGATCGATTTATTAATCTAAACTTAATGAAAAAATTAAACTAGATGCAAAGACAAAGAATGAAACTTTGGGAAAAAACTGTGGAAAAGCTCAATTGATTTTAGATGATACCCTCAGGAAGAATCCACCTATGACTTCTCTTATTATCTAACTTTTAATTCATATGACTTCTTTACTTAGCTTGATCCGTGAGACTCCCTAACTTATATTAAACTCTCTCTCGAGGTGAATAACGTCTAACCTTAGGTTAATTAGTAGAACTCTCATTCTCTTATAATAACCCCCTAAGGAAGCAGTAAATCGATCAATGGACTCCCATAATAGGTTTCACCCTAATCCAAAAAAATCTCGTAACCTTATCTTTAGGCGCTCGATCAATTCCGCTTAATTTTGCTAGATCTACTCTTAGGCAGAGTCTATTCCTCCTCCACCTAAGCACATCAGATTAAATCAAGCAACATAATTAAGAACAAACTAAGTACTTATCATATAATTTAGAAATCAAATAACAAAATTCGTCATAGGTTTCATCCCCTTCAGGTATCTGAAGGGTTTAGTTCATAACAAATACGAAAACATCTCAAGAGAAAAGATAAAACAAAACATAAGAAATCCCTAAAACCCCCTGAAGGAATTGAAGAGGAGATCCTCTGTTTTGAGTAGAACTTCGGCTTCTTGAGATGGATCAACTGGCTATCTTCGAGTAATTCCCTGAATAAAAGCTCTGGCAGAAAACTCTACCTAAAAACTCTTTGTTTCGGCTTCTGCCAAACTCTCCTTTCAAGTTCCCCCTTTGGGTGTTTATAGAGACTTTGTGATGCCTTACTTGGCCCCTAAGTATCCTAATTTAAGTAGAATTCCTACTTGGATGTTTAAGCAGACTTAGGAATGTGTTTTTTTGCCTTCAAGCATCCAATTCCGAGTGAAATTGCTCTTTCTCGCGGGGGCACGCCCATGGCACACGCCCGTGTAAGTCGTGGCCAGGCCGTGTGTGGACTTATCAATTGGGACACGGCCGTGCAAATCGAGATAAGGCCGTGTTCTAGATAATTGTTGAGGCACGACCGTGTGGCTTAAAGTCCAGGCCGTGTCAATTTCTTAGGTTGGCCTAATTTGGTCCGTTTTAAGCCCGTTTTACGTTCTTTTTATCCTTGGGTGCTTTCCTGAGTATAAGACATGAAAAGAAAGGATTAAGAGCACCTTTTTACATAAATCAAGGATAAAATCATCCAAAAGCATACTAAATGTGTGATTAAAATATGTTACTTTTACGGTTTATCAAGTACTCACCCTTGTGTTGTGTTATTGGGGCATTAAGGCCTGAGACAGTTTTGGAGAGATAAAGGAATGTGAGCTCAGCTCCATTCACTGGGATATGTTGGCATGTTGGAGACTGTTAGCGAAATGCTACGCTTTTGGGATATGTTCGACTTTTCGAGTCAATGGTGTGTTGGAGATCCGTGTGTCTAATGTGTAGTGGTAGAGCCCACTTTTATGTTTCATATCCTTAAGTGCCAATTTATTGTTGAATGTAATATTATGAAATGTGACATATGCCTATTTATTATGTAAATACTGAGTTGGAAATACTGGTAATTGATGCATGAATATTTTAATATGTTACACTAGTCAAACATGTTTGTAATTGTGTTTTAGATGTTTTCATTTAACGCATGTTATCATGTTTATTTGGCGGCCTTTTCGATCATTCACTGAGCTTGTTTAAGCTCACCTAATCTTTTTAAACATTACAGACAATTAGCGTTGCAATGCGAAAATTCCAAAGAAGCAATCCAAGTTAGGCTTAGTAAACTGAGTAGATGTTGTCATTATTCTTTTATATTGTGGAAATAAAGGCAGTGTGTCTAGAACATTAACTGTATATGCATATTATGTCTTCGATGTTTTGATTTCTTTATAGACTTTTAAGATTTGATGGATGTTTATCATTATTCTGTTGGTTTTGCTTCAGTTAGAATAATTGTGATTGAGATGTTGATTGAAACTATAATTATGGTCATTTTGATGCTGGATGATTTGTTAGTTGATGGATGTTGAAGGGATAAATCTTTGAATGTGCATTATGCATTGTTTTTCTGTAATTTTTGCTAATTTATACAGAGGTATCGATAATCGGGGCATTAGTATCGATACCTCCATGTTGAAACGAATGTGCAGGAAGTCAGTAACTCATTTTGGTATCGTTACCAATTCTTGAGTATCGATACTCGGGGTGGAAATATAGATACTTTGGAAATTGTATCGATAAAATATTGGGTTTTAAATTTTTCAAAGAAACAAAATGCTAAAAAGGTACTGATTTTCCAAACGATATCAATACCCATTATGAGAAAAATTGATACCAGCGAGAGAGTATTGTGACCTATGTGACTTTTTGGAAATTTTTGTTAAGTGGTCTTTAAGCATGCTTCTAACTTGTTATAAGGTCGTTTAATATACGTTTAGTAAACTTTAACATTGCCTAGGGTATTTTAGACTTTAAACCCTTATAAATGATTAAATATGATGATGTTTGTAACAACCCATTTTTCAGTGGTGTCGAAATAGTAGTTTCAAGACCACAATTCCAACATATCAGTTCGTAAATATTAATAATTTAATATTTACAAGGTCATTTAAGTCGTATTAAATTTTTATTAGGAAATTTTAACGTTTAGGTGGTTAATTAAGTAAAAGGGTTAAATTGTAAAGGTTACAAAAGTTTGATTCTATTAAAGGAATGCATTAAAATGGAAAAGGTAGGTAAGGGAGGGATTCAAATGGTAATCATACCATTTGAATAATGGTGGACGATTATCCTAGTGAATTATAATGATTTTTATTAAAGTAAAAGGGTTTTAATGGCAAAGTTATAAATAAATGGAAATGTAAGAAAATTTAAAAGAAAAAGATGAAAACATCTTCCCTAATTTTCATCTTCCACCAAAATTAGAATAGGGAAACACCATTGAAGGACCTTAGGGTTCGGGCAAGGAAAGATTGAAGTTTTAGGTAATTTTCCTACCTATTTATAGTAACTTTTATGTTTTTGAGCTGTATTAGCTTGATTTAGCTAACTCGAGGACTAATTTGTGAAACTGTTAAATGTAATAAATGTTTCCATTGAAGAATTAAGTTATTCTTAAAGTTAATGTTGAAATATGAAGCTTTGTTGCTTGGGTAGACTAATTTGTAAAGTGACTTTTAGTGATTTTAACATTTAAGGACTAAATTATTAAAATAATAAAATTAATTGCACTTTGTGAAATAATTACAAATAGGGATTTTTGGAAATCCATAGATCATTCGGCTAAGTTTGGTTTTAGAAGAAAAAGGTTAATTTGCATGTTTGAGGGCATTGGGACTAAACTGAATAAAAGGTAAAGTTAAGGGCAATTTTGTAAAATGTGATAAAAGGCTAAATTGCATAAAAGAATTGAATTTTTCTGTTGATTTGGCTAATTGAATGATATTATCATTTTAAATTGAGAACGTATTAATGACCGTGGAAAGGAAAAGGTTACGGATTAGTCTCTATACTCAAGTCGTTACTGTAAACTAGTCCGGTATGTTCGTTCATGTAAATAAGTCATAGGTATCGTCTTTAATACTTGTTACTATTTTAGTAAATGAAGTGTTTCATAATCTTTGAATGTCTGATCTAACGAAGGTCAATTGTGAAATTGAAAATTGTTTAAGCATATAGAATCGGTCCTTGAGCCTAGTAGGTGAGATGCTGATGTACTGTACTATAACAGGCCTTGTGCCTAGCAGGCTTTGTGTTGGTGTATCTATCAGGCTTAATGCTTGGCAGACTTTGTGCCGGTGTATCTATCGGGCTTATTGCCTAGCAGGCTTAGTGACGATGTAATTAGCGGGCATGTTTCCTAGCAGGCTTCGGGCTAGTGTAATGATTTGTACTGAATACTAGTGACTTTGGAACATATCAAGCTATGTTTTGAATAGGAAATGAGACTAATGTACTATTCAATTCTTACTTGATATGAACTGTGACAGACAGGATCTTGGTTATTTTAATCGTATAATTTGCTCTGTTATGTGTTTAATTCGGTAAGGTTATTGTTTGGCTTAACGAACTTACTAAGCTTCAAGTAAGCTTACTCTTGCTTTATCTTTGGTTTTGTAGATTACATATTATGATAGGGAGATCAGATCAAACTTGAAGAATCACACTATCTTGAGGACTTTTTTGGTAGTTTTTGTAAACATCCTAGCTTATATGGCATGTATCAGGGGTAATTAATTTGTTGTAATGTTAAAGTTATGTATTGCTTGGTATGCTCTTTATGTGATAAATTTTAGAACCTCTTATGGTATGTAATGTTAAAATTTAATTTGTGCTAAATGTTTGATAATGAATGAAAGTATTTGGATGAAATTAGGCATGGTGTTTGAGGTCAAGGTAAGCAAAGTCAATATATGTATATGATGGTTTATATGTTTGTTTTTAAGAAAGAAAGATTATATGTACCATGTGATGTGAATTAGAAAGACAATTTAGGTAAGTTTAGGTGATTATATTCAGCATGTTTTGGTTGCCCTTGATATGTTTTAAGTAGATTAAATGAGGTGGTATAATTTGGTTTAGGTTGCTATGATATTGAATGAAGAACAAGCATGATTTTAGTCATTTTTTTGGGACACATGGCCTGGGACACGGGCATCACACAGCCGTGTGTCACACACGGGCAACCCAGATGGGCATGTTCCCTGAACGTTTTAGGTGCAAGGTTCACACAGGCTGGCACTCGGCCACGACACGGCCATATGACCCAAGTTAATGAGTTATACGGGAGAGCACACGGCGTATGGGGTAGCCACATGGGCGTGTGGGATAGCCACATGGCCATGTCTGGAGCCACACAGTCTAGGCTCTCACACACCCCTAGACACACGGCCGTCTGACCCCTATTTTGAAAATTTTTAGTTTTTCCCATAACTTTCTGTTTTGTTTCAAAATGCTCCCTAATTGCTCCTAAACTATTTTTAAGGCCTCGTAGGCTCGAATTAAGGCCCGCAAATGTATAATTTATACCCTTTGAATTACATATGTATTTATTTAAATCAGTTTGATAATTGAATGCTATATGCGATGGAATGTTCTATTTTGTACGGTAACACTCTGTAACCTTATTCCGATAATAGAAACAGGTTATGAGTGTTACAATGTTTGCATGCTAATGAGACGTGGCATAATGTGTGATGGTGTGACGTTGGTGTAACATCCTGTTACTTGGGCTCGACGTTCAGGTTGGGTATAGGGTGTTACATGACATGTTTGTGTTGCAAATGTAATAGAGGTGAATGATATTAGCATATATGATTGAATGATCTCATTGATTTGACTCAAACTGAGCTAGTTAGCTCATCCCATAATTTCAACCATCTTAGGTAACGAACGTGAGTAGGATTAGACATGGCATGCAGACATACGAAGGACTTCGGACATTCTTTTTATTTTTGAGTTTTAATTAGATTTATTAGGTTTTTGGACTGTAAAGTTGTTTGAATTGTGGTTGGATTTTTTTTCTTTCTACTTTGGGTTTGTCATGCATGCATACTTGACATATAGATTTGGTTATTATAGAATTATTTGAAATTGAATAAAGCATGATATTTGGCTTAAATAATTAATTTGTTAATATCGAATTTTTCCACTGTGATAAAATATAACAAAATTCTCGATAAGGAACGCTGAGATAGTTGTTTTCCAAACAACACAGGTGCTAATAACATGACCTAAGAATGGTATATTTCATTAATGAATGTTTTCCAAAAATAACAAAGATAAACCATGGTTTTTCCTAAAAGAGAGGGTACTTAAAGGTTTTCAATAAATGATTAGATAATAGTGTCACATAGGTGACCAACGTGATCTCCACGATTCAGCCATAACATCTAGGCCAAGTTTGGGAGGTTACAACCACCCTCAAATGGCACCATCCCAACAAAAAAATACTTTCTTTGAAAATTAAATGAGGCCTTAAGAAAGAATTACAAGCCTTCAAAAAATCAACTTTGATGATGTTAAATAATAACTTACTCTAATAATCATTTAGCCTTTAAGATAGTTGTTGAATACATTCCTCAAAATTTTGAGCCATAAAAAAAATATTATAATGAGACCAAAGATACGAACAACCATCTTATGAGTACAACAAGTATATAGAAATTTTAGGTGCCACTAATGTAGTTAATTGTAGAGTTTTCTCTATGACTTTAAGAAGACATAAGAAAAATTGGTATCTAACCTTTCCAGAAGGTTTTATTCACAATTTTGAAGAGCTAGCTCACTAATTCATAAGTCATTTCCTCTCTAATAAGAAGTACAAGAACCTCACTTGTAACACCCCAAACCCGGCCTAAATGTTACGACCGAATCTGGCATGTCACATGAAAGGAATGTCTAAAAACTGTGCGTTCGTTAAAAAGCTCGTATTCTTTATAGTTGTTGTGAGAAATCGAGTTTAAGTAATTTTGAATAAGAAACTGTTTATTATCATTTTAGGAAAATCCCATATTGATCATTTAATAATAAGCAATAACCAAATTGAAAGCTGAAACCAAATAAAATACCCAATGCCTTATTACATAACAAAACCAAATTTAAAAGTAAATTAACCCAAAATAGTAATTGAAATAAAACTCAAAACATAGTGCATGGCCACCTCGAGTCCACCCGGCTCCACATCCACGATCTATGCCTCATCCGCAAATGTAAGGGAAAGGGTGAGTCACCAAGACTCGATGTGTAAATCCCCATCTCGATAATAACAAGGCACTTACACATTTGATATGTCAATATGCAAATCATGCAAAACCAACCTAACCAACCGAACTCCTGTGTTACACCCCTGTGGTCAAAACCCCATGTGGTCAAAACCACTAGTGACCGTAGTCACAAATCATATAAGTGTGGTCAAAACCATTGGTGACCGTAGTCACAAATCATATGGTAGGGCCAACCCACCGTGTGGTCAAAACCACTGATGACAATCCCATAATCAACATGTAGGGCCAACCCACTGTGGTACCAAACCACCAGGATGAGTCACAATAATCCATGTGTGGTCAAAACCAGTGGTGACCGTAATCACAAATAATATCCATGTGGTCAAAACCACTAGTGGTCAAAACCACTAAGGCTAGTCACAAATAATAAGGAAAGCGAGGCCAACCCACTGTGTGGTCAAAACCACTGGTGACAATCTAAATCATCCTTCCCCCTCCTCTCATCATACCCATTTTTATGCCATGTTCATTAGTCATAATAATTCGTGTATGCAGTATGACATGTATGCAAATTATATATCAAAGATAACGTATGAAACAAATTACCATCATAATCAGAATAACAAATACGACATAATCAAACTAATCAACCTCTAAGGGTATAACCGTAATTTTACCTACCAAAGGCATTTTTGTAATTCCACCCTACAGGGGTAGTTCGATAATTCTACTCGTTACCAATCCATGTAAGCAACACATCTCAACCATAATCAATCATACGATTAACACATACAACGTTAGTACTACCACGAGAGTACAACGATTATTTTATCGCTTAGGGGTATTTCGATAATTTTACAAACCGGGGTATTTCGGTAATTTTACAACTCGAGGGTATTTCAGCAATTTTGCAACCCAGGGGTATTTTGATAAATTTACAAACCAAGGGTATTTTGGTAATTTTATAACTCGAGGGTATTTCAGCAATTTTGCAACCTAGGGGTATTTCGATAAATTTACAAATCGGAGGTATTTTGGTAATTTTGTAAATCGAGGGTATTTTGGTAATTTCGCAAACCAAGGCTATTTTGGTAATTTTATAAACTAGGGATATTTTGGTAATTTCGTACCTGCAATGGCCTTTTTGAAGGCCTAATGTCGCCCAGAGCGACTCAGCTGCCATTTCTGGTCGTACCGGACTATTGGGCCTAAAACTAGATTTTAGCCCATTTAGGCCCACACGCTCGTGTGGCCCACCTAACATGCATCTAGCCACGTATATAAGTTCCACCTAATCTAGTTCACTATATACTATATCATCATGCAATTTATTCAATTGGGCCCATTTAGCCCATTCAACCCATCGCCAAGTAGCCCCAACCCACAAGAATACTACTTGATGGCCTCAACTATCGCGTCAAGCCCCACACACATGCGCCGCACGCTCAGATGGCTACTATTTTCGTGATCGGCACTTTGGCATTTGTCGCCTACAGCTAGAGTAAAGAGAGTTACACACCGATAGAGTCTGGTGCTAAACCACGCCCTACACTCCCTGCACTCCAAACGCCTCCAAGGTATGTTTACTCTCCTCTTAGGCTGCTTTTTATATAGCTAGCTCTTCACCTTCCTTCTTTGTATCTTTTCGATGTGGGATCCCTCCGTCAGTAGAGTTTAAATCCAACTAAAACTCTTGCCGTCCAATCCGCAAAATAAATACTCCATTGCTTGTCATGAGATTCGAACCCAGGCTCCATTGCAACATAATCCACGCCGCTAACCACTTGGCCACAAACTCCTCTTGTGTCTTAACCATGTGCAACTAAATATAAATCTATAGCCAAATTCTAAGGTCCAAGTAAAAAGAAAACCAAAATGCAAAAGCCAAGACTTGAACCTTGGACCTCCTTCCTTCCTTGTATGCCACCCCTTGTCTCTTATGTGGCGCCACTTTGCCACTACACCACACACTCCACTTGTGTCATTTTCCTCCACATTTTATTCTTAAGGCCTACCTGCCAACTTCTAGGTTTTTTCACCTAAAACCAAAATTTCCCCAAAGCCAAAGTTTGATCCCGGACTTCATAGAAGCCTCTAACCTTCCGAATCACTTATCTAATAAGTCTAACTTGCATTAATGCCGTTCTCAAAATTTTGAACGCTACTACGCTTAAGGCCCATTGGGCCCAATCCTACTAGGCCCAATTTCAGGATGTTACAAATCTACCCTCCTTAAAGAAATTTCGTCCTCAAAATTTCCAACTAACTAACAGTCACACATCCTAACCTACCACACTACGCTCTTGCTGCGCACTTTGATCTTAATAAAACTAATATACTTTTAACTAGAATTTAAAACTCCTACACATACTCAAAAACACCTAGCCATTAAAACAGACGAATATTTCATACGCACCAAACTCTATGTCTAACCATCACATCCAAACCAAACACATAGAATAGATACCCGAAATACAGCATATAATAAAGAGAAGTACCACGAAACTTGCAGTTCAGATTGGTGCCGGAGACTCGGGTGTCATACTTCCAGGAAAGTGATATATATATTTCTAAACCATATTTCAACCAAAATTTGAAAAATTTTTGAACCCATTCCACAGCCGAGTTTTTGAACCTAGGCTCTGATACCATAATTGTAACACCCCAAACCCGGCCTAAACGTTCGACTGAATCTGGCATGTCACATGAAAGGAATGTTTAAAAGCTGTACATTCATTAAAAAGCTCGTATTCTTTATAGTTGTTGTGAGAAATCGAGTTTAAGTAATTTTGAATAAGAAACTGTTTATTATCATTTTAGGAAAATCCCATATTGATCATTTAATAATAAGCAGTAACCAAATTGAAAGCTGAAACTAAATAAAATACCCAATGCCTTATTACATAACAAATCCAAATTTAAAAGTAAATTAACCCAAAATAGTAATTGAAATAAAACCCAAAACATAGTGCATGGCCACCTTGAGTCCACCGGCTCCACATCCGCGATCTATGCCTCATCTGCAAATGTGAGGGAAAGGGTGAGTCAAGAGACTCGATGTGTAAATCCCCATCCAGATAATAACAAGGCACTTACACATTTGATATGTCAATATGCAAATCATGCAAACCCAACCTAACCAACCGAACTCCTGTGTCACCCCTGTGGTCAAAACCACCGTGGTCAAAACCACTAAGACTAGTCACAAATAATAAGAAAAGCGGGCCAACCCAATCGTGTGGTCAAAACCACTTTGGTGACAATCTAAATCATCCTTCCCCTCCTCTCATCATACCCATTTTATGCCATGTTCATCACCATAATAATTGTGTATGCAGATGACATGTATGCAAATTATATATCGGAGATAACGATGAAACTAATTACCATCATAATCGTAATAACAAATACGACATAATCAAACTAATCAACCTTTAAGGGTATAACCGTAATTTTACCTACCAAAGGCATTTTGTAATTCCACCCTACGAGGGTAGTTTGGTAATTCTACTTGTTACCAATTCATGTAAGCAACGATCTCAACCATAATCAATCATACGATTAACACATACAACTCTAGTACTACTACGAGAGTACAACGATTATTTTATCACTTAGGGGTATTTCGGTAATTTTATAAACTAGGGGTATTTCGGTAATTTTACAACTCGAGGGTATTTCAGCAATTTTGCAACCCAGGGGTATTTTGATAAATTTATAAACTAGGGATATTTCGGTAATTTTACAACTCGAGGGTATTTCAGTAATTTTGCAACCTAGGGGTATTTCATAAATTTACAAACCGGAGGTATTTTGGTAATTTTGTAAATCGAGGGTATTTTGGTAATTTCGTAAACCAAAACTATTTTGGTAATTTCATAAACCAGGGATATTTTGGTAATTTCGTACCTGCAATGGCCTTTTTGAAGGCCTAATGTCGCCCAGAGCGACTTCATTACCATTTCTAGTCGTCTTGGGACTATTGGGCCTAAAACCGATTTTGGCCCATTCAGGCCCACACGCTCGTGTGGCCCACCTAATATACATCTAGCCATGTATATAAGTTCCACCTAATCTAGTTCACTATATACTATATCATCATGCAATTTATTCAATTGGGCCCACGGGCCTATTGGGCCCACTTTAGCCCATCGCGACCCAAGCAGCCCCAACCCCCAAGAATACTACTGATGGCCTCAACTATCGCGTCGAAGCCCCACACGTGCACTCGCACACTCGTATGGCTACTATTGCCGTGATCGGCACTTTGGCATTTGCCGCTTTACAGCTAGAGTAAAGAGAGAGTTACACACCTGATAGGAGTTTGGTGCTAAACCGCGCTCCGACCGCTCCTGTACCCAAACACCTTCCAAGGTATGTTTACTCTCCTCCTAGGCTGCTCTTTATATAGCTAGCTCTTCACCTTCCTTCTTTGTATCTTTTCGATGTGGGATCCCTCCGTCAGTAGAGTTTAAATTCAACTGAAACTCTTGCTGTCCAATCCGCAAAATAAATACTCTATTGCTTGTCATGAGATTCGAACCCAGGCTCCCTTGAAACATAATCCACGCCGCTAACCACTTGGCCACAAACTCCTCTTGTGTCTTAACCATGCGCAACTAAATATAAATCTATAGCCAAATTCTAAGGTCCAAGTAAAAAAAACCAAAATGCAAAAGCCAAGACTTGAACCTTGGACCTCCTTCCTTCCTTGTATGTCACCCCTTGTCTCTTATGTGGTGTCACTTTGCCACTACACCACACACTCCACTTGTGTCATTTTCCTCCACATTTTATTCTTAAGGCCTACCCGCCACTTCCAAGGTTTTTTCACCTAAAACCAAAATTTCTCCAAAGCCAAAGTTCGATCCGAGGACTTTATAGAAGCCCTCTAACCTTCCAGAATCACTTACCTAATAAGTCTAACTTGCATTAAAGCCGCTCTCAAAAATTTTGAATGCTACTACGGCTAAGGCCCATTGGGCCCAATCCTACTAGGCCCAATTTCAGGATGTTACATCACTAGCCTTTTTTCCATCAAGCAAAAGCCCGATGAATCACTCCAATATTATTTTTTATTTCAATATGACAATAATAGGGACCAAAAACCTAATAAATGATTGCACTATCCAAACATTTATTGTTGATGTTGATCATGAACATTTGATATATGCACGTAATACTGATAAGCCCAAGAGATTTTATTATTTCTATAAGAAAGCTCAAAGATGCACAGAAATAAAAAAAAATAAATATGCCTAGAAAAGATGTTTTCAAGGATCATTTCAACTTAGCACAATATATAATTTACCATATTAGGAAGCGAGATCCTCCTAATAGATATAAACAATGAATAAGCCTTAACATAGAATAAACTTAAACGGACAACATCTTTTGCAATCCTCTTAATAGCCCAAGAATGACAAAGCTCTCCCTGAGGATCATTTACCTATAAGAAAAAAGGGAGCTGACTATAGAAAGCTAGACAATGATACCCCTTTAAACTTTCATTGCTTGCATTTTAAGTGAAATAGAGAGGCAATGGGCTCTTGAGTCCTCACCACCAATAAAAATGAGTCATCAAAGAAGACAATCATTTTACAAATGTCAATTTCATTAGGATTCTAACCATAAAACATAAGATTGTGTCTACTTAGGCGATGCTATTGAAACAACCATTAGACATAGGCAACTTAGAAAATTTGTTGTGCAAACTCCTTGCTAAATAAATTAAATGTAGATAGAACTTTTCCAAAATATATGCAAATTAAGACACAATGAGAATAATATGTCAGAAAAGTAATAAATATGATTATTGAAATTCATTAAAAATAGGCAACCTCTAACTTTAAGTGAAAGTCTCATTTGAGAAGTATATGTCTGTTAGATTTGTGACTCGAATCCTTATTAAAGAAATAATACAGTGGTAAAAATAGGGGATTTGTGGAGGGCTTAAGGTCGAGAGAATCCGTATAGAACTACACTTATTCTATTTGACATTGATTAGAATAAACTTTTTCAGCCTTTAAATAGATGTAGTCGAAACTCCTTTTGTATCATTCGATTTTCAACATTAGTGAATTTTCTTCTCCCCTGCTCGTGATTTTTTTTCCCGAAAGGGTTTCCACGTAAAATATGTGCATTTTATTTTTCTTTCTTATTACTTTGTAATCGTTCTAAATTGCCCTTATCAACGTTCAATTTGTAACAATGTCAATAAGACATTTAGTAAATAGATTTCGTCCAACAAAAGCTAACAAGTTAGTTTTGATAGAAAAAGATAAAGATGTAATTCTCAATGATATTGTCAATGATCTTTTTGTGGTCATAGTGACAATAGTAGCATATGAAGTGAAATCATTTCTACTTAATAGTGGAAGCGCGATTGAAGTCTTACATGAAGAGGATTTCATGTAAATAGGCTTAAAGAAAACTACATTAAAGAGGGTGAGTCAGATTTTTAGCTTTTTAAATTAACCTCCAGTTATGTTTGGTGATGTAAAGTCAATACCACAAATATGGTGGATTCTTGGTTGTTGATCAACCTTCAACATATAATACCAACCAATGATGAGGATTGTAACACCCTCACCCGTATTCACTATCAAAATAGGGTTACAAGGTATTTCCGATCAATACACATCATTTATGAAACATAACTTATACATTTATTCATCCATTCTCATACAACATTCAATCATAATCACATTGTCCCTTATAAAGGCCTACGAGGCCTTAAACATGCTTTAGAAGTAATTCAGGACTAAACAGATAACATACGAATATTTTGGAAAACTTAGAAATTTTCAATCATATAAGGGTCACACGCCCGTGTGAATAGGCCGTGTGCCTCACATGGTTAGTAGACACGCCAATGTCTTAGGCCGTGTAAAAATAGGGCATACATACTAACTTGCATCATACGGACGAGGACACACCCATGTACTAGGCCGTGTGAAATCTGGAGAGTATACTGACTTGGTTCACACGGCCAACCACACGCCCATGTGTCTAGCCGAGTGCCCTAAAAATGGCCACACACGCCCATGTGCTAGGTTATGTGCCATTTAGGGGGTATACTGACTTATAGCACACAACCAGTCACAAGCCCGTGTGTGAGACCATGTGGAGCGTACTAACTTCACTTCAATTTCAACACTAGGGGACACACGGTTGTGTAGCACGACTATGTGTCACACACGGCTGAGACACACTTCCGTGTCTCTGCCTGTGTGGACAAAAATAGGCCATTTGCAAAGCCAATTTGCCACCCTTTTTGCACATACCTACATAAGTTCAAATGACATCATTTTAAGACACAAATGTGCAGCCAAAAGTCATCAACCAATACACAAACATACCTAATCCATTTCAACTAAATTCAATACTCAATTCCGTACCATTTACCTATTCAAATACCAATCAATTTATCTAACTAAACCAATTCAAATATACATAATCACTTCAACTCCATTCGTTCAAGATAGTTTTATTTCCAAACATTAAAACTAGAACTATTTGCACATTCATAAAAATCATCAAGTTCATCATTTTGTGCCAACACAAATGGCCAAAATACACATCCATCAAATAAACCATTTTGACACAAGCCTATACATGCCATACACCATATATATAGAGCTTCAAAAGTACCAAAATAGATGATCGATAGTGCAATGAAGTCTCTGACGATTCCCGGACCCGAGCTAATTTGATTATCTATAAGGTAGAAAGAGAACACATAGAGTAAGCTTTAAAAGCTTAGTAATCCATATACAAATAAAATTACCTTATGAAACAACATCATTTCCATCAAATATACAAATTATGAATAAGCACATATAAATTCACAAACCTTTCCCAATGTATACATATCCAAGTACTTCCCTTTTCAATACTCATATGAATCTCCTATGTACATGTATCACTTATTTCAATTACACATTCTTTCTCGTCTTGACTTTTCCCATTGAACCTTTCGGAATCATTAAGGATACCCGAAAATCACATATAGCTCGTACAATGCCATATCCTAGATATGGTCTTACATGTTATCACATATCGGATCCAATAGCCCAAATATGGTCTTACATGAAATCACATAACGATGCCAATGTCCCAAACATGGTCTTACACGTAATTACATCTCGATAATTCTAATGTCATGACATTTAAATCCTATACTATTCCTAAGGTTCGTACGGGACTTCCGGATGTTGTAACTCTATTGATTCTTGCTCGTATTTGATTATTCGACATTCAATGCAGTTCAATGGCAAATAAAATTATATAATTCAATTTAAAGACATTTATTTGCATATGAACTTACCTCGTATTTAGGATGGATGGACCGGATCGACTACTCGATAACCTTTGATTTTCCCTATCTAAATCTAATTTCTTTCTTTCTTGATCTATATAAATTCAAAATTAACTCATTTATTAATTTATTCATTCAATTCAGTCCACAAACACATAATTATGCATTTTTACACTTTAGCCCTTAAAGTTTCACATTTTTACAGTTTAGTCCTTATCACATAAAAACACAAATTACACAATTTCTTTCTAAATTCATGAGTACCGAATTTCTATAGGGTCCTTAGCAGCCCTAAACTTTCATTATTACACATTTCAACCCCTAAATTTACAAATTTCACAATTTAATCCCTTTTTGACACTTTTGTCAAAAATCACTTTACAAAACTTGAAAATATATCACTAAGCTATCATAAACTATCATCAAACCTCAAAGAACACATGGATTCAACAATGGAAACTCTCAAAATCTTTAATAGTTTCAAAATTAAAGGTACGAGTTAGCTAGATTGAGCTGCAACGATTACAAAAACATAGAAATCATCAAAAATCGAGCTAAAACCATACTTTAATCAAGCTAGTAAGGTGTCAAACGCTAAAAATATTCAAATCTTTCTTTCTTCTCTAAAATTCAGTTTCCAAAGATGAATGAAATTGAAATATTGGCTTTGTTTTTATTTAATTATAACTTAATTAACTATTTTACTATTTTAACCTTTATTATATAATAACATATAATGGATGTCCATTAAGGTCCATTAACCTTTAAAATGGCCTAATTAACATTTATAGCCATCATATTTAAAAGCCAAATCTATTTGGCACCTTTAGCAAGAAGAATGTAACTTTTACATTTTATGCGATTTAGTCCTTTTTCTCAAATTGAGATATTAAACGATAAAATTAGCTCACGAAATTTTCTTACATACATACAATCACACTGTAAACACATAAAATATTATTAAAAATAATTTTTTGACGTTGAATTTTATGTTTCGAAACCACTATTTTGATTTAGCTAAAACCGGGCTGTTACAATGATGGCAACATTTTGCATAGAAGTAAAATTATCATCCCAACAAGAATTGCTTCTATTGAATTTAATTTGAAAATAGAGAGGCAATGTCATATTATGTCTCTACAATTGACTCAATAAAATAAGGAGCCTAGTTGAATGAGATCTTTAAGGAAAAATAGTAGGGATCATTCATAGACAATATTACATCATGACTAACATTCGAGTTAATTTAATTAAAAATATCATGAAGAATTTGAGAGATTAGATACAAGAGTTAAGATGAATTTATACAAAGTAAAACAAATGAAAGCTTTGTAGTTATATCATGATGATCTATATAAGATAACTCAAATCTCCTTTATTTCACCAAGCATGGAAATGTGCACCTTAATTAGTTGGTTTAGGCATAATGTTGACAAATTTTATAATTAGTTGACATGTCAAAGATTGATCCATATGTTAGTCTTTTACAAAGACTTTTAAGAAAAAAAAAGTCTCTCTCAAGATAGAGCTAATGCAGTGAAATAAAAATTTGGTAAATTATTAGTTCAAACTTTAGTCAAGAGGCGACATCAAATTTTTAATGTTATGGTGAAAAAAAAAACAATTTGAAATGGAAATGTGAGTGAATTTCACCACCTTAAACAAAAAGTGCCCTAAAGATTAATGGATACCTTTGATTTTCATGGACATAAACAACAACAAAAAAAAAAAATTTTTAATGTTGTTTCTTCTAACTCTCAATCAACAAGTAGGTGCATCTGTTGGACATAAAGATTTGAGTTTCATGGATGCCTTTTCAGGTTACAACCAAATCATAATGGCTCCAAAACATTAATAAGATACCTCTTATATTACTAAAGATAATTTATTTTGCTATAAAGTGATGTCATTTGACTTGAAAAATATTGATTGTGTAACACCCCTAACCCGAGACCATCGCCAAATAGGGTTAAGAGGCATTACCAAACATTCAGAACATTTCACTACCATTTCACGACACAAAGTCAAACCAATCAAACATATTCAATTACAAGTATATAGTCCCTTATTGAGGTCTTCGAGACCTTAAACACTTGTTAGAAAGGGGTCGGGACTAAACCGGAACACATATAAAAATTCTTAGAAATTTAAAACTTTTTAAAGTTTCAGGGGTTACACGCCCGTATGGGCAGGCCGTGTGTCTCCCACGGCTGCTAGACACACCCATGTGTCTTCTCCGTGGTCGAACCTGACTGAACTCCACGGCTACTAAGCACGCCCGTGTACTCTAGCCATGGTCGATCTTGGCTTGGCTCTACGGCTACCAGGCACGTCCGTGTGCTAAGGCCGTGTACACTTAATTAGCTACTGACTTAGTCCCACAGTCACTAGGCACGCCTGTGTGCCACAACCGTGTGGCAAAATAGGCCATTTGTATTGCCAATTTTCCACCCACACAAGGGTCAATCTCTACAAATACATACAAGCATACTTATTCATACAAATGACAACTAAAAACACATCAAATGAACATCATATCATTCCATTCCATCTCATTTCTAAACATGCCAATTTGTACAACCAATTTCCATATAAATCTAAGTATAAATCATCCATAACCTCACTAAATCACTAAGGCATCAATTCATCATTGAACTTACCATTCATAAAACTATTTCATTTTCATCAAGCTATATTAAAATATGCACCAAATACCATATTCTCTCATGTACCCTACTAACATTTAACTAGCCAAATCACATGGCTATTAACATCTCAAACATATACCAAGTGACTAGCCTATACATGCCATATTCTATTATATACATACTTACAAAAGTACCAAAATAGATTTGCCGATAGTGTGATAGATATGATGACGATCCCCGGATCCGAGCTAGCCTTAGTGACACTGTAAAACAGAGAAACAAATCACACAGTAAGCTTTCAAAATCTTAGTAAGTTCGAAATATAATACAATTTTCTCATCAAATCAAACCAATGTATATATTAGACCATCACATAGATAATTTACATTTGATACACAAATTCAACCATATCAAGTACTCACATAGCATTCAATTCATCTACTTTCAATCTCATCAACCACATAAGTATCATACATACCTTTGCCAACACTTATTTACTCACCAACCATGCTATTCAACCACTCTACTTTACAATCCAATCCACTTTTGCTATTTTTATGCTTTGTTCGCACACCTAGTGCCAATTCGTAAACAAAACATAATTGTCATTGCACATTTAGTGCCAAACCATTAAACTGAGCTTATATCGGTATCACACACACAGTGTCAATTCAAAAAGCCAAAGCTTTTATCATCTCGCACACACAATGCCAATCATCTTTATCCCGATTCTAATTCAATTCCGAGCATAGCATTTCTAATCTCATAATTATATAGATATTCATTCAATTTACATCACATAGAACATAAGTTAACAACTTGTATTATATCCGAACTTACCTCGGACGTAGAACTATCGAAAAGGTCGATTAATTGAGCACTTTATCTTTTCGCCGATCTCGATCCGAACCTCTCCTCTCTTGGTCTATACACATTCAAATTCAGTCCATTTAATCACCAAATCATTCATTTTAATCCAAACACACATATTTAGGGCATTTTACAAAATAGCCCTTACATTTTCACATTTTGACACTTTAGTCATTTATTCATAAAATCATCAAATACACATAATTAGCTTGCAACCATGCCTAACCAAATTCTCACTATACTTATACAAGTCCACACATTTCATTTATTTCACATTTTAGTCTTTCAAAATGCTATTTTCTCAATTTTAGCCCTAATTAGCTAAATTCATCAAAACTCCAAGAGCAAAACATGCTCATTAAACACATATCTTTCATTTAGCACCAACACTCATCACAAAGCTCACCATTTCATCAATGGCACATTTCATAACCATCATCAATTCAAAAAATTACAACATGGGTTAGCTAAAGCACAAAGCAACGATTACGAAAATGTAGTGTAACACCCTGAATAATTGGGTCTGTGCATTTTATGTGTTTGACTGCTTAAAATATTAATTTGAGAATTTGAGGTACAATTGGGGCTCAAATTGGGCTGAGGCCTTGTTTTAAATATTTTGTTTAGACACTCTAAGGGCTTAAATTAAAGTTTTAATAGTTTAAGTGACATATTGGGCTTGTGGCCCAGCAACTAGGAGCATGGTAGAGGGAAGATTTAAGTGGCGTCACTTGAGTATGAGGAAGGCCTAAAATGTGGCTACTTGGAGCCCAAGTTTGATGGCTAAATTTTGGCATTTAAAGGGGAAAATAGGGGGACAGTACAAGGCTATTTTTAAGGTTTTTAATGCTTATTTTATGTGGATAATTAGGCAGATAATGAAGAGAGGAATTAGGGCTATTTTTGAGGAGATATTAGATCAAAGATTGGAGCCATCTTTAAGTGTTTAATGTTAGCCGCAATTATTAAGAATTTGAAAAGAAAAGGGCATTCGGCTTTGGCTTAAGGTATGTATGCCGAAATTCCTAGCTAGTTCTCTCATCTTTCAATTTGCTTTGCCGAAATCCTATGCTATTCTCCATCTCTTTTCTTTTCTTCTTTTCAGTTGGCCAAACCTCTGACAAATTCTTTTCTCATCTCATTCAAACCCTTTAGCCGAAACCTCTAAGCTTCCCTTACTTTTTGCTTACTTTCTTCAAAGCTGAAACACCTCGCTTAGATTTTCTAAAAGCCGAAAATGTGAGATCTAGTCTTCCATATGTGTGCCAAAATCATTCTGGGGTACCTACCTTGTCGAACTTTTGAAGAAATCAATAGGTATGTGTCAATTTTGAGTTTCCAATATTTCTCCAGCTTTTCAAAGTCTCTAGTCGAATAGCTAATCAAGTGACTAATCAAAGGTTTTTCTTATTTTTTGGTATTTTGGGATCTGAAAAGGAGTCCAACGCCTAGATCTTTAAAGTCAAGGTTCAGTATCCTTTGAGTCATGTTATTATCGGATTCCAAGACTATAGGTTGAGGATAAGAGATCCGGATAGCAAGGACATCGACTAAGAATATTGGATTTCGCGATATCAGGTGTGTAATTCTCTACACCATCTAGATCTGTTTGATTAATATATGTTTATAAGTTTTATATGTTTTGATAAATGTCGAAATCCCGGTATCATGACGGAAACCCAAAGAGGGTATAAGCAAATCACCAAGTTAGTGAATGTTCTAATTAAATGATATAAGTATATTGATTTTATGTGATTGCATGGGTTGGGTTTGAAGAAAGGAGGAAGTTATATGTTGTAGCGGCTATTGCCGTGATCCGTTGTAGCGGTTCCTTACCGTGATCTATTGTAGTGGTTTCTACCGTGATCTATTGTAGTGGCTACAACCATGATCTGATGATGAGCAGCACCACTGCCATCAAGGCGTGTAGCGGTGTGGGTTGATTGTAGAAATCCCCAATGGTGTGAACGGCTGGTATGGGGGCATGTAGTGGATGGACACCTAAGATATGGGTTGGGCTTTGCATATTATTTTTGTTTTGTATATTAATTTTGATTATTATGTTTTATGGGCTAAAGCCCAAATCTAATGGTGCACGAGGGTTACACACCGAGTCTCGACTCACCCTTTTAATTTAACAATTTCGGTGACACCTAGTGCATCGGACCGGCCGGAGAGGAACGCGAGGTGGCCATGCAAAAGAGCAATTGGATTCAGCTAAAAGACTTTAGTTTGTTATTTTATATTTTATGGATTATTAAAAATGGTTGTAATAAGGCCACGAGGCACTAGACTATTTTTTTTGTTTTGGGTTTTATGTTGGGCTTTTAAGTTTTATGTTTCCAATTAAGTTAAGACATGTATGAAATTTTAGTTTTATTTAAAATCCACCAAGATAATTTATAACTTAATATTTTACACTTTAATGAATTCTTAAGCTTTCAAAAAAGGTTAAAACCTAGTAATTGTTTTCCAGAATGTGACATGTTTTTGTAAAATCCCTTAAGTGACATACCAAATCCGATGGTAGCGTTTGGGCCGGGTTTGGGGTGCTACAAATTTGTATTAGAGCCAGGTTCAAAACTCGGCTCTGGGGTTTTTGGGCTCAAAATGTTTTCTAAAATGGGCTTTCGAAACATAAATGTTTTTAAGTGATACCAGGTCTATTAGCTCGGCATGGCACCTGCGTCTCCGTCCCAAGTCCTCCATGTAAGTACTCTAAACCATTGTGTGAAATATATGTGGGCATAATGGGCTTATTGGGACGTAGATTAATCGGATTAGAACTTAATGGACTCTAGGCCTAGCTTAAACCACTTCTTAAATTTCATAAGACTTAATTCCACTAAACAAACCCGTGAACGAGTCGCAAGTCTAGGGTATGGTAACAGGCATACGCATGTCTAGGATTGGATCCAGAAGAGCCTGGTATTTAAGCAGTCCTAGTGGCTCACCTCCTCTTCGCTGGAATCCTACCTGGTGCGTAGTGACTTTACCTTAGCTGAGTTAGGGTGTGGCAATAGACATACGCATGTCTAGGAGTAGATTCAGGGAGAGCTTGGTATTTAAGCGATCCCGGTGACTCACCTCCTCTTCACTAGAATCTTACCCGTGTGTAGTGACTATTCATCTTAGCTACAAGGATTGGTTGATGGGCTAAACCTTATAATTAAAACCCGAAAGGGACCAGCCACCCTATTTTTTTTTTAAAAATCCCCAAGTTTTGTAAAATTTTCAAAAATACATTTGAGTTATGAAAAATTTCCAATCAACCATGTTTTGAAAACTTTACCCGAAAAACCTCATGTTTACAAGAGTAACCCGGACTATGAAACTAGATTTCCCCAAAGTACCCCTGTTTTTAAAAAAAAACAACAACAACATCGAAATATCCCTAGTTTGAAAAATTACCAAACTACCCTTATTTTGCAAAATGACCAAAATACCCCTGGTTTGTAAAATTACCAAATTACCACTAATTTATAAAATTACTAAATTACCCCAAATTTTAAAATTATCGAAATACCTCCCAAATTTCAAAATTATCGAAATACCCCCGGATTGCAAAATTACTAAAATACCCCTATTTTACAAAATCACCAAGGAATCTTATTTTGGAAAATTATAAAATATCCCTATAGGAAAATTACGAAAACACCCCTAGGTAGTGAAATAACGAAAACACCCTTACGTGATGAATGCAAGTGCTGGGATGCTATTTGTATGATGGTGATTGAATGTATGTGTCTTATTCTAGTTAGAGGATACGAACTTGAGACTGCTTTTGTGAATCTGAATTGAAAGAACTACTTTTAAAACTATTATTCATAAGATCGTCTGTGGTAAAACAAAGGAAAGAATTAATGGTTCATAAAATTCTTAATCGATAAACGCCAATCGAAAGAATGAGTACAAGGGTCGAGGATATCTCGCGCGTGGGCCGATAGGGTAGGATGACCTTGTCTGAGCCAGTAGGGTCTAGCCACGGTCAAGAAATGAAATGCCGGATCCTCTAGCTGTGGAGGGAGAGTTACGGGATCAGGCGACCGGAGATGATGCTGTGTCTCAGGCGATGTTACGAGTCCTTGAGAGAGTTGCTGGAGTAGGCATGGGCACGGAGCCCGAAATCAGGCTGAGTGGCTTAAGGCCAATGGGGCGAGAAGTGTTTAGGGCATTTCGTGTAGCCCTAACACACCGAATATTGGATGGAAGTATCGAGTGCATAATGGATGACTTAGACTTCACGGTAGGAAAATTTGAAAGGGTCGATCTCTTCTTGAGACGAGGCCTATTAATGGTAGCTCACGGTGAAAGAAGGTTCATTGCAGACACTGATTGATCGGATTTCTTTAAGGAGTCATTCCAGGGAAAGTATGTTGGGGCCAGCTATATAGATGCACAAAGGAAGGCATTCTTGAACCTAGAGCAAGGAAGTAAGTCTGTGGCTGAATATGAGGCAGAGTTTCTGCGCTTGAGCCACTACGCTTGGGGAATGGTAGCAACAGAGTATGAACATTGTGTATAGTTCGAGGATAGGCTGCAGAATGAGTTAATGGTTCTGATAGCATCATAGAAAGAGAGAGTTTTTGCTGCTTTAGTAGATAAGGTTAAAATAGTTGAAGAAGTGAAACGGGTCGAGAGACAAGAAAGGGATAAGGATCGGGGTAAGAGTAAGAGATGTTTTGGACCATCAAGAGCATCTGGGAAATTTCAGAAGAGGCCTAAGACTGATGGGCCAGCTCGTGCTCCGACGGGCTAGAATCGAGCATATTCTACATGTGAAAGGATGCATTATGGGGAGTGCAAAATGAAAATCGGTGGATGCTTTAGTTGTGGATCCACAGAACATTTGATTGAGGACTGTCCTCAGATGGATCGGGTACAGCTAGTGGGCCGAGGTTTGGATTAGGTTAGGAGAGGTGATCAGCCTGGACCAAGGGGTCGTGGTGCACCCAGAAGAGGAAATGGATCTGGTCGAGGTCGTGGAGCACTTGGTAGAGGTGCAGGTAATGTAGATGCGAGGCAGCCAGGTCTAGTGTACGTAGTTCACCGACAGGAGGATGGTGACGCACCGGATGTTATAACCGGTACGTTTCTTATTGCTGATAACCCTTTTCTTGCCTTAATTGATATTGGGTCAACCCACTCCTATGTTGCATGTTCAGTATCTGAGACTCTAAGTATAGACCATAAAATAATCACTAGGAAAATGACTGTAGTTAGTCCCCTAGGATAATCTAGGGTAGTGGACAAGCTATTTAAGAATGTACCGTTAGAGACATAAGGGGTAGTGTTTCTGACAGACTTAATGGAATTACCATTTGGAGAGTTTGACCTTATCTTAGGAATGGATTGGTTGACAAGGCATCGTGCTAAGTTAGATTGTAGGTCTAAGCATATGGTGTTAAGTACCCTAGAAAGCGGGGAGGTGGTTGTGTTAGGAGAGAGAAGGAACTATCTATCCAATGTAGTGTCGACGTTGAAAGATGTTAAGATGATTCGGAAGGGATGTAATGCCTTTCTAGCTTTTATTAGTGCTTTGGATTCTAATGAGGTGACTGTCGATGAGGTTCAAATAGTCAAGAATTTTGCGAATGTCTTTCTAGAGGAGTTGCCAGGATTACCCCCAAATCGCGAAGTGGAGTTTGGAATAGAACTACTCTGCACGCAGCCGATATCCATTGCTCCTTATCGAATGGCACCAAGGAGTGGTGGAGCTCAAAGCTCGATCTAGGAGCTTTTGGATCGGGATTTATCGATCGAGTGTGTCTCCATGGGGAGCGTCGGTCCTATTCGTGAAGAAGAAGGATGGCTCCATGCGTATGTGCGTGGACTATCGTCAACTAAATAAGTTGACAATTAAGAATAAGTACCCATTCCAAGAATCGATGACCTGTTCGATTAACTTAAAGGAGCTTTGGTCTTTTCAAAGATTGATCTAAGGTTGGGTTATCATTAGTTAAAGGTAAAGGAAGGGGACATTCATAAGACGGCGTTTCGGACTCGGTACGGTCATTATGAGTTCTTGGTGATATCGTTTGTGTTGACGAATGTGCCAACAGCATTTATGGATATGATGAACCGAGAATTCCAGCCATACCTTGATCGGTTCGTCGTGGTGTTCATCGATGATATACTAGTATATTCCAAGTCTGAGGAGGAACACGATGCACATCTTCGGGTGGTGTTGCAAATCCTAAGGGAGAAGCAGTTGTTCGCTAAGTTCAACAAGTGTGAGTTCTGGTTAAGGGAAGTGACCTTCTTAGGGCATGTGGTTTCTGCAGAAGGAATTAGGGTAGACCCTCGGAAGATAGAAGCTGTATTGGATTGAAAACCACCGAAGTCATTTGAAGTTTCTTAGGATTAGCAAGATATTATCGAAGGTTTGCTGAGGGGTTCTCTTCAATAGTGGCACCTTTAACTAAGTTGTTGAGGAAGGGAGTATCGTTCGTGTGGGCTGATAAATAACAAGAGAGTTTTGAGAAGTTAAAGAGAATCTTGACAGAAGCACCGGTGTTAATTCAACCAGAGGCGGGAAAAGAATTTATCGTCTACTGTGATGCATCACACACAGGTTTAGGGTGTGTGTTGATGCAAGAAGGAAAAGTGGTGGCGTATGCGTCTCGACAGTTAAGACCGCATGAGTTGAACTACCCTATGCATGATTTGGAATTAGCGGCGATAGTGTTTGCTCTGAAGATCTAGAGACACTACTTGTACGGGGAGAAGTCAGTTATTTACACTGACCATAAGAGCTTGAAGTATCTCCTCACTCAGAAGGAGTTGAACCTAAGACAAAGAAGGTGGATCGAGCTGTTAAATGATTATGACTGCTCGATTGAGTACCATCCGGGTAAGGCAAATATGGTGGCGGATGCGTTTATTAGGAAGGCGATAGCGGACTTGAGGGCAATGTTTGCTCATTTTAGCCTATATGAAGATGGCAGTTTGGTAGCTGAACTTCAAGTAAAACCTTTGTGGACAAGTCAGATCAAAGAGAAGCAACTTTTGGATGATGTTTTAAGTACTCGGATCCAACAAGTGCAGAATGGTGAAGGAGGGGATTATAGTTGGAATGGTGATGGAGTTTTGTGTTTTCGTGGGAAGGTTTGTATGCCAAAAGATGTGGAGTTAAGATAGATGATTTTTCAGGAATTGCATAGTAGCCCTTATGCTATGCATCTTAGAGGAGTTAAGATGTATCGAGATTTGCGAGAGTAGTTCTGATGGCTAGGTTTGAAGTAAGAAGTTATAGAATATGTGGGGAAGTGTTTGACGTGTCAGCAAGTCCAAGTTAAACACCAATTGCCTTCGGGGTTGTTGCAACCGGTGAAGATTCCCCAATAGAAATGGGAAAGAATCACGATGGATTTCGTTAGTGGGTTACCCCTTACGCCCACTAAGAAAGATTCAATTTGGGTAATTGTGGATCGGCTAATGAAGTCTGCTCACTTTATACCGGTTCGAGTGGACTTTTCTCTACAAAAGTTGGCTAAGTTGTACATGACTGAGGTTGTAAGATTACATGGTGTATCGGTGTCGATCATATCAGATAGGGACCCTAGGTTCAAGTCACGATTTTGGAAGGCTCTTCAACAAGCAATGGGAAGAAGGTTAGACTTTAGTACCGCTTTTCACCCACAGGCTGATGGTCAGTCTGAGAGGGTAATTCAGATCTTGGAAGATATGCTAAGGGGTTGCATCATTGATTCTAGGGGTAGTTGGGAGGAGTATTTACCCTTGGCTGAATTCGCATACAGTAATAGTTATCAAGCTAGTATTCAGATGGTGCCATACGAAGCGTTATATGGAAGGAGATGTCGTACTCCTACTTGTTGGACGGAGTTGGGTGAACGTTAGGTGTTGGGTCTAGAACTAGTTTCAGAAACAGAAGAGAAAGTTAAGTTAATATGGGCTTGATTGAAGGAAGCATCTGATCGGAAGAAGTCTTATGCAGATTTAAAGCGAAAGGAGGTGGAATTTACAGTAGGAGACTAAGTCTTTTTCAAGGTTTCTCCATGGAAAAAGGTAATGAGGTTTGGATGGAAGGGTAAGCTAAGTCCTCGATTTATTGGGCCTTATCGGGTGCTAGAACGTGTGGGCCCAGTGGCTTATCGTTTGGAGTTGCCTTTATAGTTAGAACAGATACATGATGTATTCCATGTCTCGATGCTAAGATGTTATCGTTCCGATCTATCGCACGTGGTGCCAGTGGAAGAAATTGAAGTAAGGTCAGATTTATCTTTTGAGGAGGAACCAGTGCAAATCTTGGATCGAGACGTAAAAGTGTTGAGAAGGAAGTCCGTCCCTTTGGTCAAAGTTCTATGGCAAAATCATGGTGCAGAAGAGGCGACGTGGGAGCCAGAAGATGTTATACGACAGCAATATCCCCATCTCTTTTGATCAGGTAAATTTCAAGGACGAAATTTATTTTAAGGGGGGTAGAACTGTAACACCCTGAATAATTGGGTCTGTGCATTTTATGTGTTTGACTGCTTAAAATATTAATTTGAGAATTCGAGGTACAACTGGGGCTCAAATTGGGCTGAAACCTTGTTTTAAATATTTTGTTTAGACACTCTAAGGGCTTAAATTAAAGTTTTAATAATTTAAGTGACATATTGGGCTTGTGGCCCAGCAACTCCCCCGATTTCTCCTTGATTTTCTCCAACACCCCATTCAAATATATTCAAATTTGATGACAAGTCTCCAACCACCTCTGCAGAGTTTGAACCAAACTCTACCTCTCACGCCATAGAGACATAAAATAAAACCCTTTTTTACATGCCATGGGATTTGAACCCACTCCCTCTTTAATGCCCAACACGCTACTAGCCACCACAACACAAGATCTCTTGTGTCATAAAACAAACACAACTTAATATATGCTCTTTAAGCTAATATCTAGGTTTCCAAAAGAGCAAAAATCAAAATTTTTCCAGAGGCCACACTTGAACCCAGGCTTCCTAAATACCCCCATACACACCCAAATCACTTAGCCATTGAATTAGACAAGCAATTTGTCAGAACATGAAAAAATTAAAGACTCTATATTTTTGGGGCATTACATTCCGTGATAGGGTATGTGTACTAAAAGATGAGGAGTTGATTCAGAAAATTTTTCATGAGGCACACAGTGGTTGTTTGTCATTACATCCGGATAGTACAAAAATGTATAATGATTTGAAGAAGTTGTATTGATGGTCGAGTATGAAAAGAGACATCTCTGAATTTGTGACAAAGTGTTTGATCTATCAACAAGTGAAAGCCGAGCATCAGGTACCTTCAGGTTTACTTCAGCCAGTGATGGTTCTCGAGTGGAAATGGGATCGAATCACGATGGATTTTGTAACAGGGCTACCCATGACTTCAAAAAAAAAAAAAGATGCTGTGTGAGTTATCATTGATAGATTAACAAAACCATCTCACTTTATACTGGTGCATATTGATTTCTCACTTGACAAGTTGGCTGAGCTGTATATTACCGAAATAGTGAGATTACATGGGGTGCCTATGTCCATTATTTCGGATAGAGATCTAAGATTTACTTCGAGGTTTTGGAAAAAGTTGCAAGAAACCTTGGGTACAAAATTGAATTTTAACACCGCATTCCATCCGCAGACTGATGGTCAATCCAAAAGAGTGATTCAAGTTCTCGAAGACATGCTCCGATGCTGTGTTTTAGAGTTCGAAGGTAGTTGGGAAAAATATCTACCTTTGGTTGAATTTGCCTACAACAACAGTTATTAGTCGAGTATACAAATGGCACCATACAATGCATTATATGGTCGCAAGTGTCGAACTCCTTTGTATTGGACCAAGCTTAGTGAGAAGAAAATTCACGAGGTTGATTTGGTTAAAGAAACCGAAGAGAAAGTGAAAGTGATCATGATAGTCTGAAAGCTACTTCAGATCGACAAAATTCATACGGGATTTGAAAAGAAAAGAAATTGAGTTTCACATGGGTGATAAAATATTTCTAAAAGTATCCTCGTGGAAGAAAATATTGAGATTTGCTCAAAAGGGCAAATTTAGTCCATGATTCATAGGGACGTATGAGGTTATTGAAAGAATTGGACCAGTAGCTTATCGGTTAGCTTTGCCAGCAAAGTTGGAGAGAATACACATGTAATATCCAAGATTAGGGGTTATGCATTTATGGCATAATTCAAGGGTTGGTGAGCTTAGTGTATGTTTGGATGTGTTTTAGGAGTTTTTGAGAACTTTAGGTGAAAAGGAAATGCTTGGAAAATATTGGAATTTTAAGTGAAAAGAGGAAACTAGGCAAAGAGGCCTTAAGGATATTTGCGTGGGATTTATGACATAAGGAAGTCATGTGGTAAAGTGGCTTGGGACGCTACCCTAGAGGGCATGAAAGGTTGCGTCATATGGAGTGACAAGGGGAGGAGGTTCGAGCTGCAGAAATGGCACTTGGAAGCTTTTATTTTTTGCGTTAAAAAGGGGAATTGGGCTACAGAGGCCTTAAGAAAAATTATGGGCACTTTTGGAAATGAAAGAGGGCTTGGTAAGGTGGCTGCAAGGCGCCACTTAGGGCCTTGGTGAATAACACCATGAGCGGGGAGAAGAGCACAGGTTCGAGTCGTGATGGCGACATAAGTGTGTTTTATTTTGCTCTTTCGTCGAAGAAGGGAAGTGGGCTAAGGAGGCTTTAAAAGAAATTATGGGAGTTGATGACACAAAGGAACCAAAGAACAAGGTGGCTTGGGACGTTTCGTCAAAGAGGCTTCAGGAGGAAGAGGTTCGAACCTTGTCTTGGCCGCAAGGAGGTGGTTTTATTTTGGCTTTTGGGTCGTGAGGAAAGGAAGTGTTGGAACGGCACATGGACCTTGGGAAGGATGAGATAAGGCTTGTTTTATTTTTTTAATTGTGGCTAGGATAGTGGTGATTATATTTTATTTTTCTTTTATTATTTTAATGGGTAAGATAAGAGAAGATAAGGAATAAAGTGAGGGATTTATTTTATTTATTTTGAGTGTGTGAGATAAATATAGAAGAGATAATGGTGGCTTACTTTTATTAATTTTAAATGAAGTGATAATGGGAGATTAATTTGGGATTTGATAAGTGAGCACATGGTGGCCGGCCAAGGGACTTTGTAGGTGGGTATTTTCGGCTATGTAGTGGGGAGATTACGTGCCAAAATTATTTGTTCATCTTTTAATCTCTATTGCCGAAATCTAAGTCAAGAGAATTCTCTTTTACCTCCATTTTCTTTTGAAGTCAATTTCCCTTGTCACCATTTCCAAAGTTCTTCAAACTCTTCTTTTCTTCTTTCTCTATTTTGGCGAACCTATATCCCTTTCCCAAGCTCCTTCTTTATTTTGGTGTTAGTAGAATATTTCAACTCATACAAAAGCCATAGCAAAACTAAAGATAGCCTTATTAGTATTTCTTGTCGCAAGTCTTAAAAAGTCGAAAGTGATAGTGTGATTATTTCTTTTAGCCTCTTCAAAGCAACTTGTGTAGTGGTAAGTGTTCTTTCATTATCAATCGATTTTTCCTTCTCTTCCTTTGGTGTGCCAAAACAAGGATTAGGCCTTGATCGTGTGGATGGTGAATGTTCATTAAGCTTTAGTCTCGTGGTTGTGCAGCTAGCGTGAAGGAGGTTTACGGGATTTGCAGTGATCAAGGTAAGTGGTAGGTGCTATTCGGCCAAGGGCCATTTTATATGGATTTATTGTATATAACCGAATCTAACATGTGGCATATAGGGATTTCGACAACTTTTAAGGCAAGTGGTGGTTTTCGGATTTAGATCCGTAAGGTAAGGCAGTAGTGACTTTCGGCTATAGGCCATATTTGGTTTTAGTGTTAGTCGATTTTGACAAAAGGTTGTGTAGGAGGATTCGACAAGGTTGGGTGCAAATCGTTTATACGTAAAGTTTCGAGATTTGATCGATTGTGCCAAACAGGTGCGTAGTTATCGCACTGTCTCTTGAATGCTTAAATGAATGTTTAAATGTGTTATTATGTATATGTGATATGATGTGAACAGTGAGCCAAAATAAGGGCTAAAAAGGTGGATACCCATGATGGGCAATCAGTCAACAAGGTCAGTATTTTATGATGATTAATTTACATATGACATATGTAGCAAAATGTGATGGCATGTGATGTATGCTTATTTTAATGATATTGTGGCATGATACATGGGGCTTGGGATGTGACTATCGAAGGAAAGGGTGTACATTATGTATGTGGTCTAATGTCATCCTTGTGCTACATTAGCGCTTGATGTTAGCTATGTACTTCATCAAGGGAGATGTTGGCTAGGTGCCCATCTCGGCGGTTGATAGCTGTGTGCGTCACTGTGGACTGATTGATATGTGGGATCACTTATGTGATCGGTGGCCTAGCCACGGCCTTGAGCAGCAGGTCTGCCAAGGTAGGATATGTGGGATCACTTGGTTGATCGGTGGATTAGCCACGACCTTGGGCAGCGGGTTTGCCGAGGTAGGTGTAATGGATGGGCACTAGGTTGGGTTGGGCCTCATAATTGCATAATTTATATGGACTGTGTGGATATGGGCCAAGCCCATATAGGGAAACATGTGAAATAAATATGCACTGAGTCTGTTTGACTCACCCAAATTTTCCAACATCGCAGTGATGCATAAAGCTTGGGCCAGGGTTGGAGTGGATATGAGGTGGCCTATGTAGAAGAAGTTTTACTTGTTTTAAGTTATTTATAATTCAAGACTTGGAATATTTAATTATTGTAATAAGGCCACTACAAGCCTTTAATTTTATTATTATGTTTTAAGGTGGATTGATGATTAAGTTAATATTCGAATGTTTCTTTTAAAGCGTAAATTTATACTTTGATAAATTATTTTAAAGTCTTAAATTTAATAACTTAATTTTATTTTGGAATTTTACATACCCAATATTTTATTAAAGGCATACAAAATTTTATGTTTTACCGTAAGTGAAAATATTTTTAAAACGTTTTCATGATGGCATTCCAAATTCGATCGTAGTGAATGAGTCGGGTTTAGGGTGAATTGGTATCGAGCCGGCTCAAAACTTCGGCTTTGAGGTTTTGGGCGAAAATAGTTTTCAAAATGGGCATTTCAAAATATGGACTATTAAGAAATCTTTTAGGTTATTCTAGCATGGCACTGTATCTCGGCTAGGCGTCCACGGTAAGTACTTCTGACTTCTGAAGTGATTTGAATATGTGAAATGTATGGGCTTTTATGGGAACATAGATTAGTGAACTAGGATCTATTGAACCCTAGGACTAGTCTACTCAAACACAAGTACATAAGACTTAAGGACCATTAAACAAACCTGTGATTAAGTTATCGAGCTAGGGTGTGGTAACTGTTGTGCGCATGTCTAGGAGTGGATTCAGTAAGAGCTTGGTATTTAAGCAGTCCTAGCGACTCACCTCCTCTTTACTCGAATCCTACAGTGCGTAGTAACTGCTTCACCCTAACCAAGAGGACTTATTCACAGCTAAACCAATCACTAAAACCCGAAAGGGACTAGCCATGCGCTTTATAAAACCCTAGTTTTAAAACATTAAATTACCTTTTTGATTTGTACAAACTATTTTGAAGACATTTCTCAAAATATTTTGATTTACAAAATTACGAAAATACCCACTCTTGTAAATTACCAAAATGCCCTTGGCTAAAAAATTCATATTACCCTTGACTTTTATTAAAATATTCTTATTTTACAAAATATCAGAAAATTCTATTTTGTAAAATATTGAGATACCCAAATTTGGAAATTTACAAGAATACCCCCGACTTGCAAAATTACTAAAATAACCCCCAATTTTTGAAATTTTTGCGACACTTTTAAATTGGAAATTTTCAAAATACCCTTAAGTTTTGAAAATTTTGAAATGCCTCTGATTTGTGAAGATTTTCAAATTGACCCCAATTTATTACCAAAATACTCTTGTAAGGAAAATGACGAAATTACCCCTGGGTTGGGAATGGTCAGAAATGCCAAAGTAGTGAAGTGAATGTTGTGGATGAATGTGAATGTGATTCTCTGAATTAGAATAGTGAACTTAAACTGAAATTTTGATTGATCGAAAGAACTACTTCTGGAAACTTCTTATCATAAAATTTGTTCGTGGATAAACAGTGAAACAAAATTTCTAATGCATAAAACTTTTTAATCAGATTAAATCGCGACGTTAGATATGAGTTCTAGAGGACGAGGTCATCGTGGACGTGGTAGAGGAAGAATGGCTGTATCGAAACCCATTAGATCGGGTCAAGGATCTGAGAATGAGGTACCACCACCAGCAGCTTTTGGTGTTGAGCAGCAAGACCAGACGGGGGTTGATGCTTGATGTCGCGGTGATGATCGAGGTTCTTGAGATGGTGGCTGGAGCAGGTGGAAATATAAGAGCTAAGAAATGCATGCACTGAAAGTGACTCCGAGCCAATGGAGCTGAAGTGTTTCGTGGAGTATCTGGTGTGGCACCGATCTTCTTGAGTATTGGTTAGAGGCGACTGAACGAATTATGGATGAGTTGGATCTGACCCCTAAGGAGAAAGTGAAAGGAATGGTGGCGCTACTATGCGATGAAGCGTATCAATGGTGGCTCACAGTTCGGGACGATTACCTACAAATGAGGATCTTACTTGGGATTATGTTAAGGCGGCATACCAGAAGAAGTATGTTGGCACCCATTATATCGATCGCATAAGGAAGGCGTTTACGGGCTGGTTCAAGGAACAAGTCCGTGAGCAGATCTGGCTAAATTCTTGAGGTTAAGCCGATATGCTCGAGGAGTAGTGGCTCTGAAGCATGAGCGGTGTGTCCGGTTTGAGGACGGATGAGGATGATTTGAGGTTATTAATAGCTCCACGCAGGGAGCGCGAGTTATTGTGTTGGTAGAAAAGGCTAAGGTAGTTGAAGGATTAAGGACTCGTGAGGCGAGCAGAGATAGGAGAGGAATCGGGATAAGAGAAGTTTTGGATCGTCGTAATCGCCTCGAGAACTTTCAGAAAAGACCGAAGGTCAAGAATTTTGTTCGTAGCGCTAAGCCAGTTACTAAAAATTTGGACCGTCCATGTGCTTAATGTGGGAGGTATCATGTTGGCGAGTGCTGGAATCGGAATCGGGAGTGTTTTAGATGTAAGTCTAAGACTCATTTGATTAAAGACTGTCCTTAGGATCCGAACAGGGCTTAGACGGAAGGTCAAGGAGGAGTCTGAACAGCAGGGAATGGTCGCGATAGCGACAAGGGTCGTGGTCCGAACCATGGAGGACATGGTTCGGCAGAGGTCGTGGAACACCAAGCAGAGATCTTTGAAGGTGCGACGCGAGGCAACCAAGGTTAGTTTATGCGGTTGGCCGTCATGAGGAGGAAGATGTGCGGATGTGACAACTGCACGTTCCTTATTTTTGGAATACCCTTAATTGCTTTGATTGTTGTAGAGTTTTCTTGTATCGCTAGTGAAAGTGTTCAAGCCTTGCATGTGAACTTAGAGATTGTGCATAGGAAGTATGATAGCTTTATAAGATTAGAGTGTGCAGCGTAAGCATAGTGTGCTGAGTAGGAGTGCAATTAGCTAAGTAATTTTGAGGAAAAAATTATTTTTAAGGAGGGTAGAACTATAATATCCCAGTTAGGGGTTATGCATTTGTGGCATAATTCAAGGGTTGCTGAGCTTAGTGTATGTTTGGATGTGTTTTAGGAGTTTTTGAGAACTTTAGGTGAAAGGGAAATGCTTGGAAAATATTGGAATTTTAAGTGAAAAGAGGAAACTAGGCAAAGATGCCTTAAGGATATTTATGGGATTTATGACACAAGGAAGTCATGTGGTAAAGTGGCTTGGGACGCTACCCTAGGGGCATGGAAGGTTGCGTCACATGGAGTGCCAAGGGAGGAGGTTTGAGCTGCAGAAATGGCACTTGGAAGCTTTATTTTTAGCGTTAAAAGGGAATTGGGCTACGAGGCCTTAAGAAAAATTATGGCGCTTTTGGACATGAAAGAGGGCTTGGTAAGGTGGCTGCAATGCGCCACTTAGGGCCTTAGTGAATGACGCCATGGCAGGGAGAAGAGCACAGGTTTGAGTCGTGATGGCATCATAAGTGTGTTTTTATTTTGCTCTTTGCGTCAAGAAGGAAGTTGGGCTAAGGAGGCTTTAAAAGAAATTATGGGAGTTGATGACACAAAGGAACCAAAGAAGAAGGTGGCTTGGGCGTTTGCGTCAAAGGGCTTCAAGAGGAAGAGGTTCGAACCTTCTTTGGCGCAAGGAGGTGGTTTTATTTTTGGCTTTTGGCGTCGTAGGAAAGGAAGTGTTGAAGCAGCACATGGACCTTGGAAGGATGAGATAAGGCTTGTTTTATTTTTTTAATTGTGGCTAGGATAGTGGTGATTATATTTTATTTTTCTTTTATTATTTTAATGGGTAAGATAAGAGAAGATAAGGAATAAAGTGAGGGATTTATTTTATTTATTTTGAGTGTGTGAGATAAATATAGAAGAGATAATGGTGGTTTACTTTTATTAATTTTAAATGAAGTGATAATGGGAGATTAATTTGGGATTTGATAAGTGAGCACATGGTGGCCGGCCAAGGGACTTTGTAGGTGGGTATTTTCGGCTATGTAGTGGGGAGATTAAGTGCCAAAATTATTTGTTCATCTTTTAATCTCTGTTGTCGAAATCTAAGTTAAGAGAATTCTCTTTTTCCTCCCTTTTCTTTTGAAGCCGAATTATCCCTTGTCACCATTGCCAAAGTTCTTCAAACTCTTCTTTTCTTCTTTCTCTATTTTGGCCGAACCTATATCCCTTTCCCAAGCTCCTTCTTTATTTTGGTGTTAAGAATATTTCAACTCATACGAAAAGCCATAGCCGAAACTAAAGATAGCCTTATTAGTATTTCTTGTCGCAAGTCTTAAAAAGCCGAAAGTGGTAGTGTGATTCTTTCTTTTAGCCTCTTCAAAGCAACGTGTGTAGTGGTAAGTGTTCTTTCATTATCAATCGATTTTTTCCTTCTCTTCCTTTGGTGTGCCGAAATAAGGGATTAGGCCTTGATCTGTGTGGATGGCCGAATGTTCATTAAGCTTTAGTCTCGTGGTTGTGCAGCTAGCGTGAAGGAGGTTTACGGGATTTGCAGTGATCAAGGTAAGTGGTAGGTGCTATTTGGCCAAGGGCCATTTTATATGGATTTATTATGTATAGCCGAATCTAACATGTGGCATATAGGGATTTCGACAACTTTTAAGGCAAGTGGTGGTTTTCGGGATTTAGATTCGTAAGGTAAGGCAGTAGTGACTTTCGGCTATAGGCCATATTTGGTTTTAGTGTTAGTCGATTTTGACAAAAGGTTGTGTAGGAGGATTCGACAAGGTTGGGTGCAAATCGTTTAGACGTAAAGTTTCGAGATTTGATCGATTGTGCCAAACAGGTGCGTAGTTATCGCACTGTCTCTTGAATGCTTAAATGAATGTTTAAATGTGTTATTATGTATATGTGATATGATGTGAGCAGAGTCAAATAAGGGCTAAAAAGGTGGATACCCATGATGGGTAATCAGTCAACAAGGTCAGTATTTTATGATAATTAATTTACATATGACATATGTAGCAAAATGTGATGGCATGTGATGTACACTTATTTTAATGATATTGTGGCATGATACACGGGGCTTGGGATGTGACTATCGAAGGAAAGGGTGTACATTATGTACATGGTCTAATGTCAGCCTTGTGCTACATTAGCGCTTGATGTTAGCTATGTGCTTCATCAAGGGAGGTGTTGGCTAGGTGCCTATCTCGGCGGTTGATAGTCATGTGCATCACCGTGGGTGATTGATATGTGGGATCACTTATGTGATCGGTGGCACTGCCACGCTTTGAGCAAGCAGTGCCGCCAAGGTAGGATATGTGGGATCACTTGGTTGATCGGTGGATTAGCCACGGCCTTGGGCAGTAGGTTTGTCGAGGTAGGTGTAATGGATGGACACTAGATTGGGTTGGGCTTCATAATTGCATAATTTATATGGACTGTGTGGATATGGACCAAGCCCATATGGGGAAACATGTGAAATAACTATGCACTGAGTCGTTTGACTCACCCAAATTTTTCCAACATCGCAGGTGATGCATAAAGCTTGGACCGGGTTGGAGTGGATACGAGGTGGCCCATGCAGAAGAAGTTTTACTTGTTTTAAGTTATTTATAATTCAGTACTTGGAATATTTAATTATTGTAATAAGGCCACTATAAGTGTTTAATTTTTATTATTATGTTTTAAGGTGGATTGATGATTAAGTTAATATTCGGGAATGTTTCTTTTAAAGAGTAAATTTATACTTTGATAAATTATTTTAAAGTCTTAAATTTAATAACTTAATTTTATTTTGGAATTTTACATACCCAATATTTTATTAAAGGCATACAAAATTTTATGTTTTACCGTAAGTGAAAATATTTTTCAAACGTTTTCCGTAGTGGCATTCCAAATTCGGTCGTAGTGAATGGGCCGGGTTTGGGGTGTTACAACATAACATGTTCTATGTGTCGATGTTGCGATGATATTGTTCCAGTCCTTCTCATGTAATTCCTCCGACTGAAATTGAGATACGACAGGATATGACCTATGAAGAGGATCCAATTAAGATTTTGGCTCGAGTGGTTAAACAATTGAGGAATAAAAGTATAGTCTTAGTGAAAGTGTTGTGGCAAAAACATGGTGTAGAAGAGGCTACGTGGGAACCGAAAGAAGTCAGAGAGAATAGTACCCAAAACTTTTTATCGGTAAGATTTTTGGGGACGAAAATCCCTAAAGGGGGGAGAGTTATAACAGCCCAATTTTGGGGCTAGTTAGAATAGTGGTTTTGGGTTATGGCATGATTATATGAGTACGTGAAAATTTTGGTGCATTAATTTTAGTGATTGCATGCTTAATTTTTAAAAAGGACTGAATTGCATAAAGTGCAAAAGTTTTATTCTACAAGCTAGAGGTGTTAAATAGCTATAGAAACTTAAATTGGAGGTCCTTAATGTGCAATTAGGCCTTTCTAAGGGTGATAGCCGGCCATAGGGACAAGAGATTTAATTTGGTCAATGTTTGGTGACATTAGGTGAAAAAAATGAATAAAATAAAATAAAACAAAGAAAGCTATCATCTTTTTCCTATCATCTTCTTCTTCCATCGATTTTTCACTCAAGCATAAGGGTTTGGAAGCTTGAAATTTTTAGCAACTTACACTCCTTGCAAGTAAGTGATTTTGGTGATCATTCTTGATAATTTTTGTACTTTTGGGACCCTTGTAGCATGATCTAGCTAATGAGAGGACTATTTTGCAAAATGGTTGAGAGTCTAGGGTTTTTCCATGTGAGTAATGATGTGTTTGTTGAAATTTTATGGAAGAAAATGAATCTTGGTTGTTAAATACACAACTTTTGTGAAAGGGGTTTCCATGAAAACACCAAAAAAGACCTTTTTTGTAAATGTTGTAAAATAAGTGGTAAATGTCTATAATAATTGGAATTGTGAGTTGCTATAAGAGGGAATATGAATCGGCTAGGCTTGGGTGTGCGAAAAATGAACACATTTGATTTTATGAGCCTAGGGGCAAAATCATAATTTTGTAAAAGTCTAGGGGTAAAATAATAATTTTACCAAAATAGGAATTTTGGAGTAATTTGATTAATGTGATTATTTAATAAGCTAAATATGTCATTAAAAAGATAGAAAGTAAGGAAATTCTTGGATGAACCTTCAGAATAGGAAAAAGGATATGGATAAACATCCGTGGGTTATTATTACTGGTGGGCTGTGTGCGATACTACCGTATTTATTATTATTGGTGGGCTGTGTGCGATATCACCGTGAACATGTGATTATTGATGGGCTGTGTGTGATACCACCTTGTTATTTATTAATGGTGGCCTGTGTGCGAAAGCACCGTGTATCAAATATTATTTCGAAGTGTTTGTCGAGAAGCTCTGTCTAAGTGAAATTACATTTGGCTTTGTAGTGATAAGTACAGGGTATAAGTGCATATAAATGTAAGCAATGTTTATGATATGTGTTTGGGGTATGGTAAGATTTGAAATGAGTAAGTATAATTACGAGGATCTGAATTGTTCTTGATTAATATGTAATGTTCTTGGTTGATATGGATGTGGTGCGATGTTCATTGTTTACATATAGACTTACTAAGCTTAAAGCTTACTTCTTTTTCTTTTCCCTTATTTTATAGTGTCGAAGAGCCAGCTCGAGATACGGAGACCGTCGGAGGATCACTTACACTATCCACACATTTTGGTATTGTTAGATTTAACATTTTGATTATGGCATGTATAGGGACTTAGTCTTTGTTAAGTGTCATATTGATTGGGCCAAATGTGTTGGCTTAACATGAAGATGATTTCATTTTGCATAAGGCCATGATTGATGGCTAATTTTCATTATTAATATACGAAAATGATGATGTTTATCATGTATGTGAAAATTTCATGGTTGAGGAATTAGTATAGATATGCATGATTGAATAGGTTGCTTGATATGGTTTATGTTGGTGTAAGTAGGGGTGGTAGAAAGGGCTTGGTAAATAGCCTTGTTTTTGTCCAAACGGGAAGACACACGGGCATCTATCTAGACCGTGTGTGACACACGGTCTATCCCATGGGTGTGTGGTTTGGCCATGTGTCCCCTTGCATCCTAAGTTGGAAAAATAGAATGCCTAGTAGTAACCACACGGGCTGATTAGGATGATGATGTCATAAACAGAATGTCAAGGTTTTCGCACACGGGCTAAGACACGGGCGTGTCATGGCCGTGTGAGGGACACGGGCGTGTATTAGGTCGTGTGAAAATCCCTGTAGGTGAAAAAATGAAAAAATAAAATCTGCACTGGCTAGGGACTGTAACACCCCAAACCCGGTCAACATACCATGACCGAATCTGGCATGCCACGGAGTGATAACCTTTTAAAAGCGAAATTTTGTCGGATAATTTTCTTAGAAAACCCGTTTTGTAGTGCGAAAAGTTTAGAAATCCTTGCTTGAAATCTACGTATTGTTGCAAGTTTTTAGAAAACATTTGAGTTATCTTTGTTATCATAATTTAAGTACGTTGCGATGGCAACGCTTTTAAGAAAAACGAAGGAGTTATAGTTTTGAAAACATTGCTTTTTACCTGTTAACTTAACAAAACCATATATTCAACATAGTCAAAATAATAACAAATAATAAAGAAAAACCAAAATAAAACTTAGCGGCCTTATTACAAAACCCAAAACCAAAATTTAAAGAAAATTAATAAAATTGAAATAGTAACTAAAAGAAATCAAAATCCAACGAACACAGCATGGCGCCTCCGAGTCCTCCCTGCTCCATCTCGCAATCTATTCATTTGCAAAACATAAGGGAAAGGGGTGAGTCACCAAGACTCAGTGCATATATCCCTAACCCGATAGTGCATTCACTTACACAAGCTATCAGTAAAACATGCAAATCATGCAAATCATGCAACTCACAACCTAACCATCCAATCTCCTTTAACTACCCCGTGTGGTCAAAACCATTGGTGGTCAAAACCACTGGTGACCGTAGTCAGAAATATATCGATGTGGTCAAAACCACTGATGATTGAAGTCACAAATCAAGTGATGGGGCCAACCTATCGTGTGGTCAAAACCACTAATGACAATCCCATAATCAACATGTGGGCCAACCCATCGTGGTACCAAACCACCGGACGAGTTACAATATTCATATGTGGTCAAAACCACTTTGGTGGTCAAAACCACTTGGGACTTAGTCACAAAATATAATATCAAGGCGGGCCAACCCGTCGTGGTGGTCAAAACCATGGTGATACCAAAATAAATCATCCCCTCCTCTCATCGACCCATCATCATGTTCATAACATACATGCCATAGTATCGAATGATCATGCAAATAACATATAACATAGCATCAACAGATCATGACGATGTATACTAAAAGTCACATAACGAGGGGACTTACGCGGTTTCTAAGCTCATCCACAAAGCATACTCACCGATTCAATAGTTATAATGGTAACACAATAAGCATATTATACTAAATAGGAGTGTGTAGCGTTACACACACAGTTGCTAACGTAATCACTAAATCCAGAAGATCCTGTCTCATCGCACTAGATCCCTTTGCCCCTACATTCGCCAACACTTAGGTTATCACCAAAAGCCATTCGGCTATACCAATAAATCCAAGGATAAATCGCACAAGGATAACTTCTTACCTTAGTGCGATTTGGTTTCAACCAAATCCGGAACTAACAATGAACCCCTTGTAATCGACCACACACACTTAATCGGCAAACAAATCTTCCAACTCCACTTGTATTCGCTACTTCCCCTTCCCCCTACAATCGGCTTAACACATCATTAGAGAACTATAGGCCATTCGGCCATACCATGAATCCGAAACCAAAAGGGTTTGACACCTTCTTACCTCAGTTGATAGATTCGGCTTTTATACACCAAAGGCTCAAGACCTAAATTAGTGTTAGGGTTTCAACTACCACATAGAACAAGAAAATGTTTAGTGTACAGATCCTTAATAAAAGGGAGGACGAGAGAAATCACTTACCAAGGAATTGACTTGCCTCAAAAGAAAAAGATAGATTTGGTCAAGGGAGAAAACACAAGAGATCTTTCCTGCCACCAAGATTTGGCCAACCAAATGGAAGAGATCGGTTTGGCACTCCACCAAAATAAGAGATCTCACCCTTCAAACATTGAAGAAACAAAAGAGAATATGGCGGTGAGATTTGGCCACTCGAACTAATTGAGAAAAGGAGAAAACTATACTTACGGGAAGGTTGGTATGAATCCAAAAGAAACAAAAGGAGAATCGCAAGAGAGAGAGTGTGATGGTTTGATTAGAAGAAGAAGAGAAAAGATTTGATTTGGCTATTGAGGTTTTCAAGAAAAGATGAAACAAAATAAAAGAGAAATAGGTATGGTGTTTTCGCTTAAGGAAAATAGGAGAGAATAGGTGAACAAAGATGGTTTTCGGTAAGAGAGAATAAAAGAGATTTCGGCACAATGAAAGGGGTTTTGAGAGAATGAAAAGAAAAGTACCGAATGGGGGGTGAGGTTGTTGGTTTCGGCTAAGAGGAAAAAAAGAAAAGAAAAGCACCTAAGGTTCGGGTTTTAGCATAAAACGCAAGAAGGGGAAACCATCTAGGCTAGCCGAAAATACACACCCCCTTGGCTAAGGAGATTTGGCCTAACCTAGCTTCCCAAACCGATTACACCTCCTCCCCCAAAGTCCAAAATTCAACCAACTCCTCAAGACTCTCACTCCTAGCCGTCCCCTTCATCTTGCCTTGAATTCCTCCCATCCACTCATTCAAACAGATTTGAATGAGTTCTACACCTATCACTTGAATTTAGTCTAATCCCTATCCCTCAAATAGAGTCCTACTTGAGCGCACCTCTGCTTGCCTATAGTGTCAAAAATAAATAAGGAAAGGGGTTTCTACAGCTCGAACCAAGGTCCCCCTTGCTTCCTGTGGCGTCACCTCCCTTGTGACTTAAGTGGCGCCTCCCTGCCACTTTACCAAGACACTTCTTGTGTCTAAAACTCCCAATAATATTCCTTTAACCTTTAATTCTTCTAGCTCTTTCTTCTTAAGTGCTAAAACAAAATTTTTAGCCATGACCCGGAACTAACCCAAGGTCATGCCTAGACCCCAAAACATTCCAACCACACAACATACTTACCAACACATGTAACCATGTGCAAAATGCAGAGACCCCGTTTTAAGGATGTTGCAGTTCTACCCCCTTTAAAAATAATTTCGGCCTCGAAATTACCTGATTAGAAGAGTTGAGGGTATTGCTGCCTCATCACATCCTCTGGTTCCCACATGGCGTCCTCCGTACCATGGTTCCGCCATAACACTTTCACCAAGGGTATTGACTTCCTACGCAGAACTTTGACACCCCGATCTAAGATCTGTACCGGCTCCTCTTCGAAAGACAAGTCCGAGCTTACCTCAGTCTCTACAACCGGCACAACATGTGATGGATCTTATCGATAGCGCCTAAGTATCGAAACATGGAAGATGTCGTGAATCTGACTTAACTCTACTGGCAGCTCGAGCTGATAAGCTACCGGTCCTACTCGCTTCAACACCGTGTACGGCCCGATAAACCTAGGGCTTAGCTTCCCTCTCCGTCTAAATCTCAACACTTTCTTCCATGGCGATACTTTCAAAAAAATCTTATCACCTACTGCATACTCTACATCTCTGCATTTAAGATTGGCGTAAGACTTCTGCCTGTCTGATGCTTCCTTAAGACGAGCCCGAATGACCTTAACCTTATCCTCAGTTTCTGCCACCAACTCCGGACCCAAAACATGCCGTTCACCCAATTCTGTCCAACACGTAGGAGTACGACACTTCCGTCCATACAGTGTCTCGTATGGTGCCATCTGGATACTCGCTTGATAACTATTGTTATAAGCGAATTCCGCCAATGGTAGATATTCATCCCAACTACCACTAAAATCTAGAACACAGCCCCTTAGCATATCCTCCAGAATCTGAATTACCCTTTCAGACTATCCATTAGACTGCGGGTGAAAAGCTATGCTGAAATCCAACCTCGTACCCATAGCCTAATGTAAAGCTATCCAGAACCTCGACGTGAACCTAGGATCCCTATCCGAGATGATTGACACTGGCACTCCACGCAACCTTACAATCTTGGCCATATACAACTTGGCTAACTTCTGGAGCGAATAATCAACCCTCACCGGTATGAAGTGAGCTGATTTGGTCAGGCAGTCCACATTTACCCAGACTGAGTCTTTCTTGCTGGGCGTAAGGGGTAGCCCGCTTCCACTGAGGAATCTTCACCGGCTAAAGTAAACCTGATGGTAGCTGATGTTCGACTTTGACTTCACGACACGTCGGACACTTGCCCACAAACTCGATCACTTCCTGCATTACAGCCACGAATCGCTTTACAAAATCTGGTACATCTTGCTACCTCCGGGATACATAGCGTATGGCTACTATGTATCTGAAGAATTCTTTGCCTCAACTCCACGTCCTTCGGCATACAAGCTCTCCCTTGAAAACACAACACTCTATCGTGAGTCAAGCTGTAACCTTCCAGCCCATTATTTTGTACTTGCAACCTCCGAGCACTCAAACCCTCATCCACTAACTATTTCTCCTTAATCTGCTCTACCCAAGTCAGCTTTACTTGCAATTCCGCCAACAAACTCCCATTGTCATACAGACTAAGGTGAGCAAACATCGCTCGCAAGTCTGCTACCACCTTACGACTCAACGAATCAGCTACTACGTTAGCCTTACCCGGATGGTACTCAATCGAACAGTCATAGTCCTTCAACAAAATAAGGGTATTTTGAAAATTTTCAATTCGAGGGTCCTTCGGTAATTTTCCATACTGGGGGTATTTTGGTAATTTTCACAACTAGGGGTAATTTGGTCATTTTTCAAATCAGAGGTATTTTGGTCATTTCCTAAATCAAGGATACCATGGTAATTTCAAAACCAAGGTTTAAAGTGTTATCAAAATAAGATGGCTGGTCCCTTTCAGGTTTTAGTTAAGTTTAGCCTGTGAATAAGTCGTCTCGATTAGGGTGAATGTCACTATGCACCGGTAGGATTCGAGTGGAGCGAGGTGAGTCATTAGGACCATTTAAATACCAAGCTCCTCTGAATCCATTCCTAGACATCGCTGTGGTTGCCACACCTTGGCTCGATGGCGTACTCACGAGTTTGTTTAGTGGATCATTAAGTCTTATGTATTTTGTGTTGGAGTAGGCTATTCCTAGGGTTCAACAATTCCTAATCTACTAATATACGATCTGAAATACCCTTTCCCCATATAATTCACACAATAGTCGAAATACTTACAGGCGATTAGTGCAGGAGGCTCGGTGCCATCTTTATTCAACCCATGTACCTTTTCCACAAAACTTTTTAAAGTCAAATTTAAAACATTTTGGGCCTCAGACTCTGATCGAGCTTTTGAACTTGGCTCGATACAAAATTGTAACACCCCAAACTCGGTCAACACACCATGACCGAATCGCATGCCACTGCGGAGTGATAACCTTTTAAAAGCGAAATTTTGTCGGATAATTTTCTTAGAAAACCCGTTTTATAGTCGAAAAGTTTAGAAATCCTTGCATGAAATCTACGTATTGTTGCAAGTTTTTAGAAAACATTTGAGTTATCTTTGTTATCATAATTTAAGTGGTGTTACTCGATGGCAATGCTTTTAAGAAAAACGAAGGAGTTATAGTTTTGAAAACATTGCTTTTCTGGGTTAACTTAACAAAACCATATATTCAACATAGTCAAAATAATAGCAAATAATAAAGAAAAACCCAAAATAAAACTTAGCGGCCTTATTACAAAACCCAAAACAAAAATTTAAAGAAAATTAAAAAATTGAAATAGTAACTAAAAGAAATCAAAATCCAACGAACATGTATGGTCAGCCATGAGTCCTCCCACTCCATCTCCTGCAATTTATTCATCTACAAAATATAAGGAAGGGTGAGTCACCAAGACTCGATGTATAAATCCCCAACCCGATGGTGCATTCACTTACACAAGCTATCAGTAAAACATGCAAATCATGCAAATCATGCAACCCATAACCTAACCATCCAATCTCCTTTAACTACCCCGTGTGGTCAAAACCACTGGTGGTCAAAACCACTGGTGACCGTAGTTAGAAATATATTGGTGTGGTCAAAACCACTGATGACCGAAATCACAAATCAAGTGATGGGGCCAACCCATCGTGTGGTCAAAACCACTGATGACAATCCCATAATCAACATGTGGGGTCAACCCACTGTGGTACCAAACCACTGGGATGAGTCACAATATTCATATGTGGTCAAAACCACTAGTGGTCAAAACCACTGGGACTTAGTCACAAAATATAAAATCAAGACGGGACCAACCCGTCGTGTGGTCAAAACCACTGGTGACAGTCCAAAATAAATCATCCCTCTCCTCTCATCGACCCATCATCATGTTCATAACATACATGCCATAGTATCGAATGATCATGCAAATAACATATAACATAGCATCAACAGATCATGACGATGTATACTAAAAGTCACATAACGAGGACTTACCCGGTTTCTAAGCTCATGTCCACAAAGCATACTCAATTGAAGTCCTAGAGGGGTAAAACATAAATTGAAGAAGGAATAAAATTTATTAAGTGAGAATTTATTGAAGTGAAACAAAGGTGATTAAGACTTAAGCTAAATTATGTGCTAAAAGTGTCATAAAATGAGCATATGGCATGGTGGAGATTACATGGGTTCAAGTAAGAGGGAAGAGGTTCGAATCCTTGTATAGCACCTAGATAAAAATTTTGTTTTAATTTTCATGGCTATGAAGTGTCGGAAGGGGACATATAAGGAAGGTGTTGACCATGTATTTTGGTTAGTGTATCAATGGATTAAGGTAACAACTAACATATGGTATGGAATCAAAAGTTTAAGGAAAGATAGGGGGACATAAGGCACTTATCTAGGGAAAATTTGGAAAGAAATAATGGCCAATTGACCATATGCTGGACGTAGGGGAGGAGAGCCAAAATTTTGTTAGTTTGGCAAAATCTCATTCTTTTCTCTTTGGTTAACCTTGCACTTTGTGCAGAATTTTTATTCCTCTCCTTTCAATATCCCTTTGTCAATTTTGCATTTGGTTAAGCCAATATCTCTTGACCATTTGGTCACTTTTATTCATTTTGTTAACTTTCTTTTGTATTCTCCTTGTGCGAAATCACCTATACCAAAATCAATCTCTTTCTTTTTTTTTTCTTTGCCATGGCGAATATACCAACACCTAAGTTCATATTTTTCTTTTCTTTTCTTCTAATCTCCTTGAAATCAAAACATCATCACCATCATCCTTTCGTTCTTATGCTATTTCTTTTCAATCAAAATTTTCTCCATATTCACTCTCTTGGTCAATGTTATTGTGCCTATAAGCCAAAAATTATTTTTCCATTCTTAATCATTTATAGTCAATCTTCCATCAATTAAACATCATTCTTAATCTTTCTTTTCGATCGTGGGAAGTAGGTAAGGGTTCCTCTCTATTTTCGATTAATTGATTAGTGATTTTATGGTCGAATATCATTGATTAATTGAGGTCTTTTGATTGAAATAACGCTCATTCTAATAACGTCTTTTCGTTATTATTATTTAGTGCAATAACGAGATCGAACTCAAGAGATCGGAGAAACGTTGGAGACTTTGTTTTGGTAGGAAATCCTACTTTTAAATCTCTAGTATTATTGATATTATTTTAGATCTAACTAAATTCTTTTGGATCTTGAAGATCACAAATAGGGAAGAAAAGGCGGTGTTTAGTTATCGTAAGAGGGTGGATCAGAATCCCCATTCAAACGATTCAATAGTTCAACCCCATCTCGGAAAGGCTAACGTGGTTGCCGACGCGTTAAGTCGTAAAGGCTATCTGAATTAAGAGCTCTGCTTGCCCATTTGAGTCTCAGACGAGGATGGCGCTTTTAGCGTAACTTCGTGAAGCCGCTATGGTGGAACAAATCAAGGAAAAGCAGACATCGATGAGAAGTTGGGACCTTTACTTGCAAGTTGAAAATGGTGAAAATGAGGATTTTGGATTAAACACGAGGGTGTGTTGTGCTTTCGAGGAGAGTATGCATGCCTAAGGATCTATATTTGAGGCAATCGATTCTACGGAGGCGATAGTAGCCCTTATGCTATGCATCCCGAGGAAATAAGATGTATCGAGATCTCCGTGAAACATGATTGGTGGCGTGGTTGAAGCGTGAGATTACATGAGTTTGTGGGAAAATGTTTGACTTGTCGACAAGTGAAGGCGTAACACCAATTACCGTACAGATTGTTACAACCGATAAAGATTCCTCTTTGGAAATGGGAGCGGATAACTATGGATTTTGTTAGTGGGTTACCTTAACGCCTACTAAGAAAAATTCCGTTTAGGTAATTGTTGATCGGTTGACTAAGACCGCCATTTCTTGCCGATTAAATGGATTATTCTTTGCGAAGTTGGCTAAACTTTACGTGTCCGAAATTGTGAGGTTACATGGGTACCAGATTCTATTATATCGGATAGGACCCTAGGTTTACATCACGATTCTCGAAAGCGCCGCATGAAGCCTTGGGACAAAGTTGAATTTCAAGACGCTTTTCATCCTCACCGATGGTCACGGAAAGAGTAATTCGGATATTGGAAGATATGTTAAGAGGATGTAATCGACTTCGAGGGTAGTTGGAGGATTATCTACCACCGCGTAATTTATGATAACAATGTATCGGCCTAGCATTCGGATGGCACCTTACGAAGCATTGTATGGTCGTAAGTGTCGCTTCTCTATTTGTTGGACCGAGTTGGGTGAAAGATGATGTTAGGTCCCGAGATGATATCCGGAGACCGAGGATAAGGTAAAAGTTATTCGAGCACGGCTGAAAGAAGCCTCGATAGACGAAGTCGACGCAGATCCGCGGAGGGACATCGAGTATAGTGTGGAGATCGGGTTTTCTTGAAGGTATCTCCTTGGAAAAAGATCTTCGATTTGGAAGGAAGGGCAAGCTAAGTCCTAGATATATTGGACCTTATCGTAGTCAAGCGTGTTGGTCCAAAGGCATATCGATTGAGTTACCTCCAGAGTTAGATCAAATTCATAATGTCTTTCATGTTTCCATGTTGAGGCGTTATAGATCGGACCTTTGCACATTATACCCGTAGAAGAATTGGAGTGAATTCGATTTGTCTTTGAAGAAGAACCAAAGGAAATCCTAGACCGAGATGTCAAGGTATTGAGGAAGAAAACCTGCTGCTGGTCAAAGTCCTATGGCGTAACCACGAGTGGAAGAAGCTACGGGAGCAGAGGATGCAATTCGCAACAATACCCTCACCTTTTTCAACTGTAAATTTCGAGGACGAAATTTTCTTTAAGGAGGGTAGAGTTGTAACACCCTAAAATCCGAGTAAATAAATTGCATGAATTGGAGTTTAGAAAATCTCTTATTTTTATTTCATTGCTTATTGAAGTCCTAGAGGGGTAAAACATAAATTGAAGAAGGAATAAAATTTATTAAGTGAGAATTTATTGAAGTGAAACAAAGGTGATTAAGACTTAAGCTAAATTTGATTCAATAGTTATAATGGTAACACAATAAGCATATTATACTAAATAGGGTGTGTAAGCGTTACACACAGTTGCTAACGTAATCACTAAATCCAAGATCCGATCTCATCGCAGAGATCCCTTTGCCCTTACATTCAGCCAACACTTAGGTTATCACCAAAGCCATTCGCTATACCAATAAATCTCAAGGACAAATCGCACAAGGATAACTTCTTATCTTAGTGCCGATTTGGTTTCAACCAAATCCCGGAACTAACAATGAACCCCCTTGTAATCGACCACACACTTAATCGGCAAACAAGTCTTCCAACTCCACTGTATTCGGCTACTTCCCCTTCCCCCTACAATCGGCTTAACACATCATTAGAGAACTATAGGCCATTCGGCCATACCATGAATCTGAAACCAAAAGAGTTTGACACCTTCTTACCTCAGTCGACATATTCGGCTTCTATACACCAAAGGTCGGCACCCTAAATTGGTGTTAGGGGTTTCGGCTACCATATAGAACAAGAAAAATGTTTAGTGTACAGATCCTTAATAAAAGGGAGGACAGAGAGGAAATCACTTACCAAGGAATTCGGCTTGCCTCAAAAGAAAAAGATAGATTTGGTCAAGGAGGAGAAAACGCAAGAGATCTCTCCGGCTTTTGCCAAGATTCGGCCAACCCAAATGGAAGAGATCAATTTTGGCACTCCACCAAAATAAGAGATCTCGCCCTTCAAACATTGAAGAAATAAAAGAGAATATGGCTAGTGAGATTTCGGCTTACTCGAACCAATTGAGAAAAAGGAGAAAAACTATACTTACCAGGAAGGTTCGGGTATGAATCCAAAAGAAACAAAAGGAGAATCGCAAGAGAGAGAGAGAGAGAGTGATGGTTTCGATTAGAAGAAGAAGAGAAAAGATTTGATTCGGCTATTAAGGGTTTTCAAGCAAAAAATGAAATAAAAATAAAAGAGAAATAGGTATGGTGTTTTCGGCTTAAGGAAAATAGGAGAGAATAGGTGAACAAAGATGGTTTTCGGCAAGAGAGAATAAAAGAGATTTCGACACAATGAAAGGGGTTTTGAGAGAATGAAAAGAAAAGTGCCAAATGGGGGGTGAGGTTGTTGGTTTCGGCTAAGAGGAAAAGAAGAAGAGAAAAGCACCTAAGGTTCGGGTTTTAGCACAAAACGCAAGAAGAGGAAACCATCTAGGCTAGCCAAAAATATACTCCCCCTTGGCTAAGGAGATTCGGCCTACCCTAGCTTCCCAAACCGATTACACCTCCTCCCCCAAAGTCCAAAATTTAACCAACTCCTCAAGACTCTCACTCCTAGCCGTCCCCCTCATCTTGCCTTGAATTCCTCCCATCCACTCATTCAAACAGATTTGAATGAGTCCTACACCTATCACTTGAATTTAGTCTAATCCCTATCCCTCAAACAGAGTCCTACCTGAGCACACCTCTGCTTGCCTGTGGCGTCAAAAATAAATAAGCAGAAAGGGATTTACAATCGAACCAAGGTCCCCTTGCTCCCTATGGCGTCACCTCCCTTGTGACTTAAGTGGCGCCTCCTTGCCACTTTACCAAGACACTTCTTGTGTCTAAAACTCCCAATAATATTCCTTTAACCCCTAATTCTTCTAGCTCATTCTTCTTAAGTGCTAAAACAAAATTTTTAGCCATGACCCGGAACTAACCCAAGGTCATGCCTAGACCCCAAAACATATCCAACCACACAACATACTTACCAACACATGCAACCATATACAAAATGCAGAGACCCCATTTTAAGGATGTTACAAGGGACATGGGCGTGTGTGACCACACGGCTTGCCCACACGAGCGTGTGGCCTTGTTTTTAATGACATTTCCAAGGTTTTCCAAAGAACCTAATTTGATCTCGAATTGTTTCTAAGATGTGTTTTGTGTCTCATAGGCCCATATTAAGGATGTTAAGAGGAAGTTTGAAAAGTTTTAAATTTGAATGGACTTTTATGATTCGGAATCAAGGGTATACATGTGTTTAAGATAGGTAACGCCTCGTACCCTGTCCGGCGATCGGATACGGGTAAGGGGTGTTATAATCTAGGGAATTTAGTTCATAATCTTGAATAGAAACATCTCAAAGTTAGGATAACCACAAGACATAAAGAAATTCAATAAAACTTTGAATGAAATTAAATAGAGATCTTCGATCTTGAGGGAGATCCGCTTCCTAGTTGATTCTGATGGCGTTCTTTGAGTGTTTTCTTCGATCTTCTCTAATTGCCCCTTTCTCTATTCTTCTAATTGGTATTTGTAGTCTTTAGAATGCTGAAAAAGCCTAAAAATTGGGTTTTTCTGCGTATTTGGGAAGTAGAGTGCAAAATCGACAAGGGCTAGCACATGGGCGTGTGGCCAGCCCGTGTGGCTCACATGGACGTGTGCCTAGCTTGTATAGATCCTGAAAGTAACTCTTTTTTTTTCTAATTTTGCCTCGTTTTTTCTCCTTTCGCTCCCAAATGCTCTCTTAAGTATAGAAACATGAATTTAACGGATTAGGAGTATCAAATTCACTAATTTGCATAATTAATCATCCAAAAAGCGTTAAGAATGAGATTAAAATATGTTACTTTTATAGCTTATCACATGCCATGCTATAAGCTAATGTATGAATGAATATATATTTGATCTTGTATGCTAATTTTGTAAATGAGAATGACAACGGACATATGTGCATATAATTATTGCCTTACTTACCTAGCCTTATGTTTTTCCTATTACTCTATCATAGCTAGGTTTAATGTTATGTCTTTTTGGTATTTAGTGTACTCACCTAAAAACAAGGCAAGTATAACTAATTCCATTATAGCTTCCTAAGCATTATATACTTATGCATCGTTATTTCTTGCGTGTAAATACTCAACTAGTGAATTCTAGAAACCGTACATAGAACGAACATGAAACTATCAACAATGTGACTAGACTATGAAAATTATGTACTAAATGTTGGGGCATGTACGTAGGGTGTCTTTTACATGTAATGGTTGAGTTCATATGTATATATATTAAGATTTAACTTGATTTTCTATGGTTGAGATAGGATGTATCTAGTTCTTTGTTATGTGTTGTTGATCAACCCACTTTTCTTATATACTTTATGGTTTTTCTTCGCTTTAGGCCTTATTTCATAAGTTTGAATTAGAATTTTGAATTTTATGCATATGAATGGCTAGTTTCTTACTTGTAGAGCAATCTAGTTTGGTAGTTTTGTCTGGTACTTGTTGAGTATGGTTATGTTCCATGATGGTTGAATATGGTTTTGCATGTTAAAATTGTAACACCCCTAACCCATATCTGTCGCCGAAATAGGGATACAGAGCATTACTTTAAATTCATAACTTAAAATAATCATTACCAAACATTTGACAAATCATAGCATAATTCATTCAAACACATGCATATTGTCCCTTATTTGAGTCATCAAGGCCTTAGAATTACTTTAGAAACGATTCAAGACTAAATCGAAAACATTTATAACTTTATGGAAAAAAATAAAAAATTTCACATTGCAGGGGTCAAACGGCCGTGTGCCTCACACGGCTGAGACACACAACCGTGTCTCAGGCCGTGTAACATTCAAAAAAGGGACACATGGTCGTGTCCTAGCCCGTGTCCATGCCCGTGTAATTCTCTAACTTGGGTCACATGGCCAAGCCACACACTCGTGTGTCAGGCCGTGTAACTCTCAAAATGGTCACACACGCACATGTGCCAAGCAGTGTGCTAGGCTGTGTAACTGCCTGACTTGTTACCCTTTGAAACCTACAAAGGACACATGGCCATGTTGCATGGTCATGTGTCACACATGGCTAAGACACACGCCTGTGTCTTAGGTCGTGTGGACAAGAAATAGGCCAAATTCAAGCACACACCTAAAAGCCATTTGCACATACAATCAAGCCTTAAAACATACCTAAAACATGCATAATAAGACCAATTCAATAGGTCATTTATCCATACAACCAATATGCCAAAAGGAACCTCAATCACAAATCATCAAATCTATCCAAACATATGCATAATTGACCATTCATCTAGCATTCATATCTAACCTATTTTCATACCAAAACTTACCACAATTGACCACATTGAAACTTCATCAACACATATCAAAATGGTCATTTAAAATATACATTCATTTAGCCACATCAACACCAACCATTAAGGTATCAAAGTACCAAAAGCACACCAACCATAATACCATATTTACAATCCAAACATAACAACTAGATCATCAAACACAATTCACCTATACATGCCATTATAACCACGACCAAAACATCAAAATCTATCAATATAGTCGTTGGATAGTGTGATAGGTCTCTGATGAGCTTCTAAACGATCGAGCTTCCGATAATCAATAAAACATAGGAAAGAAAAACAACGTAAGCACATAATGCTTAGTAAGTTCACAAATCATGAACATAACTTACCATTTTAATGTATAATCTTAAAAATAGATATGAATCAATCCAACATAGTTTGGCACAAGCCTAAGCATCATCCACAACAAAAATTAGTGATTAAAAACATAACTTAGCAATATCATTATGTGGTAAGGTATACTACATGAGCATAGCATCACTTAAACCATACTTTTCATAATCACGAGTGTTCATACTTTGATCATCAACAATTCATACCTTTTTATAAGTTCTTAACTTAGCTTTCGGTACACTTATAGTTCTTTCCCTTTTCATGCCCGTTGAACCGCTTAGAATAGTATCGGATACGTAGGAAGCTCACACAGAGTGTGCTAAATACATGGTCGAAACCATTCCTTTCTTTTCTTTTACATAGATGCTCACTTGAGCCTTAAATGGGTTTTCTCACACAAGCTAAAGGTCAGAATGTAGCTACATGTTGCCGCTCACACAAGTTGATGAGTATCCGCAACAAATGTTGGAACTCAACCATCGGTAGGACATTCAGGACCATCACCCGAAACATGGTAACCCTAATGACATGTCATTTGTATCCTATATATTGCTAAGGTTCAAATGAGACTCGATAATCATCATAACGTCATTGTATTTTCGTCATAACATGATATGATAAATAGCATAATAACATTTAAATCAAATAACATTAAAACGCTATTTAAACTTACGAGCTTACCTCGAATATAAAGATGACGAAATAGAACCAACTAGTCTGATATTTTATCTTTCCCTCTATCTAGACCTGTACGAGGCTTAACTTGATCTAAATAAGCAAATTTAATCCGTTTAATATTCATTCCATTCAATTTAGTAAAAAATTCATACTTTTGAAAAATTAGCTTTTGCCCCTATTCTTTTAACTTCCTTACAATTTAGTCCTTAAGCTCATAAATTGAAATTCACGCAATTTCATCTCAAAAAAGCATTAATTCATAATTTCACCATGACATTTTACTATTTTTACATAATAGTCCCTAAATAACAATTTCATCCAAAATCACATTACAAAACTTGTTTATTTATCAACAAAGATTCATTTTATTCCAACAAACTTCAAAAATCACATGAACTCGTTCATGGAAAAATGCTAACTCTTTAACAGTTTTGCAAATTAGTCCTCGGGCTAGCTATATTAAGCTACAACGACTTTAAAAACATAGAAATCATTAAAAACGGGATGAAAAACACTCACCATGCACCAAATTTAGCTTAGCCAAACCTAAAAAGCTTCCATGGAGATTTCCTAAGCTTCAGTTTTGGTGGATGAAGGTGATCGATTGTTTAACATCACAGTAATAATGTGCAAGCATACACTGTCGATACAAGTATGGTAGACAGATATGAGTCTGTCGGATATCGATCCTACAATGATGGTTGTCTTTTGTCTATTAATGTTGGTGCAATAACTAGATAGAAACGAGATAAATTATGAGGATAGTTGTCGATGCAATAACTTGAAAATAATAAAATAAAATATGATAATGATAAACTAGGATCCCCAACATGAATCTTCAGTAGAACACTAAGTGCTCACAAGGTATAAAAGGATAGGTGTTTGTCGAGGCAATAAAATTTTATGTATATGTTACCAAACAACACTCCTCTATTTAATCTGAGACTTAAACATGCACATTAACCCCACCTTCCGAGGATGGCAACATAGCACTATTAAGAAAAAGTAGACTAAATTCTTCTAGTCCTCACTCAACTTCCATTGTAATGCTTGTTGGCTCAAACTGTTACTACACTTTCTAGTGTCAGTGGCCGCAATAACACTTTCATGTTAAGAAACATTCAAACCCCAAGATTAAACAATAAAAGCAAGATTGAATAAGATAATATTTAACCAAGAATTCATGTGTACTTCCATACAAACAGAAAAAAGAGAGTAATCACCAGCATTTAGAAAGTAATAAGAAAGAATCGAGTGGAGAATACTATTCCTATACAACTCAACTGAATCTCTCTATTCCCTCTTGTCTCGCACTTAGGTCTCCTTATCAGAAGCTAGTCTGTATTAATTTTCACGTTGGCTCACCCATGAGAGGCTTATGCTACCATAGCCACAAGCTTCAAGGTAGGATGAAGAAGATGATGGTTGAGAGATAAAAGCTCCCCTTTTCTTATGTCAGCCTTTTATGTCCTCCTCCCGCAATACATATGTCCTTTCCTCAAAATTATTTTTCCTTGTACGTACAGGTTGGTTATACCAGACTGGACAGCTCATGCAATTTTAGTTCTTAACCGGGTAGCTGTCAGGTGCAACGATAATTCGACGCAATCTGGAATTAACTCATGCAGCGACATTAATGAAAAAAGATAGCAAAATTAAAGATAAAATAGGCTAGGATTCACTGAGTTATAAAATGCAATTTACTAAACTAAAAATGCTAAAATATATGCTAAGGATAACTAAATGGGAACAGTTTAACCAATAAGTAAGGAGGAAAACCTATGTTCTTTCTAATGCTATCAGAAGGCATTTTAGAAGATGATGTTTTATTTTTATTATTATTACTTATCTATCAATTTACTTAAATAACCTTATAATTTAACCCTTAAAATACTTAATAATATGCCCATGATTGTCCACCCACTAAATAAATGGTTTAATTACCATTTAAGTCACTCACATTAAAATTCCATAGCAATTTAATACATTTAACAAATAGAACCATACTTTTGCACCTTTTACGATTTAGTCCTTTTCATTTAATAAGCATGCAAACGATAAAATTTATTAACGAAATTTTTATATGACACTACTAACATATCGTAGACATTAAAATAATATTAAAATAAATATTTTCATGTCGAATTTGTGGTCCTAAAACCACTATTCTAATTTCATTAAAAATAAGTTGTTACAATAATGGTGTTTAGAACTTTGTTAAAAAGTTTCAAAAGTCATAGAAATAAATTGGTAGTGTTTAGGGCTAAAATAAGTAATTACAAGGTTAGTTTTTTTAGTGCAAGAGATAGGGGTATAGTACCTTTACTTTAGGTACATGTACCTAGTAGACATAATAAAAATTTCTACAATAATAGTGCTAGGTATTGATACTTGAGTCCACAAACACCTAAGCCCCTAATAGGGTTCCTACACAATTTTGTTGCAATTAAACCATTAGGAATCCGTACTTGGTCCAAAACATCTCCAAACATTTAGGAATTTCTTTAAAATTATCCCAACTTGATTATAAAGTCTTAATGTTGAATGTATTGCTTAAAAGTTTTGCTATAAATGGTTTTAATTTTGATTTCTTAATGTGCTATAGTTTATATGGTTAGTTTGAGTTGCTTCGGCAACAAATGTGATATCTCATACTCGGATCCAACAATCGGGTAGTGTGCGGGGTGTCACACAATTGGGTATTAAAGCAAATCAAAAGAAAATATGAGTCATTTTGGATATGAGCTCTTTCAAAAATACTAAGGAAATCTAGAGTTTAGCTGAAAAGATTTGCAACTAAACAAATTCCTCTCCTAAATGATAGACAAATGATTGCCATCCTTCAAGGCCTTAAAAGTCTTATTTGATTGGAGTAAGACTTGTTGAAAAGAAGTTTGTTGGCTGGATAAAAGTTTATTTCAGTTCTCCATTATTGCTAGCCTTGCCCTTGACACAAATTTACCTTAACAACATCAAATGAGAAAAACTGTTTACTATCTTATCAGGCTCTTCAAAATAGAAGGCTAAATTACATAAAATAAAGAAAATAGTTTTAGCATTGATGGTATTAGCAAGGAAGCTTCCTAGTATTTTCAAGCACATCCAATTATTTATTATCTTATCAACCTTCTAAGGTAGCTTCGAACATGCAATAGATGGTCAATAAAGCCCCAAATACGTCTACTTTAAAATAAGATTCACAACTAGTTTAAGTAAGGTGCACCCTTTTTTAACAAATGGTGATTGTTATATGTTAATGGTTTAGGTGTAGGAATCTTACTAACTGAATCATATAGAAATGAATAGCAATATGGTTTGTATTTTAGTTTCAATGCCTTAAACATTATAGTAAAAGATGGGGCTTTTATACTAGGATTAGAAGTAGCTCGACAATTTGGGTGAAGTAGTTATGATACTTTATAAACACCTAGCTCCTCTGGATTGAAAAATGAAAAAGGCAAACTCCCCTTCTAAATAGGCCTTGTCTATTGAGATACAATAGTGAGGCAAGGTTTTATTGGAGTATCAATGCCATCCTAGTTATTATAAATAAGAAGCCCTTTGCATTACAAGGATCTTACTATTGGAAAATCATTTACAAAATAAGTTTAAGTTGGCATAATAGAATTTTTAAAATTTTTCTAAAATAAACCTTTATCGTAATATCTAAAGAAATAAATCTGATCAAATAAGTACATATGTACCGAGTCTTAGGGAGACAATCCAAATCAAATAAAGCTTTTGGGAAGGTGCTTAGAATTTTTGACCATTTTTTGATTCATTTTTAGCCTTTATTCATCTTTTTTCAACCCTAGTCGTCCCACTCCTCCTCTCTCAATGTTTTCTTATTTCTCTTCCTTATGCCGTCTAGACTGTAGTGATTTTCACCATTTTGTGCCTAGTACTTTGCTATTGATTTCCAACCACCTTGCTAAGTATTTTAACCTTTTAAACCTCATTGTTTCTACCCTTAAACCCTCCTTATTGTTGCTCATATCAACCCTGTTTGATGCTCATTGTCGCCCCTCTCATTGACATTGTTGTGTATTCACTATTTGTTGGCAACGTATTATCTTGTAAATTGTTATTGGTGGCTCGTCCATATATTGATGGTAGCATGTCTGCATATTGTTTTTATTAGTAGTATATATGCATTGTTTGGTATTTGGCAGATGAGTTCTGGGAACTCGTGGTGTGTAGCGGATGGATGGGTAGGACTCTCTTTGTATTGCATCACACTCATAACATGGTAAAATGTTAGATTAAATGTGCCATGAATTGTATGGTTATAAAAACGGTGATTGTTTACTTTGTGACTAATCGTATGATTATAATTGTTGTGACTCACACTGAGCCTTTATATGTTCACCCCTTAGTATTAACCTCTCAGTTAATACTTGAGATTAGGATCAGATGTGGCATAAGAAAGTACGATGGACTTCGGGCAATTCTTTTTATAAAATATTTTTTAATAAATTTTATTCAGTTTATGGACTGTAAAATTTATTTGGACTATGGTTTGGGTTTTCTTTGAATATGGGTTTTTCTTATGCATAAATTATTCAAAGGTGTTGGAATAGGGGTTATTATTCCGGTTGAAATTACCCATGTAACACACAAATGTTGGGTTTGATGGGCATTCATCAAACACATGGTCTTCACCACAATAAACACACAAAAGCTCAGTTGATTTCATCTTCTGAATTGTAGTAGCCTTCTTCATTGTTTTGATCATATTTGCCAAAGAAGATACATGGGCTGTTAACGAAGTTGTTACTTATAGCTCTATAGTACCAACAACTCTCTTACCGGTCCCAACTCTTATGGTAGGATATTGATAATCATTGTTGGCAATCTTTTCTAAAATTTTACATGCTTCATTATAAGATTTATCCAACAAAGTACCATTGGCAAAAGCATCAACTACCATAATCGTATTTGCATTCAACCCATTATAGAATATCTCTATATGAGTTCAATTTGAAATCCATGCATCGGACATTTCCAAATTAAGTCTTTAAATCATTCCCAAACTTCATATAATGTTTCATCCTTCGATTTTTGAATAGGTGTGATGCCATTTCTAAGCTTGGCATTCATATTTGGGGGATTATACCGTAGCCAAAATCTCTGGCAAAGATCATTCCATGATGCCATTTTTTCTGATGGCAAAACATTCAGCCATGCTCTTGCATAATCTCTTAAAGAATATGGAAACATTTTAAGTCGTAAAGCGTCTTCAAGAACACCCTGTTGTCTAAACAAGTCACAGACCTCTTGTAACGCCTCGAATTTGGGCCTAGAAGTATTGGGCCTTGAGTAGGGGTCCGTAAGGAGGCTACAAATAGGTATTTAATTGTACAAGGAAATGACACAATTAAATGTCTGCTTCAGTGGTTAAGGGTCCTGAGAAGTGATGGAAAAGTCCTGGGTTAAAACCTGGGCTTTAGCAAAAATTTTGGTTTTAAGTGGATAAAAACTTGGATGCTTAGATGTAGGCCTTTTATATTATTGTGATAAAAAATGACACAAGGAAACATGTAGCCTAGTGGTTGTGGCATCATTAAGGTTGTAAGGGAGCCTGCAGAATTTTTAAATTTTGCTCTTAAAAGAATCTGGACACTGGTACATAGGCTTTATAAATATTTGCGCATGTTTTAAGTCATAGAAGAGCTTGCGGTCTAGTGGCAAGGTGGCATGTGGAGTAACCTTGAGGTCTGAGGTTTGAGTGTTGGCACAGCATAATGGGGTATTTGTATTGTAGTTGGGACGATTGGAGTTTATGTTGCATTCAAATTTTGATGGATGAGGTTGTTGTGGAGAAGATTGTGGAATGATCATGGGAGTGATATGTGAGAGATTTGAGGAGGAGATTGGGGAGAAAAACTAAGAATTTGAAAGGTGTGGAAGGGTTGTGCTGAATTGGTGATTGGAAGCCTAGAAAATTTGGCTAAGGTGTAATTTCCTCTCAGTTTTGGTCATTTTTGTTCTGATTTTGCTCTCTTCTTGGTGGTTTTTCCCCCTTCTGCATATTTTCTCTCTTTTTTTTGTTGGGTAGCCAAATTTTATCTTGACCACTCAGGTATTTTTCTCCTTCTGCATTCTTTTGGGTTTTGCTTCCCTTTCTAACCATTTCTCTGCCGTTTGCCAAATTTCTTCTCATCTCTATTCCTTCGATTTTCTTCAAGTGTCCCTTCCCGCATTATTATCCTAACACTTTCTAATCTTTCTCCTTATTTCTTTCCTGTCATTCCAACATTTACTGGTTGCTTCCTTTTTCTCTTTTGGGCCGCTTCATTTATCTATCTAGTATCCTAATTTAATACTCTCCAACCTATTCTCCACCCCCATTTGTTAACTATTTGCACTTACCAGGTTGTTTGTTTTTGGTCGACGGCTCTCTTATGCTACCAGTGGTGTATTCAATTTCGAGGGATGAAGAAGTGCGGGAGGTATTCAAGTCGTCAAACCCCTTTCCTTCCATTATTCAATTAAGGTAAAACGTTACCTTACTCTTGGGTAAGTCGAATATTCCACTTATTTTGTAAGTTAATGTTTGTGGTTTTTAACCACATCAATAATCCATCATATCTGACAAGATCTATCGTTATGCAGCAAATTGGAAAGGAGCATCTATTAATTCTAATTAGTGATTTTAGAATAATAACCTAGGTCACTATCAACCAAGGTTGGTAGTGTTTGACGGTTTGGGGATTTAATATTGTGAGCCTTATCGATCGGAAGGCTATCTGTGTGCCTTATTGAAATGTAGGTTTTGGGCTCGTGAGCGGCTCACTTGATTTCATAAACAGGTGTGTAACTTTGTGCTCTGTTGATGATCAGCTGAAAAGCCAAAAGTGTGTATTGGTACCGTAATTGCTAATCGGTCAAAAGCCGATAGGGTGTGAATGTTTTTCGCACGATGTTAGCAGTAGCGCCAAATGTCGAAATGCTAGATTATCGAATTGTCGAAAAGTCAAAAGCCGAAGGATTGGGCTTTTGGGCCACATGAGTTTGTGAACGCTCATGTGATCAACAGAGCTCACGAAACATGGGTGTACGACGAGGAAGGCTGCCATGATCGATCTCATGGGCTTGGGTCAAAATGGGTCAAATGGGCCTAATGGGCCTATGGGCCCGTGTGGGTAAACTTCACTGTTAAGTGAGACGTAGATGACTTGTCATGCGGCGCATATGGCTTAGGTAGTGTTAGGCCTCGTTGGGCCGATGTGGGCTGTGTTGGCCTAGTGGGTTTGTGGGCCCATACGGATAAAATGTATGTGTTGTGGTAAGTGTTGTTTGGACTATGACGTTTGTATAACTGCGGCTATTTTTGGGCTAATTGGGCCATACGAGCGTGTGGGCCCACTTAGGTCGAATAATGGGCCTTAGATCCATTTACATCATTGTGTCTATTTGCGTTACTTAAGTCGCTCGAGGCGATAGTAGACCTTTTATTGGGCCATTAAGCCTCGATTTGTAAAATTACTGAAATACCCTTGATTTGTAAAATTACCAAAATACCCTCGATTTGTAAAATTACCAAAATACCTCTGGTTTGTAAAATTATTGAAATACCCCCAATTTATAAAATTACCGAAATACCCTTAATTTGTGAAATTACCAAAATGCCCTCGATTTGTAAAATTATCAAAATACCCTCGATTTGTAAAATTATCGAAATACCCTAATTTATAAAATTATCAAAATACCCCTGTAGGGTAGGATTACCGAAATACCTCTGTAGGATAGAATTACCAAAATGCCCCTGTAGGGTAGAATTATTGAAATACCCCTGAAGGGTAAGATTACCTAAATACCCTTATAGGGTAAAATGGCTGTTTTGCCCTTGTGGGTAAATGACTGACTTGTGCTAGGAATTTGACTGAGTTGACTGTGATCGTATGACTGTGTTTTAACTGACTTGACTGTGGTCGTGTGACTGATATGCTTTTAATAGATGTTTAAATGATTGTTACTGAGCATGGCCATTTTGCATACACGTGTAATGATTGAGCATGACATACATGACATACTGCATGGGGTTGGGACATTGATACGGAGGAAGTTCTAATAGGGTCGCACAGGTCACATGAGACAACTGTGGACTGACAAACGGCTTAAATTCGCATAATTTGATTATGGCTCTGTGCCATTTTGATTATGGCTTTGTGCCAATCATATTTACCTGTGGCTATGTGTCTAACATTTATATCGATGACTCTGTGTCGATCATATTTACCCAAGGCTGTGTCCCGATTATATTACCGTCGCTGATGGCTATGTGCCAAACATAATACAGTTACTAATGGCTTTGTGCCAATTATAATATCGATACTGAAGGCTTAGAGCTGCATATATATACTAGCAGCTTTGCTGCGATTTCGGTTAGGGCCGCAACTGGTGCCAATGATAAACCACAAAAGTAACATATTTTAACCCCATATTTAGTATGCTTTTGGGATGATTTAGCCCCGATTTGTGTAAAAATGTGCTCTTAATCCTTTCTTTTCATATTTTTATTCAGGAAAGCACCCGAGACGAAAAGAACAAGAAACGGCTTAAAATGGGCCAAAAAGGAATCGACATGGCCTGGACTTCAAGCTACATGGTCGTGCCTCAACAAATAATTAAGACACGGCCATGCCATGATCTACACAGCCGTGCCTAAAATGACAGAATTGAGACACGGGCCAACCACGATTTACACGGGCGTGTGATATGGCCGTGCCCCTGTTATAGGAGAGAGCAATTTCACTCAAATTGGGATACTTAGAGCCAAAGAAACACGTTCCAAAGTTTATTCAAACATCGAGTAAAAAGCAGACTTGAATTAGGACACTTAGGGACCAAGTAAAGCATTTCAATAGCCTATATAAACACCCTAAGTGCATCCTGAAAGGGGGCGGTTAGCTAGGCCTAAGAGTCGAGCCAGAAGGATCGTATTTGTGGGAATCACTTAAAGATAGCCAGTGGATCTATCTCAAGGAGCCGAAATTCTACTTAAGACGGCAGATTTCTCCTTCAATTCCTTTAGGGGGTTTTAGGGATTTTCTATGTTTTGTTTTATCTTTTCTCTTGAGATGTTTTCTTTATTTATTATGAACTAAACCCTTCAGATACCTGAAGGGGATGAAACCTAGATGAATCTTGTTATTTGATTTCTAAATTATATGATAAAGTCTTAGTTTGTTCTTAATTATGTTGCTTAATTCAAATATGATGTGCTTTGGTGGAGGAGGATTAGACCCTACTTAAGAGGAGATCTAGCATAATTAAGCGGAGTTGATCGAACACCTAGAGATAAGGTTACAAGATTTCACCGGATTAGGGTGAAACCTAATATGGTAATTGATTGATCGATTTACTGCTATTCTAGTGGGTTATTATAAGCGAACGAGAGTTCCACTAATTAACCTAGGGTTAGATGTTATTCGCCTCGAGAGAGGGTTTAATATAGGTTATGGAGTCCTACGGATCAATCTAAGTAAAGAAATCATATGATTTAGTAATAAGTAGCAAGTGAAGTCTAGGTGGATTCTTCTTGAGGGTATCGCCGTAATCAATTGAGTTTCTTCAAGTTATTTCCCAATTCGTTCTTTTTGTCTTTGCATCTTTAAGCTTAGTAGTCGTTAAATTAGATATAATCAATCAATCACTCCATATTTTAAGCTAAATAATAGAAAGAAAGTGAGTATTAGTACTTCTAGTTCCTTTGGGTTCGATAATCCGATCATGCCTAAGCTATACTACTGTTTGATAGGTACACTTGCCTTTAATCGTTGTCAGAGTTAGTCTCAAGGTTCAATCTCATTCATTATAAATTTTAAAGCTCTGATTTCAGTGATCAAGTTTTTGGCGCCGTTGCCGGAGAACTAAAATATTAAGAAAACTCTATTTTTATTACTTTAGCCATTATATTTTTATATTTCGCAATCTACTTTTTTCACTTTTTGCTGAATTTTTTCCTTCTTCTTTGTCTCTAGCAGCACCTCTAGTTTATGACTAGAAGGAACACGACAGGACCTCTAGTATACGATAGTGAAATTGAAGCTGCCACTCGGAGAAATCGCAGAGAAATTAGGCGAGTCCTGAATTACATGGAAGAGGAGCAAGAAGGCAGGTCCAATTCTACTGAAGGGATGGACGAGAATAATCCACCACGAGATGTGGTTGATGCTCCGCGTACTATGTATGATTATGTTAAACCCAATTTGACAGGAGCAGAATCTAGTATTGTTAGGCCTGCTATAGCTGGTAATAATTTTGAATTAAAGCCTAATTTAATACAAATGATTTAACAATTTGTTCAATTTGATGGTTTGCAAGACGAAGATCCGAACACTCATATAACAAATTTTTTAGAGTTTTGTGATACTTTTAAAATAAATGGCATTTCTGATGATGCCATTCATCTTCGATTATTTCCCTTTTCATTAAGGAATAAAGTCAAACAGTGGTTGAACTCGTTACCACGAGGGTCAATCGCTACATGGGAAAAAATAACAGAAAAAATTTTATTAAAGTATTTTCCACCGGCCAAAACGGCTAAATTACATAATGATATTTCTTCTTTTGTGTAGATGGATTTAGAGACATTATACAATGCATGGGAAAGATACAAAGATCTCTTGAGGAGATGTCCACACCACGGATTACCATTATGGCTTTAAGTCCAAACCTTCTACAATGGTGTAAATCCCTCAACGAGACAATTAATTGATTCAGCCGCCGGTGGAGCCTTGAATAATAAAACCCCTAAGCAGCCTACAAATTCATTGAAGAGATGTCATTGAATAATTATCGCAAGCGAGTTACAAGGACTAAACCGACAAAATCAGTTGAGTCTACAATATTGATGCAAGAACCATGCTATCAAATCAGGTAGAGATGATGAATAAAAAGCTTGATAGTTTGTTTCTTTATAGGCACACCCAGTCATGCAAAGCAACGCAAGTGGAATTGTGGTGAATCCTGAGTACCCACCCTACCAACTAGACGCAGAAACAGAACAAACAAACTATATAGGTAATAATTTCAGATCTAATAACAATCCTTATAGTAACACTTACAATCCAGGTTGGAGGAACCACCCAAATTTTTCATGGGGAGGCCAAGGAAATCAAGGAAATCAAAGGCAACAACCCCCTTCAAATTTCCAAAATCAGCCATATCCGCAAGAAAAGAAGTCAACCCTCGAAGAGATGCTGACAAAATTTTCATCAGACACAAAAAGAGTTTCTTAGAAACTGAGAGAACTTTTAAAGATCAACAAGTGTCAGTTGAAAAACTTACTGAGTCATTCGGGGAGCTAACCAAGTCGATTGGACTACTTACTAAGATGATCTGTGAAATGCGGGCAGAGATTTTTTCTAAAGAAACAGAACAGGTGAAAGCAGTTATACTAAGAAGTGGAAAGGAATTAGTAGAATCAAAGAAACAAATTCCACATAAAGATAATAAAGCAAGAGACAAGGGACTTGAGGATGTAAATCTAGTACGAAAAAGTAGTAAAATCCCATATCCAATAAGGCCAAAGAAGGAATGACTAGATACCCAATATGGTAAGTTCCTTGAACTTTTTAAACAAATACATATCAACTTACCTTTTGTTGAAGCTATTTCACAGATGCCAAAGTATGCACAATTCTTAAAGGAACTCCTGACGAATAAGAGGAAACTTGAAGAAGTATCGACGGTGGAACTCAATGAAGAATGCTCAGCCATCCTCTAGAACAAGTTACCGACCAAATTAAAAGACCCAGAAGTTTTACTATTCTTTGTTTAAGTTTTACTATTCCTTGTTTAATTGGTAGCCTAAATATTAAGAAAACATTAAATGAAAATGGATCTAAACTTAGGCGCATTTTGGAAACCAAGCCAAAATAGGAAACTAAACATTTTGGTAACCAAACCAAAATAGGAAACTAAACATTTGGAAACCAAGCCAAAATAGGAAACTAAACATTTTGGAAACTTGAAAATACAGAGTCAGCGAAAATTTTAGGAAACTTAAAATTGACCTTTAAGCAAATAAAAGAAGTTTTATTTTGCTTCCATGAGTGGGGAGTTGACGGCACAAGGAAGCTAAGAAGAGGAGTTTTTATTCAATAGAACTTTTGGCTAATTAGAGATTTGATGGAATTTCATAGTTGATAAAATTAAAACTTATCACAAATGAAGAGTTGGAGGATTTAGGGACACTAAGGCTAATAGTTTCGCCAAAGAGAGAAAAGTAAAGAGCCATTCTCTTCTCTCATCTTCTTGCCGAAATCTCCTAGTCAAAGTAACAACAATCTTTTCTCTTTTCTTTAGCCGAATCCTCCTTGTCAAAATTCTCTCCATCTCTTTTCCTTCCTATTTCTTTTCTTTTACTATCCATCCACAAAAGCCAAAACCTCGAGATCCCAAATAGTGCCATAGCCGAATATTAAAAGAGATCATCCGGGATTCGAAAACAAGGTAAGTACATCAACATACATTCGCAAAAAAGTCCCTTCCATAGTTAAATAATAGATCAAATCTAACAAGTGCCTATTTCTATTATGTTTAATGTTCAAACAATTAGATCTTGGGGAACCAAAACCCACTAGGATAAGTATTCAATTGGTATCTTCCAAAACTCACGCTTTCAAAGTATTCGAATGAATTTGATCCATTAAATATCCTAAAGGAATTATTGAAGATGTTATAGTAAAATTGATAAATTTATTTTCCATGTTGATTTTGTTGTGTTAGACATTGAAGAAGACATTAATGTTCCTCTAATTCTAGGACGTCCTTTTTTAGCCACTGCTAGGGCCATTATTGATGTAGGTGATGGTAAACTTGCAATATGGATAGGCGACGAATAAATTATGTTTCAAATTTATGATGCCATGAGATATTCTAAAGAGCAAGATGATTCCTGTTATTTTATTGATACTACTGATCATATCATTCAAAATTCATTACAGGAAATTATATATGAAGGCAAGATGGAAATGTGCTTGACTCAAGAAGAGGGAAAGAAGATGAAGGCTATGAGATGAATTTGAATACATCATCATTCAGGCAAATGAAAGAAGAAAACATTGAAGACAACGATGAACTAAAATAGAAATCCTCCATTGATGAGCCACCCAGCTTGGAATTGAAACAATTACCAAAACACTTAGAATATGCATTCTTAGGGGACAATTCTACGCTATCGGTAATTATCTCTTTAGAATTAGAACCTAAGGAAAAAGAGGATTTGATAAAGGTACTAAGTGAACATAAAAAAGCCATATCTTGGAAAATATCTAATATAAAGGGTATAAGCCCCTCATTCTGCACCCACAAAATTTTAATGGAAGAAGAATACAAGCCATGTGTGCAGCCCCAGAGATGGCTGAATCCCAATATGAAAGATGTGGCCAAAGCCGAGGTAATTAAACTTCTAGATGCAAGAATAATTTATCCTATTTTGACAGCACTTGGGTAAGTCCTGTGCAGGTAGTCCTAAAAAAAGGGGGTATGATGGTGGTACCCAATGAGAAGAATGAATTAATCCCCACAAGAACAAATGGAGACGAGGATGGAGATAGTCTCAATGATAGACTATAGAAAGCTCAATGATGCCACCAGAAAAGATCACTTCCCTCTACCATTCATAGATCAAATGTTAGAAAGACTATCTGGGCATATGTACTACTGCTTCTTAGACGGACTTTCTGGCTACTTCCAAATTCCCATAGCTCCTAAAGATCAACAGAATAAAACATTTACATGTCCATATGATACGTTTGCTTATCGTAGAATGCCTTTTGGATTATGTAATGCTTCTACTTCTTTCCAACGTTGCATGTTGGCAATTTTTGATGAACTCGCAGAAGATATCATGGAGGTATTTATGGATGATTTCTCAGTATTCGGTAATTCTTTCAATTTTGCCTCAAAAACTTAAAACGAGTTCTAATGAGATGTGAGGAAACCAACCTTGTTTTGAATTGGGAAAAATGTCATTTTATGGTTAGAAAAGGAATTGTATTAGGACATAAGATTTATAGTAAAGGGATTGAGGTAGATAAAGCAAAGGTTGAAACTATAGAAAAATTACCTCCCCCTAGTTTAGTTAAGGCTATTAGAAGCTTTTTAGGACATGTAGGGTTTTATAGAAGATTTATTAAAGATTTTTCTAAAATAGCTAAGCCTTTGACAAAATTACTAGAGAAAGATGTTCCTTTTAATTTCAATCAGGAATGTTTAGATACATTTAATGTCCTTAAGGATAAATTGATAAATGTTCCGATTATAATTGCTCCTGATTGGAATTTACCCTTTGAACTAATGTGTAATGCAAGTGATTTTGCAGTAGGCACGATTTTGGGGCAACGAAAAAACAAGCATTTTCAGCCAATTTACTACGCTAGCAGCACATTAACACCCGCACAAGAAAACTACACCACTATAGAGAAAGAATTGCTAGCTGTAGTTTTCACTTTTGACAAATTTAGACAGTATTTAATATTGTCTAAAGTTGTCGCTTATACTGACCATTCAACTCTTCGTTATCTTTTAAACAAACCTGATGCAAAACCCAGACTCATACGATGGATTTTACTCTTATAGGAACTCGACTTGGAAATACAAGATAAGAAGGGAGCTGAGAATCTTACAACAGATCATCTGTCTAGACTTGAAAATCTGCACACCAAAGAACTCGATGAAAGTGAAATAAATGATTCGTTTCTCGAAGAAAAACTCTTTTCTATAACACATTCCGAGGTACCATGGTTTGCAAATATTGCAAATTATTTAGCAGCTAATACCTTACCAAGAAAATTAACACATCACCAAAAGAAGCGATTCTTTACTGATGTGAAAAATTATTTTAGGAAGATCCTTTCTTTTTCGCATCTGTGTAGACTAGGTAATTCGAAGATGCATTACGAAAGTGGAAGCAAGTAAAATCTTGGAGCATTACCACTCAGGACCCTCAGGAGGACATTACAGTAGTATTAAGATAGCACACAAAATACTTGAATCAGATTTTTATTGGCCCACTCTATTTAAAGATGCCAACAGGTATGTTGCCTCATGTGATAGATGCCAAAGAACAGGTAATATTTCTAAACATGATGAAATGCCTCAAACATATATGTTGTCATGTGAAATATTTAATGTATGGGGTATAGATTTTATTGTACCATTCCCTAGTTTGTTTGGAAACAAGTACATCCTAGTAGCAGTTGATTACATGTCAAAATGGGTTGAAGCAAAAGTTTTCCCTACAAATGATGACAGGGTAGTAGTTAAATTTCTAAAAAATTGTTCTCCCGATTTGGAACACCAAGAGCTATCATTAGCGATAGGGGTACTCATTTATGTAATACCCAATTCGAAAGAGTCCTAAAGAAATATGGAGTATACCACAGGACAACTACCCCATATCACCCCCAAACCAGCGGGCAAGTTGAAGTAACAAATCGTGAACTCAAGCATATTCTAGAAAAATGGTTGAATCAAATAAAAAAGACTGGACAGTTAGAGTAGATGATGCTTTATGGGCATATAGAACAGCTTTTAAAACACCTCTAGGGACATCCCCATACAAACTTGTATACAGAAAAAGTTGTCATCTACCATTTGAGTTAGAACACAAAGCTTTTTGGGCAATAAAATTTTTAAATTCTGACCTCAAAATTGCAGGAAAGAGAAGAATGATGCAGATGAATGAACTAGAAGAATGAAGAGCAGAAGCATATGAGAACTCAAAACTATACAAGGAATCAACAAAGCGACGTCACGATGCTCATCTCAAGAGATCAAAATAATTCGAAGTAGGTGACCTAGTCCTACTATACAATTCGAGACTTAAACTATTTCTGGGAAAGCTAAAATCGAGATGGTCAGGCCCATTCATGATTAAAATAATTTTTCCATATGGCACTATCGAGGTGACTCATCCCACTAAAGGCACATTCAAGGTAAATGGTCACCGACTTAAAGTTTATAACGGGATGGACCCCGGAGACATGAGAGAGGAGTTTCTACTCCATGAGCCTTCTTTTTAATTGAAAACAAGGAAAGTCTAGCTTAAGACTATAAACAAGCACTTCTCGGGAGGCAACCCGAGCACTAACATGATTTATCTAAACTTTATACTTTTGACTTTAAACAGCTTAACACCATCAGTTTGATTAGAGCACTAGTTCCGTAGACCACACGGCCTTACACACGGGCGTGCCTATAGCTGTGTGAAACCTACGAGACAAAACACGAGCACTTTTAAGACCGTGTATAATAAAAGGTAAAACTTTTATCGACATGGAAAAGACACGACTGTGTTTCACAACCCTGGAGACATACTGGCTTATCAAACACAGGTAACACATGCCTGTGCTAAATAATTGTGTTTCCAAAACACGGGCCAACCACGACTGTGCCTTACAACCGTAGAGACATACTAGCTCATGAAACACAAGTAACACACGCCCGTGCTAAATAACCATGTTTCCAAAACACGGGCTACCCACGACCGTGCTTCACAACCGTGGAGACATACTGACATATCACACACGGGTAATGCACGCCCGTGTTCCAACCGTGATAAAAATCAATCGCGCCTAAAAATTCAAAATCTCAAAACATACGGCTACTAAAAAAATAGCACGGCCGTGGCACATGCCCGTGCCCCTGCTGCTATTCATATTTCATCACAAGCACCACCATCGCCCCACCAATGATGAGGACCTCTGAATCCTCTTAAGCCACTTATTTCTATTTTATTTTATTTTATTTTATGTTTATTTCTACTTTATTTTATGTTATTTTCATCTAAACTTTTATTATTATTGCAAACCTTTAATATTGGCTATTCAAGATTCCATACCCACATCTCTATTATAAGAGTATTAACCTAGCGACCTTGTAGAATAAATTACACACTTCACATACACAAACACACAATTAAGAGACATCCAATGTGCCACCGCCACCAAAGACACCAACTCCCGGAATCATCCAAAATTCAAGAAGTGTTACTTTTTCCCTTTTCTTTTTATTAAATAGTTTATCTATCTTTGTACATTGGGGACAATGTACAACTTAAGTGTGGGGGGTAAAAATTCTTAACTTTTTGTATTATTCTCCAATCCTGAATTTTAATCTTGTCCATAAGAAATCTTCTCATATTATTAATTAGGTGGAATTTCTAATGATTTATGGTTGTTATTAACATGTTTTTGAGTAAGTCATTGATAATTGTGCATTGATGATTTATATTTGAAGAATACTAGAGAATCAAGCATGATAAGTCTATTTTTCAAAAATTGTCTAGGTTGTTGAACTAAATTTGAATATTACCTTGAAGTTTGAATTCTACAGGATTGATGTCAAATGCCCATAATTTTTTGTGAGATTTAAGCCTTATAGAGCATATATTCTTTTTCATACTCACTTTATTGATTATGAGTATGTCAACTTTGAACTATTATTCTAGAACTTGCCTTGATTATACATGTTGAAACCACATCAATGATTTGATATACCAAGATGATAAAGGCACCTAGGTTTTTAACCCATTCGCTCCACTAAAATGCTTACCTACATAAATAAACCCTCGTGAACCCATTTGATCCTAACAACCCTTTTTATTGAATTACCCGCTTAATATGAACCCAAAACCCTTTGTATTTGTTATCAACATTCTTTTGACTACCCTTCCATCGAGAATTGATTTGATCGATTTTCGAATTAGGTTATTTCAAGTATTAAAGTTCTCTATTATGTTTATAGTCTGTTCTTAAAAAAAACCCGAGTATATTCAAAGTATTAGTAAAAGAGCTTATACGTTTAAATTCCAATTGTTGAAGAAGAGCTCATATTATTAGTTTCAAAGTTTCAATAGATATAATTATTTACTCCCTAGTTTAGTGTTCTTAGTAGGTAATTTATCAAGTCAATCTCAATTCTTAACCTTCTAATTCAACCTTTATCCACACCTTTAACCTAAGCCCTGTTACAACCCTGATTAAAGACCTTTTGATTTGTGTATCATCTCATATTACAGTGGTGGAGATTTGATTTTCAGGCAAGCCTATGGGATTAACTTTTCAGGTTCGACTTATGAGTGTTTTTTTTTTTGAAACTTAAACACTTCGAGTGCTTTGAGTGAATCCTTAATGAGGATGTCAATCATTGTCGGTTTCAGATTAAAGGTAATCATTTAGATAAGGGGAGACACCTATGTTTTCGTATTATAAAACTCATGACTTCTATTATTTCAATCTTTAGGAGTCTTTGAGTTAAATTATCCATGTATAAATTGTCGGTGAATTATGATGAGGCATTGTCAATGAGAATTATGAATTGTGGAAAGTTCGTTTTAATTGTAAGTTGAGAATTTTGCTTAAGGACAAGCAAAAGCTTAAGTGTGGGGGTATTTGATAAACCGCAAAAGTAACATATTTTAACCCCATATTTAGTATGCTTTTGGGATGATTTAGCCCTGATTTATGTAAAAAGGTTCTCTTAATCATTTCTTTTCGTATTTTTATTCAGAAAAGCACCCAAGGATGAAAAGAACAAGAAACGAGCTTAAAACGGGCCAATTTAGGCCAAAAAGGAATCGGCACGGCCTGGACTTCAAGCCACACGGTTGTGCCTCAACAAATAATTAAGACACAGCCATGCCATGATCTACACGGCCGTGCCTAAAATGACAGAATCGAGACACCACCCAACCACGATTTACACGGAGTGTGATATGGCCGTGCCCCTGTTACGGGAGAGAGCAATTTCACTCGGATTGGGATACTTAGAGCCAAAGAAATACTTTCCAAAGTTTATTCAAACACCGAGTAAAAAGTAGACTTGAATTAGGACACTTAGGGACCAAGTAAAGTATTCTAAGAGCCTATATAAACACCCTAAGTGCAACATCCTAAATTAGGGGTTGTTTGTAATTTAATTATTTTCCCATGTGTGTGCTTGAAGAAAAACTATGATTACTTGACATGTTTTAGGGTTTAGTCATAACCCCGAGCTAGGTCTGACTTAGGGCTAAAATTTATTTTAGTGCTTGAGAGGAAGGAGCTAGGTGAGATAGGGTTAAGAGGAAATTTTGAGAAGTTGGACACAAGGATTTAATTGGCGTGATTGGCTTGGTGCGTCAAAGGAGTTTTCAAGGGGAGAGGTTCGAGTCGTGGGAGTTACAAGGGGGATGTGTTTTATTTTTGGGCTTTTTGGGCGTTAAGGAAAGGGGCTAAAGTATGAAGGCTTTAAAAATTAAATGATGAGGTTTAAGGGCATGAAAGTCGATATGGAAGAGTGGCTTGGGGCGTTGAAAGGGTCAGTGATGATGAGGTCCTATGTTCGAACCAAGGGAGCAGCAGTTGGTTTTATTTTTTTTTATGCAAGCTGGCGTTAGGGGGAAGTAATGGCTTGATTTTGGACTCTTAAGGTGATAAGGATAAATATTGTTTTTCCTTTTAATTTTCGGCTGGAAGAGTTGTGATGTTGTTATACTATATTTTATTTTTTATTTGTAAAGGTGATAAAGGTAGGGATAGGAGATAAATCTTGATTTGGGGGATAATTAAAAGCTAAAATTATCAAAAAGGGGGAGAGTTGGCCGAAGGTGGGATTGTAGGCAAGGTTGGCTATCGGTTTTGGGAGCATAAGCATAGCCGAATGTCCCTCTAAACTCATTCAAGGCTATTTTCTTTTCTCTCAAGAACCTGGCCGAATTCTCCCTAACCATATTTGCCAAAGTTCTCCAGAATTTCTCTCTTCTTTTCTTCTACTTGGCCGAACCTACCCCCCTTCTACTAAAAATTTCACCTTCCTTGCTAGCCAAATATCTCTTTCATAAAGGGCTTAGGCCGAATCCCCCTAGTAAGGTGCTATCGATTTCCAAAGGGTGGTAAGTGTGTCACTCTAACATTCAGCTTCTTTTCTTTTCCTTTTGTGTGCTGAAAGCTTGAGAAACAAGCTTTGGTAAGTTGGCCGAATGTGGTTATGGCTCTAATGTTGTACGTTTTGTGTGTAGATAAAGTTAAGGTACATTGAGGGAGCCTATCGGGATTTAATTTTTCAAGGTAAGGCTTATACATCATTCGGCCAAGGGCCATTTGTTGAGAATTAGTGCCTAAAGTTGAAACTAACATGTGCCATGTAAGGATTCAACGATTTCAGGAATTAGTGTAGCTTCGGGATTTGTTTGGAAACCAAATCCGTTTAAGGGTCAAGGGATCTAGCATCGCAGATCAGATCTTCGGGATCTAGGAATTTCGGTAGTAACAGTGTGTAAAACTCTTTACACACTTTATTAATTAACATTGTTATATTGTGTCTTTTAATCATTATGATAGTGATTTGCTTGTGGGCTTAAGCATGGATTCCGGGTAAGTCCCTAATACGTGATCTATGATATATGATTTTGTATGCCATCATATCTTTGTTGGATGGTATGCTATACATAAATGCATGATATTTGGGATTATGACATTTGTTATATAAGCATGATGATGGTGGGATCGATGAGAGGAGGGGATGATTTCTATGGATGTCACCGTGGTTTTGACCACAAGATGGGTTGGCCCCATCGGTTTAATTATGACTTGGTCACCAAAGGTTTTGACCACACCGTTGATAAATCGTGACTAAGTCCCGGTGGTTTGGTACCACCATGGTTTTGACCACATTATGATATTTGTGACCTATGGTCATCGGTGGTTTTGACCACACGATGGGTTGGCCCCATCACTTGAATTGTGACTCTAGTCACGATGGTTTTGACCACCGTGGTTTTGACCACACGGGTAGTTAAAGGAGTACGGATGGTTAGTGGGGTTGCATATTTGCATGTTTATTAATAATTTGTGTATGAGTTACATTTACGGGTGAGGATTTACACTGGGTCTTGGTGACTCTCCCTTCCCAAATTATTTTGCGATGAGTAGATCATGAGATGGAACCGGAGAGGACTCGAGGCGGCCATGCTTGTTCCTTAGTTTTGGAATTTTATTTGATTCTGTTCATTTTATTTACTTTCTACATTTTTAATTTGGGTTGTAATAAGGCCGCTAATTATTATTTGGATGTTTGATTAGTTGTTTTAAATTACTTATATTATATTACAAAAGGAACTTATAAATGTTAAGTAAATCGGTTAAAAGCAACATTTTCAAATTAAGTAACTTTTACGAGATTTCAAAGATGTTACCATCGGGTAGCAAAATACACCAAGTCAACTATAACCCCGATGATTTAAAAAATTTACATGGTCAAACGCTTTTCAAAGGGTTTATCAACACAACCACGTTTATAAAAATAATCCCAACCGAGTTTTATCAAACACCGCTTTAAAACCTTAGCCATATTTTATCAAGTTTTCACCAGACACTCAAAATGTTTCAAGTTGTTTTACTCCGTGACATACCAGATCCGGTCAGAACTCATGGGCCGGGTTTGAGGTGTTACATTTTTGGTATCAGGGCCTGGTTCAAAACTCAGCTGTGGGGGCCCAAGGCCCAAAATGTTTTGTTTTTGTTAGTAGGCCTCACTGGAATGTTTTGGGAAATTGTTTATGGTTCGAACAGCATGGCACCGAGTCTCCGGTACCTATCCGCCCAGGTAAGTAATTCTATCTATTTTTGTGAATACTTGATAGGGGTAGAAGGGTAAATTGGGAACGTAGACTATTAGAATAAGGAATTGTTGAACCCTAGGGTTAGAGAACCCCAACAAACAATGCATAAGACTTAATAATTCCCTAAACAACCCTGTGAGTTGTCACCGAGCAAGGGATGTGGCAATCGTTATACGCATGTCTAGGATTGGATTCAAGAGGAGCACAGTATTTAAGCGATCCTAGTGACTCACCTCCTACTCACTCGAATCCTACCAGTGCGTAGTGACGGTTCATCCTAATGAGACAACACACTCACAGGCTAAACTTGATAACTAAAACCCAAAAGGGACTAGCCGTTTTGTTTTGACGTAATTAAAACCTTGGTTTTAAAAAAAATGACTAAAATACCCCTGGCTTGTAAACTACCAAAATACCCTCCGTATGAAAAATTTCCAAAAAAGAAAATTTTCAAAATATCATTCTTTTGTGAAATCAATTAGAACCAAATTTTGGAAATCTTTTTATGAAAATGCCCTGATTATGAAAAATTACTAAAATACCCTTAGTGGTAAAATTACAAAATTGCCCCTAACCAACAAAATTACCAGAATAACCCTGATTTTCAAAATTTTGCAACATCACTGTTTTGGAAAATGCAATTCTCAAAAAGAACCATCAAAGTTTTACAACTTTTGAAATATCCCTGATTTATTAAATTTTACAAATACACCCTGGTTTGTGAAAAATTACTGAAATACCCCTAAAGTCAAAAATTATCGAAATACCCCGGACTTTAAAATTTTTCCAAATACCCCAGAAATTTAAGAGTTCCAAAATACTTTTGACAAAATCATACGAGAACTTTTATTTTTGAAAAATTACAAAAATACCCTGTAGGACAAACTACGAAAATACCCCTGGATAGTGGAAAAACAATTACAATGAAAACTACAACATTTCTCTGAATGAACGAAAGTTCATAACTGCTTGGTGGATGGATGAATGGGTGAAAAGGCTGTGTGCATGCTTGAATACGAAAGAACCACTCCTAAATTCTTTTTCATAAAACTCCTTCGCGGGTAAACAAGTGAAACGAAAGTACTAATTCATAAAACTTCTTAATCAGATCACGACGAGAGTAATGAGTACAAGAGGTCGTGGACGTCCGCCCCGTGGCCATGGTAGAGGTAGGATGACCTTGTCGGAGCTAGCAGGGTCTGGTCATGGGTCTGGAAATGAGATGCCGAATCTGCCGGCGGTAAAAATTGTAACACCCCAAACCCAGCCCACGAGTCTTAACCAGATCTGGTATGTTACTGGGTAAAAATAATTTGAGTCATTTTGGAAGTTTGGTGAAAATTCGATAAAATTGGGCTAAGGTGTAGAAAGGGTGTTTGAAAACTCAGTTGGGCTTTTTATAAATACAGTTGGGTTGATAAAACCTTTGAAAACATCTGATCATGTAACATTTTAAAATCGTCTGAGTTATTGGTGACTTGGTAAATTTTGTTACCCGATGGTAACTTCTTTAAAAACCCGTTAAATTTTATTAAGTTTGAAAAGGTTACTTATAACCGGTTCACTTAATATTTGTAATATAATATAATTAAAATAAACAATTAAAGAACATCCAAATAAAAATTTAGCGGCCTTATTACATCCAAAAATAGAAAGACTTAGAAAAATAATTAAATAAACTTAACGATAACAAATCTAAATCCAACGATAAGCATGGCCGCCTCGAGTCCTCTCCGGCTCCATCTCCGCGATCTAGTCATCTACAAAATGTTAAGGGAAAGGGGTGAGTCACCAAGACTCAGTGTGTAAACCCCCCACCCAGAAAATACAACTCATTCACAAGTCATTAATAAACATGCACATGCAACCCAACCTAACCATCCATACTCCTTAACTACCCCGTGTGGTCAAAACCATCGGTGGTCAAAACCACTCGATGACTTAGAGTCACAAATCAAATGATAGGCCAACCCATCATGTGGTCAAAACCATCGATGACCATAGGTCACAATATATCAAGTGTGGTCAAAACCATTGGTGGTACCAAACCACCGGGACTTAGTCGCAATTTATCAATCGGTGTGGTAAAACCACGATGACCATAGGTCACAAATAATCGATGGGGCCAACCCATCTTGTGGTCAAAACCATCGCGACAGATCCATAAAATCATCCCCCTCCTCTCATCAATCCCACCATCACATGCTTATATATCAATTATCATATGTCATGTCATAGCATTTAACATCATGTGATGGCATGCAAATCATATATCAAAAATCACAAGTTAGAGGACTTACCCTAATCCATGCTTAGCCATAAGCAAAACACTACCAAAAAGGTGAATAACAACAACAATAATCATGTAAATTAATAAAGTGTGTAGTGAGTTCTACACACCTATTTCTACCGAATTCCTAGATCCCGAAGTTTCAATCTTTAGTGCTTTATCCCTTGACCTATATTCGGCCAATCACCAAAATTAGTACCATAGGCCTATTCGCCAAATTAGTAATCCCAAGGACTTAATCGCACCTTTAATCCAAATATGGCCCTTGGTCAATGTGACTTATTCACTTACCCCACTTACCAAAATCCCGAAATATCACTTGAGTCTTTAAGATCCCTACTAAAACACATGTTAAAAATCGACCTGCACAAACACTCATAATCAAGGCCTATGGTCGAATGTCACTTACCTCTTTACCTTAGGAGAACAAATCCAAGGCTCCCTTAAATCGACTATGGCCTCCTACAATTGATTTGATCATATTAGTAAGAATCATAGGCCATTCTACCATAACCTTGTGCCTAAAAGAGGTGATTATCCCTTACCTTAATGATTATGTCGCCCTTAGCACCACAAGTCAAGACCTCTTATTGTTGTGGGGGGTTCGCCACCCTTTTAGAAGAAAGGAACCTAAAACAGCACCCTTTTCCTCAAGGAAGATTCGGCCAAGGTAAGACGGAAGGGCTGGAAATTTTCTCTTAAAAGAAGGGGGTATATTCGGCTAAAAGAAGCAAGGGAAGAGAATTTTGAACAATTTTGGGCAATTATATAAGGGGAATTTCGGAAGCACAATGAGGAGAGAAAGAGGAAAAGAATTTGCTGGAATTTTTTGGCACTTCTATACTTTGTAACAAAATCAAATATGGATAGCCCCAAGGAGTCCAAATTTCGAAGAACACCTCTATCTTGTGATAATTTCCACCTTGAATTATCACAAATAAATCTAGCTTTATCTTACTTTTAATCTCCTAATCCCTCAACAATTTAATAGCAAATAAAACACTAATAGCTCCCCTTCCAAATTCTATTATATGCAAAAATATTAAGCCTTATCTCTTATCAATTAAGAGTCCAATATCTTGCTAACACCCTCCTTCACGCCAAAGAAAAAAAGAGAGAAGAAAAATAAACCAAAGTGTCGCTTCTTGGGTTCAACTCGAACCCCATGTCAGCACCTTCCTTAGCGCCTAGCCACTTCTCCCATTAGACTTTCATGTCATGAGCCCTCACCTTTTAATTATAAGCCTTCCTCCTGCCCTTTCTCCTTTAACGCCAAAGCCAAAAATAAAACTCCTTGCGTCCTTTATGTCTCAACCCAAGGCCTTAAACCAAAGACCTTGAGTGACGCCCCAAGCCACTCCGCCAACCTGCCTTTCATGCCATGAACCTTGCCCGAAATTTCTTTAAACCCTCTTACTTGGCCCCTCCCTTTAACGCCCCAAAAAGCCTAAAACAAAATGCATTCCCCCTTTTCAAGAATCGAACCCAAGACCTACCATTCGTCACCCCTAAGCCTTTAAGTGGTGCATGCAAGCCACTCTGCCACTTAATCCTTTTAGTCATGTTTTTATCGAATTTTTACTTAACCCTTATCTCCTAGCTTCCTTCTTTTTAAACCCTTAAAAAGAAATTTTTAATTCCAAATCTGACCTAATTCGGGGTTATGTCAAGACCCTAAATATGCTTAAAAATCAAAATATTTATTTCTACATGCACATACATGGGAAATTAATTAAATTTTCAACAACCCTTAATTTAGGGTGTTACAATTCTACCCCCCTTAAAAATAATTTTGTCCTCGAAATTACTTATTAACGAATAGTCGTACATCTTAACTCACCGTACTACGCTTATGCTGCGCCCTCTGATCTTAATTAAACTATCTTACTTCCTAAGCACCATCTCTAAATTCACAACCAAGGTTTCAGGCACTTCCTTAGCAAAACAAGAAAACTCTACAATAATCAAGCAATTAAGGGTATTCCAGAAATAAGGAACATACCCGTTGTCACATCTGGCACATCCTCCTCCTCGCGATGGCCAACTGCATAAACCAACCTTGGTTGCCTCGCCTCCGCACCTTCAGCACCTCGGCCACGCCCATTACCATTTCCATTACTCCTAGCTGCACCTTGACCCCTCTGTAGCTGTTGGTTATCCCTCCTGTTTGGTGCACGATCCTGACCTTCTGATCTTAGTCTAGCTTTCTTTTTCGGACAGTCTCTAACTCGATGCTCCAAGGACCCACACTCGAAGCATCCCCGATTACCATTCCAACATTCCCCCGTGTGAGACTTGCCACACCGAGCACACTGTGGTGGCCATTGAGGATTAGTAGCAGCAGCAGGCCTAGCAGCTTGATCCGACCCATCAAACCTCGTCCTCTTCTGCTCATTACCCTAGAACCTTGAAGGTTTCGAGCTCCTCTTATTCCAACTCTGATCTTGATTCCGTCTAACCGACTGTCTTACCCCTTCAGTAACTTTTGATTTCTTCACTAAGACCGCAAACTCCCGTTCCTGTTGTGGAGTTATCATCATTCTCAACTCATCTCTCAGCCCATCCTCGAATCTAACACAGCGTTCATGCTTGGTACCCACCATACCACGAGCACACCTACTCAACCGAAGGAATTCGGCCTCATACTCCGCCACTGTCTTATTGCCTTGAACTAGGTTCAAGAAAGCCTTTCGCTGTGCATCCACGTAGCTAGTTCCAATATACTTCTTCTGGTAGGCATCCTCAAGAATTCCCAAGTAAGATTTTCTGCCACCGTTCCATCCCTTACAGTGAGCCACCACTGATATGACTCATCCCGAAGCAAAGATATTATGCCCTTCAACTTCTCCTCACCAGTAAATCTAAGTCATCCATGATTCTTTCATTGCTTCAACCAAGATTCTCAACCGGGGTGCCACTCAAAAACTCCTCTAAACACCTCGGCTCAGTTAGCTCTGAGTCGTTCAACCATAGATTTACTGGCCTCTGCACCTGCGTTCGCTCAAAGAACCCATTCCAATACCCGTAATATAGCTTGAGATACGACATCATTACCACCCGTCTGATCTTGAAACTCAGTCTCCACCGCCGGCAGATCCAGCATCTCATTTCCAGACCCATGATCGGACCTTGCTGGCTCATACAAAGTCATTCTACCCCTACCGCGACCACGCGGCGGACGTCCACGACCTCTTAAACTCATTCTAGCGATTGCGTTTATCTGTTTAAAAATTTTATGTACTAGTACTTGTTTCACTGGATTACCCGCGAAGGAATTTTATGATAAGAGTTTAGGAGTGGTTCTTTCGTAATCATACATGCACACAGTTTTCCATTCATTCATCCAAAGAGACGTTGTTGTTTTCATGGTGATCGTTTTTCCACTACCCGGGGGTATTTTCGTAATTTGTCTTACAGGGGTATTTTTGTAATTTTTCAAAAAATGAAATTTCTCGAATGATTTTGTCAAAAGTATTTTGGAACTTTTAAATTCCTGGGGTATCTTAAAAAAAATTTTAAAATCCGGGGGTATTTTGGTGATTTTGAAGTTCAGGGGTATTTTGGTGATTTTCCACAAATCAGGGTGAATTTGTAAAATTTAATAAATCAGAGATATTTCAAGAGTTGTAAAACTTTGAAGGTTCTTTTTAAGAATTTATTTTCCAAGTTGATGGTTTGAAAACCAAGGTCATTTTGGTAATTTTACTGGTGAGGGGCAATTTTGTAATTTTACCAAATCATGACGTTTTCGATATTTTGCAAAGTAAGGTTTTTGGGCACTTTGTATATAATGGAAATTTTTGTTTGTAACTATGGGTATTTTGGGAATATCATAAATCAAGGGTGTTTTCGTAATTTTGCCCCTAAGGGTATTTTAGTAATTTTTCACATTCGGGGCATTTTCTCAAAATGACTTTCAAAATTTGGGTTCTAAGTGATTCTATAAAAGAAGGATATTTTAAAATTTCTATTTGAAAATTTTTCATATGGAGGGTATTTTGGTAGTTTACAAGTAGGGTATTTTGGTCATTTTTCAAATTAAGAGGTATTTTGGTCAATTTTTTTAAAACTAAAGTTTTAATTATTTCCAAAAGCAAAACGGCTAATCCCTTCCGGGTTTTAGTTATTAAGTTTAGCCTGTGAGCTCGTCGTCTCAGCTAGGATGAACCGTTATTACGCACTAGGTAGGATTCAAGTGAGTAGGAGGTGAGTCACGAGGACTGCTTAAATACTGTGCCCCACCGAATCCAATCCTAGACATGCGATAACGATTGCCACATCCTTTGCTCGGTGACAACCCATGTGGTTTGTTTGATAATTATTAAATCTTATGCATGTTTGTTGGGGTATGCTAACCCAAGGTTCAGCAGCTTCTACTCTAGTAGTCTCACGTTCCCATTTTTCCCTTCTACCCTCATCAAAAGAATTCACGAAATTGATAGAAGTACTTACCTAGGCGGATAGGTGCGGAGACTCGGTGCCATGCTGTTCAAGCCAAAACAATTTCTCAAAACATCATAATAAGGCCTACTATCCAAAAACCAAACATTTTGGGCCTTGGGCCCCCCACAGCTGAGTTTTGAACCGGTTACGATACAAAATGTAACACCCCAAACCACCCACGAGTCTGACCGGATCTGGTATGTTACTGGGTAAAAATAATTTGAGTCATTTTGGAAGTTTGGTGAAAATTGATAAAATTGGGCTAAGGTGTAGAAAGGGTGTTTGAAAACTCAGTTGGGCTTTTTATAAATACAGTTGGGTTGATAAATCCTTTGAAAACATCGATCATGTAACATTTTAAAATCGTCGAGTTATTGGTGACTTGGTAAAATTTGTTACCCAATGGTAACTTCTTTAAAACCGTTAAATTTTATTAAGTTTGAAAAGGTTACTTTTAACCTGTTCACTTAATATTTGTAATATAATATAATTAAAATAAACAATTAAAGAACATCCAAATAAAAATTTAGCGACCTTATAACATCCCAAAATAAAAGACTTAGAAAATAATTAAATAAACTTAACGATAACAAATCTAAATCCAACGATAAGCATGGCCGCCTCGAGTCCTCTCCTATCCATCTCATGATCTTCTCATCCGCAAAATGTTAAGGGAAAGGGTGAGTCACCAAAACTCGGTATGTAAATCCCCACTCGGAAAATACAACTCATACACAAGTCATTAATAAACATGCACATGCAACCCAACCTAACCATCCATACTCCTTAACTACCCGTGTGGTCAAAACCATTTGTGGTCAAAACCATCGATGACTTAGAGTCACAAATCAAATGATAGGCCAACCCATCATGTGGTCAAAACCATCGATGACCATAGGTCACAATATATCAAGTGTGGTCAAAACCATGGTGGTACCAAACCACCGGGACTTAGTCGCAATTTATCAATCGGTGTGGTAAAACCACTGATGACCATAGGTCACAAATAATCTGATGGGGCCAACCCATCTTGTGGTCAAAACCACTAGCGGCAGTCCATAAAATCATCCCCCTCCTCTCATCAATCCCACCATCACATGCTTATATATCAATTATCATATATCATGTCATAGCATTTAACATCATGTGATGGCATGCAAATCATATATCAAAAATCACAAGTTAGGGGACTTACCCGGAATCCATGCTTAGCCATAAGCAAAACACTACCAAAAAGGTGAATAACAACAATAATAATCATGTAAATTAATAAAGCGTGTAGTGAGTTTTACACACCTGTTTCTATCGAATTCCTAGATCCCAAAGTTTCAATCTTTAGTGCTTTATCCCTTGACCTATATTCGGCCAATCACCAAAATTAGTACCATAGGCCTATTCGGCCAAATTAGTAATCCCGAAGGACTTAATCGCACCTTTAATCCAAATATAGCCCTTGGCCGAATGTGACTTATTCACTTACCCCACTTACCAAAATCCCGAAATATCACTTGAGTCTTCAAGATCCCTACTAAAACACATGTTAAAATCGACTTGCACAAACACTCATAATCAAGGCCTATGGTCAATGTCACTTACCTCTTTACCTTAGGAGAACAAACTCAAGGCTCCCTTAAATCGACTATGGCCTCCCTACAATTGATTTGATCATATTAGTAAGAATCATAGGCCATTCGGCCATAACCTTGTGCCTAAAAGAGGTGATTATCCCTTACCTTAATGATTATGTCTACTTAGCACCACAAGTCAAGACCTCTTATTGTTGTGGGGGTTCGGCTACCCTTTAAGAGAAAGGAACCTAAAATAGCACCCTTTTCCTCAAGGAAGATTTGGCCAAGGCAAGGCATGAAGGTTGGAAATTTTCTCTTAAAAGAGGGGGTATATTCGGCTAAAAGAAGCAAGAAGGAAGAGAATTTTGAACAATTTTGGGCAATTGTATAAGGGAATTTCAAGACACAATGAGGAGAGAAAGAGGAAAAGAATTTGTTGGAATTTTTTTGGCACTTCTATGTCAGAATAAAATCAAATATGGACAACCCCAAGGAGTCCAAATTTCTGCAAACACCCTCTATCTTGTGATAATTTCCAGCCTTGAATTATCATAAATAAATCTAGCTTTATCTTACTTTTAATCTCCTAATCCCCTCAACAATTTAATAGCAAATAAAACACTAATTGCTCCCCCTTCCAGCCAATTATATGCAAAAATATTAAGCCTTATCTCTTATCAATTAAGAGTCCAATATGCTGCCAACACCTCCTCCTTCACGCCAGTAGCAAAAAGAGAGAAGAAAAAAATAAACCAAAGTGCTGCTTCTTGGGTTCGAACCTGGAGCCCCATGCTGCAGCCTTCCCTTAAGCGCCCCTAGCCACTTCTCCCATTAGACTTTCATGTCATGAGCCCTCACCTTTTAATTATAAGCCTTCCACCTGGCACTTTTTCCTTTAACGCCAAAGCCCAAAAAATAAAACTCCTTGCATCCTTTATGTCTCGAACCCGAGACCTTAAACCAAAGCCCTTGAGTGACGCCCCAAGCCACTCCGCCAACCCGCCTTTCATGCCATGAACCTTGCCCGAAATTTCTTTAAAGCCTCTTACTTGGCCCCTCCCTTTAACGCCCCAAAAAGCCTAAAACAAAACGCATTCCCCCTTTCCAAGAATCGAACCCAAGACTTACCATTCGTCACCCCTAAGCCTTTAAGTGGCGCATGCAAGCCACTCTGCCACTTAATCCTTTTAGTCATGTTTCTACCAAATTTTTACTTAACCCCTATCTCCTAGCTTCCTTCCTTTGAAACCCTTAAAAAGAAATTTTTAATTCCAAATCTGACCTAATTCGGGGTTATGTCAAGACCCTAAATATGCTTAGAAATCAAAATATTTATTTCTACATGCACATACATGGGAAATTAATTAAATTTTCAACAACCCCTAATTTAGGGTGTTACAGAAACTAAGTTTCAAGATCAGATCGGTGGTAACGATGTAGTATCTCAAGCTATACTACAAGTGTTGGAACGAGTTGCTGAGGCAGGCGCGGGTGCAGGAGCCCGTAAATTTGTGGTTGAACGACTCCGGGCTAACAGAGTGGAGGTGTTTAGAAGATTTTCTGGAGTGGCACCCAGTGCAGCAGAATATTGGTTAGAATCTACTGAGAGGATCATGGGCGACGCACTAGACGTTATAACCGGTATGTTCTTGATCTTTGGTGTACCCTATAATACTTTGATTGACATTGGCTCAACCCACTCATACATTGCTAGTAGCGTAGTAGAAACTTTGCACTTAGACTCTGAGCTTGCTTCTAGGAAGATGACTGTATTAAGCCCTTTAGGTCACTCTGTAGAAGTAAGTAGACTCTATAGGAACGTACCCCTAGAACTCTAAGGGGTCGTGTTCTTGGCTGACTTGATGGAACTATCGTTTCGAGAGTTTGATCTAATCCTCGGGATGGATTGGCTAGTAAGGTATCAGGCTAGCCTGGATTGCGCAGCTAAGCGCATGGTAGTAAAGACCGTGGAAGGTGATGAGGTGGTGAGGATAGGTAAAAGGAGAGATTACCTATCTAATCTGGTTTTTGCATTGAAGGCGAAAAAGATGGTGAGAAAGGGTTATGAAGCATATGTGGTGCATGTCTGTGCTTTGGAAGCTAAGGATGTTGCTGTGAGAGATGTCCGGACCGTAAAGGACTATGTTGATGTATTTCCAGAGGAGCTTCCGGGTCTACCTCTAGACCGTGAGGTTGAATTTGGTATAGACTTGTTACCCGGAATCGCGCCAGTATCTATAGCTCAGATCGGATGGCACCAAAGAATTGGTAGAGTTAAAGGCGCAGATTCGTGAATTGTTGGATGAGGGTTCATCCACCCAAAGGTATCGCCTTAGGAGCTCCAAAGGCTTTTTGTCGGGAAGAAAGATGGGACAATGAGGATGTGTATAAACTATCGATGGTGAACAAGTTGACAATAAAGAACCGGTATCCTTTGCCCAGATTGACAATGCTCGATCAACTCAAAGGAGCATCGGTGTTCTCTAAGATTGACCTTAGGTCAGGGTACCATCAGCTTAAGGTGAAGGAGGCTGATGTCTACAAGACGACATTCTGTACTCGGTATGAACACTACAAGTTTCTGGTAATGCCTTTTGGTTTGATGAATGCACCGGCCGCGTTTATGGACATGATGAACCGGGTTTTCCAACCCTATCTGGATCGATTCGTCATGGTCTTCATAGACGACATTTTGGTGTACTAGAAGTCTGAGGAGGAGCATGACGCACATCTTCATGTGGTTCTACAAGTTTTGAGGGAAAAACAGTTGTATGCCAAATTCAGCAAATGTGAGTTTTGGCTTAAGGAGGTGACTTTTCTCTTCCATGTAGTTTCAATTTGAGGAATCGGGGTGGATCCCGTAAGATTGAGGCGATATTGGAATGGAAACCACCAAAGTCGATTCTGTAAATTCGAGTTTTCGGGGTTGGCGATATTATAGGAGATTCATGAAAATTTTTCCTTAATCGCAAAGACTGCTGACTAAACTAGCGAAAAGGAGTTCCATTTGTGTGGTCCGAGAAGCGGCAGGAGAGTTTCGATAAGTCAAGAGGATCTTGACTAAGCACCGGTCTTGATTCACCGTAAGGTGAAAGGAATTCACTGTGTATTGCGATGCATCGCATACTGGTTTAGGTGTGTGTGTTGATGCAAGAAGGGAAGGTGGTCGCTTATGCGTCACGACAATTGAAGCCTCACGAAGTTAACTACCCGACACATGATTTGGAATTGGTCACGTGATTTTTGCCTTGAAGATTTGGAGGCACTATCATGCGGGAGAAGTCGGTGAGTGTACACGCATCATAAGAGCTCAAGTACCTCTTGACTCGTAAAGATTTAAATCGAGGTAGCGAGGTGGATTGAGTTGTTGAAGGACTACGATCGCTCAATCGAATACCATCCGGGAAGGCTAATGTGGTAGTGATGCATTAAGCGAAGGTGGTAGCGGATTTGCGAGCAATGTTTGCTCATCTAAGTCTCTATGAGGATGAGAGCCTTTTGGCGTAATTGCAAGTGAAGCCATCTTGGATTAATGAGGTCAAAGAAAGATGATAACCGATGAAACTTTGAATACTTGGAGGTTACAAGTACGTAATGGTGAGGTCAAGATTTCACTTGGGCGTTGATGGAGTGTTGTACTTTCGGGAGAGTATGCATGCCTAAGGATGATGATTTGAGGCAATAATCCTTAAAGAAGCTCATAGCAAGGCGTCGCTATGCACTCGAGAAACAGCAAGATGTATCGGGATTTAAGGGAGCAGTTTTGGTGGTCGGGTCTTAAGCGGGAAGTAACCGAGTTAGTGGGCAAGTGTCTGACATGCCAGCAAGTTAAGGCTGAGTATCAATTGCCATCGGGGCTGTTACAGCTGGTAAAGATTCCACAGTGGAAGTGGGAAGGGATTACTATGGATTTCGTAAGTGGGCTTCCCCTTACGCCTAGTAAGAAAGATGCTGTTTGGGTGATAGTAGACAGGTTGACTAAATCGTCCCATTTCATACCGGTAAAGGTTGACTACTCGCTTCAAAGGTTAGCCAGTCAGATATAGTGAGATAGTGCGGTTGCATGGAGTACCTGTCCATTATCTCGGTCGAGATCCCTTGTTCGCCGAGATTCGGAAGGCTTTACATCGGAGTTAGGCACGGTTGAATTTTAGCACGGCTTTTCATCCGCATCGATAGACAATCCGAGAGGGTCATCCAAGTGTTGGAAGACATGTTGAGGGTTGTGTTTTGGATTTTTGCGGTAGTTGGGAGGAGTACGTACCTTTGGCAGAGTTTGCTTATAATAATAGTTATCAAGCGAGTATTCAGATGGCACCGTATGAGGCACTGTATGGTCAGAAATGTCGTACTCCTACATGTTGGACGGAACTAGGAAAACGTCGGATGTGGGGTTCAGAGTTAGTAGAGGAGACGGAGGATAAGGTTAGAGTAATTCGGGATCGTCTTAAGGAGGCATCGAGACAGTAAATCCTCGCCGATCTTAAGCGCAGAGAGGTTAAATATGCAGTGGGTGATAAGGTCTTCTTGAAGGTATCACCTTGGAAGAAGGTGTTGAGGTTTGGCCGGAAGGGCAAGCTAAGCCCTAGATTCATCAGACCGTACATGGTGTTGAAACGTGTGGGACCAGTAGCTTACCAGCTAGAGTTGCTAGCAGAATTGAGCCAGATACATGACGTCTTCCATGTTTCAATGCTGAGGCGCTATCGATCAGATCCCTCACACGTTGTGCCGGTTGAGGTAATTGAGGTGAACCTAGACTTGTCTTTCGAGGAGGAGCCAGTACAGATTTTGGATCGAGATGTCAAGGTTCTGAGAAGGAAGTCAGTGCCTTTGGTAAAGGTGTTATGGCAAAATCATGGTACCGAGGAGGCCACATGGGAACCCGAGGATGTGATGCGGCAGCAATACCCCCAACTCTTCTGATCCAGGTAATTTTGAGGCCAAAATTATTTTAAGGGGGTAGAACTGTAACATCCTAAATTAGGGGTTATTTGTAATTTAATTATTTTCCCATGTGTGTGCTTGAAGAAAAACTATGATTACTTGACATGTTTTAGGGTTTAGTCATAACCCCGAGATAGGTCTGACTTAGGGCTAAAAATTTATTTTTAGTGCTTGAGAGGAAGGAGCTAGGTGAGACAGGGGTTAAGAGGAAATTTTGTGAGAAGTTGGGCACAAGGATTTAATTGGCGTGATTGGCTTGGTGCGTCAAAGGGAGTTTTCAAGGGGAGAGGTTCGAGTCGTGGGAGTTACAAGGGGATGTGTTTTATTTTTGGGCTTTTTGGGCGTTAAGGAAAGGGGCTAAAGTTTGAAGGCTTTAAAAATTAAATGGTGAGGTTTAAGGGCATGAAAGTCGATATGGAAGAGTGGCTTGGGGCGTTGAAAGGGGTCACACAATGAGGTCCTATGTTCGAACCAAGGGAGCAGCAGTTGGTTTTATTTTTTTTTTATGTAAGTCGTTTGGGGGGGGAGTAATGGCTTGATTTTGGACTCTTAAGGTGATAAGGATAAACATTGTTTTTCCTTTTAATTTTTAGCTGGAAGAGTTGTGATGTTGTTATACTATATTTTATTTTTTTTATTTGTAAAGGTGATAAAGGTAGGGATAGGAGATAAATCTTGATTTGGGGGATAATTAAAAGCTAAAATTATCAAAAAGGGGGAGAGTTGGCCGAAGGTGGGATTGTAGGCAAGGTTGGCTATCGGTTTTGGGAGCATAAGCATAGCCGAATGTCCCCCTAAACTCATTCAAGGCTATTTTCTTTTCTCTCAAGAACCTGGCCGAATTCTCCCTAACCATATTTGCCAAAGTTCTCCAGAATTTCTCTCTTCTTTTCTTCTACTTGGCCGAACCTACCCCCCCTTCTACTAAAAATTTCACCTTCCTTGCTAGCCGAATATCTCTTCCATAAAGGGCTTAGGCCGAATCCCCCTAGTAAGGTGCTATCGATTTCCAAAGGGTGGTAAGTGTGTCACTCTAACATTCGGCTTCTTTTCTTTTCCTTTTGTGTGCTGAAAGCTTGAGAAACAAGCCTTGGTAAGTTGGTCGAATGTGGTTATGGCTCTAATGGTGTACGTTTTGTGTGTAGATAACGTTAAGGTACATTGAGGGAGCCTATCGGGATTTGGTTTTTCAAGGTAAGGCTTATACATCATTCGGCCAAGGGCCATTTGTTGAGAATTAGTGCCTAAAGTTGAAACTAACATGTGCCATGTAAGGATTCAACGATTTCAGGAATTAGTGTAGCTTCGGGATTTGTTTGGAAACCAAATCCGTTTAAGGGTCAAGGGATCTAGCATCATAGATCGGATCTTCGGGATCTAGGAATTTCGATAGTAACAGGTGTGTAAAACACTTTACACACTTTATTAATTAACATTGTTATATTGTGTCTTTTAATCATTATGATAGTGATTTGCTTGTGGGCTTAAGCATGGATTTCGGGTAAGTCCCCTAATACGTGATCTATGATATATGATTTTGTATGCCATCATATGCTGTTGGATGCTATGCTATACATAAATGCATGATATTTGGGATTATGACATTTGTTATATAAGCATGATGATGGTGGGATCGATGAGAGGAGGGGGATGATTTCTATGGACTGTCACCAGTGGTTTTGACCACAAGATGGGTTGGCCCTATCAGTTTAATTGTGACTTCGGTCACCAGTGGTTTTGACCACACCGTTGATAAATCGTGACTAAGTCCCAGTGGTTTGGTACCACTAGTGGTTTTGACCACATTATGATATTTGTGACCTATGGTCATCAGTGGTTTTGACCACACGATGGGTTGGCCCCATCACTTGAATTGTGACTCTAGTCACCAGTGGTTTTGACCATCAGTGGTTTTGACCACACGGGGTAGTTAAAGGAGTACGGATGGTTAGTGGGGTTGCATATTTGCATGTTTATTAATAATTTGTGTATGAGTTACATTTCCAGGTGGGGGATTTACACACTGGGTCTTGGGTGACTCACCCCTTCCCAAATTATTTTGCAGATGAGTAGATCGCGGAGATGGAGCCGGAGAGGACTCGAGGCATCCGTGCTTGTTCCTTAGTTTTTGGAATTTTATTTGATTCTTTCATGTTTATTTACTTTCTACATTTTTAATTTGGGTTGTAATAAGGCCGCTAATTATTATTTGGATGTTTGATTAGTTGTTTTAAATTACTTATACTATATTACAAAAAGGAACTTATAAATGTTAAGTAAATCGGTTAAAAGCAACATTTTCAAATTAAGTAACTTTTACGAGATTTCAAAGATGTTACCATCGGGTAGCAAAATACACCAAGTCAACTATAACCCTGATGATTTAAAAAAATTTACATGGTCAAACGTTTTCAAAGTGTTTACCAACACAACCACATTTATAAAAATAATCCCAACTGAGTTTTATCAAACACTATTTTTTAAAACCTTAGCCATATTTTATCAAGTTTTCACCAGACACTCAAAATGTTTCAAGTTGTTTTACTCCGTAACATACTAGATCCGGTCAGAACTCATGGGCCAGGTTTGGGGTGTTACACTAAGTGCATCCTGAAAGGGGGCGGTTAGCTAGGCCTAGGACCTGAGCGAGAAGGATCGTATCTGTGGGAATCACTCGAAAATAGCCAGTGGATCCATCTCAAGGAGCCAAAATTCTACTCAAGACGGTAGATTTCTCCTTCAATTCCTTCAGGGGGTTTTAGAGATTTTCTATGTTTTGTTTTATCTTTTCTCTTGAGATGTTTTCTTTATTTGTTATGAACTAAACCCTTTAGATACCTAAAGGGGATGAAACTTAGATGAATCTTGTTATTTGATTTATAAATTATATGATAAAGTCTTAGTTTGTTCTTAATTATGTTGCTTAATTCAAATTTGATGTGCTTAGGTGGAGGAGGAATAGACCCTGCTTAAGAGGAGATCTAGCATAATTAAGAGGAGTTGATCAAACGCCTAGAGATAAGATTACGAGATTTTGTCGGATTAGGGTTAAACCTAATATGAGAATCTATTGATTGATTTACTGCTATTCTAGGGGGTTATTATAAGCGAACGCTAGTTCCACTAATTAACCTAGGGTTAGATGTTATTCGCCTCAAGAGAGGGTTTAATATAGGTTAGGGAGTCCTACGGATCAAGCTAAGTAAAGAAATCATATGATTCAGTAATAAGTAACAAGTGAAGTCTAGGTGGATTTTTCCTGAGGGTATCGCCGTAATCAATTGAGTTTCTTCAAGTTGTTTCCCAATTCGTTCTTTTTGTCTTTGCATCTTTAAGCTTAGTAGTCGTTAAATTAGATATAATCAATCAATCACTCCATATTTTAGGCTAAATAATAGAAAAAAGTGAGTATTAGTACTTCTAGTTCCTTTGGGTTCGATAATCCGGTTATGCCTAAGGTATACTACTGTTTGATAGGTACACTTGCCTTTAATCATTGTCAGAGTTAGTCTCAAGGTTCGATCTCATTCATTATAAATTTTAAAGCTCTGATTTCAACGATTAGCCAACATTGCTTTGGCTCGGTTGGTCGATTTTATCCCACAGTGAGTGTAGAAATTTGGTATGCGGGTGGTGTGTTGGTCGGATCGGGGTGGGATGCATCCTCATCTTTGTTACATATCATTTTATGAGATCTGTCACTATCTTTGGGCTTAGGCCACTTGTTCTATCATTGGTTTGGACTAGGCCCAATTGATGCTGTTATGGGCTGTGACCCAAATGATTTGTAGTGGGCTTTGGCCCACGTATGCTCTGAACTGGACTGTACAGTTATTGTTAAAAGGGCTTTGGCCTAGACTGTTTTGGTTTCTGTTTCTGTATACTGACTATTACTCTGGTAAGGGGGTTACACATTGAGTTTTCGCAAACTCACCCCATTTTTAACTGTGCAGGAAATCCCCAGCATTAGGAGGATCGGTGTTGCGAGGGACTCAGAGACGACCACACATCCACACATGTTTTTCTATTTCGTTCACTTACTTAAGCACTTTGGTTTTTGAGATGGGTTGTAATAAGGCCTCTCTATTTTTAACTTTTATTTGGGATATTTACTTAAGTATGTTTAATATCTGCTAAAAGTAGGGCACGATTTTTCCAAAACAATAACTGCTTTCAAACACTACGTTTTCTCAACCCAATTTTTAAATATCATGTTTCCATAAATTATTTATTTTAATTAAGCTTCCGCAATTGAAAAAGATTTTACTAAGTGATTAATAACTTTTTGAAAAGGGAATAGTTTTTATAAACCCCATTTTGAAAATAAACGAACACAAATGAAAACATGGTTTTGAGAAACACTTCAATGTGACACGCCAGATTCGAGCCTAACTTCTAGGCTGAGTTTGGGGTGTTACACCTCTAGAAAAAGTCATAAATGCAATCTTGGATCTTCAGTGGGTCATCCACTAAACTATTCTACTATTTGTAACATCTAGAACATTGTGACACTCCAAACCCAATCAGGATGGACCGATCCGAATTCGAAGCTTTACATTAGCCACTGAAGCGACTCTCCAGCTAACGACCACCGGCCTTTTAACCTTCTAACACCTTATTTATGACTAATTAACTATCATTTATTAAAGCGGAAGCAATTTGTGAACCATTTTAAAACTTTTTTATGTATTTAAACCTAAGGTATTTTTATTATTTTACCACCTAAGGTTAAACTATCCCGGTTTTATTTCTAAATGGTTACTGATCTTCTTTTAGTTAAATTATGCAAGCCCTAAAAATTTCAAGTTAATTCAAGTTCATTTACTATTTCTAATTAAAGTTTTATTATTAGTGACTAAATCATAACTTTGAGAAACTTTTAGTGCATTTTCCAAATTAAGAATTAAGAGTGTTTCTACCAAATATTAACAGTTACAAGTCTAATCCTAAAATATTACCAAGTTTCCGCATCATTAGAGGCTTCAACTAATCAAATCAAGTTTTAGGACTAAATTATAAATTAAGCAAATTAAAATACTAGATTACAAAAATAAAAAATCAGACCCCCAAAAACCCACACGCCCATGTGAAAAGATGTGCAAACCACTGCATCTATTTTGTCAAAATTCATTTTAATTTCCCGATTTTACATATTTTACTTACCCATTAAACTTGAAATAGCTACAATTAATTACCATAAACATCCACACATCCCCAATTTAATTTATTTACAACATATGCAACAATTAATCAAAATTTAACGCCAAATTACATGCTTAGCAAGCACCAATTAATTCACATAAGCTACATACCTTAGTCGCAAGCAATCCACTCCATGGTAAGCTTCAATTAAACATTTTTAGTATAAAATACATGCTTCATACATCGTGTTATCAACCAACGTACAAACACTCATCAACATACCATAAATCAAACATCAATTAAACATAAAACCATGTATTGAAGCAATTATAAAATCACCAAAATTAAAGTCCAAAATTGAATGTCCAATGTCCATTATAAGTAAAATAAAACTAGTCCCAAAAACATCACAATGCCCTTATATAGTCTCTAAAATAAATTTCTTAAGCCATTACCGAGCCTTATTCTTGGATCAGCCTTACACTCGCTTCTTGACTCCTTAAGCCCGAAATTTTCTGCACGAAATGATAGGGTGTGAGCTGAAAAAGTTCAGTGAATGATAGTAAAAAAATCAAGTAATTTGCACCCAATCATGCATAAATCAAAGCAACTAAGCATTAAATTTTCAGTCGCAACATGTTAACATTTCACCATAACATCACATGTTATTTCAAGAATTAAGAATCAGTTTTTCCATGGCATGTAAAATCATCTTTTAACACATAAACATTTAATTATATTAACTCAATCAATCAATTATATTGGCATAATACATCCATGGCAATAGGTAAATGTGCGATCATACATTGGATAAACGGATCTTTGAACTCCCAAAAATTAAATACAGTCCTTCGAGTGGGTCAAAGCCACACGCTTCCTTATAGTGCCTCAAATATCCCTATTAGTGGAGACTCAAGCTTAACACTCCCTTATCTACTCCAAACAAATTAGTCCACCAAAATCCATATGCTCAAAATATTACAAATAATGGTGAGTTCTCACAAATCCTATGGCATGCCAACTATATCCAATGGATCCACCATGCAATGTTACCAATACAATCATACATACAAGGCATAAATTTTTTGTTTAATCACTTAATTTAGGATGTTAAAATGTAAGTAAAATCATGTTATTAAGTAATTTTAACATCAATAAAATTAAGCATAGCAAATATCATTTGAAACACCCTACACCCGGCCCACGAGAATGGACCGGATCTGGTATGTTCCTAAAGTAAACCCGTTTCAAACACATTCGATACTTAGAGAAAATTTGTAGATTTTTAGAAAAACTATTATTTTGAGTTGGGCTTAGAATGAAAAACCCATTTATTTAATCTTGTAAACCCAATTTGATGTAACATGTCCAAAATAGTGCTTAGCAAAATATTAAAAAGTAATGTAAAAGAAAAAAAAACAAAGAATAATCCACTGGGCCTTATGGCCTTATTACATCAATTAAACCCAAAATAAAAATTAAAAAGGTATCAAAATTAAATAAAGTCCAAGTTCTGAATAAATTCTTCAAATGATGCATGGCCTCCTCATGGTCTCTACTACCGGTCAAATCCACCGATGATCACCGAAAATAATTCCACAATGGGGTGAGTCAATGATTCAATGTGCACACAATACTATCAATCCATAATTCGGGCATTCATGTTTAAATCATCAAGTCCATATAATAATGAAATTATGATGCAACCCAAACCCAATCCTAATGGTCCATCCGCTACTCTCCACCGTGCACTCGCCATTCACACCGTGGGGACTACTAAGTCAACCCTCCATCCGCTACTCTCCACGTTGTGTCATTAGACACTATAATCAAATTTAAACGTTGTGTCAATTGACACTGTTGTAACCGAAGTTACCAAAATTTCGCAATGTGACCGTAGTCAACATTTTTCGTTGGTGAGACCGAAGTCAACACCTTCGTTGGTGAGACCGAAGTCAACACCTGTTCTCCCCCTTTCACATAAAACCCAAATGCCCCAAAACATATATATAGCATAACTTAATTTAATTTCATGTTTATATACATATAATCGCATGTTATTAAATAACATTTTTCACAATCCTATCGGAGGTAGGAAACGTACCTGGGTACTTTTTGCCACATTTGTGGTACATAGCCACATTCACATTATTATTCATATCATATATTAAAATATTTAGCCATACAATATCGAAGGATAGTAAGGGTACACACCTTTTTCGCTTAATAGGTTCCTTGATATCTCGAGAATCCTGATCTAATTTTTAGATCTATTAATCCCTATATTCGGCCCACCAATTAAAACACATTAATAAACCCCTTTTTAGACAAAACCAAATCCTAGTAGGATTTGTAAGGAAAAACTCACCTTTGCCGATTTGGTGATTATACAAATCCCGAAAGTTTGGTTTTTCCTCTACTTGATATTCGGCCAACCTTGTAGTTCAATAGGGTTAGTTTTTCGCTTTTCAAAAATTAAGGAATGGATTTAGATACTCACACAACCCTTAGTCAATATTTTGAGGCTTACCTTAGAGATTCCAAATCCGAAAGTTCCTTTTGTCTTGAATAACTGTCGAAATCCCTAAAGATCATAGGTTAGATTTGATCTAACTTTAATAAGTGGTAGTTCGCCTTTAGCAGTGTGTCTTACCTTAATATTCCTCGAATCAAATCTCAAACTCCTCCTCGACATTCTACCATAGACAAAAGAGAGGTTATTTTCTTAAGCCTTGTTTTAATTGATTTAAAAGAACAAGAATCAATTGTTCTTACCTTAGATCCTTGATCTTTATGTTCAACGATGGTGGAAACCCGAGATCCCTTGTATATTCGGCCATGATCAAAGAGAATAGGAATTAAGCCTTTTACTTTCTAAGAACTAGAAAGAAAGAAAATTGAATGGCTTAACTTACCTTGAAACCTTTAATCACTTGTTTCCTTGTGTTGGAGTTCTTGAGATCCGCTATGGAGATCTAACCGAGATTGGAAGAGAAAAGTTTTGACTAGGCAATGGCAAAAGGAAGGAAAAGAAAAGATGGAGTCCTTGCTAGGGAAATTCGCAATGAGAGGGAAAAGAGAGAGCAAAATTTCTAAGAAAGAGAGTGAATGGGAGAAAACTCTCTATTTTCCTCTTTAATCGAATCACTAGACCAAGAGTCCAAAACTTGGCCACTACTCTCCCAAGTGATAATTTAATCTCTTATTAATTATCACTTAATTAAATTAAAAGTCTTTAATCCATCTTTTAATTCCTCATTTATCTTGGAAGAATAAATCCTTTATTTATCACTTAACTTGACAAGTTTTAGTGAAAATAAAACTCTCTCCTTTTAGCTACCAAGTGCCGCCCACCCCTAGCCTTGGGAAGCAAAATTAAACCTTCAAAATTGCTTTCCAAGTGACTCAACTCATGCCATTCCCATAAACCCTAAGTGACACTTCGTGCCACTTTTCCAAGCTCGATTGTATGACAAAATTCACCAACTTTTTCTTTTAAGGCCCTCCGCCCTTATCTCCTATTTTGGGCTTTAAATTTTGTCATTCCTACCTTATTTCTAAGTTTCCTAAAATTTTCACATGGCTCAGAATCTTGCCATTTTCCTTACATCTTCGTGTTTCCAAAATGTTTAGGTTTCCAAAATGTTCGTGTTTCCAAAATGTTCGTGTTTCCAAAATGTCTAAGTTTCCAAAATGTCTAAGTTTCCAAAATGTCTAAGTTTCCAAAATGTCCATTTCCATTTCCATTTTCATTTTCATTTCCATTTCCATGCATTTCTAGGTTTCCAAAAGTATCAAAAATTTATTCATAGTACTTGAAACTTGTCATTTCATACAATTAAACCGAAATGCATAGGCCCTATTCAGATGTTACAGTTCTACCCCCTTAAACAAAATTTCATCCCCAAATTTCCTAACTAAAATAATTGAGGGTATTGCCCTCATCGCCTCTTCGGCTCCCACGAAGCTTCTTCATTCCATGATTGTGCCATAGCACTTTGACTAGAGGAACTGCCTTCTTCCGTAGTACTTTCACATCACGCTCCAAGTTCCGAATCGGTTCCTCCTCGTATGATAAGTCCGCCTTAGTTCCACCTCTTCCACCGCACCACATGAGATGGATCCGATCGATAGCGACGTAACATGGACACATGAAATACGTCATGCATCTGCTTTAATTCGTGGCAACTCTAATTGGTATGCCATCGCCCAACTCGCTTTAGTACTTGATAAGGCCCTATAAATCTTGGGCTTAGCTTTCCTTTGCGCCAAACCTCATTACCTTCTTCCAAGGTGAGACTTTCAAGAACACTTGATCTCCCACCTCAAACTCTATTTCCTTTCACTTAAGGTCTGCGATGACTTTTGCCTATCGAGGCTTCCTTCAACTGCGTCTTAATTAACTCAACCTTCTCTTCGCCGCCACCAACTCGACCCAAAACTCGGCGTTCTCCTAACTCGGTCCAACAAGTAGGTGTTCTACACTTCCTTCCATACAATGCTTCAGCGGTGCCATCCGAATGTCGGCTTGATAGCTATTGTTGTAGGCGAATTCAGCTAAAGGCAAGTAGTCTTCCCAACTTCCTCGAAAATCCATTACACGCCTCTCAACATATCTTCCAACACTTGTATAACTCGCTCGACCGCCTGTCGATTGTGGATGAAAAGTCGTAGTGAAGTCTAGCTTAGTGCCTAAAGCTTGATGAAGTGCTTTCCAAAATCGAGATGTAAACCTTGGGTCTCTATCAGAGATGATCGACATTGGTACTCCATGTAATCTCACAATTTCCGCCACATACAACTTAGCCAACTTCTGAAGAGAATAATCCATTCTGACTGGGATAAAATATGCGGACTTGGTCAAACGGTCCACAATCACCCATACCGAGTCCTTCTTAGTAGGCGTGAGGGAAGCCCACTAACGAAGTCCATGGTAATTCTTTCCCACTTCCATTGGGGAATTTCGATTGGTTGGAGCAATCTCGATGGGACTTGGTGTTCACCTTTACTTGTCGACATGTCAAACATTTCCCCACAAATTCATCACTTCTCGCCAGATCGGACCACCAAAATTGTTCCCTTAGATCTCTATACACTTGATGCCTCCGGATGCATAGCACAAGGGCTACCATGCGCTTCCAAGAATCCTTTGTCTCGACTCCTTATTCTTCTAAGATACGACTTTACCCTTGTAGCACAATACTCCTTCATTGTTGACATCATAATCCTCTAATCCCCTTGTTTGCATTTGTTGCAACTTAGTACTTAAGTCATTATCGATAACCGTCCCTCCTTCACTTCCTTTAGCCATGTGGGCTCGACTTGCAACTCGCCAACAAAGCTTCCATCATCATACTGACTTATATGAGCGAACAAAGCTCGTAGATCCGATACAACCTTCCGACTTAGGGCATCGGCTACTACGTCGCCTTGTCTTGATGATACTCTATTGAACAAATAGTCCTTCAACAATTCCACCCACCTTCATTGCCTCAAGTTCAACTCTTCCGAAAGTTAATAAATACTTAAGGCTCTTGTGGTCTGTAGATAATCGACCTTTCTCCATAAAGGTAGTGCCTCCAAACCTTAAGGCGAAAACCACCGCTACTAGCTCTAAGTCATGAGTTGGATAGTTAAGTTCATGAGGCCTTAGTCTGCCGAGACGCATAAGCAACCACTTTGCCATCTTGCATTAGCACACGTACTAACCCGTGTATGAAGCATCACAAGACACCACAAATTCCTTTCCCGCCTCCGATTGAATTAACACTGGAGCCTCACAAGACCTTCTTAAGCTTTTCAAAGCTCTCTTGCGCTTATTAGTCCATTCAAGGGTACTTCCTTTCTTAGTAACTTGGTTAAAGGCGCTATTGACGAGAATCCTCCACGAACCTTCCTGTAATAGCCTCGCCAAGCCTAAGAAACTTTGATTTCACCACGCACCTAGGTGGTTTCCAATCCAACACCGCTCGATCTTCCTAGGGTCCACTCTTATTCCTTCTGCGGATACCACATGCCCTAAGAATGCCACCTCCTAAGCCAAAATTCACACTTGTGAATTTGGCATGAGCTCTTCTCCTTAGCACTTCCAACACGACTTCGGAGATGCTCATCATGCTCCTTCTCCGACTTCAATACACCAAAATATCATCGATGAAGACAACGACGAATCTATCCAAGTAGGGTTGGAAAATCTGATTCATCATATCCATGAACGCGGCTGGAGCGTTTGTTAACCCAAACGGCATCACCACAAACTCGAAGTGACCATATCTTGTCCTAAAAGCGGTCTTATGGATATCAGCCTCCTTCACCTTCAACTGATGGTATCCCGACCGTAAATCGATCTTCGAAAACACTGCGGCTCCCTTCAGCTGATCGAACAAGTCCTCGATTCTTGGCAAGGGATACTTGTTCTTAATGGTCAGCTTATTTAACTGACGGTAGTCTATACACATACGCATAGTTCCGTCCTTCTTCTTCACAAATAAGACCGGTGCTCTCCACGGAGACACACTGGCCGGATGAACCCATGGTCCAACAGTTCTTGTATCTCGAGCCTTGAGCTCCACTTACTCCTTTGGTGCCATTCGGTATGGAGCGATTGACACGAGCCGTCCCCCAGAATAATTCAATCCCAAATTCGACCTCCCCGTGCTGGGGTATTCCGTAACTCTTCCGAAACACATCTACGAAGTCCCTTATCCCTAACTCCATTAACACCTTCCTCCTTCCCACCTATCGCACTTACAAAAGCTAAGAATGCCTTGCAACCTTTCTTAACCATCTTCTCACCTTCAAAGGTCAAACTACATTAGATAAATAATTCCTCCTTTTTCCGATCATTATCACTACTTCACCTTCCGGTTCTTAGTTCCATACGCTTAGCCGCACAATCCAACACTACCGATGTTCCACTAACCAATCCATTCCAAGTATAAGCTCAAACTCTCAAGGGTAACTCCATTAAGTCCGCCGAAAGTTCACTCCTTGAATCTCTAGGGGTACATTCCAAAGATCTTGTCTACCACTATAGTTTGGCCTAATGGGCTTACTACGATCATCCGCCTATCGAGAGTTCGAGTCTAGGCCTAGTGTTTTTACTACACTACTTGCAACATAGGAATGGGTCGAGCCCACATCAATCAAAGCAAAGTAGGGTTTGTCAAAAATAAAGAACGTCACTGCTTATTACGTCCCAAGATGTCTCCATCTTCCTTCTTGTGAACCGCATAAACCAAACCCGGTTGTCTTGCATCAAGATAGCATTACCTCACTTCGTGTTCCACGGCCTCTCGTACTCCACCACCACTTTATTCGAACCACGACCACGTTGGGGCAGTCACCTCTCTATCTGGTCTCTGGCTAACATTTTGAACTATCGGTCGACTTTTGTTCGATTGTTTGGGGCAATCCTTAAACATATGGTCCTTGGACCCACACCTAAGACATGCTCCCATCTTTTTCCAACATTCCCCTTGATGCCTCTTTCCACAATACTCACAAGGATTTAATCGCCTTTGTGCATCAACTGTTGATTTCGTGGCCCGTCAACCCTAGGCCTTTTGTAACCCTTTCCTGATGACCCAAACCCTCTTTTGACCTTGTTCTTATCCACGGTCTGCTTAGTAGCATCCTTAATCCCCTCGCCACCTTGGCCTTTTCTACCAAAAAGAGAATTCCGCCCCGATGCGGTGCTATTAATGATCTTAAATCATCTCTCACCGCCCTCAAAACGGACACATTGTTCATGCTCGGTTGCCACTACCCTCGAGCATAGCGGCTCAATCTCGTAAATTCGCCTCATATTCTACGACGGACTTACTCCCTTGTACTAACCCTAGAAAAGCCTTCCTCTGCTTCATCTCAGATACCGTTCCCACATACTTCTTCCGAAAGGCCTCTTTAACAAATTCCCGTGTCGATTTTCACTACTTGGTACCATCACGAATAAATAACCACCACGGATCGCTTCATCACAGAATAATGCCACCATCCTTTCATTTTCTCCTCCGAGTCAAATCAAGCTCATCCATTATACGCTCCGTTGCTTCCAACCAAGACTCACCAGATCGGTGCTACATTGATACTCCTCAAACATTTCGCTCCATTAGCTCTGAGCCGCTTCAGTCACCGACTTTCGATTTCCTCCATTTCCTCCCTCGCACCTACCAAATTCCAAAACTCACGATCGACTGCGACATGCCTCTTCCCGTCTGAGCCTGCTTTGCTCAACATTAACGGTGGGGGTGGTGGTGGCGGTGGCATCTCATTGTTTGACCCTTGACCCGACCTAACGGTTCAAACACGGTCATCCTTCCTCTTCCTCGTCCACGGCGACCACGCCCTCTAGAGCTCATTTTCTAGCGTGGGATCCGATTAAGAAATTTTATGGATTAGTTATTTGTTCCACTTATTTATCAACAAGGAGTTTTATGAGAAGGGATTTTAGAGTGGTTCTTTCAGATCATACAACACACGCCTTTTCCATTCATTCATCCATCCATCAAACAAATATGAACTTCCGCTCATTCGAGAAACGTTAGTAGTTTTTGTTGTTTGTTGTTGTTTTCCACTACCCGGGGTATTTTCATAGTTTTGTCCTACAGTATATTTTCGAATTTTTCGTAAGAAAATGTTTCTTGGTGTTTTTGTCAAAAGTATTTTGAAGATTTGAAGTCTTGGAAATTTTGGAAAAATTTCAAAATTTGGGGTATTTCTTAATTTTCAATTCGTGGGTATTTTGGTAATTTTCCCACAAATCAGATAAATTTGAAAATTTTAATAAATTTGGGGTATTTCAAAAGTTGTAAAACTTTGAGGGTTCTTTTCGAAAATTGTTCCTTCAAAAATGGGGATGTTGCAAACATTTGAAAATTAGGGCCATTTTGGTAATTTTGTAAGTTAGGGGCAATTTTGTAATTTTTCCCAAAATCGTGGCATTTTGGTATTTTACAAATTAGGTTTTTTGAATGTTTATGAAATCATGAAATTTTGGTAAAGTTGTTGAGTAGTTGAACATTTTACAAACCAGGGGCGTTTTGGTAATTTTACTGCTTAAGGGCATTTTTTGTAATTTTCATAAATCAAGGGTTTTTTCAGAAAATGTTGTAAAAATAAATTTTCTCAGATTTGAGAGAAAGTTTTAAAGGTTTGAAAAAACTAGGGTTTGTTGTTTCGTTCTTTTTTTTTTTAAAACATGGCTAGTTCCTTTCGGTTTTAGTCATTATGTTTAGCCTATGACCGAGCCCTCTTGGTCGTGGTGAACTAAAGCTACGCACTGTGCGAGATTCGTGTGGAGAGGAGGTGAGTCACGGATCGCTTAAATACCAAGCTCCCACCGAAACCATTCCTAGACATGCGCAGAGGTTGCCACACCACCGAGCCCTCTCGAGTTATGGTGAACCGGCTACGCACTGTAGGATTCCTACAAGAGGAGGTGAGTCACTAGGACTGCTAAATACCAAGCTCTTCCTGGATCCACTCCTAGACATGCGTACATGGGTTACCACACCACTAGCTCAATGACTTAGCCATAGGTTGGTTTAGTGCATTAAGTCTTATGTGTTACGCTTGAGTAGTCTAACTTAGGGTTCAAGTTCCTATCATTCTATTCTACGCTCCATGCCTTTTCTACCCTTATATAAATCATGTAATCACACATATAGTTGGGGTACTTACCCGGTGGATCATGGCCTGAGACTTAGGGGCCATGCCATAAAACCCGCTATGTTCAAAGAAAATCATTTTGGGCTCGATTGAAAACGTTTTGGGCTCGAGCCCATAGGCCGAGAGTTTAAAACTGGCTCGATATTAAATCGAACATTTCACACCCTACCACGAGAATGGACCGGATCCGTATGTTCCTAAAGTAAACCTGCTTCAAACACATTCGATACTTAGAGAAAATTTGTAGATTTTAGAAAAACTATTATTTTGAGTTGGGCTTAGAATGAAAAACCCATTTATTTAATCTTGTAAACCCAATTTGATGTAACATGTCCAAAATAGTGCTTAGCAAAATATTAAAAAGTAATGTAAAAGAAAAAAAACAAAGAATAATCCATCGGGCCTTATGGCCTTATTACATCAATTAAACCCAAAATAAAAATTAAAAAGGTATCAAAATTAAATAAAGTCCAAGTTCAATAAATTCTTCAAATGATGCATGGCCTCCTCATGGTCTACCTACCATTCACACCGATGATCACCGAAAATAATTCCCACAATGGGGTGAGTCAATGCACTCAATGTGCACACAATACTATCAATCCATAATTCGCATTCATGTTTAAATCATCAAGTCCATATAATAATGAAATTATGATGCAACCCAAACCCAATCCTAATGGTCCATCCGCTACTCTCCACCGTACCGCCATTCACACCGTGGGACTACTAAGTCAACCTCCATCCGCTACTCTCCACGCTGTGTCATTAGACACTATAATCAAATTTAAACGTTGTGTCAATTGACACCGTTGTAACCGGTTACCAAAATTTCGCAATGTGACCGTAGTCAACATTTTTCGTTGGTGAGACCAAGTCAACACCTTCGTTGGTGAGACCAAGTCAACACTGCTTCTCCCCTTTCACATAAAACCCAAATGCCCCAAAACATATATATAGCATAACTTAATTTAATTTCATGTTTATATACATATAATCGCATGTTATTAAATAACATTTTCACAATCCTATCGGAGGTAGGAAACGTGCACTGGTACTTTTTGCCACATTTGTGGTACATAGCCACATTCACATTATTATTCATATCATATATTAAAATATTTAGCCATACAATATCGAAGGATAGTAAGGGTACACATCTTTTTCGCTTAATAGGTTCCTTGATATCTCGAGAATCCCGATCTAATTTTTAGATCTATTAATCCCTATATTCGCCCACCAATTAAAACACATTAATAAACCCTTTAGACAAAACCAAATCCTAGTAGGATTTGTAAGGAAGAACTCACCTTTGCCGATTTGGTGATTATACAAATCCCGAAAGTTTGGTTTTTCCTCTACTTGATATTCGGCCAACCTTGTAGTTCAATAGGGTTAGTTTTTCGGCTTTTCAAAAATTAAGAAATGGATTTAGATACTCATACAACCCTTAGCCGAATATTTTGAGGCTTACCTTAGAGATTCCAAATCCGAAAGTTCCTTTTGTCTTGAATAACTGTCGAAATCCCTAAAGATCATAGGTTAGATTTGATCTAACTTTAATAAGTGGTAGTTGGCCTTTAGCCGAGTGTGTCTTACCTTAATATTCCTCGAATCTGAAATCTCGAAACTCCTCCTCTGACATTCGGCCATAGACAAAAGAGAGGTTATTTTCTTAAGCCTTGTTTTAATTGATTTAAAAGAACAAGAATCAATTGTTCTTACCTTAGATCCTTGATCTTTATGTTCAACGATGGTGGAAACCCGAGATCCCTTGTATATTCGGCCATGATCAAAGAGAATAGGAATTAAGCCTTTTACTTTCAAGAACTAGAAAGAAAGAAAATTGAATGGCTTAACTTACCTTGAAACCTTTAATTACTTGTTTCCTTGTGTTGGGTTACTGAGATCCGGCTATGGAGATCTAACCGAGATTGGAAGAGAAAAGTTTTGACTAGGCAATGGCAAAAGGAAGGAAAAGAAAAGATGGAGTCCTTGCTTAGGGGAAATTCGCAATGAGAGGGAAAAGAGAGAGCAAAATTTCTAAGAAAGAGAGTGAATGGGAGAAAACTCTCTATTTTCCTCTTTAATCGAATCATAGACCAAGAGTCCAAAACTTGGCCACTACTCTCCCAAGTGATAATTTAATCTCTTATTAATTATCACTTAATTAAATTAAAAGTCTTTAATCCATCTTTTAATTCCTCATTTATCTTGAAGAATAAATCCTTTATTTATCACTTAACTTGACAAGTTTTAGTGAAAATAAAACTCTCTCCTTTTAGCTACCAAGTGCGTCCACCCCTAGCCTTGGGAAGCAAATGAAACCTTCAAAATTGCTTTCCAAGTGACTCAACTCATGCCATTCCCATAAACCCTAAGTGACACTTCGTGCCACTTTTCCAAGCTCGATTGTATGACAAAATTCACCAACTTTTTCTTTTAAGGCCCTCCCGCCTTATCTCCTATTTTGGGCTTTAAATTTTGTCATTCGCCTTATTTCTAAGTTTCCTAAAATTTTACATGCCTCAGAATCTTGCCATTTTCCTTACATCTTCGTGTTTCCAAAATGTTTAGGTTTCCAAAATGTTCAGTTTCCAAAATGTTCGTGTTTCCAAAATGTCTAAGTTTCCAAAATGTCTAAGTTTCCAAAATGTCCATTTCCATTTCCATTTTCATTTTCATTTCCATTTCCATGCATTTCTAGGTTTCCAAAAGTATCAAAAATTTATTCATAGTACTTGAAACTTGTCATTTCATACAATTAAACTGAAATGCATAGGCCCTATTCAGATGTTACATCATTTCCCAATATTCATATACCAATTAGAACACATTTATCAAATGTTTAATAAATCAACAATTTATGCTCCAAATATCAATTTATTCCATACAATTTAATCATGCTAAAAGCATAATACACAACTTACCAAACCAACTGCCATTTTGCTCTTTTATAAAATAAAACTTATTTTTGCAAGTCCAACCATCCAATATGCAATTAAGTCATTAATAACACCAATTATTAATTTAACACATAATCAGGCCAATTTACCAAATTTCCCTTAGTATCACTCACCTCGACACTTAGCTTTTTAAGTAAAAATGTGTTCAAACAAGCAAGTTTGAGCTTCAATTATAATTTGCACGTTTCTCCTCTTGATGTGGAGCTTTAAAAGAGACATAATATGCATTACAAACTAACAATAGCAACAAGAAACATGAAATTTGATAAAGTATACGAATCTAAATTATTGTTCTAAACTACCTTACCGATGTTGCACAACTAAGCCAAAATATGGAATTCCTCAACTAAACTCCCTTTTCAGCACCTCAAACCACTTCTAATCTTCATTCATAGTCCAATAACTTGTATTCTAAGTGTTAATTTCATCATTTAATCTGTTTCATAATTTTCCAGAAAAATCATCCATGTTTTTGATCAAATTCGAATTTCTCAAAATTGATAACTTGTTTGATTAAAAACCTCTTACTAGACCTATTTTGAGCTTAGAAATCCATTAATATTTGGATTCCAACTCAAAATTAAAGATCCACCATTGTTGAACCTTAAGTTCAAGAAAGAAGAAATTAAAGTTGAGAACCCATTATAATCACTGTAATTAACAAATTATGATTGAAATTAACTTAAAAACTAGTTTAGAGACGAGGATTACCTTCAATTGAACTCAAATAATTGATTTGGTAGTTTGAATCAAAATGCTTGAAGAAATTTCGTATGACTTTTTTCCCAACTTTAAAAATTATTTTGAGAGATTTTAGAGAGAATTTTGGGTGAGAAAACATTTAGATCTATTCTCTGATACTTGGTGTCAAAACCATTTTGTTTTTGGGTTTGGAAAAAATGAGGATCGACTTTAAAAATAGGAGTCGCCACCAATCCTTTTTGTTTAGGTGTGATTGGGTCACCTATAAAAATTTTTTGGTCTGCGAGATTTAAGAAAACGGGTTTGGGAATCGGTTATGCACGAGAAAGGGTTAGCACCCCCATGCGCCCCTAAATGGGCACCAAATCGGTTAATTAGTGTCCTTGCGTTGAAAATTTGGAAACGTTATAAATTTTTTAAGGAAAATCAATCAGCATTGAATTTGAATCTCAAGATTAACTCGTTTCGAAAGAAATAAAAATATCACATCCAGTACGTTAGGACATAACACCTTTATACCCCAACACTGAGATCATCTTTGATCTTCAAAACATGCAATCAAAGAAGGGTATTTGATTACCTGGTTGGACAGGAAATTGACACCCAGTACATTAGGGCATAAATTTCTGACTTTCCAAACGCACAAACATTGCCTTATTTTAGAAAAAACAAAATTTTATATTAGGCTTAAAATGCATTTAAATAAATAAAAACATTTAGTAAAAATTAGAACATGTTAGAATTTGAGGCGTAACAGTAATAGGATGCATAAACATTAATCAAGAAATATACACAAATTAAAGATCGTATTTACAACATGCTATAAAATGCAAGTTTTCTTAAAGAAAGTTAGTTTATATTGAATCTTGAACTTCAAGATTAGCTTGTTTCGAAAGAATAAAAATGTCACATCCAGTACGTTAGGACATAACACCTTTATTCCTCAACACCGAGATCATCTTTGATCCTCAAGATATTTAATTGAAAAGGGTATTTGGCTATCTGGTTGAATAGAAAATTAACACCTAGTACGGTAGGGCATCATTTCATACACTCCCAAACATACAATCATTGCTTTATCTTTGAAACAAATTTATGTACAAATATTACGAAATCAAATTAAGACACATATGACATAAAATTTAATAATTTATATATAAAGAGAGTTCTTAAAATAAACAAAAATACCAATATGGTTGAAAATTTAAAAAGATATAAATTATTCAATTAGATTTATAAAAAACATGCACATATAGATAAGTTTAAAATATATATACAAAACAATAATTGGTCCCTATTGAAGAAAAATTTGATGCAAACAAATATATATTTACATAAATAAATAATATTTAAAATGAACAAAAGGATAATTTAAATTAAATATTTCTAAGATATGATGCATATGTATAAAAATGCATGGATACACCAAAGTATATATACAAACAAATTTTAAACAAAAATATGTGATTATAAAATAATATATAATGATTTTCAAAATAAACAAAATATATAATGAAATACAGACTTAAGAGGAAATAAATTATATTAATAGATAAATTTAAAATATACTTATACATATAAATAGATTTAAAAGAAAATACATATATAAAATAATATGAAATTAATAATATATGCATAAAAATAATTTAATAACAACAATGGAATCTTGTAAGTTAATAAATGAATAAAATACTCTACACAATATTTTGAATATAATAAAATAATAATATTTAAATAATGGAAAAATAGCAAAATAACAAAATGTATAAAAAAGACTAAATTAAAATGAAAGCGTGAATCTGGGACAAAAATCGAAAGTAAAAGCGAATTACAGGACTTAAATGAAATGTGCGTAAATGATCAGGGGTTAAACCAGCAAATATCTTCATAACCCAAAACGCAGCACACAGGTTGGATTAAAACGAAATAGCATGCACATTACAGGGATTAATTAAGAAATAAAAGAAAACATGAAACAAAGCTAATTGAATAGCAACACAAAAATAGAAGAATTGAAGACGCAAATATCCCACTAATGCGAAAGCGCGCGGATCTAAACTAAAATCGGGTGGGGTCATTGGGTATAGGCCAATACGGTGCCGTTTCGGTGCCTGATTTCTAAAAAAACAAAACGAAGCCATTTTTCGTTTGGTCTTAAAACCTAAAAAAGAATGGCTATCTTCCATTTCCCTAAAATTTGCCGAAACCAAATCCTCTTCCCCGAATCTCTGCTAGGGTTTTCGCCTAGAAGCCGCCCTTGAGGGTCATCGGTGCTTCACGCACCTCCGTCTTTACCGAAGATTCAAGGGGTAAACCCCATGTAAGCCCCCTTTTTACTTTCTTCTTTTTTGAGACTCAAAGCAAAAAAGAAAAAAAAACCAACGAAAAAAATTGAAATAAAATAACAACCTCTTTTCTTTGATGGCTACTGATTTTTTTATTTGTATTTCTTGCGTATGTAATACAAAAGAATCCCCCTTACAATCGTTTCGCTTTGGTTCTTTTACATATAAATCCAAAATTCAAGAAAAATTAAAATACAATGATTTTTCTTTTTCTTCTTGTGTTGTTTTTGTTGTTGTTCGCAGGTAAGACCGTCGTATGGAGGCGCGCGTGGTGTCGTACGGAGGCACAGATTATAGGGTGACGTGGAGGGCTGCTTAGCTGTTGCAGTGCTCGATTCCAAAAAGCTCCCCTAGGGTTTTCTATTTGCAAAATTTGTTTGGGCCTTTTGGACCTCGAAATTTTGGTCTTGAAATTGGGTTTTGGTTAGGGCCCCAATGTTTCAGGTTGTCTGCTATTTTATTTTAATTGAGCTATTGTAATTTGGTTTTGGGCTAAAAGACTGTTAATATGGTTTGTTTGGACTTTATTGGGTTTTTATATTTTTTGTTTGATTTTGATTTTTGGGTTTTAATTTAATAAACTGGTTAATTGGGCCCGGGCATAAATTGGGTCTTACAGCTGCCCCTCTTTGCTCATTGTCATGTAACGAGAATAGAGAAAAGACTTCAAAAAGGGCTAATTTTGTCTGGCCATGCCTCTTTCAGTGCTTTTGTTCTTCGAGTAGCTTCGTTCCATCCTCGCTGCATCTTTAGGGTTCTGGGAATTGGCGCTTCGATCCCAGTCCAATGTAATTTCAGGGAGAAGATATTTGTAGTTTCAATCTACTCCATTGGAACTTTGAAGAAATACGGATTGATCCTCATTGTAAACTCAGGGAGGAGGGATTTGTAGCCTCAACCTACTCCACTAGAACTTCGAGGAGATAAAAATTCAGGGAGAAGAGATTCGTAACCTCAATATTCTCTGCTGGAACTTTAAAGAAATACGGACTGATCCTCATTGTAAACTCAGGGAGGAGGGATTTGTAATTTCAACCTACTCCACTGGAACTTTCGAGGAAATAAAAATTCAGAGAGAAGAGATTCGTAGTTTCAATCTTCTCTGCTGAAACTTCAAAGAAATACGGACTGATCCTCGTTGTAAACTCAGGGAGGAGGGATTTGTAGCCTCAACCTACTCCACTAGAACTTCGAGGAGATAGAAATTCAGGGAGAAGAGATTCGTAACCTCAATCTTCTCTGCTGGAACTTTAAAGAAATATGGACTGATCCTCATTATAAACTCAAGGAGGAGGGATTTGTAATTTCAACCTACTCCACTGGAACTTTCGAGGAAATAAAAATTTAGAGAGAAGAGATTCGTAGTTTCAATCTTCTCTGCTGAAACTTCAAAGAAATACGGACTGATCCTCGTTGTAAACTCAGGGAGGAGGGATTTGTAATTTCAACCTACTCCACTAGAACTTTGAGGAGATAAAAATTCAGGGAGAAGAGATTTGTAGTTTCAATCTTCTCTGCTGGAACTTCAAAGAAATACAGACTGATCCTTATTGTAAACTCAGGGAGGAGGGATTTGTAGGCTCAACCTACTCTACTGGAACTTTGAGGAGATAGAAATTCAGGGAGAAGAGATTCGTAACCTCAATCTTCCCTGCTGAAACTTCAAAGAAATATAGACTAATCCTCATTGTAAACTCAGGGAGACAAGATCTGATGTCTTCGATATGATCCTGCAAATTTAAGATTGCCAAATTCGCTATCTGCTCTACTGCAAACTCTGGGAGACAAGATCTGATATCTTCAATCCGCTTCGCTCAGGAAGGTAAAATCTTCGAATTCACCGATGTTGCGACAATGCCCTCTAGGGGACCTGTCTTGTAAAATCAGTTTTGTGTTTATGCTTAGGTAAAATGGTTAGGATGCAATGATCAGAATGAATCTAATGCTCCTAACTAAATGTATTATGGACGACATTTGTATGAATGCAGAATGTCATGAGAATGGTCTTTTTAGAAAGATTAGATGCAATGATCGGAATGAATCAAATTCCCCTAAATAGATGTGTCTTATGGATGACATTTGTATGAATGCAGAATTTCATAAGAATGATTTCTTACAATGATTAGGATATAATGATTGGAATGAATCAAATGCTCCTAACTAAATGTGTTTTGCATGAATGCAGAATTTCATGAGAATGATCCCCTTTTAAAAGTGTCATTGTTCATCAGAGTAGTATGCTACCCTCTTGTTCGGCTGGTATTCTTGACAGAAAGCCCGAGAAAACAAATATCTTGCTCAACAAACTTGCCCTACTGTAACCTCAGGGTTCATGTAATATCCAGATTTAGAGGTTGTGCATTTTTGCTTAAATATATGTGGAAGCATGCTTGTGTGTATTTTGAATGTGTGTTGTGGATTTTGAGAACTTTAGAGTGTAGGTAAGTGCCTTAGAAACTATTAGATTTTAAGTCTTAAAGGGGGAGCTAGGCAAATAAGGCCTTAAGAGAATTTGTAGGGGAAATTGGACATAAAAGTGGGCTTGTTAAAGTGGCAAGGAGGCGGCACTTAGGGCCTTGGTAAGTGACGCCTCAAGTAGTGGAGAAGGGCTCAGGTTCGGGCAGCAAGGGAAGCAAAAGGGGAGTTTTATTTTGCAGTAAGGAGAAACAGAGGTGGACGGCAATGGGACACTAAGGGGATGAGCTTTATATGTGGTCAATTTCTTTTTAAAATTCGGCTAAGGTAGGAAGATAAATGTTGATTTATTTCGATTATTTTGAATGAGTGATAAAGAGAAGTTTAGGAGAAAAAGAAGGGATTAGATAGGGGGAAAGAGAGTTGGCCGAATGGAGGGGTCTAGGTGTGGTATTTTCGGCAAAAGGGAGGAGTATGACCATTTACTTTTCTTTTCTTTTCAATTGTGCCTCTGCCAAAATTCTTTCTCTGTTGAAAACCGAAAGTGAATCTTCTCTTCTCCTTTTAGTTTGTCAAAGCCAAAAACACAAGTAAGCCTAGTCGATTTCTTCATCTTTTTCTTCTTCAAGTTGATCACTCTTCCATATAGCCGATTTGATCATAGCACTAAAAGCCGAAATATCCCTTGTGCTAGCTGAATCTTTATTTATCACCATTGTCAAATTGCTCAACCTTTCTCTTCTTCTTTTCATAATTTTCCAAAAGTCGAAAGTAAGTTCTTTCTAGACCATAGTCGATTCTTCATTAAACTCCAAAAGCCGAAACCAATTGATCAACATCTAGCCTACATAGCCGAATATCTCTATGGATTCAAGCAAGGGTGCAGTCGATTTTTATAGTAAGGGGTAAGGATCAACTGTTGTTTTTCTTCTTTCTTTTCTTTTGGGTTAACCGAAATTAGGACTCTAATCTCTTTTACTGATCTTTGGCTGAAACTATGAAGGAGGTTTCGGGATTTGGTTATTGTCGACTACAAGGAGGAGATCATTCGGGATTTCAAGGTCTAAGGTAAGCAAGTGAGGTTTTAGGCCGAAGGCCATTTATTGTGTTTAAATGTTAGAATTGGATCTAACATGCACTATATAGGATTTTGACATCTCCATAGCCAAGTGACGATTTTCGGGATTTGGATCCACAAGGTAAGGAAGTGTTAATATTCGGCCAAGGCCATATTAAGTGTTAGTGTCTAGCCGATTCTGACATTGATTTTTAGGGAGGAGTACAACTGCTCTAGAGACTTTTAAGATTCAAAGAACACGTTAGTAAACCAGTGTGTAGCCCTACATTGATTCCTAATAAGATTTATGGTATTAATTTAAAACATGTGTTAATGAAAATATGAAAGATGTGGCTTAAGGTACCATTCAATGGTACAAAGTATCCAGTACATTATCCTCTAAAGCTCATTAATAGTGTTATGAACATTGAATATGACACATATGTGAATTTGTTACGAATATGAAATAAGGTATATTACATGATTTTTGCATGGTTTGTATGACACATGGGGCATATGGGTGATATTAAAAAGGGAAGTGATCTGGTGGTTTTTACCACAATATTTGGTGACTCATGTCACATAATCTGAATGCGGTGACTATTGTCATGAATTACTATCTGGTGACTTTGTCACATTATCTGGTGGCTATGCCACAATTATAAGGCGATGTGTAGTTGACGCAAAGGATCGCCTTCAATGGTGTGTAGCGGATGGAGGGTCGATTTAGTAATCCCACTGTGATGATGGTGTCTTGGTGATGTGTAGAGGATAAATATTTAGGTGGGGTTGGGATTGCATCATTGCCTATATTTGTTATGTATGATCGATATGCCTAAGTCGTTTGGGAGTTTGTGTTGGTTGTTACACATCGAGTCTGCTTTGACTCACCCTCGTGGGCTAACATTTTGCGGTGACACTCAATAAATGGATCGGGTTGGCAGAACTTAGTGGTGGCCATGCTCACTTCAAAGATTTATTTTATTTTGTATTTTTATATTTAAGATTTGGATTTATTTGGGATATGCTTTGTTGTAATAAGGCCATTACTATTAACTGTTTTATGCATGCATTTTATTTGATTTTATTATGATACAATTATTATTAAATCAAGGTTTAACAACTTTTCTTGAAAATAAATTTTGTATGTTTAACACCTAAACACAAATGATTTTCAATTTAATAGATATCAGACTTCAAGAATAACACCGTTTTCAATTTGAACTCAACACAAACAAATCTTTCTTCAACACCACCCAAATTTTCCAAAGTAACAAACAAGTTTTTGAAATGTTTTTCTCAAGGAACATACCAGATCCGGTCGAGGCTCGTGGGTCGGGTTTGGGGTGTTTCAATTTGGTATCAGAGCCAAGTTTTAAACTCTCGACCTTGGGTTTAAAGCCCACAACGTTTTCAAAATTGAGCCCAATTAAGCTTTTGCGAAAAATTTTGAAATTAAGCAGGTTTTCTGGCATGGCACCTAAGTCTCCGACCCGAAGTCCTCTAGGTAAGTACCCCTAACTGATTGTATGACGTGTATGTGGGTATTATGGGATTGTAGATTAGTACATTAAAAGTTATTGAACCCTAGGATTAGTTTACCCCAATATAGAATTACATAAAATTTAAAGCCTAATTAAACAAACCTGTGAGTAAGTCACCGAGTTAGGGTGTGGCAACCATTGTGCGCATGTCTAGGATTGGATTCAGGGAGAGCTTGGTATTTAAGCAGTCCTAGTGACTCACCTCCTCTCCACTCGAATCCTACCTGGTGCGTAGTGACGGTTCACCCTAACCAAGTGGACTTATTCACAGGCTAAATTCAATAATTAAAACTCGAAAGGGACTAGCCATACTGTTTTATAAAAACCTTAGTTTTTAAAATCATCAAGTTACCCCTTTGATTTGTAAAAACTATTTTGAAAATTTTTTTTGAAATATTCCCGATTTACAAATTACCCAAATACCCCTGGTTTGTAAAATTACTAAAATACCCTTGGTTTATAAAACTACCATGCTACCCTCGATTTTTACTAAGATTTTCTTACTTTACAAAAATACCTAAATCTCTATTTTCCAAAATATCAAGATACCCCGATTTGGAAAAATTACCAAAATACCCCTATAAGACAAATTACGAAAATACCCCTGGGATTGGAATGGACAAAAATATTCGAGTGGTGAATGTGTGTAGTAGATACTATTGAATGAATGAGTTTCTCTGAATTAGGGTAGAATACTTGAAACGAAGACTTTGAAATGATCGAAAGAACTACTACTAAACTTCTTTGCATAAAATTTCTTCGTGGGTAATCAGTGGAACAAAGACTAATGCATAAAACTTTCTAAAACAGATTAAATCACGATCGTAGACATGAGTTCTAGGGGACGTGGTCGTAATGTGTGAGGGCATCGTAGAGGCAAAATGATCGTATCGGAACCCGTTAGGTCTAGTCAAGGGTCCGAAAATGAGGTACCACCACCCCCACCACCAGTGTTGAGGTTGAGCATCAGGATCAGACGGGGGATGATGTAGTATTGCAGGCAATGCTACGGGTTCTCGAAATGGTGGCTGGAGCAGGTGGAGGTATGAGAGCTCAGAAATCTGTACCCGAGCGACTCTGAGCCAATGGAGCTGAGGTATTCCGTGGTGTATCCGGTGTGGCACCCAGTACGGTTGAGTATTGGCTGGAGGCGAGGGAGTGAATTATGGATGAGCTGGATCTGACTACTGAGCAGAAACTGAAAGGAATGGTGTTGCTACTTCGCGATGTGTCATATCAATGGTGGCTCACAGTTTGAGATGGTGCTACAGCTGAGGATCTCACTTGGGTTTAAGGCGGCGTATCAGAAGAAGTATGTTGGGACTAGCTATATTGATGCGCAGAGAAAGGCATTTCTGGGGCTGGTTCAAGGGAATAAGTCCGTAGCGAAATACGAGGCAAAATTCTTAAGGTTGAGCCAGTATGCTCGAGGGATCGTGGCTGCGGAGCATGAACGATGTGTCCGGTTTGAGGACGGACTGAGGGATGATCTGAGGTTATTGATAGCTCCACAGTAGGAGCGAGAGTTCACCATGTTGGTAGAGAAGGCGAAGGTAGCCGAAGGGATTAAGGACTCTATGAGACAGAATACGGATCAAAACAGGCGAAAGAGAGGTTTTGGATCATCAGGGTCATTCGGGAATGTTCAAAAGAGGCCTAGAGTTGATGGGCCACGAGGTCAGTAGGTTGTGACGGGAGGACAGTACCGTACTTGTGCTCAGTGTGGAAAGATGCACCTAGGAGAGTGTTGGAAGAGGACAGGAGGATGTTTTAAGTGCCGGTCTAAGAATTACATGATTAGGGACTGTCTTATGAAAACAGATAGGAGCCGACCAATAGGTCAGGGTTTTAATCAGGCTGGAAGAGGTGGACAACAGCCACCGCAGGGTCGTGGTCTGATAGGCAGAGGTAATGGTTCTGAAAGAGGACGGGGAACACCGGGCAGAGGTGTTGGTAATATAGAGGCAAGACAGTCGGGTCTGGTGTATGCAATTCGCCGGAGAGAGGATGGAGACGCACCAGACGTCATAACTGGTACGTTTTCTATAGCTGACAAGCCTTACTTTGCTTTAATTGATGTTGGCTCGATCCACTCATATATTACATGTAGAGTAGTTGAAATGTTAGGTATAACATCTGAACTGTCTAACAGGGAGATGACTGTAGTAAGCCCATTAGGTCAAACTGTAGTGGTGAATAAGATATTTCAGAGTGTACCTCAAGAGCTTCAGGGAGTGGTATTTCCTGCCGACTTGATGGAACTACCTTTAAGAGAATTTGATCTCATTCTTGGCATGGACTGGCTAGTGGAACATCGGGCTATATTGGATTGCACAGCTAAGCAAATGGAGTTAAGAATGCCGGAGGATGAGGAGATAATCATGATAGGAGAAAGAAGAAACTATTTGTCTAACGTGGTCTCCGCATTAAAGGCTGGTAAGATGGTTCGAAAGGGTGCAAGGCATTTTTGACCTTCGTTAGTGCGTTGGATGCAAAAGAAGAGGGAGTTAGTGGAGTTAGAACAGTAAGGGAATTTGTGGATGTCTTTCCGAAAGAGTTACCTAGAATACCCCCAGACAAGGAGGTAGAGTTCGGAATTGACTTGCTACCTAGTATAGCTCTTTTGTCAATTGTTCCGTATAGAATGGCACCAAAGGAGTTGGTTGAGCTCAAGGCTCAGATCCAAGAGTTGCTTGATCGTGGGTTTATCTGCCCAGTGTGTCTCTATGGGGAGCACCGATCTTGTTTGTGAAGAAGAAGGACAGAACTATGCACATATGTATAGATAATCGTCAGTTGAATAAGCTGACCATCAAGAACAAGTACCCGTTGCCAAGAATAGACGACTTGTTCAATCAGCTTAAGAGGGTCGTGGTGTTTTCAAAGATAGATTTACGATCTAGATATCATCAGCTTAAGGTGAAGGAAGCAGATATCCACAAGACATCTTTCTGGATAAGATACGGGCATTATGAGTTCTTAGTAATGTCGTTTCGGATTCGGATTAACAAAAGCCCAAGTGCGTTCACGGATATGATGAACTAGGTTTTTCAACCTTACTTGGATCGGTTCGTCGTTGTGTTCATAGACGACATCCTAGTGTATTCCAAGTCTGAGGAAGAACATGATGAGCATCTCCGGGTAGTGTTGCAAGTGTTAAGGAAGAAGAAGCTTTATGCCAAATTCAACAAGTGTGAATTTTGGCTTAAGGAAGTTGCATTCTTAGGTCATGTGGTGTCTATAGAAGGGATAAGGGTGGATCCTAAGAAGATTGAGGCATGGAAACCACCTAAGTCTGTGGCTGAGGTTCGTAGTTTCTTGGGATTAGCAGGCTACTACAGGAGGTTTGTAGAAGGGTTCTCATCAATAGCTGCACCTCTGACGAAGTTATTGAGAAAGAAAGTACCTTTCGTGTGGACAGATAAGCAACAAGAGAGCTTTGAGAAGCTTAAAAGAGTTTTGACTGAAGCTCCGATTTTAATTCAACCAGAGGCAGGGAAGGATTTCATGGTGTACTGTGATGCTTCTCATAGAGGATTGGGATGCATATTGATGTAAGACGGTAAGGTAGTCGCTTATGCGTCTCGACAATTAAGGCCACATGAAGTTAATTAGCCGACGCATGATTTGGAATTGGCGGTAGTGGTCTTTGCTCTTAAGGTATGGAGGCACTATCTTTATGGGGAAAAGTCAGTGATCTACACAGACCACAATAACCTTAAGTATCTCCTAACTCAGAAAGAGCTGAACCTAGACAAATGGTGGGTGGAGTTATTGAAGGACTACGATTGTTCCATAGAGTATCACCCAGGCAAGGCGAATGTAGTGGCAGATGCCCTAAGTTGGAAAGTGGTGTCGGATCTGAGAGCAATGTTTGCACATCTTAGCTTGTATGACGATGGAAGTGTGCTGGCAGAGTTGCAAGTCAAGCCGACATGGTTGAAGGAGGTGAAAGAAGGACAGTTGGCAGATGATGATCTAGGTGCTAAGTTACGTGTAGAGTGGGGAGTTGGAGGATTATGGTGTTAACAACGATGGAGTATTATGTTTCAAGGGTAAAGTCTGTATGCCGAAGAATAAGGAGTTAAGGTGAAGGATTCTTCAAGAATCGTATAGTAGCCCTTATGCTATGCATCCTGGAGGTAGTAAGTTGTATAGAGATCTAAGGGAACAATTTTGGTGGCCGGGTCTCAAGAGGGAAGTTACAAAATTTCTAGGGAAGTGCTTAACGTGTCAGCAAGTCAAGGCTGAACACCAAGTTTCGTCAGGATTGCTTCAGTCGATAAAGATTCCACAATGGAAGTGGGAGAGAATCACTATGGACTTTGTTAGTGGGTTTCCTCTTACACCTACTAAGAAGGACTCGATATGGGTGATAGTGGATCGATTGACAAAATCCACGCATTTCATACCAGTGCGGGTTGACTATTCTTTGCAGAAGTTAGTGAAGTTCTATGTGGCTGAAATTGTGAGATTGCATGGAGTACCGGTGTCGATTATTTCAGATAGGGATCCAAGGTTTACGTCTCAATTTTGGAAAGAACTACATCAGGCTTTAGGCACTAGATTGGACTTCAGTACGGTATTTCATCCACAGTCGAACGGCCAATCTGAGCGAGTGATCCAAGTGTTAAAGGATATGTTGAGGGGCTGTGTGATAGACTTCAGAGGAAGTTGGGAAGAATATTTGCCTTTAGCGGACTTTGCATATAATAACAGCTATCAAGCCAGCATTCGGATGGCACCGTATGAAGCGCTGTATGGATGGAGGTGTCGCACTCCTACGTGTTAGACAAAATTGAGAGAACATCGAGTTTTGGGTTCAGAGATTGTGGCAGAATTCGAGGAGAAGGTTGAGGTAATTTGGGCACGGTTAAAGGAGGCGTCTGATAGGTAGAAGTCGTACGCGGATCTTAAGCAAAAGGAAATAGAATTTGCTGTGGGAGATTAGGTGTTTCTTAAAGTTTCGCCTTGGAAAAAGGTAATGAGATTTGGTTGCAAAGGGAAGTTAAGTCCCAGGTTTATAGGACCTTATCGGGTATTGAAGCGAGTTGGACCAGTGGCATACCAGTTGGAGTTGCCTCCGAAGTTGAGGCATATGCATGATGTATTTCATGTTGCTATGCTACGTCGTTACCGATCGGATCCATCTCACATAGTGCCAGTTGAGGAGGTGGAGCTGAAACCAGATTTGTCCTATGAGGAGGAGCCGATTCAGATTTTGGAACAGGATGTAAGGTAGTACGGAGGAAATCTGTTCCTCTAGTCAAAGTGTTGTGGCGTAATCATGGATCGAAAGAAGCTTCGTGGGAGCTGGAAGAAGCAATGCGACAGCAATACCCTCACTTATTTTAGCCAGGTAATTTCGAGGTTGAAATTATTTTAAGGGGGTAGAACTGTAATATTCGAGATTTAGGGGTTGTTCATTTTTGCTTAAATATATGTGGAAGCATGCTTGTATGTATTTTGAATGTGTCTTGTGGATTTTGAGAACTTTAGAGTGTAGGTAAGTGCCTTAGAAAATATTAGATTTTAAGTCCTAAAGGGGGAGCTAGGCAAATAAGGCCTTAAGAGAATTTGTAGGGGAAATTGGACATAAAAGTGGGCTTGTTAAAGTGGCAAGGAGGTGGCACTTAGGGCCTTGGTAAGTGACGCCTCAAGCAGTGGAGAAGGGCACAGGTTCGAGCAGCAAGGGAAGTAAAAGGGGAGTTTTATTTTGCAGCAAGGAGAAACAGAGGTGGACGGCAATGGGACACTAAGGAGATGAGCTTTAGATGTGGTCAATTTCTTTTTAAAATTCAGCTAAGGTAGGAAGATAAATGTTGATTTATTTGATTATTTTGAATGAGTGATAAAGAGAAGTTTAGGAGAAAAGAAGGATTAGATAGGGAAAGAGAGTTGGCTGAATAGAGGCGTCTAGGTGTGGTATTTTCAGCAAAAGGGAGGAGTATGGCCATTTGCTTTTCTTTTCTTTTCAATTGTGCCTCTACCGAAATTCTTTCTCTGTTGAAAATTGAAACTCCTTTTAGTTTGTCAAAGCCGAAAACACAAGTAAGCCTAGCCAATTTCTTCATCTTTTTCTTCTTCAAGTTGATCACTCTTCCATATAGCCGATTTGATCATAGCACTAAAACCCGAAATATCCCTTGTGCTAGCCTAATCTTCATTTATCACCATTGCCGAATTGCTCAACCTTTCTCTTCTTCTTTTCACAATTTTCCAAAAGCAGAAAGTAAGTTCTTCCTAGACCATAACCGATTGTTCATTAAACTCCAAAAGCCGAAACCAATTGATTAACATCTAGCCTACATAGCCGAATATCTCTGTGGATTCAAGCAAGGGTGCAGTCGATTTTTGTAGTAAGGGGTAAGGATCAACTGTTGTTTTTCTTCTTTCTTTTCTTTTGGGTTAGCCGAAATTAGGACTCTAATCTCTTTTACTGATCTTTGGCCAAAACTATGAAGGAGGTTTCGGGATTTGGTTATTGTCGACCACAAGGAGGAGATCATTCGGGATTTCAAGGTCGACTACAAGGCCGATTCTGACATTGATTTTTAGGGAGGAGTACAATCTGCTCGGTAGACTTTCGAGATTCAGTGAACACGTTAGTAAACCAGGTGTGTAGCCCTACATTGATTCCTAATAAGATTTATGGTATTAATTTAAAACATGTGTTAATGAAAATATGAAAGATGTGGCTTAAGGTACCATTCAATGGTACAAGGTATCCAGTGCGTTATCCTCTAAAGCTCATTAGTAGTGTTATGAACATTGAATATGACACATATTTGAATTTGTTACGAATATGAAATAAGGTATATTGCATGATTTCTGCATGGTTTGTATGACACATGGGGCATATGGGTGATATTGAAAAGGGGAAGTGATATGGTGGTTTTTACCACAATATCTGGTGACTCATGTCACATAATCTGAATGTGGTGACTAATGTCACGTATTACTATCTGGTGACTTTGTCACATTATCTGGTGGCTATGCCACAATTATAAGGGCGATGTGTAATTGACTGTAGCGACTGCCTTCGATGGTGTGTAGCGGATGGTGGGTCGATTTAGTAATCCCACGGTGATGGCGGTGTACGGTGATGTGTAGAGGATGGATATTTAGGTGGGGTTGGGATTGCATCATTGCCTATATTTGTTATGTATGATCTGATATGCCTAAGTCGTTTGGGAGTTTGTATTGGTTGTTACACACTGAGTCTGTTTGACTCACCTCTCGTGGGCTAACATTTTGTAGGTGACACTCAGTAAATGGATCGGGTCGGCAGGAACTTAGTGGTGGCCATGCTCAGCTCAGCATTATTTTATTTTGAATTTTTATATTTAAGATTTGGCTTTATTTTGGGATATGCTTTGTTGTAATAAGGCCATTACTATTAATTGTTTTATGCATGCATTTTATTTGATTTTATTATGATACGATTATTATTAAATCAAGGTTTAACAACTTTTCTTGAAACTAAATTTTGTATGTTTGACACCTAAACACAAATGATTTTCAATTTAATAGATATCAGACTTCAAGAATAACACCGTTTTCAATTTGAACTCAACACAAGCAAATCTTTCTTCAACACCACCCAAATTTTCCAAAGTAACAAACAAGTTTTTGAAATGTTTTTCTCAAGGAACATACCAGATCTGGTCAAGGCTCGTGGGCTGAATTTGGGGTGTTTCAGTTCATCTCATTATGACTTAGGGGTATAGGATCTGAATCTCTTCCCATCTATCCCATTGCGGCCTCAAAATGTAGGATTTGTTTCTTCTTCAATCCATCACATTGATATTCAAAAGTATAAGATGTCACATCTCGAATTTATGGGGCTTTGCATTTAACGTGCTGTGATGTATTTTTGTGCTTATTATGCTTGTTAGAATATTTTAGTGGTCCAGAATGGGCTCGAAGTTAGGCCGAGGCCTTAGCAATAATTTTCTGTTTGGGCACTCTAGTAGAGAGTCAGGTAGGATAGGGCTTAAAAGATATTATCTATGAAGTAAGACACAAAAATAGGCTTGTGGCCCAGTGGTCAGTGGCGACATGCAGGGATTAGGAGGTGGCATGTCAGGCAGTTAAGGTTGTCCAAGGTTCGAGTCGCATGATACCTTTTTATTTTAATTTAATTTCGACAATAGTAAAGAGCAGTAGTGGAGTTCGGCTTGGATGCTTGAAATTAGGAATTATTTAGTGTGGATAATACTGTTGATAATGTGCTGATAAAGGAAGGAAGAGGTGGTGTTATCCATGACACTGTGGATAAGTAATCGATAAAGAAAAGGAGAAAATTTTGGATTTATCTCATCGGTCACAGCAGGTGGCGAAATTCCAACACCAAGGGGAGGTGAAATCGGTTCGATAGGTTCAAGGGTGCCAAAATTTCCTTGATTAAATAGCTTAGTTTTGATTTTAAAGAGGGCATTTTCGATTTTAAGGCGAGGTGCGAAATTTTGGTTTAAGTAGAGGATACCTCTTCAATTCCTGACATTTGACCCTATTCTCTTTTTCTTTCCTCTCATCTCCACTTTTATGCAAAATCCAAAATTTCCATTGTTCTCTTCTCTCAATTATCTTTTTCTCAAAAGCCAAAACTCATAACTCTTCTCTTCTCCATTCTTTTCTTATAACCGAATGATCATTGTTCTTTCATTTATTCTCTCTTTGCCAATTTCTTCATAGTCGAATCTTCATAAATCCTGTTGCACTGTTTTCCTTTTGATCTTCTCAGAAGCCGGAATCTCTAAGAGTTAGTCTAATCTGTCGGTTAAGGTAAGTGCCGAAATTTCTCTTTACTTCTTCTCTTCTGATTTTTGGAGACCAAAGCTGAAAGGCTAGATAAGTTTATCTTTGGAGTAATGATTTGATTATTCTCGTGTTCTTATTTTGGGGTGACACATTGGGAATTGAAGTAGATCGTCTAGATCTAAAAGTCAAAAACTGCTAGTCTCTAAAATCCATCTCTTTTGGGATTTCTAGGTAAGGGATCTCTGCCCTATGAATGTACATTCACGTTTGTACTCGATTTAATGTTTCAATCCAATTTGTTGACTAAGATCTGTTCCATGGATACAAACGCCAGTCAAACGAAAGAGGGAATTGGATCCGTAAATCCAACCCTTAGATTTAAGAAGCGAAATGTCGGCGAAGACGGATTGGCCACCGGGTTGTGGACCAACTTCATAACAAAACCTTAGATAGCTTAGCGATCGTATTGGCTTTAATAGTGTCGACATAGAAAGTCTCGCCTTGTCTCAGAATCGTGTGTGGATCTCTATCACACTAGTTAATTTGTACTATATATATGTTATAGGCTAAAAGCCAAAAAAGGTCAGATGAACAATCGTGTTACGAAAAGGGTAGGCAAAGGATGCAGTGCGTAATCATAGAAACTTCTATGTGTATCGAAGGATGTGGTAGTCTGTGATCTTTTAGATAGTATATTGTTTTGATTCTACATGTATGTATGCATGGGATAGGATTGATATGACGAAGGGGAAGAGCATACTAATAGGTCACTCAGTGATCGGTGGTTAATCCACAACATGTTATTTAGGTCGCATGGAGATCGGTGGCTCTGCCACATCTAATTATAGGTCATATAGTGATCGATGGTTAAACTACAATATATTATTAAGGTCGATGGCGATCGGTGGCTCGCCACATAGGTCACATAGTGATTGGTCTTTATGACAAAAGATAGTTTGTCGAAAATGGTATGTAGCGGATGGAGGGTTGATTGTAGAAATCCCAAGGGTGTGATGGTCGGTGCAATTTGGTGTGTAGAGGATGGACTATAGGATTGGGATGGGCCATGTAGCATGTATATATTCTGTTGCCATTGTGTATGGGCCAAGGCCATAATGTGTTTGTGGGCCTAACCCTTTTATGTGTTTTCAGGATTTGCACACTGAGTCTTGGTGACTCACCCTTTTATTTCCCTGACTTTTCTGATGTGCAGTTGATCGTGGACATGGGAGCCAAGGTGGACTCGAGGGGCCATCAAGTTTTTATTTTCATAAACTATTTTTGGTTTTTCTTTAAGTTTTAATTTTGGGATTATTTATGTAATAAGGCCTCCATAGCTTAGGTTATCAATTTATATTTGTTAATGTTTATATTCTATAAACTTATGTTCAAGGACTTGATTATAAGAAGGAAAAAAAGAAATTTTCAAATAAGTTTTTAAAAAAAAAAACCTACAAAGGCTTTCTAAAAATATCACTTATTTAACAAATACTTGCATAAATGAACCGATATTTTCAAAACCCTCCAAAGCAAAGTTTTCAACATTTAACCCGTAGCATACCAGATCTGGTCGTGACGTTTTGGGCCAGGTTTGGGGTGTTACATTTTGGTATCAAAGTCCAGTTCAAAACTCGAGCTGTGAAATGGGTCCAGTAGTGATTTGTAAAATTGATGTGAATTTGAGAAAACTTTCGGTTGAGATATAGCCTTCGAGACTACCGGCACCCGATCCATGCATGTAAGTATTCTAAACTTATTATGTTATGCATGTTGGGCTTAATGGGCTCCATAGGGACATAGGCTAGTATGATTAGAGTTTGATGGACTTTAGGCTCAGTTTAAACAACTCGAAAAATCCATAAGACTTAATTTCTCTAATTAAACATGTTCGTGAACAAGTCGTTGGGTTAGAGTGTGGCAACAGCATACGCATGTCTAGGATTGGATCTAGGGAGAGCTTAGTATTTCAGTGGTCCTAGTGGCCCACCTCCTCTTCGCTGGAATCCTACCTGGTGTGTAGTGACTGTTCACCTTAGCCATGAGGACTTGTTTACGGGCCAAAATTTATAACTAAAACTCGAAAGGGACCAGCCACCCTATTTCGCAAGATTGCTAATTTCTGGAATACCCTTGATTTGTAAAAATTATCGAAATACCCCTAGTTTGCAAAATTATCGAAATACCCCCGGATTGTAAAATTTCCAAAATACCCCTATAGGATAAAATTACGAAAGTACCCCTAGGTAGTGCAATGATGAAAATTCCCTTATGTGACGAAAGTGGGTTTATGGTTGTCGCTTTTGTGTTTGATGCTATTATGTGATGCTCTATTGTGATGCATATGGATGCAGAATGTATGTGATTTCTAGAACTAGGAGATACAGACTTGAGACTGAGTTTGAATTCGAAAGAACTACTAATTAAACTACTTTCCATAAGATTGTTCGTGGTTAATCAATGAAAGAAATTAATAATTCATAAAATTTCTAATCAGATAAACGCGAATCGGTAGAATGAGTACAAGGGGTCGTGGACATCTTGCGCGTGGCCGTGGTAGGGGCAGGATGGCTGTGTCAGAACCAGTAGGGTCTGGCCATGAATCAGGAGATGAGATGCCAGTTTCACCAGTTGAGGAGGCAGAATTTTAGGACCAGACGGCCGAAGATGATGCTGTCACATCCTAAAATTTGAGTATCTTTAGTATTGGCATGGGTATAAATTTTTATGTGTTATCATAGTTTTATGAAGGTTTGATTTTTATTTAGGAAGCTTGAATAAATTTTAGTATGGTTTATTTAATGAAGTGGATTAAGTGAGTTTGACACTTAAGATAATTTAAGTGTTAAATTAAAGCATAAGAGGAGCAAGTGGCAAGATGGTTGAGGAGCTTGAAAGGTTGCTTGAGGATGGAGGTTCGAGTAGCATGATTAACATTTTGGAGATATTATTTTTACATCATGGCTTTAATGGACGGTCAACCTATGTTTATGATAGGTTGGTCTTTCATCTTTTGGCAAGTTGAAATTTGGTTTAAGGAAAGCATGAATTTAGGGATAAGATTCTTAAGGTTAAGGAAGGTTGGGGAGACATAAGGCTAGACTTTAGGATGATGTTTTGGAAAATTTTCCTAGCCTTTAGTGCATGTATGTGGACGGCATGTATGGCTAGGGGGTGGCCAAATTTTTGATAGGAGGTTTGGGGGGGATAGTTGGTCAACCTTTGTTTTTTTTTTTTTTTGTGCATTCTTTGGCTTTGTTTTCTTTCTCTCCAAAAAACTTCTCCTTTGGCCGAAAGTACCTAAGCACTTTTGTGCAAATTTTACTTGTGTTTTAGCCTTCATTTTGTTGAACCAAATACCATTTCTCTTCTTTCATTTGTCCTTTTGAAACCGAAACAACATTGGAACTTTTGTGCATTTTTCCTCTTTGGTAAAATAGGTGTTGGCCGAATCTTTTTCTTCCATCTCCCTCTTTTCCTCTTTTGATTTTTTTTTCTTTTCTCAACCACATTTTCTTTCTCTTTCTTTTGGCCGAACCATTCTCTTCTCCAAACACTCTCTTTTCTTTCTTCCATTATTGATTAAACCGAATCCTCTCTCTCTCTTTTCTATTCTCTTTTCTACTCACATACCTTTCTTCTTTCATAACCATATTGCCAAAACTTTCCACTTCCTTTTTGCATTGTTTTGGCCGAATAATCAAGGGTAGATTCTCTTTGGTTTTCTTCAATCGATTTTGGAAAAGGGTAAGTGTTCATGGCCATTTTCTTTCTTTTCTTTCTCTTTTCTATATCAATTTCTTGTGGACAAAAGCAGAACCTATGGGCATTATTTTGCAAGGTTCTAACCATTTTTAAGATTCGATTATTCTCTTAGGCTCATTGGGATTTCGGAAGCAATCGATTTAAGCCATTCCTTTAGCAAATCGAAGTTGGTAAGTCAAGTGGTAAGGATTCTATACTCTTAAGTTGGTTGAGGAAACCTAAGGTTATTGGATTTAAGCTATGTTGTTGGCCGAATGGTTTTCATTAAAATATTGTGATATGGCCGATTGTAGGACAAAGATCTAGTGCGGTGGATCGGATCTTCGAAAATTAGTTTTTGCTTTGGTGAAAGGTGTGTCCATCTTACACACTTTATAACTGGTTTATATATATATATGTATATTTATGTGTATTATAACTTATCGTATTATGAAAGTGGGAAACACGATGAGATTTGGATATGATACCATGATGGTATGAATGATGATTCGGGTAAGTCCGTTTCAATATGTTGTTAATACATGTGTATTGAAATCATGATCTATGATTTATGGTATTTGATATATGATTCATATTAAAGTGTATTAACATGATTTGGTTATCTATTGCATTGGTATGGGCAATATGAGAGGAGATGGAAGATTGTGACTTCGGTCACCAGTGATTTGGTATCACATTTGTGTCTTCGGACACCAGAGATTTGGTATCTCTAGTGATTTGGTATCACATTCGTGTCTTCGGACACCAGAGGTTTGGCACCTCATAGCGTCTCGTCCCTGTGGTTAATACCACCGTGGGTTGGCCCCACTTTTGAGATATGGGATCGCCGCCATGATTTGGTATCACACGGGTTGGCCCCACAACTTGATGATTCGTGACTTTGGTCACCAAGTGGTTTGGCACCACCAAAGGATTTGGTATCACATTTATATCGTGACTACGGTCACCGGTGGTTTGGCACCACCAAAGGGTTTGGTACCACACGGGTAGAAAAGGAGTTACTGGATGGCTAGGTTGGGTGCATTAAACATATATGTTGCTTTGTTATAATTTGTGTAAGTATGTGGTATTTACCCAAGAGAGGGAATATGCACTGAGTCTTGGTGACTCACCTTCTTCCTTATCTTTACAGGTGATTCATGAGATCGCGGATGATGAGCCGGATGAACTTGAGGAGGCCATGCAATAAAAATTGGTTTTTCATGAACTTCCATTTGGGTACTTTATTTTAATTTGGTTTTTCATATTTTATGGATTTGTAATAAGGCCTGTTTAATTATGTTTTGGATTATTTTTATGTTTTGAATATGTTTAAAATATGGCTTATAATTACTTGGTTAATTTAATAATTGAGCCCAAAGTTTTCTAAATTAAAACTCGTAATGGTTTTAAAAATCTTACCATCTGCAACACGAATAGTTCAATAGTAAAATTTCAAGTTAAATGTTTTCAACAAATTAAGTGATTTCCAAAATTTAAGTTTCTATACTCAATTGCAAATGGATTTTCAAAATAATATTTCAAATTTTCTTAAAAGATATAAATGTTTTCTATCCTATGATTTATCAACTAAGTTATTAAAAGTTTTATGTAATTTCAAAGTAAATCTTCGCTTTTAACTTATTAAACATGTAAATTCTACAAATATGGAATTTCAAAGAGTTTTTCACAAAAAATTAATTGTTAATTCGATTCTTTCAAAAACATTTTTCTCAGTGACATACCAGATTCAGTCGTGGCGTATTGACCGGGTTTGGGGTGTTCCAAATTGGTATCAGAGCCCAGTTCAAAGCTCGACTGTGGGGGCCCAAGGCCCAAAATGATTTAAAGTATGGTTTTAAAATGTTTTGTTAAAAATTTTTATGGTTGGAAAGGCATGGCCTCGAGTCTCCGGCATCAATCCGCCCTGGTAAGTACATCAAAACTGTTGATTTTGAAAATTTTAGTGATGTTGATATGACTAAATAGTAGTAGGAACTACTTTAGAGACCCAAAACTATAGGTTTGGTGTACTCACGAAATAATCTCTTAATAAAATTTTTCATAAAAACTGTGCTTTAAAGAAAGTGGAATAAAGACTAATGCATAAAACTTTTAAATCAGATAAGTCGAGACTTTAGATATGAGTACTCGAGGTCGAGGTCGTGTTATGCGTGGACGTGGTCGAGGTAGGATGGTCGTGGTCTCGAGCCAGTGAGGTCGGTCAAGGATCCAAGAATGAGGTACCACCGGCCCACCACCAATGTTGGAGTTGAGTTTCGAGGATCAAACGGGGACGACGCAGTTGTCTCAAGCAATGTCATGAGTACTTGAGAGAGTAGTGTAATAGAAGGAGGCGCGGAGCTCGTAAATCAGACTGAGCGACTTCGAGCCAACGGAGCTGAGGTATTTCGAGGTGTTTTGGGTGTAGCTCCCACTCGGTTGAATATTGGTTAGAGGCGATTTGAGCGAATCATGGATGATCCGGATTTGAATGCCGAGGAAAAGTCGAAGGATTGTATCACTTCCTCGTGACGAGTCATATCGGTGGTGGCTCACGGTTCGAATGGTGTCAGAGCGGAAGATCTCACTTGGGACTTCTTTAAGGCAAAGATATCAAAAGAAATATATTGGGTCTAGTTACGTTGATGCGCAGCGTAAGGCATTTCGAGTTTGGTCCAAGGAGTAAATCCAGACGTAGTATGAGGTCGAAGTTCTTAAGATCGAGCCGTTACCGAGGTATTGTGGCTTCGAGAACGAGCGATGTGTCCGATTCAAGATGGTTTGAAGGACGAGTGAGATTGTTGATTGCTCCATATCGTGAGCGAGAGTTTGCTACTTTGGTTGAAAAGGCTAAGATAGTCAAGGAATAAAGGAATCTGGAAGGCGAGTTACAACCTAATAAGCATAAGAGAGGATATGGATCATCCGGGTCAACTGGTAATGTTCGTAAGAGGGCTAGGCAAAATGAGCCAATCAACTGGAAGGCTCATTATTACTAATCGGGGACCAAAGACGGTAACCGATGTGGGAAATTTTATTGGGGTGAATGTTGGACCGGAGGAAAAGGCTGCTTCGAGTGTGGTTCGCTGGATCATCGTGTGAGGGATTGTCCACGTAAGCAAGCCAGGAATCAGTCTGAGGGTCAAGGCCGTGCTTAGTTCAGAAAGGAGGGACCAGCACTGCAGAGAGGTCGTGGTAATGGTAGAGGAGGTAATAGTTCGGGTCGAGGCCGCGGATCATCAGGCAGAGGTGCAAGCAACACTGAGGCAAGACAGCCTGGTTTGGTGTATGCAGCGAGGCGTCGAGAGGAGAGTGATGCACCGGATGTCATAACCGGTATGTTCTTAATATTTGGTGTTCCATATACTACTTTGATAGATGTGGGTTCGACGCATTCGTATGTTGCTAGTAGTATAGTAAAGACTATGAATCTAGATTCAAATCGCTTCTAGGAAGATGACCGTATTTAGTCCTCTAGGTCACTCAGAGAAGTAGATAAGCTATATAGAGATGTACCCCAGAACTTCAAGGGTAGTGTTTGTAGTGATCTAATGGAACTACCGCTTGAGGAGTTTGATCCGATTCTTGGGATGGATCGGCCGTTAAGTACCAAGCAAGTTTGATTATACCGCTAAGCGCATGGTTTTGAAGACAATGGAAGGTGAAGAAGTGGTCATGATAGGTAATAGAAGGATTATCTATCTAATGTGGTATCTGCATTGAAAGTCGAAGATGGTCGGGAAGGGTCATGAGGCGCTTGTGGTTCATGTGTGCTTTGGAAGCTAAGGAGTCTTCATGGGAAATGTTCGATCAGTAAAGGATTATGCCGACGATTTCTAAAGAACTTCCGTGATTACCTCCGGATCGTGAAGTCGAATTCGGTATAGATCGTTACCCGTAATCGGCGCCAAGGTTCATAGCTCCGTGATAGGATGGCAACCAAAGAATTGATGGAATTGAAAGCTCAGATTCAAGAGTTGTTGGATCGAGGTTTCATTCGACCAAGTGTTTCGCCTTGGGGAGCGCCGGTACTTTTTGTCAAGAAGAAGGATGGTACGATGCGGATGTGTATTGACTACCGCCAATTGAATAAGCTGACGATAAAAAACAAGTATCCATTGTCGAGGATAGATGACTTGTTTGATCAGCTTAAAGGGGCTGCGGTTTTCTCTAAGATTGACTTAAGGTCTGGATATTATCAGCTAAAGGTGAAAGAGGTCGATATCCATAAGACGCATTTCGCACTCGGTATGGGCACTCGAAGTTTCGGTGATGCCATTTGGGTTGACTAACGCTACGCTACAAAGATTCATGACATGATGAATGGAGTATTCCGCAGTTTTTGGACCAGTTTGTTGTGGTTTTTATAGACGATATTTTGGTATACTCAAAGTCAGAGGAGGAGCATGATGCGCATTTGCGAGTAGTGTTGCAGATTTTGAGGGAAAAGTAACTTTTTGCCAAATTTAGTAAGTGCGAGTTCTGGCTTAGGGAGGTGACTTTCTTGGGTCATGTTGTATCAGCCGAAGGGATTAGAGTGGATCCTCGGAAGATCGAGGCAGTGTTGGATTGGAAGCCGCCTAAGTCAGTGGCTGAGATTCAGAGTTTTCTAGGTCTGGCGGGGTATTACCGAAGGTTTGTAGAGGGATTTTCTTTGATCGCCGCACCTATGACTAAGTTGTTGAGGAAAGGAGTTCCATTTGTGTGGACCGAGAAGCAACAAGAAAGTTTTGACAAGTTGAAGAAGATTCGATCAAGCTCCGCTTTGATTCAACTTGAGGCGTGCAAGAAATTCACTTGCCATCGTGATGCATCACATACCGGTTTGGGATGTGTCTTGATGCAAGAAGGGAAGGTAGTGGCTTATGTATCTCGGCAGCTTGAGACCACATGAGGTTAATTATCCAACGATGACTTGGAATTAGCAGCAGTGGTTTTCGCTTAAAGATTTGGAGACACTATTTGTAACGGAGAGAAGTCGATAGTCTACACAGATCACAAGAGTCTTAAGTATCTTCTGACTCAAAAGGATTTGAACTTGAGACAGCGTAGATGGATTGAGTTGTTGAAGGGCTACGACTGTTCGATTGAGTATCATCTCGGCAAGGCTAACGTGGTGGCAGATGCATTGAGCCGTAAGGTTGTATCTCGACTTAAGATCGATGTTTGCTCGCCTTAGCTTATATGACAATGGAAGTCTTTGGTGAATTGTAAGTCAAGCCGATTTGGTTAGAGCAAATCAAGGAGAAACAGTTGGAGGATGATAGTTTGAATGATCGGAGATTGCAAGTTCGAATCTGAGGTTTAGAGAATTATAGTTTGTCCAAGAATGGAGTCCAGTGTTTTCGAGGAGAGCTTGTATGTCAAGGATGTAGAGTTGAGGCAAAGGATTCTTCGGGACGCATTAGGAGCCCATATGCTATGTATCCGGAGGTAGCAAGATGTATCGATTTGAGAGAGCGCTTTGGTGGCAGTGTCCAAGCGGAGGTAACCGAAGTTTATGGGTAAATGTTTAACGTGTCGGCAGTCAAAGTTGAACATCGCTTGCCGTCTGGTTACTTCAATGGTGAAGATTCCACAAGGAAGTGGGAAAGAATCACTATGGACTTTGTCGAGGATTACCTCTTACACCTAATAAGAAGGATTCAGCTTTGGGTGATTGTAGATCGTCGACCAAGTCACTCATTTCATTCCTAGAAGGGTAGATTACTCGCCTGAGGTTAGCTAAGTTGTATGTGGTCGAGATAGTGAGGTTGCACGGTGTGCCGTTGTCGATCATCTCGATAGAGATCCCATTTACGCCGAGATTTTGGAGAGCATTACATCGCTTTGGGTACGCTGTTGGATTTCAAGATCAGATTTCATCCACATTCGACGGGCACGGAAAGGGTTATTCAGATTTTAGAGGATATGCCGAGAGGATGTGTTTTGGACTTTCGAGGTACCGGAAGAGTTTTGCCGTTAGTGAGTTCGCATACAAAAATAGTTATCGTGCAAGCATTAAGATGGCACCATATGAGGCATTGTATGGTAGGAAGTGTCGCACACCTACATGTTGGACGAGTTGGGTGAGCGCCGATGTTAGGACCGAGTTGGTTCTAAAACCGAGGATAAGGTGAAATTGATTCAGCTCGTCTGAAGAAAGCTTCGGATAGGCAGAAGTCATATGCCGATCTCAAGTGGAGGGATATAGAGTTTTCCGTGGGTGACAAAGTTTTTCTGAAGGTCTCGCCATGGAAGAAAGTGTTAAGATTTGGGAGAAAAGGTAAGTTAAGTCCAAGGTTCATTGGGCCGTTTAAGGTGTTGAGACGAGTGGGACCAAGAGCTTATCAACTTGAGTTGCCAGAATCGAAGTCGATTCACGATGTGTTTCATGTCTCCATGCTTAGACGCTATCGCTCGATCCATCACATGTCGTGGCGAGAGGAAATAGAAGTAAGTCCAGATTTGACGATAGAAGAAGAACCTGTACAGATTCTAGATCGAGAAGTGAAAATTTTGCGGAGGAAGACAGTTCCTTTAGTGAAAGTTTTATGGCGGAACCATGGCGTAGGAGAAGCTACGTGGGAACCGGAGGATGCAATGAGGCAGCAGTATCCTCAACTCTTTTGATCAGGTAATTTCGAGGACGAAATTATTTTAAGGGGGTAGAATTGTCACATCCTAAAATTTGAGTATCTTTAGTATTGGCATGGGTATAAATTTTTGTGTGTTATCATAGTTTTATGAAGGTTTGATTTTTATTTAGGAAGCTTGAATAAATTTTAGTATGGTTTATTTAATGAAGTGGATTAAGTGAGTTTGACACTTAAGATAATTTAAGTGTTAAATTAAAGCATAAGAGGAGCAAGTGGCAAGATGGTTGAAGAGCTTGAAAGGTTGCTTGAGGATGGAGGTTCGAGTAGCATGATTAACATTTTGGAGATATTATTTTTACATCATGGCTTTAATGGACGGTCAACCTATGTTTATGATAGGTTGGACTTTCATCTTTTGGCAAGTTGAAATTTGGTTTAAGGAAAGCATGAATTTGGGGATAAGATTCTTAAGGTTAAGGAAGGTTGGGGAGACATAAGGCTAGACTTTAGGATGATGTTTTGGAAAATTTTCCTAGCCTTTAGTGCATGTATGTGGACTGCATGTATGGCTGGGGTGGTTAATTTTGATAGGAGGTTTGGGGGATAGTTGGTCAACCTTTATTTTTTTTTTTGTGCATTCTTTTGGCTTGTTTTCTTTCTCTCAAAAATTTCTCCTTTGGTAAAAGTACCTAAGCACTTTTGTGCAAATTTTACTTGTGTTTTAGCCTTCATTTTGTTGAACCAAATACCATTTCTCTTCTTTCATTTGTCCTTTGAAACCTAAACAACATTGAAACTTTGTGCATTTTTCCTCTTTGGTAAAATAGGTGTTGGTTTAATCTTTTCTTCCATCTCCTCTTTCTTCTTTTGATTTTTTTTCTTTTCTCAACCACATTTTCTTTCTCTTTCTTTTGGTCGAACCATTCTCTTCTCCAAACACTCTTTTTTTCTTCCATTGTTGATTAAACCGAATCCTCTCTCTCTTTTCTATTCTCTTTCTACTCACATACCTTTCTTTTTTCATAACCATATTGCCAAACTTTCCACTTCCTTTTGCATTGTTTTGGCGAATAATCCAGGTAGATTCTCTTTGGTTTTCTTCAATCGATTTTGGAAAAGGGTAAGTGTTCATGGCCATTTTCTTTCTTTTCTTTCTCTTTTCTATATCAATTTCTTGTGGACAAAATCCGAACCTATGGGCATTATTTTGCAAGGTTCTAACCATTTTTAAGATTCGATTATTCTCTTAGGCTCATTGGGATTTCGGAAGCAATCGATTTAAGCCATTCCTTTAGCAAATCGAAGTTGGTAAGTCAAGTGGTAAGGATTCTATACTCTTAAGTTGGTTGAGGAAACCTAAGGTTATTGGATTTAAGCTATGTTGTTGGCCGAATGGTTTTCATTAAAATATTGTGATATGGCCGATTGTAGGACAAGGATCTAGTGCGGTGGATCAGATCTTCGAAAATTAGTTTTTGCTTTGGTGAAAGGTGTGTACATCTTACACACTTTATAACTGGTTTATATATATATATGTATATTTATGTGTATTATAACTTATCGTATTATGAAAGTGGGAAAACGATGAGATTTGGATATGATACCATGATGGTATGAATGATGATTCGTAAGTCCGTTTCAATATGTTGTTAATACATGTGTATTGAAATCATGATCTATGATTTATGGTATTTGATATATGATTCATATTAAAGTGTATTAACATGATTTGCTTATCTATTGCATTGGTATGGGCAATATGAGAGGAGGGGGAAGATTGTGACTTGGCCACCAAAGATTTGGTATCACATTTGTGTCTTCTGACACCGAGAGTTGGTATCTCCAAAGGATTTGGTATCACATTCATGTCTTCGCACACTAGAGGTTTGGCACCTCATAGCGCCTCATCCCCGTGGTTAATACCACCGTGGGTTGGCCCCACTTTTGAGATATAGGATCGCCGCCATGATTTGGTATCACACGGGTTGGCCCCACAACTTGATGATTCGTGACTTCGTCACCGTGGTTTGGCACCACCAAAGGATTTGGTATCACATTTATATCGTGACTACGGTCACCTGGTTTGGCACCACCGGTGGTTTGGTACCACACGGGTAGAAAAGGAGTTACTGATGGCTAGGTTGGGTGCATTAAACATATATGTTGCTTTGTTATAATTTGTGTAAGTATGTGGTATTTACCCGGAGAGGAATATGCTTGAGTCTTGGTGACTCACCTTCTTCCTTATCTTTACAGTGATTCATGAGATCGCGGATGATGAGCCGGATGAACTCAAGAGGCCATGCAATAAAAATTGGTTTTCATGAACTTCCATTTGGGTACTTTATTTTAATTTGGTTTTCATATTTTATGGATTTTAATAAGGCCTGTTTAATTATGTTTTGGATTATTTTATGTTTTGAATATGTTTAAAATATGGCTTATAATTACTTGGTTAATTTAATAATTGAGCCCAAAGTTTTCTAAATTAAAAACTCGCAATGGTTTTAAAAATCTTACCATCTGCAACACGAATAGTTCAATAGTAAAATTTCAAGTTAAATGTTTTCAACAAATTAAGTGATTTCCAAAATTCAAGTTTCTATACTCAATTGCAAATGGATTTTCAAAATAATATTTCAAATTTTCTTAAAAGATATAAATGTTTTCTATCCTATGATTTATCAACTAAGTTATTAAAAGTTTTATGTAATTTCAAAGTAAATCTTCGCTTTAACTTATTAAACATGTAAATTCTACAAATATGGAATTTCAAAGAGTTTTTCACAAAATTTAATTGTTAATTCGATTCTTTCAAAACATTTTTCTCAAGGACATACCAGATTCGATCGTGGCGTATTGACCGGGTTTGGGGTGTTACAAATGCGGTATCTTACGCGATGTTAAGGGTTTTAGAGAGGGTTGCTGGGGGAGGCATGGGCACAGAAGCCCTAAAATCTGTGTCGGAGCAACTTAGAGCGAATGGGGCAGAAGTATTTAGGGGAATTTCTGGTATAGCCCCGAGTACAGTTGAGTATTAGTTAGAGGCGGTTGAACGCATAATGGATGATCTGGATTTTATGGAAGAAGAGAAGCTAAAAGGAGTAGTGTCCCTTCTTCGGGACAAAGCGTACCAATGGTGGCTTACGATTAAGGATGGTACAGTGGCTGACCGTATCACCTGGGATTACTTCAGAACGGCATTTCAGAGTAAGTACATTGGAACGAGTTATGTGGATGCGCAGTACATAGCGTTTCTAAATCTGGTTCAAGGAAGTAGGTTTGTGATGGCATATGAAGAGGAATTCTTACGCTTTAGCCGTTATGCTCGAGGGATAGTGGCCACAGAACATGAGCTTGTGTTCGATTTGAGGATGGCCTAAAGGATGATCTACGTGTTTTAATAGCTCCACAGTGGGAGAGGGAATTTGATGTGCTTGTGGAGAAAGCTAAGATAGCTGAGGAGGTGAAGCGGATAAAAAACTAATAGAGATAGAGATAGGAGTGGAAGTAAGAGAAATTTTGGATCATCAGGGGCAGCTGGGCATGTTCAGAAAAGACCTAGGTCAGATAGGCCGAGACGGGATGAGAGACCTGCTGTAGCTAGTCAGGCACAGAAGTGTACTCGATGTGGTAAATTCCATGTAGGTGAATGTTGGGCAGGCAGTGGGAAGTGCTTTAGGTGTGGATCTATGGACCATCAAATTAGAGATCGCCCAACCACGGGGCGATGTAGGACCCGTAGGCGAGAAATGCTCTGCCGGTAGACGAGGTCGGCATCATGAGAGGTCGTGGTCTAGACAGAGGTGGTAATAATTTGATCGGTAGTGGAGCACCGTAGGGGTAGGAAACACCGAGGTGAGGCAACGGGTTGGTCTATCTTTGCGATATCGAGAGGAGGCTGACGCACCATATGTTATAACCGGTATGTTTTTAATATTTGGTTTGCCTTACACTGCATTGATTGACATTGGGTCGACGATTCATATGTTGCTAGTAGTGTGTCTAGAACTTTAAGTTTAGATTTCAGATTACCCTAGGCGATGGTATAATTAGCCCATTAGGACAATCATGGTAGTAGATAAACTCTATCGGGAGGTACCCTTAGAAGTTCAGGGAATAGTTTTCCTGACGGATCTGATGGAATTTTCGTCGGGGAGTTTGACTTAATATTAGGCATGGACTGGATGGTGAAGTATCAAGCTAATTTAGATTGTGCAGCCAAGTGTATAGTGTTAAAAACCCCTGAGGGTGGTGAAGTGTTGTGATAGGAGAAAGGGGGAACTGTCTGTCGAATGTGGTGACTGCCCTAAGAGCAGAAAGGATGGTGAGAAAAGGATGCGAGGCAGTTTTAATGTTTGTTCGGGCTCTAGAAGTCGAGGACCTAACTATTGGGGGCATTAGGTCGGTGAAGGAATTTCATGATGTTTTCCCAGAAGAGCTTCCGGGAGTGCCCCCGGATCGTGAAGTGGAGTCTGGTATCGATCTTCTTCTAGGAACAGCGCCAGTATCTATTGCTCCATATAGAATGGCGCCAAAAGAGTTGGTGGAATTGAAAGCACAGATTCAGGAGTTGCTGGATAGAGGGTTTACTCGACCAAGTGTGTCGCCGTGGGGAGCGCCGGTGTTATTTATTAAGAAAAAAGATGGATCAATGCGTATGTATATTGACTATCATCAGTTGAATAAGTTAACAATCAAGAATAAATACCCATTGCCATGGATCAATGGCTTGTTCGATCAGTTGAAGGGGACCTCAATCTTTTCGAAGATAGATCTATGATCAGGGTACCATCAGCTTAAGGTCAAGGAGGTGAATATTCATAAGATGGCATTCAGGACTCGCTATGGTCACTACAAATTCAAGGTGATTCCATTTGGGTTGACTAACGCATCGGCAGCGTTTATGGATATGATGAACCGAGTGTTCCAACCCTACTTGGATCAGTTTGTCATAGTATTTATAGATGATATCCTAGTTTATTCAAGATCGAAAGGAGCATGATTCACATCTGCGAGTGGTTTTGCAGATTCTGAGGGAGAAGTGGTTGTATGCCAAATTCAGTAAGTGCGAATTTTGGCTAAGTGAAGTTACTTTTCTAGGCCACATTGTGTCGGTAGAGGGGATTAGGGTTGACCCTCGAAAAATTGAAGCGGTGTTGGAATGGAAGCAGCCTAGGTCTGTGGCAAAAATTTGGAGTTTTCTTGGTCTGGTCGGGTACTACCGAAGGTTTGTTGAAGGATTTTCTTCAATTGCGGCATCATTGACTAAGTTGTTATGGAAAGGGGTTCTGTTTGTTTGGTCTAATAAGCAGCAAGAGAGTTTTGAGAAGTTAAAAAGGATTTTGACGGAGGCTCCAAGATTGATTCACCAAGGTCGGGAAGGAATTGTAATTCTTGTGATGCTTCACACACGGGACTAGGATGCGTGTTGATACTGGATGGAAAGGTTGTTGCGTATGCATCTCGGCAGTTAAGTCCGCACGATGCAAATTATCCCACCCATGATTTGGAATTGGCGACGGTGGTTTTTGCTCTGAAGATCTGGAGAAATTATGTGTACGGTGAGAAATCTATTATTTATACCGATCATAAGAGCCTAAAATACCTTTTTACCCAGAAGGAATTGAATCTGAGGTAGAGGAGCTGGATCGAGTTGTTAAAGGATTATGACTGCTCGATCGAGTATCATATGGGTAAAGCTAAAGTGGTGGCAGATGCTTTGAGTCGTAAAGTAATCTCTAACTTGAGAGCAATGTTTGATCACCTTAGTTTATACGATGATGGGAGTTTATTGGTTGAACTTCAAATGAAACCCTCTTAGGTCAGTCAGGTTAAGGAGAAGCACCGGACCAATGAGTTGCTTAAGGTGAAGTTGCAGCTAATATCAAATGATGGGCCAACGGAATTCAATGTGAATGAGGAAGGATTGTTATGTTTTAGAGGAAAGTTTGCATGCCAAAAGATCCGAGTTGAGGCGTGGATTTTGCAAGAAGCGATGGTAGTCCATATGCTATGCACCTGGAGGAGTAAGATGTATCGAAATTTGCGGATCGATTACGGTGGCGGGCTTGAGCGTGAGGTGGCGAATTGGTGAGTAAGTGTTTGACCATCGCGCGGTAAAGGCGGAGCATCAGTTACCATCAGGGTTATTGTAGCCGGTGAATATTCCACAATGGAAGTGGGAAAGGATCACAATGGACTTTGTTAGTGGGCTACCTCTCACGCCTACTAAGAAAGATTCGGTCTGGGTGATTGTTGATCGCTTGACAAAGTCTGCTCATTTCATACTAGTACGGGTCGATTACTCTCTGCAGAAATTGGCTAAGCTATATATACCGGAGGTGGTGAGGTTGCATGGAGTACCAGTATCAATCATATCAAACAGGGACCCGAGGTTCATGTCGCGATTTTGGAAGGCGTTGCATCAAGCATTGGGTATGAAGTTGGATTTCATCCTAAGATCCTCGAATCGATGGATAGTCTGAGCGGGTAATTTAGATCTTGGAGGACTTGTTGAGAGGTTGTGTCATTGATTTCAGAGGTAGTTGGGAAGAATTTATACCATTAGCGGAGTTTGCTTACAATAATAGCTACCAGTCTAGTATTCAGATGGCGCCCTATGAAGCATTGTACGGGTGGAAGTGTTGTACTCCTACCTGTTAGACGGAATTAGAGGAACGTCGAATTTTGGGTCCAGAGTTGGTTACCGAGACAGAGGAGAAGGTGGAGTTAATTCAGGCTCGACTAAAAGAAGTGTCGGACAGACAGAAGTCCTATGCTGATTTGAAGCGTAAGGACATAGAGTTTGCAGTGGGTGACAAGGTGTTCTTAAAAGTGTCACCATGGAAGAAAGTACTGAGGTTTGGACGAAAGGGTAAATTAAGTCCTAGATTTATCGAACCTTATCGGGTGTTGAAACGAGTAGAGCCGGTAGCCTATCAGCTAGAGCTACCTTCTGAGTTAAGCCAGATTCATAATGTATTCTACGTCTCTATGTTAAGACATTACCGTTCGGATCCATCTCATGTGGTGTCTGTGGAAGAAATCGAAGTGAGACCTGACCTATCCTTTGAAGAGGAACGGTAGGAATCCTAGATCATGATGTTAAGGTATTGCGAAGGAAAACAGTTCAGTTAGTTAAGGTTACGTGGCGTAATCACGGTTACGAGGAGGCTACATGAGAACCAGAGGAAGCAATCTGGCGGAATACCCACATCTATTCGATCGTAATTTCGAGGTCAAATTTCTTTAAGGGGTAGAACTGTCACATCCAAATTTATGGGGCTTTGCATTTAACGTGTTGTGATGTATTGTTGTGCTTATTATGCTTGTTAGAATGTTTTAGGGGTCTAGAATGGGCTCGAAGTTGGGACGAGGCCTTAGCAAAAATTTTCTGTTTGGGCACTTTAGTGGAGAGTTAGGTAGGATAGGGCTTAAAAGATATTATCGTGAAGTAAGACACAAAATAGGATTGTAGCCCAAATGGTCAATGGCGACATGCAGGATTAGGAGGTGGCGTGTCAAGCGGTTAAGGAGGTCCAAGGTTGAGTCGATGATACCTTTTTATTTTAATTTAATTTTGACAATAGTAAAGAAGCGATAGTGGAGTTTGGCTTGGATGCTTGAAATTAGGAATTATTTAGTGTGGATAATAAGGTTGATAATGTGCTAATAAAGGAAGGAAGAGGTGGTGTTAGCCATGACCTTTGTGGATGAGTAATCAGATAAAGATAAGGAGAAAATTTTGGATTTATCTCTCGGTCACAAAGTGGTGAAATTCCAACATTGAAGGGGGAGGTGAAATCGGTTCTGATAGGTTTAAGGGGTGCCGAAATTTCTCTTGATTAAATAGCTTAGTTTTGATTTTAAAAAGGGGTATTTTTGGTTTTTAGGCAATAGGTGCCGAAATTTTGGTTTAAGTAGGGGGATACCTCTTCAATTCTGGCATTTGACCCTATTCTCTTTTTCTTTCCTCTCATATCCACTTTTATGCAAAAGCCGAAATTTCCATTGTTCTCTTCTCTCAATCATCTTTTTCTCAAAAGCCGAAACTCATAACTCTTCTCTTCTCCATTCTTTTCTTATAACCGAATGAGCATTGTTCTTTCCTTTATTCTCTCTTTACCTATTTCTTCATAGCCGAATCTTCATAAATCCTGTTGCACTATTTTTCCTTTTGATCTTCTCAGAAGCTGGAATCTCTAAGAGTAGTCGAATCTGTCGATTAAGGTAAGTGTCGAATTCTCTCTTCATTTCTTCTCTTCCGGTTTTTGGAGACCAAAGCTGAAAGGCTAGATAAGATTATCTTTGGAGTAATGATTTGATTGCTCTCATGTTCTTATTTTGGGGTGACACATCGAGAATCGAAGTAGATCGTCTAGATCTAAAAGCCGAAAACCGCTAGTCTCTAAACTCCATCTCTTTCGGGATTTCTAGGTAAGGGATCTTTGCCTTATGAATGTACATTCGTGTTTGTACTTGATTCAATTTTTAATCCGATTTGTTGACTAAGATTTGTTCCATGGATACAAATGCCAGTCAAACGAAAGAGGGAATTGGATCCGTAAATCCAACCCCTAGATTTAAGAAGCGAGCTATGTCAGCCATACGGGATTGGCCACTGGGTTGTGGACCGGCTTCAGAACAAAACCTTAGATAGTTAGCAGTTGTATCGGCTTCTGATAGTGTCGACATAGAAAGTCTCGCCTTGTCTGTAATCAGGTGTGTGGATCTCTATCACACTAGTTAATCTGTACTATATATATGTTATGGGCTAAAAGCCAGAAAAAGTCTGTATGAACCATCGTGTTACCCGAAAAGGGTAGGCAAAGGATGCCAGGTACATAATCATAGAAACTTCTCTATGTGTATCGAAGGATGTGGTAGTCTGTGATCTTTTTAGATAGTATATTGTTTTGATTCTGCATGTATGTATGCATGGGATGGGATTGATATGACGAAGGGGAAGAGCATGCTAATAGGTCACTCAGTGATCGGTGGTTAATCCACAACATGTTATTTAGGTCGCATGGAGATCGTTGGCTCTACCACATCTAATTAATCGGTCACAGAGTGATTGGTGGTTAAACCATAATATATTATTAAGGTCGCATGGCGATCGGTGGCTCTGCCACATAGGTCACATAGTGATCGGTCTTTATGACAGGCAACACAACTGTCAAAATGGTGTGTAGCGGATGGAGGGTTGATTGTAGAAATCCCCAAAGTGTGATGGCTGGTACGGGCTGGTGTGTAGAGGATGGACTACGAGTTGGGATGGGCCATGTAGCATGTATATATTCTGTTGCCATTGTGTATGGGCCAAGGCCCATAATGTGTTTAATGGGCCTCACCCTTTTATGTGTTTTCGGGATTTGCACACTGAGTCTTGGTGACTTACCCTTTTATTTCCCTGACTTTTTAGATGAGTAGTTGATCGTGGACATGGGAGCCAAGGCGGACTCGAGGGGCCATCAAGTTTTTATTTTCATAAACTATTTTCGATTTTCCTTTAAATTTAATTTTGGGATTATTTATGTAATAAGGCCTCCATAGCTTAGGTTATCAATTTATATTTGTTAATGTTTATATTCTATAAACTTATGTTCAAGGGCTTGATTATAATAAGGAAAAAAGAAGAAGAGATTTTCAAATATGTTTAAAAAAAAAACTACAAAAGCTTTCTACAAATATCACTTATTTAACAAATACCTGCATAAACGAACCGAGATTTTCAAAACCCTCCAAAGTAAAGTTTTCAACATTTAACCCGTAGCATACCAGATCTGGTCATGACATTTTGGGCCAGGTTTGGGGTGTTACATAAGATCTATATTATCTTCCATCTATCCCAGTATAACTCGGGAGTATAGGGCCTATAGCTTGTTCCATCAACTGATCACTCTTTGGGTGACCCACCAGATATGTATGCATGATGCTCGCATGGAAGCAGAATATCATTTTTCTTGCAAATGATTCCCCTTTTTACACTTGGGTTAACATTACCCATTTTTTGTCAAGATAGTATCACCAACTATTTTTAACAGAATATCCAAGGAGATAGCCTCAATTTAGACTTTTCCGTAAACTTGGTGGGTTTTAAACAGTAGTCCTATTTCAAGTTCTTGTATTATTCAGGAGTTTCCAGAGTAATATGCGAAACTCATTTTATGAAAGTATCATTTGTCCACTAATCGTTATTTCAATGCAAAATGCCTAAAAAAGATCATAACCATGGATAAGAAGGAAATTAATTAGGAGCATAACAAATAAGTTAAGTAAAGATGGCAATCGCAATAGAAAGAGGAAATTTATTGTAAACATATTTTGAAAAGAATAATATAATCACAAATAACAAATTTAGCATGGGTAACATGGAAACTAGGTGCCTCAGATATCGCAACCGAGCTTCTCTGTTCCAACTTCTTGAGGACCATTTTAAGCTCAATATGTGTTTAGGAGATCTGAAGTACTTTGTCGATGCCCTAGGACGTAGCATACTTCTCCATTGTTAATTCAGGCATAGCAAGACTGCTATATGCCCCAGTTTTGATCAAAATTTGAGTTGCCCTTTTCGGGTTTTCGACTCAAATCCCCTTTGGTCTCAAAGCGCCCTTTGTGGGTTTTCACCTTGGCCTCTCCTTCTTCTTTCTTTTTGATTGAAGTTTTTTTTAAAAGTGCCCCTTTGCAGGTTTTCACATTGTCTTCTCCTTTTTAAGTGAAATACTTCTTGACTGAATTCACCGGATTGGGCATATCCTAGCCACCCATTTGGTTAATGTTTCCAGAACAGACTTTTTCACTACATAAAGTCTTTTATAGTTTGGCCTCCATTTTTCTCTAAAATCCTTTTGTGTATGAAGGATCTTCTTCAATATCAGGTCCCCTTTAGGAAATTTTCTAGGATGAACCTCTTTGTCGCAAACCCGCATCATCTGATTGTAACGGATAGCTATTAACTTTTCTTCAAAAGTTTGATTGATCACATTGGGACTGGATCCATTCTGCCTCATCCAATTTTAGTTCTGATAAAACTCGAAAAAAGGAATTTTGACTTCTATGGGCGAAACCAATGAGAATTGTGTTGCCCCGATAACTGTCTTGGCCAACGTTCGATAAGCATAAAGGGTAAATAGTAACTTTTGTATGCCAATCTTTACAAGTCTTGGTCTTTTTTATGATCTTTTGTTTTTTCTTTTTGGCTGCCTTTGCTGCACTTTGATGTGGCACCTGATTTTTTAAACAGACTGCAAATTTTTGACATTGTACGGTTAAATATGATCTTTTCAATATTTTTTTAATCCCTTTTTTCCTTTTTGTTTTGATAACTATCGACTTTGTAATATTGGCACATGAAGCAACTTTTACCATCTTAGTGCAATAACTAACATCCACGAAAATGAATCGATGTTAGCCAGAAACTTTTGATGAGACTGACTTGATAACATCCATGCCCCACATGTAGGAAATCTTATTTCTGCATTGAGCTAGGCTTTGATCTTCATCCCCTTCCTTGGCTCGCGACGTAGGATTTGTTCTTCATCCAGTACTAACAAATCAGAAGATATGTTACAATTTTTGTCATCTTCAAAGTCCTGAGATCCCTTAGACCCATATTTCAATCAAAAAGGGAGTCCGTAATGTAATCGCCCATGTTATTGATATCTGGGGACCCATTGTAGGTACAAAGGTAAATTCCAAAAAATGATTCCAAGAATGATTATTTATATGATATGATCATGAATAAAGAATGAAAGGATATTTGCATAGAAATCCAAAGGACAAAAGAAATCTATAAATAGAAAAAATATTTGCTCAAAAGGATGCATTTTATTGAAATAAAGATTTTGGACACAAGCTTATTTCACAAGAGGACTCTTATTGCCCCTAGGCTGAAAGCAATAAATGTGTTTCGAATATTACTCTAGATTAGCCTTAAAAATGCATGCCTCTTCCAAAGTCCTATTGTTCAAAACACTCCTAGGTTCATATTTCTGCATTTGGCGTGTCATCTAATGTCACGATACCCATGCTGATGAATTTTTCCACCAATTTCTTGAAAGTAAGGCAATTTTCTATCGAATGCCCTGTGACCCCGGTGTGGTACTCACACTGGGCATTTGGGTCATACCATTTTGGATATGGAGGTTGCATCGATTTTGGGTAGTGAGGAGCCACCTCATGTGCATCAAATAGGCTTTGATACAACTCCCTATATGTTATCAAAATTGGTGTAAAATGGAGTTGCTTTGCACTGAATTCTCATCTTGATGAGCCTTGATGACCAGTTGTCACAGCCCTCGGTTGACCTATAGTGACTAATTTGGGACGCTTGCTCAAGCTGCTCACTTTATTTTCCCTATTTCTTGGGGCTGATCTTTTGGCACTTTCTTCAGCATTTATCTTTCCACTTTTTATGGCATTCTCAATTATTTCTCCAGTCATTACGATGTCTGAGAAGCTCTTTGTAGCGCTCCTTAGCATATGAGTGATAAAAGGGGCCTTCAGTGTATTAATGAAGAGCATTGTGGTCTCTTTCTCTAGAAGTGGTGGCTGGACTTGGATGGCCACCTCTCTCCACTGCTGTGCATACTACCTAAAACTTTCATTCGCCCTTTTCTCCATGTTTTGAAGAGTAATTTTGTCAGGAGTCATGTCTGTCACATGACTGTACTGTTTCATGAATGCTTGGGCTAAATTTCACCATGAACCAATTCTGGCACGACTTAACTGGTTATATCATTTGGCTGTTGCTCCGACCAGGCTATCTTGGAAGCAATGGATCAACAATTGGTCATTATTAATGTACCCTGCCATTCTTCTACAAAACATAGTAATATGAGCCTCGGGGAAACTTGTCCCATTATACTTATCAAATTCAGGCATTTTGAACTTGTATGGGAGCACCAGGTTTGGGACCAAGCTTAAATCTTTGGCATCAATTTCGTAATAGTTATCAACATTTTCAATCACTTTAAACTTCTCCTCCAACCATTTATATCTATCTTCTAGCTGTTTTGGCAATTTTACTTTTGTCATATCTCCTTCAACTATTTCATCCAAATCAGGGACGTTAGTAATGATTGGATTATTTCCTAAACCTGAGCCAGTTTAGAGGTTCACTAAAGCATCAGCTTGGAATTCTTGAGGCCTAATCGTGACAGATGGCCTTTGTACAGTCACTTTAGGCAGTGCTTGCACGTGTGGTGGAGTATAATCAGGGGAATATTGATGATACTCATTATTCCCATCAACATTAACCATGGAGCTCTTTCCTTTATCCATATGCCCCTTCAACAGCAGTCATCTCAGTCATCATATTTCTCTGCGATTCCATCATTTTGTCTATCATATCCTGCTGGATCTTAGCAAGCTGATCTAGTATTTGGAGCTGAAATTTATCCTACATCTCTCTTTGGAGTTGTTCAAGCTTTTCTAATCTCTGACCCATATCTTTCATCTTGGTTCGGGTACCGTAGGGATGATTGCCGGTGTCCAGGTTAATGCTAAAATAACTTTACTAATCAGGGTCTTCTCATGAAACCTAATACATATGATGTAATGCAATGCAAATGCATGGAATGAATGCAATGCAATGCAATCAAAACAAAAGAAAACATATTAGTACAAGAGAAATAAACAAACATAGAACACCTGACCGGGTGACCACTAGGGTTTGGCATGGCTCTATCTAGGGTAGGCACCTAAGGCTGCTATATGTGGCTTGGTTCTAAAGAATGGGTACCTGAACCAGCAGATTACTCAATCCTCACCCATTATAGGCTCATATGGATCGAGTTCGGTTCAGGGGAATACATTTCCCTATGCCTATACGGAGGTGAAAACCTCACGAAGACATAGGTATGGATGTATTTCGGAAGCAGTCTACTAGCCCCTGCAGAGGTGAAGACCTCATGAAGACATAGTTTCTCACTCCCACTTAAAGGCGTAACCACATCGGTCATGTAATGCAAATGCAAGTATTATGCGACTCAACATTATTGCAATTATATCACAAACAAATGCTTTAAAAGAAACCTGATTTTTTCAAAACAACTCTTCAAATTTTCAATCACAAGGACAAAAATTAATCAATTTATGGCCTGACTCTCAACCAGTCCCCAGTGGAGTCGCCAAGCTGTCGAAACCATTTTGTTTCTGGGTTTGGAAAAAAGGAGGATCAACTTTAAAAATTGGAGTCGCCACCAATCCTTTTTGTTTAGGTATGATTGGGTCACCTACAAAAATGTTTTCTGATCTGCGAGATTCAAGAAAATGGGTTCGGGAATTGGTTACGTACGAGGAAGGGTTAGCACCCCCTGCGCCCCTGAATGGGTACTAAATCGGTTAATTAGTGTCCTTGCGCTGAAAATTTGGAAACGTTATAAATTTTCTAAGGAAAATCAATCAGTATTGAATTTGAATCTCAAGATTAACTCATTTTGAAAGAAATAAAAATATCACATCCAGTACGTTAGGACATAACACCTTTATACCCCGACACCGAGATCATCTTTGATCTTTAAAACATGCAATCAAAAAAAGGTATTTGATTACCTGGTTGGACAAGAAATTGATACCCAGTACGTTAGGTCATAAATTTCTGACTTTCCAAACGCACAAACATTGCCTTATTTTAGAAAAAACAAAATTTTATATTAGGCTTAAAATGCATTTAAATAAATAAAAACATTTAGTAAAAATTAGAACATGTTAGAATTTAAGGCGTAACAGTAATAGGATGCATAAACATTAATCAAGAAATATATACAAATTAAAGATCGTATTTACAACATGCCATAAAATGCAAGTTTTCTTAAAGAAAGTTAGTTTATATTGAATCTTGAACTTCAAGATTAGCTCGTTTCAAAATAATAAAAATGTCACATCCAGTACGTTAGGACATAACGCCTTTGTTCCTCAACACCGAGATCATCTTTGATCCTCAAGATATTTAATTGAAAAGGGTATTTGGCTATCTGGTTGAATAGGAAATTAACTCCCAGTATGTTAGGGCATCATTTTCCTACACTCCCAAACATACAATCATTGCCTTATCTTTGAAATAAATTTATGTACAAATATTATGATAAACAGTAAAAGTAACATATTTTAATCCCACATTTAGTATGCTTTTTGATGATTTAGCCCTTGATTTATATAAAATGTGCTTGTAATCCTTTCTTTTCATGTCTTATACTCAGGAAAGCACTCGAGGATAAAAAGAACACAAAATGGGCTTAAAACGGAGTAATTGGGCCTTAGCAAGAAATCAACACGGCCTGGCACAAATCCTGCACGACCGTGTCTTACCGATTACCTAGAGCACGGCCTAACACACGTTGTGCACGGCCGCGCATTACCACACACGGGCATGCTTAGTAATCTTCATGGTCGTGCCCAAAACAATAGAATAGAAGCACGGCCCAACATCGAATTACATGGGGGTGTGCATGGGTGTGCCCCTACGGGAATGAATAATTTCACTCGGATTTGGATGCTTGAAGCCAAAGAAACAGACTCCTAAGTCTACTTAAACACCCTAATAGTAATTCTACTTGAAAGAGGTACTTAGGAGCCAAGAGAAGCATCTCAAAAGCCTATATATACAACCCAAGGAAGGCATTCAAGGGGGGACGTTTTTTTTAGCAAAGGCATCTGTCGAAGCTTTCATCTTTTAGGAAATCACTTGAAGATAGCCAGTTGATCCATCTCAAGAAGCCGGAGCTCTATTCAAGACAGAAGATCTCTCCTTCAATTCCTTCAGGGAGTTTTAGGGATTTCTTATGTTTTGTTTTATCTTTTCTCTTGAGATGTTTTCTTATTTAGTTATGAACTAAACCCTTCAGATACCTGAAGGGGATGAAACCTATGATGGATTTTGTAATTTGATTTCTAAATTATATGATAAATACTTAGTTTGTTCTTAATTATGTTACTCAATTTAATCTGATGTGCTTAGGTGGAGGAGAAATAGACCCTGCCTAAGAGTAGATCTAGCATAATTAGGCGGAGTTGATTGGGCGCCTAGAGATAGGGTTACGAGATTTTGTCGGATTAGGGTGAAACCTAATATGGGAATCCATTGATTGATTTACCGCTTCCTTAGGGGGTTATTATAAGAGAATGAGAGTTCCACTAATTAACCTAAGGTTAGACGTTACTCGCCTCGAGAGAGGGTTTAATATAGGTTAGGGAGTCTCATGGATCAAGCTAAGTAAAGAAATCATATAATTCGGGGATAAATAATAAGTGAAGTCATAGGTGGATTCTTCCTGAGGGTATCGTCTTAATCAACTGAGTTTTCCTAAATTATTTTCCCACTTCATTCTTTTATCTTTGCATTTAGTTTAAGTATTTCATTGGTTTTAATAAACCAATCACTCTATATTTCAAGCTAAATAATAGAAAGAAAGTGAGTAGTAGTACTTTTAGGTTCCCGTGGGTTCGATAAGATATTCTTGCCTAAACGATACTACTGTTTGATGGGTGCACTTGCCTCTATCGTTGTCATAGTTAGTCTATAGGTTTGATCATTCTTTTTATAAATATTAAAACTCGACTGTTTGACACGATCAAGTTTTTGGCGCTGTTTTCAAGGAACTCTAAAATATTAAGAAGGTTCTATTTCTATTACTTTAGCCATTATTTTTATTTTTATTTTTATTTTTCCTATTTTTCTATATATATCTTTGTTTTTCTAAATTTCATTCTTTCTTTTCCTAGCAGGAACCTCTAGTTTATGACTAGAAGAAACCCGAGAGGACCTTTAGAATACGAAAGTGACATTGAAGCTACCGGTCATAGGAACCGCAGAGAAACTAGACGAGCTCTAGATTACCAAAGAGAAGAACAACAAGAAAGATCCAATCCTACTGAAGGGATGGATGAAAACAATCCACCACCAAATGTGCAAGAATGCTCCGCTTACTGTGTATGATTATGCTAAAACTAGTTTGACAGGAGCAGAATCTAGTATTGTCGAGCTTCGCTATAGTCGCTAATAATTTTGAATTAAAGCCTAACACAATACAAATGATTCAGCAGTTTGTTCAATTTGATGGTTTGCGGATGAAGATCCAAATACTCATATATCTAATTTTCTAGAGTTACGTGATACCTTCAAAATAAATGGCGTTTCGATGATGCCATACGTCTTGATTATTCCCTTTTCATTAAGTAATAAAGCAAAGCGTTGGTTGAACTCACGTTACTAGGGTCAATCACCACATGGGATCAAATGACCGAAAAATTTCTTTTAAAATATTTTCCACCAGCCAAAATAGCCAAATTTAGGAATGACATATCTTCTTTTGTGTAGAATGACGCAGAAACATTATATTATGCATGGGAGAGATACAAGGACCTCCTGAGAAGATGTCCACACCATGGATTACCTTTGTGGCTTCAAGTCCAAACTTTTTACAACGGTGTGAATTCTTCAACGCGGTAAATGATTAATTCATCAATTGGTGGAAATTTGAACAACAAAACTCCTAAAATAGCTTATGATTTTATTGAGGAGATGTCATTGAACACCTATCAATGGCAAATTACAAGAGCCAAACCAACAAAATCAGTCAGAGTTTTTAACATAGACGTAGTAATAATGCTGTCAACACAGGTGGAGATGATGAATAAAAAGCTTGACAATTTATGTTCCTCACGGGTACACCCAGTAATGCAATGCGAAGCGAGTGGGAATGTGGCGAATTTTGTGTACCCACCCTACCAACCGGGCGTAGAAAATGAGCAGACAAACTATATAGGTAACAATTTTAGATCTAATAATAATCCTTATAGTAACACTTACAATCCAGGTTGGAGGAACCACCCAAATTTGTCATGGGGAGGACAAGGAAATCAAGGAAATCAAAGGCAGCAACCTCCTCCAAATTTCCAAAATTAGTCCTATCCATAGGAAAAGAAACCAAACCTTGAAGAGATGCTGACAAAATTCATGACAACTATAGATTCTCGTCTCTAGAAGACTGAAGCAACAGTTGATGAACAACAAAAATAGATCAAGGGGATCGAGAGTCAAGTTGGAGAACTTAATAGGTCTGCGGGACATCTCACAAAGCTGATTTCTGAACGTCAAGAAGGACATCTACCAAGCAACACAGAAATAAATCCAAAAGAATAGATCCAAGCCATCACAGCTCAAGAGGGTACAAAGGTAGATGAGCCCACCTCAGTACAAGAAACCAAGGAAGAAAAAGGTAAAGTAGATGTAGCACAACAAAGGGCAAAACTAGTAATCAAAGAATACCAACCTTGCATACCTTATCCCAAAGCATTGAAAAAATATGATTCAGAGGAACAATTCGGTAAGTTTCTAAAACTTTTAAAGAAATTGCATATTAACTTACCTATTCTTAAAGCTCTTTTTTAGATGCCCGACTCAAGGAAATTTTTAAGACAACTCTTGACAAACAAATGAAAAATAGATGAAGAGCACCATGTGGAACTAAACGCAACATGCTCAGTAATGTTACAAAATAGACTACCACAGAAATTAAAAGATCTAGGGAGTTTTACGATTCCATGTCTAATTGGTAGTTTAACCATTGATAATGCGTTAGCTGATTTAGGGGCAAGTATAAACGTCATGCCTTATGCATTATTTAAACGACTAGGTCTAGAGAAGCCCAAACAAACTAGGATGAGTATTCAACTAGCTGATAAAACTGTTAGAATTCTTAGAGGCATTCTTGAAGATGTTCTAGTAAAAATCGATAAATTTGTTTTCCTCGGTAGATTTTATTGTTTTAGACATGGATGAGGATAATTCAACCCCTCTAATTTTAGGAAGACCTTTTCTTGTAACTGCCAAGACTAAAATTGATGTTGCCACAGGAGAACTCATACTTCGTGTAGGAGATGAATTGGTAAACCTTCAAGCTCTCGACTCAGCCAGAACCATGGATGATGAAGGTAAGAAAATCACTTCAATAGATAATCAAATTAATCAAACTTCATCACAGGAAACACCCAAAGCCGACAAAGAAGAATCACACAAGGAACAAAACCTTAAGGTCGACAATTCAAAAGAGCAGAAGATGCATGCCAAAGAAAAGCCGGATCCACACGAAATACAATCAGAGGAACCACCAGAAGAGCTCATAGGGACACCAAATCACTTTAAAATAGGAGACCAGGTGCTGTTAGACAAAGCCGATCCTCACATCACTTCAACAGACCTAAAGAAAAGGAGAAATACTCTTTAAGGTACACGATATCTTCCCACACGAAATAGTTGAGGTAAGTAGCACAAAATTTGGCAATTCCAAAGTAAACACTTCTCAACCTAAACTTTGTTACGAAAATAAAATTATCAGCAAGAGGGAAAATATTCAAACCCTTAAACCTCCCTAAAATTTTCAAAGACAAGGACAGTCTAGCTTAAGACTATAAACGAGCACTTCTCGGGAGGCAACCCGAGCAATAACACTATTTACTTTCAAATTTATCTTCAGTTTCTTTTCTTTCCTTCTTTCTTTTCTCAAACTTTAGTTTTAAACTAATAGAAAAGTGTAGGATTCCAGGACACACGGCCTTGCACACGGCTGTGCCCATGGCCGTGTGGACCATCGGAATGACCACACTGACAGAGCAAAGCCGTGCAAGTCAGTCCACCCACCCCTCATCATCACGGATCCAACCACCCACACCATGGGCACCGATAAAACAGCACAGCCGTGCCTCACGACCGTGCTAAGATATTAACTTATTGAGCATGGGTAAACCACGCCCGTGCATTCCATCCGTGCTCACATACTAGCCTTTTAGGAATGGGTGTGCCAATTGACAAACGGGTGTGGAAGAAAAACACACTACACAAGACGGCCATGCGATTTGGCCGTCTCGAGACACCCTCGGTACACGGGCATAGGAACGTTCTAGATTTGAAATCCTATTTAAACCCCACAGCCCTTCCCCGTTTCCCCATCTTCTTTCTTCCTTCTTTTCCTTTCAAATTTTTTGTTCATAAAAAAGGTCCAAGACTCTAGAGCAACACCAAAATCATGCCAAAGAAGCGTAAGAAGGCAAGTGCAGGTTCATGCCTGCAGCTTCAGCTATTCGATACGCCAAGGGTCTCCTGGATCCTTTTCGGTTCTAATTTTCTTTTCTCTTCTCATTTATTTTCCTTATCTATACTTCTCTTCTGCTTAATTTAATTTATTTCATATAAGTTTCTTGGTTTTAGGTTCTAAAGGCTGCCAGGGAATCACGCCACTTCCACCATCACCAACACTCCGCAGCCTTAGAAAGCATCCCCACCTCACGAACCATCTGCCAATAAGGACTCCTTAGTCCGTTAGTTTTTTCTTTAAATTTTAGTTTTCTTCTTAGTCTCCTTCTCTTTATTTTCTTAGTCTTTAATTATATTACTAGTATATTATTATTTCTCTAGATCTCTCTGCTATAGCTTCATAGGCTACCCAACTTTTTCATCTAGCGAATTGCTTTTCGGTAGCTACACCACCGAGCCTATAGAAAAAACCATCACCGCCACAAAAGACACCTAGAATCATCCAAAATTCAGGAAGTGTCACTCTACCCCTTCTCTTTTGATTTATCCCATAATTATCATTATCTATCTTTGTACATTGAGGGCAATGTACATCTTAAGTGTGGGGGGTAAAAGTGCCAAACTTTTTACATTATTCTCAAAACCCTAAATTTAGTCTTGTTTTTAAGTAATTTTATCATATTACTAATTAGGATGAAATTTCTAATGATTTATGATTTTTATTGATATGTTTTAGATTAAGTCATAGTTAATTGTGCATTGATGATTAAAATTGAAGAATACTAGAGAATCAAGCATAATAAGTGTATTTTTCAAAAATCAGAATTTGATAGGTTGTTGAACTAAATTTGAATATCACCTTGAAGTTCAAAATTTATAAGGATTGATGTCAACACCCATAATTTTTATGTGAGAATTTGAGCCTTATAGAGCATATATTCTTTTTCATGCTCACTTTATTGATTATGAGTGTGTCAACTTTGAACTGTTATTCTAGAACTTGCCTCGTTGATGCATGTCGAGACCACACTTTTGATTTGATATACTGAGATGATAAAGGCACCTAGGTTTTAACCCATTCACACCACTAAAAAGCCTACCCACATAATTAACCCTTAGTGAACCCCGTTGAATCCTAACAACCTTTTTATTGACTCACCCACTAATATTAACCCAAATTCCCTTTGTATTTGTTATCACCATTCTTTTGACTAACCTTTAATCGAGGTTTGATTTGATTAAGTTATCGAATTATATTAGTTCAGTAGTTACATTTATCATTTATGATGTAATATTTTAGTTTGTTCCTAAAAAAAACCCAAGTATATTCAATATTAGAAGTATATAAAAGAGCTTAGAGCATTTAAATTCCAATTGTTGAAGAAAAAGCTTGTATTAAAGTATTATCAAATTTTAAGTGATACTCTTTATTATAGAGTAATTATCAATAGTGGTATTATTAATTTTCATTTAATGTAAATATTCATATTTAGTTCATTGTTTTTAGATTAGGTAATTACTCAATTCGATCTCGATTCTAACCCTCTAATTCAGCCTTTATCCACACCCTTAACCTTAGCCCCATTACAACACTGATAAAGACCTTTTGATCTGTGTATCATATCATATACAGTGGTGGAGATTTGATTTTCAGGCAAGCCTATGGGATTAACTTTTCAGGTTCGACTCTTGAGTGCCTTATTGTGAACCTTAAACACCTTTGAGTGATTTGAGTGAATCTTTAGTGAGGATGTCAGTCTTTATCGGTTTTGAATCAAAGGTAATTATTTAGATAAGGGGAGACACCTATGTTTTCATACTACAAAATCATGACTTATCTTGTTAGAATCTTTAGGGCTCTTTGAGTTAAATTATCCATGTATAAATTATCTATGAATTATAATGAGGCATGATTGATGAATATTGTAAATTATGAAAAGTTTGTCTTAATTGTAAATTGAGAATTTTGCTTGAGGACAAGCAAAATCTTAAGTGTGGGGGTATTTGATAAACCGTAAAAGTAACATATATTAATCCCACATTTAGTATGCTTTTTGATGATTTAGCCCTTGATTTATATAAAAGGTGCTTGTAATCATTTCTTTTCATGTCTTATACTCAGGAAAGCACCCGAGGATAAAAAGAACACAAAACGGGCTTAAAATAGAGTAATTGGGCCTTAGCAAGAAATCAACACAGCCTGGCACAAAGCCTGCACGACCATGTCTTGCCGATTACCTAGAGCACAACCTAACACAAGTTGTGCATGGCCGTGCATTACCACACACGGGCATGCCTAGTAATCTGTATGGCCGTGCCCAAAACGACAGAATAGAAGCACGGCCCAACATCGAATTACAGGGCATGTGCATGGGCGTGCCCTACCATGGGAATGAACAATTTCACTCAATTTGGATGCTTGAAGCTGAAGAAATAGACTCCTAAGTCTACTTAAACACCTTAATAGTAATTCTACTTGAAAGAGGTACTTAGAAGCCAAGAAAAGCATCTCAAAAGCCTATATATACAACCCAAGGTAGGCATTCAAGGGGGGACGTTGTTTTTAGCAAAGGCTTGGCGAAGCTTTCATCTTTTAGGGAATCACTTGAAGATAGCCAGTTGATCCATCTCAAGAAGCTGGAGCTCTATTCAAGACGGAGGATCTCTCCTTCAATTCCTTTAGGGAGTTTTAGGGATTTCTTATGTTTTGTTTTATCTTTTCTCTTGAGATGTTTGCTTATTTAATTATGAACTAAACCCTTCAGATACCTGAAGGGGATGAAACTTATGATGGATTTTGTAATTTGATTTCTAAATTATATGATATTTACTTAGTTTGTTCTTAATTATGTTGCTCAATTTAATCTGATGTGCTTAGTTGGAGGAGGAATAGACCCTACCTAAGAGTAGATCTAGCATAATTAAGCGGAGTTAATCGGGAGCCTAGAGATAGGGTTACGAGATTTTGCCGGATTAGGGTAAAACCTAATATGGGAATCCATTGATTGATTTACTGCTTCCTTAGGGGGTTATTATAAGAGAACGAGAGTTCCACTAATTAACCTAAGGTTAGACGTTATTCACCTCGAGAGAGGGTTTAATATAGGTTAGGGAATCTCACGGATCAAGCTAAGTAAAGAAATCATATAATTCGGGGATAAATAATAAGTGAAGTCATAGGTGGATTCTTCCTGAGGGTATCATCTTAATCAACTAAGTTTTCCTAAAGTCTTTTCCTACTTCGTTCTTTTTTCTTTGCATTTAGTTTAAGTATTTCATTAGTTTTAATAAACCAATCACTCCATATTTCAGGCTAAATAATAGAAAGAAAGTGAGTAGTAGTACTTTTAGGTTCCCGTGGGTTCGATAAGATATTCTTGCCTAAACTATACTACTGTTCAATAGGTGCACTTGCCTCTATCGTTGTCATAGTTAGTCTACAGGTTCGATCACTCCTTTTATAAATATTAAAACTCGACTGTTTGACACGATCATATTACGAAAGCAAATTAATACACATATGACATAAAATTTAATAATTTATATATAAAGAGAGTTCTTAAAATAAACAAAAATACGAATAAGGTTGAAAATTTAAAAGATATAAATTATTCAATTAGATTTATAAAAAAATGCACATATAGATAAGTTTAAAATATTTATACAAAACAATAATTGGTCCCTATTGAAGAAAAATTTGATGCAAACAAATATATATTTACATAAATAAATAATATTTAAAATGAACAAAGGATAATTTAAATTAAATATTTCTAAGTTATGATGCATATATATAAACATGTATGGATACACCAAAGTATATATACAAACAAATTTTAAACAAAAATATGTGAATATATAATAATATATAATAATTTTGAAATAAACAAAATATATCTTGATATATGGGCTTAAGAGGAAATAAATTATGTTAATAGATAAATTTAAAATATACCTATACATATAAATAGATTTAAAAGAAAATACATATATAAAATAATATGAAATTAATAATATATGCATAAAAATAATTTAATAACAACAACGGAATCTTGTAAGTTAATAAATGAATAAAATACTCTACACAATATTTTGAATATAATAAAACAATAATAATAATATTTAAATAATGGAAAAATAGCAAAATAACAAAATATATAAAAAAGACTAAATTAAAATGAAAGCATGAATCTGGGGCAAAAATTGAAAGTAAAAGAGAATTAAAGGACTTAAATGAAATGCGTGCAAACGATCAGGGGTTAAACCAGCAAATATCTTCATAACCCAAAACGCAGCACACAGGTTGGATTACAACGAAATAGCATGCACATTACAAGGATTAATTAAAAAATAAAAGAAAACATGAAATAAAGCTAATTGAATAGCAATACAAAAACAGAAGGATTGAAGGCGAAAATATCCCACTAATACGAAAGCGTACAGATCTAAACCGAAATTGGGTCAGGTCATTGGGTATAGGCCAATACGGTGCCGTTTCGGTGCCTGATTTCTAAAAAACAAAACGACACCGTTTTTTGTTTGGTCTTAAAACTTAAAAGAGAATGGCTATCTGCCATTTCCCCAAAATTTGCCGAAACCAAATCCCCTTCCCCGAATCTCTGTTAGGGTTTCAGCCTAGAAGCCGCCTTTGAGGGTCATTGGTGCTTTACACACCTCTATCTTTGCCGAAGATTCAAGGGGTAAACCCCAGGTAAGCCCCCCTTTTTTACTTTCTTCTTTTTCGAGACTCAAAGCAAAAAAGAAAAAGAAAACGAACGAAAAAAAATCGAAATAAAACAACAACCTCTTTTCTTTGATGGCTACTGTATTTTTTTTTTTGATTTGTATTTCTTGCGTATGTAATACAAAAGAATCCCCCCTTACAATCGTTTCACTTCGATTCTTTTATATCCGAATCCAAAAATTCAAGAAAAAATTAAAATACAATGATTTTCTTTTTCTTGATGCGCTGTTTTTGTTGTTGTTCGCAGGTACGACCGTCATACGGAGGCATGCGCGGTGTCGTCAGAGGCACAAATTACAGGGTGACATGGAGGGATGCTTAGTTTGTTGTGCTACCGGATTCCGAAAGCTCCCTAGGGTTTTCTATTTGCGAAGTTGTTTGGGCCTTCGGACCTCGAAATTTTGGTCTTGAAATTGGGTTTTGGTTTGGGCCCCAATGTTTCGGGTTGTCTGCTATTTTATTTTAATTAAGCTATTGTAATTTGGTTTTGGGCTAAAAGACTGTTAATATGGTTTGTTTGGACTTTATTGGGTTTTTATATTTTTGTTTGGTTTTGATTTTTGGGTTTTAATTTAATAAACTGGTTAATTGGGCCCGGGCATAAATTGGGTCTTACACTTGGTTTATGAAAACAAGCAAAAAAATGAGAGAAAAAGTTCTTAATTCGGTGAAAAATGAGTGAAAAGTTAGGTAGTTGCAGAGTTTTTTAAACTGAAAACCCCCACCTGATTTTCAAATTTTGGGAATTTACCATCAGGCCACTGGATTAGGGGTGTTACAAAAAATCAACTGGTTAAACTTTCACTTCATCTTTAAAGCTTAAACTTTCATAAGCATGCAGAACCTCTAAAATGGTTCTGAAGGCCCGCAACCTTATTTACTTATTCTTACTCACATAGAAGGGCTGAGAACCTTACCATCTTGTTGGTTTCCCTACTTTTTCATCTCCGTCCTCATGAAGATTGCTCCACGCAGAACCTTTCATGTTTATTCCTTCTTCAAGCTACTATAGAATGTGAAGAAAAGAAAATGAAACAAAGTTGGGAAGAAAAATCATCCTTGGGAACCCATTTCCAACTATTTATAGCCCTTCCCATGCTATTTCCAACATTAAGAGAATTATCCATTCCTAATCATTTGTCCCCACTAAGGAACCAGCTGGTTCCATTCTAACCAAACCAATTTTCGTTCTCAACCATGTCCACTTTAATTTTTAGCTTTTTCGTTTCTTTCAGTAGAGGTCGTCAACTTGCGGTCTCTTTTACTTTAGTCCTCCATCTATTTCAAGTTTTTAGGTTAATTGGAAATCGGGTGTTACATAGAGTACATGTTATATCATTTATTCTCCAAATAGTTGGCCTCCGCCTGATTGTTCTTGCTAGGTCCTCCCCAAGTGGTCCTTTCACGCTCATTTCTTGCAATTAACTGAGTTAGAAGAGGTTGTTTAGGGACTTGGCACTTCTTCCGAACTCATCTCAAGTTGATTGAGCCTTTTGAATACTTGTTGGTACTTATCCTCATTACTGACCGTATTCACTATTGATTGCTTGGCTCAATATGTGAACCATTCAGCCGACCACATATAGGAGTTTATTAACATATCATCAATAAGCTAGAAACCTTCTACATATGTCTTTAACATGAATGCCTCTACAGACGCTCCGTCAAGAATAGAATGCAAGTTTCCATCTAGCCCATTATAAAAACCTTGAAGCTATAACCAATCTTACAGGCCATGGTATGGACGCATACGATATGAGTTTAAAGCTCTTCCACACCTCATATAAAAATTATCCCTGAAGTTGATCAAAATTAGTGATGCTCATCCTCACATTCTTGATTAGAAGAAAATACTTGGCTAGGAACCGAATTTCCAACTCATCCCACATATTGATTGAGTCAATCGGCTGTGAATCTATCCACAAAAAAGCATCATCAATTAATGAGAAAGGGAATAACCGAAGACGTATGGCTTCACCAATTACCCCATTATATTTAAAAGTGTCACAAAGGGATAAGAAGTGCTTGAGATGCTAGTTAGGATCATCGTTCATCGGTCCCCGAAATTGGATAATTATTTGTATCATTTGGATCATTATCGGTTTGATTTTAAAGTTGTTAGCATTAATCATCGGGATATTAATACTTCCTCGAACAACCTCTAAGTTGGGCCTAGCATAGTCCCTCAAAGTTTTTTGTTACATCAGAGGCAGGTGCAAGTGTGGTGGTTGTCTCTCTACTCTTGGTTCGTCAGTCAGTTGGTATCTAGGTGGAGGTTGGGCATCCCTTGGATGTTGAACCCTTCTCGCGTGCGTAAGAATTCGCTTTCATTCCAGTTCGAATGGTATGAACCTTTTACCAGTCTTTGTCATACACTACTCTTGCGAGCTATAAATTTATCTTTAGAAAAAACAAACACAAAGAAAGGTCGTACCTATAAATTTATCTTTCACTAACTATCTCTTTAAAGAACATGCACAAAACTAAAAATAGCTTAATCTAGCATAGACTCCTCAGTGATGACGCCACCAACTTAATTGCCTCTCGTCGTCCTCGCAGACAACGATAGAAATCAACACTAAAAACAACAATTAATCAATAAATATGTGCAATGTTTGCAAGTGTGATAGGTCAATTGTAATATAATTGTACAACGAGGTACAAAGTACTCTGGGGATCGAACTCACAGGAGTTGATGATTGAACCAATTCTAGCTACAAGCATGCACGATAAAGGACTAATCACTCAACCTTATAGTACAACACACCATAAAGTCAAGAGTAATTATACTAATTTATGAGCTAGCTATAAAGGACTAGATCATAAAATGTGTAAAGTTACAACATTAACAAGTAAATAAAAAATGGGGGTTGATTGATTTTGATGTGGTTCGCCAATTTTTGAATTAGGGGTCTAAATTGCTTTGTCACACCCCAATTTTTTCTAGTCCACGTTTTGGTTGGTTGAATAAGTAAGGTTGGTGATGACTTGTGAATCATCTAGTAAAATCGCAAGAATTTACTTATTTCATTTGGCGAAGTTTCTCTTGTGGAATGTTTGACTAGGTTCCACCATCTTGAAGATTTCTATTTTGCATTTTGTCAGCTTTTCCATTAGGAACCCGCCATTGGAGTGTTCAATTGTAGTGCATAGGGTTGTTGTTTTAGAATCTGCAATTGGTAGGACATGTAACACCCCTAACCCGTATCCGTTGTTGAAATAGGGTTATGAAGTAATATCGAACTAATCTTATAAACAATCGTACAATTCAAATTACAATTCTCATATCAATTAAAAACCATATAAATACAATCATATAGTCCCTAACACAAGCCCTCGAGGCCAAAAACAAGCATTAGAAGTGGTTCGGGACTAAACTGAGAACTTAGGAAAAATTTTGGAAAACATAGAAAATTTTCAAAGTACATGGGACACACGCCTGTGTGGCTCAACCGTGTGTCTCACACGGCCAAAGACATGCCCGTGTCACATGCCCTATGGACATTCAAATGGGATCACATGGCCATATCGCAGCCCGTGTCCGACTCTGTGTAACTCCCTGACTTGGGTCACATGGCCGACCATACGCCCCTGTGACTAGCCATGTACCCTTGAAATGGCCTCACACGTCTGTGTGCAAGGCCGTGCTAAAACTATAGGGTATACTGACTTATACCACACAGCCAATTCACATGCCCGTGTGATGGGCCGTGTGGAGCTACTGACTTGGTTTCTAAATAAACATCAGGGGACACACGGCTGTGTCACCTGAACGTGTGTCACACACGGTTGAGACACATGCTCGTGTCTCTGCCCGTGTGGACAAAAATAGGCTATTTTCCAAGCCATCTTTATCACCCAAATTTGCATCAACCTAAACATGTCAAATGGCATATAACCTAGCATCAATAGGCATTCAAACCAATCTCAACTAAGCCTAAATCATGCTATTTCAATTCCAACAATTATATTGCTCAGAACATCATGTTTTGCCAATTCAAAACATACCAATTTCACATCTAAAAATCACCTAAATGGTCACTTTCAACTATGCATTATTTTTCCTAAAACCACATGCATACCCTATCTCAAAATTCAACCATTTGGTACTCAAAATACCAATTTACAACAAGAATTCACATAGTAATTATACATAACATATAAAAAGGCCATTTGCATATATATACATCACCAAACATACCAAAATAAGCCAAATCACATGGCTATACACATAACCAAAACATACATCATTTACAAGCCAAATCAATTTGAAACACCCCAAACCCGGCCCATGTGTTATGACCGGATCTGACATGTCACATGAGAAAACATGTTAAATCCTTTTTATTCGTACTAAAATAGGTATTGATTTGTTAAAATCAAGAAAACAAGTTTGATTTGAAATATTTGATAAAATACTACTAACCTCGAAGATTGATTGATAAATCGATAAATTGAACTAGAGATTTTATAAACTGTGACTTTTGAAAATATCGTTAATATTTCGAGAGAAAACTTTCAAGTTAAAAATATTTGTAGAAGTTTATTATGAAATCCATTTGTTAATCTATTTGGAAATCTTTATTTAAGTTTTAGAAAAATTCCCATTTTAATGTAATTTAAGCAAAATAATTAGTTAAATCAAACATAAAGCAACAAATTAAAATATTTTAGAGGCCTTATTACAACATAAAAACCCAAAATAGTAAAGTAAACGGAAATAGAAATGTAATATCTCGGGTTAGGGGCTATTTTATTATGGCTTGGTTTGCATGTGTTTGGCCTGCTATGTTGTTGTGTTTTGATGTTTTTGGGGCTTAGTTATAAGCTAGATGTATGCCTGAGTGGTAGGAAAAATCTTTGCTTTTAGGCTTAGGTGGGAGGAGCTGAAGGAGCTGGGGTTTATAAATATCTTTAGGTGAATTTTAGCATAACAAATAAGCTGGTGGAGTGGCAGGATAGGCGCCACTTGAGGCTTGTGTGTGTGACGCCACTTGCAGGGAAGAGGTCCTGTGTTCAAGTTGCAGAGTGCTCCATTTTGGCTTCTATTTTGACGCCATGGAGGGGAGGAATTGTAGGCAGTTCAAACTCTGCCTTGGACCAAGTCAAAAGTTCAAATGGTGGGTGGAGAGTGATTTGTGGAGGTGGACTAGTTCAAACTAGTTTGAATGGGTGGCTTGGAGTGTTTAGGGGAGTTGTGGCCGAATTTTTGAGAGATTTTGGGGAGTGGCCGGTTGGTGGGTGTAGTGGGGGAGTGATATGCCGAAATTCATTCGGCAATTTTGGTGCTTTTGTTTTCTTTCGGTCACTTTTGGTGTTAAGCAAACATTTCTTTTTCTTATTCTTTTTTTTTTTTGGAAACCGAAGGTCCAAGCTTACCCTTGCCGAATTTACTTTATCTTCTCTTGATGTTCTTGGTAGCCGAATGTTCTTTCCATTTATTCTTATTTTCATTTGGGGTAAACCAAACTAGTATCCCTTCTTCTCATACGTTTATTTCCTTTCTCTTAAAGCTAGTCTTAAACTTACATTCTCCATTTGCTTTCTCCATTGCCATTGAAAGAAACTAGCTTCTCTTCCTCTCATACTCTCTTTTCTCTCTCAATATCCTCTTGTCAAACTCCATTCTCCAAAAACATCATCCTCCATTTTCTTTTTCTTTAAACCGAAAGCACCCTCCATTCATCATTTTATTTTCTTCTTTCCAAAACCCTTAGCCTTTTGTTACCATTTGTTCTTCCCATTTCTCTTAAGGCCGAATTTTCTTTTCCTTTTTGTTAAGGGTGCTAGCCGAATCTTTTCTCTCCTTATAGTTCTTCATTGCCGAATATTAGAGGAGTGTTGACCTTGTTGGATTCTTGTTTCAATCAGTCTAGTAGAAGGTAATGCTTGGCCGAATGGCCATTTCTCCCCTCTCTTGTGCTTTATCGATTTTGGGTTTGTTTAAGGGCCGATTTTGGCATTTGTTGAAAGGAGTTAACCTTTGGTTTTGGTAATCGATTTCGTATAGGGCCTTTGGATTTCGGAAGCAAGCAAGAAGAGCCTTCCTTCTCTGGTAATCGTTGGGTAAGTGGTGGTAAGAGGTTGCTTTAATGGTTTTCTTTCGAGTTGTTAAGCCAAAAACTTGTGAGACTAATGGTTTGTGTTTTAGGGGGGAGGCCTATTATCAGAAGGAACCATTGTTGGTTCGGGTTTGGTAGGAAACCAAACCATTTGCAAAGGTAAGGGTTCAAATGCTAACCCCTTTGGTTTATCTATTCTAGCCGAATGGTTTTAAGTGATTAATCTTGTGTTTGGCCGATTTTAGGAGCAAGATAATCGAGGGATTTATATCGGTTCTTTGGGATTGAGCGTACGTTCTAACAGGTGTGTAAACTAACACACCTTCTTCGAGTAATATGTTAATAACTGATTGTGTAAGTGAAACAAAGATGGTTGGTGATATAATACCCAATGAGGTATGGATACGGATTCGGTAAGTCCGTTTCATTCGAGATCTGTGATGATATGTGATATCATGATTTATGGTGTATGTATTTTGAGATGTCATATTAAGCATGTGAGCATGTTAGCATGATTGCACGATTTGCATTAGTATGATATGTTATTGGGTGATATGAGAGGAGGGATATGATATCCGTGTCTTTGGGACACCGGAGGTTTGGCACCTCCAGGTGGTTTGGTACCACGATTGATTATTGTGACTTTGGGTCACCGAGAGGTTTGGCACCTCCGCGTCTCGTCCTAGTGGCTTAGCACCATAGTGGGTTGGCCCCACAGATTGATTATCTGAGATTGACGCTAGTGATTTGGTATCACACGATGGGTTGGCCCCATCATTTGATTCGTATCGCGGTCACCAAAGTGATTTGGTATCACACTTGTGTCTTTGGGACACCGGAGGTTTGGCACCTCATAGCGACTTATCCACGTGGTTAACGCCACCGTGGGTTGGCCCCACTTTTGAGATACGGGATTGTCGCCATGATTTGGTATCACACGTGGTTGGCCCCACAGATGGATCTTCGTGACTTTGGGTCACCAAAGTGGTTTGGCACCACATCTATGGATAACGTGACTTTGGGTCACCAGTGGTTTGGCACCACCAGTGGTTTGGTACCACACGGGGTAAAAAAGGTGTTACGGATGGTTAGAATCAGGTGCATTAATTGTATTGCTCTATTATGATGTGTGCTAGCATGTTGCATATACCGGGAGAGGGATTTATACACTGAGTCTTGCGACTCACCTTCTCCCTTATCATTTCAAGTGACACATAGATCGTGGACATGGAGCCGGGATGGACTCGAGGTGCCCATGTCATGGATAAATTCAGAGTTGCATTGATTTAAACTTGGTACTTTATTTGACTGGTTTTTCATTTGGTTCATTTGGATTGTAAAAGGCCTTTTTAAACTTATGTTTTGTTATTTACATGCTTAGATTGGATTTCAAATATGCCTTAATAATTTATTGGGTTAAAATTTGGCTAAAATTTGTAAAGATAAGGTTTTCAAACTACATGTTTATATGTTTTAAACTTTACCATCTGTATCACACCGTAATTCAAGATAAATGAAACTCAAATGTTCTCCAACTTGAATGCATTCGCGTACTAAGTCAAAATGTTTTAAGCAACAACAAGGATTAATTGGATTTTAAACGAGATAAACTTGTTTTACTTACATATCTCGATTAAGTTTTCAAAATCATCGGTTTTCAAATGCACCATCGGTTTTAAAACAGTCATCCCCAAGATTTTCTTCAAGTACAAATTTAGCAAGATGATTTTAACAAACTCCTAAACTTAAACCTAAAACCTCTCAAATACATTCTTCCCTGTAACATACTAGATTCAGTCGTGGTGTGTTGACCGGGTTTGGGGTGTTACAATTGTGGTATCAGAGCCAAGTTCAAAGGCTCGACCGTGGGCCCAAGGCCCAAAATGTTTTAAATTCTGGTTTTTAAAGTGTTTTGGCTTTAAAGAATATGGTTTGAAAGGCATGGCACCGAGTCTCCGGCACTAGTCCGCCCAGGTAAGTACCCCTTAGTATTGCTTATGATTTTGATGTTGATGTGAGTGGATGGCTAGTAATAGTGGATCACCTTAGAAACTGAAACTGATAGGACTCTGTGGACTTGCGAAAATAAGCTTCTTTAATATTCATAAGATTTTGCTTTTAAACAGTGGAATAATTACTGATGCATAAAATTCTTTAAATCACATAAGATTTTAGTCATGAGTACACGAGGTGGACGTGGTCGTGGGCGTGGTCGAGGTAGGATGACGGTTTCAACCCGTAGGTTACGTCGAAGTCGAGAATGAGATACTGCCACCACCACCACCGGAGGTGGTGAGTTTTAAGAATGCATCGGGGACGACGAGTGTCACAAAGCGATCTTCGGGTTCGAAAAGGGTAGTTGGAGTAGGTGGAGGCACGTGAGCTAGAAAATCTATGCTGAACGACTTCGAAAACGGGCCGAGGTATTCGAGGTGTGTCAGTGTTGCTCTCAAAGACGGTTGAATATTGGTGGAGGCCACAGAGCGGATCATGGATGATCTGGACCTGACTGCTGAAGAGAAGTTAAAGGGGATAGTATCACTTCTTCGAGATGAGTCATACCAGTGGTGGCTCACGATTCGGATACAATACCGCAATGAAGATCGACTTGGGACTATTTCGTGGTCGCTTATCGGAAAAAAAATGCACGTTGGAGCTAACTACATTAATGAGCAATGAAAGCATTTCGAGGTTAGTCTGGGGAGTAAATGTATCGAGTACGAGGCAGAGTTCCTCAGGCTGAGTCGGTATGCTAGGGGTATGGTGGCTACTGAACACGAGAGGTGTGTTCGTTTCGAGGATGGCCTGCGAGATGAATTAAGGTTGCTGATTGCTCCCAACAGAGCGTGAATTCTTGTCTCGGTTGAAAAGGCTAAGGTAGCCGAGGGTATTAAGGAGTCCGTGAGGCAAGGCATGTATAGGAACCGACATAAGAGGAATTTTGGGTCTTCGGGTCGCCGTAATCCTCGTGAAAGGCTAGACCGAGTGGGCGAATCGGTCTGGTAGGTTTGTTGTCGCTAATCGTGGACCGCCGCAGATGTAACCGCTAGGGAAAGCTCATTGGGGAGGATGTTGGGTGGTGGTAGAGGATGTTTCGAGTGTGGCTCCTTGGATCATCGTGTGAGGGATTGTCCGTAAGTTGGCTAGGATTCAGTCCAAGAGTCGAGGCCGTACTCAAGACAGGAATAATGGACCACCACCGCAGAGGGGCCGAGGTAATGGCAGAGGAGGTAATGGTTCAGTCGGGTCGTGGTGCACCGGCAGAGGTGTAGGTAGTTCTCGAGGCCGAGACGGTCGGGGCTAGTGTATCAGTGAGGCACCGAGAGGAGGGCGACGCACTAGACATCATAACCGGTACATTTTAATCTTTGGTTCTCTATTTATTGCTTTGATTGATGTGGGTTCGACGATTCATATGTTGCAAGTAGCATAGTGAAGACCATGGATCTAGACTCGAGATATCTTCTGAGATGATGACCGTAATTAGCCCTCTAGGTCACTCAGTAGTTGTAGATAAGTCAGATAGAGGTGTACCTCTAGAACTCCAAGAGGTAGTGTCGTGGCGATCGATGGAACCGCCGCTTGGAGAGTTCGATCCGATTCTCGGGATGGACTGGCCGGTTAAGTACCAGCGGTTGGATTGCGCTAAGCGTATGGTTCTAAAAATAGCTAAGGGTGATGAGGTAGTCTGATCGGTAATAGAAGAAATTACTTGTCCAACGTGGTGTCCGCTTCCGAAAGCCGAGAAGATGGTCGTGAAGTTTGTGAAGCATATGTGGTTTATGTGTGTGCCTTGGAGGCTAAAGAGTCTGCTGTGGGGAGGTCCAAGCTAGGAATTTGCTAATGTGTTCCACGAGGAGCTTCCGGTTTGCCATCGATCGTGAGGTAGAGTTCGGATAGATCATTATCTTGAATCGCCCAGTTGTGTCTATTGCTTCAGATAGGATGGCGCCTAAAGAGTTAGTAGAGCTTAAGGCTCGAGATCCGTGAGTTGTTGGACCGGGTTTTATCAGCCAAGTGTTTCGCCTTGTGGAGCGCCTTGTACTTTTGTCAAGAAGAAAGACGGTACTATGCGGATGTGTATAGACTATCGCTAATTGAACAAGTCGACGATCAAAACAAGTATCCGCCGCCCCGGATAGATGACTTGTTTGATCACCGAAGGTGCGTCGCTTTCTCAAGATCGATTTAAGGTCCGGTACCACCGGTTAAAGGTGAAGGAGGAGGATATCGCAAGACGGCATTTCGTTACTCGGTATGGGCACTATGAGTTCTTAGTCATGCCGCTTGGGTTGACTAACGCAGCGCGACATTCATGGATATGATGAATAGGGTGTTCCAACGTAGTATTTGGATCAGTTCGTAGTGGTTTTTATCGACGACATCTTGGTATATTCAAGGACTGAGGAGGAACATGATGCGCATTTGCGGGTGGTATTGCAGATTCTGAGGGAGAAACAGCTTTATGCAAAGTTTAGTAAATGCGAGTTTTGGCTTAGAGAGGTGACGTTCTTGGGTCATGTAGTGTCGGCTGAGGGGATTAGAGTGGATCCTTGAAAGATTGAGGCAGTTTTGGATTGGAAGCCGCCTAGGTCAGTAGCTGAGATTCGGAGTTTTCTGGGCTTGGCAGGATACTACCGAAGATTTGTAGAGGGATTTTCGTTGATCGCAAAGACCGGATGACCAAATTGTTAAGAAAAGGGGTTCCGTTTATTTGGACTGAGAAGCAGCAGGAGAGCTTCGACAAGTTGAAGAAGATTTTGACTGAGGCTCCGGTTCTAATTCAACCCGAGGTCGGGAAGGAATTCACAAGATATTGCGATGCATCACATACAAGTTTGGGTTGTGTCTTGATGCGAAGGAAAGGTTGTGGCTTGCGATCTCGAAGCGAGGCCACATGAGGTCAATTATCCACGCGACTAGCGGTCAGAAGTTTTCGCTTTGAAGATTTGGAGACATTACTTGTACGGAGAGAGATCGATAGTCTACAGGATCATAAGAGTCTGAAGTACCTTTTGACTCGTAAAGATTTGAATCGAGGCAACGCAGATGGATTGAGTTCTTTGAAAGACTATGACTGTTCGATTGAGTATCATCCGAGCAAGGCTAACTTGGTGGCAGACGCATTGAGCCGTAAGGTTGTTTTAGACTTAAGAGCGATGTTTGCCCATTTGAGTTTGTACGATGACGGGAGTATTCTGGCAGAGCTGCAGGTTAATCCTACTTGGGTTGAGCAGATCAAGGAAAAACAGTTAGTGGATGAGGTTTTGAGTGCGCAGAGGTCACAAGTGCAGAATGGTGGTTTGGAGGGTTACAGTTTGTCTAGTGATGGAGTACTGTGTTTTTAGGAGAGAGCTTGTATGCCGAGGGATATTGAGTTAAGGCAAAAGATTCTTCAGGATGCACATAGCAGCCCCTACGCTATGCATCCTGGAGGTAGCAAAATGTATAGGGATCTTAGAGAGCGATTACGGTGGTAAGTGCCAAGAGGGAAGTGACGAGTTTGTAGGAAGTGTCGACATGTCGGTAGTCAAGGTGAGCATCGCTATCGAGGTTGCTTCACCAAAGAAGATTCCACAGTGGAAGTGGGAAAGGATAACTATGGATTTCGCGGTGGATTACCTCTTACACCTAGCAAGAAGGATTCGCTTGGGTAATTGTGGATCATCTGACTAAATCAGCTCACTTTATTCCAAAGAGGTGGATTACTCACTTCAGAGGTTGGCGAAACTATATGTGTCAGAGATAGTGAGACTGCACGGTGTGCTAGTATCGATTATCTCGGATAGGGATCCTGATTACGCCCGTGTTCGAAAGCGTTGCATCGAGCTCGGGTGCGCGGTTGGATTTCAGCACGGCATTTCACCCGCAGTCTGACGGGCAGTCGGAAAGGGTTATTCAGATCTTGGAAGACATGTTGCGAGGTTGTGTTTTGGACTTCAGGGGTAGTTGGGAGAAGTTTCTACCATTAGCTGAGTTCGCCTACAACAACAGTTACCAAGCAAGCATCAAGATGGCACCTTATGAGGCGTTGTATGGTAGGAAGTGTCGCTCACCTACTTGCTGGACTGAGTTGGGTGAACGTCAGTTGTTGGGACCGGAGTTGGTTACAGAGACCGAAGACAAGATTAAGTTGATTCAGGCTCGATTGAAGGAAGCTTCGGACCGGTAAAAGTCTTATGCCGATCTTAAGCGGAGAGATATTGAGTTTGCTGTGGGAGATCAAGTTTTCCTGAAGGTCTCGCCGTGGAAGAAAGTGTTAAGGTTTGGAAGGAAAGGCAAGCTAAGTCCGAGGTTTATTGGGCCGTATAAGGTACTGAGATGAGTGGGACCAGTAGCTTATCAGCTCGAGTTGCCAGTAGAGCTAAGTCAGATTCACAACGTATTTTACGTTTCGATGCTTAGGCGATATCGTTCAGATCCATCGCATGTCGTAGCAGTGGAAGAGATCGAGGTGAATTCGGATTTGACTATGGAGGAAGAGCCCGTTCAGATTCTAGATCGGGATGTGAAGGTTCTGCGTAGGAAGTCTGTGCCTTTGGTTAAGGTACTATGGAGGAATCATGGCGTGGAAGAAGCTACGTGGGAACCCGAGGATATGATGAGACAGCAATACCTGTAACTCTTCTGATCAGGTAATTTCGAGGCCGAAATTATTTTTAAGGGGGGTAGAACTGTAATATCCGGGTTAGGGGCTATTTTATTTTGGCTTGGTTTGCATGTGTTTGGCTGCTATGTTGTTGTGTTTTGATGTTTTTGGGGCTTAGTTATAAGCTAGGTGTATGCCTGAGTGGTAGGAAAAATCTTTGCTTTTAGGCTTAGGTGGGATGAGCTGAAGGAGCTGGGGTTTATAAATATCCTTAGGTGAATTTTAGCATAACAAATAAGTTGGTGGAGTGGCGAGGATAGGCGCCACTTGAGGTTTGTGTGTGGCGCCACTTGCGGGAAGAGGTCCTGTGTTCAAGGCTGCAGAGTGCTCCATTTTGGCTTCTATTTTGACGGCATGGAGGGGAGGAGTTGTAGGCAGTTCAAACTCTGCCTTGGACCAAGTTAAAAGTTCAAATGGTGGGTGGAGAGTGATTTGTGGAGGTGGACTAGTTCAAACTAGTTTGAATGGGTGGCTTGGAGTGTTTGGGGGAGTTGTGGCCGGATTTTTGAGAGATTTTGGGGAGTGGCCGGTTGGTGGGTGTAGTGGGGGAGTGATATGCCGAAATTCATTCGACAATTTTGGTGCTTTTGTTTTCTTTCGGTCACTTTGGTGTCAAGCAAACATTTCTTTTCTTATTCTTTTTTTTTGGAAACCAGAAGGTCCAAGCTTACCTTGCCGAATTTACTTTGTCTTCTCTTGATGTTCTTGGTAGCAGAATGTTCTTTCCATTTCTTCTTATTTTCATTTGGGGTCAACCGAAACTAGTATCCCCTTCTTCTCATACGTTTATTTCCTTTCTCTTAAAGCTAGTGCCGAAACTTACATTCTCCATTTGCTTTCTCCATTGCCATTGAGCCAAAACTAGCTTCTCTTCCTCTCATACTCTCTTTTCCTCTCTCAATATCCTCTTGCCGAAACTCCATTCTCCAAAAACATCATCCTCCATTTTCTTTTTCTTTAAACTGAAAGCACCCCCTCCATTCATCATTTTATTTTTCTTCTTTTCCAAAACCCCTTAGCCTTTTGTCACCATTTGTTCTTCCCATTTCTCTTAAGGTCGAATCTTCTTTTCCTTTTTGTTAAGGGTGCTAGCCGAATCTTTTCTCTCCTTACAGGTTCTTCATTGCGAATATTAGAGGTGTTGACCTTGTTGGATTCTTGTTTCAATCGGTCTAGTAGAAGGTAATGCTTGGCGAATGGCCATTTCTCCCATCTCTTGTGCTTTATCGATTTTGGTTTGTTTAAGGGCCGATTTGGCATTTGTTGAAAGGAGTTAACCTTTGGTTTTGGTAATCGATTTCAGATAGGGCCTTTGGATTTCTAAGCAAGTAAGAAGAGCCTTCCTTCTCCGTAATCGTTGGGTAAGTGGTGGTAAGAGGTTGCTTTAATGGTTTTCTTCGAGTTGTTAAGCCAAAAACTTGTGAGACTAATGGTTTGTGTTTTTAGGAGGAGGCCGATTATCGAAGGAACCATTGTTGGTTGGGTTTGGTAGAAACCAAACCATTTGCAAAGGTAAGGGTTCAAACGCTAACCCTTTGGTTTATCTGTTACGGCCGAATGGTTTTAAGTGATTAATCTTGTGTTTGGCCGATTTTAGAGCAAGATAATCGAGGATTTAGACCGTTCTTTGGGATTGAGCGTGCGTTCTAATGATGTGTAAACTAACACACCTTCTTCTTGAGTAATATGTTAATAACCCGATTGTGTAAGTGAAACAAGATGGTTGATGATATAATACCCAATGAGGTATGGATACGGATTCGGTAAGTCCGTTTCATTACGAGATCTGTGATGATATGTGATATCATGATTTATGGTGTATGTATTTTGAGATGTCATATTAATCATGTGAGCATGTTAGCATGATTGCACGATTTGCATTAGTATGATATGTTATTGGGTGATATGAGAGGAGGGGATATGATATCCGTGTCTTTGGGACACCGGAGGTTTGGCACCTCCAGGTGGTTTGGTACCACAGATTGATTATTGTGACTTTGGATCACGGAGGTTTGGCACCTCCGCGCCTCGTCCCAATGGCTTAGCACCACGATTAGGTTGGCCCCACGGTTGATTATCTGGGATTGACGCTAGTGATTTGGTATCACACGATGGGTTGGCCCCATCATTTGATTCGTGGATTGTGGTCACCGGTTATTTGGTATCACACTTGTGTCTTTGGGGTACCGAGGTTTGGCACCTCATAGCGACTCGTCCCGTGGTTAACGCCACCTTGGGTTGGCCCCACTTTTGAGATACGGATTGTCGCCATGATTTGGTATCACACGTGGGTTGGCCCCACGATGGATCTTCGTGACTTTGGGTCACCGGTGGTTTGGCACCACATCTATGGATATCGTGACTTTGGGTCACCGGTGGTTTGGCACCACCAGGTGGTTTGGTACCACACGGGGTAAAAAGGTGTTACTGGATGGTTAGGATCGGTGCATTAATTGTATTGCTCAATTATGATGTGTGTTAGCATGTTGCATATACCGGAGAGGATTTATACACTAAGTCTTGCGACTCACCTTCTCCCTTATCATTTCGTGTGACACATAGATCGCGGACATGGAGCCGGATGGACTCGGGTGCCCATGCCATGGATAAATTCAGAGTTGCATTGATTTAAACTTGGTACTTTATTTGACCGGTTTTCATTTGGTTCATTTGGATTGTAAAAGGCCTTTTAAACTTATGTTTTGTTATTTACATGCTTAGATTGGATTTCAAATATGCCTTAATAATTTATTGGGTTAAAATTTGGCTAAAATTTGTAAAGATAAGGTTTTCAAACTACAAGCGATATGTTTTAAACTTTACCATCTGTATCACAAGTAATTCAAGATAAATGAAACTCAAATGTTCTCCAACTTGAATGCATTCACAGACTAAGTCAAATTGTTTTTAAGCAACAACAAGGATTAATTGGATTTTAAACAAGATAAACTTGTTTTACTTACATATCGATTAAGTTTTCAAAATCATCGGGTTTTCAAATGCACCATCGATTTTAAAACAGTCATCCCTAAGATTTTCTTCAAGTACAAATTTAGCAAGATGATTTTAACAAACTCCTAAACTTAAACCTAAAACCTCTCAAATACATTCTTCCCTGTGACATACCAGATTCGGTCGTGGTGTGTTGACCGGGTTTGGGGTGTTACAAGAAATATAAAGTTCAAAATAAAACACCATTTCTGAAGTATGGCCTCCACCGAGTCATCCATGGCCCAAGTCCACATCACTGAGCATTACCTGCAAGGGTTAAGGAAAAGGGGTGAGTTACAAGAACTCAGTGTATAATCCCCTTATCGTTATCCATTGGGTCTGAACCCGTTTAGCAATAACTTGGGCTGGAGCCCATGTAGCATAATCTTGGGCCGAAACCCATTTACATAATAGAATATATATATATGTGCAATGTATGCAACCCAACCCATCGTAGTAATCCATCCACTACACACCACCCGTACCATCCCATCACACCTGTGGGGATCAAGTCAACCCACCCCGCCAAACACACCAATAAGGCAAACAAGCTACTAATCACAAAATTTGTGGCGAAGCCACCAGAATAGCAAAATATACTTGGCATAGCCACCAAATCAGAATGTGGCAGAGCCACCAGAGTATACTTCCTCCGATCATCAAAATCCCAATCCCATGCAGAATATCATGTATGCAAAGCATATATAAAAAATTGATGCATGAATTAAATTACCATCATAACCAGTTAAGCGGAATACACACAATCATACTAATCAACCCAAAAGGGTAAAATGTAAATCTTCCGTCTGTGGGTATTTGAAATTCAAATTATAGGGCATTTTAAGTAATTCACCCATAAGGGCATTTTTGTAATTCGGCCCATAAGGGAATTTTAGTAAATTTCACAACCCAAAGGTATTTCTGTAATTTTTACCCGTCGAGGGTATTTTGGTAATTTCACAACCCTGGACTTAACTACTAATTTGAGGCATAAAAATTAAAATTGTTTATCTGCGTCATATTGACTAAATTGACTATAACTCGAGTTAGGAAACTCAAAATTTAGATCCGTAAATTTTCCTTGAAACTAGACTAATATATCTTCTTACTATAATTTTTCCAGAATTTTTAGCTTAACCATTTAGTACAATTTATTCATTAAATATTCCCTTGTTTCACTGACCAAAGGTTCTGACCTCTCTTACCTTAAATTCAAATATCTCACTGTACGGTTTTCATATGTTTCTCACACTTGTTTCTATTGAAAATAGGCTCACTAAGGAATTTATACATACAAATTATAATTCATAATTAACTTTGTACAATTTTGACTGATTTTTCCAAGATGTAATGTGGAACTACGAAGTCACTCGTAACTAGGGTGTGCATGGGCGGTAGGTGGCCAGCCCAACTAAAATTTAGGCTGCTTCATTGGGCTTGAGCAGGACAAGCCCAAAAATGGGTCTAAAATTTTGCCCAAGCCCGACCCATATAAAATGCTAAAACTGCCCAAATTCTACTACCAGACATTAATTTTATATTATTTTATATAATTTTAAATATATATATACATAAAAAATTAAAAAATCAAAATAAATATTTTTCAAAAATTGAAAATAAATTTTAAAAATATGTAAACTTAAATAACACTAAAATAGATGCAACTTAACAAGCAAATGCCTCTAAAATAATAACAAATAACAAATGTCTTTAAAATAATAACAAAATTAACAATAAAATAAGTTTTATATAATATCTAAACAATAACAAAAAAATAATAGAAACATAATAGTAAAATAGTAGCAAAATAAGGAGAAAAATAAAAAGAAAATAACATTAAAAAATAGTTTTTTTCCTTTAATGAATTTGGGATTGAGGGCTTTGCATTTGTTGTGTTTCCGTGGTTAGCTATGTTTTATCTTGATGTGTGTGTATGTTTGGGGACCCCGGGAAGGCCCGGGGATAAGTGAAGCATTAGTGGAAATTTCAATTTTTAGCACTTTAAGGGGAAAGCTGGTTGGGGCAGGTGTTAAGGATTGTTGCTTGTGTATGTTGACACAAAAAAGTTAGTGGTGGAGTGGCAAGTGACGCCACTAAGAGAGCAAGGAAGGTGGCGTCAGCAAGGAGGTACCTGAGGGTAGAGGTTCAAGTGGCGTTAGCAGCTTTTGGGAGGTTCTTTTTTGCGTTAGGGAGCTAAGGTGATGGCTTCCAGTTGGACTCTTCAAGATGGTTAGTGGAAGGAGTCAATGGATTTGGTTAGGAGGTGTTAAGGGAGTTTGAATTGGTCTTCTAATTCAAATTGGTGGATGGAAGTAAAGGTAGGAGTGAAAAGGGGGATTTGATGATTAGTGGTGGTGTTGGCCGAAAGTGGAGTGCTTGTTGAGGGAGGGTTCAGTTTTGTGTGTTTAGTGTTGGGAGTGCTGAATTTTGGTAGACTTTTTTTAGAAGCTCTTTCGTTTCCTTCGGTGACCCTATTCTCTTGAAGCCAAAATCTTGTTAGGAGCATTCATTCTCTTTCTTTTCTGACCTCAAGCCGAACCTAAGTGGTATTCTACCCACTTTCTTCTATTTTCTCTTCTTTTTTCTTTAAGTGTGAATCACTTGAGTAGTTTTGAATCACTTCTGTTCTTTTTACCTATTTTCTTTGACATCACAAATGATAGCACCATATCACTTGTTAGATTTCATTTTCTTCTCTGTTAAAAAACTGTAGTTCATCTCTTTTAGCTCCTCGATTTCCTTCTCAGTCGATTAGTCCCTTGACAAGTGACTCAATTTCACTCTACTGCAGGATTTCAAAGGTAATATTCTCTTCTCTGGTGAAGCCAAATCTTTTTCTCTTCTTCTCTTTGCGGTTTCTATCTCTTTTTCTTTGCAACCTTATATGCTGCTAATCGGGTTTGTTCTATTCTTTTCTTCTTGAATCCTTGGCGTCAAGTAGCCTGAAGGGGGTGAAAGGTTTTATCTTCCCAAATTTTCCTTGGCCTTCTTCCTCTGTTTCAATGCAAGGCCTAATCTCTGTCTCTCTCAACTCAATCGGGTTATAGACCAATCTGGGGGGTGGTTCGATTTGATTAAGTAGGTAAGAGACTTCTTTGGTACATATGTCGGTTCTTCCTTCCTTTCTTTATTTCCATTATTTTAATTTGGTTCTCTGATTAAGAACTGTCATGGACTCGAATGATAGACAAGGGAAGGAAGGGTTTGGACTCATAGTCCCTACCCCTAAGTTCAAAAGACGTGCAGTATCTAGGGTGCAAGACTTCCCTCCGGGTTGTGGACCTGCTTCAATTTGAATCATCGGATAGCAGTTATTCCTTCTTCTGAGAGTGTCGATAGTATTGAAAGCCTAGTTCTCTTCGTATTAAGGTGTGTAACTTCTCACACCATTGATATTGTTTTGTTAATTTGTATATATGCTATTATATACCGAGAACTCGATGTTAGATATTAGGTTATCCATGGAGGGTAAACGCGAGACGTCATGTTAGTGATTTCTGTTTATGTTAAGCAAATGATTATGATGAGATGATTTAACATACACTATGAACATCATATATATGCATGCTGAAATATGTTGCATCTATACATCAGGATTTTATGCTTGCATGAGGTTGGGCATATGTTATTGAATGATAGGGGAAGCGTTCTGGTGGCTCTGCCACGATCGTTCTGGTGGCTCTACCACAATCTGTTCTGGTGGCCATGCCACATAATCCGGTGACTATGTCAAGATTCTGACGATGAGCAGCTAACTACAGCATGACTGCCATCGATGGTGTGCAGCGGTGAGGGTTGATTGTAGAAATCCCCATTAGTGTGATTGGCAGGTACGAGTGGTGTGTAGTGGATGGAAATCTAGGTGGGGATGGGTTTTGCATCATTTCTGGCATACGATATTTTGTTATTCTGTACTGTAGGGCTAAGGCCCAATCTAGTGGAGCTTGAGTGTTGCACACTGAGTCCCGTGACTCACTCTATTGTTTTACATCTTTTCAGGTAGCACTTAGTGCAATGGACCGGGCTGGAGAGGAGTACGAGGCTATGCATGGTTTTCTTTTGTTTCAGTAAAGAACTTTATTTATCTTTAATAACTGGTTTTGCTTTTACGTTGTAATAAGGCCACTGTCAAATGGGGTTTTAAATTTTGGGTTTTAAGTTTTAGACACTTCAATTTTAAGGTTAATGCATGTTGACATGTCTTTCTTTCAAAAGAAATAACCATCAAAAGAATTTTCAAAGTAAAAAATTCAAGGCAAATAAAGTTTTCATGCATCTAAATTATTGGGTAAATTAATATCTTTCGCGACAAAATCTTTAGCAACTTAAATGTATAACATTGGTTTCCAACAGTCACCTGATTTTGAAACCTGGCAAACTAAACTAGCTTAACGTAAAATGCCTAAGCTTGCTAGTAAACCAAATTTTCTCTTAAGAACGTAATATGTTTTATAAATTCTTCTTAGTGACATGCCAGACCTGGTCGTGGTGTTTGGGTTGGGTTTGGGGTGTTATAAATTAGTATCAGAGCTAAGTTCAAAAGCTTGGCTTTGGGTTTTGGGTTCCAAATGTTTTCCAAGGATGAGTTTTTAAATATATATATATATATATAATAGAACGAAATACATGTTTTCCCAGCATGGCTCCTAAGTCTCCGGCCCGAGTTCGCAAGGTAAGTTTTCTGATTGGTAAGGGATTTGCATAAAGTGCATGTGCTATGTGAATATGTTGCGGTGGATGTTAGAACTAAGAAACTATACTCTAGAAGTAAAAACCTTTAGGTATGCATGTGATTCGTGGAAAACTACTGATCGTGTCAAACAGTCGAGTTTTAATATTTATAAAAAAAATGATCGAACCTGTAGAGTAACTATGACAACGATAGAGGCAAGTGCACCTATCGAATAGTAGTATAGTTTAGGCAAGAATATCTTATCGAACCCAAAGGAACCTAAAAGTACTACTACTCACTTTCTTTCTATTATTTAGCCTAAAATATGGAGTGATTGGTTGATTTATCTAAAAATAATGAAATACTAAATGCAAAGACAAAAGAATGAATTGGAAAAAGAATTTAAGAAAACTCAGTTGATTAAGATGATACCCTCAGGAAGAATCCACCTATGACTTCACTTGTTATTTATCCCTAAACCATATGATTTCTTTACTTAGCTTGATCCGTGAGACTCCCTAACCTATATTAAACCCTCTCGAGGCAAATAACATCTAACCTTAGGTTAATTAGTGGAACTCTCGTTCTCTTATAATAACCCCCTAAGGAAGCAATAAATCGATCTATGGATTCTCATATTAGGTTTCACCCTAATCTGCCAAAATCTCGTAACCCTATCTCTAGGCGCCCGATCAACTCCGCTTAATTATGCTAGATCTACTCTTAGGTAGGGTCTATTCCTCCTCTACCTAAGCACATCAGATTAAATTAAGCAACATAATTAAGAACAAACTAAGTACTTATCATATAATTTAGAAAATAATAACAAAATCCATCATAGGTTTCATCCCCTTCAGGTATCTGAAGGGTTTAGTTCATAACAAAATAAGAAAACATCTCAATAGAAAAGATAAAACAAAACATAAGAAATCCCTAAAACCCCCTGAAGGAATTGAAGAGGAGATACTCTGTCTTGAATAGAACTCTGACTTCTTGAGATAGACCAACTGGCTATCTTCAAGTGATTCCCTAAAAGATGAAAGCTTCGGCAGAGGCCTCTGCTAAAACGTGATCCTTTGAATGCCTACCTTGGGTTGTTTATATAGGCTTTTGAGATGCTTTACTTGGCTCCTAAGTACCTCTTTCAAGTAGAATTACTATTAGGGTGTTTAAGTTGACTTATGAGTATGATTCTTTAGCTTCAAGCATCCAAATCCGAGTGAAGTTGTTCTTTCCCGACAGGGGTGCACGCCCATGGCACACGCCCGTGTAATTCGGGGTTGGGCCGTGCCTCTATTCTTTCATTTTGGGCACGGCCATGCATATTACTAAGCACACCTGTGTGTGGTAAATGGATGATGTATGGCCGTGTAAATTGTGGGTTAGGTCGTGCTCTAGGTAATCGGCGAGGCACGGTCGTATAGGCTTTGGGTCAGGCCGTGTTAATTTCTTACTAAGGCCCATTTGCTCCGTTTTAAGCCCATTTTGTGCTCTTTTCACCCTCGGGTGCTTTCCTGGGTATAAGACATGAAAAGAAAGGATTACAAGCACCTTTTTATATAAATCAAGGGCTAAATCATCAAAAATCATACTAAATGTGGGATTAAAATATGTTACTTTTACGGTTTATCAAATACCCGACACTTAAGCTTTTGCTTGTCCTCAAGCAAAATTCTCAACTTATAATTAAAATAAACTTTCCATATTTCACAATATTCATCAATCATGCCTCATCATAATCCATAGATAATTTATACATGGATAATTTAACTCAAAGAGCCCTAAAGATTCAAACGAGATAAGTCATGATTTTGTAGCATGAAAACATAGGTGTCTCCCCCTATCTAAATAATTACCTTTGATTCAAAACCGACAAGGACTGACATCCTTACTAAAGATTCACTCAAATCACTCAAAGGTGTTTAAGGTTCACAATAAGGCACTCAAGAGTCGAACCTGAAAAGTTAATCTCATAAGCTTGCCTAAAAATTAAATCTCCACAACTGTATATGAGATGATACACAAATCAAAAGGCCTTTGTTAAGGTTGTAACGGGGCTAGGGTAAAAGGTGTGGTCTCAGGCTGATATTAAAAGGTTAGAATCGAGACTTGACTGACAAATTACCTACTAGAAATATGGACTAATATAAGTAATTACATCAATCAAAAGCTAATAATACTTTTATTTGACAATACTATACTAAGAGCTCTTCTTCAACAATTGGGGTTTTAAAAGTATGAGCTCATTTAATCACTTAACTAATATTGAATATACTTGTTTTTTTTAAGAAAAAACTATAAACATAATAGAGAGAGCTTTAATAATTGAAATAACCTAATTCGGCAACTGATCAAATCAATGCTCGATAGAAGGGTAGTCAAAAGAATATTGATAACAAATACAAAGTGTTTTGGGTTAATATCAAGCGGGTAATTCAATAAAAAGGGTTGTTAGGATCAAATGGGTTCACTAGGGGTTATTTATGTAGGTAAGCTTTTTAGTGGAGTGAATGGGTTAAAACCTAGGTGCCTTTACCATCTCGGTATATCAAATCATTAATGTGGTCTCGACATGCATAAACGAGGCAAGTTCTAAAATAACAGTTCAAAGTTGACACACTCATAATCAATAAAGTGAGCATGAAAAAGAATATATGCTCTATAAGGCTCAAATTCTTGCATACAAATTATGGGTGTTGACATCAATCCTTATAAATTTTTAACTTCAAGGCAACATTCAAATTTAGTTCAACAACCTATCAAATTTCGATTTTTTGAAAAATAGACTTATCATGCTTGATTCTCTAGTATTCTTTAAAATTTAATCATCAATGCAAAATTATCAATGACTTAATCTAAAACATATCAATAAAAATCATAAATCATTAGAAATTTCATCCTAATTAATAATATGAGAAAATTACTTGAAAACAAGGCTAAATTGTGGTTTTGAGAATAATGCAAAAAGTTTGGCACTTTTACCCCACTTAAGATGTACATTGCCCTCAATGTACAAAGATAGATAATGATAATTATGGGATTAATTAAAAGAGAAGGGTAGAGTGACACTTCACGAATTTTGGATGATTCTGGCGTCTTTGGTGGCGGTGATGGTGTTTTCTATGGGCACTGAATTTATCATCGTCACATATCTATATGCCACATATACTAAATATGTCATGCTTTCCAAAAGCATCATAATCAAACTCATATCGACAAGGACTTACGGATCCTTACTTATACCTTTATGGTATTAAATCCAAATCTACACAATCCAGCTTTAGCATACACAATATATTCAAGACATTAATTAGTTATTAAGTGTGTATGTACACACCTATTCTAATGATAGCTCTTAATCCAGAAGAGTCGATGGCCACACTAGACTTCCTTGCCCTATATTCGCTATATATGAAAGTTAGTGCCCCAAACCATTCTACCAACCCAAAATAATTCCAAAGGGTTGCACATGAACCCCAAACCTTACCTACACGTCCTTTGAATACTAGCCACCACACACCAAGTGTTTCTGCTTCCCTATAATTGGCAATCACATACCCATATTAATAGCCTTTGGCTTTCGAACACTAAATAAATAACTTACTAAAATAGATCCCTACCACCACTTACCAAGTTCAATTGCTAACAAATGGAGGCTTGACTGAATACTTCAAAACCCCGAAGTACCTAGATAAAATTAGTTTCAAAACACTGATTAGCCAAACCATCAGTATATTTCGGCTTTTCCATTCATCCTAGTCGACAGAGAACAAGAAAAACAGAATAAAAGCCACTCGGCTTTGGACACTTACCCACCTTTACAAATCGATTGGAGGAAATCCTAGAAGAGATCACCTTTGCTTTGATGTTCGGCCAAAACTACATCAAATAGGGAGGAGGGGATTCGGCTAACTCAAGTTTGAAGGGCTGGAATTTTGAGAAGAGAGAGATAGGTTCGGCTAATAGGAATTAGAAAAAAAAAAAGAAAGAAGAGATGTAAGGGAAGTGGTGGTTGTTTCGGCTTAGTAGAAGAAAAAGAAGCTGGAATTTTTTGAACAATTTAGGCAATGCATCAAGGGGAAATTCGGCAGCAGCAAATTTGGAGAGAAAGAAAAGGAAATTGGTTGAACTTTTGGCACTTCTTTGCTATACAAATCAGATATGGACAGCCCCCCAAGGAGTCCAATATTCGGCCAACACCCTCTATTTTGTGATAATTTCCAACCTCTAATTATCACAAATAAAACAAGATTTATCTTACAATTATCTCTTATACTCTCTTCATACAATTTAAATGAAAATAAACTTACTAATACTACTCCCTTCCAGCCAAACAAGTGCAAAAAAATAAGCCTTATCTTTATCAATTCAAGAGTCCACAAACATGCCATCACTCCCCTCTCCCATACGCCGGTTTCAGAAAAAAAATAAAAACAGTTGCTGTTACTTTGGTTCGAACCTGGAACCTCACTAACGTAGCCTCCCTTAAACGCCCCTTGCCATCTTTCCCATTTGACTTTCATGTCAAATAACCCCACCATTTTATTATAAGGCCTTCTTCCTGGCCCTCTTTCCTTTAACGCAAAAAGCCCCAAAAGTAAAACACTCTTGCGTCCATCATGACTCGAACCTGAGTCCTTAAACCAAAGCCCTTTAAGTGGCACTCCAAGCCACTTCACCAACCTGCCTTTCATGTCCAAACCTTGCCCGAAAAATCTATTAAGGCCTTCCAACCTAGCCCCTATCTTAATTCCCCAAAAGCCCAAAATAAAAATAAACCCCTTGTTTCTCCCATGAATCAACCCAAGACCTTCCTTGCAACACCCTTAGATGCACCCTTGTAGCACCTAAGTGGTGCATGGAACCATTTAGCCAATTAGTTCTTTGTGTCAAGTTCCTTTCAAAAATTTTCTTAACCCCTATCTCACCTAGCTTCCTCCTTTAAGCCTCAAAAAAGAAATTTTAACCCTAAGTCGAGCCTAGCTCGGTTTATTTCTAGACCTTAGAACATGCCAAATAAATCATAGTATTTATTTCTTCAAGCACACACACACATGGGAACAAATAAATTTTAAATTTTCAAACAACCCCTAATTCAGGATGTTACAAATCTCATAAGCTTGCTCGAAAATTAAATCTCCACAATCAGATATGAGATGATACACAAATCAAAAGGCCTTTGTTAAGGTTGTAACGGGGCTAGGGTAAAAGGTGTGGTCTCAGGCTGATATTAGAAGGTTAGAATCGAGACTTGACTGACAAATTACCTACTAGAAATATGGAATAATATAAGTAATTACATCAATCAAAAGCTAATAATACTTTTATTTGACAATACTATACTAAGAGCTCTTCTTCAACAATTGGGGTTTTAAAAGTATGAGCTCATTTAATCACTTAACTAATATTAAATATACTTGTTTTTTAAGAAAAACTATAAACATAATAGAGAGAGCTTTAATAATTGAAATAACCTAATTCAAGAATCGATCAAATCAATTCTCAATAGAAAGGTAGTCAAAAGAATATTGATAACAAATACAAAGTGTTTTGGGTTAATATCAAGCGGGTAATTCAATAAAAGGGTTGTTAGGATCAAATGGGTTCACTAGGGTTATTTATGTAGGTAAGCTTTTTAGTGGAGTGAATGGGTTAAAACCTAGGTGCCTTTATCATCTCGGTATATCAAATCATTAATGTGGTCTCGACATGCATAAACGAGGCAAGTTCTAAAATAATAGTTCAAAGTTGACACACTCATAATTAATAAAGTGAACATAAAAAAGAATATATGCTCTATAAGGCTCAAATTCTTGCATACAAATTATGGGTGTTGACATCAATCCTTATAAATTTTAACTTCAAGGCGACATTCAAATTTAGTTAACAACCTATCAAATTTTGATTTTTGAAAAATAGACTTATCATGCTTGATTCTCTAGTATTCTTTAAAATTTAATCATCAATGCACAATTATCAATGACTTAATCTAAAACATATCAATAAAAATCATAAATCATTAGAAATTTCATCCTAATTAGTAATATGAGAAAATTACTTGAAAACAAGACTAAATTCAGGGTTTTGAGAATAATGCAAAAAGTTTGGCACTTTTACCCCCACTTAAGATGTACATTGCCCTCAATGTACAAAGATAGATAATGATAATTATGGGATTAATCAAAAGAGAAGGGTAGAGTGACACTTCCTGAATTTTGGATGATTCCTGGCGTCTTTGGTGGCGGTGATGGTGTTTTCTATGGGCCTGGTTGTGTGGCTATCGAAAAGCAATTTGCTAGATGAAGAAATTAGGCAGCCTGCAAAGACATAGCCAATCGGTCTAGAGAAATATTAATAATATACTACTAATATAATTAAAGACTAAAAAATAAAGAGAAGGAGACTAAGAAGAAAACTAAAATTAAAAGAAAAGATTAATGGACTAAGATGTCCTTATTGACAGATGGTTCGTGAGGTGGGGGTGATTTCTAAGGCTGTGGAGTGTTGGTGATGGTGGAAGTGGCGTGATTCTCTAGCATCCTTTAGAACCTAAAACCAAGAAACTAATATGAAATACATTAAATTAAGCAGAAGAGAAGTATAGATAAGGAAAATACAGGAGAAGAGAAAAGAAAAATAGAACCGAAAAGGTTCTAGAGACCCTTGGTGTGTCGGATAGCTGAAGCTGCCGGTATGAACTCATGTTGAGGTCTCCTTTGAAGAGACTGTGCTTGCCTTCTTCCGCTTCTTCGGCATGATTTTGGTGTTGTTCAAGAGTCTTGGACCTTTCCTATGAACAGAAAAAATTTGAAAGAAAAAAAAAAGGAAGAAAGAAGATGGGGAGAAGGGGAAGGGCTGTGGGGTTTAAATAAGATTTCAAATCTGGCACATTCCCACGCCCGTGTGCTGAGGGTATGTCAATTCACACGGCTGAATCGCACGGCCGTGTTGTAGAGTGTGTTGCTCTTCCACGTCCATTCTTAAAGCTGTTATGCCCGTGTTTCGAATATTCATTGTCAACCACGGTCGCGTTGCACAGCCGTGGGTTAAGGCGTGTTGATTTTTCCACACCCGTTTGTTAATTGGTACGTCTGTTCCTAAAAGGCTAGTATGTGAACATGGATGGAATGCACGGGCATGGTCTACTCGTGCTCAATAAGTTAGTATCTTAGCACGGTCATGAGGCACAGCCGTGCTATTTTGTCGGTGCCCGTGGTGTGGGTGGTTGGATCCGTGACGTTGGGGGGTGGGTGGACTGACTTGCACGGCTCTGCTCTGTCAGTGTGGTGGTTCCAGTGGTCCACACGGCCATAGGCACAGCTCGTGTGAAAGGCCGTGTGACCTAGAATCCTGCACTTTTGTGTTAATTTAAAACTAAATTTTGAGAAGAGAAAGAAGGAAAGAAAAGAAACTAAAGATAATTTTGAAAGTAAATAGTGTTAGTGCTCGGGTTGCCTCCGAGAAGCGCTCGTTTATAGTCTTAAGCTAGACTGTCCTATTCTTTGAAAATTTTAGGGAGGTTTGAAGGTTTGAATATTTTCCCTCTTGCTGATAGTTTTATTTTTGTGACAAAGTTTAGGTTGAGAAGCATTTACTTTAAAATTGTCGAATATTGGACTGCTTACCTCGACTATTTCATGTGGGAAGATATCGTGTACCTTAAGGAGTATTTCTCCCTTTTTCTTTAGGTCTGTTGAAGTGATGTGAGGATCAGCTTTGTCTAACAGCACCTGGTCTCCTATTTTAAAGTGATTTGATGCCCCTATGAGCTCTTCTGGTGGTTTCTTTGGTTTTACTTTGTGTGGATCCGACTTTTCTTTGGTTTGTATTTTCTGCTCTCCTAAATCGTCAATCTTAAAGTTTTGTTTCTGGTGTGATTCTTCTGCGTTGACTTGGGGGCTATGAGTTGGCTCAAGTTTGATGCATTGTGATGTTTCCTACGATGAAGGTTGAACAATTTGATTATCTATTGGAACGACTTTCTTACCTTCATCTTCTGTTGTTTTGGCTGAGTCGAGAGCTTGAAGATTTACCGATTCATCTCCTACCCGAAGTATTAGTTCTCCTGTGTCAACATCAATTTTAGTCTTGGTAGGTGCAAGAAAAGGTCTTCCTAAAATTTAGGGGATTGAATTATCCTCATTCATATCTAAAATAAAAAAGTCTATTGGGAAAACAAATTTATCGATTTTTACTAGAGCATCTTCAAGAATGCCCCTAGGAATTCTAATAGTTTTATCAGCTAGTTGAATACTCATCCTAGTTTGTTTGGGCTTCACTAGACCTAGTCGTTTAAACAATGCATAAGGCATGAAGTTTATACTTGCCCTAAATCCACTAACGCATTATCAATAGTTAAACTACCAATTAAACATGGAAACGTAAAACTCCTTGGATCTTTTAATTTTTGTGGTAGTCTATTTTGTAACATTGCTGAGCATGTTGCGTTTAGTTCCACATGGTGCTCTTCATCTGTCTTGCGTTTGTTTGTCAATAGCTATCTTAGAAATTTCCTTGAGTCGGGCATCTAAAAAAGAGCTTCAAGAATGGGTAAGTTAATGTGTAATTTCTTTAAAAGTTTTAGAAACTTACCGAATTGTTCCTCTGAATCATCTTTTTTCAATGCTTCAAAATAAGGTATGAGAGGTTGGTATTCTTTAATTACTGGTTTTAGCCTTTCTTGTGCTACCTCTATTTTGCCTTTTTCTTCCTTGGTTTCTTGTACTGAGGTGGGCTCATCTACCTTTGTTCCCTCTTAGGCTGTGATGGCTTAGATCTGTTCTTTTGGGTTTTTTCTGTGTTGCTTGGTAGACATCCTTGTTGACGTTCAGAAATCAGCTTTGTGAGATGTCCCACTAACCTAGTAAGTTCTCCAACTTGATTCTCGATCCCCTTGATAGATTTTTGTTTTTCATCAAGTGTTGCTTCAGTCTTTTAGAGACGAGAATCTGTAGCTACCATGAATTTTGCCAGCATCTCTTCAAGGTTTGATTTCTTTTCCTATGGATAGGGCTGATTTTGGTAATTTGGAGGAGGTTACTGCCTTTGATTTCCTTGTCCTCCTCACGAAAAATTTGGGTGGTTCCTCCAACCTGGATTGTAAGTGTTACTATAAGGATTATTATTAGATCTGAAATTGTTACCTATATAGTTTGTTTGCTCGTTGTCTGCGCCCGGTTGGCAGGGTGGGTACTCAGAATTCGCCACATTCCCACTCACTTCGCATTACATTACTGGGTGTACTTGTGAAGAACATAAGTTATCAAGCTTTTTATTCATTATTTCCACCTGTGTTGACAGCATGTTACTACGTCTATGTTAAAAACTTTGGCTGATTTTGTTGGTTTGGCTATTTTAATTTACCATTGATAGGTGTTCAACGACATCTCTTCAATAAAATTGTAAGCTGCTTCAGGAGTTTTGTTGTTCAAAGTTCCATCGGCTAATGAATCAATCATTTACCACGTTGAAGAATTCACACCGTTGTAAAAAGTTTAGACTTGAAGCCACAAAGGTAATCCATGGTGTGGACATCTTTTCAAGAGATCCTTGTATCTCTCCTATGCATCATATAATGTTTCTACGTCATTCTGTACAAAAGAAGATATGTCATTCCTAAATTTGGCCGTTTTGGCTGGTGGAAAATATTTTGAAAGAAATTTTTTGGTTATTTGATCCCATGTGGTGATTGACCCTCGTGGTAACGAGTTCAACCACTGATTTGTCTTATTCCTTAATGAAAAAGGGAATAACTAAAGACGTATGACATCATCAGAAACGCCACTTATTTTGAAGGTATCACAAAACTCTAGAAAATTAGATATATGAGTATTTGGATCTTCATCCTGCAAACCATCAAATTGAACAAACTATTGAATCATTTGTATTGTGTTAGTCTTTAATTTAAAATTATTAGCAGCTATAGCAGGCCTGATAATATTAGATTCTGCCATTGTCAAATTAGGTTTAGCATAATCATACATAGTATGCGGAGTATTCTGTTCTTGTACATTTGGCAGTGGATTATTTTCGTCCATCCCTTCAGTAGGATTGGATCTTTCTTGTTTTTCTTCTCTTTGGTAGTCTAGAGCTCGTCTAATTTCTTTACGGTTCCTGTGAGCGGTAGCTTCAATGTCACTTTCATATTCTAGAGGTCCTCTCGGGTTTCTTCTAGTCATAAACTAGAGGTACCTACTAGGAATAGAAAGAAAGAAATTTAGAAAAATAAAGATATATATAGAAAAAATAAGAAAATAAAAATAAAAATAATGGCTAACGTAATAGAAATAGAGCTTTCTTAATATTTTAGAGTTCCCCGACAACGGCGCCAAAAACTTAATCGTGTCAAATAGTCGAGTTCTAATATTTATAAAAAGAATGATCGAACCTGTAGACTAACTATGACAATGGTAGAGGCAAGTGCACCTATCGAACAATAGTATAGTTTAGGCAAGAATATCTTATCGAACCCAAAGGAACCTAAAAGTACTACTACTAACTTTTTTCTATTATTTAGCCTGAAATATGGAGTGATTGGTTGATTTATCTAAAACTAATGAAACACTAAATGTAAAGACAAAAGAATGAATTGGAAAAAGACTTTAGAAAAACTCAGTTGATTAATATGATACCCTCAGGAAGAATCCACCTATGAATTCACTTGTTATTTATCCCTAAACCATATGATTTCTTTACTTAGCTTGATCTGTAAGACTCTCTAACCTATATTAAACCCTCTCTCGAGGCAAATAACATCTAACCTTAGGTTAATTAGTGGAACTCTCGTTCTCTTATAATAACCCCTAAGGGAAACAGTAAATCGATTAATGGATTCCCATATTAGGTTTCACCCTAATCCTCTAAAATCTCGTAACCCTATCTCTAGGCGCCTGATCAACTCCGCTTAATTATGCTAGATCTACTCTTAGGTAGGGTTTATTCCTCCTCTACCTAAGCACATCAGATTAAATTAAGCAACATAATTAAGAAAAAACTAAGTACTTTTCATATAATTTATAAAATAATAACAAAATCCATCATAGGTTTCATCCCCTTCAGGTATCTGGAGGGTTTAGTTCATAACAAAATAAGAAAACATCTCAAGAGAAAAGATAAAACAAAACATAAGAAATCCCTAAAACCCCCTGAAGGAATTGAAGAGGAGATCCTCCGTCTTGAATAGAACTCTGGCTTCTTGAGATGGACCAACTGGCTATCTTCAAGTGATTCCCTAAAAGATGAAAGCTTCGGCAGAAGCCTCTACTAAAACGTGATCCTTTGAATGCCTACCTTGGGTTGTTTATATAGGCTTTTGAGATGCTTTACTTGGCTCCTAAGTACCTCTTTCAAGTAGAATTACTATTAGGGTGTTTAAGTTGACTTAGGAGTATGTTTCTTTAGCTTCAAGAATCCAAATTCGAGTGAAATTGTTCTTTCCCACAGTAGTGGCACTCCCATGGCACACGCCCGTGTAATTCGGGGTTAGGCTGTACCTCTATTCTATCATTTTGGGCACGGCCATGTAGATTACTAGGCACATCCGTGTGTGGTAAATGGATGATGTACGATCGTGTAAATTGTAGGTTAGGCTGTGCTCTAGGTAATTGGCGAGGCACTCTTGTAGGCTTTGGATCAGGCCGTGTTGATTTCTTTCTAAGGCCCATTTACTCTGTTTTAAGCCCGTTTTGTGCTCTTTTCATCCTCGGGTGCTTTCCTGGGTATAAGACATGAAAAGAAAGGATTACAAGCACCTTTTTATATAAATCAAGGGCTAAATCATCAAAAAGCATACTAAATGTGGGATTAAAATATGTTACTTTTACGGTTTATCAACTACTTGTGACTATCTTTTCATAAAACTACTCGTTAATAAATAAGTGAGAAGAAATGCTAATGCATAAAAATTTTTAAAATCAGATTAAGACGATATTATAGAGATGAGTGGTAGAGGACATGGACGTACTACTCGCGGTCGTAGTAGAGGTTAGAGTGCCGAGGTTGATCTTTTTGAAGCAAGGAATGAGCCTGAGGGTGAGGCGCCAACATCGCCGATGGCGGGGATAGGTTTGTTAGATAGAACTGGTGTAGATGATGCTCTGTCTCAAGCAATGTTGCGGGTGTGGAAGCATGTGGCTGGAGCAAGTACTGGAGCTGCAACTCGAAAATCTATTCCTGAGCGGCTTCAAGCTAATGGAGCTGAAATATTTAGGGGTATTTATGGGGTAGCTCCAAACGTGGCAGAATATTGGTTGGAGGTGGTCGAGAGAATTATGAATGACTTGGACTACACAGTGGAGGAAAAGCTGAAGGGCGCAGTGTCTTTACTTCGGGATGAGGCCTACCAGTGGTGGCTTACTGTAAGAGAGGGTACTCCAGCAGACCGGATTGATTGGGATTTCTTTAAGATGACATTTTAGGGAAAATACGTTAGGGCCAGTTATGTGGATGCCCAGAGGAAGGCATTTTTGAATTTGGTTCAAAGGAGCAAATCTATGGTGAATATGAGGCAGAATTTCTGTGCTTGAGCCGTTACGCTCGAGATGTCATGGCGATCGACTATGAGCATTGCGTGCGATTTGAAGATGGGCTGCAGGATGAGTTAAGAGTATTGATAGCACCACAGTGAGAAAGGGACTTTGCCATTCTAGTTGAGAAAGTTAAAATAGCCGAGGAGGTAAAGCGGATGAAATGCAGAATAAGGATAAGAATCGAAGTAAGAATAAGAGAAGTTTTGGGTCGTTGGGATCATCTAGGGTTTTCAAAAATGCCTAGGTTTAATGGGCCACTCGTGTTTTGACATCTGCTGTAGGGGGTCAGTATCGATCATGTGCTTTATGTGGGAAGGTGCATTTCTGAGGAGTGCAGGAAGAGAACCGGTGGATGTTTCAGGTGTGGATCTATGGATCATATGGTGAAAGATTGTCCACAAGTGGATGAGGTACAGCCAGCTGGACAAGGTTTTGATCAGTTTAGGAGGGGTGGTCAGCCATTACCGAGGGGTCGTGGCCCAGTCAGAGGAGGAAATAGGTAGTAATACAGATGCAAGATAGCCGGGTCTAGTCTATGCAGCTCGTTGGCGAGAGGATAGTGACGCACCGGACGTTATAACTGGTACATTTCTTATAGCTGATAATCTATTGCTTGCTTTTATTGATATTGGATCAACCCACTCTTATGTTGCATGCTCGGTATTTGAGACTTTAAGTGTAGAATCTAAAATAACTGCTAGGAAGATGACTGTGATTAGCCCGCTAGGACAAACCATGTTAGTGGACAAACTATTTAGGAATGTGCCTTTAGAGACTCAAGGGGTAGTGCTTCCGGCGGACTTAATGGAATTGCCTTTTGGGGAGTTTGATCTCATCTTGGGCATGGATTGGTTGGTTAAACATTGTACTAAGCTGGATTGCGAGACTAAGCGTGTGGTATTGAGTACCCCGGGAGGCAAAGATGTGGTTGTGATAGGGAAAGGAGAAATTATTTGTCCAACGTGGTTTCTACACTGAAGGCTGTTAAGATGGTTCGAAAAGAATGCAATGTATTCCTAGCTTTTATCAGTGCATTGGATGCTAAGGAAGTGACTATTAATAAGGTTAGAACAGTAAAGGAATTCATGGATGTTTTTCCTGAGGAGCAGCCAGGGTTACCTTCGGATCGTGAAGTGGAGTTTGGAATTGAGTTGCTTCTAAGTACGGCTCCGTATCCATCGCCCCTTATAGAATGGCACCGAAGAAGTTAGCAGAACTCAAAGCTCAAATCCAAGAACTGTTGGATCGTGGTTTTATCCTACCGAGTGTGTCTCCGTGGGGAGCACCGGTGCTATTTGTGAAGAAGAAGGATGGGTCCAAGTGTATGTGCATTGACTACCGCCAGTTGAATAAGTTGACCATTAAGAACAAGTATCCACTGGTCGATCAACTCAAAGGGGCTTCAGTCTTTTCAAAGATAGATTTGAGGTCTAGGTCAGTTAAAGGTCAAGGAGGTGGATATTCATAAAATGACGTTTCGAACTCGCTACGGTTACTATGAGTTCTTAGTGATGCCATTTGGGTTGACATGATGAACTAAGTGTTCCAACCTTACCTAGACCGATTTGTTGTAGTATTCATAGACGACATCCTAGTTTATTCTAAATCGGAGGAGGAGCATGATGCGCACCTTCGAGTGGTCTGGCAAATTTTAAGGGAAAGGCAGCTGTGTGCCAAATTCAACAAGTGTGAGTTTTGGTTAAGGGAAGTAACTTTCTTATGGCATGTGGTCTCTGCAGAAGGAATTAGGGTTGACCCTAGAAGATAGAAGTTATGTTGGATTGGAAACCGTCGAAGTCTATGGCGAGGGTTTGAAGTTTATTGGGGTTGGTCGAGTACTACAGAAGGTTTGTTGAGGGATTCTTCTTGATTGCAGCACCCTTAATTAAGTTGTTGTGGAAAGGGGTAGCATTTGTTTGGACTGACAAATAGTAGGAAAGCTTTGAGAAGCTGAAAAGGGTTTTGACAGAAGCTCCAGTTTTGAATTCAACCTGAGGGTGGAAAATAGTTCATAGTTTACTGCAATGCTTCACACACGGGATTAGGGTGTGTGTTAATGTAAGAAGGGTAGGTAGTTGCTTATGCGTCTCGGCAATTAAGACCGCATGAGAAAAATTATCCCACATGATCTAGAATTGGCTACTGTAGTGTTCGCTCTGAAGATCTGGAGACACTACCTGTATGGAGAGAAGTCCATTATTTACACCGATCATAAAAGTCTGAAATACCTCTTTACTCAGAAGGAGTTGAATCTAAGACAACGTAGGTGGATCAAACTATTGAAGGACTATGACTTCTTGATCGAATATCATCCGGGTAAAGCTAATGTGGTGGCAGATGCACTAAGTCGAAAAGTAATAGCGGATTTGAGGGCAATGTTTACTCATCTCAGCCTGTATGAGGATGGCAGTTTGTTAGCTGAACATCAAGTGAAACCGATGTGGACAAGCTAGATTAAAGAGAAGCAGTTGTTAGATGATGTCTTGAGTGCTCGACTCCTACAAGTTTAGAATGGTGGAATAGAGGATTATAGTATAAACAGTGATGGGGTTTTCTATTACCGAAAGAGGGTCTGTGTACCAAAGGATGTGGAATTGAAGCAAATGATTCTTCAGGAGGCACATAGTAGCCCATACGCTATGCATCCTGGAGGGAATAAGATGTATCGGACCTACGTGAGTAGTATTGGTGGCCAAGTTTAAAGCGAGAAATTACGAGTTTGTGGGAAAATATTTGACGTGCCAGCAAGTGAAAGCAGAACATTAGCTCCCTTCGGGGTTGTTACAGCCGGTGAAGATTCCACAGTGGAAATGGGAAAGAATCACGATGGATTTTGTTAGTGGGCTACCTCTTACACCCACTTAGAAAGATTCGATTTGGGTGATTGTGGATCGGCTGACGAAGTCTGCCCATTTCATACTTGTTCGTGTTGACTATTCTCTGCAGAAGTTGGCTAAGCTGTATGTGGTAGAGGTTGTGAGACTACATGGGGTGCCAGTGTCGATCATATCAGATAGGGACCCTAAGTTTACGTCATTAGATCGGCGTTGCATTAAGCATTAGGTACAAGGCTAGATTTCATTACAGGTTTTCATCCACAGACTGATGGCAGTCTGAGAGAGTAATTTAGATCTTGGAGGATATGTTACGAGGTTGTGTCATTGACTTCAGGGGTAGTTAGGAGGAGTATTCACCTTTGGCAGAATTCACGTACAACAATAACTACCAATCTAGTATTCAGATGGTGCCCTATGAAGCATTGTATGGACGGAGGTGTCGTACTCCTACTTGTTGGACAGAGTTGGGGAGTGTCAGATGTTGGGTCCAGAATTGGTTTCAGAAATGGAAGAGAAAGTTAAGTTAATTGGGCTCGGTTGAAGGAAGCGTCTGACCTATAGAAGTCCTACGCATTTGAAGCGTAAAGAGGTAGAGTTTGCAGTGGGCGATCAAGTCTTTCTGAAAGTTTCACCGTGAAAGAAGGTAATGAGGTTTGGTCGGAAGGGCAAGCTAAGTCCAGTTCATTGGGCCTTACCGGGTACTGGAACGTGTGGGACCAGTGGCATATCGGCTGGAGTTGCCTTTAGAATTGAAACAGATTCATGATGTGTTCTATGTTTTGATGTTGAGGCGTTACCATTCTGATCCGTCGCACATTGTGCCAGTGGAAGAGATTGAGGTAAGATCAGACTTGTCCTTTGAGGAGGAGCCAATGCAAATCTTGGATTGAGACGTTAAGGTGTTGAGAAAGAAGTCAGTCCCTCTGGTTCACGGTGCAGAGGAAGCGACATGTGAGCTAGAGGATGTTATGCGTCAGCAATACCCGCATATCTTTTGATCAGGTAAATTTCGTGGCTGAAATTTCTTTAAGGGGTAGAACTGTGACATCCGGGATTGAGGGGCTTTGCATTTGTTGTGTTTCGTGGTTAGCTATGTTTTATCTTAATGTGTGTGTATGTTTGGGGACCTCGGGAAGGCCCGGGGATAAGCTGAAGCATTAGTGGAATTTTAATTTTTAGCACTTTAGGGGGAAAGTTGGTTGGGGCAAGTGTTAAGGATTGTTGCTTATGTATGTCGACACAAAAAGAGTTGGTGGTGGAGTGGCAAGTGACACCACTTAGAGAGCAGGGAAGGTAGCATCAGCGAGGAGGTACCTGAGGGTAGAGGTTCAAGTCGCATTAGCAGCTTTTGGGAAGTTCTTTTTCGCGTTAGGGAGCTAAGGTGATGGCTTCCAGTTGGACTCTTCAAGGTGGTTGGTGGAAGGAGTCAATGGATTTGAAATGTATGGTTAGGAGGTGTTAAGGGAGTTTGAATTGGTCTTCTAATTCAAATTGGGGATGGGAGTAAAGGTAGGAGCGAAAAAGGGGATTTGATGGTTAGTGGTGGTGTTGGCCGAAAGTGGAGTGCTTGTTGAGGGGGGATCGATTTTGTGTGTTTAGTGTTGGGAGTGTCAAATTTTGGAAGACTTTTTTTAGAAGCTCTTTTGTTTCCTTCGGTGACCTTATTCTCTTGAAGCTGAAATCTTGTTGGGAGCATTCATTCTCTTTCTTTTCTGACCTTAAGCCAAACCTAACTGGTATTCTACCCACTTTCTCCAATTTTCTCTTCTTTTTCTTTAAGCCGTGAATCACTTGAGTAATTCCGAATCACTTCTATTCTTTTTACCTATTTTCTTTGACATCACAACCGATAGCACCATATCACTTGTTAGATTTCATTTTCTTCTTTGTTAAGCCGAAACTGTAGTTCATCTCTTTTAGCTCATCACTTTCCTTCTCAGTCGATTAGTCCCTTGACAAGTGACTCAATTTCACTCTGCTGTAGGATTTTGAAGGTAATATTCTCTTCTCTGGTGAAGCCGAATCTTTTTCTCTTCTTCTCTTTGCAGTTTCTATCTCTTTTTCTTCTCAACCTTATATGCTGCTAATCGGGTTTGTTCCATTCCTTTCTTCTTGAATCCTTGGTGTCAAGTAGCATGAAAGGGGGTGAAAGGTTTTATTTTGCCAAATTTTCCTTGGCCTTCTTCCTCTGTTTCAATGCAAGGCCTCATCTCTGTCTCTCTCAACTCAATCGGGTTATAGACCAATCTGAGGGATGGTTCGATTTTGGTTAAGTAGGCAAGAGACTTCTTTGATACATATATCGGTTCTTCTTTTTCTTTCTTTCCATTATTTTAATTTGGTTCTCTGATTAAGAACTGTCATGGACTCGAATGATAGTCAAGGGAAGGAAGGGGTTGGACTCATAGTCCCTACCCCTAAGTTCAAAAGATGTGCAGTCTCTAGGGTGCGAGGCTTCCCTACGGGTTGTGGACCTACTTCAAATTCGAATCATTGGATAGCAGTTATTCCTTCTTCTGAGAATGTCGATAGTATTGAAAGCTTAGTTCTCTTCATATTAAGGTGTGTAACTTCTCACACCATTGACATTATTTTGTTAATTTGTATATATGCTATTATATGCCGAGAACTCGGTGTTAGCTATTGGGTTATCCATGGAGGGTAAACGCGAGACGTCAGGTTAGTGATTTCTGTTTATGTTAAGCAAATGATTATAATGAGATGATTTAACATACACTATGAACATCATATGTATGCATGTCGAAATATGTTGCATCTATACATCAGGATTTTATGCTTGCATGAGGTTGGGCATATGTTATTGAATGATAGGGGAAGTGTTCTGGTGGCTCTGCCACGATCTGTTCTGGTGGCCATGCCATATAATTCGGTGACTATGTCACGATTTTGATGATGATCAGCTAACTGCAGCATGACTGCCATCGGTGAGGGTTGATTGTAGAAATCCCCATTGGTGTGATTGGCAGGTACGGGTGGTGTGTAGTGGATGGAAATCTAGGTAGGGATGGGTTTTGCATCATTTTTGGCATATGATATTTTGTTATTCTGTTCTATAGGGCTAAGGCCCAATTTGGTGGAGCTTGAGTGTTGCACACTGAGTCCCGTGACTCACTCTGTTGTTTAACATCTTTTCAAGTAGCACTTAGTGCAATGGACCGGGCTGGAGAGGAGTACGAGGCGGCCATGCATGGTTTTCTTTTGTTTCAGTAAAGAACTTTATTTATCTTTAATAACTGGTTTTGCTTTCATGTTGTAATAAGGCCACTATCAAATGGGGTTTTAAATTTTGGGTTTTAAGTTTTAGACACTTCAATTATGAGGTTAATGCATGTTGACATGTTTTTCTTTCAAAGGAAATAACCATCAAAAGAATTTTCAAAGTAAAAACTTCAAGGCAAATAAAGTTTTCATGCATCTAAATTATTGGGTAAATTAATATCTTTCGTGACAAAATCTTTAGCAACTTAAATGTATAACATGGGTTTCCAAAAGTCACCTAATTTTGAAACCTGGGAAACTAAACTAGCTTAACGTAAAATGCCTAAGCTTGTTAGTAAACCAAATTTTCTTTTAAGAACGTAATATGTTTTATAAATTCTTCTTAGTGACATGCCTGATCTGGTCGTGGTGTTTGAGCCGGGTTTGGGGTGTTACACGGCCCATTTTTTAAACAGGCTTTATTTTTTATACAAGCCCATTTTTTGGGCCTATATTTTTGTCCAAACCCTCCCACATTTTGGGTGGGCCTTCGGTTGGGCTGGGTCGTCCGGCCCATGCACACCTCTACTCAGAACCAGTCTCACTAAAATTAAAATATCACAGAATATAAAATTCCTCTTCCTCCTCTGTTTCTTTCATATAAAACTAGACACAGTAAGCTTTAATTCGATATCTTATTCACTTTCTAATTCCCTTTCTCCTATTTCTCATGATTTTTCTAAATCACGTCACTGCTGCAAACCAAAAACTGTTTCATTGCAAAATATGGTTACCACTATGAACATACGCATGCCTGAGTGATCACATATGCCGATTTTTGATTTTTTGATCTTTTGATCGAATCACAAAAGATTTCGTGAAAATATTCAGAGAAGTGTGGGATTACACACCATTTCCAACATGTATTTGGAAGGGTATGGGATTACACACCTTATTTGGAATCCGTAACACGATACTCTCTGTGGCACCTAAAGGTTCAATCGGTAACAATTAGTCCAAAGCCCAATTTACAAATTCAACCAAGTATTACAATTGATTAACAATCTATATCACTTACCAACAATCCGGTCTCTTATTACGAGGGATAGGTGATCGATTGGCCCTCTTATAAAGTACTTCAAGATTCTACTTGCCAACCCTCTTCCAAAAGCCAAAGGCTAGAAAGATGACAAGAGTGTAAACTAACACTCTAATGATTCGGTAAGGAAGAGAAAGTGTCCAACACCCAAAAGAAAAAGAAAAGAAAAAGGGATATAGTGTTATGTAGTTCGGCTATTGGAGAAAAAGAACAAGGATGATTCGGCCTTTATGTAAAATCGATTAAAAAAATGAGAGAAGGGTTGGAGAAGTAATGAGGAAGGAAAAGAACATAAGAAGCGTCAAAATTTCGGCTAATACCATGAAGGAGATGAACAACAAGAGGGACTTGTTTTTCAATAACCAAGGGAAAAGATTGGAAGGTAAGCACCAAAATGTTAAAAGAATAAAGATAGCTATGGCAAAGATGAAAAGAAGAAAGGAGAATTGCTCTCAAATGGTCTCGGTTATAGGCAAGGAAAAAGAGGTACCAAATGAACAAAGAAAAGACTTTCAAAAAGAAATCAAAAGCTCCTCAAATTGCCTAACAAAATTCGGCACACCCTTTCTCTCCCTACCAAAACCTTGTATCATCATTATCAAAAAGATGAGTGTTGACCCAAAATATTCTATCTAAAACATCCTACACATAATAGGCCAACATGTCCCCTTCTCTTGCCTTTTTCCATCATTTCTTTCCTTCATTTTCCCAAGTCTTCCTCCTTACCATATTCCTTAGCCATCTTTCCATCAATAAAAAGTCTTCCTTACCATAATAAAGTCATGACCGACACATGGAAGAGAAGCACAAAAATTTACTCAAAAATGCAATAGATGGGATTCGAACCTCAGACCATTAGTACACTCCACACACCACTTTCCACCTTTACCAATAGACTCCTTGTGCTAGCAAAATGCACACTTATTTCTTAAGTCTTGATGCCCCTTCCTTCGCCCCCTTAAGTGTATAAACACAAAAATTTACCTATAGCCTAACTTGAACCCGAAACTTCCTAGAAGCCTCGTAACTTTCCAAAATCACCTTATTAATAAGTCCAACTTGAAATAAAGCCATTCTCTTGTTCTCCAAAAATTTTAAATGCTTCCGTACTCAAGGCCCAATGGGCCCAATCCTACTAGGCCCATTTTCGAGATGTTACAAATCTCCCCTCCTTAATTAAATTTCGTCCTCAAAATTTCCAACTACAAGGGCAGTTGCACATCCTAACCTAGCATACTACACTTTCGCTGCACACTCTGATCTTAATAACACTAATTCACTTTCTATCTTAATGTTGAATCCTTTTACACACAACCAAACATCTAACCACAGAAGCAAGCAATTATCTACCACTTATACCTAAAATTTTCTACATTCAATCATCATGTCCAACCAAAACTTACCTAACTTGATGGTGATGAAACAATCCCTGTAACATCCTAAAAATGGGCCTATGCATTTCTGATTTAATTATGCAAAATGGCATGTCTTATGTATTATGAATGTATGGTGAACATTTTTGGAAACTTGGAAATGTTAAGTTTAAAAGAGGAAAGTGAACATTTTTGGAAACTTGGAAATGTTAAGTTTAAAAGAGGAAAGTGAACATTTTTGGAAACTTGGAAATATAAGGAAATGTTTTAGAAATGTTAAGTTTAAAAGAGGAAACTAAAACAAGGTGGTCTTAAGAAAATTAATAGAAGAAATATGACACAAGAACGGGCTTGGAGAAGTGGCTAGGAGGCACCACTTAAGGCCTAGGTAAGTGACACCACCTACATATGCAATTGGGCTTGTGTTCGAGCCACAGGGAAAGCAAAAAGAAGTTTTATATTTGCTACAAGATAGGTAGAAGTGGACGGCAATATGGCACTAAAAGGGAGGTATTTTATTTTGTTAAAATTAAGCAAATAAGATGGATAAGTGATGGATTATTCTTAATAATTTTAAGTGAAGAGATAAAGAGAAAAGCTAGGAAAGGCTAGTGTTTGAGTGTTAGCCGAAAACTCATTCTCTTCTCATCTTTTTCATTTGTGCCAAAATTCTAAGCAAGAAGTGTCCATCTTTTTACTTTGTTTTCTTTTCATCTCTTTCTCTAGCCGAACCTTTACAAAGCAATTAAGCCTCTTTCTCGTTTTCTTTTCTTTCTCTTCAAAGCCACCACCTTTCTTTCTTTTGATTAGCCGAACCCTATAGCCTTGTTCTTTTCTTTTTCTGTTCATTCGAATCATCATCTACCCCAAGACCAATCTTTTCTCATTATTGATAAAAGCCGAAATCAAGATCCTTCTAGCCTACATAGCCGAATATTGCTAAAGGTTCAAGCAAGGATTGCCGATCTCTAAAGTAAAGGTAAGATCTCATTCGGTTTCATCCTTTTTCTTTAAGATTTGCCGAAATCTAGGACTAACCCCATTAATATCTTGTTGCGAAACTTTAAAGAGATCTTTCGGGATTTACTAAGTGTCGACTACAAGGAAGGAGAAATTCTTTTCCGAAGGTACACCATAGGCAGCGTGTTCCCTAGTTATTCGGTGAGTTTGAGATTTAAAATCCACAAGGTAAGTATCTATAGCATTCGCCAAGGCCATGTTGAGTAAATAGATATGTTTCATTAATATTTAAAAGCGAAACTAATCTATTCAAGTAATCCAGTGATTGCCGATTTCAAGAAAGAATGATACAAAGTTTCTGGCATTTGATTAGACATCTATCGGCAGCAAGGTAAGGATTTAAGTGTACTAATCCTACTGGGATTTGGTTTTATGGCCAAATGGCTCTTTGCTAAGTATTAAGTGATTGATCAAATGTAGAGATTTAAGATCTAAGGCATTAGATCAAGCTTTTCGGGATTTGGAGTGAACTTGCTAAAGCGAATTAGGTGTGTACCCCACACTATTTTTTTATAAGTTTTATGGCAATGTTTAAAATAAGTATGTGTGTAAGAATGTGAATATGGCTAAGGTACCATGTCATGGTACAAAGTACTCAGGTACATTTCCTACTCCTACTAGGATTATGTTAAATATCTGTTACGACACACATATGACATTATAAGAATGTGAAATAAGAATTTGGCATGTTAATGCATGATATGTATGATATGGGGCATATGGGTTATATGAAAAGGGGAAGTGAATGTGGTGACCTAAGACCACGATAACTGAATGTGGTGACCTAAGACCACGAAATCTGAATGTGGTGACCTAAGACCACGATATCTGAATGTGGTGACCTAAGACCACGAATTTTATAAGAGCGATGAGCACGTCGACTACAGCGACTGCCTTCGATGGTGTGTAGCGGATGGAGGGTTGACTTAGTAGTCCCCACGGTGTGCAGGATGGTACGGGTGATGTGTAGTAGATGGCATATAGGTTTGGGTTCGGGTTGCATCATTATTTTATATCTGCTATATGATTATGTATGTGATGTGATAATATGCCTGAATCTATTTGGACATAGTGTTGTGTACACATTGAGTCTGTTTGACTCACCCCGTTGTGGGAACCTTTTTCAAGTAACGATGACCGGGTCGGCAAGAGCTTAAAGGTGGCCATGCACATCAAGGAATTTATTTAATTTGGATTTTTATTTTATTAAGTACTTTGATTTTTTTTTTTTGGGAATTATTTGATGTAATAAGGCCATAGTAGAATTACTTTATTTTGCTTTTATTTATTAAGCTTACAAACTTTTATTTATTAAAAGATTAAGTAAATTCATTTTAAAACAAAGACTAAACGTTTTGTCACCTAAAGTAAAGGATTTTAATAATGAAATAAACTTGTTCTCAACTCAAGCCCAACCCAAAACAACCTTTCTTTCAAAACACACAAGTTTTTCCTAAGTTACAAAAGAATTTGAAACGGCTTACACCGGGGAACATACCAGATCCGATCAAGGCTCGTAGGTCGGGTTGGGGTGTTTCAATTTGGTATCAGAGCCCAGTTTTAAACTCTCAGCCTTGGGTTTAAGGCCCAAAACATTTTCAAAGTTAAGCCCAAAAAGAATTTTTGTGAATTAAGCAGGTTTTTCTGGCATGGCCCACTAAGTCTCCGACCCGAAGTCCACCAGGTAAGTACTCCGATCTCTTGTGTGATTTATATTATGACTTGTAGAAGGGGTAGAAATGGAACGTAGAGTAGAGATTTAGTACTTGAACCCTAGGGCTAGTTACTCCTACAATTACATAAGACTTAAATGCCTAATTAAACAAACCTATGGTTAAGTCGCCGAGTTAGGGTGTGGCAACCATGGTGCGCATGTCTAGGATTGGTTTCGGTGGGAGCTTGGTATTTAAGCAGTCTGCGTGACTCACCTCCTCTCCACTCGAATCCTACCTGGTGCGTAGCTACGGTTCACCTTAACCAAGAGGACTTAGCTATGGGCTAAACCCCTAACTAAAACCCGAAAAGGACTAGTCGTATTTTTATGGAAACCCTAGTTTTGAAATTTCTAAATTACACTCTTGATTTGAAAAGATTATTTTATAAATTTTCTGAAATATTTTGATTTACAAATTTACTAAATTACCTCTAGTGGTAAAATTACAAAATCGCCATTGGTTTCTAAAATTACCATATTACCCTCGATTTTAGTAAAATTTCTCTATTTTGCAAAAGTGTCCAAAAACTCTATTTTACTGAAAATTCAAGGTACTTTGATTTGGGAAATTACTAAAATGCCCTGTGTTGTAAATTAATAAAATACCCTTTTTAAGATTTTAAAAATACCTCGATTTTCACTTTAAAAAATACCAAAAACTTTTGTTTTACAAATATCAAGATAACCACGATTTGGAGAATTTACGAAAATGCCCTAACTTCCAAAATTACCAAATAACCCCAATTTAAAATTTTTGCAACACCGCTTAATTTGGAAAACAAATTTTCAAGATAACCTCAAGTTTTTGTAAATTTTGAACTACTTTTGATTTATAAAGATTATTTTCAAGTGACCTCGATTTATTACCAAAATACCTTATAGGAAAATGACGAAATTACCCACAGAGATGATCAGAATGCCCAAAGTAGTGAAGTGAATGTAACATCTAATTAGGGGTTGTTTGCAATTTAATTATTTTTCCCATGTGTGTGCTTGAAGAAATATGTATGCTTGATTGCTTGACATATTCTAGGGTCTAGTCATAACCGGGCTAGAAGTCGACTTAGTATTTGGAAATTTCTTTTAGTGCCTAAGAGGTGGGAGCTAGGTGAAGAGAGGGTTAAGAGATGTTATAGCGCTCTTAGACATAAAGCAAGCCTTGGTAAAGTGGCTTAAGGGCACCACTTAAGGGCCTGGAAGTAACGCCTGGCGCAGGTCTTGAGTTCGAGTCACGATGGAAGCACAAGGTACGTTTTATTTTTGTTCTGGCGTTAAAGCAAGGGGAAGCTAATGAAAGAGGTCTTAAAAGAATTTGTGGCGAGTTTGGGTCATAAGAAGACGCCATAGAAGAGTGGCTGGAAGCGTGGGATGTCTCCAGCAGGTCTTGGTTTGAGCTGCTGGAGTGGCGCTTGGGAGTTTTACTTTTTGCGTTAAGTATAGGGTGATGGGTTAGGAAGGCCTTAAAAATAAAATGGTAGGGATTATGGACATGAAAGTTGGACAGGTAAAGTGGCTTGGGACGTGATAAGGGGCTGCAGCATGGGGTCCCATGTTAGAGTAGCATGGGCGACTTATGGGAGGTTTATTTTTTTGGCATCTTTGGCGTGAGGGAGAGAGAGCTGGTGGCCTACACAAGGACTCTCAAATGGATGAGGATAAGCTTAATGTTTGCTTTTAAATTCGGCTGGAAGAGTAAGTATTATTATTATTTTATTTTATTTTTTTTAATTGAAGAGGTGATAAAGGAGGGGATAGAAGATAGGTATTGTTTTAATTTAATTAAATGGGTGATAATTGAAAGATAAAGAATTATCACAAAAGGGAGATGGCCGAATGTAGGACTCCTATGGACTCCCATATTCGGTTTTGAGTATAGTGAGGGGGTGCCGAAAACTTGTTTTCTTTCTTCTTAATTTGTGTTGAATTCTCCCTAGTTCTCTTGGTCTAAAAGTTCTTCAAATTCCTCTCTTCTCTTTAGTTTCTACTTGGCCGAATCCATCACCCCTCTTCTACTCAAACTCCACCTTCCATCTTGTGTAAGCCGAGTCTACTCCATTCTTTTGCCTAAATCTCCCTTCTCCTATTAGATCCACTTTGGCCGAATATCAAGTGGGCATAGATTCTCTTCGGGATTTCTTCTTCAAATCGGTTTGTAAGGGTAAGTGATTGCCGAAACCTTCCTTCCATATTATCTCTTTCTCTGTCGACTTATATGAAGGGAAAGCCGAAATCCGGCATTTGTGGATGGTTTGGCTAACTACTTTTGAAATTGATTTCTCATAAGGTGCTACGGGATTTTGAAACGGCCGAACTAAGCCTTTGTTCTCTACTAATCGATTTGGTAAGTCTATGGTAAAGAATTCTCCTTAAGCCTATTCATTAGATATTTTGGAAAAGCCAAAGGCTAACTTTTGAAGTGTGCTAGTGTGGCCGAATACAAGGAGGACTTGGTGTGTGTTTTGGATTTGGCAGGAGACCAAATCGGCACTATGGTAAGAAATAAAACTTGTGCGATTCATCCTTTGGGATTATTAGATTTAGTCGAATAAGGCTTTTTGGATACTAACCTATAGTGGCCGAATGTAGGGCAATACGGGAATACGTTTCGAAATTTTGTGATATCGCATAGATTCGGGATTTCTCTTTAGATCTTCGGTTAAACAGGTGTGTAAAACTCTTACACACTTATTAGTGGGCATTGCTTATTATGTTACACTTAACTATTTTGATAGTGATTTGCCTTGTGGGCTTGTGCATTGATCCCGGGTAAGTTGCTTGCGATTTTAAATATGTCATATGAATGATATGATGAGCAAGATGCTATGCCATGACTTATATGCATGATCTATGATAATATGTTAAGCATGTTGTGAGCATGTTGGTATCGGGATTGAAGAGAGGAGGGGGATTATTCTCTATGGACTGTCACCAGTGGTTTTGACCACAAGATGGGTTGGCCCCATCAATTTAATTGTGACTTCGGTCACTAGTGGTTTTGACCACACCGTTGATATAAATTGTGACTAAGTTGCAGTGGTTTGGTACCACCAGTGGTTTTGACCACATATTGATAATTGTGACCTATGGTCATCAGTGGTTTTGACCACAAGATGGGTTGGCCCCATCAGCTTAATTGTGACTTTGGTCACCAGTGGTTTTGACCACCAGTGGTTTTGACCAGAGTATGGATGGCTAGTTTTGGGTTGCATGTTTTGCATGTCTTACTAATATTTCGTGTATGAGTTTGCACTTCCGGGTTGGGGATTTATACACTGAGTCTTGGTGACTTACCCCTTCCCATATCATTTTGCAGATGAGTAGATCGCGGAGATGGAGCCGGAGAGGACTCGAGGCGGCCATGCTTGTTTCTTGGATTTGGCATTTTATTAGCGCCGTTTAAGTTTATTATTTACTAAATTTTTTATTTGGGTTGTAATAAGGCCGCTAGTGATTATTTTGGATGTTTAAGTAGTTGTTTTACTTCATTTCGACTATATTACTCATGAATTGATAAAATGTTTAAATAAATCGGTTAAAAGTAACCGTTTTCAAAATGGGAGATTGTTACGAGTTTTTAAGGATGTTACCATCGGGTAGCGAAATTCACCAAGTGCACAATAACTCTGAAGGTTCTAAAAATTTAAATGATCAAATGTTTTCAAAGCTTTCAACTCAACCATGTTTTCAGAATCCATTCCACCTAAGTTTTAATAGACACTATTTTATAATTTCAGCAAATTTTTTCAGATTTTCACCAGTTAATCAAAATATTTCAAAACGTTTTTACTCCGTGACATACCAGATCCGGTCAGGGCTCATGGGTCGAATTTGGGGTGTTACATTTTTAGTATCAGAGCCCGGTTCAAAACTCAGCTGTGGGGGCCTAGGGCCCAAAACTTTTTTGTAGGGCTCTGTGAATTATTATGAAAATGGTTTTTGTTTTGAACAGCATGGCATCGAGTCTCCGGCACCAATCCGCCCAGGTAAGTATCTCTGACTGTTCTGTGAATACTTGATAAGGGTAAATGGGTAACTTGGGAACGTTGAATAGAATGATAGGTACTTGAACTCTAGGACTAGTCTACCCCAACTACTACATAAGACTTAATTGCTTAATTAAACAAACCTATGTCTAAGTCACGAGTTAGGGTGTGGCAACCATTGTGTGCATGTCTAGGATTGGTATTCGGGGAGCTTGGTATTTAAGCGGTCCGTGACTCACCTCCTCTCCACTCGAATCCTACACAGTGCATAGCTTCATTTACCCTAACCAAGAGGACTTATTCATGGGCTAAACCCTAACTAAAACCCGAAGGGAACTAGCAGTATTTTCATAAAAACCCTAGTTTTAAAACTCTTAAATTTTTTTTAATGTGTGAGAACTATTGTTTTACAACATTTTTCTGAAAAAAAATTCTGATTTGTAGAATTACTAAAATACCCCTAGTGGGAAAATTACAAAAAAATGCCCTTGGTTTATAAAATGTTCAACTACCCGATAGTTTTTCCAAAATTTCCTTATTTTGTAAAAGTGTTTAAAAACCCTATTTTTGCAAACGTCCAAAGTACCTTGATTTGGAAAATTACAAAATTGCCCCTAACCTACAAAATTACCAAAATGACCCTGATTTTTAAAATTTTTGCAACACCATCAACTTGGAAAACAAATTCTCAAAAAGAACCCTCAAAGTTTTGCAACATTTGGAAATACCCCAGAATTATCAAACTTTACAAAGTTACCCTGGTTTAATTACCAAAATACCCCCGAGCTTCAAAATCACCAAAATACCCCCGAATTTCAAAATTTTTCAAAATACCCCAGAAATTTAAAAGTTCCAAAATACTTTTTGAAAAAATCATCCAAGAACCTCTATTTTTGAAAAATTACAAAAATACCCCTATAGGTTAAAATTACGAAAATACCCCCGAGTAGTGAAATGACGAAAATGCCTCTACACGTTAGATATGGTCTGTAAAATTTGTTTGTGTGATGGATGTACTTAGAACTAGGAGATAAGCCTAAAACTGGAATTATAGGTAGATTCGACTTCGAAAGAATCACTTAAAAAAACTATTCCTCATAAAATTGCTCGTGGGTAAACAGTGAACAGTATTAATAATGCATAAAATTCTTAATCAGATAAACGCGAATGAGAAAAATGAGTACAAGAGGTCATGGACGTCCGCTGCGTGGCCGTGGTAGGGGTAGGATGACCTTGTCGAACCGACAAGGTCCGGTCATGGGTCTGAAAATATGATGTCGAATCTGCCGGCCAAAACCGAGTTTTAAGATCGGGAATCGGTGGTAACGATGTAGTATCCTAAGCTGTACTACGAGTGTTGAAACGAGTTGTCGAGGTAGGCACAGGTGCAGGAGCTCGTAAATCTGTGGTTGAACCACTCCGGGCTAACGGAGTAGAAGTGTTTAGAGGAGTTTCTGGAGTGGCACCTAGTGCGGCAGAGTATTGGTTGGAATCAACTGAGAAAATCATGGATGACTTGGAATTTACAGCTGAGGAAAAGTTGAAGGGTATAATCTCTCTACTTTGGGATGAGTCATACCAGTGGTGGCTCACCGTAAGGGATGGAGCGATGGCAGAGGATCTCACATGGGAATTCTTTAAGGCAGCCTACCAAAAGAAATATATAGGAACTAGCTACGTGGATCTTGCAATGAAGGCTTTCTTGAACTCGTTCGGGTAATAAGACGATGTGGCGAGTATGAGGCCAAATTTCTCCGGTTGAGCGGTATGCTCGTGGTATTGTGGTACTGAGCATGAACGCCGTGTCGATTCGAGATAAGGCCGAGAGATGAGTGAGGATGATGATAGCTCCACAACAGAATAGGAGTTCATTTGTCCTAGTGGAGAAGTCTAAGGTTCTTTGAAGGGTAAGACAGCTTAGTTAGGCGGAATCGGGATAGGAGTTGGAATAAGAGGGGCTCCAGATCTTTGAGGTTTTCTGGTAATCAGCAGAAGAGGATGAGGTATGGTGGGTCAAATTAAGCTGCTAGGCCTGCTGCTGCTGTTAATCCTCAATGGCTGCTGTCAAATTAAAAGGGGGTTTTCAACAAATTTTGAAACGGCCGAACTAAGCCTTTGTTCTCTACTAATCGATTTGGTAAGTCTATGGTAAAGAATTCTCCTTAAGCCTATTCATTAGATATTTTGGAAAAGCCAAAGGCTAACTTTTGAAGTGTGCTAGTGTAGCCGAATACAAGGAGGACTTGGTGTGTGTTTTCGGGATTTGGCAGGAGACCAAATCGGCACTATGGTAAGAAATAAAACTTGTGCGATTCATCCTTTGGGATTATTAGATTTAGTCGAATAAGGCTTTTTGGATACTAACCTATAGTGGCCGAATGTAGGGCAATACGGGAATACGTTTCGAAATTTTGTGATATCGCATAGATTCGGGATTTCTCTTTAGATCTTCGGTTAAACAGGTGTGTAAAACTCTTACACACTTATTAGTGGGCATTGCTTATTATGTTACACTTAACTATTTTGATAGTGATTTGCCTTGTGGGCTTGTGCATTGATCCGGGTAAGTTGCTTGCGATTTTAAATATGTCATATGAATGATATGATGAGCAAGATGCTATGCCATGACTTATATGCATGATCTATGATAATATGTTAAGCATGTTGTGAGCATGTTGGTATCGGGATTGAAGAGAGGAGGATTATTCTCTATGGATCGTCACGGTGGTTTTGACCACAAGATGGGTTGGCCCCATTAGTTTAATTGTGACTTGGTCACCAAAGGGTTTTGACCACACCGTTGATATAAATTGTGACTAAGTCCTAGTGGTTTGGTACCACCAGATGGTTTTGACCACATATTGATAATTGTGACCTATGGTCATCGTGGTTTTGACCACAAGATGGGTTGGCCCCATCGGTTTAATTGTGACTTTGGTCACGGTGGTTTTGACCACCAGCGGTTTTGACCACACGGGTAGTTAAAGGAGTATGGATGGCTAGTTTTGGGTTGCATGTTTTGCATGTCTTACTAATCTTTCGTGTATGAGTTTGCACTTCCGAGTTGGGGATTTATACACTAAGTCTTGGTGACTCACTCCTTCCCATATCATTTTGCAGATGAGTAGATCGCGGAGATGGAGCCGGAGAGGACTCGAGGCGGCCATGCTTGTTTCTTGGATTTGGCATTTTATTAGCTTCGTTTAAGTTTATTATTTACTAAATTTTTGATTTAGGTTGTAATAAGGCCGCTAGTGATTATTTTGGATGTTTAAGTAGTTGTTTTACTTCATTTCGACTATATTACTCATGAATTGATAAAATGTTTAAATAAATCGGTTAAAAGTAACCGTTTTCAAAATGGGAAATTGTTACGAGTTTTCAAGGATGTTACCATCGGGTAGCAAAATTCACCAAGTGCACAATAACTCTGAAGGTTCTAAAAATTTAAATGATCAAATGTTTTCAAAGCTTTCAACTCAACCATGTTTTCAAAATCCATTCCACCTGAGTTTTAATTGACACTGTTTTATAATTTCAGCAAATTTTTTCAGATTTTCACCAGTTAATCAAAATATTTCAAAACATTTTTACTCCGTGACATACCAGATCCGGTCAGGGCTCATGGGCCGGGTTTGGGGTGTTACAGTGAATGTTGTGAATGAATGTGTCTCTTTCGAGATGGATGAATGTGAATGTGAATGTGAATCTCTGAATTAGAATAGTGAACTTGAACTGAGACTTTGTTTGATCGAAAGAACAACTATTAAACTCCTTTTGTTCGTGGTTAAGCAGTGGAACAAAGTAGTAATGCATAAAACTCTTTAATCAGATTAAATCGCGACATTAGAAATGAGTTCTCGGGACGTGAACTTAAAAAAAAATTGTGCCTAGGAAGTATGATGGCTCTATTAAGATCGAGTCAGCACATAAGCGTAGCGCGTGAGTTAAGATGTTCAATTATTCGATAGTAAGTAATTTTGAGGACAAAATTATTTTAAGGGGTAGAAGCGTAACATCCTGAAAATGGGCCTATGCATTTCTTATTTAATTATCGAAATGGCATGTCTTATGTATTATGAATGTATGGTGAACATTTTGGAAACTTTGAAATGTTAAGTTTAAAGAGGAAAGTGAACATTTTGGAAACTTGGAAATGTTAAGTTTAAAGAGGAAAGTGAACATTTTTGGAAACTTGGAAATATAAGGAAATGTTTTAGAAATGTTAAGTTTAAAAGAGGAAACTAAAACAAAGTGGTCTTAAGAAAATTAATAGAAGAAATATGACACAAGAACGAGCTTGGAGAAGTGGCTAGGAGGCACTACTTAAGGCCCAGGTAAGTGACGCCACCTACATATGCAATTGGGCTTGTGTTCGAGCCACAGGGAAACCAAAAAGAAGTTTTATTTTTGCTACAAGATAGGTGGAAGTGGACGGCAATAAGGCACTAAAAGGGAGGTGTTTTATTTTTGTTAAAATTTGGCAAATAAGATGGATAAGTGATGGATTATTCTTAATAATTTTAAGTGAAGAGATAAAGAGAAAAGCTAGGAAAGGCTAGTGTTTGAGTGTTAGCCGAAAACTCATTCTCTTCTCATCTTTTTCATTTGTGCCGAAATTCTAAGCAAGAAGTGTCCATCTTTTTACTTTGTTTTCTTTTCATCTCTTTCTCTAGCCGAACCTTTACAAAGCAATTAAGCCTCTTTCTCATTTTCTTTTCTTTCTCTTCAAAGCCACCACCTTTCTTTCTTTTGATTAGCCGAACCCTATAGCCTTGTTCTTTTCTTTTTATGTTCATTCGAATCATCATCTACCCCAAGACCAATCTTTTCTCATTAATGACAAAAGCCAAAATCAAGATCCTTCTAGCCTACATAGCCGAATATTGCTAAAGGTTCAAGCAAGGATTGCCGATCTCTAAAGTAAAGGTAAGATCTCATTCAGTTTCATCCTTTTTCTTTTAAGATTTGCCGAAATCTAGGACTAACCCCATTAATATCTTGTTTCTAAAACTTTGAAGAGATCTTGCGGGATTTACTAAGTGTCGACTACAAGGAAGGAGAAATTCTTTTTCCAAAGGTACACCATAGGCCGCGTGTTCCCTAGTTATTCGATGAGTTTCAGGATTTAAAATCCACAAGGTAAATATCTATAGCATTCGGCCAAGGCCATGTTGAGTAAATAGTTGTGTTTCATTAATATTTAAAAGCCGAAACTAATCTATTCAAGTAATCTAGTGATTGCTGATTTCAAGAAAGAATGATACAAAGTTTTCGGGATTTGATTAGACATCAATCGGCAGCAAGGTAAGGATTTAAGTGTACTAATCCTATTGGGATTTGGTTTTATGGCCGAATGGCTCTTTACTAAGTATTAAATGATTGATCAAATGTAGAGATTTAAGATCTAGGGCATTAGATCAAGCTTTTCGGGATTTGGAGTGAACTTGCTAAAGAGAATCAGGTGTGTACCCCACACTATTTTTTTTATAAGTTTTATGGCAATGTTTAAAATAATTATGTGTGCAAGAATGTGAATATGGCTAAGGTACGATGTCATGGTACAAAGTACTCAGGTACGTTTCCTACTCCTACTAGGATTATGTTAAATATTTGTTACGACACACATATGACATTATAAGAATGTGAAATAAGAATTTGGCATGTTAATGCATGATATGTATGATATGGGGCATATGGGTTATATGAAAAGGGGAAGTGAATGTGGTGACCTAAGACCACGATAACTGAATGTGGTGACCTAAGGCCACGAAATATGAATGTGGTGACCTAAGACCACGATATCTGAATGTGGTGACCTAAGACCACGAATTTTATAAGGGCGATGAGCACGTCGACTGCAGCGACTGCCTTCGATGGTGTGTAGCGGATGGAGGGTTGACTTAGTAGTCCCCACGGTGTGCAGGATGGTACGGGTGATGTGTAGCGGATGGCATATAGGTTTGGGTTCGGGTTGCATCATTATTTTATATCTGCTATATGATTATGTATGTGATGTGATAATATGCCTGAATCTATTTGAACATAGTATTGTGTACACATTGAGTCTGTTTGACTCACCCCGTTGTGGGAACCTTTTTCAGGTAACGATCAGTAATGGACCGGGTCGGCAAGAGCTTAAAGGTGGCCATGCACAGCAAGGAATTTATTTAATTTGGATTTTTATTTTATTAAGTACTTTGAATTTATTTTTTGAGAGGAATTATTTGATGTAATAAGGCCATAGTAGAATTACTTTATTTTGCTTTTATTTATTAAGCTTACAAACTTTTATTTATTAAAAGATTAAGTAAATTTATCTTAAAACAAAGCCTAAATGTTTTGTCACCTAAAGTAAAGGATTTTAATAATGAAATAAACTTGTTCTCAACTCAAGCCCAACCCAAAACAATCTTTCTTTCAAAACACACAAGTTTTTCCTAAGTTACAAAAGAATTTGAAACGGTTTACACCGAGGAACATACCAGATCCAGTCAAGGCTCGTGGGCTGGGTTTGGGGTGTTTCAATCCCGAGCCATATGCTCCTTAGACCTGCATCTCAAGCATGCTCCTGACCTCCTCCGACATTCTCTGGATGATGCCTTCTACAATAATCGCAAGCAAAAAAGTTTGGATGTGCCTTAACACGCTTTACGGAATGAGACTGCAACCCAAAAGAACTGCGATCTCTTTTCTTCTTACAGTCCACGCACCCAACTCGAAGTGCCTCAATGATTCCTTGAACCTCCTCTAATACCTCCTTAACTAACTAAGTTGGCTCATCAACCCCAGCTCGATCATGAGATCCCGTCTCAGCCACTGGTGAAATTGGTGCGTCCATTTTAGGCATATGTCCCGATGCCTCAGATACAACTTTAGCACTTCGGCCTCTACCACGTCCACGTCTACCACGTACACATCCTCTAGCGCTCATGTTTGCTAAATTGATTTAATCTAATTAAGAGTCTTATGAATCAGTATACTATTCAATGTTTATTAAACAATATTTTATGAAGTATAGATAGTAAAGTCATTTTCGCAAAATGCATCCTATAGTCTCAATCTCTATAGTTTCAGCTCCTAAAACTAAAAGTTCTAGAGTATTTCTACAGTCATACCACAATAATCATAAAATGAAAACATAAACTTACTTGACTTGGTGCTAGATACCCGTGGTGCCATACTTCATTCAAAAGATGCATTCATTATTTAAAAATTCAAATAGCTTTGGAAAATGCTTTTGAACCCAAACCATAGCCGAGTTTTGCAACCTTGCTCTAATAACATAAGATGTAACACCCCAAAATGGCCCATGCGTTTTGACCGGATCTGACATGTCACATGAGAAAACATGTTAAATCCTTTTTATTCGTACTAAAATAGGTATTGATTTGTTAAAATCAAGAAAACAAGTTTGATTTGAAATATTTGATAAAATACTACTAACCTCGAAGATTGATTGATAAATTGATAAATTGAACTAGAGATTTTATAAACCGTGACTTTTGAAAATATCGTTGATATTTCAAGAGAAAATTTTCGAGTTAAAAATATTCATAGAAGTTTGTTATGAAATCCTTAATCTATTTGGAAAATATTTATTTAAGTTTTTAGAAAAATTCCCATTTTTAAAGTAATTTAAGCAAAATAATTAGTTCATCAAACATAAAGCAAAAAATTAAAATATTTTAGAGGCCTTATTACAACATAAAAACCCAAAATAGTAAAGTAAATGGAAATAGAAATCTAAAGTTCAAAATAAAACACCATTTCTGAAGTATGGCCTCCACTGAGTCATCCATGGCCCAAGACCACATCACTGAGCATTACCTACAAGGGTTAAGGAAAAGGGGTGAGTTACAAGAACTCAGTGTATAATCCCCTTACCGTCATCCATTGGGTCTGAACCCATTTAGCAATAACTTGGGTCGGATCCCATGTAGCATAATCTTGGGCCAAAACCCATTTACATAACAAAATATATATGTGCAATGTATGCAACCCAACCCATCCTAGTAATCCATCCGCTACACACCACCCATACCATCCTATCACACCTGTGGGGATCAAGTGAACCTACCCCGCCAAACACACCAATAAGGCAGACAAGCTGCTAATCATAGAATTTGTGGCGAAGCCACCAGAATAACAGAATATACTTGGCATAGCCACTAGACAGAATGTGGCAGAGCCACCAGAATATGTGGCAGAGCCACCAGAGTATACTTTCTCCGATCAACAAAATCCCAACCCATGCAGAATATCATGTATGCAAAGCATATATAAAAAATGATGTATGAATTAAATTACCATCATAACCAGTTAAACAGAATACACATAATCATACTAATCAACCCATAAGGGTAAAACAGAAATTTTACCCTCTAGGGGTATTTCGGTCATTCGGCCCATAGGGGCATTTTTGTGATTCGACCCATAAAGGCATTTTCCTAATTCGGCCCATAAGGGCATTTTAGTAAATTTTACAAACCAAAGGTATTTCTATAATTTTTACCCATTGAGGGTATTTTGGTAATTTCGCAACCCCAGGACTTAACTACTAATTTGGGGCATAAAAATTGAAATTGTTTATTTGCCTCATACTAACTAAAATGACTATAACTAGAGTTAGAAAACTCGAAATTTAGATCTGTAAATTTTCCTTGAAACTAAACTAATATATCTTCTTACTATAATTATTCCAAAATTTTTGGCTTAGCCATTTAGTACATTTTATTCATTAAATATTCCCTTGTTTCACTAACCAATAGTTTTGACCTCTCTTACTTTAAATTCAAATATCTCACTGAACGGTTTTCATATGTTGCTCCCACTTGTTTCTATTGAAAATAGGCTCACTAAGGAATCTATACTTATAAATTATAACTCATAATTCACTTTGTAAAATTTTGAATGATTTTCCAAGATAGAACAGGGAACCACGAAGTCACTCAGAACCAGTTTCACTAAAATTAAAATATCACAGAATATAAAATTCCTCTTCCTCCTTTGTTTCTTTCATATAAAACTAGACACAATAATATTTAATTCGATACCTTATTCAATTTCTAATTTCCTTTCTCCTATTTTTCATGATTTTTATAAATCATGTCACTGCTGCTAACCAAAAACTGTTTCATTGCAAAATATGGTTACCACTACGATCATACGCATGCCCGAGTGATCACATATGCCGATTTTCAATTTTTTGATCTTTTGAATGAATCACAAAACATTTCGTGCAAATATTCAGAGAAGTGTGGGATTACACACCATTTTCAACATGTATTCGAAAGGGTACGGGATTACACACCTTATTCGAAATCCGTAACACGATACTCTCCGCAGCACCTAAAGATTTAATAGGTCAACAATTAGTCCAAAGCCCAATTTACAACTTCAACCAAGTATTGCGATTGATTAACAATCTATATCACTTACCAACAATCCGAGTCTCTTATTACGAGGGATAATTGATCGATTGGCCCTCTGATAAAGTACTTCGAGATTCTACTTACCAACCCTCTTCCGAAAGCCAAAGGCTAGAAAGATGACAAGAGTGTAAACTAACACTCTATTGATTCGGCCAAGGAAGAGAGAGTGTCCAACACCCAAAAGAAAAAGAAAAGAAAAAGGGATATAGTGTTATGTAGTTCAGCTATTGGAGAAAAAGAACAAGTGTAACACCCTAAAAATCCAAGTATCGATATATCGCATGTTTTGGTGTTTAGTTTATGAATGAAAATTTTCTTTTCTTCTTTTCGTAGCCTTGAAAAGGGTATAGAATTATTTGGGTATAGAATAATTTTTAGTATGGAGAATTTAGTGTAGTGGATCAAGTGACCCTGATACTTAAGTTAATTTAATGTCTAAAATTAGCATAAGATGAGTAATTGGCAAGGTGGTGTTGGCGCATGAGAAATTGCATGAGGGGAGAGGTTCGAAACCCTTGGATAGCAATTAGGTGACTTTTATTTTTGCTCTCTTCCCTAATGTGTCGGCCAAGCTTTACTTTTGGATAAGATGGACTAATTTTTTTATGGCAAGAAGACTTAAGGTTTTGGTAAGCTTGAAATAAGGGATAGAATAGCATGATTTTGGGGATAGAATTTTTTTAAACTTTGGGAAAGTGGAGGATTACAAGTCATGTATCAAGGTGGATTTTTGGAAATTATTTCATGGCCATTTTGACCATGAACTTGGACGGCATTATGGACAAAGGGGGAAAGCCGAATTTTGGTGGTTAGTTTTGGAAAAGTTAGTAGCTTGAGAGAATTTTCATTTTGGACAATTTGCTCTTTCAAAACATTTTTCTCCTCTCATCTCTTCCTCTTGACGAATATGTATAGTGATGTTTGGGCATTCTTTTGTGCAATTTCGTTGTCTAGAAAGCTTGTGTGTTTTCTTTTGGAAACTAAAATAAGAGATCACTTGTACACTATTTTCTTTCTTGACCTAAAGCCGAAATCATTTGTGCATCTTCTTCTCTTTTACCTTGCTAAGGTCGAAACCTCTCTCTCCTAATTCCACCATTGTCGCAACACCTTAAACCTCTCATCCCTCTCTTCTCTTTTGTTAAAGTCGAATCTATAACCCCTTGCTGTTCTCTTCTAAAGCCGAAAGTTCCACTTCTTTGTCACCGATTGAAACCGATTGCTCCTAAGCACCAAAAGCCTATCATATTTCACATCTGAATCGATTTCTCTACTTCAGGTTCTTCTTGTCAATTTTCTTTGAGGTTTTGACCATTCACATTTTGGTCATTCTTTTTGATGAGGATCTCTTCTAGGTGATCTCTTTTCATTTATCTTTCTTTGTTGTCAAAAATCAAGACTCTAATTCTCCTAGTCTTTTGGCTGAACCTTGAAGGAGGATTTCGGGATTCTTTTGTAGCCTTCGTTTAGGGGGAGATCATTCGGGATTTGAATATCCAAGGTAAGCAAGCATGACCTTAGGCCGAAGGCCACTTACTTTTGTTCATTATGTTAGAATTGAATCTAACATATATCATATAGGATTTCGACAAACTCCATAGGCAAGTGATGGTTTCTGGGATTTAATCGAGTAAGGTAAGGAGATAATGATATTTGGCCAAAGGCCATATCTTTTTAGTGATAAGCGATTTCTCATATAGTGTTATGTAGGTGCTGTCGGCATTGTAAGCAAAAGCCAAAAATCTTGAGTATTCTGTTGTTCTTCGTGTTTACAAGGTGTGTAGCCTACACTAAATTTCTGATAGATTAATAGTATTATTGATAACCATGTGTTAATAAGAAATATATATGATAAAGGTTGCGGGTACCATTCAGTGGTACATGATATTTAGGTACGTTAATCGCCTAATACTTCGTTAATAATGCTGTAAGCATGGATATGAAATGTGTGTGATTCCGTTATGATTTTGGGGGTATTTTGCATAAAATCTGAATAATACGTATGGGCATGGGCATATGGGTGATCTTGATAAAGGGGAAGTGTTCCGGTGGTTTTTACCACATTATCCATGATTTCGATCACAATATTATGTATTCGTGACTTGGTCACAATATTATGAATCCGTGACTTCGGTCACATATTATGAATCCGGTGACTCTGTCATAATTATCTGGTGGCCATGCCACAAATTTATAAGGCGATGTCTGGTTGATATGGCGAATGCCTTTGTTGGTGTGTAGCGGATGGAGGGTCAATTTAGTAATCCCACGGTGTGATTGGTAGAGTACGGTGGTGTGTAGCGGATGGATATCTAGGTGGGCTCGAGTTGCATTTCATGTTATATGTACATGTGATTTAATCGGTTATTATCGATTTGCTATATTATGGGCTTATGGCTAAATGTGATTTAAATGGGCTTTATTGCTATGATCGATTGGGTTTTAGTGTCTTTGTTACACATTGAGTCTATTGACTCACCCTCGTGGGATATCCTTTTCGGTGATACTTAGCGTGATGGACCGGGTCGGTGAGAACTACGTGGTGGCCATTGCTCAACTCGATATATGGGTTTTCTTTTAATTAAACTTACTATGTTTTCTTTTATTATTTTGAAATTTATTTTGGGTTAAGTTTTTTGTAATAAGGCCGCTATAAACTGCTTTTAGTTATACGTTTTAAATTTTTATTCTGCTTTGCTCAACTTCAACTAAATATTAAATATTTTCGATAACCGAATTAAATTGTTTTGACACCTAAATACCTATGGTTTTCAACTTAATAATAAGTTCTAAATCCAATTTTTCTTTTAAATAATAAAATTTCTAAAAACATAAAGTTAACGATTTAATAAGATACAAATTTAAATCACAACCCAGTTTTCAACAAGATCGTACTTCAAATCTATTCTCTTACCACAAAATCACATGTTTTTTTTCAAAACGACAAAACGAGTTTTTCTCAAGAAGCATACCAAATCCGGTCGAGGCTTGTGGGCCGGGTTTGGGGTGTTTCAACTTGGTATCAGAGCCTAGTTTTAAACACTCGGCCTTGGATTTTAAAGTCCACAACATTTTCAAAATTAAGCCCAAATGAGTTTTTGTGAAAAGTTTTTGTTAAACTGGTTTTTATGGAAGCATGGCACCCTAGTTCTCGGCCCAAGTCCGCCAGGTAAGTTCTTTTGTTGATATATTGATGTGAATATGTTAATGTATGATACTTTAGTTGATAAGCCTAAGGAAACTATACTTAGAGACACAGACCTTAGGTATATGTGTACTTCTACGGAAAAACCACTGATTAAAACTCTGTTGCATAAAATTTTCTTTAAACAAGAAAGTGAAAGACTCTAATGCATAAAATTTTAGTAAAAATGATAAGACACGAAGTAGACATGAGTTCTAGGGGCGTGGTCATCGTGGGCGCGATAGAGCGAGAATGGCTATGTCGAACCGATTAGGTATGGTCGGGGTTAGAAAATGAGGCACCGCCATCGGTATGTAGGGCGAAATTTCAAGAAACAAGCTGGAGGAGATGGCGCGATATCGCAGTTATCTTTGTGAGTTTTAGAGCGAGTAATGGAGCTAGTATGGGTAATGGGGCTCGAAAGTTAGTAGCTAAGAGACTTAGATCAAATGGATCTAAGGTTTTAGGGAGTACTGGGTAGCTCGAATATAGCGGAGTATTGGTTAGAGGCGATTGAGAGGATCATGGGCGATTTGGACTGACCGCCGAGGAGAAGGCGAAAGGTGTTGTTTTGTTGCTTGAGATGAGGCCTACCGATGGTGGCTCCTTTGTCAAGGAGAGTATCCTCGGATCGAGTGGATTGGGGGTACTTTAAGGTTAAGTTTGAAGGAAATCGTTGGAGCTAGCTACATAGACTCTCGAGAAAGGCATTTGAATTTAGTACAAGGAAATAAGTCGGTAGCTGAGTATGAAGCAGAGTTTCTATGGTTAAGTCGGTATGCTAGAGGGATTGTAGCTCTTGATTCGAGTGGTGTGCAGATTTGAGGATGGGTTGCGAGATGAATCTGAGTGTTGATTGCTCGCATTGAGAGAGGGACTTTATAGTCTTAGTGGATAAGGCACGAATAGCTGAAGAAGTTAAGCGGACCGAGAGACAGAACCGGGACCGAGGTCAAAATAAGAATAAGAGGAGCTTTGGGTCTTCAGGGTCATCCAGGAATTTTCAAAAGAAACCTAGAGTTGATGGGCCGTGAGGTCAGCAGGTTACTACGGGAGGACAATACCGTACTTGTGCTCAGTGTGGAAAGATGCACCCGAGAGAATGTTGGAAAAAGACAGGGAGATGTTTTAAGTGTGGGTCCAAGGACCATATGATTAAGGATTGTCTGATGGATACAGATAGGAACCATCCAGTAGACTAGGGTTTTAATCAGGTTGGAAGAGGTGGACAGCAATCGTCAAGGGGTCGTGGTCCAAATGGTAGAGGTAATGGTTCTGGTAGAGATCACGGAACCCCAGGCAGAGGTAGTAGTAGAACTAAAGCTAGACAGCTAGGTCTGGTATATGCAGTTCGTCGCAGGGAGGATAGTGATGCACCTGATGTTATCACGGGTACGTTTCTGATCTCTGGAATACCCTTTATTGCTTTGATAGATATAGGGTCAACTCATTCATACATCGCTAGTGAAGTATCCGGAACTCTGCATGTGACTTCTGAGACTGTACCTAGGAAGATGACTATACTTAATCCTTTAGGGCAGACTGTAGTAGTAGATAAGCTCTTTAAGGAAGTACCTTTAGAAGTACAAGGGATGCAATTTTCGGCTGACTTAATGGAGTTGCCATTCGGGGAATTTGATCTAATCTTAGGCATAGATTGGTTAGTGAAGTATCGTGCGAATGTAGATTGTGCTGCTAAGCGTCTGTCATTGAGAACCTCTGACGATAAGAAAGTGGTAGTGATGGGCGAGGGACGAAATTACTTATCAAATGTAGTATCTGCCTTTATGGCAGAAAAGATGATTAGGAAGGGTTGTTTGGCTTTTCTTATGTTGGTCGATGCCTTGGAGGCTAAAGAGGCAAGCTGCTGAAGGGTCGGGGCTATAAGAGAATTTGTGGATGTTTTTCCGAAGAACTTCCAAGATTGCCTCCGGATCGAGAGGTGGAATTTGGGATTAACTTGTTGCCTGGTACGGCTCCAGTATCTATCGCTCCGTACAGAATGGCACCAAAGGAGCTGGTTGAGCTAAAGGCTCAGATTCAAGAGTTGCTTGATCGTAGGTTTATCCAACCTAGTGTGCCTCCATGGGGAGCACCGGTCTTGTTCGTAAAGAAGAAGGACGGGACTATGCGTATGTGCATAGATTATCGGCAGTTGAATAAGCTGACCATCAAGAACAAGTATCCGTTGCCGAGGATAGACGACTTGTTAGATCAGCATAAGGGAGCTGCGGTATTCTCAAAGATAGATGAAACACCCCAAACTCAGCCTACAAGCCCTGACCGGATCTGGTATGCTTCTAGAGAAAAACCTTTCAAATTCTATTTGAGCTTTGCCAAAAACTTATGTGTCTTTGAAAACAGTTGAATTGGGTTGGGCTTAATTTTTAAAACAAAACCGTGTTGTTTAAGTGTTAATACATTCATTTCTAATATTTAAGAGAATTTACTTTCAACTTCAATTCGATGATAATCATGTCGTACTAAGTAATTTAAAAGCATGCAAAAAAAAAAACAATTAAATACTTATGGCCTTATTACATCAAATAAAACCCAAAATTAAGTTCAAGTACTTTAAAATAAAAGTCCAAATAAAATAAGTTCCTTGCTGAGCATGGCCACCACTAAGCTCCTCCCGACCCGGTCCATTACTGTGCGTCACCTGAAAAAGGTTCCCACAATGGGGTGAGTCAAGCAGACTCAATGTGTAACCACAACACTAAGGCCCAACAGATTATGGCATACAAAATCATACATACAAATATAATAACATAAATAATGATGCAATCCCGAACCCAAGCCTAGTTACCATCCGCTACACATCACCCGTACCAACCTGCACACTGTGGGGACTACTAAGTCAACCCTTTATCTGCTACACAAAATCGAAGGCAGTCACTGCAGTCGATATGCTCATCGCCCTTATAATTTGTGGCATGGCCACCAGATAGTTATTTTGTGTCATGAGACACCACATTCAGATAATGTGACCGAAGTCACCACATTCACGTAATGTGACCGAAGTCACCACATTCACTTCGCCTTTCATAACCACCCCAAATGCCCATGTCATACAAATCATGCATTACCATGCCAAGTTCTCTATTCACATTCTTATAGGTTCACATATGTGCCATTACAAATCGTGTTATAATCCTAGTAGGAGTAGGAAAACGTACCTGAGTACTTTGTACCATTGCATGGTACCTTTAGCCATTTTTTTCACATTCTTATTAACACATATTTTAAATTAAATCCGTAAATCTATTAAGATTCAGTGTGGGTTACACACTTGATCTACTTAGCAAATTCACTCCAAATCCCGAAAATCCAATCTACTGCTTTAGATCTTTACTGCCTATATTCGGCCAACCCCAACCTTATTAGTAAAAAGCCATTTGGCTATAAAACCAAATCCTAATAGGATTATTGTAATCAAATTCTTACCTTGGTGCCGATTTCGCCACTAATCAAATCCCGAAACGTTGAAATCCTTCTACCTTGTAATCGGCCAACATTAGATCACTTAAAGGGTTAGTTTCCAGCTTTTGAATAATTAAGAAGTAGATCTATATCACCAAACATGGCCTCAGCATGTACATGTACACTTACCTTATAAATCTAAATCCCGAAATTGCTAATTACTCTTGGTATCTGTCGAAACCCCTATAAACACATGTTAGATCAATTTCTATCATTTAATCACAAGAAAAATAGCTCTTGGCCGAATATACACATGACTTTACCTTGGATATTGAATCTCGAGTAATCCTCCTTCTAGTCGACTATAGACACAGTCCCGAAAGATCCTCTGCAGTCTCGACCAAGAGACACCAATGACATTAGAATCTTAACTTCGGCTTAAAGGAAAAGAAACAAGATGATGACTATAGATCCTTACCCCATTTATATTAAAATCGGCGACACCTTTACTTGAATCCACAGGGCTATTCATTTATGGCCTAAATCTTTGTCCACTTGATTACGCTTTTGATGAACACTATAGGATTTGGCTTCAACAAGGAAAGAAAGGAAAAGGTGTAGGACTTAGGGAAAAATCGATAAGACTAGAGGATCCTATATCCGGCTTTTAGAGAATAAAAGAGAAACAGTTGCAGAAGAATTCGGCAGAGACTCAAAGGGGAGGAAAAGAATGAAGAAAAGCCTTAATCTCCTTCCTTGGCCGAAAATACTACCAAGAAAGTCCCTTGGCCGGCCACTTTATCTTTACTTATCGTATCCCTCATATTTCTCCTATTTTATCCCTTAATCACCTATTCAAAATAAATAAAAAAAACATAATTATCCCCTACTCTTCTAGCCGAATTTTAAAAAAGATAAAACACATATTTTAAGTGCCCCTTTGCCGTCCACTTCTCTAGCTCCTTGCAGCAAAAATAAAAATTCTTTTGCTACCCATGCACTCGAACTCAAGCCCTCAGCCCCACGTGCATATGGCGTCACTTACATGGGCTTTAAGTGGCACCTCCAAGCCACTTAGACAAGCCCATTTCTGTGTCATATTCCACATACAATTTCTCTTAAGGCCCTACTAAGCTTAGCTTCCTTATTAAAACTTAAAATTAAATATTTTTTAAGGTATTTTCCTACATTCGAAGGTTCACAGAATTCACAATACACATTCACAACACACTCAAGCATGCTATTAAGCATAAATGCATAAGCCATAAACTAGGATATTACAGTTCTACCCCCTTAAAATAATTTCGTCCTCGAAATTACCTGGACTGAAATAAGTGAGGGTATTGCTGTCGCATTGCTTCTTCTGGCTCCCACAAAGCTTCTTCCGATCCATGATTGCGCCATAACACCTTGACTAGATGAACCGACTTCCTCCGTAACACTTTCATATCTCGCTCTAAGATCTGAATTGGCTCTTCTTCGTAGGACAAATCTGGCCTTAGCTCCACCTTTTCAACTGGTACCACATGAGATGGATCCGATCGATAACGACGTAGCATGGACACATGGAATACGTCGTGCATCTGCTTCAATTTCGAAGGCAACTCTAACTGGTATGCCACTGATCCAACTCGCTTCAACACTCGATAGGGCCCTATAAAGCTTGGGCTTAACTTCCCTTTCCATCCAAACCTCATTACCTTCTTCTAAGGCGAGACTTTAAGAAACACTTGATCTCCCACATCAAATTCTATTTTCTTCCGTTTGAGATCTGCGTACGACTTCTACCTATCAGATGCCTCCTTTAATCGTGCCCGAATTATCTTAACTTTCTCCTCAAATTCTGCCACAATTTTTAAACCCAAAATCTGACGTTCTCCCAATTTCGTCCAACATTTAGGAGTCTGACACTTCTGACCATACAGTACTTCGTACGGTGCCATCCGAATACTTGCCTGGTAGCTGTTATTGTAGGCAAACTCTGCTAAAGGCAAATATTCCTCCCAACTTCCTCTGAAATCCATCACACAGCCTCGTAACATATCCTCTAAGACTTGGATTACTCGTTCAGACTGGCCGTCCTACTGTGGATGAAAAGCCGTAGTGAAATCCAATTTGGTGCCTAAAGCCTGATGTAGTGCTTTCCAAAATCGAGACGTGAACCTTGGGTCCCTATCCGAGATAATTGACATCGGCACTCCATGCAACCTCACAATCTCCGCTACATACAACCTTGCCAACTTCTGTAGGGAGTAGTCAACCCGCACTGAAATAAAGTGAGCGGACTTGGTCAGCCGATCCACTATCACCCATACCGGGTCCTTCTTAGTAGGCGTAAGGGGAAGCTCACTAACAAAGTCCATGGTAATTCTCTCCAACTTCCATTGGGGAATCTTTATTGGCTGAAGCAACCCCGATGGCACTTGGTGTTCAGCCTTAACTTGCTGACACGTTAAGATTTGCCAACATATTCGGTCACTTTCCGCTTAAGACCAGGCCACCAAAATTGTTCCCTTCAATCTCTGTACATTTTACTACCTTCGGGATTTATAGCATAAGGGCTACTATGCGATTCTCGAAGAATTCTTTGCCTAAACTCCTCGTCCTTCGACATACACACCTTACCCTTGAAACATAATACTCCCTCATCATTAACACCATAACCTTCCAACTCTCCATTTTGCGCTTGTCGCAACTTAACACTTAGATCCTCATCCACCAACTGTCCCTCCTTCACTTCACTCAACCACGTTGGCTTAACTTGCAATTCTGCCAGAAGACTTCCATCATCATACAAGCTCAGATGTGCAAACATCGCCCTCAAATCCGACACTATCTTCTGACTTAGGGCATCCGCTACCACATTCGCCTTGCCCGGGTGATACTCTATCGAACAATCATAGTCCTTCAATAGTTCCATCCACCTTCTATGTCTCAAATTCAGCTCTTTCTGAGTCAGTAGATACTTAAGGCTCTTGTGGTCTGTGTAGATTACCGACTTCTCTCCATTTAAATAGTGCCTCCATACTTTAAGGGCAAAGACCACTGCCGCCAATTCCAAGTCGTGCATCGGGTAGTTAACCTTATGTGGCCTTAGTTGTCGAGACGCATAAGTGACTACTTTTCCATCTTGCATAAGAACACCTCCAAATCCTTTATGGGAAGCATCACAATACACCAAGAAATCCTTCCCTACCTCCGGCTGAATCAAAATTGGAGCTTCGGTCAAGACCTTCTTAAGCTTCTCAAAGCTCTCCTGTTGCTTATCAGTCCAAATGAAAGGCACTTCCTTCTTTAACAACCTTGTCAGAGGCGTGGCTATTGACGAGAACCCTTCCACAAACCGTCTATAATAGCCTACCAATCCTAAGAAACTCCGGACTTTCGCCACTGACTTAGGGGGTTTCTAATCCAACACCGCCTCAATCTTCCTAGGATCCACCCTTATTCCTTCTGCGGATACCACATGCCCTAAGAAGGCAACTTCCCTAAGCCAAAATTCACACTTGCTGAATTTGGCATAAAGCTTCTTCTCCCTCAACACTTGCAACACAACCCGGAGGTGCTCATCATGTTATTCCTCCGACTTCGAATAGACCAAAATATCGTCTATGAACACAACAATGAACCGATCCAAATAGGGTTGGAAAACCCGGTTCATCATGTCCATAAATGTGGCTGGGGCATTTGTCAAACCGAACGGCATTACTATGAATTCAAAATGTTCGTACCTTTTTCAAAAAGTCATCTTATGGATATCAGCCTCCTTCACCTTAAGCTGATGATATCCAGACCTTAGATCTATCTTCGAGAATACTGCGGCCCCCTTAAGCTGATCAAACAAGTCGTCAATTCTTGGCAACGGGTACTTGTTCTTGATGGTCAGCTTGTTCAACTGACGATAATCTATGCACATACGCATAGTTTCGTCCTTCTTCTTCACAAACAAGACCGGTGCTCCCCATGGAGACACACTGGGTCGGATGAAACCATGGTCAAGCAATTCCTGAATCTGGGCCTTAAACTCAACCAACTCCTTTGGTGCCATTCTGTACGGGGTAATGGATACAGGAGCTATTCCCGGCAATAAGTCAATTCCAAACTCTACCTCCCTGTCCGGGGGTATTCTGGGTAATTCTTCTGGAAAGACATTTACAAACTCCCTCACAGTTCTAACTCCATTAACTCCTCATTCGTTTGTATCCAAAGCACAAATGAAGGCCAAAAATGCCTTACACCCCTTCTAAACCATCTTATCAGCCTTTAAAGCAGAAACTACATTAGACAAGTAGTTTCATCTTTCTCCTATCATAATCACCACTTCATCCTTCGGGGTTCTTAACTCTATTCTCTTAGCAGCACAATCCAAAATAGCTCGATGTTCTACCAGCCAGTCCATGCCAAGTATAAGATCGAATTCCCCGAAGGGTAATTCCATTAAGTCAGCAGGAAATACCGCTCCTTGAAGCTCCAAAGATACTCTCCGAAACATCTTATTCACTACTACAGTTTGACCTAGTGGGCTTACTACAATCATCTCCCTACTAGAAGGTTCAGAGGCTATGCCTAGTGTTTCAACTACACTACATGCAACATAAGAATGGGTCAAGCCCACATCAATTAAAGCAACATAGAGTTTGCTAGATATAAGGAACGTACCAGTTATGATGTCCGGTGCGTCTCCATCTTCCCTTCGGTGAATCGTATAAACCAAACCCGGCTGCCTAGCTTCAGTAGTACTAACACCTCTACCCGGTGCTCCACGTCCTCTACCAGAACCATTACCTCTGCCAGTCGAACCATGACCTCGCGGTGGGCTGTCCCCCTCTTCTAGCCTGGTTAGGAACTTGACTCACTGGTCGACTCCCTTCAGCTATCATCGGACAATCCTTAATCATGTGGTCCTTGGACCCACACTTAAAGCATCCCCCCGTTCTTTTCCAACACTCCCTAAATGCTTCTTCCCACACTGATCACATGTACGATACTTCCCTCCAGTAGCAGCTTGTTGACCCCGTGGCCCATCAACTCTAGGCCTCTTTTGCTCATTCCTAGATGGCCTTGAAGATCCAAAGCCTCTCTTCTGCCAATTCCGATCGGAGTTCTGCCTTACGAAATCCATGATACCCTCGGCTACTTTAGCCTTCTCCACCAACACAACAAACTTCCGCTCCTGTTGCAGGGCTATCAATAACCTCAGGTCATCCCTTAGTCCGTCCTCAAATCGGACACACCGCTCATGCTTGGTAGACACTATCCCTCGAGCATAATAGCTCAGCCTTAGAAATTCAGCCTTGTACTTAGCTACGGACTTGTTCCCTTGAACCAGCCCTAGAAAAACCTTTCTCTGCGTATCAATATAGTGTGTACCGATATACTTCTTCTGATATGCCGCCTTAACATATTCCCAAGTAAGATCCTCAGCTGAAGCACCATTCCGCACCGTGAGCCACCATTGATATGACTCATCACGAAAAAGCGACACCAACCCTTTCAACTTTTCCTCATCAGTTAAATCGAGCTCATCCATAATTCGCTCAGTCACCTCCCACCAATACTCAGCGATACTGGGTGCCACACCAGATATACCATGGAACACTTCAGCTCCGTTGGCTCAGAGTCGTTCAGGTACCGACTTTTGAGCTCCCATGGCTCCACCTGCTCCAGCCACCCTTTCCAAAACCCACAAAGATCGCTTTGTGACCTCGTGCATCATCCCCATCCGATCCTCGATATTCCACATCGGTGGTGGTGGTGGTGGTGGCATTTCATTCTCAAATCCTTGACCCGATCTAACGGGTTCAGACATGGTCATTCGACCTTTCCACGGCCACGCACATGCTACGACCATGTCCCCTTGAATTCATACTTTCGCTTTGCGTTTATCTGATTAGAGAATTTTATGTATTAGCTTTGTTCCACTGATTAAACAAGAACAGATTTATGTTTAATAGAAAGTTGTTCTTTCGATTCATACACATACAATCTCACATCATTCATTTAATCACACACATGAACTTGCGTCCATTACAGAAAAATGTTGTAGTTATCGTTGTTTGTTGTTTTCCACTACCCAAGGGTATTTTCGTAATTTTGTCCTATAGGGGTATTTTGGTAATTTTTTTTCAAATTAGGGTATTTGAAAATGTTGCAAAATAGAGATTGATGATGTTTTACAAAATTAAAATTCTTGCTGGAAAAATTTCAAGGATAAAATGATAATTTTACGCATTAGGGGTATTTTTGTAATTTTACAAGCCAGGGTCTTTTCGGTAATTTTTCACAAAATAAGGTTCCTGGTGACTATTCAAAACAAGGGTATTTTTAAAGATTTCTAAACTGAGGGTACTTCAGTAATTTTCCTTACTGAGGGTACTTTGGTCATTTTGCAAATCAGGGGTAATTTGGTCATTTTGCAAATCAGGGGTAATTTGGTCATTTTGTAAATTAGGGGTAATTTCGTAAATTTCTCAAACCACGGTATCTTGAATTTTCACGAGTTAGGGTTTCATGGATACTTTTGCAAAGTATAGAAATTTTATTAAAATCTAGGGTAGTATGGTAATTTTAGAACTAAGGGCATTTTAGTAATTTTACCACTAAAGGTATTTAGGTAATTTTGTAAATTAGAAATTTTAGAAAGTTTTTCCAAAATAATAATTTTCACAATTCAAAAGGGTAGTTTGTTGACTTTTGAAACTAGGGTTTCTATAAAAATATGGCTAGGCCCTTTCGGGTTTTAATTATTTAGTTTAGCACGTGACTAAGTCCTCTTGGTTAGGGTGAACCAAGCTACGCACTGTAGGATTCAAGTGGAGAGGAGGTGAGTCACACAGACTGCTTAAATACCAAGCTCCCACCAAACCAATCCTAGACATGCGCACAATGGTTGCCACACCCTAACTTGGCGACTTAGACACAAGTTTGTGTAATTGTGCCTTAGAGTTTTATGTAATTGTTGGGGTAAACTAGTCCTAGGGTTTAGTTCCTAATCCACTAGTCTATGTCCCAATATATATCCCCACATACAAATCACAAAGAGGTTAGGAGTACTTACCTAGTGGACTTTGGGCCGGAGTCTCAGGTGCCATGCTAGAAAACCTACTTATTTTTTAATAAAATCCAATTTTCCAAAAGAAAACGTTTTGGGCCCAAAAAGCCCTCAGGGCTGAGTTTTGAATCGGGCTCTGATACCAAACTAAAACACCTCAAACCCGACCCACAAGCCCTGACCGGATCTGGTATGCTTCTAGAGAAAAACCTTTCAAATTCTATTTGAGCTTTGCCAAAAACTTATGTGTCTTTGAAAATAGTTGAATTGGGTTGGGCTTAATTTTTAAAACAAAACCGTGTTGTTTAGGTGTTAATACGTTCATTTCTAATATTTAAGAGAAATTTACTTTCAACTTCAATTTGATGATAATCATGTTGTACTAAGTAATTTAAAAGCATGCAAAAAAAAACAATTAAATACTTATGGCCTTACTACATCAAATAAAACCCAAAATTAAGTTCAAGTACTTTAAAATAAAAGTCCAAATAAAATAAGTTCCTTGCTGAGCATAGCCACCACTAAGCTCCTGCCGACCTGGTCCATTACTGTGCGTCACCTAAAAAAGGTTCCCACAACGGGGTGAGTCAAGCAGACTCAATGTGTAACCACAACACTAAGGCCCAACAGATTATGGCATACAAAATCATACATACAAATATAATAACATAAATAATGATGTAATCCCAAACACAAGCCTAGTTACCATCCGCTACACATCACCCGTACCAACCTGCACACCGTGGGGACTACTAAGTTCACCCTCCATCCGCTACACACCATCGAAGGTAGTCGCTGCAGTCGAAGTGCTCATCACCCTTATAATTTGTGGCATAGCCACCAGATAGTTATTTTGTGTCATGAGACACAACATTCAGATAATGTGACTGAAGTCACCACATTCACTTAATGTGACCGAAGTCACCACATTCACTTCCCCTTTCATAACCACCCCAAATTCCCATGTCATACAAATCATGCATTACCATGCCAAGTTCTCTATTCACATTCTTATAGGTTCACATATGTGCCATTACAAATCGTGTTATAATCCTAGTAGGAGTAGGAAAACGTACCTGAGTACTTTGTACCATTGCATGGTACCTTTAGACATTTTTTTCACATTCTTATTAACACATATTTTAAATTAAAGCCGTAAATCTATTAAGATTCAGTGTGGGTTACACACCTGATTTACTTAGCAAATTCACTCCAATCCCGAAAATCCAATCTACTGCTTTAGATCTTTACTGCCTATATTCGGCCAACCCCAGTCTTATTAGTAAAAAGCCATTCGGCTATAAAACCAAATCCTAATAGGATCATTGTAATCAAATTCTTACCTTGGTGCCGATTTCGCCACTAATTAAATCCCGAAACGTTGAAATCCTTCTATCTTGTAATCGGCCAACATTAGATCACTTAAAGGGTTAGTTTTCGGCTTTTGAATAATTAAGAAGTAGATCTATATCACCAAACATGGCCTTGGCCGAATGTACATGTACACTTACCTTATAAATCTAAATCCCGAAATTGTTAATTACTCTTGGTATCTATCGAAACCCCTATAAACACATGTTAGATCAATTTCTATCATTTAATCATAAGAAAAATAGCCCTTGGCCGAATATACACATGACTTTACCTTGGATATTGAATCCCGAGTAATCCTCCTTCTAGTCGACTATAGACACAGTCCCGAAAGATCCTCTGTAGTCTCGGCCAAGAGACACCAATGACATTAGAATCTTAACTTCGGCTTAAAGGAAAAGAAACAAGATGATGACTATAGATCCTTACCCCATTTATATTAAAATCGGCAGCACCTTTACTTGAATCCACAGGGCTATTCGACTATGGCCTAAATGCTGTCCACTTGATTCCAGCTTTTGATGAACACTATAGGATTTCGGCTTCAACAAGGAAAGAAAGGAAAAGGTGTAGGACTTAGGGAATAATCAGCAAGACTAGAGGATCCTATATCTGACTTTTAGAGAATAAAAAAGAAAAGAGAAAGAGTTGCAGGGAGAATTCGACAGAGACTCAAAGGGGAGGAAAAGAATGAAGAAAATCCTTAATCTCCTTCCTTGGCCAAAAATACTACCAAGAGAGTCCCTTGACCGGCCACTTTATCTTTACTTATCATATCCCTCATATTTCTCCTATTTTATCCCTTAATCACCTATTCAAAATAAATTAAAAAAACATAATTATCCCCTACTCTTCTAGCCAAATTTTAAAAAAGATAAAACTTATCTTTTAAGTGCCCCTTGCCGTCCACTTCTCTAGCTCCTTGCAGCCAAAAATAAAAATTCTTTTTGCTACCCATGCAACTCGAACTCAAGCCCTCAGCCCCCTGCATATGGCATCACTTACCTGGGCTTTAAGTGGTGCCTCCAAGCCACTTAGACAAGCCCATTTCTGTGTCATATTCCACATACAATTTCTCTTAAGGCCCTGCTAAGCTTAGCTCCCTTATTAAAACTTAAAATTAAATATTTTCTAAGGGATTTTCCTACGTTCGAAGGTTTACAGAATTCACAATACACATTCACAACACACTCAAGCATGCTATTAAGCATAAATGCATAAGCCATAAACCAGGATATTACAATAGATCTAAGGTCGGGGTATCATCAGCTTAAGGTGAAAGAAGCGGATATCCATAAGATAGCTTTTCGAACAAGATACGGGCATTATGAATTTTTAGTAATGCCGTTCGGATTGACGAACACCCCAGATGCGTTCATGGATATGATGAATCGGGTTTTTCAACCCTACTTGGATCGATTAAATCGTTGTGTTCATAGGCGACATCTTAGTGTATTGCAAGTGCGAGATAGAGCATGATGAGCATCTCGGATAGTGTTGCAAGTGTTAAGGAGAAGAAGCTTTATGCCAAATTCAAGAAGTGTGAATTTTGGTGAAAGAAGTTGCATTTTAGGACATGTGGTGTCTGCAAGGATAAGGTGGATCCTCGAAAGATTGAGGCGGTGTTAGATTGGAAACCACCTAAGTCTCAGAGGCTGAGGTTCGTAGTTTCTTGGGTTTAGCGAGCTACTCTGAAGGTTTGTAGAGGGTTTCATCAATAGCTGCACCTTTGATGAAGTTGTTGAGAAAGGAGGTACCTTTCGTATGGACAGATAAGCAGCAAGAGAGCTTTGAGAAGCTTAAGAGGGTTTTGACTGAAGCTCCGATTTTGATTCAGCCTGAGGCAGGGAAGGATTTCGTGGTGTATTGTGATACTTCTCACACAGGATTAGGATGTGTTCTGATGCAAGACGAGAAGATAGTTGCTTATGCATCTCGGTAATTAAGGCTACATGAGGTTAACTATCTAACACACGACTTGGAGTTGGCAGTGGTGGTCTTTGCTCTTAAGGTATGGAGGCATTATCTCATATGGAGAAAAGTCGAGAATCTATACGGAATCACAAGAGTCTTAAGTATCTGCTGACTCAGAAGGAGCTGAATCTGAGACAGCGAAGGTGGGTGGAGTTGTTGAAAGACTACGATTGTTCTATAGAGTATCACCCGGGCAAGGCGAATGTAGTGGCGGACTCCTTAAGTCAAAAAGTGGTGTCGGATCTGAGGGCGATGTTTGCACATCTTAGTCTTTATGATGACGAAGCTTGCTGGCAGAATTACAAGTAAAGCCGACGTGGTTGAGTCAGGTGAAAGAAAGACAGTTGGTAAACGATGATTTAAGTGCTAAGCTACTGCAAGTGCAGAGTGGGAAGTTGGAAGATTATGGTGTTAATAGTGACAGAGTGTTGTGTTTCAAAGGTAAGTTCTGTATGCCGAAGGATGCAGAACTTAGGCAAAAAATTCTTTAGGAATCGCATAGTAGCCCTTATGCGATGCATCCTGGAGGTAGTAAGTTGAATCGAGATTTACGGGATCAGTTTTGGTGGCCTGGTCTTAAGCGGGAAGTTACAAAATTTGTAGGCAAGTGCTTAACGTGCCAGCAAGTCAAGGCTGAACTTGAAGTACCATTGGGGTTGCTTCAGCCGATAAAGATTCCACAGTGGAAGTGGGAGCGAATCACCATGGACTTTGTTAGTGGGCTTCCCCTTACGCCTACTAAGAAAGACTTGGTATGGGTGATAGTGGATCGATTGACGAAGTCTACACATTTCATACCAGTGCGGGTTGATTACTCTTTGCAAAAATTGGCGAAGTTGTACATGGCAGAGATTGTGAGGTTGCATGGAGTGCCGGTGTCGATTATTTTGGATAGGGATTCGAGGTTTACGTCTCGATTTTGGAAAGCGTTACAGCAGGCTTTGGGTACCAGATTGGATTTCAGTACGGCATTTCATCCACAGTCAGACGGCCAGTCTGAGCGAGTAATCCAAGTGTTAGAAGATTTGTTGAGAGGCTGTGTGATAGACTTCAGAGGAAGCTGGGAAGAGTTTTTGCCTTTAGTTGAGTTTGCATACAACAATAGTTACCAAGCAAGTATTTGGATGGCACCGTATGAAGCACTGTATGGACGGAAGTGTCGCACTCCTACGTGTTGGATAGAATTGGGGGAACATCATGTTTTGGGTCCAGAGATTGTGGCGAATCGAAGAAAAGGTTAAGGTAATCCGGGCTCGGTTAAAGGAAGCATCTGACAGGCAAAAGTCGTACACAGATCTTAAGCAGAAGGAAATAAATTTTGTTGTGGGAGATCAAGTATTTCTTAAAGTGTCGCCATGGAAGAACGTAATGAGATTTGGTTGCAAAGGAAAGTTAAGTCCCAGGTTTATAGTACCTTATCGGGTTTTGAAGCGGGTTGGACCAGTGGCATATCAGTTAGAGTTGCCTTCGGAGTTGAAGAAAATGCACGATGTGTTCCATGTTTCAATGTTACGTCATTACTGGTCGGATACATCTCATGTAGTGCCAGTTGAGGAGGTGGAACTAAGACCAGATTTGTCTTACGAGGAGGAGCCGATTCAGATTCTAGAACTAGATGTGAAGGTGTTACAGAGGAAATCAGTTCCTCTTGTCAAAGTGTTATGGCGTAACCATGGATCGGAAGAAGCTTCGTGGGAGCTGGAGGAAGCAATGCGATAGCAATACCTTCACCTATTCTAGCCAGGTAATTTCGAGGACGAAATTTTCTTTAAGGAGGGTAGAGTTGTAACACCCTAAAAATTTGAGTATCGATATATCGCATGTTTTAGTGTTTAGCTTATGAATGAAAATTTTCTTTTCTTCTTTTCGTAGCCTTGAAAAGGGTATAGAATTATTCGGGTATAGAATAATTTTTAGTATGGAGAATTTAGTGTAGTGGATCAAGTGACCCTGATACTTAAGTTAATTTAAGTGTCTAAAATTAGCATAAGATGAGTAATTGGCAAGGTGGTGTTGGCGCATGAGAAATTGCATGAGGGGAGAGGTTCGAATCCCTTGGATAGAAATTAGGTGACTTTTATTTTTGCTCTCTTCCCTAATGTGTCGGCCAAGCTTTACTTTTGGATAAGATGGACTAATTTTTTTATGGCAAGAAGACTTAAGGTTTTGGTAAGCATGAAATAAGGGATAGAATAGCTTGATTTTGGGGATAGAATTTTTTTAAACTTTGGGAAAGTAGAGGATTACAAGGCATGTATCAAGGTGGATGTTTTGGAAATTATTTCATGGCCATTTTGACCATGAACTTGGACGGCATTATGGACAAAGGGGGGAAGCCAAATTTTGGTGGTTAGTTTTGGAAAAGTCAGTAGCTTGAGAGAATTTTCATTTTGGACAATTTGCTCTTTCAAAACATTTTTCTCCTCTCATCTTTTCCTCTTGACCGAATATGCATAGTGAGGTTTGGGCATTCTTTTGTGCAATTTCGTTGTCTAGAAAGCTTGTGTGTTTTCTTTTGGAAATCGGAATAGGAGATCACTTGTACACTATTTTTTTTCTTGACCTAAAGCCGAAATCATTTGCACATCTTCTTCTCTTTTACCTTGCTAAGGCCGAAACCTCTCTCTCCTAATTCCACCATTGCCACAACACCTTAAACCTCCCATCCTCTCTTCTCTTTGTTAAATCCGAATCTATAACCCCTTGTTTTTCTCTTACGAGCCGAAAGTTCCACTTCTTTGTCACCCATTGAAACCGATTGCTCCTAAGCACCAAAAGCCTATCATCTTTCTCATCTGAACCAATTTCTCTACTTCAGGTTCTTCTTGTCGATTTTCTTTAAGGTTTTTGACCATTCGCATTTTGGTCATTCTTTTTCAGTGAGGATCTCTTCTAGGTGATCTCTTTTCCTTTATCTTTCTTTGTTGTCAAAATCAAGACTCTAATTCTCCTAGTCTTTTGGCCGAACCTTGAAGGAGGATTTTGGGATTCTTTTGTAGCCGTCGTTTAGGGAGATCATTCGGATTTGAATATCCAAGGTAAGCAAGCATGACCTTAGGTCAAGGCCACTTACTTTTGTTCATTATGTTAGAATTGAATCTAACATATATCATATAGGATTTTGACAAACTCCATAGGCAAGTGGCGGTTTGGATTTAATCGAGTAAGGTAAGGAGATAATGATATTGACCAAAGGCCATATCTTTTTAGTGATAGCGATTTCTCATATAGTGTTATGTAGGTCTTTGTCGGCGTTGTAAGCAAAAGCCTAAATCTTGAGTATTCTCGTTGTTCTTCGTGTTTACAAGGTGTGTAGCCTACACTAAATTTCTAATAGATTAATAGTATTATTGATAACCATGTGTTAATAAGAAATATGTATGATAATGGTTGCGGGTACCATTCAGTGGTACATTATATTCAGGTACATTAACCCCCTAATACTTCGTTAATAATGCTGTAACCATGGATATGAAATATGTATGATTCTGTTATGATTTTGGAGGTATTTTGCATAAAATCTGAATAATACGTATGTGCATGGGCATATGGGTGATCTTGATAAAGGGGAAGTGTTCCGGTGGTTTTTGCCACATTATCCGGTGATTTCGATCACAATATTATGTATCCGGTGACTTCAGTCACAATATTATGAATATCGTGACTTCGGTCACCTATTATGAATCCGGTGACTCTGTCACAATTATCTAGTGGCCATACCACAAATTTATAAGGGCGATGTGCGATTGATGCAATGATCGCCTTCGATGGTGTGTAGCGGATGGAGGGTCGATTTAGTAATCCCACGAGTGATTGGCGTACGGGTGGTGTGTAGCGGATGGATATCTAGGTGGGCTCGGGATTGCATTTCATTTTATATGTACATGTGATTTAATCGGTTATTATCGATTTGCTATATTATGGGCTTATGGCTAAATGTGATTTAAATGGGCTTTATTGCTATGATCGATTGGGTTTTAGTGTCTTTGTTACACATTGAGTCTTGACTCACCCTCGTGGGATATCTTTTTCGGTGATACTTAGCGTGATGGATGGGCGGCCAAGAACTACGTGGTGGCCATTGCTCAACTCGATATATGGGTTTTCTTTTAATTAAACTTACTATGTTTTCTTTTATTACTTGAATTTATTTTGGGTTATGTTTTTTGTAATAAGGCCATTATAAACTATTTTATTTATCGTTTTAAATTTTTATTCTCTACGCTCAACTTCAACTAAATAATTAAATATTTTTGATAACCTAATTAAATTGTTTTGTCACCTAAATACCTATGGTTTTCAACTTAATAATAAGTTCTAAATCCAATTTTCTTTTGAATAATAAATTTTCTAAAAACATAAAGTTAACGATTTAATAAGATACAAACTTAAATCACAACCCAATTTTCAACAAGATCGTACTTCAAATCTATTCTCTTACCACAAAATCACATGTTTTTTTTTTCAAAATGACAAAACGAGTTTTTCTCAATAAGCATACCAGATCCGATCGGGGCTTGTGGGCTGGGTTTGGGGTGTTTCAACAAGGATGATTCGGCCTCTATGTAAAATTGATTAAAGTAAATGAGAGAAGGGTTGGCGAAATAGTGAGGAAGGAAAAGAAGAGATGGTCATAAGAAGTGTCAAAATTTTGGCTAATACCATGAAGGAGATGAACAACAAGAGGGACTTGTTTTTTGGTAACCAAGGGAAAAGATTGGAAGGTAAGCACCAAAATGTTAAAAGAATAAAGATAGCTATGGCAAAGATGAAAAGAAGAAAGGAGAATTGCTCTCAAATGGTCTCGGTTATAGGCAAGGAAAAAGAGGTACCAAATGAACAAAGAAAAGACTTTCAAAAAGAAATCAAAAGCTCCTTGATAAACCATAAAAGTAACATATTTCAATCCCACATTTAGTATGCTTTTATTGATTTAGCCCTTGATTTATGTAAAAAGGTGCTTGTAATCCTTTCTTTTCATGTCTTATACTCAGGAAAGCACCCGAGGACAAAAAGAATACAAAACGGGCTTAAAACGGAGCAAATGGGCCTTTGCAAGAAATCAACACGGCCTAGCCCAAAGCCCACAAGACTGTGCCTCACCGATTACCTAGAGCACGGCCTAACCCACGATTTACATGGTCGTACATCATCCATTTACCACACACGGGCGTATCTAGTAATCTACATGGTCGTGCCCAAAATGACAGAATAGAGGCACGGCCTAACCCCGAATTACACGAGCATGTGCCATGGGCGCGCCCCTGTCGTGGGAATGAACAATTTCACTAGGATTTGGATGCTTGAAGGCAAAGAATCATACTCTTAAGTCAACTTAAACACCCTAATAGTAGTTCTACTTGAAAGAGGTACTTAGGAGCCAAGTAAAGCATCTCAAAAGCCTATATAAACAACCCAAGGCAAGCATTCAAGGGGGAAGTTTTTAGCAGAAGCTTCTACCGAAGCTTTTATCTTTTAGGAAATCACTTGAAGATAGCCAGTTGATCCATCTCAAGAAGCCGGAGTTCTATTCAAGACGGAGGATCTCTCCTTCAATTCCTTCAGAGAGTTTTAGGGATTTCTTATGTTTTGTTTTATCTTTTCTCTTGAGATGTTTTCTTATTTAGTTATGAACTAAACCCTTCAGATACCTGAAGGGGATGAAACCTATGATGGATTTTGTTATTATTTTCTAAATTATATGATAAATACTTAGTTTGTTCTTAATTATGTGTCTTAATTTAATCTGATGTGCTTAGGTAGAGGAGGAATAGATCCTACCTAAGAGTAGATCTAGCATAATTAAGCGGAGTTGATCGGGCGCCTAGAGATAGGGTTACGAGATTTTGCTGGATTAGGGTGAAACCTAATATGGAAATCCATTGATTGATTTACTGCTTCCGTAGGGGGTTATTATAAAAGAACGAGAGTTCCACTAATTAACCTAAGGTTAGACATTATTCGCCTCAAGAGAGGGTTTAATATAGGTTAGGGAGTCTCACGGATCAAGCTAAGTAAAGAAATCATATAGTTCAAGGATAAATAATAAGTGAAGTCATAGGTGGATTCTTCCTGAGGGTATCGTCTTAATCAACTGAGTTTTCCTAAAGTCTTTTTCCAATTCATGAATGAATTTTTTACCATAAAACTAAAAAATTTCCCCCTTTTGTCTTTGCATTTAGTTTAAGTATTTCATTAGTTTTAATAAATCAATCACTCTATATTTCAGGCTAAATAATAGAAAGAAAGTGAGTAGTAGTACTTTTAGGTTCTCTTAGGTTCGATAAGATATTCTTGCCTAAACTATACTACTGTTCGATAGGTGCACTTGCCTCTATCATTGTCATAGTTAGTCTCTATGTTCGATCATTCTTTTTATAAATATTAAAACTCAATTGTTTGACACGATCAAGTTTTTAGTGCCTTTGCCGGGGACACTCTAAAATATTAACAAAGCTCTATTTCTATTACTTTAGCCATTATTTTTTTTTATTTTTACTTATTTTCTTTTATATATATATATCTTTATTTTTCTAAATTTCTTTCTTTCTTTTCCTAGCAGGTACCTCTAGTTTATGACCAGAAGGAACCCGAGAGGACCTCTAGAATATGAAAGTGACATTGAAGCTACCGCTCGCAGGAATCGCAGAGAAACTAGATGAGCTCTAGGCTACCAAAGAGAAGAACAACAAGAAAGATCCAATCCTACTGAAGGGATGGACGAAAACAATCCACAGCCAAACGTGCAAGAACAGAATGCTCTGCGTACTATGTATGATTATGCTAAACCTAATTTGACAGGGGCAGAATCTAGTATTGTCAGGCCTACTATAGCTGCTAATAATTTTGAATTAAAGCCTAACACAATACAAATGACTCAACAGTTTGTTCGATTTGATGGTTTGCAAGGATGAAGATCCAAATACTCATATATCTAATTTTCTAAAGTTCTGTGATACCTTTAAAATAAATGGCATTTTTGATGATGTCATACGTCTTCGGTTATTCCCTTTTTCATTAAAGGAATAAGGCAAAGTAGTGGTTGAACTCGTTACCACGAGGGTCAATCACCACATGGGATCAAATGACTGAAAAATTTCTTTTAAAATATTTTCCACCAGCCAAAATGGCTAAATTTAGGAATGACATATCATCTTTTGTGCAGAATGACGTAGAAACATTATATGATGCATGGGAGAGGTACAAGGATCTCCTGAAAAGATGTCCATACCATGGATTACCTTTGTGGCTTCAAGTCTAAACTTTTTACAACGGTGTGAATTCATCAACGCGGCAAATGATTGATTCATCAGCCAATGAAACTTTGAACAACAAAACTCCTGAAGCAACTTACGATTTTATTGAAGAGATGTCGTTGAACACCTATCAATGGAAAATTAAAAGAGCCAAATCAGCAGGAGTTTTTAACATAGACGTAGTAACAATGCTATCAACACAGGTGGAAATGATGAATAAAAAGTTTGATAACTTATGTTCTTCACAGGTACACCCAGTAATGCAATGTGAAGTGAGTGGGAATATGGCGAATTCTGAATACCCACCCTACCAACCGGGCGCAGACAACGAGCAGACAAACTATATAGGTAATAATTTTAGATCTAATAATAATCCTTATAGTAACACTTACAATCCAGGTTGGAGGAACCACCCAAATTTTTCGTGGGGAGGACAAGGAAATCAAGGAAATCAAAGGCAGCAACCTCCTCCAAATTATCAAAATCAGCCCTATCCACAGGAAAAGAGATCAAACCTTGAAGAGATGCTGACAAAATTCATGGCAGCTACGGATTTTCATCTCCAAAAGACTGAAGCAACACTTGATGAATAACAAAAATCGATCAAGGGGATCGAGAATCAAGTTGGAGAACTTACTAGGTCAGTGGGACATCTCACAAAGCTGATTTCTAAACGTCAACAAGGACATCTACCAAGCAACACAGAAATAAACCCAAAAGAACAAATCCAAGCCATCACAGCCTAAGAGGGTACAAAGGTAGACGAGCCCACCTCAGTACAAGAAACCAAGGAAGAAAAAGGTAAAATAGAGGTAGCACAAGAAAGGACAAAACTGGTAATCAAAGAATACCAACCTCGCATACCTTATCCCGAAGCATTGAAAAAAGATGATTTAGAGGAACAATTCGGTAAGTTTCTAAAACTTTTAAAGAAATTACACATTAACTTACCCCTTCTTGAAGCTCTTTTTCAGATGCCCGACTCAAGGAAATTTCTAAGACAGCTCTTGACGAACAAACGCAAGATAGATGAAGAGCACCATGTGGAACTAAACGCAACATGCTCAGCAATGTTACAAAATAGACTACCATAGAAACTAAAAGATCTAGGGAGTTTTACGTTTCCATGTTCAATTGATAGTTTAACTATTGATAATGCATTAGCTAATTTAGGGGCAAGTATAAATGTCATGCCTTATGCATTGTTTAAACGACTAGGTCTAGGGAAGCCCAAACAAACTAGGATGAGTATTCAACTAGCTGATAAAACTGGTTAGAATTCTTAGGGGCATTCTTGAAGATGTTCTAGTAAAATTGATAAATTTGTTTTCCCAGTAGACTTTGTTGTTTTAGACATGGATGAGGATAATTTAATCCCCTTAATTTTAGGAAGACCTTTTCTTGCAACTGCCAAGACTAAAATTGATGTTGCCACAGGAGAACTCATACTTCCGGTAGGAGATGAATCGGTAAATCTTCAAGCTCTCGACTCAGCCAAAATAATAGAAGATGAAGGTAAGAAAGTCGTTCCAATAGATAATCAGATTGTTCAACCTTAATCGCAGGAAACATCACAATGCACCAAACCTGAGCCAACTCATAGCCCCCAAGTCAACGCAGAAGAATCACACCAGAAACAAAACCTTAGGATCGACGATTTAGAAGAGTAGAAGATACACGCCAAAGAAAAGCCGGATCCACACAAAGTAAAACCAAAGGAACCACCAAAAGAGCTCATATGGACATCAAATCACTTTAAAATAGGAGACCAAGTGCTGTTAGACGAAGCCGATCCTCACATCACTTCAACAGACCTAAAGAAAAAGGGAGAAATACTCCTTAAGGTACACGATATCTTCCTACACGAAATAGTCGAGGTAAGCAGTCCAATATTCATCAATTTTAAAGTAAACGCTTCTCGACCTAAACTTTGTCACGAAAATAAAACTGTCAGCAAGAGGGAAAATATTCAAACCTTTAAACCTCCCTAAAATTTTCAAAGACAAAGACAGTCTAGCTTAAGACTATAAACGAGCGCTTCTCGGGAGGCAACCGAGCACTAACACTATTTACTTTCAAAATTATCTTTAGTTTCTTTTCTTTCCTTCTTTCTCTTCTCAAAATTTAGTTTTAAACTAACACAAAAGTACAGGATTCCAGGTCACACGGCCTTCCACATGGCTGTGCCCATGCCGTGTTGACCATCGGAACCACCACACTGATAGGGCAGAGCCGTGCAAGTCAGTCCACCCACCCCTCAATGTCACGGATCTAACCACCCACACCACGGGCACCGACAAAATAGCACGACCATACCTCATGATCATGCTAAGATACTAACTTATTGAGCATGGGCAGACCATGCCCGTGCATTCCATCATTGCTCACATACTGGCCTTTTAGGAATGGGCGTACCAATTAACAAACGGGTGTGGAAAAATCAACACACCTTAACCTACGGCCATGCAACGCGACCGTGGTCGATAATGAATATTCGAAGCACGTGCATAACAGCTTTAAGAATGGGTGTGGAAGAACAACACATTCCACAACACGGCCGTGCGATTCGGTCGTGTGAATTGACACACCCTCAGAACACGGCGTGGGAACATGCCAGATTTGAAATCTTATTTAAACCCCATAGCCCTTCCCCTTCTCCCCATCTTCTTTCTTCCTTCTTTTTCTTTCAATTTTTTTTATGTTCATAGGAAAGGTCCAAGACTCTTGAACAACACCAAAATCATGCTGAAGAAATAGAAGAAGGCAAGCACAGTCTCTTCAAAGGAGACCTCAACATGAGTTCATGTCGGCAGCTTCAGCTATTTGACACACCAAGGGTCTCCGGAACCTTTTCGGTTCTATTTTTATTTTCTCTTCTCCTTTATTTTCCTTATCTATACTTCTCTTCTGCTTAATTTAATGTATTTCATATTAGTTTCTTGGTTTTAGGTTCTAAAGGCTACTAGGGAATCACGCCACTTCCACCATCACCAACACTCCGCAGTCTTAGAAATCACCCCCACCTCACGAACCATCTGTCAATAAGGACTTCTTAGTCCATTAATCTTTTCTTTTAAATTTCATTTTTCTTTTTAGTCTCCTTCTCTTATTTTCTTAGTCTTTAATTATATTAGTAGTATATTATTAATATTTCTCTAGATCGCTTGGCTATGTCTTTACAGGCTACCCAATTTCTTCATCTAGCAAATTGCTTTTCGGTAGCCACACACCCCATAGAAAACACCATCACCGCCACCAAAGACGCCCCAAAATTCAGAAAGTGTCACTCTACCTCTTCTCTTTTGATTTATCCCATTATTGTCATCATTTATCTTTGTACATTGAGGGCAATATATATCTTAAGTGTGGGGGGTAAAAGTGCCAAACTTTTTGCATTATTCTAAAATCCTGAATTTAGTCTTGATTCGAAAGTATTTTTCTCATATTACTAATTAGGATGAAATTTCTAATGATTTATGATTTTATTTATTAAATCATTGATAATTATGCATTAATGATTAAATTTTAAAGAATACTAGAGAATCAAGCACGATAAGTCTATTTTTCAAAAATCAAAATTTGATAAGTTGTTGAACTAAATTTGAATATCGCCTTGAAGTTCAAAATTTATAAGGATTGATGTCAATTACCCATAATTTTTACGTGAGAATTTGAGTCTTATAGAGCATGTATTCTTTTTCATGCTCACTCTATTGATTATGAGTGTGTCAACTTTGAACTGTTATTCTAGAACTTGCCTCGTTTATGGATGTCGAGACCACATTAATGATATGATATACCGAGATGATAAAGGCACCTAGGTTTTAACCCATTCACTCCACTGAAAAGCTTACTTACATAAATAACCCCTAGTGAACCCATTTGATCCTAACAACCTTTTTTATTGAATTGCTCGTTTGATATTAACCCAAAACCCTTTGTATTTGTTATCAACATTCTTTTGACTACACAAGGTGTGCATTGATGATTGAATTTTAAAGAATACTAGAGAATCAAGCACGATAAGTCTATTTTTCAAAAATCAAAATTTGATAAGTTGTTGAACTAAATTTGAACCCTTCTATCGAGAATTGATTTGATCAGTTGCCGAATTAGGTTATTTCAATTAAAGTTCTCTCTATTATGTTTTTAGTTTGTTCTTAAAAAACCAAGTATATTCAATGAGCTCATACTTTTAAAATCCCAATTGTTGAAGAAGAGCTCTTAGTATAGTATTGTCAAATAAAAATACTATTAGCTTTCGATTGATGTGATTACTTATATTAGTCCATATTTCTAGTAGGTAATTTGTCAGTCAAATCTCGATTCTAACCCTCTAATTCAGCCTGTATCCACACCTTTTACCCTAAGCCCCATCACAACCTTGACAAAGACCTTTTGATTTGTGTATCATCTCATATACAGTGGTGGAGATTTGATTTTCAGGCAAGCCTATGGGATTAACTTTTCAGGTTCGACACTTAAGTGCCTTATTGTGAACCTTAAACACCTTTCAGTGATTTGAGAGTGAGGATGTCAATCCTTGTCGGTTCTAAATCAAAGGTAATTATTTAGATAAGGGGAGACACCTATGTTTTCGTACTACATAGGTATGACTTATCGTGATAGAATCTTTAGGACTCTTTGAGTTGAATTATCCATGTATAAATTATCTATGAATTATGATGAGACATTGTCGATATGAATTATGAATTATGGAAAGTTCGTTTTAATTGAAAGTTGAGAATTTTGCTTGAGGACAAGCAAAAGCTTGAGTGTGGGGGTATGTGATAAATCGTAAAAGTAACATATTTCAATCCCACATTTAGTATGCTTTTTGATGATTTAGCCCTTGATTTATGTAAAAAGGTGCTTGTAATCATTTCTTTTCATGTCTTATACTCAAGAAAGCACCCAAGAATGAAAAGAATACAAAACGGGCTTAAAACGGAGTAAATAGGCCTTTGCAAGAAATCAACACGGCCTAGCCAAAAACCCATACAACCGTGCCTCGCCGATTACCTAGAGCACGGCCTAACCCATGATTTACACGGTCGTGCATCATCCATTTACCACACACGGGCGTACCTAGTAATCTACATGGCCGTGCCCAAAATGATAGAATAGAGGCACGACCCAACCCCGAATTACACGGGCGTGTGCCATGGGCGCGCCCCTGCCGTGGGAATGAACAATTTCACTCAGATTTGGATGCTTGAAGCCAAAGAATCATACTCCTAAGTCAACTTAAACACCCTAATAGTATTTCTACTTGAAAGAGGTACGTAGGAGCCAAGTAAAGCATCTCAAAAGCCTATATAAACAACCCAAGGCAGGCATTCAAGGGGGAGTTTTTAGCAGAGGCTTCTGTCGAAGCTTTTATCTTTTAGGGAATCACTTGAAGATAGCCAGTTGATCCATCTCAAGAAGCCGGAGTTCTATTCAAGACGGAGGATCTCTCCAAGTCCTTCAGAGAGTTTTAGGGACTTCTTATGTTTTGTTTTATCTTTTCTCTTGAGATGTTTTCTTATTTAGTTATGAACTAAACCCTTCAGATACCTGAAGGGATGAAACCTATGATGGATTTTGTTATTATTTTCTAAATTATATGATAAATACTTAGTTTGTTCTTAATTATGTTGCTTAATTTAATCTGATGTTCTTAGGTAGAGGAGGAATAGACCCTACCTAAGAGTAGATCTAGCATAATTAAGCGGAGTTGATCGGGCGCCTAGAGATAGGGTTACGAGATTTTTCTGGATTAGGGTGAAACCTAATATGGGAATCCATTGATCGACTTACTGCTTCCTTAGGGGATTATTATAAAAGAACGAGAGTTCCACTAATTAACCTAAGGTTAGACGTTATTCGCCTCGAGAGAAGGTTTAATATAGGTTAGGGAGTCTTACAGATCAAGCTAAGTAAAGAAATCATATAGTTCAGGGATAAATAATAAGTGAAGTCATAGGTAGATTCTTCCTGAGGGTATCGTCTTAATCAACTGAGATCCTAAAGTCTTTTTCCAATTCATTCTTTTGTCTTTGCATTTAGTTTAAGTATTTCATTAGTTTTAATAAACCAATCACTCCATATTTTAGGCTAAATAATAGAAAGAAAGTGGGTTCCCTTGGGTTCGATAAGATATTCTTGCCTAAACTATACTACTGTTCGATAGGTGAACTTGCCTCTATCGTTGTCATAGTTAGTCTACAAGTTCGATCATTCTTTTTATAAATATTAAAACTCGACTGTTTGACACGATCACTCCTCAAAATGCCAAACAAAATTTGCCACACCCTTTCTCTCCCTATCAAAACCTTGTATCATCTTTACCAAAAAGAAGAGTGTTGACCCAAAATATTCTTTCCAAAACATCCTCCACATAATAGGCCAACATGTCCCCTTCATTGCCTTTTTCCTTCATTTTCCCTAGTCTTCCTCCTTACCATATTCCTTAGCCATCTTTCCATCAATAAAAAGTCTTCCTTACCACAATAAAGTCATGACCAACACATGGAAGAGAAGCACAAAAATTTACTCAAAAATGCAATAGATGGGATTCGAACCTTAGACCATTAGTACACTCCACACGCCACTTTCCACCTTTACCAATAGACTCCTTGTGCTAGCAAAATGCACACTTATTTCCTTAAGTCTTGATGCCCTTTACCTTATTCCCCTTAAGTGCATAAACACAAAAATTTACTATAGCCTAACTTGAACCTAGAACTTCCTAGAAGCCTCGTAACTTTCCAAAATCACCTTCTTAATGAGTCCAACTTGAAATAAAAGCCATTCTCTTGTTCTCCAAAAATTTTAAATGCTTCCGTGCTCAAGGCCCAATGGGCCCAATCCTACTAGGCTCAATTTCGGGATGTTACACAATTGGCTAAATACATTACCAACATATAGGCCATATTAACCACAACACCTATACATGTCATATAACCAAGTACATAAGTTCAAAAGTACCAAAATGACAGCTTCATAGTGTGATGAAATCTCTGACAACTCTCAATCCGAGCAAGCTTCGAAAACACTATAAAACACAGAAAAATAAATAAAATAAGCTATAAAGCTTAGCAAGCTCGTATAATTAATAAGGATAACTTACCATTCATGCACAAATTAAGTTATCTATCATAATACACTACAATTCAACTTATTCACAAGGCTAACATATGTTCATCCACATAGTAGATCATGTAACTCACAAATTTCATAGATTTAATGCTTATATGATTTACGTACATACCTGCACTGACATGTATCAATCTCTTACCCTTTCATATCTTCGATATACCCATTGAACCATTTGGAATAATATCGAATACTTAGGAATCTCGCACCCTAAGTGCCAATACATGGTCGCAGCCATCTCAATCTCATATATCTTATAATGCTTACTCTCGAGCTATCAATGGGTCTACTCATATAAACTAATGGTCAAGACGTAGCTATTTGTGCTGCTCGCACAAGCTGATGAGAATCCGTAACACATGCTGGAAAATTCAGCCACCGATAGAATGTACGGACCAACACCCAACACAATAACTCCTAATGACATGTCATTTGTATCCTATCTATTCCTAAGGTTCAATTGGGATTTTACACGTAGCCAATTCTTCATTGAACATTTCTATAAGGTCGTACTCATCAATAATACAATTATAAAGCATTTAAAACACAATTACATTAATGCTTATTAACATATGAATTTACCTTGAATTTATACGGAGAGAATCGAACTACCAATCAACTATCTTATTTTTCCCCGATCTAATTTTGAACTTCATTTTTCTTGATCTATATATAATCAAATTTAACTTATTTATTATTCATTCTATTCAATTCAGCCCAAAATACATATTTTTCAAATTTACACTTTTACCCATAGTATTTCAACTTCTTTACAATTTAGTCCCTAATTCATAAAAAAATTCATGCAATTGAGTCCACACCCATGCTAGCCGAATTTCCTATAGACTTATAGCAGCCCAAAATTTTCATTATTTCACACAATTCACCATGAATTTTACACATTTAACAAATAAATCCCTAATTTGTAATTTCAACCGAATCACATAACAAATGTTTTTTATCTAACAATAACCATTCATTTTATTTCATCAAAAACCAAAACACATACATATTCATCAATGGTAAAACCCTAGACTTTTAACAATTTTGCAAATTGTCCCTAGGCTGAGCTAGATTAAGCTACGACGACTCCAAAAACATAGAAATCATTAAAAACAGGACAAAAATCACTTAAATGCACAAGGATGAACTTGCCAAATGCTCAAACCCTAACATGGTGATGTTTTCTCCTTAGAAAATCGGCAAGAGGAAGAAGATGGACAAAATTTTGGTTTTGTTTTACTTATTTTAGTATTTATTTACTCATTTACTAATATAACTTTAATATATAACATTAAAAATTCACTTAACCAAGCACATAATTGTCCACTCATATTTCAAATGGTCTAATTACCATCCAAGTACTCAAAAATTTACATTCTATAGCCATTTAGTGCCTTTAACTAATGGAACTCAAGTTTTGTACTTTATGCGATCTAGCCCTTTTTATCGAATTCAGCATTCAAACGATAAAATTTTTTAATTAATTTTTTGTACAATAAATTTTTGTACAATGATATTATCATGCTGTAGACCTCAAAATAATAATGAAACAATTATATTGACCTCAAATTTTTGGCCTCGAAACCACTGTTTCGATCTGACTAAAAAAGGGCTTTTACAGAACATGTACAGGAAACATGCCAAGTTGTATATAGGAAACATGTCATTTTACATGACACCTATAGACCCTCGTTAATGGTTGATCATGTCAAATAGTCAAGTTTTAATATTTATAAAGAATGATCGAACCTGTAGACTAACTATGACAACGATGGAGGCAAGTGCACCTATCGAACAATAGTATAGTTTAGGCAAGATTATTTTATCGAACCTAAAGGAACCTAAAAGTACTACTACTCACTTTCTTTCTATTATTTAGCCTAAAATATGGAGTGATCTGTTTATTAATCTAAACTTAATGAAAAACTAAACTAGATGTAAAGACAAAAGAATGAAACTTTGGGAAAAGACTGTGGAAAAACTCAGTTGATTTTAGACGATACCCTCAAGAAGAATCCACCTATGACTTCTCTTGTTATCTAAATTTTAATTCATATGACATATTTACTTATCTTGATCCGTGAGACTCCATAACCTATATTAAACCCACTCTCGAGGTGAATAACATCTAACCTTAGGTTAATTAGTGGAACTCTCGTTCTCTTATAATAACCCCCTAAGGAAGCAGTAAATCGATCAATGGACTCCCATATTAGATTTCACCCTAATCTAGAAAAATCTCGTAACCCTATCTATAGGCGCTCGATCAACTCCGCTTAATTATGCTAGATCTACTCTTAGGCAGGGTCTATTCCTTCTCCACTTAAGCACATCAGATTAAATTAAGCAACATAATTAAGAACAAACTAAGTGCTTATCATATAATTTAGAAATCAAATAACAAAATCCATCATAGGTTTCATCCCCTTCAGGCATCTGAAGGGTTTAGTTCATAACAAAATAAGAAAATATCTCAAGAGAAAAGATAAAACAAAACATAAGAAATCCCTAAAACCCCCTGAAGGAATTGAAGAGGAGATCCTCTGTTTTGAGTGGAACTCCGGCTTCTTGAGATGGATCAACTGACTATCTTCGAGTAATTCCATGAATAAAAACTCTGGCCAAAAACTCTGCCTAAAAACTCTCTTTGTTTCAGCTTCTGGTGAACTCTCCTTTTTAGTTGCTACCTTAAGTGTTTATATAGGCTTTGAGGTGCTTTACTTGGCTCCTAAGTATCCTAATTCAAGTAGAATTCCTCCTAATATGTTTAAGTAGATGATCGTGTCAAACAGTCAAGTTTTAATATTTATAAAAAGAATGACCGAACCTGTAGACTAACTATGATAATGATAGAGGCAAGTGCACCTATCTAACAGTAGTATAGTTTAGGCAAGAGTATCTTATCGAACCCAAAGGAACCTAAAAGTACTACTTCTCACTTTCTTTCTATTATTTAGCTAAAATATGGAGTGATTGCTTTATGAAACTAATGAAAAACTAAACTAGATGCAAAGACAAGAGAATGAATTGGAGAAAGACTTTAGGAAAACTTAGTTGATGAAGATGATACCCTTAGGAAGAATCCACCTATGACTTCACTTATTATTTATTACCCAAACCATATGATTTCTTTACTTAGCTTGATCCGTGAGACTCCCTAACCTATATTAAACCCTCTCTCGAGGCGAATAACGTCTAACCTTAGGTTAATTAGTGGAACTCTTATTCTCTTATAATAACCCCCTAAGGAAGCAGTAAATCGATCAATGGACTCCCATATTAAGTTTCACCCTAATTCGGCAAAATTTCGTAACCCTATCTCTAGGTGCCTAATCAACTCCGCTCAATTATGTTAGATCTACTCTTAGGTAGGGTCTATTCCTCCTCCACCTAAGCATATCAGATTAAATTAAGCAACATAATTAAGAACAAACTAAGTACTTATCATATAATTTAGAAATCAAATAACAAAATCCATCATAGGTTTCATCCCTTTCGGGTATCTGAAGGGTTTAGTTCATAACTAAATAAGAAAACATCTCAAGATAAAAGATAAAACGAAACATAAGAAATCCCTAAAACTCCTCAAGGAATTGAAGAGAGATCCTCCGTCTTGAATAGAGTTCCGACTTCTTAAGATGGATCAACTGCTATCTTTAAGTGATTCCTAAAGATGAAAGCTTCGGCAAAAGCCTCTGCCAAAAAATTGTCCAGTTTCAGCTTCTGCCGAACTCTACTTTTTAGTTGCTACCTTAGGTGTTTATATAGGCTTTGAGATACTTTACTTGGCTCCTAAGTATCCTAATTCAAGTAAAATTCCTCCTAGGATGTTTAAGTAGACTTAGGAATGTGTTTCTTTACCTCCAAGCATCCAAATCGAGTGAAATTGCTCTATCGATTCTATCGATTGGGGCACAACCGTGTAAATCATGGCATGGCCGTGTGAAGTAATTTGACGAGGCATGGCCGTATGGCTTGAAGTCCAGGCCGTGTCGATTTCTTGGGTTGGCCCAATTTGGTCTGTTTTAAGCCCGCTTTACGTACTTTTTATCCTTAGGTGCTTTCCTGAGTATAAGATATTAAAAGAAAGGATTAAGAGCACCTTTTTACATAAATTAAGGGCTAAATCATCCAAAAGCATTGAAACATCCTAGATTAGGGGTTATGCGTTTGTGCATAATTCATGAGTAGTAGGTTTTGGCAGTGTTTGGAAGTGAATTAAGGGTTTTTAAAATCCTAGGATGGAAGAGAAAGCTTTGGACAATTATTGGTTTTTAAGTTAAAAACAAGAAGTGATGTGGAAAAAGTGGCAAGGGACGCCACCTAAGGTGCAAGGGTTATGGCATCAAGTGAAGTACTTTGAGGGAAGAGGTTCGAATCCCATTGTGTACATTTTTGCTTAATTTTATGAAATAGCATGTTTACTGTGATATGTGGTGTGCATTTTTAGAACCTTGGAAATGTAAGGAAATGTATGGAAATATATGAAAATGTAAGGAAATGTATGGAAATGTAAGGAAATGTATGGAAATATATGGAAATGTATGGAAATGGAAGGAAATGTATGGAAATGTAAGGAAATGTATGGAAATGTATGGAAATGTATGGAAATGTAAGGAAATGTATGGAAATGTAAGGAAATGTAGGGAAATGTAAGGAAATGTAGGGAAATGTCTTGGAAATGTAAGGAAATGCTTTAGAAATGATAAGTTTAAAGGAGGAAATGAACGCTTTTGGAAACTTGGAAATGTAAGGAAATGTCTTAAAAATGATAAGTTTTAAGGCAAGGTGGCCTTAGAAAATTAATAGAAGAAATTTGACATAAAAGCGGGCTTGGAAAAGTGACAAGGAGGCACCACTTAAAGCCCGAAAATGACGCCACCAAAGATGTGTGCAAGCTTAGGTTCAAGCAAGGAGAGCATTTTTGAGAGTGTTTTTGCGTCTAATTGGGCTTATGGCCCAATTCGTTATTAAAGCTAAACTAATCATAGGGAGACGCCACTTAGGTGGATAATTTGGGCCTCGTATGGCCACAAGGAGTCCAATAGAATAAGTTTAAATTTGGCTCATCAAGGGAAGGGGTGGATGACATCTAGCTAAGACTTTAAGTGATTTTATTTAATTACTTAAAGAGCAAGCAATGGACTGACAATAGGGACTCTTAAAGGAAGAGTTTAATTCCCCTTAGAACTCGGCTAAATAGGTGGATAAATGATGATTAATTTTAGATTATATTCAAAGAGATAATTGAGGATTATTCTTTAATTTTTAATTAAAGAGACAAAGCTATCAAAATAGAAGAGTGATGGCCAAGTAAGGGATTCTAAGTTAGTAATTTCAGCTATAAAAGGAAAAGAGGGCCATTCATTCTTTCTTCTAACTCTCTCTCTGCTGAATTCTCTCTAGCAAATATCTCCTTTCTTTATTATTTTGCCAAGCCGAAAATACACCTTGTGTAGCCGAAACTTCATTACCAAATTGCTCAAACTCTTTTCTTTTATTCTTTCATAATCTTCCAAAAGCCGAAAGTTTGCTAAAATCAAGACCATAGCCGAATAGTTTTGAGACTTCAAACAAGGAGTTGTCGACTTCTGTATTAAGGGTAAGAACTAGTTATCATTCGAATTTCATCCTTTTTCTTTAAAGATTTGCCGAAATCTAGGACTAACCCCAATAATATCTTGTTGTCGAAACTTTGAAGAGATCTTTTCGGGATTTGTTTAAGTCAACTACAAGAAGGAGAAGTTCTTTTCCCGAAGGTACACCATAGGTCGTGTGTTCCCTAGTTATTCGGTGAATTTCGGGATTTAAAATCCACAAGGTAAGCACATAGGTATGTTTGGCCAAGGCCTATTTTGGATATCTAGATCTATTTCATAATTGTTAAAAAGATGAAACTAACCTATGTAGAGATCCAGTGTTTGGCCGAATACAAGGAGAAGAATAAAAAGTTTTCGGATTTGAGTAATAAGCAAATCGATATTAAGGTAAGTTTAGTACACAAATCCTACTAGGATTTGGTTTATGGCGAATGAGTTTTTCATTAAATATTTAATATGGGCTGAATGTAGGGAGTTAAAGATCTAAGATCGAATTCGGATTTCAAGTGAAATCATTAAGCGAATCAGTGTGTACCCTACCCTAAGTTTTAATATGTTCATGGCTATGTTTTAAATTAAATGTGTATGTTTATAAGAATGTGAATATGGCTAAGGTACCATACTATGGTACAAAGTACTAAGGTACCATACGTTTCCTACTCCTACTAGGAATATGAATATATGTTATTTTTAACATGTGAAAAGTGATAAGAATGTGAATTAAGGCATGATTTTGCATATTGTGTATGAAATATGGGGGCATATGGGTTATATGAAAAGGGGAAGTGAATGTGGTGACCTAAGACCACAAACACGGTGACCTAAGACCGTGATATCTGAATGTGGTGACCTAAGACTACGATGAATCAATGTGGTGACCTAAGACCACAAAATCTGAACATGGTGACCTAAGACCACGAATGCGGTGACCTAAGACCGCGATATGGAGTGTAACAGAAGGAGGGTTGACTTAATAGTCCCCACGGTGTGCAGGATGGTACGGGTGGTGTGTAGCGGATGGCATATAGGTTTGGGTTTGGGTTGCATCATATTGTTTAAATGCTTTATGAACATGTATGATACTTGTATGCCTGAAATATTAAATTTTAGTGTTGGTTACACATTGAGTCTGTTGACTCACCCCGTTGTGGGATTACTTTTCAGGTGACGACCAGTGATGGACCGGGCCGGCAGATGCTTAGTGGAGGCCATGTGAAGTTCAGTTTTCTTTTATTTGGACTATTTTACTCTAAGTATTTTGAATTTAAATTTTGGGAATTATTTAATGTAATAAGGCCTTAGTGAACTATTTTATTTTATTTTACTTTTAAAGTATTATGTTACGAAAATTTTTATGAAAAAAAGACTAAGTGAATTTATCATGAACTAAACCCTAAATGTTTTGTCACCTAAAGTAAAGGATTTTTAATAATGAAATAAACTTGTTTTCATCTCAAGCCCAACCCAAAACAATCTTTCTTTCAAAATACACAAGTTTTTCCTAAGTAACAAAAATTTATCCATGAATTTGAAAAGATTCAATCACGTTTACATAGGTGAACATACTAGATTCACTCAAATCACTCTAAGTGTTTAAGGTTCAAGGCTCGTGAAATTTGGGTTTGGGGTGTTTCAAGCATACTAAATGTGGGATTAAAATATGTTACTTTTACAGTTTATCAAATACCCCCACACTTAAGCTTTTGCTTGTCCTCAAGCAAAATTCTCAACTTATAATTAAAACAAACTTTCCATAATTCATAATTCCTATCGACAATGTCTCATCATAATCCATAGATAATTTATCCATGGATAATTCAACTCAAAGAGTCCTAAAGATTCAATCACGATAAGTCATACCTTTGTAGTACGAAAACATAGGTGTCTCCCCTTATCTAAATAATTACCTTTAATTTAAAACTGATAGGGATTGACATCCTCACAAAAGATTCACTCAAATCACTCTAAGTGTTTAAGGTTCAAGAATAAGCACTCGTAAGCCGAACCTAAAAAGTTAATCCCATAGGCTTGCCTGAAAATCAAGTCTCCACCATTGTATATGAGATGATACACAAATCAAATGGTCTTTAATTAGAGTTGTAACGGGGCTTGGGTTAAAAGGTGTGGATAAAGGCTAAATTAGAAGGTTAAAATCGAGACTAACTTGACAAATTACCTAACTAGAAATAATGAACTAAATATGAATATTTACATCGAATAAAAACTAATAATACCACTATTGATAATTACTCTATAATAGAGTATTTTCATCACTTAAAATTTGATAATACTTTAATACGAGCTTTTTCTTCAACAATTGGAATTTAAATGCTCTAAGCTTTTTTATATACTACTAATATACTTAGGGTTTTTTTTAAGAACAAACTAAAATATTACATCATAAATGATAAATGTAACTACTGAACTAATATAATTCAGTAACTTAATCAAATCAAACCTCGATTAAAGGGTAGTCAAAAGAATGGTGATAACAAATACAAAGGGGTTTTGGGTTAATATTAGTGGGTGAGTCAATAAAAAGGTTGTTAGGATTCAACGGGGTTCACTAGGAGTTAATTTGTGAAGGTAGGCTTTTTATGGAGTAAGTGGGTTAAATTCTAGGTGCCTTTATCATCTCTGTATATCAAATCAAAAGTGTGGTCTCGACATGTATAAACAAGGCAAGTTCTAGAATAACAGTTCAAAGTTGACACACTCATAATCAATAAAGAGAGCACGAAAAAGAATATATGCTTTATAAGGCTCAAAATCTCACAAAAATTATGGGTGTTTTTGACATCAATCCCTGTAAATTTCAAACTTCAAAGTAATACTCAAATTCAGTTCAACGACCTATCAAAATCTAATTTTTTTTTTTGAAACATAGACTTATCATGCTTGATTCTCTAGTATTCTTTTAAAATTTAATCATCACTGCACTTAATCCAAAACATATCAATAAAAATCATAAATAATTAGAAATTTCATCCTAAATAGTAATATGAGAAAATTACTTAAAAATAGGACTAAATTCAGGGTTTTGAGAATAATGCAAAAAGTTAGGCACTTTTACCCCCTACACTTAAGATGTACATTGCCCTCAATGTGCAAAGATAAATAATGATAATTATGGGATAAATCAAAAGAGAAGGGGTAGAGTGACACTTCCTAAATTTTGGATGATTCCTGGCGTCTTTGGTGGCGGTGATGGTGTTTTCTATGGGCCTGGTGGTGTAGCTACCGAAAATCAATTTGCTAGATGAAGAAATTGGGTAGCCTGCGAAGATATAGCCAAGAGATCTAGAGAAATAATAATATACTAACAATATAATTAAAGATTAAGAAAATAAAGAGAATGAGACTAAGAAGAAAACTAAAATTTAAAGAAAAGACTAATGGACTAAGGAGTCCTTATTAGCAGATGGTTCGTGAGGTGGGTATGATTTCTAAGGCTGTGAAGTGTTGGTGATGGTGGAAGTGGCGTGATTCCCTAATAGCCTTTAGAGCCTAAAACCAAGAAACTAATATGAAATAAATTAAATTAAGCAGAAAAGAAGTATAGATAAGGAAAATAAAGGAGAAGAGAAAAGAAAAATAGAACCAAAAAGGTTTCGGAGACCCTTGGCGTGTCAATTAGCTGAAGCTGCCGGCATGAACTCATGTTAAGGTCTCCTCTGAGGAGATGATACTTACCTTCTTACGTTTCTTCGGCATGATTTTTGTGTTGCTCAAGCGTCTTGGACCTTTTCTATGAACAGAGAGAAAAATTTGAAAGAAAGAGAAGGAAGAAAGAAGATGGGAAAAAGGGGAAGGGCTATGGGGATTTAAATAAGATTTCAAATCTGGCACGTTCTCATGCCCGTGTACCGAGGGTGTGTAGATTCACATGGCCGCATCACACGGCCGTGTTGTGGAGTGTGTTGTTCTTCCACGCCTGTTTATCGATTGGCACGCCCATTCCTAAAAGGCCAGCATGTGAGCACAGATGGAATGCACGGGCGTGGTTTGCCTGTGCTCAATAAGTCAGTATCTTAGCACGATCGTTTAGCACGATCGTGAGGCACGACCGTGCTATTTTTTTGGTGCCCGTGGTGTGGGTGGTTGGATCCGTAATGTTGGGGGGTGGGTAGACTGACTTGCGCGGCTCTGCTCGGTCAGTGTGGTGGTTCTGGTGGTCCACACAGCCACAGGCACGGCCGTGTGTAAGGCCATGTGGTTTGGAAATCTGTATTTTTGTGTTAGTTTAAATGTTGAGAGAAGAAAGAAGGAAAGAAATAAAAATAAATTTGAAAGTAAATAGTGTTAGTGCTCGGGTTGCCTCCCGAGAAGCGCTCGTTTATAGTCTTAAGATAGACTGTCTTGGACTTTGAAACTTTTAGGGAGGTTTAAAGGTTTGAATATTTCCTTCTTGCTGATAGTTTTATTTTCATGACAAAGTTTAGGTCGAGAAGCGTTTACCTTGAAATTGTCGAATATTGGATTGCTTACCTCGACTATGTCGTGTGGGAAAATATCATGTACCTGAAGGAGTATTTCTCCCTTTTTCTTTAGGTCTGTTGAAGTGATGTGAGGATTGGCTTTGTCTAACAGTACCTGGTCTCCTATTTCAAAATGATTTGATGTCCCTATGAGCTCTTCTGGTGGTTCCTTTGGTTTTACTTCGTGTGGATCCGGCTACTCTTTGATGTGTATCTTCTGCTCTTCTAAATTGTTTATCTTACGGTTTTGCTTCTGGTGTGATTCTTCTGTGATGACTTGGGGGCTATGAGTTGGCTCAGGTTTTATGCATTGTGATGTTTCATGGGATGAAGGTTGAACAATTTGGTTATCTATTGAAATGACTTTCTTACCTTCATCTTCTGTTGTTTTGGCTGAGTCGAGAGCTTGAAGATTGACCGATTCTTATCCTACACGAACTATGAGTTCTCCTGTGGCAACATCAATTTTAGTCTTGGCAGTTGCAAGAAAAGGTCTTCCTAAAATTAAGGGGATTGAATTATCCTCATCCATGTCTAAAACAACAAAGTCTCTTCGGGAAAACAAATTTATCGATTTTTACTAGAACATCTTCAAGAATGCCCTAGGAATTCTAACGCTTTTATCACTAGTTGAATACTCATCCTAGTTTGTTTGGGCTTCCTAGACCTAGTCGTTTAAACAATGCATAAGGCATGACGTTTATACTTGCCCCTAAATCAGCTAACGCATTATCAATAGTTAAACTACCAATTAAACATGGAATCGTAAAACTCCCTGGATCTTTTAGTTTCTGTGGTAGTCTATTCTGTAGAATTGCTGAGCATGTTCCGTTGAGTTCCACATGGTGCTCTTCATTTATTTTGTGTTTGTTCATCAAGAGCTATCTTAAAAATCTCCTTGAGTCGGGCATCTCAAAAAGAGCTTCAAGAAGAGGTAAGTTAATATGTAATTACTTTAGAAGTTTTAGAAACTTACCGAATTGTTCCTTAGAATCCTCTTTTTTCAATGCTTCGGGATAAGGCATGTGAGGTTGGTATTCTTTGATTACCGGTTTTGGCCTTTCGTGAGCTACCTCTATTTTACCTTTTTCTTCCCTAGTTTCTTGTGCTGATGTGGGATTGTCTACCTTTGTACCCTCTTGAGATGTGATGGCTTGGATCTGTTCTTTTGGGTTTATTTCTGTGTTGCTTGGTAGACGTCCTTGTTGACGTTCAGAAATCAGCTTTGTGAGATGTCCCACTGACCTAGTAAGTTCTCCAACTTGATTCTCGATCCCTTTGATCGATTTTTTTGTTCATCAAGTGTTGCTTCAGTCTTTTGGAGACGAGAATCAGAGGCGCCATGAATTTTATCAGCATCTCTTCAAGGTTTGATTTCTTTTCCGTGGATAGGGCTGATTTTGGTAATTTGGAAGAGGTTGCTGCCTTTGATTTCATTGATTTCCTTGTCCTCCCCACGAAAAATTTGGGTGGTTCCTCCAACGTGCATTATAAGTGTTACTATAAGGATTATTATTAGATCTAAAATTGTTACCTATATAGTTTGTCTGCTCATTGTCTGCGCCCGGTTGGTAGGGTGGGTACTCAGAATTCGCCACATTCCCACTTGCTTCGCATTGCATGACTGGGTATACCTATAAAGAACATAAGTTACCAAGCTTTTTATTCATCATCTCCACCTGTGTTGACAACATTGTCACTGCGTCTATGTCAAAAACTCCAGCTGATTTTGTCGGTTTGGCTCTTGTAATTTGCCATTGATAGGTGTTCAACGACATCTCTTCAATAAAATTGTAAGCTGCTTCAGGAGTTTTGTTGTTCAAAGTTCCACCGGCTGATGAATCAATCTTTTTTTGCGTTGATGAATTCAAACCGTTGTAAAATGTTTGGACTTGAAGCCACAAAGGTAATCCATGGTGTGGACATCTTCTCAAGAGGTCCTTGTATCTCTCCCATGCATCAAATAATATTTCTGTGTCATTCTGCATAAAAGAAGATATGTCATTCCTAAATTTAGCCGTTTTGGCTGGTGGAAAATATTTTAAAAGAAATTTTTTGGTCATTTGATCCCATGTGGTGATTGACCCTCGTGGTAACGAGTTCAACCACTGCTTTGCTTTATTCCTTAATGAAAAAGGGAATAACTGAAGATGTATGGCATCATCGAAATGCCATTTATTTTGAAGGTATCACGAAATTCTAAAAATTAGATATATGAGTATTTGGATCTTCATCCGCAAACCATCAAATTGAACAAACTGTTGAATCATTTGTATTGTGTTAGGATTTAATTCAAAATTATTAGCGACTATAGCGGGCGACAATACTAGATTTTGCCCTGTCAAATTAGGTTTAGCATAATCATACATCGTCTGCAGAGCATTCATTCTTGCACATTTGGCGGTGGATTGTTTTCGTCCATCCCTTCAGTAGGATTGGATCTTTCTTGTTGTTCTTCTCTTTGGTAGTCTAGAGCTCATCTAGTTTCTCTGCGATTCCTGCGAGCGGTAGCTTCAATGTCATTTTCGTATTCTAGAGGCCCTCTCGGGTTTCTTATAGTCAAAAAGTAGAGGTTCCTACTAGGAAAAGAAAGAAAGAAATTTAGAAAAACAAAGATATATGTAGAAAAATAAGAAAAAAAATAATGGCTAAAGTAATAGAAATAGAGCTTTCTTAATATTTTAGAGTTCCCCGGCAACGACGCCAAAAACTTGATCGTGTCAAATAGTCGAGTTTTAATATTTATAAAAAGAATGACCGAATCTGTAGACTAACTATGACAAAGATAGAGGTAAGTGCACCTATCGAACAATAGTATAGTTTAGGCAAGAGTATCTTATCGAACCCAAAGGAACCTAAAAGTACTACTACTCACTTTCTTTCTATTATTTAGCCTAAAATATGGAGTGATTGGTTTATGAAACTAATGAAAAACTAAACTAGATGCAAAGACAAAAGAATTAATTGGAGAATGACTTTAGGAAAACTCAATTGATGAAGACGATACCCTCAAGAAGAATCCATCTATGACTTCACTTATTATTTATTCCCCAAACCATATAATTTCTTTACTTAGCTTGATCCGTGAGACTCCCTAACCTATATTAAACCCTCTCTCGAGGCGAATAATGTCTAACCTTAGGTTAATTAGTGAAACTCTCGTTCTCTTATAATAACCCCCTAAGGAAGCGGTAAATCGATCAATGGACTCCCATATTAGGTTTCACCCTAATCTGGCAAAATCTCGTAACCTTATCTCTAGGCGCCCGATCAACTTCGCTCAATTATGCTAGATCTACTCTTTCTACTCTTAGGTAGGGTCTATTCCTCCTCCACCTAAGCATATCAAATTTAATTAAGCAACATAATTAAGAACAAACTAAGTACTTATCATATAATTTAGAAATCAAATAACAAAATCCATCATAGGTTTCATCCCCTTTAGGTATCTGAAGGGTTTAGTTCCTAACAAAATAAGAAAACATCTCAAGAGAAAAGATAAAACAAACATGAGAAATCCCTAAAACTCCCTGAAGGAATTGAAGGAGAGATCCTCTATCTTGAATAGAGTTTCAGCTTCTTGAGATAGATCAACTGGCTATCTTCACGTGATTCCCTAAAAGATGAAAGCTTCGATAAAAGCCTTTGCCAAAAAACCGTCCTGTTTCGGCTTCTGCCGAACTCCACTTTTAAGTTGCTACCTTGGGTGTTTATATAGGCTTTGAGATGCTTTACTTGGCTCCTAAGTATCCTAATTCAAGTAGAATTCCTCCTAGGATGTTTAAGTGGACTTAGGAATGTGTTTCTTTGCCTCCAAGCATCCAAATCCGAGTGAAGTTGCTCTTTTCCGAGGCAGGGGCACACCCATGGCACACGCCCATGTAAGTCGCCTTGAGGCCGTGTCTCGATTCTGTCGATTAGGGCACGGTAGTGTAAATCGTGGCATGGCTGTGTGAAGTAATTTGACGAGGCACGACCGTGTGGCTTGAAGTCCAGGCCGTGTCGATTTCTTTGGTTGGCCCAATTTGGTCCATTTTAAGCCTATTTTACGTTCTTTTTATCCTTAGTTGCTTTCCTGAGTATAAGACATGAAAAGAAAGGATTAAGAGCACCTTTTTACATAAATCAAGGGCTAAATCATCCAAAAGCATACTAAATGTAGGATTAAAATATGTTACTTTTACGGTTTATCAGTAGACTTAGGAATGTGTTTCTTTGCCTCCAAGCATCCAAATCCGAGTGAAATTGCTCTTTCCCACGACAGGGGCACGGCCATGGCACACGCCCGTGTAAATCGTGGCCAGGCTGTGTGTGGACTTATCGATGGAAGCACGGTCGTGTAAATCGGGGTGAGGTCGTGTTCTAAATAACTGTCGAGGCATGGCCATGTGGCATGAAGTCCAGGCCGTGTCGATTTCTTGGGTTGGCCCAATTTGGTCCGTTTTAAGCCCGTTTTGCATTCTTTTTATCCTTGGGTTGTTTCCTGAGTATAAGATATGAAAAGAAAGGATTAAGAGCACCTTTTTACATAAATCAAGGGTTAAATCATCCAAAAGCATACTAAATATGGGGTTAAAAATGTTACTTTTACGGTTTATCAAATACCCCCACACTTAAGCTTTTGCTTGTCCTCAAGCAAAATTTTCAACTTATAATTAAAACGAACTTTCCATAATTCACAATATTCATCAATCATGCCTCATCATAATTCATAGATAATTTATACATGGATAATTCAACTCAAAGAGCCCTAAAGATTCAAACGAGATAAGTCATGATTTTGTAGCATGAAAACATAGGTGTCTCCCCCTATCTAAATAGTTACCTTTGATTCAAAACCGATAAGGACTGACATTCTCACTAAAGATTCACTCAAATCACTCAAAGGTATTTAAGGTTCACAATAAGGCACTCAAGAGTCAAACCTGAAAAGTTAATCCCATAGGCTTGCCTGAAAATCAAATCTCCACCACTGTATATGAGATGATACACAAATCAAAAGGTCTTTGTTAAGGTTGTAACGGGGGTAAGGTTAAGGGTGTGGATAAAGGCTGAATTAGAGGGTTCGAATCGAGACTGACTTGACAAATTACCTAACTAGAAACAATGAACTAAATATGAATATTTTTATCGAATGAAAACTAATAATACCATTATTGATAATTACTCTATAATAAAGGGTATTTTCATCACTTAAAATTTTAATACGAGCTTTTTCTTCAACAATTGGGATTTAAATGCTCTAAGCTCTTTTATATACTACTAATATTGAATATACTTGGGTTGTTGTTTTTATTGTTTTTATTGTTTTTATTGTTTTTTGTTTTTTTTTTGTTTTTTCAAGAACAAACTAAAATATTACATCATAAATGATAAATGTAACTCTTGAACTAATATAATTCGGTAATTTAATCAAATCAAACCTCGATTAAAGGGTAGTCAAAATAATGGTGATAACAAATACAAAGGGATTTTGGGTTAATATTAGTGGGTGAGTCAATAAAAAAGTTGTTAGGATTCAACGGGGTTCACTAGGGGTTAATTTGTGAAGGTTGGCTTTTTATGGAGTAAGTGGGTTAAATCCTAGGTGCCTTTATTATCTCTCAGATATCAAATCAAAAGTGTGGTCTCGACATGTATAAGCGAGGCAAGTTCTAGAATAACAGTTCAAAGTTGACACACTCATAATCAATAAAGTGAGCACGAAAAAGAATATATGCTCTATAAGGCTCAAAATCTCACAAAAATTATGGGTGTTTTTGACATCAATCCTTATAAATTCCAAATTTCAAGGTAATACTCAAATCCAATTCAACGACCCATCAATTTTAATTTTTAGAAAGTAGACTTATCATGCTTGATTCTCTAGTATTCTTTTAAAATTTAATCATCACTGCACTTAATCTAAAACATATCACTAAAAATCATAAATCATTAGAAATTTCATCCTAATTAGTAATGTGAGAAAAATAATTTCGAATCAAGACTAAATTCAGGATTTGAGAATAATGCAAAAAGTCAGGTACTTTTACCCCCCACACTTAAGATGTACATTGCCCTCAATGTACAAAGATAGATAAACAATTATGTAATAATAAAATCAAAAGAGAAGGGGAGAAGTAACACTTCCTGAATTTTTGGATGAAGTCTATGAAAAGAAACTGGATAAGATTGGAGGTGAACGTGGGGAAGCATCTCGAACCGTTTGAAATTGAATCCTCAAAGTAGACGGCTTGGTTTTATTGTATCCTAAGCTAAATCTAAATGTCATTGAGAAAAAGGAGAAAATAATAAAGGAAGTAAAAATCAAAATAAAATAAAAATAAAAAATAAATATGAATAAAAGTAAATAATTAAATAGAGATAAGGCCCACGCTTACACGGCCACGGCCGTGTGCAAGGCCGTGTGGGTATGGAAACTTATGCCTAAATACGAAAAGAAATTAAACCAAACTAATTAATACGGTTAGTACTCGGGTTGCCTCTCGAGAAGCGCTCGTTTAAAGTCTTGAGCTAGACTTACCTGTTGTACGCACAATCATGGTAGTTTGAGGAGGTGGAAATCATTTCTCATGTGATCAACTCCGTTATGGATATAAAGTTTAAGTCGAGTAATTTTTACCTCAAAAGTGTTGAATATAGGATTTCTTACCTCGACTGTGCCGTATAGGAAGACATTAAGTACCTCAAAAGTGATTTCTTCGTTTGCCTTGAGTTCTGAATTGGTGATTCGAGGGTCTTCCTTATTCAACAATACATGATCCTCTATTTTGATGTGATTTGTTGTTCCTATCAGCTCGTCTGGGGTTTCCTTCGGTTTCACTTCGTGTGATTCTAGTTCTTCTTTAAATTGTGTTTTCCACTCTTCTAGTTTGTCGACCCTAAGGCTTTGTTCCTCATATAATTCTTCTTTATTGGCACGAGGTCTATGATTCAGCTTAGGTTTGTAGCTTTGTGGTGTTTCCTATAATGAAGGTTGAACAAGTTGGTTATCAACTGAATTTACTTTCTCACCTTTATCACTTGACGTTTTGGCCGAGTCAAGAGCTTGAAGATTGACTATCTCATCGCCTGCACGAAGTATGAGTTCACCTGCATAGATATTAATTTTAGCTCTGGCAGTTGCTAGAAAGGGTCTTCCTAAAATTAAGGGGATTGTGTTGTCCTCATCCATGTCTAAAATGACAAAGTCTCTCGGGAATACGAATTTATCAATTTTCATTAGAACATTTTCTATTATACCCTAGGAATTCTTATAGTTTTATCGCTTAATTGAATGCTCATCCTAGTTTGTGCGGGTTTCCTAGACCTAGTTGTTTAAACATTTTGTAAGGCATAACATTGATGTTTGCCTCTAAATCCGCTAATGCATTATCAATAGATAAACTACCAATTAAACATGGAATTGTAAAACTCCTAGATCTTTTAATTTCGTGGCGCTTTATGTTGCGTTTAGCTCCATGTGGTGCTCTTCGTCTAATTTGCGTTTGTTGGTCAATAGCTGTCTTAAAAATTTCCTCGAGTCTGTTATCTGAAAAAGAGCTTCAAGAAGAGGTAAGTTAATATGTAATTTCTTTAAGAGTTTAAGAAACTTACCGAACTGTTCCTCTGAATCATCTCCTTTCAATGCTTCGGGATATGGTATATGAGGTTTGTATTCTTTGATTATTGGTTTTGGCTTTTTGTGTGCTACCTCTATTTTACCTTTTCTTCCTTGGTTTCTTGTGCCGTGGTGGGCTCATCTACCTTTGTACCCTCTTGAGCTATGATGGCTTGGATCATTCTTTTGGGTTTATTTACGTGTTGCTTGGTAGACATCCTTGTTGGCGTTCGTAAATCAGCTTTGTGAGATGTCCCATCGACCTAGTAAGTTCTCCAACTTGATTCTCGATCCCTTTGATCGATTTTTGTTGTTCATCAAGTCTTTGCTTGATCTTTTGGAAATGAGAATCGATTCTTTGCCATGAATTTCGTTAGCATCTCTTCAAGATTCAGCTCTTTTTCTTTTTGGTGATGTGGTTGTTGAAAATCTGGAGGAAGTTCCGATCTTTGGCTATTTTGATCATCCCACGAGAAATTGGGATGGTACTTCCAACCTGCATTATAAGTGTCACTATAAAAATTATTTTCATATCTAGAATAGTTACCTATATAGTGAGCTTGCTCGTTTTCCATGCCATATCCATAGGGTGGGTACTCAGGACTCACCACGCCTCCTAGATTCAAATCATATTGTATTTCTGGATGTAAATGCGAGGGACTATACCAATCATCAATCTTTTTATTCATCATCTTTAACTGATTAGATAACCTAGTGACCACGTCGAGGTTGAAGACACTAGCTGTTTTAGTAGGAATTATCCTCATGACTTGCCACTGATAATTATTCAGTGCCATTTTTTCCATAGACAAAATTTTCTGCCAAAAGAAAAATAGAGGAAAAAAAATTAGCAAAGTAAAAAAATAAAAAAATAATAATAATAAAAATAGTAATAATAAAAAAATTGGCTAAAGTAATAGAAATAGAGCTTTCTTAATATTTTAGTGTTCCTCGGCAATGGCGCCAAAAAGTTGATCGTGTCAAACAGTCGAGTTTTAATATTTATAAAGAATGATCGAACCTGTAGACTAACTATGACAACGATGGAGGCAAGTGCACCTATCGAACAATAGTATAGTTTAGGCAAGATTATTTTATCAAACCCAAAAGAACCTAAATGTACTACTACTCACTTTCTTTCTATTATTTAGCCTAAAATATGGAGTGATCGGTTTATTAATCTAAACTTAATGAAAAACTAAACTAGATGCAAAGACAAAAGAATGAAACTTTGGGAAAAGACTGTGGAAAAACTTAGTTGATTTTAGACGATACCCTCAGGAAGAATCCACCTATGACTTCTCTTGTTATCTAACTTTTAATTCATATGACTTCTTTACTTAGCTTGATCCATGAGACTCCCTAACCTATATTAAACCCTCTCTCGAGGTGAATAATGTCTAACTTTAGGTTAATTAGTGGAACTCTCATTCTCTTATAATAACCCCCTAAGGAAGCAGTCAATCGATCAATGGACTCCCATATTAGGTTTCACCCTAATCCGGTAAAATCTCATAACCCTATCTCTAGGCACTCGATCAACTCTACTTAATTATGCTAGATCTACTCTTAGGCAGGGTCTATTCTTCGTCCACCTAAGCACATCAGATTAAATTAAGCAACATAATTAAGAACAAACTAAGTACTTATCATATAATTTAGAAATCAAATAACAAAATCCATCATAGGTTTCATCCCCTTCAGGTATCTGAAGGGTTTAGTTCATAACAAAATAAGAAAACATCTTAAGAGAAAAGATAAAACAAAACATAAGAAATCCCTAAAACCCCCTGAAGGAATTGAAGAGGAGATCCTCTATTTTGAGTAGAACTCCAGCTTCTTGAGATGGATCAACTGGATATCTTCGAGTAATTCCCTGAATAAAAGCTCTGGCAAAAACTCTACCTAAAAACTCTCTTTGTTTCGGCTTCTGCCAAACTTTCCTTTTTAATTGCTACCTTGAGTGTTTATATAGGCTTTGAGATTCTTTACTTGGCTCCTAAGTATCCTAATTCAAGTAGAATTCCTCCTAGGATGTTTAAGTAGACTTAGGAATGTGTTTCTTTGCCTCCAAGCATCCAAATCCGAGTGAAATTACTCTTTCCCGCGGCAGGGGTACGGCCATGGCACACGCTCGTGTAAGTCGTGGCCAGTCCGTGTGTGGACTTATCGATGGAAACACGGCCGTGTAAATCGGGGTGAAGCCGTGTTATAAATAACTGTCGAAGCATGGCCGTGTGGCATGAAGTCCAGGCCATGTCGATTTCTTAGGTTTGCCCAATTTGGTCCATTTTTAGCCCGTTTTTGCATTCTTTGTATCCTTGGGTGGTTTTCTGAGTATAAGATATGAAAAGAAACGATTAACATCACCTTTTTACATAAATCAAGGGCTAAATCATCCAAAAGCATACTAAATATAGGGTTAAAATTTGTTACTTTTACGGTTTATCAATGGTGTCTGAATAGTGCAACCCTATATGATTAGTGGAATCGTGTATGTATGTAAAATGATTTGGTACCTTGTTATAGTGGAATTATGGGCAAATTTGTAACACCCCAAACTGACCCAGAAGTTAGGCCCGATCTGGCGTGTCACATTAAAGTGTTTTTCGAAAACCATGTTTTCATTGAAAACCCTCCTTAATATTTAAAAACTAAAGTCTTAGTTTGTGTTCGTTCAATTTCAAAACATGGTTCATTGAAAAGTTAATCACTATTAAAAATATTATTAACTTCATTAAAAATCTCTTTTAGTTGCGAAAGCTAATTTAAGGTAAAGAATTTTAAAACGTATATTTTTTTAAAAAAATAGTAATTGGGTTGAAAAGTCATCTACGTCTAACAGATATAAAACGTAACAAAATCCCAAATTTAGAATTAAATCCGAGAGGCCTTATTATGGAAATTAAAACCCAAAACGAAATTTAAAACATATATAAAGTCCAAATTATAACAGCCGTAGTCGTGTGGTCACCTCCGAGTCCCTCGGTACATCGATCCTCCTAATTCTGAGGATTACCTGCACAGTTAAAAATGGGGTGAGTTTATGAAAATTCAGTGTGTAATCCCCTTACTAGAGTAACAATCGAGATACGAAAACAAAAATCAAAGCAGATGGGCCAAAGCTCTTTAACAAGGATGTGACAATCCATTCGAGTATATGTGGGCCAAAGCCCAAAACAATATCATTTGGGTCACATCCCATAACAGAATCAATTGGGCTTAGCTCATTACAGTAACAGTGGCAATTGGGCCTTAGCCCTCATCAACTTCGGTTGGGCCTGAACCCATATCAAATGTCACATATCACATATATCTGGGCCTAAGCCTATAATAGTATCAGCCTCAGTATGAATGATGTATGAGTACCCATACCAACCCTGCACCCCGTCTCCTGTCCAACCCTGCACTCCTGTGGGGATTAAATCGACCCACCCATCCCTACACTCCTTATGTAGCACTAGTTGCGGCACTAACTTAACAGAACGGCTCAGCACCGCAGATAGAACGACTCGGCACCGTAGGCAAAATGACTAAAAGCCATAAACAGAATGGTTATAAACCATAATCAGGATGGCACAGAGCCATAATCAAGATGGCACAAAGCTATCGATAACTGTAATAAGTTTGGCACATAGCCATCAGCGATGGTAATATAATCGGCACACAATCACGGATAATTATGATCGACACAGAGTCATCAATATATATGTTAGGCACATAGCCACGGGAAAATACGATTGGCACAAAGCCATAATCCAGATGGCATAGAGCCATATTTAGGTTGGCACAGAGCCATAATCAGATTACGTGGCTTTAAACCGTCTGTCGGCCCACAGCTGTCTCATGCGACCCGTGCGACCCTATCAGAACTTCCTCCGCATCAATGTCCCAACCCCATGCAATATGTCGTGTATGTCATATTTAATCATTACACGTGTATACAAAATGGCCATGCCCAGTAACAGTCATTTAGACATATATTAAAAGCATACCAGTCACATGACCACAGTCAAGTCAGTTTAAACAGTCATACGATCATAGTAAAATCAGTCAAATTCAAAGTCTAAGTCAATCATTTACCCACAAGGGTAAAATAGTCATTTTACCCTATAAGGGTATTTCGGTAATCCTACCCTTCAAGGGCATTTCGATAATTTTACTCTACAAGGGTATTTCGGTAATTTTACCCTACAAGGGTATTTCGATAATTTCCCAAATTAAGGGTATTTCAATAATTTTACAAACTGAGGGTATTTCGATAATTTCACAAATCGAGGGTATTTTGGTAATTTTACAAACGAGGGTATTTCGATAATTTTACAAATTGAGGGTATTTCAATAATTTTGTAAATAGAAATCGAGGGTATTTCGATAATTTTACAAATCGGGGCATTTTGGTAATTTTACAAATCGGGGGTATTTTGATAATTTTGTAAACCGAAGGTATTTCGGCAATTTTACAAACTAGGGGTATTTCGGTAATTTTGTAAATTGGGGGTATTTCAGTAATTTTTACAAATCGGGGTCTCAGCGACCCAACAGAACGTCCACCGTAGCCTCGAGCGACTTAAGTAAACTTAATAATCACAATGGTGTAAATAGGCTTAAGGCCCATACTCGACCCAAGTGGGCTCACATGCTCGTGTGGCCCAATTAGCCTAAAAATAGCCTCGGCTATACGAACAGTACATTTCAAACCAACAAAAACCATATAACATGCATTTTATCTGTGTGGGGCCCACCAGCCTAGTAGGTCCACATGGCCCATTGCCACAAAATGACCCTAGCCATGTGGACCACAGGCCCATTAAGACTCGGTCTAACATTTACCACAATATGCAAATTTAATCCGTGTCCGGGGCCCATGATTGTTTAAAAGCATAGTGTACCCATTAGCATAAAATCAACCCAAGCATAATTTTAAAAGGCCTTTACAAACCCAACAAATCCAAATGAAAATAAATAAAGCAAAGTACCAAGTTTAAAATCGCAACCGACTTTTATTCATGACATGGTCACTTGAGTCCACCCCTACCCATGTCCGCGATCTAAGTGTCACCAAATGATAAGGGAGAAGGTGAGTCGCAAGACGCAGTGCATAATTTCCCCTCCCGATATATGCAACATACCAACACACATCATAACAAAGCAACACAATTAATGCACCCGATCCTAACCATCCGTAACATCTTTTCTACCCCGTGTGGTACCAAACCAATGGTGGTGCTAAACCACTGGTGACCCAAAGTCACGATATCCATCAATGTGGTGCCAAACCACGGTAACCCAAAGTCACGAATAATCCATCCATGGGGCCAACCCACGATGATACCAAATCACCGGCGATGATCCCGCTTCTCAAAAGTAGGGCTAACCCACCTGGTGTTAAACCACGGAGGATGAGTCGCTATGAGGTGCCAAACCTCCGTGTCCCAAAGACACAAGTGTGATACTAAATCACCGTGACCGGTCACGAATCCAATGATGGGGCCAACCCATCATGTGATACCAAATCACCGGCCAATCCCGAATATCAACCGGGCCAACCCACCGTTCGGGTCTAAGCCACTGACGAGACGAGGTGCTAAACCTCCGTGACCCAAAGTCACAATAATCAATTTGTGGTACCAAACCAATCGGAGGTGCTAAACCTCCGTGTCCCAAAGACACGGATATCATATTCCCTCCTCTCAAATCACCCATAAGCATACCATATTGATGCAAATCGTAAATCATGCAAATCATGCTAATATGATTAATGTAGCATCTCATACATCATAGATCATGTCATCATACCAATAATAAAACTCAGTAATGAAACCGGACTTACCCGAATCAGGCTCATACCCCATAGGGTATCATATCAATCAACCATACTGTTCGGCTTTATTGAGCAATCAGGTTTATTAAACATATTACTAAGTAAAAAGTGTGTTAGCTTGCACACCTTTTAAAACACAAGCTTTAATCCAACGACCCGTTCTAAGACTCTCGATTACCTTGCTCCTATAATCGGCCAAACAGAAGATTAGCCACCTATACCATTCGGCCAAAACAGATAACTCAAGAGGGCTAACACTTAAACCCTTACCTTGCAAATGGTTTGGTTTCTTACCAAACCCCGAACCAAACAATGGTTCCTTTGACAATCGGCCACACCTTAATAAGAAAACAGATTAATCCTTTGAAACTTTGACTTAACGAAACTAGAAGGATAGACTAATAACATCAACTCTTACCACCACTTACCAAACGATCAACCAACGATGACTGCTTCACTTGCCACCAAAATCCAAAGGCTCTATAAAGAAATCGGTTACCAAAACAAAAGGTTAACCCCTTACAACAAACCAAAATCGGCACTTAACGAACCCCAAAAACGATAAAGCACAAGAGAGGGGAGAAATGGCCATTCGGCCAAGCACTTACCTTCTTCTAAACCAATTGAAACAAGAGCCCAACAAGGTCAACACTCCTCTAATATTCGGCAATGAAGAAACTATTAGGAGAGAGGAGAGATTTGGCCAACACTTTAAACAAGAAAGAAAAGAGGATTCGGCCAAGGAGTTTAACACACTTATGTTCGGTTTTGAGTGAAAAAGAGAAAGAAAGAGGGTGTGAAATGGGAAAGAAAGAAGGTGTGAAATGGGAATAGAGTTTTGGCAAGAGGGTATTGAGAGAAGAAAAAGAGAGTATGAGAGGAAGAGAGAAGCTAGTTTTGGCTCAACACAAATGAACAACAAGTAAAAGAAGTGGGAGGGTTCGGCCAAAGTGAATAAAAGAGATGAAAGTTTGAAGGCTCAAGAGCATTCGGCTAACAAAGAAAACCCAAAGAAAACAAGCAACTTTCTAAGAAGCTATAGGGGTTTGGTCTTTCGGTTTCAAGAAGTAAAGAAAATAAGAGAAAGCTCTCTTGAACATTCTATGACAAAAGGAAGAACTTGGCTTACATAACTTGATCAAAATGTACCAAAATGCAAAGTGCATTTCGCACACTCCTCCACTTACCAACCAAAACCATCCACTCCCCAAGGTATTTTGAACAAGTCTCCTCCTAAATTCACTCTCCACCCATTCAAGTGGGTTGAATTTTAAGACCTCAAATCCAATAACATGCAAACAATGCCACAACAAAATAGCCCCTATCCCGGATATTACGCTTTCACCTCTTAAAAATAATTTTGGCCTCAAAATTACCCGTCAAAAGAGTTACTATTGTTGTCTCATCATATCCCCTGTTCCCACGTAGTTTCTTCCACGCATGATTCCACCATAGTACCTTTACCAAAGGCACAGATTCCTGCGTAACCTTCACATCTCGATCTAGAATCGCATGTGTTCTTCCTCCATGGTCAACTGATTTACCTCGATCTCTTCCATCGCTACCACGCATGGCGGACCGAACGATATCGCCTAAGCATCAAAACGTGGAATACGTCAGAATCGACTCACCGCCGGCAAATCAAGTCGATACGCTACCGGTCCCACTCGCCTCAAGACTTTATATGGCCCAATAAACCTCGACTTAACTTGCCTTTTCTTCCTAACCTCAACACTTTCTTCCATGGCTAGACCTTCGTAAATACCTTATCACCCACTAAAACTCTATATCTCTACGCTTGAGATCAAAGATAAGACTTCCTCGTCTCAAGCTTCTTTCAATCGGGCAAAGGCCCCAAGAATTTGGTAACTTCAAGTAAAAAGGCTTGATAATTGACTTCATGTGGCCTCAACGCCGAGATGCGTCTACAACCTTCCTTCCCGTGATCATTTTACAAATCGTAACTATTGTTTCGTAGGCGAACTTCGGCTAATGGTAGAAACGCCAATAAAACCACGCATTTAATCGATCCAAATACCGAACTATTCATCATATCCATAAAGTCACAACCTCTCAACATATCCTCTAAAACGATCATATAACCTCTCTTATTCGATAATTTTGTAAACCAAAGGTATTTGGCAATTTACAAACTAATTTTCCTTTGGGGTATTTGGTAATTTTTGTAAATTGGGGTATTTTATTGCCTCCAATTTTTACAAATCCTCCGCTGAAAGTACAAGCCTCCATCGGCAAGCGACCAGAGCGTCCTTTCCACTATTGTAGCTCTGCGTAGCCTCGGCGACTTAAGTAAACTTAATAATCACAATGGTGTAAATAGGCAAGGCGAAGATAAAACATACTCGACCCAATCTTAATGCTCGCTTGGTAACTATTGTTGTAGGCGAACTCGGCTAATGGTAGAAACTCTTCCTACACCTCAAGTCTAGGCACAACCTCTCAACATATCCTCTAAGATCTCAGATAACCTCTCCGACTACCCTTCTCAGGTGAAAAGTGGGCTCACATGCTCGTGTGGCCCAATTAGCCTAAAAATAGCCTCGGCTATCTGAGCAGTACATTTCAAACCAACAAAAACCATATAACATGCATTTTATCGGATACTACATTGGATAGGTAGTCCTACCTATTACCTGTGGGGCCCACAACATATGAATGACCCACATAATCAAAGCGATAAATAGGACATCCGGTGCGTCGCCTCCACCCAGTGTTCGCCTCGATGGCCCATTGCCCAAAATTACTTGACGACCCTAAGATCCAAAACTCCGCTTTTGCTCGTTCCTATCCAAGTTACTGACCAACCTAATTCATCTCTCGACCATGTGGACCACCATACCCCTAGGCTCGACCTCAAGAACTCCGTCTTCAGCCACATTTACCACAATATGCAAAATTTAATCTTTTTCGATATGCACCTTGAAATAATCCCAAGGGTCCCACAGACTGTCTCGAACCAGCCACCACCGGTATGACTCATCTCAAAGCACTATCCCTTTAACTTCTTCACCGGTCCCATTGAATGACCTTGCTCAAGTCCTTCAGCATGATTTCGAGCTTTACGCATCCACCTACTCCCACTACCCTTTCCAGAACTCGCAAGATCGCTTTGTGACACCTAAGCCCATGGCGCTCATGGTGGCCTCAACCATCTTACGCAACCAACGATCATATTGAACAACAACTAAAAGAAGTGGGAGGGTTCACCAAAGTGAATAAAAGAGATGAAAGTTTGAAGGCTCAAGTGGGCTCGCCCACTCCCCCAAGATCTCTACCACAATTCACTCTCCACCCACCATTCAAGTTGGTCTATGGCGATTTGAACCGCCAATAACTTCTCCTCCTCCATGCTCGTGGACCTCTCCCCGCTCCTTTCGTGGTACCTATAAACCCCATTCCTTCAAATTTCCTCTCACCTAAGCCTAAAACTAAAATTTTCCTACCACTCAGCTTATACTAGGCTGGCATCATTCACCCATGAGCGCTCATGGTTCACTTTTTCGGCATTTTATTGATCTACTACGATCAAAAGGAGTGTTGTTACACACCAGATCGCGAAGCGCACCACGAACCCTAGCACCGAACCTACCATATTCAAAACTAGCGATTAATCACTCGATCAATACAGTTATTCTTTCTTTTTTCCAAACACATGCCGAAATCACACTAATACTTGCCTTATCGATCGAGATTTGATAAGTCCCCACTAACTGTTAGCAAGAATTGATCCCCTTACTGCAATTATAGTCAAAACTACGAGTAGGCCTTCGACTACTTTTGGAACACGTGCCCCTCTTTATTCCTCGAAAATGCCTAGGTATCAACCAATGTTAGTCTAAAGAAAGAGAGAGAGAGAGGATTCGGCAGAAGGGAAAAAGAACCATACTAGCAACAAAAAATCCATTTAAAGAATCACCATAACTTACACTTAACCTCGGCAAACAGAGGAGAAGAACCCGCAGCCTTATGATAGGAGAATAAAAATGAGAGTAAATTCGGCAAAAGATGAAAGAGAGATAGTAGGATATTCAGGTTTTCTCACTTATGAACAAATGATAACAGTGTTAAACAAAAGGGAAATTCGGCTCAAGAGAAATAAATGGGGAAAATAAAAAGAAAAGGTGTAGAAGAAGAGAAGAGATGCAATCAGCCAAGGGAAAGAATAGGCAGAAAAGGTACAAAAAGATGCCTAAATGGTAACACAGAAACGGCTAAAAAGAAAGTAGAGTGAAACAGAGTAAAAAGAATGCACGACAGATCACCTTTAGTGCAGTTTCAGTAGCATCCAGAAAAAGAGAAAAGTAGCTTCAGTTTGGTAACTAAACTGATCAAAAGAAAAGAAAACAAAACAAAACTCAACAAAGTCGAAATATGCACCAAAATCTCCCTTTGGCCGAAATTCTTGAGTGCTACACTCAAATTTCAGCTCCAACCTCCTCCAATTCCAATTCCTCATTTTTCTCCTCCAAATCTTTACCAACTTCTATCCCTATCCCATGAATCACTCCCCCAAGACCTGTTCCACAACCACCTTAGCAGAACTCCACTTCAACTCAAACACTCGGCGTCCCGTCAGCAAAATAAATACCACATTACTTATCCCAAGACTTGAACCTTAAACCTATTGCCACACCTAGAATGTCACTTCCATTAGATCATAAGACTGCTTATGTCACTTCTTAACCACAATTAACTATAAGATCTACTTCTAATCACCAAGGATTCATTTAGGAGCAAAAATAATAATTTTGTAAAAGCCAGGACTTGAACCCCAGTCCTCCTATACCACCCTTGGCGTCACTTACCATTGGAGCCCAAGCTCATTTCGTGTCATAAATCCACCACAGATATAAATAAGGCCTTCAAACTAACGCCAAATTCACTTAAGGGAAAAACTAAAATTTTTGCTAGAGCCCTGGTTTGAACCCAGGACTTCTCCAACACTCCCAACTCTTCCTAAATCATTTAGCCACTAAACTAAACCTAAAATTTGTGATATTTCTTGCACATATAAACTTTTATGTGTAGTCTCCTAGCGGCTCCCACACACCTGGCCCAATCCTACGAGGCCAAAATTTAGGGCATTACAAAATTCCTATATAAATAGGATAAAACTTAATAGAAAATGACTTTATTTTCCATTTCTCTGCTCATCCTTCTTCTTTTAGAACAAACCTAGTGTCACATCCCTAATTTCTAATTGATAAAACTGTAAAATTATAGCAAGAATGAGTAATTGGTCTAGTGGTTAAGAAGTAGTGTACGAATCCTTATGACTCAAGTTCGATTCCCCTTGCTCTCAAATTCTTTTTCTTTTAAATCCTATGCCATCCACCCCTAGAAAATTGTTAGATTTCAATCTGATTCAAACACTGGAAAATTTGAGTAACTTGGATATTTAAGACTTTATCTAAATTATGAAAAGGCTATCAGTTTTTTTAAAAAATTAAACTAATTTTTATGTTGAGTTGTTTTTTCATCATTTTTCTCTTCTTTTACCCTATTGTTGTCCCCTCCCCTTCTATTTTCTCTCGATTTTTCTTTCTTTTCTCCTTTTTGTTCCCTTATTTTCTTTTCATCCTTGTGTCACCCATTTATGTTCTCTTCTTCTTTTCTTTTCTTCTTGTCGAATTACTGATTACTCTGGCCGAATTCATCTGTACTACACGAGTTTTTTATTGGTTCTTCAAATATGTTGTTCTGGTGGAGTAAGTAGTTTTTCTTTTGATTAGATCTTATCTCGTTTTATTCTTCCTTAATTTACTAATTTGGCTGAATGTTACTTGAGCCATAGCCGAATTTGGCTGAATGTTACTTGAGCCATAACCGAATAATCTATACAGGTTCAAAATTGAATGCCTCAGATCAGTAGTGACATCGAAAGCTATTCGTATCTTCATTCTAAGTCGAAATAGAGTAAGTAAATGACTGAAAATTGAATCCAATTTGACACTTTTAATCCTTTTTCTAGCCAAACCTTATAGGGGTGTCTATAGGCTTGTTTTAATCTAATTTTATTCATGTTGTGTACAGATCCTATCTAGAGCTGTCTAGATCTAAGTTGTAGAAGTTGTGGTTATGTTAATGCATCTGATTTGTGTAAATCAAGTGTCAGTCTGACTTTTGTGTGTATTAGTGTTTAAAAATGGTATATTTTATGCATGCAATTAATATGCATGCTAATTTTTGACATGTTCGAATGACCTGGCGATAGTTAAGAGGTATACCAAGATTGTAAGTAATAAGAGGTAATGGTCGAATAATAGGGCCTAAAATTGTTACTGGTTGTGTGATATTTGAGTTGTATAATGTGTAGTATTAAAGCATGTTTCCAATTGACATTATTTATTTTTACTTGTAAAAGCATACCATTGACTGAGATTGTTAATTTTGAAAGCATAAAAGTATGCCACCGTTAGTGATAAATTTAATGTATGTAAGCATGCCACCAAATTAAGATTGATATCAAAAAGTGTGATTTGCCTCATTGAACGTATGTCATATTGTATTGCATGGGGCTTGGATATTGATTGGGTAAGAGAGGAGTTTCGTGGACTGTTGGCAGTTTATCCGTAACATTGGTTAGTCGATATCTCGCACCTCGAGTATTATCTGATCTTGGTGACTTATTGCATCTTCTTCGCATCTAGTCGCATTTCTTGGCGCTTTAACTGCATACTATTATTGGTGGTTTAACTACATCGAGCTTGGCTCTTATTGTTTTGGTGTTCAGATGACAGGTTCTGGGGAACATGTGGTGTTTAGTTGATGGATAGGTAAGACTATTGCATTGTACCATTGAGCATGTCATATACAAAAGCTCGATATGCCCTGATGAATTATATGAACTATTATAATAATTGTATGCCTCTTGATTGATTGAATGTTTATTTTTGTTTAGACTCATACTGAGCTTTTTAAGCTCACCTCCTGTTTACTATTTACAGATAACCTTCAAAAATAGGATTGGACTCGACATTGAAGGTCTCATCTCAATTTTTCACACAATAAACTATTTCAAATTTTACTTAATTTATTTTTTCATTACTTTGGGACCGTAATTTGTATTTAAGTATGGACTGTGGTATGGGTTATTTTCCAATTTGGATTTTGCATACATGAGGTATTTTGATAAGAACTGAACAAACTTAATAATCAGCTTAACATGACTTAAAATATGGATTTTTTTTACAAAAATAAAATGCAACAATTTTTCTAGCCGCAAACTAGAAATATGAAGTTTTTAAAAGGTTTACTGACAGAACCAATTGAGTTTTATTACAAACAATATGACCTTCTAATAAATTGAACTTAAATTATATATGACTTAACGAACTATTGTTTTAACAAACCCTATGCAACCGCGCTAAGTTTTCCAAAAATTTAGCAAAATAGTGATTTTTGAACCAAACATTTTTTACTTGGCCATTTTAGTGGCTAATGTAACCTTTAGGATACGGCCATAATGTCTAGGATGGGTTTGGGAGGTTACATTTGGTGGTATTAGAGCCTAGTTCAATAACTCGGCCTGGAAAAAAATTTATGTGTTTGCATAAATATTTTCAAAAATGGGGTATTTTGGGAAAATCTTGCCACACTGTTTTATTTGAAAAATTTTCAAAATAAAAAAAGTTTAAACTCTAAGACTTTTATGTCGTTTTCATTAGAACTGCTACTATCAGACTGTATAAAAACAGTAGGACTAAATTACATAAAGTTTTAAGACTTTACAAACTGAAAATACAAGAAAATAACTAAGTGTTTATGTCTTTTTGAAATCATAGATAAGACTTAAAAGTGTAAAATCGAGATAGTAAAATGAGTACTCATGGAACATGAGGTCATGGAGGGCGCCATCGAGTGGCTCAAGCTGAGCCATCCTCTTTGGGAAACATGCTTAATCTTGAGACTAGTGAGACTATTGAAATGCCTACCACTGAGGGCAATAATCAGGGAATTGGGGATAATGTTGTATCCCAAGTTGGAATTGGGAATCATGAGCCTAAACTGGAACTGAGAATTGTACTGAGATGATATGATCTAATGGGGCTGAGTTGTTTGGGGTGTTGTTGAAACAACCACTACAGTGGTTGAATACTGTATGGAAACTACCGAGATAATTTTGGAGGATATGGATGATAACGCTTGAAAAGATTTATATTTCATGCCCTTAGATTTAGTTAATTGCATGTACTTAAGTATTTTTAGTTGCATTTTAGGATACTGCATTGGCACTTTTAAAGCATTGCATTGAAAAGCTTGGATTGCGCTTGATTGTTATTACATGTTGCGTTTAACGCTTGTGGGAGCAATCTATTTGGTGATTGTTTGGCAGGAACAGAGTGTAGAAAAAAAAAGCGAAGGTTGAAGGTTTTTCGTGGCAAAGTATGGATAGTTTGCCAACACAAATGTCATGACAATGCTAAGAAGATGCCTAGAACCCCATATACGTGTACCAGATATATCTACCTAGAAAATAGAGGAAGGATCATGGGCTGATGGACCTACTCTAGAAGGTGAAACTTATAAAACCAATGAGGGAAACCTAATTAAAGGGAGCAGCCTAGAGCAGACGGGGATAGCAGCCTTGGATGAAATAGAGAGTACTGGGTGGGGAACCAGGAAAAAGTGTGACAGAAGAAGGAGAAAACGACTGTAATCATCTTTGGCAGTTGCAAGACATTACGCTGCCTCTGTTTAGAGCTAGATAGGCGAAAGATGACATCTTAGATTTCCTCTTTTGTTTCTTTTTGTGCTTCGTTTAAAGCTTATTAGTTATTGATGATGCTAGTTATTAAACTCAAACTTGATTTTCCCAACCATGAGCTAAATCTCTTAGGCTCGGGATTACTTTGATGAAACCTTTATTTCTATTAATGTTTAAAGTTTAAGTTTGGTTTGTTCTACTATTTTATTCAATGGTATTTCATGTTATATGCAGGCTGTAAATTGACGAATGTGTGGCAGGTTTATAAAGATAACTTAATCCTAATAGGGTTAGGTTAACTAGATAGGGTTGGATAATATGAGTGAATGATTAATTACTTATTTGTAGCAACCTCTAGACAGAGAGCCTTGCCTCATACGAAAGAAGGTAGGAAATGTTAGTGGTAGTCTAACTCAAAGCCTATAGACATATAGGGAGGTAACCCAAGGTCTTCCTCTTGAGAGAAGCAAACTATTGTAGAAACCTATCAAGCAGTAGAATATTCACAACTTTGTTGTGTCATTAATAGTTAGTGAAGGTAGATTCTGTAACATCCCGAATTTGGGCCTAGTAGAATTGGGCCCAATAGGCCTTAGGCGTAGGAGCGTTTAAAAATTCTTGAGAACAAGAGAACGACTTTAGTGCTAGTTGGACCTATTAGGTGAGTGATTTTGAAAGGTTAGAGGGTTTCTATAAATTCTTGGGTTCAAACTTTGGCTTTAGGGAAATTTTGGTTGTAGGTGAATAAAACCTTGAGAGTTAGTAGTAGGCTTTAAGAATAAAATGTGGAGAAAAATGACAGAAGTGGAGTGTGTGGTGTAGTGGCAAAGTGACGCTACATAAAAGACAAGGGGGTGACGCCACAAGGAAGGAAGGAGGTCCAATGTTCAAGTCTTGGCTCTTGCATTTTGGTTTTCTTTTTAAATGGACTCTAGAATTTTGCCATAGGGTTATATTTAGTTGCGCATGATTTTAGACACAAGGAAGTGAGTGGTCTAGTGGCAAGGTGTCATTAAGGGTGCAAGAGAGCCTAGGTTCAAATCTCATGACAAGTAAGGAGTATTTATTTTGCGGATTGGAGGGGAAGAGTTTGAGTTGGATTTAAACTCTACAAACGGAGGGATCCCACATCGAAAAAATACAAAGAAGGAAGGCGAGACGCTAGCTATATATAGAGCATTCTATGAGGAGAGTTGATATACCTTGTTAGGCATTTGGGGTGCATATCTAGAGGATAATAGCCAATAGTAGCGAAAGAAGGGCTACTAGAACATAAGGTACACGATAAAGAATGCGGTGAGGTTTCGATTTTTGATAAGTATGTGTTAAAGCTTTGGTTAATCTCTAGTAATGTCATTGTAGGTTCATGACTAAGGGTTTGCGGTAGCGTGGTTACCGGTGTGTAGAAACACTACACACGATGTCGACAATCTTAGAAAAGTGAAAGTGGCTAAATGGGCTCGGTGGGCCTGAGGCTAAGTTTGATGAAATGGTTTGGTTGGTTATCTGAATTGAATTAGTCATGCATGATACATGAATTGGATTTATTTTGGGCCTAGTAGGCCATATGATGAGATTTGGGCCTAGTGGGCCGTAAGGGAGTGATTTGGGCTTGATGGGCTTACGGGGACGTAGACATGTATGTTAGCGTTTATGGACCTTAGGCTTAGTTTGGACAACTCTTAAATTCCATAAGATTTAATTTTTAATTAAACATGTCTGTGAACAAGTCATAGGGTTTGAGTGTAGCAACGGACGTACGCATGTCTAGGATTGGATCTAGGGAGAGCTTGGTACTTAAGCAGTCCTAGTGGCCCATCTCCTCTTTTCTGGAATCCTACCTGGTGCGTAGTGTCTATTCACTTTAGCCGCGAGGACTTGAAAGTTCATAGCTAAAACCCAAAAGGGATCGAATACCCCCTGATTTGTGAAATTACCAAAATATCCCTGATTTGCAAAATTACCAAAATACCCCCTGATTTGCAAAATTACCAAAATACCTCCGGTTTGCAAAATTATCGAAATACTCTCGATTTGTGAAATTACCAAAATACCCTCAATTTGTGAAATTATTGAAATACCTTTGATTTATGAAATTACCAAAATACCCCTGGTTTTTGAAATTACCAAAATACCCTCAATTTGTGAAATTACCAAAATACCCCTAGTTTACGAAATTATCGAAATACCCCTGATTTACAAAATTACGAAAATACCCTAATTTGCAAAATTATCGAAATATCCTTGATTTGTGAAATTACCCAAATACCCCCAGTTTGCAAAATTATCGAATACCCCTAATTTGTGAAATTACCAAATAACCCCTATAGGGTAGAATTACAAAAATACCCCAGGTAGTGAAATGACGAAAATAACCCTATGTGACGAATATAAGTTTATGGATGGTACTTTTGTGTTTGATGCATTCATATGATATTCTTCTTAGGATGCATATGGGTGGGAATTATGGTACGGAGGAAGATTTGAGGATCGCATAGCCGTATGGTATGGATCCAGGATCACATGGCCGCATGGTATGGATCTAAAGGAGGCTTTAAGCCTAATATTTGATTAGCGACTTTCTTTAGCGTTGGTAGTATCATAAACCGGGCTACCCTTGGTGTGTAGCGGAGGGGTGGGTCAAGCTAGAATTCCCATAGGAGTCATAAGGTTGGAAGGGAAATGGTGTGTGTAGCGGATGGATTTTTGGGGTGGGTTTTGCATTATTTGTTTATGAATGATACAATATGATATGATATGAGGTCATTATGGGCTAAGCCCAAGACCACCAATTTTGATAGGGCTTAGGCCCAATATGGATATTTGTAAGTGATTTGATTGCCACGGGTTGTGCACACCGAGTTTCGAAACTCACACCCCCTTAATTTAATGTTTCAAGTAATCCCGAATAGACGACTCGACATGGGAGAGGACTCGGAGATAGCCACACTACAAGAGGCTTAAATTTTCATTTATTTGTTTCAAAATACATGTTTTTATTTACTTAATTTTCAGTAGACGTAATAAGGCCTTGTACTCCGTTTTGACTTCAGATTTAATTTGGGTTTTGAGATTAAATGTTTATTTAATTATTAAACCTAAGTAAGCTTTTATGTTCAAACTTGGTTTATTAAATACTTAAATTTTTTATCTTTAGTTAATAAGTCTAATAGATTTTGGGCTTTTGGGCCTTAAATTCTTAATTAGCAAAATTGTTTTGAATTGTGTCTTTAATGTGACATTCCGGATTCAGGCCGAACTTCTAGGCCGAGTTTGAGGTGTTACAGATTCATTAGTAATCCCAGCCGTTCTGATCAACATTAAAGTTCATCGATCCTTTTCACAAGTGATTTTGCTGTGGCATTCTTGTTCCATTTATTTGTTTTGTTTTGCACATTTTATACATTTTTCACATTTTTCCATTGCATTCTTCTCATTATTTTACTTAGCATTAATCAAACTTAATTATAATAACTCAGCCAAATTATACTTATCTAATCCCTGTGGAGACAATCCCACTTATCACTTTATTACTTGTTTGACATGTATACTTGGACGACTTGTATATCTGCTGTGCTACCAACAAGTTTTTGGCATTGTTATAATATAGTTACAATGGAGTACGTAACATTGAAGACGGCCATTGGTTGAGCATCAAGTCAATTTGGACAGTGCTACTAAGAGGGTAACATTGAAGCCTTCTAATGGTAAAGAGATCATCATGGTTTGGGAGCGACGGGATTATTTGTCTAATGTGATCTTTGCTATGGTAGTGGAGAAATTGGTCCGAAAAGGGTTTGAGGCATTTCTGGCCTATGTCTGAGAAACAACTATTACTGGGTCAGCTGTGGAGAGAATCCGAACTGTTAACAAATTTCCTGACATTTTTCTCGAGGAACTGCCAAGGTTACCTCCGAATCTTGAGGTTGAGTTTAGAATCGACTTGTTTTGCAGAATGACACTTGTAACACCCCAAACCCGGCCCAAACACTATAGCTAGATCTGGCATGTCACTAAAAAGATTCTGTAAAAGATGTCAAAATTTTCGAGAAAATATTTTTTTTTCTTGTATTCAATCTTTTGTTCAGAAGAACTTGATAACTTGATAAGTTTAACTAAGTTATAAATTTCATTTGTTGTTTTATGAATTAAAACCAAAATCTTAATATATGCCTTAGTTTAATTAAAATTTAAATGTCCGACAACAATAAAAGCCCATAATAAAACCCAAATCAAGGTATAAAAGTCTAGTGGCCCATGGCCTTATTACAACGAGACTTAAAACCCATTAAATAAAAATATAAAATAATAAATTAGGGTCTTTTATTGAATCCAAATGTTCTTTTGCATGGCCACCTTGCTCTCCTCTCCAAATTTCTGGGTCCATTGCACTAGGTGCTACCTAAAATTGTTAAAATAATAGGGTGAGTCGCGAAACTCAGTGTGCAACCCTCGTGCACCATTAGATTGGGCCTTAGCCCACAGATCAAAATATAAGACATAATATAGCAGATAACATACATAACCCAACCCAATCCTAGGTTTCCATCCGCTACACGCCACCCTTACCTGCCGATCACACCATTGGGGATTTCTACAATCAACCCACACCGCTACACACCATCGATGGAAGTCATGCTGCAGTTAGCTGCTCATCGTCAAGTTGTGACATAGTCACTAGGTTGAAATGGCATAAGCCACCAGAAACAGAGTTGTGACAGAGTCACCAGACTGAAATGGCATAAGCCACCGAAGCAGTACTTTCCTTTTCATCAATTACCCAACCCCAAGCATACAGAGAAATCGACATACAGAGCATATTACTAAAGAAGGACAGAAATCACTAACCTGATGATTAGCCTTTACCCTCCTCGGGTTTTCAATCATAATGCCAGGATTTCGGCATCTAACAGAGTATAGCAGATTTATACATATATATATATATATATATATATATTAGCACTCAATCTAATAGTGTGAAAGGTTACACACCTGATTATTGTCGATACCCTTGCTAAACCGATCTACAACTTTGCTCAAAAAGCCGGAAAGATGTGAAAATAGGGCCCCTCCTTATTTGGCCATGGTTAGTGTTCTACCCAATTTTATGAATTTAAAATAAACAATTCTCCTCACCTAAACTGATTAGATCTCGAAGTAGGATGGTTTGAATGCTATCGGTGAAAACCTTGACGATTGAGATCTCTTTTAAATCCCGATGTGCCGCAAAAGAAAAAGAACCCGAGATTAGTTTCCAAATGGCCATTTAGCTAAGGTTTCTAAAAGCCAGAGAAATATTGGAATCTCAAAATCAACACTTACCTATTGTCTCCTTCAAGATTAGGCACAAGCAAACTCCACTGAAGAAAATTCGGCAACTTCAGAAGGTGAGATCTTAGTGATTTCAGCTTTTTATGAAAATCTGGGAAGGATGAACTGATATGGTTTTGGCTAAAAAGAAAAGTGAAAGGAGAGCAAAGAGAGACTTGAAGATTTGGCTAGAGTGTCAGAAAAAAATGAGAAAGGGATCATCAAAGGTTTGACCAAGCGAAGAAAAGAAAAGAGAGGGAGAATAGAGTAGAAATTTCGGCAGAGAAAAGAGAAAAGTTGAGAGCTTTAACAGCAAATTTTGGCACCCCCTCTGTATATAGAAACCGATTCCTCCCTTAGCAGAGATTGATTTTCGGCCAACACTGCAACATTTGATAGCTCCTATCTTTCTTCCCTTATCTTAATTTGTTATCTCCTCAGAAATAGCCTTAACTATCACCAACTCCTTCCCCTTTATCTGCTTATTATCCTCATATTTTAATCATTAAAAACTCCTAAAAATTAGCCTTGTATCGCCTCCTTTTACTCTTTTAAGTGTCAAATTTTAGCCCTAAAACTTGGGCTTCAAGCAACCACAATTTGGGCCTTCCTCATGCCCAAGTGACGCCAACTCCTTTTCCTCCTAGTGGCACCATTTCCCTCTGGGCCACAAGCCCAATATGCCAATTAAACTACTAAAACTTCAATTTAAGCCCCTCGAGTGTCTAAACAAAATATTTAATCAAAGCCTTAGCCCAAACCTGAGCCCCATTTGCACCTCAAATCCTTAAATTAATATTTTTAAGCATACACTACACAAAATGCACAAGCCCCTAAATTCAGGATGTTACAATTCTACCCCCTTAAAATAAATTTTGACCTCAAAATTTACCTGATCAAAAGAGATGGGGATACTGCTGTCGTATAACATCCTCTGGATCCCACGTCGCCTCTTCTGTGCTGTGATTTCGCCACAAAACTTTGACCAAAGGGATGGACTTTCTTCTCAACACTTTTACGTCTCGATCCAAGATTTGCACGGGTTCCTCCTCAAAAGATAAATCTGGCCTTACTTCAATCTCTTCCACCGGCACCACATGCGATGGGTCAGAACGATAAAGTCTTAGCATCGAGACATGAAACACGTCATGTATCTGCTCCAACTCTAAAGGCAACTCCAAACGATAAGCCACTGGCCTCATGCGTTCCAATACCCGATAAGGCCCAATAAATCGAGGAATTAGCTTACCCTTCCGTCCAAACCTCATTACCTTCTTCCATGGGAATACCTTCAAAAAGATTTGGTCTCCTACTGTAAATTCCATCTCCTTCCGCTTTAAATCCGCATAAGACTTCTGCCGATCAGACGCTTCCTTCAATCGAGCCCGTATTAACCTAACTTTCTCTTCTATTTTCGAAACTAGTTCTGGACCCAACACCTGACGTTCACCCAACTCCGTCCAACAAGTAGGGGTACGACATCTCCTTCCATATAACGCTTCGTACGGCGCCATCTAAATACTAGCTTGATAACTATTATTGTATGCAAATTCTGCCAAAGGTAAATACTCCTCCCAACTACCCCTAAAATCGATGATGCAACCCCTTAGCATATCCTCCAAGATCTGAATTACCCTCTCAGACTGACCATCAGTCTGTGGGTGAAAAGTGGTACTAAAGTCTAACCTTGTTCCCATTGCTTGATGAAGAGCCTTCCAGAATCGTGACGTGAACCTAGGGTCCCTATCGGATATTATCGACACCGGTACACCATGTAATCTTACGACCTCAGCTACGTACAGCTTAGCCAACCTTGGTAGAGAATAGTAGACCTAAACTGGTATGAAATAGGTAGACTTCGTTAACCGATCCACAATCACCCAAATCGAGTCCTTCTTAGTGGGCGTAAGGGGTAACCCACTAACAAAATCCATCGTGATTCTCTCCTATTTCCACTGCGAAATATTCACCGGTTGCAGCAACCCTAAAGGCAACTGGTGTTCCACTTTTACCTGTTGGCACGTCAAGCACTTTCCCATGAATTCCGTTATCTCTCGCTTCAGATCTGGCCACCAAAATTATTCTCGTAAGTCTCGATACATCTTAACCCCTCCAAGATACATAGTGTAAAGGCTACTATGCGACTCCTGAAGGATCATCTGCCTTAAATCCACATCTTTTGGCATACAAATCTTCCCATGAAAACACAAGACTCCATCTCTATTCAAACTATAATCTTCTCCTTCACCATTCTGCACTTGTCGGATTTGAGTACTCAAGACATCATTCAGAAGTTGCTTCTCCTTGATTTGATTTGTCCACATAGGTCTTACTTGAAGTTTAGCTACCAAACTGCCATCCTCATACAGACTAAGATGAGGGAACATTGCCCTCAAATCTACTATCGCCTTCCTACTCAACGATACGCGCCACCGTTAGCCTTACGGATGATACTCGATCGAATAGTCATAGTCCTTTAAGAGTTCAATCCACCTCGTTGCCTCGATTCAACTCCTTTTAGGTAAGGATATACTTGAGCTCTTATGGTCTGTAAATAACTTCTCCCCATACAGGTAATGCCTCCAAATCTTCAGAGCAAAAACTACCACCGCCAATTCTAAATCGTGTGTAGGGTAGTTAAATTCATGCGGTTGCAACTGTCGAGATGCATATGCAACAACTTTTCCCTCTTGCATCAACACACACCCCAAACCTGTGTGTGATGCATCACAGTAGACGGTAAATTCTTTTCCCACCTCTGGCTGAATTAACACTGGCGCTTTCATCAAGATTCTCTTCAGCTTATCAAAACTCTCATGTTGTTTGTCAGTCCATACAAACAATACTCCCTTCCTTAACAACTTATTTAAAGGTGCTGCTATTGAAGAGAACCCCTCAACAAACCTCCTGTAATACCCCGCCAATCCCAAGAAACTTCAAATTTTTGCCACGGACTTCGGCGATTTCCAACCTAGTACAGCTTCTATCTTCCGAGGTCTACCTTAATTCCCTCTGCGAAAACTACATGCCCTAAGAAAGTCACTTCCTTCAGCCAGAACTCACACTTACTGAACTTTGCGTACAGCTGCTTCTCCCTCAGAATTTGCAACACCACACGAAGATGTGCATCATGCTCCTCCTCTACTTGGAGTAAACCAAAATACCGTCGATGAACACCACCACGAGTCGATCCAGGTATGGTTGAAACACCCGATTCATCATATCCATAAATACTACTGGCGCATTTGTCAAACCGAACGGCATTACCAAGAACTCATAATGACCATAGCGTGTTTGAAATGTCGTCTTATGAATGTCCCCTTCCTTCACCTTTAACTGATGGTACCCCGACCTTAGATCAATCTTTGAAAAGACCAAAGCTCCTTTAAGCTGATCAAACAGGTCGTCGATTCTTGGCAATGGGTACTTGTTCTTAATCGTCAACTTATTCAGTTGACGATAGTCCACGCACATATGCATGGATCCGTCTTTCTTTTTCACGAATAGGACCAACGCTCCCCATGGAGACACACTCGATCGGATAAATCCTCGATCCAAAAGCTCTTAGATTTGAGCTTTGAGTTCCACCAACTCTTTCGGTGCCATTCGATAAGGAGCTATGGATACCGGAGTCGTACCCAGAAGTAGTTCTATTCCAAATTCCACTTCACGATCTGGAGGTAACCCTGGTAACTACTTCAAGAAGACATCCATGAAATCCTTGACTATTTGAACCTCATCGACAGTCACCTCCTTAGCATCCAAGGCACTTATAAAAGCTAGGAATGCGTTGCATCCTTTTCGAATCATCTTAACAGCCCTCAATACCGATACTACGTTGGACAAATAGTTCCTTCTCTTCCCTAACACAACCACCTCCCCGCCTTACGAGGTACTCAACATCACACGCTTGGTCTCACAATCCAACTTAGCACGATGCTTAGTCAACCAATCCATTCCTAGGATAAGATCAAACTCTCCAAATGGCAGTTCCATTAAGTCTACCGGAAACACTACCCCTTGAGTCTCTAACGGTACATCCTTAAATAGCTTGTCCACTACCCTAGATTGTCCTAAGGGACTAACCACAGTCATCTTCCTAGTAGTTGTTTCAGAGTCTAGACTTAGGTTCTCAGATATCGAACATGCAACATAGGAGTGGGTTGACCCAATATCAATCAAGGCAAGAAAAGGGCTATCAACAATAAGAAGCGTACCGGTTATGACATCCGGTGCATCACCATCGTCCTGTCGATGAACTACATAAACTAGACTCGGCTGCCTCGCATCTACATTACCTGCACCTCTACCAGGTGCTCCACGACCGCGACCAACCCCATTTCCTCCTCTACCTGGGCCACGACCCCTCGGTACTGACTGACCACCTCTTCCAGCCTGATCAGAACCTCATCCAACTGGCTACACCTGTTCCTTCTATGGACAGTCCTTAATCATATGTTCCATGGATCCACACCTAAAACATCCATCGGTTCTTCTTCTACACTCCCCAGAATGTGCTTTCCCGTACCAATTACATAATCGATTCTGATTCCCCCAGTAGGTGTCGAAGCACGAGCTGGCCCATCAGACCTAGGCCTTTTCTGTGAATTCCCAGATGCTCCTGCCGGCCCAAAATTTCTCTTATTCCTTCCTCGCGCCTTATCTCTTTCCTATCTTTCCGTCTATTTTACCTCCTCAACTATCTTAACCTTCTCCACCAAGACAGTAAAATCTCTCTCTCTGCGGTGCTATCAAAACCCTTAACTCATTTCGCAATCCATCCTCGAACCAAACACAACGTTCATATTCAGTTGCTACTATTCCTCGAGCGTAGTGGCTGAAGCGCAGAAACTCCGCCTCATATTCAGCCATAGATTTACTTCCCTGTACCAAATTCAGGAATGCCTTCCTCTGTGCATCCACATAGCTGGCCCCAACATAGTTTCCCTGGAATGACTCCTTAAAGAAGTCCCAGTCAATTCGATCTGCGGTAGTACCCTCCTTCACCGTGAGCCACCACTGATAAGCCTCGTCTCGAAGAAGAGACACAACCCCTTTCAACTTCTCCTCCACCGTGAAATCTAAGCCATCCATTATGCGCTCAATTGCTTCCATCCAATACTCAGCTGTGTTAGGGATCACGCCAGAAATTCCCCTAAACACTTCTGCCCCATTGGCCCTAAGCCGCTCTGGCATAGATTTTCGGGCTCCTGTGCCCATGCCTACTCCAGCAACTCTTTCGAGAACCCGCAGCATCGCCTGTGATACCGCATCATCTCCGGTCTCCTAATCCCGTAACTCTCCCTCCACAGCTGGCGGATACAGCATCTCGCTTTCTGATCGTGGCTAGACCCTACTGGTTCAGACAAAGTAATCCTACCCCTACCGCGTCTACGCGGCAGATGTCCTCTACCTCTTGTACTCATTCTTCCGATCGACATTTATCTGATTAAGAGTTTTATGAATCATTAATTCATTCCACTGATTAACCACGAACAATCTTATGAATAGTAGTTTTAGGAGTAGTTCTTTCGAATTCCCATTCACAATTCAGTCTCACGTTCATATCCCCTAGTTCTAGGAAACACATACATTCAATCAACATACAAAGAACATCCATGAACTTACATTCATCAAATAAAGGTGTTTTCGTTGTTTCACTACCCAGGTGTATTTTCATAATTTATCCTACAGGGGTATTTTCGTAATTTTTCCAAAATAGGGTTCTTTGGTGATTTCGTGAAATAAGGGTAGTTTGGAAATTTGGAAATCTGGGGGTATTTTGATAATTTTGAAATCCAAGGGTATTTCGATAATTTTGACATCTAGGGGGTATTTCGGTCATTTTGAAATTTGGGGTATTTCGATAATTTTGAAATTCAGAGGTATTTGGTCATTTTGCACATCAAGGGTAGTTTGGTAACTTTTACAAATCAAGGGTGTTTTCAAAATTTTACAAAACTAAGAGAGTATCTTGGAGAATTTGATTTTAAAAGGAATATAGTAGTGTTCAGGTGTTTTTGGTTGTTGTCATGTTGTGTGAGTTTTTTTTTTCTAAGGAAAATTTTTGTTGATTTTGTAAATCGGGTATATTTGCAAATCTTGGTATATATATTTTTTCCAAAATAAGAGTATTTTAGCAATTTTGTAAAAACAAGGTGGCTGGTCCCTTTCGGGTTTTAATTATAGGGTTTAGCCTGTCAACAAGTCCTCATGATTAGGGTGAACGGTCACTACGCACCAGGTAAGATTCCAACGAAGAGGAGGTGAGTCACTAGGACTGTTTAAATACCAAGCTCTCCCTGAATCCACTCCTAGACATGCGTATGCCCGTTGCCACACCATATCTCGGCTAAGGTGAACAGTCACTACACACTAGGTAAGGTTCCAGCGAAGAGGAGGTGAGTCACTAGGACTGCTTAAGTACCAGGCTCTTTCGAACCCAATCTTAGAATGCGTATGTCTATTGCCACACCCTAGTCTTGCGACTCGTTCACGGGTTTATTTAGTGAGTTTAAGTCTTATGAGATTTAAGAAGTAGTTTAAGCTAAGCCTAAGGTCCATCAGATTCTAACTAAAATAATCTGCGTCCCATAAGCCCATCAAGCCCACATATATATCATACAATGGTTCAGAATACTTACAGCGAACTTGGGCCGGAGGCAGCAGTGCCATCTTTGAAAAACCCATCCTGTAACATTTATAAAACATGCATACTTTGAAAACCTATTTTAGAAAACATTTTGAGCCCAAAAACCCCAGAGTCAAGTTTTGAACCGGGCTCTGATACCAATTTGTAACACTCTAAACCTGGCCTAAACACTATAGCCGAATCTGGCATGTCACTAAAAAGATTCTGTAAAAGATGTCAAAATTTTCGGGAAAATATATTTTTTCTTGTATTCAATCTTTTGTTTAGAAGAACTTAATAACTTGATAAGTTTAACTAAGTTATAAATTTCATTTGTTGTTTTATGAATTAAAACCAAAATCTTAATATATGCCTTAGTTTAATTAAAATTTAAATGTCTAACAATAATAAAAGCCCATAATAAAACCCAAAACAAGGTATAAAAGACTAGTGGCCCATGGCCTTATTACAACAAGACTTAAAACCCATTAAATAAAAATATAAAATAATAAATTAGGGTCTTTTTGTTTAATCCAAATGTTCTTTTGCATGGCCACCTTGCTCTCCTCTCCAGCCCAGTCTGTTGCACTAGGTGCTACCTGAAATTGTTAAAATAATAGGGTGAGTCGTGAAACTCAGTGTGCAACCCTCGTGCATCATTAGATTGGGCCTTAGCCCACAGATCAAAATATAAGACATAATATAGCAGATAACATACATAACCCAACACAATCCTAGTTTTCCATCCGCTACACGCCACCCTTACCTATCGATCACACTATTGGGGATTTCTACAATCAACCCACACCGCTACACACCATCGATGGCAGTCATGCTGCAGTTAGCTGCTCATCGTCAAGTTGTGACATAGTCACCAGGCTGAAATGGCATAAGCCACCAGAAATAGAGTTGTGATAGAGTCACCAAGCTGAAATGGCATAAGCCACCAGAAACAAAGTACTTCCCCTTTTCATCAATTACCCAACCCTAAGCATACAGAGAAATCGACATACAGATCATATTACTGAAGAAGGACAGAAATCACTAACATGATGATTAGCCTTTACCCTCCTTGGGTTTTCAATCATAATGCCAGGATTTCGGCATCTAACAGAGTATAGCAGATTTATACATATATATATATATTAGCACTCAATCTAATAGTGTGAAAGGTTACACACCTGATTATTGTCGATACCCTTGCTAAACCGATCTACAACTTTACTCAAAAAGCTAGAAAGATGTGAAAATAGGGCCCCTCCTATATTCGGCCATGGTTAGTGTTCTACTCAATTTTATGAATTTAAAATAAACAATTCTCCTCACCTAAACTGATTAGATCCCATAAGTAGGATGGTTTGAACACTACCGGTGAAAACCTTGACGATTGAGATCTCCTTTAAATCCCGATGTACCGCAAAAGAAAAAGAACCCGGATTAGTTTCCAAATGGCCATTCGACTAAGGTTTCTAAAAGCCGGAGAAATATTGGAATATCAAAATCGACATTTACCTATTGTCTCCTTCAAGATTCGGCACAAGCAAACTCCACTGAAGAAAATTTGACAACTTTAGAAGGTGAGATCTTAGTGATTTTGGCTTTTTATGAAAATCCCGGAAGGATGAATTGATATGGTTACGGCTAAAAATAAAAGTGAAAGGAGAGCAAAGAGAGACTTGAAGATTCAGCTAGAGTGTCAGAAAAAAATGAGAAAGGGATCTGTCAGAGGTTTAGACCAACTAAAGAAAAGAAAAAGAGGGATAATAGAGTAGAAATTTCAGCAGAGAAAAGAGAAAAGATGAGAGCTTTAACAACAAATTTTGGCACCCCACTCTATATATAAAACGATTCCTCCTTAGCGAGATTGATTTTCTACCAACACTACAACATTTGATAGCTCCTATCTTTCTTCCCTTATCTTAATCTGTTATCTCCTCAGAAATAGCCTTAACTATCACCAACTCCTTCCCCTTTATCTGCTTATTATCCTCATATTTTAATAATTAAAAACTCCTAAAAATTAGCCTTGTTCCGTCCCCCCTTTACTCTTTTAAGTGTCAAATTTTAGCCCTAAAACTTGGGCTTCAAGCAACCACAATTTGGGCCTTCCTCATGCCCAAGTGACGCCAACTCCTTTTCCTCCTAGTGACACCATTTCCCTCTGGGCCACAAGCCCAATATGCCAATTAAACTACTAAAACTTTAATTTAAGCCCCTAGAGTGTCTAAATAAAATATTTAATCAAAGCCTTAGCCCAAACCTGAGCCCTATTTTCACATCAAATCCTTAAATTAATATTTTTAAGCATACACTACACAAAATGCACAACCCCTAAATTCAGGATGTTACAACACTGGTGTCCATTGCTCCCTACTTCATAGCACCGGAAGAAGTTCAAAATTTAAAGGTTAAACTTCAAGAGCTTTTGGATCGGGGTTTCATAAGACCTAGTGTTTCACCATAGGATGATCCAGTTCTATTTTTTAGGAAGAAGGATGCCTCTCTGAGACATTGCATCGATTATAGATAGTTGAACAAGTTGACAGCGAAGAATAAGTATCCATTGCCTAGGATTGGTAATCTATTTGATCAATTTTGAGGGCCACAGCTTTCTCTAGGAACATCTTGAAATATTGGTATTATTAGCTAAAAGTGAAGGAATTCGATGTTCCTAAGACTACATTTAGGACTCGGTACAACCATTTCGAGTTCTTGGTTATGCCTTTTAGTCTTATGAATTCTTCGACTACATTCATGGTTTTAATTAATCATTTATTTCAGTCGTATCTCGACTAGTTCGTCATTGTGTTCATCGACGATATTTTGGTATACTCTAAGATTGAATTTGAGCAAGACAAGCATCTACGTATATTTCTATAAATTCTACGTGAAAAAAGCTATTCGATAAATTGAGTAAGTGCGAATTTTGGCTGAATGAGGAAATGTTATGGGAGTATGTGGTATCTGCTAAGGGTATCTGTTTGGATCCAAAAAGATTGAAGCCATTATGGAATGGAAGCAGCCCAAAAGTGTTTCTAAAATTTGAAGTTGCCTCTGTTTGGCGAGGTATTATCGAAGGTTTGTTGGGGTTTCTCCTTGATAGTTGTTGTAACAACCTTTTTTTGTGTTGAAAATAATGGTTTTGTAATAGCCCATTTTTTGTCAAATCAGAACAGTGGTTTTGGGACCATAAATTTGAGGTCAAAATATATATTTTATTATTATTTTAATGTTTACAGCATGATTGAGTGATTGTGTGAAAATTTCGTTAAGAAATTTTATCATTTAATTGGTCAATTTGATAAAAAGGACTAAATTGCATAAGGTGTAAAAGTGGAGTTCCATTAGCTAAAGGTATTCAGTAGCTATGGAATCTTAATTTAGAGGTCCTTATGTTGTAATTTGACCATTTGACACATGAGTGGACATATTTGGACATTAAATGAATGTTTTAAATGGTTTTTCATTAAGGGTATAATTGTAATTTGGTAAATAACATAAAATAAATAAAACAAACTAATAATTAAAGGCTATCATCTTTACCATAGCCGAATGAAGCATGGAGAAAAGCCATTTTAGGGCTTAAAAGTTTCGATCACTTTGATACTCAATTGTAAGTCTATTTTTTCTCGGTTTTTAATGATTTCTACATTTTTGTGATTGTTGCAACTAGTACTAGCTAGCCCAGGGACTATTTTGCAAAATTGTTAAAGATTTTGAATGATTCCATTGATGAATACATGTGTATTTTGAATTTTCTTGATAGATTATGAATACTTGTTGATAGATATACAAGTTTTGTTAAGTGATTTTTAGTGAAAATGCAAATTAGGCATTAAATTGAGAAATGTGCAAAGTTAGTGCTTAAAATGTGAAATAAATGAAAAATAAGGGCTACTAGGGGCATAATAGTAATTTGGCTAGCATGGGTTTATGTTGAATTTCATTAATTTATGATTTTATGAAATACGGATTAAATTGTAAAAAGTGTGAAAGCTTAAGGGCAAATGTGTAAAATAGCCCTAATGTATATTTTGGATTGAATTGAATAAATAGTTGATAAAATAAGTTAATTTTGAATATATTTAGATCAATAAAGGAGAAATACGGACTTAGATTGGGGAAAGAACAAAGTTACAGAATAGTTGATTCGATTCGTCGTTTTAGCAACTGAGGTAAGTTCGTATGTTATAAATTTATTTCAAATGTAGTCTATATGCTTTGATATAGTATAAATTGCGATTTTGTGACTATGGAAAAGTTTGGAAGTGATTCGATGATAATTCAACAGTTCAAAATCCCCGTTGAACCTTAGGAATAGTTTAGGATACTAGTGACATGTCATTAGGGTATACAGTGAGTTGGCATCGGGCCATGATATAGCACTTTGTGTGCGAGATAAACCGATTTGGCTTCAGTCCATGCATATCGATTGATTTGGGTTCGGGCCATGATATCAGTATTTCGAATAAGTTACCTTGATTTGGCTTCGGGCCATTGTATAAGTAATTATCGTGTAAGTCCTTGAGTATCCAACTTCTATTCTGAATGGTTCAAAGTGTAACATCCCAAAATTGGGCCTAGTAGGATTGGGCCCAATGGGCCTTGAGGGTAGTAGCATTTAAAATTTTTGAGAACAAGAGAATGGTACTAAGGCAAGTTGGACCTATTAGGTGAGTGATTTTGGAAGGTTAGGAGGCTTTTATGAAGTCCCGGGTTAAAGTTAGGCCATAGGAAAAAATTTGGTTTTAGGTGAAAAAAACCTTGGGAGTTGGTAGGTAGGTTTTAAGAATAAAATGTGGGGAAAAATGACAAGTGGAGCGTGTGGTGTAGTGGCAAAGTGACGCCACTTAAGGAGCAAGGGGTGATGCCATAGAGGAAGGAAGGAGGTCCAAGGTTCAAGTCTTGGTGCTTGCATTTTAGTTTTCTTTTAAAATGGATTTTTGAATTTGGCCATAGGACTTATATTTTGTTGCGCATGATTTTAGAAACAAGAAGAGCTTGTGGCTTAGTGGCTAGCAGCGTGGGTTATGTTACAAGGGAGCCTGAGTTTGAATCTCATGAGAAGCAAGGAGTATTTATTTTACAAATTGGACGAGAAGAGTTTGAGTTGGATTTAAACTCTGCTAATGGAAGGATCCCACATCGGAAAGATACAAAGAAGGAAAGTGAGAAGCTAGCTATATATAAAGCATTCTATGAGGAGAGTTAATATACCTAGGTGGGCGTTTGGGTGCAAACCTAGAGGATAATCGCCAATAGTAGTGAAAGAAGGGCTAGTAGAGCATGAGGTACACTGTAAGGCTACGGAGAGGTTTTAGTTTTCGATAAGTGTATATTAAGTTATGATTAATCATTAAGTGATGTCGATTGTAGGTTCGTGACAAGGGGTTTACAGCACTCGAGGTTACCAGGTGTGTACAAACACTACACACACGATATCGGCAATGCCAAAAAGCTAAAAAGCCAAAAGTGGCTAAATGGGCCCGGTGGGCCCTGAGGCTAAGTTTGATAAAATACTTTGGTTGATTGTATGAATTAAGTTAGCCATGCTTGATACATGATCTGGATATGCCTTGGGCCTAATAGGCCATACGATGAAATTTGGGCCTAATGGGCTATAAGGTTGTAATTTGGTTTTGATGGGCTTATGGGGACGTAGACATGTATGTTAAGGTTTATGGACCCTAGGTCTAGTTTGAACAACTCTTAAATTCCATAAGACTTAATTTTGTAATTAAACATGTCTGTGAACAAGTCACAGGGTTGGAGTGTGGCAACGGGCATACGCATGTCTAGGATTGGATCTAGGGAGAGCTTGGTACTTAAGCGGCCCTAATGGCCCACCTCTTCTTTTCTAGAACCCTACCTGGTGCGTAGTGTTTGTTCACTTTAGCCACGAGGACTTGTTGATGAGCTAAAGTTCATAGCTAAAACCCGAAAGGGACCGAAGTGCCCTAGATTACAAAATTACCACAATACCCCTAGTTTACAAAATTATCTAACTACCCCTAATTTGCAAAATTACCAAAGTACCCCCGATTTGTGAAATTACTAAAATACCCCTAGTTTACAAATTATTGAAATACCTTAATTTGTGAAATTACAAAATACCCTCGAATTACAAAATTACCAAAATACCCCTAGTTTATAAAATTATCGAAATACCCTAATTTGTGAAATTACTGAAATATCCATGGGTTGTAAAATTACCAAAATACCCTTGGTTTACGAAATTACAAAAATACCCTCAGTTTGTGAAATTACTGAAATACCCTTGGTAGGTAAATTATGAAAATACCCTTGATAGGTAAATTACGAAAATACCATTGGTAGGTAAATTACGAAAATACCCTCGATGGGTAAAATGACCGATATGCCCCTAGAGGGCAAAAATGACGAAGACGCCCCTACATATTATATGATTATTCTTGTATGTGATTTATGATTGTTATCGTATGGTTATTATTGTATGTTGCATTCATGTGTTATTATGTTGCATGGGGATGGGATTATTCGAAAGGAAAGTGCAGATAGGATCGCATGGTCGCTTGACGACTGTGGATCCACCGAAGGCTTTAGCCACCGAGCATACTATCTTGCATTGATAAGTTAGTGCATAACCGGTGCTACATAAGGAGTGTAGGGATGGGTGGGTCGATTAAATCCCAGAGTGTAGGTTGGATAGAGGCTGAGTGTGGGGTTGGTATGGGCATTAATACATTGCATATGTGGTTTTATTTGAGATGGGCTTAGGCCCGATAAATATGATTTGTGACATTTATGGGTTAAGGCCCAATGATACTTTTATGGGCTAAGGCCCAATTGCCACTCATTCTTGAAATGGGCTTCATTTCCAAACTTATGATTCATGTTCTTATTGATGAGGTTATACTGCGAGTTTTGTAAACTCACACCCTTTTTAATATTTTTTCTCGGGTAATCCTCGATGGCGGTTCGACGTGTTGGAGGACTCGAGGTCGCCACACTACGAGTAGTTTTGGACTCTAGTATTTTACTTATTTTAACTTGGGTTAATATTTTGTAATAAGGCCTCTCTTAAATTCTGGTTTTAGTTTTGTATTTTTAGTTTATTATGTTTTAAATCTGCTAAACTTTGTATCACGATTTTCCAAAATAATATCTGCTTTCAAAATATTACGCTTTCACGAATAGGTAGTAAACATCACGTTTTCATAAGTCAGTCATTTTAATTAAGTTTTCGCAACAAACAAAGTTTTTTAGGTAATAACTATTTAATAAATGTCGATAAATAATAAACAAACGCAAACTGGGACTTTAGTTTTTAATATCAAGAAAGGTTTCCAAATAAAACCATGGTTTTTTGAAAAGCACCCCAATGTGACACACCAGATTCGGGCCTAACTTCTAGGCTGGGTTTAGGTGTTACACAAAGGGTAAATGAAAGATAAGAAGTGTATAGATTTATACGGGATGGTACAGGTATGTGTATAAACTATTCTACCATTGAATCGAAGAAATGATGATGAAAGTATATAGTTTGTGAATAAGTATTCAAAAGGTTTGTTAGTTAATGTAAGATACATGTTGATGTATTCAAATTAATGATTTATATTTATGTGATTGCATTAAGTTATTTCATATGAGCTTACTAAGCTTTATAGCTTACTTTGTGCATTTTCCCGTGTTTTATAGTTATATCGAAGCTATTTTGGATTCAGGGATCGTCAGAGATCGTTTCACACTACCACCTATCACTTGATACCTTTGAACTTTGGTATTTTAAGTATATGGCATGTATAGGTATTTTGAGTCATTTTGATTATGGATTTATAATGGTTTTGACCATTTGTAATAGCTTGTAAATGTATATGTTTTGGTTTGTAAATATAGCCATGAGGTTTGGCTTAATTTGGTGGATTTATTTATGTGCTTAGATATGCATATATGGTTGATATTGAGTTCATGGATGGATATGTGAATGACCTATATTATGAGGTTTGTGGAATTGGCATCATGCTTGTGAATTGGTACAAAATGATGTATGTTAGGTAAAGGTTTAACTAGTTGATTAGTATATGTATTTTGGTATGTTTTGGTTAAGTAAAATTTGAGGTATAAGCATGTTGGTTGCTAGTATTGGAAATGGTATGAATTAGCCTTGATTGTGGCTAAATTGGATGTTTATTTACACTATATATTGGTCTCATTTTGTTTGTTTAGGTGAGCATAAGTGTGGATGGAAAATTAGCTTGGTAAATAGCCTATTTATGTCCACACGGGCAAAGACAAGGGCATGTGTCTCAGCCGTTTGTGACACACGATCATGTTACACGGCCGTGTGTCCCCTAGTGTTGAAATTGAAATGAAGTCAGTATGTTTCACACGGTCTCACACACAGGCGTGTGATTGGGCATGTGGCATCGGTCGGTATACCCTATAGGTTTGGCACGGCCTAGCACAAAGCCTGGCACACAGGCATATGTGGTCACTTTGAAGGGTGCACGGGCTAGACACACGGGTGTGTGGTCGGCCGTGTGACCTAAGTCAGTAAGCTCACTTGTTTGAACAGAGGGTAAGACACAGGCTAGGACACAACCATGTGCTCCCATTTCGAATGTTCACACGGCCTATGACACGGGCGTGTCTGGTGGCCGTGTGAGACACACGGCCTGGCCACACGGGCGTGTGTCCCCCATTTTGAGAAAAAAATTTCAAAGTTTTTGAAAGTTTCTTAAGTTATCCATTTAGTCTCGAAACACTCTTAAAGCATGTTTAGGGCCTCATAGGCTCGTAATAGGGACATATTGATTGAGATTGAATGATGATTGTTTGTATTTATTAAATGTATGAGAAAAGTATGTGTAAATGTGTTGTAAGTCCGATAATGCTCCGTAACTCTATTTTGGCAATGAATACGGGTGAGGGGTGTTACAAGTTTCGAGACCATAATTTCAATGAGTGAGTTATTTTATTATTTATTTAATGTCTACGGGATTATATTAAGGTTATATTAAATTTTCGTTAAGAAATTTTAAAGTTTAAATGGTTAATTAGGTAAAAAGGACTAAATCGTAAAAGGTCTAAAAGTTGAATTCATTTAGTTAAAAGGGTTAAATACCTATGAAATCTTAAACTAATGACTAAAATATTAGTTATACTATTAAAGAGTCAGTGGACAAATATGGACATGAATTTGTTGTTTTGTATAGTTAATAGCCAAGGTTAAAATGGTAATTTAATACATAAAATAAAAGCAAAAGAAACTAAAACATGGTATCATCTTTATTGGTTTCTTCTCCACTGATTTTGAAGGTAAGAAAATATCCATTTTTAAGCTTTAGGGTTCGGTTACGTGAAGGGCTTGCATATAAGTGATTTTAGTTTCGGTTTTAGTAATTTTTATGTTTTTATTATTATTTTAGCTTAATCTAGCTAGCCCAGGGGTTAATTTGCAAATTTTTAAAGGTTGAAGGACCTATCATGAATGGTATTGATGTGTTTGTGAAGTTATTTGATAGATTATTAATCTTAGTTGTTAAACAAACTTGTTTTATTAAGTGATCTTTGATGAATTTTGGATTAGGGACTAATTTGTTAAAAGTGTAAATCCATGGGTTTTTTATGAATTTTTGGTAATTATGGATTTTTTTAAGGTTCCTTGTAGCATTGGTTAATATGGATTTAGGTTAAAATGATTAATATTCAAGTTATGAGCTTAAGGACTAAATTGTGAAAAGTTAAAGTATTAGGGTTAATTTTGTAATTTTGTATATATAAATTATGGATTAAATTGAATACTTGAAGTACTTAATTGAATTAAATTATCTATTTAGATCAAGATAAACAACAACCGAACTTAAATCGAGGAAAAGCTAAAGCTTCGGACTAGTTTGCAACTCTACTTATAAGACCCTAGTTATTAAGGTAAGTTCGTATGAATTGTAATTGTATTATTGTTAATTAAATTGACTATCTATTAAATTCTGTAAGTTATAAATGGATTTGAACATACATGTATCGATTCTATGATTAATTGACTGATAATGAGTCTCGTTTGAACCTTAAGAATTCTTAATATACGAATGACATGTCATTAGGGATTCCATATTTCGGGTGCTGGTATTGAATGCCCTCCCGATGGCTAAGATCCTCTATTTGGTTAAGATTATCCATAGCTCGTGTAAGCAGCATCGTATAACTAACATTTCGACCCACAGCTCGTGTGAGCACTATTGAAAAGGAAAGGTTACGGTTATATGGAAAGGCACACTTTATGTGAGCATTCCCGAGTATCTGATGTAATTCCAAATGGTCCAATAGGTAAGAAAAGGAAAGGCATGGTAAGTACATAATGGGATATTGAATCTTGATCTATGAAAAGATGTGCATATGGCAGTCTATTTATATTATGGTTGAATTTATATGTATCATTGATGAACTTACTAATTTGTGAGTTTAATGATGCTTGTATAGGCTTTTACTAAGCTTATGGTCTTGGTAATGACATTATACTTATTCTATAAATTGTGCTAATGAAATGGTAAGTTTTGTTTGAGTTTATATGAGTTTACTAAGCATTATTTTCTTACATAGTTACTTTCCTTTGTTTTATAGATTATTGGAAACTCGATTGGTTGGAAACTCGTCGGAGGCCTATTAGACTATCCAACAATAATTTGGTAGTTTTTAAGTATTTTGGCCAAGGTTAATAATGGCATGTATAGGATCTTTTGTAATGGTATTTCATGAATGTGTAATGGCTATTTTAGTATGCATATGTTTTGAAGTTTATGTTTGGTTTTTGAAATTTAATGACTTAACAAGTTATGTCATTTTGGTCAGTTTTAAGTGCTTGTATATAAGACCCTTTTGGCATGTTTGTGATGGCATGTAAATGGTCATTTGTGATATCTTTTGGTAGATAAAAGAACTAGGTTTTTTGCTTGAGGTATGGTTATATAACTTGTTTTGGTTATTGATGTTTTGGTATAAATGTGGTGCCTTTGAATGGCATACTGGTTGGATGAATTAGGATGCTTGAAATGGTATGTTTAGATAAGTTTGAATGATGTTTAAGTCTCATGAATGTGTGCACAAATGGGATGAATGGTTTGGTGTATTTTGGCCTTGAATTGGCTTGTTTTAGGGTTAAATTATAGATCACACAGCTAGGGACACGAGCTGTCAGACGGTCGTGTGACACACATAGCCTGGCGACATAGCGGTGTATCATTTGTAAATTCCTAGTGTTTTAAGTCAATGAATTACATGGCCGTGTGTGGCAAATCAGAGAGTTACACGATCATGTCACCCTACTTAGTAAGTTACATGGGTGAAGACACGGGCTGGGACACAGCCATGTGTCCTTTTGTTTGATTATTACATGACTGGATATGTCACAAGGTCGTGTGACCCTTATTTTCATATTTTTTGCAACTTTTTCTTAAAACTTTCATTTTGTCTCGAATTAGTCTCAAATTGCCTCTAAGTTATATTTAGGGCCTCAAAGGCTTTATTTAGGGACTAAATGCATATGTTTGATATGTTTTGAATGAGATTAATTTATTAAATGTTATGATTTAAATATTGTTTCTATTATTCGGGAATGAGTCTTAAACCTAATCTGACAACTGATATGGCTTAAGGGTGTTACAGCTACTCCCTTAACTAAGTTATTAAAGAAGAACACTCGATTTAAGTGGTCGGATGAACAACAAGTCAACTTTGAGAAATTGAAATTTGAGTTGACTCAAGCTCTAGTTTATATTCAGCCAAAATCTGGGAAGGACTATGTTGTGTATAGTGATGCATCCCACACTGGAGTGGTAACCTATGCCTCGAGACAACTTAAGTCGCATGAGTGAAATTATCCGACTCATGATTTGGAGTTGGCAGCTGTAGTATTTACTCCTAAGATATTGAGAGATTACCTATATGGTGAGAAGTGTACTATCTACACAGATCATAAGTCTCAAATATCTCATCACCCAGATAGAGTTGAACTTAAGACAGTAGAGATGGATTGAACTGTTGAAGGACTATGACTACACTATCGAGTATCATCCTAGTAAAGCCAATATTATGGTTGATGCTCTAAGAAGAAGATCAATGACTGATCTTAAGGCTTTGTTCATAAGATTGAGTTTGTATAAGGATGGTGGTCTTTTGGCTTAGTTATTAGCGAAGCCTAAATGGGTCAGTGAGATAAAGGTTAAGCAACCTTTGGAAGTATCCTTGTTGCCTCAGTTTAAATAGATTGAATAGGGTAGGACAAAGGATTCCAGGTTGAATCCTAACGGAATTATGTGCTTTAGAGGAAGATACTATGTGCCAATTAATTCAGATTTGAGACAGTCCATCCTTCGGGAAGTGCGTAGTAGCCTAGACTAAAGCGAAAGGTAACTAATTTCGTATCTAAGTGCCTGAATGGTTAGCAAGTAAAGGTTGAGCATTAGTTTCCTTTTGGTTTGTTGTAGCCAATTAAGATTCCGCAATGGAAATGCGAGAGAGTCATTACGAACTTTGTTAGTGGGTTGCCTTTGACACCTACTAAGAAAGATTCGATATGGGTTTTATGAATAGAATGACGAAGTCAGCTCACTTCCTATCGGTTCAAACTGACTATTCCCCACAAAGGTAGGCTAAGTTATATATCTCTAAGATAGTAAGACTGCATGAGGTGTCTGTGTCGATTATTTCAGATTGGGATCCACATTTCACATCTCAATTCTGGAAGAAATTCCATGAGGCACTGGGTACTCATTTGGACATCAATACAAAATTCCATCAGTAGGCAGATGAACAGTCCGAGTGGGTTATCTAAGTTTTGGAGGATATGTTAAAGAGCTGTGTAATTGAGTTTCGAGGTACTTGGGAGTAGCATTTACTGTTAGCTGAATTCGCTTACAACAACAGTTTTCGATCTAGTATACAAATGCACCTTGTAAGGCTTTGTATGGTTATAAGTGTCATACTCTTTTGTGTTTAACGAAGCTGGGCAAGAGAAAGGTTTTGGGTCCAGAATTGGTTCAAGAGCCTGAAAGTACTGTAAAACTAATTCAGGACAGATTGGAAGTGGCTTTTGATATGCAGAATTGCTATGCAGACCTGAAGTGAAAGGAAATTGAGTTTAGTGTCGGTGATAGGGTTTTCTTAAAAGTATCTCTATGAAAGAATGTTTTGAGATGTGGCCGGAATGGCAAGTTGAGCCCTAGATTATTGAATCCTATCAGATTCTTAAACAAATTGGATGGATGGCTTACCATGTGACTTGTGTAACACCCCTAACCTGTAACCATCGCCGGGCTAGGGTTAAGAGGTAGTACTAGTCATTTCTGAACATTCCATATCATTCTCAACACAAAGTCAATCAAACAAAATAATTCACATTCATATAATCCCTTAAATATGTCAATGAGACCTTAAACATGTTTTAGAAAGGGCTTGGGACTAAACCGAACACATACAAAAATTTCAAAATTCAAACATTTCTCTAAGTTACAAAGGTCACACGCCCGTGTGGGTAGGCCGTGTGCCTCACACGGCCTCAGACACGCTCATGTGTCCAAGCCGTTGCAAATTAGGGCATACATACAGACTTGTCCACACGGCCTGAAACACGCCCGTGTGCCTCACCTGTGGACACTGACTTGCACCACACGGCCAGTCACATGCCCGTGTGTCCAGCCCGTCGTCGAGTCTGACTTGTATCAATTCACCAACTTAAATGACACGGTCGAACCACACGCTCGTGTGCTCAACTGTGTGGGCAATTATAGGCCATTTTCAAGGACAAATTGTAACACCCTGGTTTAGGGGCTAGGCAATTCGGGTATAATTCCAGTGTTGGAAGGTTTTTGGGTGTTTTTGGATGTGTTTTAGAGGTTTAAGAATGCTTGGATGAAAGGGAAAGGCTTTGGAAAATTTTTGATTTTAGGGTCTAAAGGGAAATAGGGGCGGGAAGGCCTTAAAAATAATTTGGGGAGTTTAGGGCGCAAGAAGCAGATTGGTGGAGTGGCATGGAAGCCTTTGCTTAAGAAATGGAAGTAGCGCCATTGAGGGTCTTGTGTTCGAACGAGGTGGCGACATTTTGTTTTTGCATCACTATAGGCCCAGGGCTAGGTAGGCCTTATTAATTAATGGCGGTAGGTGGACATGAAAGTCCAATTAGTGAGTGGCTCTCATCGCCACTTAAGTATTGAAGGGAGAAAAGTATTTGGTTCGAGTGGGGCGTGACATTTTGGCATTTTATTTTTGTTATTTGGTGATGGGCTGAAGTAAGAAGGGTTTTAAATTAAATGTTGGGGCTTTATGGCATAAAATCAAAGTGGCGAGTGGCACAGGCGTTGGAGGAGAGGGTGCAACACAGGTTCGAGTTCGAACCATGTGAGTGGCATTTGGAGTTTTAATTTTTTATTCTTTTTGGCGTGATTTGAAGGCATTGGACTGCACATGGGGAGCTTCAAATATGATAAGGTTGAATTAGGGTTGTTTAGCTTTTGAATTAATTGGTGGGTAATCTTGTTTTATTTATTTTTTATAATGGTGGGATTATTTTAATTAGTTTAAAATTAGTAAATTGGTGATAATGGTTGCTATTAGATTATTTTTATTTTGAATTGGGTGGTATTGAGTGAATTTAGGAAGGAATTTTGGATTTGGTGGAAGTCATGGCGAATGGGGGCTTGGAGTGTTTAATCGGCTTTGGAGTCTTACGGGGAGGGGTGCGAATTTGCTATTTAATGGGCAGCTTCCTTCTTGAATTTCTTTTGACCCTTTAGCCGAATGTTTAATCTCTTCTAGACCTTCATTTTCTTTTTCTTCTTATACTCTATTCTCACCAAAACCGTCCCTCCTTCTCACCTGTTTATTTGGCCGAAACTACAGGGTCACTTAGCCGAATATTCCATTTGTTTCTCTCCACTTCATTCAAGCCAAAATCACCCCTAAAAGCTTACCTTGGCCGAACATTCCAACTCCATTTAGGAGTCATTGCCGAAACATTTAGCCTCTCATTCTCTCTGCTTTGTTTACAAGTCCACAAGCGAATCTTATTCCTTGTGGTAGCCGATTATTGGTTGGGCAAAGGTTGGGCGTTGGGTTTTTCTTTAGTCGTTGTGAAAGGTAAGGTCGTATGATATTAATCTATCTCTTGTAGTATTCGGACAAGGGGCCTTTTTACATGGATTGTGGGTGATAGCCGATACTAATAGTCTTGTAAAAGGATTTTCGACAATTCCATTGGTGTTTGAGGATTCAATTAAAAGGGGTAAGTGGTTTGATATTGACCTTAGGCCATTGGTTGTGTTTTGGTGTTGACCGAATGGTGACTATGGTTTATAGGGCAATCGGCGAAGCAAAGGAAGCCTTGGATTTCAATTTATTTGATAAGGATGATTAGTAAGTGACTTAGATTCGTTAATAGTAGATTATGACTTTGTTGATTAATCGTGTGGTTACGATTAAGTATCGTCGATGGATCGAGTGCCGATCAAGAGGGAAAGGAAGGTCAACATCCCAAGTTTAAGAAAAGAGTGTCTCGGCGGTTCGTGATTAGCCACTTGGGGTGTGGCGTCAGCGAAAATGATAGGCGATAACGGTAGTCTCGCTAAACGATAGCGTCGGGATCGAGGTTTAGAGCTTGAGTTATAAGGTGTGTAGTTAGCCATTGTTTAAGGATTTGCGTGATATTTGCACATTTAATATGTTTGTTAACAAGTCACGATAAATGTGAAATTGATACCCTTGAAGGGGTATGATGATGACCGAGTTAGTAGCAAATTGGTTAATATGTGATAATTGATTTTTAATATGTGAGTATACCTATGATTGTGAATATCATGCACATGCATCATCTCGCATTATATTATGTTACATGTGCATGGGTGGGTTTATGAAAGAAGGGCGGGGTGTACTTGATGCGTGGTTGATGTCGACTTTGTGCTACATCGTGGATTGGCGGTTGGCCGAGGTCGCGTTGTGGATCTAGCGATTAAGTTCGGCGTGGTTACGCGATTGATATCGGCTCTGTGCCTTATCGTGGCTTGATGGGTTGCTATGTGCCCCATCGTGGTTTGATGTTAGCTATCGCTACATCGTGGATGGCATTGGTTGCCTTCTTGGAGGGAAAAGGAGAGGGTGACTCGATAGTCCCCGGTGTGTGGTAAATTTGGTTAAGGGGTGTGTAGCGGATGGACCTTAGGATTGGGTTGGGTTTCATGATGCATTGTTCCGTTATGAAATAATATGGAAATGGGCCAAGCCGATATGACATGTGGATAGGTATGTTTTGAGAACATGCGTGGAAATGGGCCAAGCCGGTGATCGATGGTGATGAGAAAGGGCCTAGCCGATTGCTTGAATATGATTTGATTGTGGGCCAAGCCGGATCGTGGTAAGGTCTATATGATTATGTTTACATGTTGCATTTGATAATTGGGTTGATTTGTGGCTAACATGTGGGTGGATATCGATGGTTTAATTACACTTGAGTCCGTGTGACTCACCAATTATTTATCCAACATCGCAGTGATTTGTGATTAATGGACGGGTTGGAGTGGAGACAAAGGTGGCCATGCAAAAGCGATTTTATGCGATAGATGTTTTATTTGATTTAATTATTTTATATCATCGGTAGTTGGGTATTGATTTGATGTAATAAGGGCCCTTTTGATTTAAAGTACTTTATTTATTATTGAAGTTTATACTATACTTAGAAATATTTTTACAAATGATTAATATCATACCAACTTATAATAAAGTTTTAATTCAAATCAAGCTTAGATGATTAAATAATTTTAATGGACACATTTTCCAAAAGTTAACAAAATTTTCAAGTTTATTCTAAAGTCAAAGATTTTCCAACCGTTTTCATGATGACATACCAAATCCGGTCGGGGCTTGTGGGCGGGTTTGGGGATATTCTGATTTGATATCGAGCCAGATTCAAAACTTCACTTTGAGGGTTTTGAGCACGAAAATATTTTCAAAATGGGCTTTTCAAATTATGGGTTTTATGAAATATTTCTCGAGTTATTCTTGCATGGCTTTGTACCTCAGGCAAAGTCCACCGGTAAGTACCCTATTTGTTGAAATGATTTATATATGAATTGTGATGGGTTTATTTGGGCTCGTAGAATAGAATGATAGGGCTATTGGACCTTACGACTAGTCTACCCAAACACGTGCATAAGATTTAAAGTGCCTAATAAACAAACCTGTGAAATAAGTCACCGAGTTAAGGTGTGGCAACTTGTGTGCGCATGTCTAGGATTGGACCGGAAGAGCCTAGTACTTAAGGGTCCTCGTGACTCACCTCCTCTTCGCAGAATCCTACAGTGCGTAGCTACGGTTCACCTTAACCAAGAGGACTTGTTCATAGGCTAAACCAATTATTAAAACCCGGAAGGGATTAGCCTTATTGTTTTAAAACCCTTAATTTTTAAAAAAAAAAAATCTCAAACTTACCTCTTTGGTTTGTAAACCCTAAATCTGGTTTTGAAAAACATTTTCTCGATTTATAGCGGTAAAATTACAAAAATGCCCCTGTATTGAAAAATTACCGCACTACCCTCAACTTTTGTTAAAATGATTTTTACTTTGCAAAATACCAAAATCTCTAGTTTCCAAAATATCAATATACTCCGATTTGGAAAATTTACGAAAACACCCCTGTGTTAAAAATTACTAAAATGCCCCTGACTTTCAAAATTTCTGAGATAACCCCAACTTTAATAAAATTCTCTCACTTTGCAAAAGTATCCAAATTTTTGTATTTCAAAATAATGCCCTGACTTTGGAAATTTACAAAATTACCCTGGTTGACAAAATTACCAAAATACCCCTGGTTTTCAAAATCCTGTTATATCTCCAATTTGCGAAATTTTCAAAAAAAAATACTCTTCAATTTTGGGAATTTTAAAAAAAGATCCTGACTTATTACAGTTTTGGAATTGTTTTGGTTTATTATCGAAATACCCCTGTAGGAAAATGACGGAAATACCCCTAGGATAGAAACGGGCAGAAATGTCTAAATAGTGAATGTGGGTGGTAGATACCACTGAATGTGCCTCTGCTGAGGAATGAATGTGTTTTGATGATGAATGAATGTGTCCCTAGCGAGAGCGAAGGTGATTCTCGATTTAGAGTAGTAAACTTGAATCGAACCCTTGTGTGAGCGAAAGAACTACTTCTAAAATCTTTCATTCATAAAATATGCTCATGGTTAAATAGCGGAACAATTACTAATGCATAAAACTTCTTAATCAGTTAAATCACGACGATAGAGATGAGTTCTAGGGGCCAGCGTAGAGGTAGAATGGCGACATCGAGCCGGTAGGAGTCCGCCATGGGTCGAAAGTGAAATCCGCCACCGGATGGGCGTGGAGGAGCAAGATCGAGCAGGAGAAGATGACCGCGATGTCGCGGGCCATGTTGCGAGTGCTAGGCGAGTAGCGGGAGTTAGTAGAGGAAATGGAACTCGAAAGTCGGTATCGGAAAGGCTTAGATCGAGCAGATGAGATCTTTAGAGAGTGTCGGGAGTAGCTCTAACGTGGCGGAGTATTGGCTAGAAGCGATTGAAAGAATCATGGACGATTTGGACGCACCAATGAAGAAAAAATCAAAGAAGCTGCTTGTTTGTTTCCAGCGTGAAGCTTATCGTTAGTGGCTCACCACAAACAAGGTGTACCGTGGATCGACCGATTGGGATTTCTTTAAGGCCAAGTTTGAAGGAAATACGTAGGAGCCAGCTTATTTGGACTCAGAGGAAAGCGTTCTAAATCTAGTACAAAGAAGTAAGTCGATAGTTTGAGTCTGGCGAAATTTGTGTGGTTAAGCCAAGATATGCTAAGGGAATTGTGGCCCGATTATGAGAGGTGCGTCCGGTTTGAGGACAATTGCGAGATGAACTTGAATCTTGATTGCTCCATGAAGGAGAGAGACTTCGCGGTGCTAGTGGAGAAAGCTTCAGATTCTTTGAAGAGGTTAAGAAGACTATAAGAGAAAATTGGGAAAAGAATAGGAGCGAGAAGAAGAGAAATGTTGGGCCATCGGTATCGTTGGGTAATACCGAGAAAAGACCAAGGACCGAGAACCACAGTAAGTGCACTTGTACCAGTGGATTGGAATCGTCCTTGTGCTCGGTGTGGAAGATCTCACAGGAGAGTGTTGGGGAAATAGTAAAGAATGCTTTGATTGTGGATCTAAGGCACATCCGGTTAAGAATTGTCCTCGGCGATGAGGGTCGTTGTTCAAGCCATGGAAGGAATGGTTCTAGTCGAGTCAACCAAGGATGTGATAAGCGGGTAAGCTCCTTTGCTTTGGTACATGCTTTGATTGCTTTGCTTGCTTGTGAATTAGCCTTTTACGTGTTGCTAAGAGAGGTGTTTTGAATTTTGAGTGCGAACTTAGAGACTGTGTTGGGAAGGTATGATAGTCTTAGTAAGATTAGAGTCTGCGACATAAGCGTAAGGTGGTAAGATAGGTTGTGCGGACGTTCGTTAGTAAAGTAATTTCGAGGACGAAATTATTTTAAGGAGGTAGAATTGTAACACCACGGTTTAGGGCTAGGCAATTCGGGTATAATTCAGTGTTGGAAGGTTTTGGGTGTTTTGGATGTGTTTTAGAGGTTTAAGAATGCTTGGATGAAAGGGAAAGGCTTTGGAAAATTTTTGATTTTAGGGTCTAAAGGGAAATAGAGGCGAAGGCCTTAAAAATAATTTGGGGAGTTTAGGGCCTAAAAGCTGATTGGTGGAGTGGCATGGGCTGACTGCTAAGAAATGGAAGTAGTGCCATTGAGGTCTTGTGTTGAACCGGGGTGGCGACATTTTTTTTTTTAAATCATTATAGGAATTAGGCTAGGTAGGCCTTATTAATTAATGGCTGGTAGGTGGACATGAAAGTCCAATTAGCGGAGTGGCTCTCATCGCCACTTAGGCATTGAAGGGAGAAAGGTATTTGGTTCGAGTGGGGCGTGACATTTTGGCGTTTTATTTTGTTATTTGGTGATGGGTTGAAGTAAGAAGGGTTTAAAATTAAATGTTGGGGCTTTATGGCATAAAATCAAAGTGGCCGAGTGGCACAGGCGTTGGAGGAGAGGGTAGTGACAAGGTTCGAGTTCGAACCATGTGAGTGGCATTTGGAGTTTTAATTTTTTATTCTTTTTGGGCGTGATTTGAAGGCATTGACGACACATGGGGAGCTTCAAATAGGATAAGGTTGAATTGGGGTTGTTTAGCTTTTTAATTCTACTGGTGGGTAATCTTGTTTTATTTATTTTGATAATGGTGGGATTATTTTAATTAGTTTAAAATTAGTAAATAGGTGATAATGGTTGCTATTAGATTATTTTTTATTTTAAATTGGGTGGTATTGAGTGAATTTAGGAAGGAATTTTGGATTTGGTGGAAGTCATGGCGAATGGGGGGCTTGGAGTGTTTAATCGGCTTTGGAGTCTTACGGGGAGGGTACAATTTGCTATTTAATGGGCAGCTTCCTTCTTGAATTTCTTTTGACCCTTTAGCGAATGTTTAATCTCTTCTAGACCTTCATTTTCTTTTTCTTCTCATACTCTATTCTCACCAAAACTGTCCCTCCTTCTCACTGTTTATTTGGCGAAACTACGAGGTCCTTAGCAGAATATTCCATTTGTTTCTCTCCACTTCATTCAAGCGAAATCACCCTAAAAGCTTACCTTGGCGAACATTCCAACTCCATTTAGGAGTCATTGCCAAAACATTTAGCCTCTCATTCTCTGCTTTGTTTACAAGTCCTGGCTCGAATCTTATTCCTTGTGGTAGCCGATTATTGGTTGGGCAAAGGTTGGAGCATTGGGTTTTTCTTTAGTCGTTGTGAAAGGTAAGGTCGTATGATATTAATCTATCTCTTGTAGTATTGGACAAGGGCCTTTTACATGGATTGTGGGTGATAGCCGATACTAATAGTCTTGTAAGTGATTTTCGGTAATTCCATTGGTGTTTTGTGATTCAATTAAAAGGGGTAAGTGGTTTGATATTCGCCTTAGGCCATTGGTTGTGTTTTGATGTTGACCTGAATGGTGACTATGGTTTATAGGGCAATCGATGAAGCAAAGGAAGCCTTGAGTTTCAATTTATTTGATGAAGGATGATTAGTAAGTGACTTAGATTCGTTAATAGTAGATTATGACTTTGTTGATTAATCGTGTGGTTCTGATTAAGTATCGTCGATGGATGCGAGTGCCAGTCAAGAGGGGAAAGGGAAGGTCACTGTCCCGAAGTTTAAGAAAAGAGCTGTCTCGGCGGTTCGTGATTGGCCACCGGGGTGTGGGCGTGCAGCAGAAAATGATAGGCAGATAACGGTAGTCTCGCTAAACGATAGCGTCGGGATCGAGGGTTTAGAGCTTCAGGTTATAAGGTGTGTAGTTAGCCATTGTTTCCGGGATTTACGTGATATTTGCCTGTTTAATATGTTTGTTAACAAGTGCAGTAAATGTGAAATTGATACCCTTGAAGGGGGTATGATGATGACCAGGTTAGTAGCAAATTGGTTAATATGTGATAATTGATTTTTAATATGTGAGTATGCCTATGATTGTGAATATCATGCACATGCATCATCTCCGCATTATATTATGTTACATGTGCATGGGTGGGTTTATGAAAGAAGGGCGGGTGTACTTGATGCGTGGTTGATGTCAGCTTTGTGCTACATCGTGGATTGGCGCTGACTGAGGTCGCGTTGTGGATCTAAGCGATTAAGTTCGCGTGGTTACCGCGATTGATATCGGCTCTGTGCCTTATCGTGGCTTGATGGGTTGCTATGTGCCCCATCGTGGTTTGATGTTAGCTATACGCTACATCGTGGATGGCATTGGTTGCCTTCTTGGAGGGAAAAGGAGAGGGTGACTCGATAGTCCCCTGGTGTGTGGTAGGCTGGTTAAGGGGGTGTGTAGCGGATGGACCTTAGGATTGGGTTGGGTTTCATGATGCATTGTTCCGTTATGAAATAATATGGAAATGGGCCAAGCCCAGTATGACATGTGGATAGGTATGTTTTGAGAACATACGTGGAAATGGGCCAAGCCCAGTGATCAGTGGACTGATGAGAAAAGGGCCTAGCCCAGTGCTTGAATATGATTTGATTGTGGGCCAAGCCCAGATCGTGGTAATGTCTATATGATTATGTTTACATGTTGCATTTGATAATTGGGTTGATTTGTGGCTAACATGTGGGTGGATATCGGTGGTTTAATTACACCTTTGAGTCCGTGTGACTCACCAATTATTTATCCAACATCGCAGTGATTTGTGATTAATGGACCGGGTTGGAGTGGAGACAAAGGTGGCCATGCAAAAGCAGATTTTATCGATAGATGTTTTATTTGATTTAATTATTTTATATCATCGATAGTTGGGTATTGATTTGATGTAATAAGGGCCCTTTTGATTTAAAGTACTTTATTTATTATTGAAGTTTATACTATACTTAGAAATATTTTTACAAATGATTAATATCATACCAACTTATAATAAAGTTTTAATTCAAATCAAGCTTAGATGATTAAATAATTTTTAATGGACACATTTTCCAAAAGTTAACAAAATTTTCAAGTTTATTCTAAAGTCAAAGATTTTCCAACCGTTTTTCCGCAGTGACATACCAGATCCGGTCAGGGCTTGTGGGCCGGGTTTGGGGATGTTACACAAATTACCATCAACACTTTGGAATCACCTAAGCATCAAACCAATACTAGTTCATGCCTCAAATGCAACTAAAACATACCAATACAAACACCAATTTATCATCAATTATACCATCTATAATCATACTCAATTTCATTTCAATTAAGTTTATCCAAAATACCTAATTTCACATCCTAAATCATATAGGTCAAGCATCATAAAAAACTTTATCACAATTCACATTTTACACACCATTTTCATCAACCATTTAAGCATGAAGCATTCTATATTCATCATTCACTTAACCCACAAATATATAGACTAACATCATTCAACTTTTAAGCCATATCTCATGACAAAATTTATACAACAAAAACATGCCACATTTAATAGCCTATATATGCCATATATTACATTTATATACACATCTTTTCAAAAGTACCAAGATAGATAGCCGATAGTGTGATTGAGTCATTGACAATCCCCGGATCCGAGCTAGCTTTAAACACTGTAAGACAGAGAAAACTTCACACAGTAAGCTCTAAAGCTTAGTAAGTTCGTAATATAATACCTATTACTCAAGAATGCAAAATCAATACATAAATAAACCATCACGTAGATTAATTTACAACTAAGCACAATTTTATCCTCAACCATATGCTCAAACATCCATCCATTCAACCTTAAAAACTATCATCAACCACATAGGTTAAAAACATACCTTTGCCCACACTTAGTTAACAAACGTTCTTGCTATTCGATGCTTGATACCATATTTCATTCACTGTTAGTTCTCTTTTCAACTCATTCGTACGCTTAGTGCCCAAATCATAGCTGAAGCTTCAATAACATCACACACTTAGTGCCTCGATGTAAAACCAAACTTAATTCGGTATCGGACACACAGTGCCAATCGGTAAAATTGATACTTTCTCTAATTCGCACACAAAGTGCCACTCAAATTGTATAATTTCTATTTCGCACACTTAGTGCCATATTTCTCCATTCCATATATATAATATTTCTACCCAAAAATCACATAGTTATTCATTTCATAGCACTTAAACATAAATTCAACAACACGTATTATATCCAAACTTACCTCGGACGTAGATATACCGAGACTAGTCGATCAATCGAGCACTTTATCTTTGCCTCGATCTCGATCCGAATCTCTCGTTTCTTCATATATACATATTCAAATTTAGCTCATTCAATCACCAAATCATTCAATTTAGTCCAAACACACATATTTAAGGCATTTTACAAAATAGCCCTCACATTTTCACATTTCGACACTTTAGTCCCTGTTTCACAAAATCAAAAAATACAAAAAATTTCACTTGACCCATGCCTAGCCGAATTCTCCACATGTCCATACAAGCTCACACATTTCATTTATTTCACATTTTAGTCCTCCAATTTCTTTTTTTCACAATTTAGCCCAAATTACTCAATTTCACCAAGAATTCCAAGATTAAATATATTAATCTTTCACATATCTTTCATATTTCATCATCAACTATCACATAGCTCAAAAATTCATGAATGACATATCTCAAAATCACCATCAAATTCTAAAACTAAAGCATGGACTAGATAGATTAGTAAGCAACGATCAAAAAACGTAGAAATCATTAAAATCGAACAAATTTCGTACCTCAATTTTTCTTGAACCTAGCCGAACCCTTAAAGCTTTTCTTCTTTCTTTTTCTTTGAAAATTCCAGTGTAAGGATGAACAAAAATAACTTACATTTCGTTTTGTTTTAATTAATAAAACATTAATAATTAAGTTACAATTTTAACCTTTGATAAAAACATATAATAATTTATAATGGTTGGTTATAAATGTCCATTAACCACATAATGGTTTAATAACAACATAAGGACCTTTCTTTTAATAAGTCATGCCAAATAAGCACTTTAACAATCAGTACACAGCTTTTACATTTTACGCGATTGAGTCCTTTTTACAAATTAAGCACACAATCGATAAAATTTTCACACATGCTCAATCACATAATGTAAACACCAAAAAGAATATTAAAATATTTTTTTGACCTCGAATTTGTGGTCTCGAAACCACTATTCTGACTAAGGTCTAAACTAGGCTGTTACAACTCTCCCTCTTAAGGATTTTCGTCCCCGAAAATCTTACCAGTGAATAGGTTCGGATATTGCTCTCTCATAACATCTTCATGCTCCCACGTAGCCTCTTCAACTCCGTTTTTGTGCCACAACACTTTCACTAAGGAAATTCTTTTGTTTCTCAACTCTTTGGTCTCACATGCCATAATTCTAATCGATTCTTCACTATACAACAAATCTGACTGAATCTCAACCTCGTTAAGAGCAATCACATGCGATGGATCAGATCTGCATCGTCGAAGCATCGATACGTGGAACACATTATGAATTTTCTCTAATTCAGGTGGCAACAGAAATCTATAAGCAACCTGTCCAATTCATTCAATAACCTCATGCAGCTCGATAAACCTCGAACTCGGCTTGCCTTTTCGACCAAATTGAAGTATTTTCTTCCACGGAGATACTTTCAAAAGCACTTTGTCACCGATCTCAAATTCGATATCTTTCTATTTCAAGTCTGCATAAGACTTCTGACGATCTAAAGTTGCTTTCAAACTTTCACGAATCACTTTCACCTTCTACTCGGTCTCTTTTATCAAATCAACTCCGTGAATCTTATTCTCACTTAGCTCAGTCCAATACAATGGAGTTCGACATTTTCGACCGTAAAGAGCCTCATACAGTGCTATTTTAATGCTAGATTGAAAACTATTATTGTATGCGAATTCAATCAACAGCAAATGTTTTTCCCAAGTACTTTCAAACTCAAGAATGCAGCATCTCAACATATCCTCAAGAATCTGAATGATCCACTTGGATTGTCCATCCGTTTGTGGATGAAATGTAGTCCTGAAATGCAACTTTGTGCCTAAAGCCTCTTGCAATTTCTTCTAGAATCGTGAGGTAAATCTCGGATCTCTGTCAGATACAATAGATAGTGGCACCCCGTGCAATCTTACAATCCCAGCAATATACAATCCGGCTAACTTATCAAGTGAATAATCTGTCCTCACCAGAACGAAATGAGCTGATTTCGTCAATCTGTCAACTATCACCGAGATTGCATCTTTTTTACTCGAAGATTTAGGTAATCCCAACACGAAGTCCATCATGATTCTCTCCTATTTCCACTCAGGAATCATAACCGGTTGTAATAAACGGATGGTACTTGATGTTCAGCTTTAACTTACTGACAAACCAAACATCTAGAAACAAACTCTGAGATATCCCGTTTCATACCATGCCACCAGTAAAACTGTTTCAGATCGTTATACATTTTTGTACTCCCCAGATGAACAGTCAAATGACTATTGTGAGCTTCGTTCAAAATCAACCGAATCAACTCTCACAAATTCGATCTCTAAATCTCAAACAATCATCATTACCAACTCGAAATTCTGAATCAGAATTCAAATCACATTGAGCTCGTTTTGACACCATCTCAGTATCACTTTTCTGGGCATCACAAATCTGACGTATAAACATTGGTCTCACTTTCAACTCAGCCAAAACTGAACCATCATCACATAGATCTATCTGAGTACTCATTGCTCGCAAAGCACATATAGATTTTCGGCTCAAAGCATCAGCAACAACATTAGCTTTACCCAGATGATAGTCAATTACTAATTCATAGTCTTTTAGTAATTCTAAGCATATCCGCTATCTCAAATTCAATTCTTTTTGAGTCATAAGATATTTCAAGCTCTTGTGATCTGTATAAATATGGCATTTCTCACCAAATAGATAGTGAGGCCAAATCTTCAATGCAAATACAATCACAACTAATTCAAGATCGTGCGTCGGGTAATTCTTTTCATGCGGCTTTAACTGTCTTGAAGCGTAAGCTATAAATTTACCCTCTTGCATCAGCACACAGCCCAAACCATTCAACGATGCATCACTGTAAACTATAAATTCTTTACCCGATTCGGTGAGCTAACACTGGCGCCTCTGTCAACAATGCTTTCAACTGTTTAAAACTCTACTAACACTTCCTTGACCACTCGAATTTAACATCTTTTTGTAACAATTTTGTTAACGGAGTCCCAATCATCGAGAAGCCTTTCACAAACCACCTATAATATCTTGCTAGTCCTAGAAAACTATGGACTTCAGACACATGTTTCAAAGGCTTCCATTCTAAAATTGCTGATATCTTGCCCGGATCAACTCGTACTCCCGCAACCGATACAATATCTCCCAGAAAAACCAACCTCACGCAACCAAGACTCACATTTGCTAAACTTTGCATACAATTGAGTCTCACGCAAAGTCTGTAACACAATTCTCAAATGCTCAACATGTTGCGTCTCATCACAAGAATAAATCAAAATGTCATCAATGAACACCACAACAAAACGATCCAAATACGGTCTGAATATCTCGTTCATCAAATCCATAAACACTGCAGGAGCATTCATTAGTCCAAAAGGCATAACTAAGAATTCATAATGTCCGTACCTCGTTCTGAAAGTAGTCTTCGATACATCTGATTCTTTAACTCTCAACTGATAGTAGCCCGATCTCAAATCTATCTTAGAAATCACTGTAGCTCCTTTCAGCTGATCAAACACATCATCAATACATGGCAAATGATATTTATTCTTTTTCATCACTTTGTTCAACTGTCGATAATCAATACACATCCTTATAGTACCATCTTTCTTTTTTCACAAACAACACAGGAGCACCCCAGGGCAAAAAACTCAGTCGTGCAAGTCTTCTATCTGTCAACTCTTGCAACTGAGACTTCAACTCTTTCAATTCTATCGATGTCATTCTATATCGAGCTATTGAGATAGGAGTATTCCCCAGCACTAATTCAATACCAAATTCAACTTCTCGTGTCAGAGGTAATCCCGGTAATCTTTAGGAAACACATCTGGGAACTCGCATACCACAGGACAGATTCAACTTTCTTTTCAGTCACTTTTATATCTATTACGTATTGAAGATAAGCTTTGCAGCCCTTTTTCACAAAATTCAAAGCTTTCATTGAAGATATAACAGCTAATAACCCATTCAAATCACTGGATTCAATTCAAACTATCTCACCATTTTGACTTCTCAAATCAATACTCTTTCATTTACAATTCACAACAGTATTATGCAAAGTTAGCCAATCGATACCCAAAATGATATCAAATTCATCAAAGGGTAGCAGCATCAAATTAGCCGGAAAACAAATATCTCGAAACATCAACAGGTAGTTCTTACACACTATCAACCAAGATACACTTGCCTAAGGGGTTCGATACTCTAATCATGAATTCAATAGACTCAACAAGTAGAGTCTTTCTTGATACTAGTTTCACACACACATAGGAATGAGTAGATCCTGGATCTATCAATGCAATCACATCAGTATCAAATAGAGTAAAAGTACCAGTTATGAAGTCTGGAGATGATGCTTCTTCACGAGCGTGAATAGCATATGCTCGGGCATGTTCTCTCGCCTTAGATCTCAAAGCAGTATTGGTAGTCCCTTTTGACTTCCACTCACATTTTCGGTGTTTCTGTGTGGTCTACCCTAGCCGTCTTATTACTCTATCTCACACTCTGAGCATTGTCTTTCTCAGCTAACTCTGGGCAATCTTGAATGAAATGATCTTGTGATCCACACTTATAACAAGTTCTATTATTGTACTTGCCCCAGCTTTCTCCAACGTGTCATCTTCCACATTGTCTACACTTAAGCTTGTTGCTTTTAACACTACCAGCACTTGATTCAATAGGTGTAACACCCCTTACCCGTGTCTTCTACTGGGACCGAATACGAGACATTACCATGCTTAACCTTGCTTGAAACATACATTATCAAGCTATAAAATTTCATTAAAACTTAACTTTTTCATTCACATTCATAACGTCCCTATTATGGGCCTAGGAGACCCTAAACATACATACGAGAGGTTTCAAAATTACTCCGAAAACTTTTACACTCTTTGAAAATTTTTGCCCTAACAGGGGTCACACGCCCGTGTGACTTGGGACAAGCCCATGTCTCTAGCCCATGTAGAATTTATTTTTATTTTGAACTTACAGAGGTCTCCACACTGCCGGATACACTCCCGTGTCAATAACCCGTGTCCTTCACATGGTCTAGACACGCCCGTATCCTCACTCGTGTGTGAAAACTAGGGGTATTCTATTTATGACGTCAGTAACCCCCTTAAGAAGCACACGACCTAGGTACATGCCTGTGTGCTGGCCCATATGACAATTCAAATTCTCGTAATTAAAATACAGAGGACACACGGCCTATCAACACACCCATATGGGTTGACCGTGTGCCATACACGGCCTAGACACACGCCCGTGTGTCTACCCGTGTGGACACTTATAGGCTTTTCTCCAAGCCATTTGCCACCCTAGAACATAAACACACTTATACTAACTCAAACAGTAGCATTCATGTACTTCCTAAAACATCACTTATAGAATTCATAAAAACTCATCATCATCAATATAAGAAACTTAACAAACATTGGCCAATTTCTTTGGTCATATACAAAAAGAATGCATAATCCTAATAGCCAAGCCTTTGGCTCTCATGTATGACATAATAAAAAATGACCAAGTCCTATACATGCCATATTTCAAGAAAGCTTAATACTTATACCCAAAGTGTCAACTTGATAGTGTGAAAATATCTCCGGCGATCTCCAACCCGAGCTAGCTAAATTAACCTATAAGAAATAGGAATGAGAGAGAGGTAAGCAATAATGCTTAGTAAGTTCATATGCAAGTAATAAACAACTATTGTCATTCTTTTATTTTTCTTAACCACAAGGGTATTATATTGTGGTTTACGTTTAAGCTCATAATTTCCACTCAATCATTCATAATGCTTACTCTTACTCATACTTAACCATCACATTAGGGTACCTTAAATTGTATTTACTCATGGTACCGGATCACTTATTACATAGTTTAGCACTTGAACTATCATAGACAATAACTTGAGTCTTTATCTTCCTTAACTTGAATGGAATTCTCTATCATTCTTATACAACTTATCTCATTCATCAACTTTGCTTACTTCGCTCTTAGTCACTTTTTCGTGCTTACTCTTTTGCCCATTAAATTACTCGAAATACCAAAGGATACTCAATCTCATCAAAAATGTGTCTCGATACCAATGTCATATCCTAGATATGGTCTTACATGGGATCGCCTCTTAGTGCTGATGCCATATCCCAGATATGGGCTTACACGGGCTTCCTTAGCTTGATGTCGATGCCATGTGCCAGACATGGTCTTATACAAGATCTTCCTTTGGTGTCGAAGCCATGTCCCAAACATGGTCTTACACGAGACCTACATTCCTTGATGCCGATGCCATATCCCAGACATGGTCTTACACGGGCTTTCCTTATCTCATGTGGTGACAAAGTTATCCTCGTTATTCCGAAACTTCTAATGGGACTTTCACTTACTTGGTCTCATTGATTTCCTTATTAAACATTGATAATCAACTTCATTGAAATAATGTACTTCACGTAACATAGCAAATAATTTAATCATAATAACATATGTAGCAATGAATTCATACAAACTTATCATGGATTCGTCATATAGCGAATTCATTTCATATGAGTTTTAGGTACATACATGTACCACTCATGATTTAGTCACATACTTTTTTATTTTTGACATACCTGTTGAATCACTTAAAATGCTAAAAGATACTCATAAGTCTCATAAATATGATATCGTATCAGTGTTATATTCCCAATATGGCCTTACAAGAAATATCATATCGACGCCATGTCCCTGACATGGTCTTATATGAAATCTTATACCGAGGCCATATCCCTGATACGGTCTTACACGGAACCTTAACAACCTGGCAGTTATATTCTATTCACTCTTAAGATTAAAACCGAAGATTCTCATTCCTCAACATCTCATCAAAATCGTAAATGATAAATTTTAGAGAGACAATATTATTCATACAATATCGAAACACCACATATATCACATAAGATTACATTATTTACACATGAACTTACCTCGATACCAAAAAGGTAGAAAGGAACCTAATCGTAAATTTCTCTCATTTTCCCCGTTCTAGGTCCCAATCTCATTTTCTTTGATCTATAACATCACATTTAGCTTATTCATTAGTCACATTATTCATTGTGACTCAAAAATCATACTAAGGAAAATTACTTTTTTGCCCCTAAACTTTATCATATTTACACTTTTGCCCCTAGGCTCGTAAAGTGATTTTCATTTAACTTTCTTGTATTTCAAGCCTAGCCGTATCATATTCTCAACTATAGAAACTTTCAATTTTTACTATTTCACACATATTTGACCAATTCTATAACTTTTACAATTTAGCCCTTTTCATGTATTTTTCCTGAAAATCACTTAGGAAAAGATGTTTATCCTTCATCAAACTTTCATATTCTTCCATAAAACATCAAAATACATGCATGTCATACATGGGTAAATTTTTGAACTTACACCCTAGCTCAAAATATAGCTAGAAATAGCTAAATCGAGCTATGACGGTCTCAAAAATACGAAGAACATTAAAAATAGGGTTAGGAGGTACTTACTATGGAGCTTGGAAAGCTTGAACACACCCTAGCCTTGGCTCCCATGGTACGTCCGGCCAAGGCATGAGAAAATGAAGAAAATGATATCTTTTTCTCATGTTATTTTGGCTTTATTTGCCAAATGACTAATCATGTCCATATTTGTCCATAACTTAACTAATGGTCTAATTGTTATTTAAGGACTTCAAATTTAAAGTCTCATGACAATTGGATACTTTTAACATCTGAAACTCAACTTTTACACTTTTACAATTTAGTCTTTTTGACTAAATTGAATGCTCGAACGTCAAAAATTTTCGAACAAAATTTTCACGAAATCTTTTCGTGAAATCGTAAAACATAAAAATATAATAAACATAATATTTTTCCTCATCAAATTTGTGGCCCCAAAGCCACTATTCCGACTAGGCCCAAAATCATGCTGTTACAATCGGAGCTTGAGTTCTTGGACCAACACTTTGTCTCACACGATCTCTACTCAAATTTCTAAACGAAGCATTTGAACGATTGTTTGCATTTCTAAATCTCTTCGTCGAAGGTTGAGACGACTTACTCATCGATCTTTGTCTTTCATCTCTAGCCTCAGAATCTACTTTCTTCTTTTCTTTGCTAAGCTCTTCGGCTTTGCAGGCTTTTTCAACTAACACAACAAATTCATTCAAGTCAAGTATTCCAACTAGCAATTTAATGTCTTCATTCAGCCATTCAATGAAACGTTTACACATAGTAGTTTCGATTGAGACACATTCTCATGCATATTGACTTAATCTCACAAACTCCCTTTCATACTCAGTAATTGACATACGACCTTGTTTCAGCTCTAGAAACTCTTTATGTTTCTGATCTATGAATCATTGACTGATATAATTTTTTCAAAATTCAACTTGAAAGGAATCCCAAGTAATCCTCTCTCTTGAAACCACTGATATCAACGTTTTCCACCAATTATATGTCGTATCTCTCAACAAGGAAATAACACATTTTATGCATTCGTCAGGAGTCAATAACATATCATCAAACACTCGAATGGTATTCTAGAGCCAGAACTCATCTCGCTCGGCATCATCATCGACTGTGGCTCTAAACTCTTCGGCCCCATACTTTTGGATTTTATCTACAGAAGGTTTATTCAATCAAATCGGATCCGCAACTTGAGGCACAATAGGTACTTGTCGGGGTGGAGGTTGTTGAGAAGCCGGATTCATTCAAACGAACTCTGAAACCACTCACTCATCATTCGAAGAATGCTTGCTTAGCCTCTCCCTCTTGGCTACTAGCAATCGGCCTAGACTCGGCCAGTGCTGTCCCTTGAGCGGGAGCAGGCGCATTGCTCTCTACATCATCAGTAACTACTCAATCGGGATCCATTTGCTATATATGAAAACACATTTTTAACTGTCAGGATTCATCACAATATCGCAATTATATATATGGCATGTATAGCTAGACTCACACGCGCTACGTTAGTCCTAGAATCAACTAAATCGTAGCTCTGATACCACTAAAATGTAACACCCCTAACCAGAATCGTCACGGACTAGGGTTAAGAGGCATTACTAGTCATTTTTGAACATTCCATATCATTTTCAACACAATGCAATCAAACAAAATAATTCACATTCATATAGTCCCTTAAATAAGTCAATGAGACCTTAAACATGTTTTAGAAAGGGGTCGAGACTAAACCAAACACATACGAAAATTTCTAAAATTTAAATTTTTTTTTAAGTTACAGAGGTCACACGCCCGTGTGGGTAGGCCGTGTGCCTCACATGGCCTCAGACACGCCCATGTGTCTAAGTCGTGGCAAAATGGGGCATACATACAGACTTGTCCACACGGCCTGATACACACCCGTGTGCCTCACCCGTGGTCGACACTAACTTGCACTACACGGCTAGTCACATGCCGTGTGTCCAGCCCATGGTCGAGTCTGACTTGCATCAATTCACCAACTTAAATGACAAGGTCGATCCACACGCCCGTGTGCTTAACCGTGTGGGCAATTATAGGCCATTTTCAAGGCCAAATTACCACCCACAGTTTGGAATCACCTAAGCATCAAACCAATACCAATTCATGCCTCAAATGCAACTAAAACATACCAATACAAGCACCAATTTATCATCAATTATACCATCTATAATCATACTCAATTTCATTTCAAATAAGTTCATCCAAAATACCTAATTTCACATCCTAAATCATATAGGTCAAGCATCATAAAAACCTTATGACAATTCACATTTTACATACCATTTTCTTCAACCATTTAAGCATGAAACATTCTATATTCATCATTCACTTAACCCACAAATATGTATACTAACATCATTCAACTTTTAAGCCATATCTCATGAAAAAATTTATACAACTCAAAACATGCCGCATTCAATAGCCTATACATGCCATATATTACATTTATATACACATCTTTTCAAAAGTAACAAGATAGATAGCCGATAGTGTGATTGAGTCACTAATAATCCCCGGATCCAAGCTAGGTTTAAACACTGTAAGATAGAGAAAACTTCACACAGTAAGCTCTAAAGCTTAGTAAGTTCGTAATATAATACCTATTACTCAAGAATGCAAAATCAATACATAAATAAACCATCACTTAGATTAATTTACAACTAAGCACAATGTCATCCTCAACCATATGCTCAATCATCCATCCATTCAACCTTAAAAACTATCATCAACCACATAGGTTAGAAACATACCTTTTCCAACACTTAGTTAACAAACGTTCTTGCTATTCGATGCTCGATACCATATTTCATTCACTGTTCGTTATCTTTTCAACTCATTCGCACACTTAGTGCCCAAATCATAGCCGAAGATTAAATAACATCAAACACTTAGTGCCTCGATATAAAACCAAACTTAATTCGGTATCACACACATAGTGCCAATCAGTAAAATTGATACTTTCTCTAATTCGCACACACAGTGGCATTCAAATTTTATAATTTCTATTCCGCACACTTATTTCCATATTTCGCATTCCATACATATAATATTTCTACCCAAAAATCAAAAAGTTATTCATTTCATAGAACTTAAACATAAATTCAACAACACATATTATATCCGAACTTACCTCGGACATAGATATATGAGACTAGTCGATCAATCGAGCACTTTATCTTTGCCTTGATCTCGATCCAAATCTCTCCTTTCTTGGTCTATACATATTCAAATTTAGCTCTTTCAATCACCAAATCATTCAATTTAGTCCAAACACACATATTTAAGGCATTTTACAAAATAACCCTCACATTTTCACATTTTGACACTTTAGTCCCTATTTCACAAAATCAAAAAATACACAAAATTTCACTTCACCCATGCCTAGCTGAATTCTCCACATGTCCATACAAGCTCACACATTTCATTTATTTCACATTTTAGTCCTCCAATTTCATATTTTCACAATTTAGCCCAAATTACTCAATTTCACCAAGAATTCCAAGATTAAATATATTAATCTTTCACATATCTTTCATATTTCATCATCAACTATCACATAGTTCAAACATTCATCAATGGCATATCTCAAAATCACAATCAAATTCTAAAATTAAACCAAGGGCTAGATAGAACACTAAGCAATGATCACAAAAACATAGAAATCATCAAAAATTGAACAATTTTGTACCTCAATTTTGCTTGAACCTTGCCGAACCCTTAAAGCTTTTCTTCTTTCTTTTTCTTTGAAAATTTCGGTGAAAGGATGAACAAAAATGACTTACATTTTTTTTATTTTAATTAATAAAACATTAATAATTAAGTTACAATATTAACCTTTGATAAAAACATATAATAATTTATAATGGTTGGTTATAAATGTCCATTAACCACATAATGGTTTAATAACAACATAAGGATCTTTCTTTTAATAAGCCATGCCAAATAAGCACTTTAACAATCAGCACACAGCTTTTACATTTTATGAGATTAAGTCCTTTTTACAAATTAAGCACACAATCGATAAATGTTTTCACACAGAATTTTCACGCATGCTCAATCACATATTGTATACACCAAAATAATATTAAAATATTTTTTGACCTCGAATTTGTGGTGTCAAAACCACTATTCCGACTAGGGTCTAAACCAAGCTGTTACAACTTGCCTCCCAAGTTGGACCGCATTCATGATGTGTTCCACATATTGATGCTGAGACGATACCGATTAGACCCTTCTCACATTATCCCGATTAAGGAGATTGAGGTTAGACCAGACTTATCCTTTGAGGAGCTGATATAGATTTCGGATAGAGAGGTAAAGGTTCTTAGAAGAAAATAGATCCCACTGGTTAAAATTCTTTGGTGGAACCATGGCATTGAAGAAGACACCTGGGAACAAGAGGACTCGATTCATCAATAGTATCCTTATCAGTTCAAATTAGGTAAATTTTGATGCCGAAATTTCTTTTAAAGGGGAGAGTTGTCATTTCCTAAACTTATAATTGATAAAATTGTAAAATTTTAAAAAAGAATGAGTAATTGGCCTAGTGGTTAAGAAATAGTGTAAGTATCCTTGTGACTTAAGTTTGATTCCCCTTGCTCGCAAATTCTTTTTCTTTTAAAGCATGTGTTGTCCACCCTTAGCAAATTGTCAAATTTCAGTCTGACTCAAACAATGGAAAATCTGATTCACTTGGATATTCAAGACTTTATCTGAATTATCAAATGGCTATCGATTTTTTAAAAAGATTATACTAATTTTTATGTTGTGTTTTTCTTCATCTTTTTCCTCTTCTTTTCCCTTATTGTTATCCCCTCCCCTTCAATTTTCTCTCAAATTTTCTTCCTTTTCTCCTTTTATTTTCTCTTTACCCTTGTGCGCCCCTTTATGTTCTTTTTTTCTTTTTCTTTTCTTCTTACCAAATTATTGATTACTCTGGCCGAATTCATCTATACAGCTTGAATTTTTCATTGGTTCTTCAAATCTATCATTCTGGTAGAGTAAGTATTTTTCTTTCAATCAAATCTTATCTCATTTTCCTCTTCCTTTATTTACTGCTCTGGTCGAATGTTACTAGTGCCATAGTCTAATGTTATATACTAAATTTTTAGTGTTATTTTGATTGAATGACCAAACCCGAATGCCTCGGATCAGTAGTGACATCAAAACTATTCGTATATCCGTTCTAAGCCAAAATACAATAAGTAAGTGATCAAAAATTGAATTTGATTTGACATTGGTAATCCTTTTTTCTGCCCGAATGTAACACCCTTAACCCGTATCCGTCGTTGAAATAGGGTTACAGAGCATTACCAAAAATCTGTAACATAAAAGACATTCAATTCCAAACATTAGATAAACAATATCATAATTCAATCAAATACTTGCATATCGTCCCTTATTCGAGCCCTTAGAAACACTTTAGAAATGATTCAAGACAAAATCAGAAACAATCAAAAAGTTTAGGACAAAGTCAGAAAATTTGAACTGTAGGGGTCACACGGCTATGTGACTTACATGGCTGAGACACACGCCCGTGTCTCAGTCCGTGTAACTCTCTAACTTAAGTCACAAGGCCAAGCCACACGCTGTGTGCCATAACCTATAACTATTTGAGTTGAAAACCTTTGACACCAACAGGGGACACACGGCCGTGTCGCATGGCCATGTGTCACACACGACTGAGAAACACGCCCGTTGTAACACCCCTTACCCGTATTCTATGTCGGAACTAGGTACGAGGCGTTATCGTACTTAACTCAATGGTCATATAACTTTGGGTTATCAAATTTCATTCCAAATTAAAACATTTCCATTCACATATCTAACATCCTTATAATGGGCCTACGAAGCCCTAAACACACTTCCAAAGGTTTTGAAAATAAATTGAAACTTGCACGCACTTAGGAAAATTTTACCTAAATAGGGGCCACACGCCATGTGAAATGGGACACGCCCGTGAGGTATTTCACACGCCCTTGCTTTGCACCCGTGGTCGACACTAACTTACATCACACGGTCAGCCACATGCCCGTGTGCTGTACTGTGGTCAACACTGACTTATTCCACACGGCCTGTCACACGCCCATGTGCTTCAATCGTGTGGCGATTTAAATTCTAATTTCAAGGTGCAGACTTCACACGGCCTAGGCACACGCCCATGTCCGTGGCCGTGCCTCCCATACGGCTGAGACACACGGTCGTGTCTCTGTCCGTGTGTTTACTACTGAGCTTACTGACTTAAAATTCTAACATGAAATGGGACACACGGGCTACTCACACACCCATGCAATTGACCGTGTGTCACATACGGCCTAGACACACGCCGTGTGCCTACCCGTGTGGACAAGAACAAGGCTATTTGCCAAGCTCTTTCATCACCCCAACTCACTCAAGCATAATTCACCCTCCATCATTACTTTAATCAATCATTTTTATAGCCAAGCAAACCAATCATATACTCTACACAAACATGAATAACCTCTTTTTATCATTGATTGATAATAAAGAGCCATTTACTATGGCAATATACAAAAGATTTCATTTATAATGAGCCAACACATTTGGCCAAAAGAACAAAACAATTTACCTAGTCTAGCCCCTATACATGCCATTGCCATACTCAAAATGCTAGTTCTAAATATATCGAGATGAACTGATAGTGTAGGTGATCTTTCAATTTTCTTCGTATCCTGACCAGACTCTTTGACACTATAAAACAAGGGAAAAGAAAGGGAGCAAGCTTAAAGCTTAGTAAGTTTACATGTAAATAATAAACATCATACTATATGCTAATCAATAAATAGTATTTCACAATTCAAGATCATGCTTACTCATTCATCTCTTACCACATTTCAACCATATCACAACATAATCTCACATTCATTAACATATATTCCTACACTTATTAACACAGGATCACATGATACAACACATAACAATTTTACAATAAATCATTCATAGCAATTCCAAACACTCGATGATTTCGCACTTAGCCCACCATTAATCTTTAATAGGGTGGTATCGCACATAGCCCACCAATAAGAATATTTACGGTGGTATCGCACATAGCCCACCAATAAGAATATTTACGGTGGTAACGCACATAGCCCACCAAATGATATTATAAACGATGGTATCGCACACAGGCCATCGTAAATGAATAATATGATGGTATCGCACATAGCCCACCAACAATAATAATTAAGGTGGTATCGCACACAACCCACCATTAATTACTACGGTAATATTCCACACTAACATATCTAATTCAACTTTCATATAAAGATTATTCTTTTTCTACCAATTCAATTTATTAGAATCATATATATATTCTCAATCTTACAATGCACCAATAAGTAACAACATGTATAATTAAGATGCATCCTTTACACATAAACTTACCTCGGTGCAAAAAATGTTAGTTTGCAGTTTAATTCGAAACCTTGCATTTTCCCTGGTCAAGGTTAATTCCACGCTCTTCTTGATCTATAACATCAAAATTTCACTCATTTAATCCTTTTATAACCACATTACATTATAATCTCTACTTAGGCAAAAATGACTATTTTACCCTTGTACTAGGGTAAAAATTACGAATTTGCCCCTAGGCTCGTAAATTATTTTCATCACATTTTTTCATTAAACAAGCCTAGCTGAACATTTATTGCTCTTACAACTACTCATAATTTCAACTATTTCATGCATTTATTACACATTTTCAATCTTTGCATTCAAGTCCTATTTAGGTGTTTTCATGCTAACACCTTTCACAAGAGTTGTTTCTCATCTCATTAGCACCCATTTTCTTCCATAAAAGCTCAGAAAACATCATGAAAACTCTCATGGCAAAGTCTCTAGACTTTCAACCATATTGCAAATTAGTCCCCTCATTAGCTAGCTTAAGATTTGGGGACTCCAAAAGTACAAAAATCATCAAAAAAAATCATCAAAAGGACTTACTTGCAAGGATGAGATGTAGCTAAAAATTTCAAGCTTCCAAAATCTTAAACTTGCTGATATTTTCGGTGGGAGAAAAGAAAATGAAAAGATGATAGCTTTTTTTTATTTTATCTTATTTTACTCGCTTAGTCAACTAATGTCACCAACCCTTGTCAAATTTTTAATTCCCTTGTCCCCTTGGCCGGCCATCAACTTTAGGAAGGCATAATTTCACTTTAAGGACCTCCATTTTATATTCTATAACTATTAGACACTAATAGCTTGTAATTTGAAACTTTTGTACTTTATGCAATTAAGTCCTTTTTCGCAATTAAGCCTACAATCGTTAAAATTAAAGCACCAAAATTCTCATGCATCATTATAAACATGTTATAACACATAAAATATTATCAAAAATAATTTTCCTCAACCTTGAATTAGTGGTCCCGAGACCTCTGTTTCAACTAGCCCTAAAATCGAAATCATTACACAGTGTCTTAGTAGTGTGGACAAGAAATAGGTCATTTTCAAGCTATTTCTTTCACCCAAATCAAGCTCACACCTATAAGCCATTTGCACATAAAATCAAGCTTCAAAACATACCAAAATATGCATAATAAGAACAAATTGAATACCAAATTTCATTCAAACAATATGCCATATAGGCATCTCAAATGCGAACATACAATTTATCTAATATATGTACTTAACACATTCCATTCATCAACACTTAATTTATTTTTCATTTCAAAACTCATCATAGATTGACCACATTTATACTCTTACAAATAGTTCAAATCTACCTAAAAGCATAACTCCAGTTAAACTCATATAAACATACCAAATATGGTCATTCCAAACATGCCTAAACATGTGCATGTTTAGGCATACCATACTTGACTTATACCATGTCAATTTAACTTATCATTTGAATCATTGTTTCCATGCATCTCAAATACACATATACCTATCTTATATATATATATGATCATAACTCATCCATATATATATATATAGCTTAATTCCATATTAAATTATACCTTAATTGACCACATGTCAAAATCATTAACTAAACATTAAACATAAGTCCACCTATACATGCCATTATAACCATGACCAAAACAACAAATTCTATCGATATAATTGTTGGATAGTGTGATAGAACTCCAAGAGCTTCCAACCCGATCGAGCTTCCGATAATCTGTAAAGGATAGAAAAAATAACTACGTAAGCAATGAATGCTTAGTAAGCTCGTATAAACTTAAACATAACATTTCATTTTAATAATGAATTTTATAGGTGAATATAAACCTATACTAATGCTACAAGATTTATCAAACCATAAACATTAATTCACAAATGAGTAAGTCCATCAACGCCACATATATTTATCATTCCTAGCATGGAAGAATTTTATAAAACCTTTTACACAGTCATTAACCCTTTTCATAAGGTTTTGAAACCTTTCATTTACTTACTTTAGCTTAAAATAATATTATCAACTCACGAATTAGTGTATTTATTCACAACCTAGATAAATTCATCCATAGCTCAAGTAAATTTCTCACATATAAGTAAGCCCTTTAACTCATCAATCCATTTACATTATCATATTATATCCCTATTATGAACGTATCATTTCGTTACATGTCCTTACCTGTATCATTTGTATAATACAAGACGTAAACATAAACATCAATCAATTACACAAGCTTGACACACGCCTAAATATATATCATCATCAATATACAAGTTAGTGCATCAACTCATAAATCCCTTGAAATAACATAAGGTAAGAGATATACATGAATAACATCTTTTGAAATCATCAAATTCATGAACATAAATATACTTTCATTGAACATTACCTTTTCATTCCTTTTCTTACTATCTCATCTGCATAGTACAAAGTATAAACATAAAATTAACCATATGTGCTCCTTATCGAGATTTTCCATTCGAATAACAACTTACAGATAAGAATACACCATTAGATAGATCGAGCACACCAAAAAGAAGCTCATAAGAGCTGATCCAACTAAAATACGCCAAACAGAAGCTCATAAGAGTTGGTCCACCCGAAACACGCCAACAAAAGCTCATAAGAGCTGAACAAAAACTCATAAAAGCTGATCCACCCGAAACACGCCAAACAAAAAGTATAACGAGAGAGTTCGCAACAAATGCTGAACCTTGGTTTACTTGGGTAATATACAGATACCTCCCTCCAATACCATCTCCACTCCAAACCCCCGTAATACACCAAAACACGATTGTACTCTATCCCGCCTTTTAATTCAAACCAAACATAACTTAGATAATGATTCATTTGCAACAATGGAATATATATTATATATCATGTAATACTCATCACCAATTTATATAAATGTTAAATTTTAACTGTACGAACTTACTTGGCCAAATCGTAGAAATGTTAAAGTACAGGGGCTTTTTGGTAATTTTTCATTCTCCTTGATTTTCCACTTGATCTTCCAAAATGAATTGGCTTAATGGTTTTCCTTCAACCACCATAGCCATTCAGTTGAAGCAATTAAAGAATAAAGAAGATGATAATTTTAGGTTAAGTTATTTTAGTTTATATTAATTATTTACTATTATAACCTTTCAAACAAGATTTACCATGCAACCTTCCTATGAATATCCACTCACATTAAATATGGTATAATTATCATCCAAGTCCATGAATTTACTTTTTCATAGCCATTTGATCCATTTAACTAATAGTATTCAACTTTTGCACCTTTTTAATTTAGTCCTTTTCACCTAATTAACCTTTTAAACATTAAAATTTCTTAACGAAACTTTAATACAGCATTAATAAGACACTGTAAATATTTATAAAAATATTTACGACTCATTTTATAGAAATAAGGTCTCGATACCTCATTTTCTAAAACCACTTGACTTTAGGATCTTACCACTTGAACTTAATTAATCATTCGAATAGCATAAATTACCAAATCAAAAATCTTTTTAAAATCATATTTGACTCGTAAATATTAAATAATAATATTTACAAACTTACTCGTCGGATTTGTGGCTCCAAAACCACTATTTCTAACACCACTGAAAAACGAGTTGTTACACCTAACCTTATATGGGTGTCTAAAGGCTAGTTTTAATTGAGTTTCGATCATGTTGTGTATAGATCCGATCTAGAGTTGTCTAGACCTAAGTTATAGAAGTTGCAGTTACGTTAGTGCATCTAATTCACGTAAATCAGGTGTGGGTCTGACATTTGTGTGTATTAGTGTTTAAAAAAATGGTATTTTTATGCATGTGATTAATTATGCATGCTGATATTGAACATGGCTGAACGACCTAGTGACAGTTAAGAGGTATACCAAGTTTGGTCAACAATAAGAGGTAATGGTTGAATGTTAAGGCCTAAAATTGTGACTGACTGTGTGATATTTGAGTTGCATAATGTGTAGTATTAAAGCATGTTGCTTATTGACATTATTTATTGTTTCCTTGTAAAATCATACTATTGATTGAGATTGTTAATATTGAAAGCATAAAAGTATGCCACTATTACCAATAAATTTAATGCATGTAAGCATGCCACCGAATTGAGATCGATATCGAAAAGTATGGTTTGCTTCATAAAAAGCACGTCGTATTGCATTGCATGGGGATTGGGTATTGAATGGGTGCGAAGGAGTTCCGTGGAGTACCGAAAATTTATTCGCAACAATAGTTAGTTAGTATCTCGCACCTAGAGTACTTGTGGAGTATCGCGACGTGTCGTATCTTCTTGGCGCACTTATGCGCATTTTATTGGTAGTTTTAACTATATACTTACTAGTGGTTTAACCATATCGAGCTTCGGCTCTTATTATTTTCATGCTCAAATGACGGGTTCTAAAAACTTATACTGTGTAGTGAATGGATGGGTAGGACTATTGCACTGTACCATTGAGATTGCTATATACAATACTTTGATATGCCATGATGAATTGTATGAACTATTATCATAATTGTATGCCTTTTAACTAATTGAATGTTTATTTTTGCTTAGACTCACACTGAGCTTTTTAAGCTCACCCCCTAGTTTACTATTTACAGATAACCCTCAAGACTAGGGTCAGACTTGCATTTGGAGGTCTCATCTTGTTTTTTCACACAATGAAGTATTTCAAATTTTACTTAATTTAATTTGGTTTACTTTGGGAATGTAATTTTTATTTAAGTTTGGATTGTCATATGGGTTATTTTGTAATTGGGATTCTGCATGCATGAGGTATTTTAATAGAAACTGAACAAACTTAATAACCGGCTTAACACAAATTAAAATATGGATTTTCTTACGAAAAGCAAATGCAACACTTTCTCTGTCGTGAATTAGTAATATGAAGTTTTTTAAAGGTTTACTAGCGAAACCAATGGAGTTTTACTTCAAATGACACGACCTTGTAATAAATTGAACTTAAATTATAGATGACCTAACAAACTAGTGTTTTAACAAACCTAATGCAACTGCGCTAAGTTTTCCAAAAAATCAAGAAAAATAACGATTTTTAAACCAAACGTTTTTACTTGGCCATTTTGGTGGCTAATGCAACCTTCAGGATACAGCCATAACGTCTAGGCCACATTTGGGAGGTTACACCTAGTGTATTCTTCACTGATTAAAGAAGGTACTGATATTCAAGCCAACTACTGGTAAATTTGTGGGTCCTTCTTCAATTTAATGTCAGGGAATGATAGGGTTATAGGAACTATTTATATAGGTTTCTACTGGAGGTTAGATGAAAGGAAACTTCCTTCTAGTTAATATTTTCATGTCTCTAATTCTTGTTTTTACATTAAAGATTAGTTGTTCCTATACTTAATATAGTGTTTAATTTTATTTAGCTAAAGAAATGGGAGAAAGCCCTAGTGCAAAAGGGAATGAACCCTTAGAATAGGCAACGCTTTTCTTAGTAATCTCTAGTGAGTTCCTTTCACTTGTGTTCTTGTTAAATCCCAACTAATTTCATGATAATGTTGTCTTCCAAGTAAGTAAGTTTACTTAAAATCAGTTCTGCATGGTTGTGCTAACAAAGTAAAATGATAATAACAATATATGCATGTATGATTGTAAATGGGTACTCTTATTTGGAGCATAGGCTCCGTATCCAGAATGGTGGAAGGGGGAATGTTGGAAACTATTGAGATGTGATTGGAGAAATGTGTGGAGCTTATTATATGATATGAGATTTACCTCCGGCAGGGCATGTGAATGCAAATCGCGATGGTGAATGCCCGGACCTTACGGGGGAACACTTAATTGTTCGAATTAACAAGGAAGATTTGCGGATGTTCAATTGGATATATGAAACAACTACTCAATGGAGCAATACCATGAATATGAAACGGTGGCTTTTCATAGAGATATGTGGATCAGAAGCTAGCACAAGGAAGGGGTCTATGAATAATCCATGCAAAGCATGCAAGGGTTACGTAAGGTTAATGCACGTGAATAATGCTTAGATGAATGGATATCAATGTGATTTGTGCTTAACAGTGAAAAGCATCAGCATATGAACTTGTAACACCCCAAACCCGACCCATGCGATATGACCAGATCTAGCATGTCACACGAAGAAAATGAGTAAAGAACTTGTGATTCTTATTGAAGATGTTGTTATTTGGTTATAGTTTAAGAAACTAGTTTTGGTTATAAATATTTGATAAAATACTACTAATTTCAAGAAGTTGATTGATAAATCGAAAATCGAACTAGTGAACCTTAAAATCGTGACTTTTGAAAATTGATAATTCGAAAGAAAATCCAAGTTAAAATGTTTATATATATTGGTTATAAAATCCATTTGTTAATCAATTTCGAAAAATAATTATTTATGATTTTAGAAAATCCCCATTTAAAGCAATTCAAGAAAAATATTAAGTACGTCTAAACATAAAACAAAATAAAACATATCCTAGAGGCCTTATTACAACTTTTAAACCCAAACCAGTAAAAGTAATAAAATAAAGCGGAAAATGAAAATTTACTAAAGTTCAAAAACACCATTTCTAAAGTATGGCCTCCATCGAGTCATCCATGGCCCGAAGTCCTCGTCACTGAGCATTACCTATAAGGATTAAGAAGGAGGGGTGAGTTACTAGAACTCAGTGCATAATCCTCTTACCGTCATCCACTGGGCTTGAACCCGTTTAGCATCATCTTGGACCGAAGCCCATTTACATTGCAATATTTAAATGAAGTAAATGCATGCAACCCAACCTATCCATCTATCACACCCCCGACTAGCCAATCACACCTGTGGGGATCAAGTCAACCCACCCCGCCGCTAACACCAATTTGCAGTCAAGCTGCCATTTATAATATTTTTGTGGTCAAGCCACCAAAATCATAGTTAAGCACGATAATAAACGAATTGTGGCAATGCCACCAGGCTACACTACTCTCCATACATTTTTCCCATCCCATGCAATATGTAAAGATGCAACATACATAATAACATAAAATATCCACATATAAATAACAACCATTAATCTATTGAACAATTTTGGTGAATCGGACCATTAAAACAATTTAATAATTCAGCCCACTAAGGCATTGAAGCAAATCAGCCCATAGGGGCATTTTCATAAATCGGCCCATAGGGGCATTTTTGTAATTTAGCAATTTAATATCGATTTTGACAGATCCTTATAAATAATGCAATTAAGCAAGTTACTCGATTTACACCATATTATGATTTTTAGCCTTGTAAATAATAATGATCTATGTTCTAACATGATATCGAATCACAAATCTATGGGATTTCGGTGTGAGATTACACACTTGATTATGGTAAGGACTAAACCTTCTTGATCGTCAGCACCTATGACACCATAACACTCGATTAACTAACATAAGAGATTTTCTTAAACCAAATCTAAATCAATGATCTAAAATGCTTACCCTTAGTATCGTGAACGACCACGATTTGCCTATTCTCACCGGATGATGGTCCACAACCCGATGGGAAATCCCGAACTGCCGAATACCACCTTTCGTTTGAACTTAGGAGTAGGAATTGCAAGTCCACTACCTTTTTTTCCTCCTATCGATTTTCCTTTCAAATCGTTACCACTTGCCTCCATTGAAAAAGTCTCGGTTAGAATAATACTACAATGAGAGAAAATAGTTATCTAATGAGAGGTTTGACTTACCACCACTTTCGAAGGAACAACGAGTGGAGAAGAATGAGCGATTTAGCCCTAAAATAATCGATTAGTCAAATCCATCGATCCGTTTTAACGGTATAACCAAGTATTGAGAGATATCAAGATGAACCTTTAAGAAATCCCTTACCTTGACAATAATAGATCCCACTTCCACCATTGGACTTTTGGGTAGAAATGAATCGGCAAGGATGATATTCAGCCACCCACTAGAACACTATGAAAAAGAAGATGATAAAGATATGAGGGAGTAGGAAGGATTAATGTGTTGGTTTAGAAACAAAGTGAAACCATCAATTGATGATGGACTCACATTTGGCTAGAGAGAAAAGAAAATGAAAAGAAGAGAAAGAAATCACTCACCCGATTCAACCAAGAAAGAAATGTCCAATAAGGAAGAATGGAGAAGAGAGAAGATGTTAAAGGTTCGGCTATTGAAGAGAAAGGAATAAAGAAGATTCGGCCACAAAGTGATGTCGATTTAAGAGAAAGGAAGAAAGGTTGAAGAAATGTGAAAAAGAAAAGAAGTGATGAACAAAAGAGTATTAGAGAGTTTCGGCCAACACAAAGGAAAAGATGATCAATATGGCTTGAGTGTTTTGGCAAACAAAAGAGAAATGAACCAAATAATTTGAGTTTTTCAGCAACAAAGGTAAGAGGTTGGAAAAGAAGTACAAAAATGTTCAAAAGAGAGAAAAAACTTTTCATGCACAATACTTGTAAAAGGCTAAAGAAATTCGGCTCTCACACTCCCTTTACTAAAATCGCATGCCTCCTACACCAAAAAGGTCTTGGGTGACCAAAAATTCTTTCCCCAAGAAACACCAAAAATTCAACCAACATGTTCCCCTACCTTATCCCTTTCCTTTATTTCTTTCCTTATTTTTCCCTTGTTCTCCTCCTTACCATAATCCTTGGTCTTCTTTCCATCATTACAAAGTCTTCCTTTCCTTATTTATAGCCATGGTTGACACTTTGGAAAGAAGCACAAAAATAAATCAAAAATTTTGCAATAGGTAGGATTCGAACTCCACCCCTTAAACCTCTTCATGAAACGCCTCTCCACTTTGCTACTAGCTTCATTTTGTGCTAGCTAAATACATACTTATTTCTTTAAGTCTTGACACCACTTACCTTCTCTCCTTAAAGTGCTTAAACACAAAAATTTTGCTAAGACCCAACACAACCCCAAGCCTCCTTAGGACCCCTAAACATACACAATTAACATTTTTAACTAGCATGGTATAATATAAAACATAAATTCCCAAATTTCAAGATGTTACAATTCTACCCCCTTTAAAGAAATTTCGACCTCAAAATTTACCTGATTAAAAGAGATAAGGATATTGTTGTCGGATCATGTCCTCTAGCTCCCATGTAGCTTCTTCTGACCCGTGATTACGCCATAATACTTGACTATCGAAATTGACTTCCTTCTCAGCACCTTAATATCCCGATCTAAAATTTGTACTGGCTCTTCCTCAAAAGACAAGTCAGGTCTTATTTCAACTTCCTCCACTGGCACAACATGAGATGGATTCGAACGATAACGTCTTAACATTGAGACATGGAATATACTATGTATCTGACCTAACTCCGGAGGTAACTCAAGTTGATAAGCCACTGGCCCAACACGCTTCAATACACGGTAAGGTCTAATGAACCTAGGGCTCAACTTGCCCTTCCGTCCAAATCTTAGGATTTTTTTCCAAGTTGAAACCTTCAAAAGACCTGATCTCCCACAGAGAACTCTATCTCCTTCCACTTCAGATCCACGTACGTTTCTGTCTATTAGAAGCTTCTTTTAATCGAGCCCAAATTACTTTAACTTTTTCCTCCGTCTCCGAAATCAACTCTGGACCCAATAATTGTCGCTCCCCCAGCTCAGTCCAGCAAGTAGGAGTACGACACCTACGACCATACAATGCCTCATAGGGTGCCATCTGGATACTGGATTGATAGTTGTTCTTGTATGCAAACTCTGCCAATGGTAGAAAATCTTCCCAACTACCCCTGAAGTCGATCACACAGCCCCTTAACATGTCTTCTAGAATCTTGATTATTCTCTCCGACTGACCATCAGTCTGCGGATGAAACGTCGTGCTAAAATTTAGCCTTGTTGCCAAAGCTTTATGTAGAGCCTTCCAAAACTATGATGTAAACCTAGGATCCCTATCCGATATAATAGACATTGGTACCTCATGCAACCTCACGACTTCTGCTACATACAACTTGGCCTACTTTTGCAATGAATAATCCGTACGAATAGGTAGAAAATGAGCAGACTTCGTTAACTAATCCACTATCACGCATACTGAATCTTTCTTAGTAGGCGTTAAAGGTAAACCACTAACAAATTCCATCGTTATCCTTTCCCATTTCGATAGTGGGATTTTCACCGGTTGTAGCAACCCTGAAGGCAGTTGATGTTCTGCCTTCACCTACTGACATGTCAAGCACTTGCTCACGAAATCAGCAACCTCCCATTTCAACCCTGGCCACCAATATTGCTCACAGATGTCTCGGTACATCTTGTCCTGCTGGGGTGCATAGCATATGGGCTACTATACGCCTCACGCAGAATTATTTATCTCAATTCAAAATCCCCGGCCATACAAACTCTTCCGCGGAAACACAATACTCCATCACTATTTAATCCAAAATCTCCTATCTCACCACCTTCTACTTGCTGAAGCCGAGAACCCAACCTTTCATCTAACAACTGTTTTTCCCTAATCTGACTTACCCATGCAGGCTTCACTTAAAGTTCAACTAACAAGCTACCATCTTTATAAAGGCTGAGATGAGCGAACATCGCTCTCAAATCTGATATCACTTTACGACTCAACGCATCAGGCACTACGTTAGCTTTACCTGGGTGATACTCGATTGAGAAGTCATAATCCTTCAACAATTCTATCCACCTTCGCTGTCTTAAGTTCAACTCTTTCTGGGTAAGGAGGTACCTCAAACTCCTATGGTCCATGTAGATAATCGACTTCTCCCCATACAGATAATGTCTCCATATCATCAAAGCAAACACTACTGCAGCTAACTCCAAATCATGTGTGGGATAGTTTATCTTATGTGGCCTTAATTAACGAGATGTATATGCCACCACTTTGCCCCTTGCATCAACACACATCCCAAGCCCGTGTGTCACGCATCACAATAAATAATAAACTCTTTACCAGCCTCAGGTTGAATCAATACTGATGCTTCTGTCAGAATCTTCTTCAATTTCTCAAAGCTCTCTTGCTGCTTATCTGACCACACAAATGGTACTCCCTTATACAACAGCTTAGTTAGGGGTGTAGCAATCAACGAAAACCCCTCAACGAACCGCTTGTAATACCCAGCCAAACCTAGAAAACTTTGGATTTCTACCACTGACTTCGATGGCTTCCAATCCAATACAGCCTCGACCTTCCGGGGATCAACTCTAATTCCTCCGAGCAGACACAACATGCCCCAAAAAGGTCACTTTCTTCAGCCAAAATTCACACTTACTGAATTTGGCATACAGTTGCTTCTCCCTTAATATCTGCAATACTACCCGTAGATGCGAATCATGCTCTTCTTTAGTCTTTGAGTACACCAAGATGTCATCTATGAATACAACTACAAATCCGGTGTAGATAAGGTTGAAAGACTTGGTTCATCATGTCCATAAATGCAACTGGTGCATTTGTCAACCCAAACGGCATCACCAAGAACTTGTAATGCCCATAACAAGTTTGAAACGTAGTCTTGTAAATATCCGCCTCCTTGACTTTTAACTGGTGATACCTCGATCTCAAGTCTATCTTCGAGAAAACCAAAACTCCTCGCAGCTGATCGAACAGATCATCGATCCTCGGTAACAGGTACTTTTTCTTGATCGTTAACTTATTCAATTGTCCATAATCGATGCACATACGCATCGACCCATCCTTTTTCTTAACAAACAAAATTGGCACTCCCCACGGTGACACACTTGGTCAAATAAATCCACGATCCAACAACTCTTGAATTTGAGCTTTAAGTTCCATGATCTCCTTCGGTGCCATTCTGTAAGGAGCAATAGACACCGAGCCGTTCCTGGCAACAGCTCAATACCAAATTCCACTTCTCGATCCGGAGGCAATCCTAGAAGCTCCTCTAGAAAGATGTCTAAAAACTCTTTCACCATTCTAACACTCTCTACCGACAACTCTTTGGCATCCAAAGCACTGATAAAGGCTAAGAACGTTTCACACCCTTTTCGTACCAACTTTTTTGCCTTTAAAACAGATACCACATTAGATAGATAATTTCTTCTTTCACCTATCATCATCACTTCCTTATCCTCTGAAGTTCTTAGTACCATCTGCTTTCCAGCACAGTTCAAGTTCACACGGTGTTTAACCAGCCAGTCTATGCCTAAAATAAGATCAAACTCGCCGAACGGCAGTTCCATCAAATCCACTAGAAATACTACCCCCTAAACTTCTAAGGGCACATCCCTAAACAACTTATTTACTAACACCGACTATCCTAAAGGGCTAATCACGGTTGTTTCTCTAGTAGTAATCTCAGATCTAATATTCAGAGTTCCAGACACAGCACATGTAACATACGAATGGGTGGATCCAATGTCTATTAAAGCGGTAAAATGTATATTGATATGAAGAACGTATCGATTTATGATGTCCGATGCATCACCATCCTCTTGACGTCTGACCGCATAGACCAATCTTGACTATCTTGCCTCCGTGTTACCCTTATTAGCGGTACCTCCACCCAGTGCACCCTGACCTCGTCCTATACCATTACCACCTCGACCTGGCCCACGGCCTCTCCGCGGCTGCTGAGCGCCTCCTACTGGCTGCGTAAATCTATTACGAACTACCTGAGTCTTAGTAGGCTCTCTAGGATAATCCTTATACCGATGGTTTTTGGATCCACATTTGAAACAACGACCAGTTCTTTTCCAACATGCACCCGAGTGAAGTTTCCCACAATCAACACAAGGCTATAGCTGATTGGTAGTAGCTGGAGCACCCACTCGAATTGGACCTTTATTCCTGGGCCTTTTCTAAAAACCTCTAGCAGGACCTGAATACCTAGAGTCTCTTTTGTTCTTGCCCCTATCCTTGTCTCGATTTTGCCATTCCGAGTGTTTAACTTCTTCAGCAATCTTAGCTTTTTCCACTAGGTAGCAAAATTCCTCTCCTTCTGTGGGGCTATCAGTAACCATAATTCATCACGCAATCCGTCCTCAAAATGGACACAACGTTTATAATTAGTCGGCACTATACCCCGGCATAACGACTTAACACAGGAACTCCACCTTGTAAACTACCACAGATCTACTTCCTTGAACCAGATTCAAGAATTCCTTTCTTCGGGCATCCATATAGCTAGCCCCGACATATTTTCCCTAGAATGCTGTCTTAAAGAAATCCTAGGTAATACGATCAGCCTGAGTGCCTTCCTGAATAGTGAGCCACCACTGATACGCCTCGTCTCTCAGCAATGACATTACCCCTTTCAGTTTCTGCTCAGCGGTCAATCCAGGTTGTCCATGATCTACTCCATCTCTTCAAGCCAGTATTCCACTACACTAGGGGCTACACCAAAATACCCCTAAAAACTTTAGCCCCATTCAATTTGAGTCGCTCCGATATCAACCCACGAGCTTCGATCTAGTTCTTGCCCCAGCAACCCTTTCCAATACCCGCAACATCGCTTGAGACAGAGCGTCGTCCTCTCTCATTCGATCATGTGACCCAGCTTCAGTCACTAGTGATGCAGGTGTGTCCATTTCAGGCATATGTCCCGATGCCTCAGATACAACTCTAGCACCTCGGCCTCTACCACGTCCACGTCTACAGCGTCCACGTCCTCTAGCACTCATGTTTGCTAAGTCGATTTAATCTGATTAAGAGTCTTATGAATTAGTATACTATTCAATGTTTATTAAACAATGTTTTATGGAGTATAGGAAGTGAAGTTGTTTTCGCAAAACGTATCCTAAGGTCTCAATTTCTATAGTTTTCACCTCCTAAAGCTAAAGTTCTAGAGTATTTCTATTTTTTGAATTTTTCTTACTACAGTCGTATCAAAGTAATCATAAAATGAAAACAAAAACTTACTGACTTGGTGCCGGATACCCGTGGTGCCATACTTCCACTAAAATATACATTTATAATTTAAAATTCAAACAACCTTGGAAAACGCTTTTGAACCCAAACTATAGCCGAGTTTTGTAACCGGGCTCTGATACCATAAAATATAACACCCCAAACCCTGCCCATGCAGTATGACCAGATCTAGCATGTCACACGAAGAAAATGAGTAAAGAACTTGTGATTCTTGTTGAAGATGTTGTTATTTGGTTATAGTTTAAGAAAACTAGTTTTGGTTATAAATCTTCGATAAAATACTACTAATTTCAAGAAGTTGATTGATAAATCGAAAATCAAACTAGTGAACCTTAAAATCGTGACTTTTGAAAATAGTGTTGATAATTCGAAAGAAAATCCAAGTTAAAATGTTTATATATATTGGTTATAAAATCCATTTGTTAATCAATTTTGGAAAATCATTATTTATGATTTTAGAAAATCCTCATTTAAAGCAATTCAAGAAAAAATATTAAATGCGTCTAAACATAAAACAAAATAAAACATATCCCAGAGGCCTTATTACAACTTTTAAACCCAAACCAGTAAAAGTAATAAAAAAGTAGAAAATAAAAATTTACTAAAGTTCAAAAACACCATTTCTAAAGTATGGCCTCCACCGAGTCATCCATGGCCCTAAGTCCTCGTCACTGAGCATTACCTGTCAGGATTAAGAAGGAGGGGTGAGTTACTAGAACTCAGTGCATAATCCCCTTACTGTTATCCACTGGGCTTGAACCCGTATAGTATCATCTTGGACCAAAGCCCATTTACATTGCAATATTTAAATGAAGTAAATGCATGCAACTCAACCCATCCATCCATCACACCCCTGACCAGCCAATCACACCTATGGGGATCAAGTCAACCTACCCCGCCGCTCACACCAATTTGCAGTCAGGCTGCCATTTATAATATTTTTGTGGTCAAGCCACCAAAATCATAGTTAAGCACGATAATAAACGAATTGTGGCAATGCCACTAGGCTACACTACTCTCCATACATTTTTCCCATCCCATGCAATATGTAAAGAAGCAACTTACATAATAACATAAAATATCCACATTTAAATAACAACCATTAATCTATTGAACAATTTTGGTGAATTGGCCCATTAAAACAATTTAATAATTTAGCCCACTAAGGCATTTAAGCAAATCGGCCCATAGGGGCATTTTCATAAATCGGCCCATAAGGGCATTTTCGTAATTTAGCAATTTAATACCAATTTTGATAGATCCTCAGAAATAATACAATTAAGCAAGTTACTCGATTTACACCATATTACGATTTTTAGCCTTGTAAATAATAACGATCTATTTTCTAACATGATATTGAATCATGAATCTATGGGATTTCGGTGTGAGATTACACACCTAATTACGGTAAGGACTAAACTTTCTTGATCATCGACACCTATGACACCATAACACTCGATTAACTAACATAAGAGATTTTCTTAATCCAAATCTAAATCAACGATCTAAAATGCTTACCCTTAGTATCGTGAATGACCACGATTTGCCTATTCTCATCGGATGATGGTCCACAATCCGTGGGAAATCCCAAACTGTCGATACCGCCCTTCGTTTGAACTTAGGAGTAGGAATTACAAGTCCACTACCTTTTTGTCCTCCTATCGATTTTCCTTTCAAATCGTTACCACTTGCCTCCATTGAAAAAGTCTCGATTAGAATAATACTACTATGAGAGAAAGTAGTTATCTAAGGAGAGGTTTCGCTACCACCACTTTCAAAGGAACAATAAGTGGAGAAGAATGAGCGATTTAGTCCCTAAAATAACCGATTAGTCAAATCCATTGATCCATTTTAACGGTATAACCAAGTATTGAGAGATATCGAGATGAACCTTTAAGAAATCCCTTACCTTGACAATAATAGATCCCACTTCCACCATTGGACTTTTGGGTAGAAATGAATCGGCAAGGATGATATTCGACCACCCACTAGAACACTATGAAAAAGAAGATGATAAAGATATGATGGAGTGGGAAGGATTAATGTGTTGGTTTAGAAACAAAGTAAAACCATCAATTGATGATGGACACACATCCGGCTAGAGAGAAAAGAAAATGAAAAGAAGAGAAAGAAATCACTTATCCGATTCAACCAAGAAAGAAATGTCCAACAAGGAAGAATGGAGAAGAGAGAAGATGTTAAAGGTTCGGCTATTGAAGAGAACGGAATAAAGAAGATTCAGCCACAAAGTGATGTCGAGTTAAGAGAAAGGAAGAAAGGTTGAAGAAATGGTGAAAAAGAAAAGAAGTGATGAACAAATTCAGCCAACATAAAGGAAAATATGATCAATATGGCTTGAGTGTTTCGGCAAACAAAAGAGAAATGAACCAAATAATTTGAGTGTTTCGGCAACAAAAGGAAAAGGTTGGAAAAGAAGCACAAAAATGTTCAAAAGAGAGAAAAACTTTTATGCACAATACTTGTAAAAGGCTAAAGAAATTTGGCTCTCACACGCCCTCTACTAAAATCGCATGCCTCCTACACCAAAAAAAGGTCTTGGTTGACCAAAAGTTCTTTCCCCAAGCAACACCAAAATTTCGGCCAACATGTTCCCCTACCTTATCCCTTTCCTTTATTTCTTTCCTTATTTTTCCCTTGTTCTCCTCCTTACCATAATCCTTAGTCTTCTTTCCATTATTACAAAGTCTTCCTTTCCTTATTTATATCCATGGCCGACACTTTAGAAAGAAGCACAAAAATAAATCAAAAATTTTGCAATAGGTGGGATTCGAACTCCACCCCTTAAGCCTCTTTATGAAACGCCTCACCACTTTGCTACTAGCTCTATTTTGTGCTAGCTAAATACATACTTATTTCCTTAAGTCTTGACACCACTTACCTTCTCTCCTTAAAGTGCTTAAACACAAAAATTTTGCTAAGACCCAACACAACCCCAAGCCTTCTTAGGACCCCTAAATATACACAATTAACATTTTTAACTGACCTATTGCACGGTATAATATAAAACATAAATTCTCGAATTTCAGGATGTTGCAGAACTAATTTTGGTCGTGGTGTGAAATCATCTGTGTCTTTCATTAGACTTAACTAATATTCACATGAAAATTGAAGTTATTGGTGTTTGCACTTAGCGGCGAATAGTATCCGCCAATGAACCCTAACTATTTGGTGTTACGAATTCACCAACAGATCGTACACAACTGTAACACCCTATACCCGGTCTGGTCAAATGACCCAACCTATAAGGTATTATAACTGTAAACCATCAACATTATTCACTATCCCAACATAAATGATCAAACATTTCATAACATAATATAATTAAAATATTCAACAGTAATCCATCATAACTGAGCCTTAATCGAGCAAAAGAATATAAAATAACCCAAGAATAAATTTGGACTAATCTGAAACTTTTACAAAAATTCAGGTAAAAAGTGTAAACAGGGGTCATAAGGCCGTGTGACAAGGCTAAGGTTGTGTACTTAACCGTGTAATAAAATTAAGCCGTGTACTCTAGATACACTGCAGTCATGTCCCTAGGCCATGAGTTAACTATTTTCATGTGGACAAACCTGCACCAAAATTAAACAGGCCACATGGTTGTGGCATGTAACCATGTGAGACACATAGTTTTGTGATAGACTGTGTCACAGGCTATTTGTGTGTGAAAGTACCTTCTAAAACAAGATATTTCAACCTAAATTACTTAGACCACAACTCATGCAATTACTAGCAAACAGACCTACATAAAATGTACCAAAACTTGCCAAAACATGCTAAATACAATTCAACCTAAGTGCCTAACCAATATGCCCTCATCGGCAACACAATTCAAACATAAGCATAAACCATCCAAACCTAAATAAGACTAGCTTCCCATCCTTATACATTCAACAAATCAACATCAATTACCAAATTCCAAAACTATCAATTCAAGTTCACCAATTATCCTATCATATAGATAACAAATCAACAAACCAACAATACTGAAACACCCCAAACCCGGCCCACGAGCCTTGACCGGATCTGGTATGTTCCTTGAGTAAAATAGTTCAATTCTTTTTCAACTTTGGAAAAGATTATGTGTTTTTGAAGATCATTTGATTTGGTGTTGGGTTCAAGTTGAAAACGGTGTTGTTTATGTGTCAAAACGTTTAAATATTTGTTTACATTTTAAGAAAAATTAATTAGTCTCAACGTAATAATAACCTTATCACAATAAATCCATTTTAATTGCTTACTTAAAAGCAGATAATAATATTGGCCATAATTACATCAAAGCAAAACCCCAAAATAAATCAAATACTTAAATAAAGTAAATAAAACAATAAAATATAAAACTACGAATGAGCATGACCACCACTAAGCTCCTCGCCGACCGGTCCATTACTTGAGTGTCACCTAAAAATATCCCACAACGGGTGAGTCAAACAGACTCGATGTGTAACGACCAACACTAAGTCCCAACAAATTTAGGCATATCGGTTTAAACATGTATAGATAGCAAATATAAGTAATGATGCATTCCCGAACCCAAACCTAGATTACCATCCGCTACACATCACCCGTACCAACCATCACACCGTAGGGACTACTAAGTCGACCCTCCATCCACTACACATCATCGAAGGCAGTCGCTGCAGACGACTTACACATCGCCCTTATAATTTCGTGGCATAGCCACCAGATAATATTTTGTGACATAAGTCACCACATTCAGATTTCGTGACATAAGTCACCACATTCAGATATTGTGGTATAAAACCACAAAATCACTTCCCCTTTCATAATCACCCGTGTGCCCCATGTCATACAAATCATGCAAAGATTATGCCACATTCTTTATTTCACATTCTTACCAATATTCACACATGTTTCATAACAGGTATTCGTAACATTGTGAACATAGTTTTAGAGAATAACGTACCAGAATATGCCGTACCATTGAATGGTGCCTTAAGCTGTATCTTTCACATTCTTATTAACACGTATATTAAATTAAATCTGTAAATCTATTAAGATTCAGTGTGGGTTACATACCTGGTATTAACGCTTTCACCAAATCTCAAAAATCTACCAAAACCGATTCAACTCCTTCCTAATACCCATAGCTAAAATTGGTTAGGCATTAATACTAAAATATGGCCTTGGCCAAATGTCACATCCACTTACCTTGTGAATCTTAGATCCTGAAATTAATCCTTGGTTGTGGTATCTGTCGAAATCCCTATAGACCCATGTTAGAATCAGCCTGCTACACATGATCTATTAAAAATGGCCTATGGCCGAATGTTACCCATAACTTACCTCATATCTTAAAAGTCCCGAGAGATCCCTTCTTGAAATCGGCTATAATAGAAATCCCAAAATCCCTTCAATGTTTCGGCCAAACAATACTAATGGGATTAGTACCTTTTTTTCGACAGTTAGAGAAAGAAAAGAATCAAGAGTTTGGCTAGAGAGATTCTTACCAATAAGATGACTAAAACGCAATTGATCACTACCTTCAAGAAATCGGCAAGAGAGCTTGCAAGAGAAATCGATTCAAGAGTGGCCACGAAGTGAACTTTCAGCTTTGAACAATCGGTTAGGGGTAACCTTAAGTGTTCGCCTTTGTTAAGCACTAGAGAGATTCGACTTCAACAAGAAACACAAAAGAAGGGTATGAAGCTTTAGGGTTACTGAGAATTGTGGAATAGGAAGGAGAAGGTTTGGCTAGAATAAAAGAAAGAAGGAAGAGAAAGGTTTTGGTTTTGGAGAGAAAAGAAAACAAAAGAGAAGCCAACATGCTTTATGAAATTGGCTATCCCCTTACAATACTTGGCCAAAAATCACCTTAAGGGAGTCCTCAACCGCCAACACTTTTCCCCTTATCGCCTCCTTACTTTCCTCCTATTTTATCTCTTCTTCATCTATTCAAAATAATCTAATTAAATAAAATAAATCATCATTTATCTACTACTTTAGCCAAAATTTTAAAAGGATTAGACCACATCTTAAACTCCTCCATCTAGTCTCCCTATGCCGTCCACCTCTGTCTCTCCTTGCTGCAAAATAAAATTCCTTATGGCTCGAACCCAAGCCCTTTCCCCTTGCTTGTGGCATCACACTCTAAGGCCCTAAGTGGCGCCTCCAAGCCACTTAAGCAAGCCCATTTCTATGTCATCTTTCCCCTACTCATTTTCTTAAGGCCTATTAGGCTTAGCTTCCTCTTTGAAATTTAAAATCAAATAATTCTTAAGGCATTCACCTACACACTAAGGTTCACAAAATTCATAAAACACATTCCACATACACACAGACATGCTTCCACATATATATAAGCAAAATGCACAAGCCCCCAAAGTCCCGGATATTATAGTTCTAACCCTCTTAAAATAATTTCGACCTCGAAATTACCTGGCTAAAATAAGTGAGGGTATTACTGTCGCATTGCTTCTTTCGGCTCCCACGAAGCCTCTTCTGATCCATGATTACGTCATAACACTTTGACTAGAGGAACTAATTTCCTCCGTAGCACTTTCACATCAAGTTCTAAAATTTGAATCGGCTCTTCCTCATAAGACAGATCTGGTCTCAGCTCCACCTCTTCAACCAGAACTACATGAGATGGATCCGATCGGTATAGACGTAGCATGGAAACATGAAATACATCCTGCATCTGCTGCAACTCCGAAGGTAACTCCAACTGGTATGCCACTGGTCCAATTCGCTTCAATACCCGATAAGGTCCTATAAACCTGGGACTTAACTTCCCTTTGCGACCAAATCTCATTACCTTTTTCCAAGGCTAAACTTTGAGAAACACTTGATCTCCTACAGCAAATTCTATGTCCTTCCGTTTGAGATCTGCGTATGACTTTTACCGATCAGATGTTTCCTTCAACCGTGTCTGAATTATCTTAACCTTTTCTTCCGATTCTGCCACAATTTTCGGACCCAATATCTGACGTTCCCCTAATTCCGTCCAACACGTAGGAGTGCGACACTTCCGTCCATACAACGCCTCGTACGGTGCCATTTTAATACTAGCCTGATAGCTGTTATTGTACGCAAATTCTGCTAAAGGCAAATATTCTTCCCAACTTCCACTGAAGTCTATCACACATCCCCTCAACATATCTTCTAACACTTGGATCACTCGCTCAGACTGCCCGTCTGACTGTGGATGAAATGCCGTACTGAAGTCTAATCTGGTGCCTAAAGCCTGATGTAGTGCTTTCCAAAATCGAGACGTAAACCTCGAATCCCTATCCTAGATAATCGACATCGGTACTCCATGCAGCCTCACAATCTCCACCACATACAACTTTGCTAGCTTCTGGAGAGAATAGTCAACCTGCAGTGGAATGAAATACGCAGACTTTGTCAGCCGATCCACTATCACCCATACCGAGTCCTTCTTAGTAGGCATAAGGGGAAGCCCACTAACGAAGTCCATGGTAATTCTCTCCCACTTCCACTGTGGTATCTTAATCGGCTGAAGCAACCCTGACGGAACTTGGTGTTCAGCCTTGACTTGCTGACACGTTAGGCACTTCCCTACAAATTCTGTAACTTCCCGCTTAAGACTAGGCCATCAGAACTGTTCCCTTAAATCTTTGTATAACTTACTACCTCCAGGATGCATAGCATAAGGGCTACTATGCGACTCCTGAATTTTTCGCCTTAACTCCTCGTTCTTTGGCATACAGATCTTCCCTTTGAAACACAATACTCCATCGTCATGAATGCCATAATCTTTCAACTCCCTATTCTGCACTTGCCGTAGCTTAGCACTTAAATCGTCATCAGCCAACTGTCCCTCTTTCACCTCATTCAGCCATGTCGGCTTCACTTGCAATTCTGCTAATAAACTTCCATCATCATAGAGGCTCAAATGTGCGAACATTTCCCTCAAATCCGACGCTACCTTCCAACTTATGTCATCTGCCACAACATTTACCTTGCCCTGGTGATACTCTATAGAGCAATCGTAGTCCTTCAATAATTCCACCCACCTTCGCTGTCTCAGGTTCAACACTTTCTGAGTCAATAGATACTTAAGGCTCTTGTGGTCAGTATAAATCACTGACTTTTCTCCATACAAGTAGTGCCTCTACACTTTAAGAGCAAAGACCACTACTGCCAATTACAAACCGTGCGTCGGGTAGTTAACCTCATGTGGCCTTAGTTGTCGAGATGCATAAGCAACTACCTTCCCGTGTTGTATAAGGACACCTCCTAATCCTGTATGGGAAGCATCACAAGACACCATAAAATCCTTCCCCGCCTCAGTCAATTAAACTGGAGCTTGGTCAAGACTCTCTTAAGCTTCTCAAAGCTCTCTGTTACTTATCATCCATACTGAAAGGTACTTCCTTTCTTAACAACTTCACGAGGTGTGGCTATTGACGAGAACCCTTCTACAAACCTTCTGTAATAGCCTGCTAAACCCAAGAAACTCCGAACTTCTACCACAGACTTAGGTGGTTTCCAATCCAACACCGCCTCAATCTTCCTAGGATCCACCCTTATTCCCTCTGCAGACACCACGTGCCTAAGAATGCGACTTCCTTAAGCCAAAATTCACACTTGCTGAATTTGGCATAGAGCTTATTCTCCCTCAACACTTGCAACACAACCCGGAGATGCTCATCATGTTCTTCCTCCGACTTGGAGTACACTAGGATATCGTCTATGAACACAACAACGAACCGGTCCAGATAGGGTTGAAAACCCGATTCATCATGTCCATGAACGTAGCTGGGTCAATTCGAACGGCATTACTACGAACTCATAATGCCCATATCTTGTCCGAAAAGCTGTCTTATGGATATCCACTTCCTTCACCTTGAGCTGATGATATCCAGACCATAAATCTATCTTCAAGAATACGATTATGCCCCTTTAAGTCGGGTCGAACAAGTCGTCTATCCTTGGCAAAGGGTACTTGTTCTTGATGGTCAGCTTATTCAACTGACGATAATCTATGCATATGCGCATAGTTCCATCATTCTTCTTCACAAACAAGGCTGGTGCTCCTCATAGAGACACACTGGGTCAGATAAACCCACGGTCTAGCAACTCTTGGATCCGAGCCTTGAGCTCAACCAACTCCTTTGGTGCCATTCATGCGGGGCAATTGACACGGGGAGTGTGCAAACGACAAGTCAATTTTGAACTCTACTTCCCTATCCAGGGGTATTCTAGGTAACTCCTCTAGAAAGACATCCACAAATTCTCTTACGGTTCTAACTCTACTAACTCCCCCTTCTTTTGCATCCAACGCACTAATGAAGGCCAAAAATGCATTGCACCCTTTTCGAACCATCTTATCAGCCTTTAATGCCGAAACTACGTTAGACAAGCAGTTTCTTCTTTCTCCTATCATAATTACCGTCTTGTCTTTCGGGGTCCTTAATTCTATTCGCTTAGCTGCACAATCCAATACAGCCCGATGTTCCACTAGCCAGTCCATGCCAAGGATGAGATCAAATTCTCCGAAGGGTAGCTCTATCAAGTTGGCAGGAAATACCACCCCCTGAAGCTCTAGAGGTACACTCTGAAATATCTTATTCACCACTACAATTTGACCTAATGGGCTTACTACAGTCATCTCCCTATTTGATAGTTCAGAGGTTATGCCTAGTGTTTCAACTACTCTACATACAACATAAGAGTGGGTAGAGCCAACATCAATTAGAGCAAAGTAAGGTTCGTCAGCTATAAGAAACGTACCGGTTATGACGTCCGGTGCATCACCATCCTCCCTCTGACGAACCGCATATACCAGCCCCGGCTGCCTCACCTTCGTGTTACCAATACCTCTGCCCGGTGTTCCCCGCCCTCTATCAAAACCATTACCTCTGCCAGTCAAACCATGACCTCGCGGTGGCTGTTGTCCTCCTCTTCCACTGATTAGGATCCCGACTTCTTGGTCGGCCCCTACATTCTTATCGACGGTCCTTAATCATGTGGTCGTTGGACCCACACTTGAAACATCCTCCCGTCTTCTTCCAACACTCTCCTAGATGCATCTTCCCACATCGGCCGCAAGTGCATCGTCCTCCGTAGCGACCTCACGACCTCGTAGCCCATCACTTCTAGGCCTCTTTGTACATTCCCGATGACCACGATGATCCAAAACCTCTCTTTGCCTATTTCGTCCGTATTCGTCTCACCGAATCCTTAATCCTTCTTGGCTACCTTAGCCTTCTCCACCAATACGGTAAATTCTTGCTCCTGCTGTGGAGCTATCAACAACCTCAGCTCATCCCTTAGTCCGTCCTCAAATCGAACACACCGTTCATGCTCATTCGACACAATACCTCAAGCATATCGGCTCAACCTTAGAAATTCGCGCCAGATTCGCGCTACGGTCTTATTCCCGAACTAGCCTCAAAACGCCTTCCTCTGCGCATCCACATAACTAGTTCCAATGTACTTCTTCCGATATGCCGTCTTAAAGTATTCCCATGTAAGATCATCAGCGGCAGCACCATCCCGAACTGTGAGCCACCATTGATATTACTTATCGCGGAGTAGCGACACTACCCCTTTCAGTTTCTCCTCGGCAGTTAGGTCCAAGTCGTCCATAATCCGCTCCGTCACCTCTAACCAATACTCAGCTGTATTGGGTGCCACACCAGATGCTCCACGGAAAAACTCAGCTCCATTAGATCGAAGTCGCTCAGGTACTGACTTCCGAGCGCCCATGCCTCCTCCTACTCCAGCTACCCTTTCCAAAACTCGCAGCATCACCTGTGATATTGCATCTTCCCCCGTCTGATCCTGATATTCCACATCAGCGGCTAGTGGTGGTGGCATTTCATTTTCAGACCCTTTTCCTGACCTAACGGGCTCTGATACGGTCATTCGGCCTCTACCACGGCCATGCACATTACGACCACGTCCCCTAGAGTTCATACTTCTGAATCGCGTTTATCTGATTAAAGAATTTTATAAATTAGTTTTTGTTCCACTGATTTATCACGAACAGTCTTATGTTCAATAGTTCTAAGGAGTAGTTCTTTCGAATTCATACACATACAGTCTCAATTCATTCATTCAATCACATTCATGAACTTGCGTTCATTACAGAAAAATGTTGTAGTTGTCATTGTTTGTTATTTTCCACTACCTAGGGGTATTACCGTAATTTTATCCTATAGGGGTATCTCAGTAATTTTCCAAATTAGGGTATTTGAAAATTTCACAAGGTAGAGATTTTGGCATTTCCACAAAATTGAAATACTTGGTAAGAAAATTTCACGGGTAAAATGGTAATTTTATAATCTGAGGGTATTTTCGTAATTTTTCAAACCAAGGGCATTTCGGTAAATTTTTTCGCAAAATATGGTTCCTGGTGACTTTTCAAAACAAGGGTATTTTAGAAATTTTAATTTTGAGGATACTTTGGTAACTTTCCACACTGAGGGTATTTTGGTCATTTGTACAGGTTAGGAGCAATTTGGTCAATTTACAAATCAAGGGTATTTTGGTTATTTTTTTAAAAAAAATGAGGGTACTTTTAGAATTTTAAAATCATGGTTTGTCTTTAAAATTTCACAAAACAAGGCGACAGGTCCCTTTCGGGTTTTAGTTATTGAGTTTAACTGCTGTGAGAGTCCTCTTGATTAAGGTGAGCAGTCACTCGCACTGGTAGGATTCAGTGGTGAGGAGGTGAGTCACAAGGCTGCTTAAATACCAAGCTCCCACCGATCCAATCCTAGACATGCGCTGCGGTTGCCACACCTTTAACTCGGTGACTCGAGACACGTGTTTGTTTGGTTTGACTTTAAGTTTTATATATGTTGGTGTTGAAGCACGCTAATCCTAGGGTTTAATTCCTAGTCTACTAATCTACGTCCTATAGTTTCCCACATACAAATCACAAAAGAGTTAGGAGTACTTACGGTGGACTTGGTAGGAGACTCAAAGTGCCATGCCGAAACTCGCTCAATTTCTTATAAAGTCCATTTTCAAGAAAGAAAATGTTTTTGGCCCAAAAAGCCCTCAAGGCCGAGTTTTGAACCGGGCTCTGATACCAAACTGAAACACCCCAAACCCGGCCCACGAGCCTTGACCGGATCTGGTATGTTCCTTGAGTAAAACAGTTCAATTCTTTTTCAACTTTGGAAAAGATTATGTGTTTTTGAAGATCATTTGATTTGGTGTTGGGTTCAAGTTGAAAACGGTGTTGTTTATGTGTCAAAACATTTAAATAGTTGTTTACATTTTTAAGAAAAATTATTTAGTCTCAACGTAATAATAACCTTATCACAATAAATCCATTTTAATTGCTTACTTAAAATAGATAATAATATTGGCCATAATTACATCAAAGCAAAACCCCAAAATAAATCAAATACTTAAATAAAGTAAATAAAATAATGAAAATAGAAAACTACGAGCTAAGCATGACCACCATCGAGCTCCTGCAGGCCAGTCCATTCTTGAGTGTCACTGAAAATATCCCACAACAGGTGAGTCAAACAGACTCGATGTGTAACGACCAACACTAAGTCCCAACAAATTTAGGCATATCGGTTCAAACATATACAGATAGCAAATATAAATAATGATGCATTCCGGACCCAAACCTAGATTATCATCCGCTACACATCACCGTACCAACCATCACACCGTGGGGACTACTAAGTCGACCCTCCATCGCTACACATCATCGAAGGCGATCATTGCAGACGACTTGCACATCGCCCTTATAATTTCGTGGCATAGCCACCAGATAATATTTTGTGACATAAGTCACCACATTCAGATTTCGTGACATAAGTCACCACATTCAGATATTGTGGTATAAAACTACCAAATCACTTCCCCTTTCATAATCACCCATGTGCCCCATGTCATACAAATCATGCAAAGATTATGCCACATTCTTTATTTCACATTCTTACCAATATTCACACATGTGTCATAACAGGTATTTGCAACATTGTTAACATAGTTTTAGAGAATAACGTACCTGAATATGCCGTACCATTGAATGGTACCTTAAGCCATATCTTTCACATTCTTATTAACACATATATTAAATTAAATCCGTAAATCTATTAAGATTCAGTGTGGGTTACACACCTAGTATTAACGCTTTCACTAAATCTCGAAAATCTACCAAAATCGATTGCACTCCTTCCTAATACCCATAGTTAAAATCGGTTAGGCATTAATACTAAAATATGGCCTTGGCCGAATGTCACATCCACTTACCTTGTGAATCTTAGATCTCGAAATTAATCATTGGTTGTGGTATCTGTCGAAATCCCTATAGACCCATGTTAGAATCAGCCTGCTACACATGATCTATTAAAAATGGCCCATGGCTGAATGTTACCCATAGCTTACCTTAGATCTTAAAAGTCCCGAGAGATCCCTTCTTGAAATCGGCTATAATAGAAATCTCGAAATCCCTTCAATGTTTCGGCCAAACAATACTAATGGGATTAGTACCTTTTTTTTTGACAGTTAGAGAAAGAAAAGAATCAAGAGTTCGGCTAGAGAGATTCTTACCAATAAGATGACTAAAATGCAATTGATCACTACCTTCAAGAAATCGGCAAGAGAGCTTGCAGAAGAAATCGATTCAAGAGTGGCCATGAAGTGAACTTTCGGCTTTGAACAATCGGCTAGGGGTAAACTTAAGTGTTCGGCCTTTGTTAAGCACTAGAGAGATTCGACTTCAACAAGAAACACAAAAGAAGGGTATGAAGCTTTAGGGTTACTGCAATGGTGGAATAGGGAGGAGAAGGTTTCGGCTAGAATAAAAGAAAGAAGGAAGAGAAAGGTGTTGGTTTTGGAGAGAAAAAGAAAACAAAAGAGAGGCCAACATGCTTTATGAAATTTGGCTATCCCTTTACAATACTTGGCGAAAATCACCTTAAGGAGTCCTTCAACCTACCAACACTTTTCCCCTTATCGGCTCCTTACTTTCCTCCTATTTTATCTCTTCTTCATCTATTCAAAATAATCTAATTAAATAAAAATAAATCATCATTTATCTACTACTTTAGCCGAAATTTTTAAAGGATTAGACCACATCTTAAACTCCTCCATCTAGTCTCCCTATGTCGTCCACCTCTGTCTCTCCTTGCTGCAAAATAAAATTCCCCTTTTTGCTTCCCTCGTAGCTCAAACCTAAGCCCTTTCCCCTTGCTTGTGGAGTCACACTCTAAGGCCCTAAGTGGCGCCTCCAAGCCACTTAAACAAGCCCATTTCTGTGTCATCTTTCCCCTACTCATTTCCTTAAGGCCTATCAGGCTTAGCTTCCTCTTTGAAATTCAAAATCAAATAATTCTTAAGGCATTCACCTACACACTAAGGTTCACAAAATTCATAAAACACATTCCACATACACACAGACATGCTTCCATATATATATAAGCAAAATGCACAAGCCCCCAAAATCCCGGATATTACAAATACATTATAGGTTTCAAACATAACTATGTCATCAAGTACCAAACTAACCAAAATATTATTAAGGATTTAAATCGAAACACATATTTCATATTTCAAATGGCACAAAAGATGACCAATTGATCTTAAACATACATATACCAAAACTCTATTTACATGCCTCTTATAACCGGGACAAAATGAACAAATAGCTACCAAAAGAGTTGACAAATAGTGTGATCTCCAAAGACAATCCAATCGACAGCTCAAATATGACAATCTACAAGGAAGAAAATGAGACAAGGTACGCTTACAATAAGCTTAATAAGTTCGTAGAACATAACATTGAATACCTGTCATTTTAAATATACAAATCATACATAACTAGAATTAGCATTCTTTGCCATGTTTCATAATTCCTACCATATCAAATGGTTAGATATGAACATATAATATCATCAAGATCACAATATATCAAAGTTCAAATACTAAATCATAACCAACATAACTTTCATGTCATATAATTTGATTTCCATTTCTTTTACTAGTTGTTTTGCCTGGATAACTATAGCAAATTAACTTTGGATACGCGAGAAAAAATGCTCACATGAGCTAATCATCAAGATGTTAACCATTATACGATGTTGCTCACACAAGCTAACGAGAATCTATAACAAATTCTAGAATCAAGCCATTGGTATGGTATCCACCACTTATACGTAGTACCTGGAAATATATCACCGACACAGAGTGCCTAGAAACTATAACACCAGTACATAACACCTCAAAATATATCACTAACATTGAGTACCTGGAAACTATAATCATCGGCACCTAGTGTTAATACTGGTGGAAAGACAACTGTAGCCAACTCAAGATCGTGTGTCGGATAATTCTTTCTATGTGTTTTAAGTTGTCAAGAAGCACATACAATCACCTTATAGTCTTGCCACAAAACACACCACAAACCACTCAAAGAAGCATCATTGTAAACAACAAATTATTTATCAAATTCAGGTTGTGTTAACACTAGTGCTTCTATCGACATTCTTTTCAATTGATCAAAACTTTATTGGCATTTATCAAACCACTCAAAACTAACATCTTTCTATAAAAGTTTCGTCATCAGTAAAGCTATTATCAAAAATTTCTTAATGAAATGTCGATATTATCTAGCTAAACCTAGAAAACTGCGTACCTTAGAAACATTTTGCAGAAGCTTCCAATTCAAAATAGTAGAAATCTTGCTTGGATCAACCAGTATACCTTCCGCTAAAATCACATGACCAAGAAATCTGACTTTTCTGAGCCAAAACTCACATTTACTAAACTTTGTGTCCAATTATTTTTCACACAATGCTTGCAATACGGTTTTCAAATGTTGTGCATGCTTGGATTTTTTTTCTAGAATAAATCAGAATATCACCAATTAAAACAACAACGAACCTATCAGATGCGGATGAAAAACCCAATTCATCAGATTCTTAAATGTTGTAGGGGCATTAGTCAATCTGAAGGGCATAACTAAAAACTTGTAATGTCCGTAATGGGTTCTAAATGTTCTTTTCAGCACATCTACATCTTTAAATCACAACTGATAGTAGCCAAATCTGGTATCAATCTTTAAAAACACCATAGCACATTTCAACTGATCAAATAGGTCATCAATACGAGCCAATGGATAATCAACCCATCTTTCCCTTTCACAAATAGTATGGGTGCGCTCCAAAGTGACACGCTCAGTCTAAAAAGACCTATGTCGATCAATTCTTGCAATTGAGCTTTTAATTCTTTTAATTTTTTTGGAGTCATTCTGTATAGGGTAATCGAGATCGGAGAAGTCCCTGGCACTAACTTTATAGCAAACTTGAATTCTCACTCAAATAGTAAACTTGACAATTCCTCAGGAAATACATCAATGAACTCAAAAACTAATTGGTACTTAATCAACTTTCATTTTAGATGCTCTAGAGTCTAAAATATAAGATAAAAAAGTATTACAACCTTTTCGGGTCAAATTTGAGGGAAAACCAAAGGAAAAAGGTTTTGGGGAAGTAAAAGTTTTAAGGGAAAGTAAAAGGAAAAAATTTAAAGGTTTGGAAGGAAATAAAATTTTTGTAGGGGAAGTAAAAGTTTTGGGAGAAAGTAAAAGAAAAAAAATTTGGGGTTTAGGGAAATAAAAGGGTTTGAAAGGGTGGGTTGGGGGAAGGTATATAAAAGGGTATTCAAATTATTCTAGTTATTCGAATTCAAAAGTTCAACTCGATTCGAATTCAAAATTTAAAAAAATCAAATTGATTCAATTAACTCGATTAATTCAATTCGAATAATTCGAAATTCGGACTTCATTTATTTTTTTCAAGTCGAATAGAATTTCGCTCCAGTCGTAACATGTATATCAAATCGGGGTGGCCTGTGGTTTAAGTCTCTTGTCATTAAATTATGTAAAAGTGAATTTGAATTTTTTTTTATATAATTGTTTGTATATAATGAATGGTGGCATTTCTCCTATTTATTAACTTTTATGTTACGTGAATTAAGGCTTACTCTTATTTTTCCTTGATTTGTGTCTTAATTCTTTTAACCCACCAAGTGACCTTTTGGAATGTATACCTTTATTTTCTTTTGGTTTTGTTTTAAAAATGCTATTCTGCCAAACGTCACTTTAAGATTGTATTATTAAAATCATATTGATTTGCTTAACTACTAAAACCAATGTTTTTGTCATTATGAAATGATTTTTATTTTTTGGTAACATCGTCGTTCTCCGGTCAGACGGTCGAATTGGGGTGTTACATGCTTAAACTCCTAAAATGGTTCCATTTTCCTCTCAGTCTTAATTTTATCAAATTAGACAAGTTAATCCAATTTATCTCTCAATCTCACCAACTAACCTGGGACTAACAAATAGATGCTCAACAAGATTACTTCACAGTCTCACTTGCCTAGGTTTTCCCTTAGGGGCATCAATCCTAAGTTTTTAGGTTTATTCAATTTAGTCCAATTTGTTGCACTTTAGTCCCTTTCTCAAAATCAACTTACCCATATCTCCTTCAATCAACCCCCTTAAGGTTTAGCTACTCATGATAAAAACTAAGCTAGCAAACAATAAAGAAGGAAACATGGCAGCCATTAATATCAAGGTCAACAAGAAAATTAAAGCTTTGATTTTTAACCTAGAAAACTTAAAAGAAAAGTAAAGATAAGTTTTTAACAACCAAATAATAAACAAAGAACACTAAAGATGAATTTTTTTAATAGATGAAAATAAAAGAAACTGAAATAGTATTAACATAAAGAGTTGAATGTCATTACAACTAAAGAAGAGGTACTAAAGGTGCAAAAAAACCCTAGTTACAGTAAAAACTAACTTAAATAACTTAGGAAATGGAAATAACAAAAAGAAAATGCTACAGCTATGGAAGAAGATAGAAAATGATAAACCCTAGAAAAGATGAAGAGAAACCTAAGAGAAAATTAAAGAAAACCATCTAAAATTATGCCTAATGTTCCTCTTCTCTCTCCTCAACCAAAATTGATTATTTTAGCAGAAAATTCTAACCCACAATTGTTGACCAAAATGCCCTTTAACGTTTCTTTTTGATTGGTGCTTCAGTTGGACAAGGGCTACCCCTAGTTTCATTTTTTGTCTCCTCGCAATGTCGATATCGCGATACCCAAGTATGGATGTCGTGATATCGTTGGCAGTTTCAAAATGGGGATCCTTGGGGTGTTGGGTATCATGATACCTAAAGAGGATACCGCGATACCATTGTAGGTGGTCTCTATTTTCTTTATCTTAACACTGTTTAGGGTATCACGATTCTTAGGCTTTGATATCATGATACCCCTTCTTTTGGTGATGTTCTCATTTAAATTCAACCACCAACACGTTCCTACTACACTTAATCATTCGTTAGGGCCCCAATGGCACAATTGGCCAATTTGGGTCTAAAAAATGAGTAAAAATAGGCATTCACACTTATTTAATTACAAAAACTAAAATTAAGCTAAACTACTAAAAGACATTTGAATTGCTTAAAAAAAGCTTGTTAAGTGACACTAGGAGCCTAATTTGACATATCAAATTACAGCATATCATAGGTATTTGAAATTAGTGTATAGCTTACAAACATCAAGAGAATTCTTAAGTTGGTGTATAACTTATAGGAATTAACTAAATCATTGATTATCACTATAATTTGATTTCCCACTACCTAAGCTGGTGTATATCTCATAAGTAGCCTCATAGTTGGTGTATATCTTAGTGAGCTGGGTACTAGTACACTAAGGTTAATCAAACATCTTATTGCATTCTTTCCTAGTATTTTTATTAACCGATTTGTCATCTAGATTAACTATTGACAATAAATTAAATAATTAATTTAATCACAATATCAACCCATGTTTAACCTATTCCAATTATTAATTCATTAACCTACAATTTCACAATCACTTGGAAAGACTAGTTCATTGTAAAGTTCAAATTGACACAAAACATAAACGCGAACATAACAACAATGGAAAATATTAAACAAAAGAGTAAAGAAATCTCCTTCAATTGAAGCAATGGTCTATTTAATAATTTGATCCAAGAGCTTATTAAAACCTACAAATGAAATCCTTAAGCAACCATTCTGTAACACCCCAAACCCAGCCCATGCATTCCAACCGGATCTGGCATGTCACGGCTTGTACTTTGAAAACCTTTGCTTTGATGGTACTTGAAATTTGTGAGTTAATTGGACAATATTTAAGTAAATAAGCGGCATTTTAAAAATAAAACCTTATATTAGTATTATCAAGTATAAATAAACCTTATCATAAAATTCATAAGTTGCTTAACATTGATAACTGCTGAGTTGAATGAAAGCTAGGGGCCTTATTATATAAATATTCTTGAAAAAAATAATGAAATAAAATAAACTTTAAGAAATCCCAAAAGAAATTAACTTGTAGAAATAGAACTTGATGGCCCCTCGAGTCCGTCTCGGCTCCCATGTCCACGATCTACTATTCATCTGGAAGAGTAAAGAAAAAGAAAGCATGAGTCACAAAGACTCAGTGTATAAATCTCAAAACACACATCGACTTGAGCCCACAAACATATTATGGGCCCCGCCTATCTGAGAAGGCATCAATCATAATCACATAATAAACAATAAAGAATGAATAACCCAACCCATCCTAGGTTTCCATCCTCTACACACCAACCCGTACCAACCATCACACCTTGGGGATTTCTACAATCAACCCTCCATCCGCTACACACCAAAACGACAACAGATCGCCCTATTCCTATTAAGTAGGAATCATTAAATGTGGCATAGCCACCGATCACAAAGTGACCTAGCATTTATATTTGTGGGTTTTCTACCACCAATCACAGCGTGACCTTTCATGCACTTCCCATTCATCATATCAATATCCCATCCCATGCATACACACATAAAGAAAATATCATGCAGTCATATATATTTTTCGATACACATAGGGAGTTCTATGTTTACGTACCTGGCATCCTTGCCTAGCCCTTTTAGGGTTCCATTCGACTGTTTATACAGCCTTATTCCGGCTTTTAGCCCACAACATACATAAATAGATTTACATACAGGTTAATTGGTGCGTGTGTTAGAGATCTACACACAACTGTTCATACAAACCTCATTTTCGGCTTTTCATTCTAATGTATAATACAAAATAAAACTTATGTGATAAGGATCTACACACTTTTCTGGCTTTTCAGCCCATAGCATGTATAATATAGAAAAACTTATGTGATAAAGATCTACACACCTGATTACCGATAAACCGAGGCTTTCTATAATGACGCTATCCTTAGTTGACACAACTACTATCTGCCTAAAGTATTGTTCAGAAGCCGGTCCACAACCAATTGGCCAATCTCGAACAGCAGATACTGCTCGTTTCTTAAACTTAAGGATTCTTTCTTTTGCCTGATCCATATTTAATTCCATCAAATCCTTATCAGAGCTATTATAACAATATTCAATCGTTAATCCTCCTTTTAGAGTTAAGATCATATATATATTGAACGAATCTAATAAAAATCTAGGGATAATCTTCTTACCTTAAAATCCCAAAATTGGAGACTTATGATTTTCGGCTTTTAGATCTAGTCGATTAAGCCTCCTTCAAATCCGAATTGCCGCCCATCATTAAACCATTAACTATTAGCTTTCGCTTTTACCTTTCAAAATAGATTATGAGAATTAATCAAAATTCGACTCTTACCTTAGCATAGAAGATTCACTATCACTAGGGAGAGGATTCGGTAATGCCGATGGAAGATTTAAATGCCAGAAGTGTAGAACAATTTCTCAAATAGGATGAATAAAAGAAAAGCGATGGATGCTTGACTTTTTAAAGAAATCGGCACAAGGGAAAAGAAAGTGGGGAAAAGTTTGACTTTTAAAGAAATTAGAAAAGAAATTTGGAGAAAAGAAGCTAGGGAATTTCGGCACAAAGAGAGAGGATTTAATGTCAGAAACAAGGAGCTAACCCTCTATTTATAGGAAATTGGCAACTCTTTGCCATGTAGTAGCTGGTTTCTTTACTCCTCTCAGTGATGGATTCTTGGCCATCACTCTCTTTGTAGATAAATTCCTAACTTTTCTCCTTTATCTTAATCTACTAGCTCATCTAAAAGAGACTTAATTATCTCTAGCTCCTCCCTTCTTTATCAGCATATTATCCACATATTTTAATCATTAAAATTCCAAGATCTTAGCCTTTATCTGCTTATTATCCACATGAAATAAATTCCTAAATAATAGCCTTTATCTGCTTATTATCCACATAAAACAAATTCCTAAATAATAGTCTTTATCTGCTTATTATCCACATATTTTAAACATTAAAACCCCTAAATTTTAGCCTTGTTTCCATCCACTCCACCTAATCCTAATGCCCAAAATTTAGCTAACTTAAATTAAAAGAATTGGGCTCCATGAAACTTAAATTTGGGCCCTTACTCCCTTGTGTGGCGTCACCTCCTAAGATTGGGCCACAAGCCCACTTTGGTATTTTAAACATAGATACTACCTTTTAAACCCTATAATGCCCAAATAGATAATTTTAATCAAGGCCTCTGCTAAGCTGAGCCCAATTTGGACCCCTAACACTTAAATTAACTCATTCCACATATTCACCCATTAAATGCATAGGCCCAAAAATTTAGGATGTTACAATTCTACCCTCCTTAAAGAAATTTCGTCCTCGAAATTTCCAACTAACTAGTAATCATTCTACCTGAGTCTCACCACTATGCTTTCGCTGTGCACTCTAATTCTAAAGCCAAAATAAACACTTAGTATACTATGGTAGGGTGCGCACCATTGTTCGCATCTGAAGCATCTTCATCCCCTTGTACTCATTCTACCGATTCGCGTTTATCTGATTAGAAATTTTATGAATTATTAGTTTCTTTCCACTTTTTTTTAACCACGGACAGTCTTATGAATGATAGCTTTAAGAGTAATTATTTCGAATTCGTATTCACTATACAGTCTCAAGTTCATATCCTCTAAGAAACCCATACATTCAATCATGAACTCATGTTCATTACAGAAAAGTGTTGTTGTTGTTGTTGTGGTTGTTGTTTTCACTACCCAAGGGTATTTTGGTAATTTTATCCTACAGGGGCATTTTCGTAATTTTTTTCGAAATGAGGTTCCTTGATGATTTTATAAAATAAGGGTATTTTGGTAATTTTGCATTCCTGGGGGTATATTGGTAATTTTAGAATCTGGGGCATTTTAAAAATTTTGAAATTTGAGGGTATTTTGCTAATTTTAAAATTTGAGGGTATTTTGGTAATTTTGAAATTCGGGGGTATTTCAATAATTTTGAAATTCGGGGGTATTTCGGTAATTTTTGTGATCTGAGGTATTTTGGTAATTTTGTGATTTAGGGGTAATTTGGTAATTTTCTTCATAGTTGCGAACATTTTCAAATCAAATGTAATTTTTTTTCTGGAAGTGTACAAAACTTAGGGGTTTTGTTTGCAAAATAGGGTGGTTGGTCCCTTTCGGGTTTTAATTATGGGTTCAGCCCATGAACAAGTCCTTATAGCTAGAGTGAACAGTCACTACGCACCAAGTAAGATTCCTGTGAAGAGGGGGTGAGTCACTAGGACTGCTTAAATACCAAGCTCTTCCGGATCTACTCCTAGACATGCATATGCCTATTGCCACACCTTAGTCTTGTGACTCGTTTACAGGTTTTGTTTTAGTGAAGTTAAGTCTTATGGAATTGAAGAGTTGTTTGCCTAAGCCTAGAGTCCATCAAATTCTCATCTAGATAGTCTACGTCCCATAAAGCCCATTAAGCCCATATTTATATCACAATCGGGAGTTCAGAATACTTACAGGTGTATCGGGTGCCAGAGACTCAAGGCCATGTCTTCAAACCAAAATCTTTTTCTTAAATTCATTTTTTTTTAAAAATACTTCTAGTCCTATTTCATAGTCCGAGTTTTGAACTGGGCTCTGATACCAAAATGTAACACCCCAAACCCAGCCCATGCGTTCCGAATAGGATCGGCATGTCACGGCTTGTACTTTGAAAACCTTTGCTTTGATGGTACTTGAAATTTGTGAGTTAATTGGACAATATTTAAGTAAATAAGCGGCATTTTAAAAATAAAACCTTATATTAGTATTATCAAGTATAAATAAACCTTATCATAAAATTCATAAGTTGCTTAACATTAATAACTCGAGTTGAATGAAAGCTAGGGCCTTATTATATAAATATTCTCGAAAAAAATAATGAAATAAAATAAACTTTAAGAAATCCCAAAAGAAATTAACTTGTAGAAATAGAACTTTATGGCCCCTCGAGTCCGTCTCGGCTCCCATGTCCACGATCTACTATTCATCTGAAAGAGTAGAGAAAAGGAAAGCGTGAGTCACAAAGACTCAGTGTATAAATCTCAAAACACACATCGACCTGAGCCTACAAACACATTATGGGCCCTGGCCCATACAGGAAGGCATCAATCATAATCACATAATAAACAATAAAGAATGAATAACCCAACCCATCCTAGGTTTCCATCCTCTACACACCAACCCGTACCAACCATCACACCTTGGGGATTTCTACAATCAACCCTTCATCCGCTACACACCAAAACGATAGCCGTACTGCCTATTCCTATTAAGAAGGAATCATTAAACGTGGCATAGCCACCGATCACAAAGTGACCTAGCATTTATATTTGTGGGTTTTCTACCACCGATCACTGTGTGACCTTTCATGCACTTCCCTTCATCATATCAATATCCCATCCCATGCATACACACATAAAGAAAATATCATGCGTCATATATATTTTTCGATACACATAGGGAGTTCTATGTTTACGTACATGGCATCCTTGCCTAGCCCTTTTAGGGTTCCATTTGACTATTTATACAACCTTATTTCGGCTTTTAGCCCACAACATACATAAATAGATTTACATATAGGTTAATTGGTAGTGTGTTAGAGATCTACACACATTGTTCATCTGACCTCATTTTACGGCTTTTCATTTCTAACAGTATAATACAAAATAAAACTTATGTGATAAGGATTTACACACTTTTTCGCCTTTTTAGCCCATAACATGTATAATATAGAAAAACTTATGTGATAAAGATCTACACACGATTCTGATAAAAGAGGCTTTCTATATCGACGCTATCCTTAGTCGACACAACTGCTATCTGCCTAAGGTATTGTTTAGAAGCCGGTCCACAACCAATTGGCCAATCTCGAATAGCAGATACTGCTCGTTTCTTAAACTTAGGGATTCTTTCTTTTGCCTGATCCATATTTAATTCCATCAAATCCTTATCAGAGCTATTATAACAATATTCAATCGTTAATCCTCCTTTTAGAGTTAAGATCATATATATATTGAACGAATCTAATAAAAATCTAGGGATAATCTTCTTACCTTAAAATCCCAAAATTGGAGACTTATGATTTTCGGCTTTTAGATCTAGTCGATTAAGCCTCCTTCAAATCCCGAATTGCCGCCCATCATTAAACCATTAACTATTAGCTTTCAGCTTTTACCTTTCAAAAATAGATTATGAGAATTAATCAAAATTCGACTCTTACCTTAGCATAGAAGATTCGTCTATCACTAGGGAGAGGATTCGGTAATGCCGATGGAAGATTTAAATGCCGAAAGTGTAGAACAATTTCTCAAATAGGATGAATAAAAGAAAAAGCAATGGATGCTTCGGCTTTTTAAAGAAATCAGCACAAGGGAAAAGAAAGTGGGAAAAGTTTTGGCTTTTAAAGAAATTAGAGAAAGAAATTTGGAGAAAAGAAGCTAGAAATTTCGACACAAAGGGAAAGGATTTAATGTCGAAACAAGGAGCTAACCCCTCTATTTATAGGAAATTGGCAACCCTTTGCCATGTAGTAGTGGTTTCTTTACTCCTCTCGTTGATGGATTCTTGGCCATCACTCTCTTTGTAGATAAATTCCTAACTTTTCTCCTTTATCTTAATCTACTAGCTCATCTAAAAGAGACTTAATTATCTCTAACTCCTCCTCCTTTATCAAAGATATTATCCACATATTTTAATCATTAAAATCCCTAGATCTTAGCCTTTATCTGCTTATTATCCACATAAAATAAATTCCTAAATAATAGCCTTTATCTGCTTATTATCCACATAAAATAAATTCCTAAATAATAGCCTTTATCTGCTTATTATCCACATATTTTAAACATTAAAACCCCTAAACTTTAGCCTTGTTGCCATCCACTCCACCTAATCCTAATGCCCAAAATTTAGCTAACTTAAATTAAAAGAATTGGGCTCCATGAAACTTAAATTTGGGCCCCTTACTCCCTTGTGTGGCGTCACCTCCTAAGATTGGGCCATAAGCCCACTTTGGTATTTTAAACATAGATACTACCTTTTAAACCCTATAATGCCCAAACAGATAATTTTAATCAAGGCCTCTGCCTAAGCATGAGCCCAATTTGGACCCCTAACACTTAAATTAACTCATTCCACATATCCACCCATTAAACGCATAGGCCTAAAAATTTAGGATGTTACACATTCTTAAAAAGAAAAGAAAACTAAAAATCAAAAGTCTAGAAAAATAACCTTATGTCATAGCATACTTAACTTAGCCTAAAAGGTGTTATTTATAAGTGTTTACATGGCTTTTCAGAGTTACAACTTGTACTTAGCACTAAAAGGAAAAAAAGGGTCAAAAGAAGACAAAACCTAGTCAAATTGGCATGTATGGTGAGAAAAGGTGTCATAGCCGCCCACATCTTGGTTCTTGTGGCGTCATTTCCTCAATTTCCTTTTACATTTCGCCTTCTATATAATCGTGATCCTTTGCTCCAAGCTCACTTTAACCTACGGAAAAGCCATAAAACACTTTTAAAATTTAAGCTACCTAAAAACATATAAAATGTAATAAAAAAAGAAACTATGAAACATGCAAAGAATGCAAAATATATGCATGATGTGCAAATTACACTAAATGCTACAAACAAATGTAATTTCACTTAAAAGACAAACCAAAATGAAGTAAAAAGAGGCATAAAATATAATTATAATAAGAACTTATCAATATCATGACTGAGGTGGGCTTGATACTCTAATAAAATCTTACATTACTATTATATCTCAATAAATAGGGCCAATCTAGAAAGAGAGTCCACCTTTGCATTTTTTGCTCTAAAGATTTGTTGGAGTTTGATTGCTTTGAATCTTCTGAACAGATCTATAACCAACTTGTAATACTAAGTCAAAGTAGATTATTGTACCTTATACTGCCCTTAGATTTGCTTTGTGACAAGCCAAGAGTTTGTAAAAATCTGTAATTGTTTCATCCTAAGTTGCCAAGCTAGTGCTAATCTTGCTATAAAAGCCTCAAACTTTATTATATTGTTTGAGGCATTAAACTTGAAACACAAACCATATTTTCATTCATTTCCTTCCGTGTCAATTAGCAATATTCTTGCACCTGAACCATTTTTCTAGATGAACCATTAACAATAACATCCATTGTTTGTAAGGTCAAGGGCTCACCTTGCTCAAAGTAATTATTGTGCATCTTGTTTTGAAATAGATGTACTTGGACCTTCTCTAACCATCAAAAATCAACCACAAAATCTGTAAGGATTTAAGCTTTAATAGCCTTATTGGGCAAAATTTGAGGTCAAACTCACTTAGCTCAGTGATCTACTTCACCATTCTTCTTATAGAATCTAATCTATTAAGCAACCCTTAAGAGCTTGATCAAATAAAATAGAAATTGGATGTGCTTGAAAATATGGTTATGCTTCCTCACTGTTACCACCAAAAAAAAGTTATCTTATCTAGCTTTTTGTAATTTAGCTCACCATTTTGAAGAATCCAACTAACATAACAAACATTACTCTGGCTAGCTCTCTCTTCTTTAACCAATGTAATTGTTATTGTCTAATTTCATGTTATTAAGTAAAGCTATAAGTGATCTCCTAACAAGGACAAGGCCACGAATGAAGAAGAACATAAATAAATTTTCAACCTTCAAAAGACTCTTAGCAAGTCTTATTCCACTCAATTGAGCTTTCAAGGCTTTAAAGAATGCCGAGCACTTGTCCACCATTTTGGAAGCAAATCTATTAAGTGCCACAATCTTTCTTGTTAATCTTCGAATATCGTTAATATTTGGGGGAGGATTCATGTAATATCCTGGAATAGGGGTAAATTTTTTTTAAATTATTTTGCATAAGTGTGGTCATCATGGTGTTAATTGAGGTATTTTAGGCGCTAGTGATAAGTTAAGGGAAGGCCCGAGCTATAGGAGAAATTTTATTTTTAGGTGTTAATTAAGGGGAGCTAGGCTAAGTGGGCTTTAAGAAAAGTTGTTGGGGGTTTATGGCATAAGAAATGCCTTGGTAAAGTGGCTTCCATGCGCCACTTAAGGGTCTTGACGAAGGGACCCAAGTTCGAGCCATGAGGGAAGCGCCTGGTGTGTTTTATTTTTGTTTTGGCGTTAAGGCAAGGGTGAACTAAGGAAGGAGGTTTTAAAAGAAATTGTAGGGGGTTTTTATCACAAAGAGCGTCATGGCAGAGTGGCCTGGGGCATGATTTGTAGCTTGCTGGAGCAGGGCCTACGTTCGAACCATGGGGGCAGCAATTTGGTTTTTATTTTCGGAAATTTATATTTCTAAAATATTTATCAAAGTTTTAAACCAGGATATTTTGTACTATTCAAATATTTACTTAGCATTTAAATATAAAATGTTGTTCTAAAGACAATAAATTTTATGTTTTTACCTTAAGTTAAAATATTTTTCAAGCGGTTTCATGATGACATACCGATCCGGTCGGGACTCGTGAAATTTGGGTTTGGGGTGTTACAAATTGGTATCGAGCCGGTTCAAAACTCGACTTTGAGGGTTTTGGGCCCAAAACATTTTTTATGGGCTTTTCAAAGATTTGGGCTTTCATAAAATTTTTGAGTTATTCGGCATGGCACTGTATCTCCAGGCCGTAGTCCACCGGTAAGTACCTCTATTTGTTGAAGTGATTTATATGTGAATATTATGGGCTTTTATGGGAGCGTAGATTAGTGAACTAGGATCTGTTGAACCTAGGACTAGTCTACTCAAACACATACATAAGACTTAAGGACTATCAAACAAACACAGTGAAGTAAGTCACGAGTTAAGGTGTGGCAACCATTGTGCGCATGTCTAGGATTGGTATTCGGTGGGAGCTTGGTATTTAAGCGGTCAGTGTGACTCACCTCCTCTCCACTCGAATCCTACATGGTGCGTAGCTACGGTTCACCCTAACCAAAAGGACTTATTCACGGGCTAAACCCGATAATTAAAACCCGAAAGGGACTAGCCACGCAGTTTTATAAAATTCCTAGTTTGAAAATCCCTAAATTACCCTTTAAATTGTTGTGAAATTTTTTTCCCCAAAATATCTCTGATTTGTAAAATTACGAAAATACCCATGTGTTGTAAATTACAAAAATGCCCCTGACTTTCAAAATTTTTGGTTTAACCCCAATTTTAATAAAATTTCCCTACTTTGCAAAAGTATTCAAAAACTCTATTATGCGAAAATTCAAGATACCCTGATTTGAAAAATTTACAAAATTACCCCTGATGAACAAAATTACCAAAATAACCCTGAATTCCAAAAAAAAAAATTTTGTCATACCTTTGATTTGAGAAAAAAATTTACCAAAAATACCCTGGAGTTTTGAAATTTCAAAATATCTTGATTTATAAAGATTTTTAATCGACCCCGATTTATTACCAAAATACCCCTATAGGAAAAACAACGAAATTACCCCTAGGTGGGGAATGGATAAGAATGCCCATAATAGTATGTTAGATGGTGTGAATGTGAATGTGAATGTGATTCTTTGAATTAGAGTAGTGAACTCGAACTGAAACTCTGATTGATCGAAAGAACAACTTCTGAAAACTTCATTTCATAAAATTTGCTCGTGGATAAATAGTGGAACAAAATTTCTAATGCATAAAATTTCTTAAATCAGACTAAATCGAGGCGCTAGAAATGAGTTCTAGAGGACGTGGTCGTCGTGGACGTGGTCGAGGCAGAATGGCCGTTTCGGAACCCGTTAGATCGGGTCAAGGGTCCGAGAATGAAGTACCACCTCCACCACCAAAGATTTGGTAATGAGCGGCAAGATCAAGCGGGGATGATCGCGTATCGCGGTCAGTCTTTGCGAGTTTTGGAGATGGTGGTGGGCGGTGGGAATATGAGAGCTAGGAAATCCGTGCAGCGACTCGAGCTAATGGAGTGAGGTGTTTGAGCGTGTCGGTGTGGCACCAGTGATGGTGAATATTGGTTGGAGGCGGCCGAACGAATTATGGATGAGCTCGATTTAACCCGAGGAGAAAGTGAAAGGAATGGTGGCGCTGCTTCGCGACGAGGCATATCAATGGTGGCTAACAGTTCGAGATAGTGCCACAGCTGAGGATCTCACTTGGGAGTACGTTAAGGCGGCGTACCAGAAGAAGTATGTCGGTACTCACTACATTGATGCGCAGAGGAAGGCGTTTCTGGGGCTGGTTCAAGGGAACAAGTTCGTCGCAGAATACGAGGCTGAGTTCCTAAGGTTAAGCCGATATGCTTGAGGAGTGGTTGCTCTGAACATGAGCGATGTGTACGGTTTGAGGACGAATTAAGGGACGACACAGGCGATTGATAGCTCCTCACCGAGAACGAGAGTTATTGTGTTAGTCGAAAAAGCTAAGGTAGCCGAGAGAATTAAGGACTCTGTCGTGCGTAGCAGAGATAAGGATAGGAACAGAGATAGGAGGAATTTTGGATCGTCCGAATCATATGAGGGTCTTCAGAAAAGACCGAGGGTTGAAAATTTTGTTCGTGTTACTAAGTCAGCCACGAAAAATCCGGATCATCCGTGTGCTCAGTGTGGAAGGTATCATGTTGGCAAGTGCTGGAACCGGGAACGGGAATGTTTTAGGTATAAGTCTAAGTCTCACCTAATTAAAGACTGTCCTCAAGATCCGACTAGGGCTCGGACAATAGGCCAAGGTTATGTACAGCCGGGTAGAGATAGTCAGCAAGCGACAAGAGGTCGTGGTCCGAACCATGGAGGAAATGGTTTAGGCTGAGGTCGTGGAGCACCAAACAGAGAGGCTGAAGGTACAGATGCAAGGCAGCCAAGGTTGGTTTACGCAGTCGGCCATCGCGAGGGGGAAGATGTGCCAGCGGGTAAGTTCTTATTTTTGGAATACCTTCAATTGTCTTGTTTGTGGTTAAGTTAGTTCGTTCTTATGTTGCTAGTGAAGTGTATGGAACTTTGATTATGAACTTAGAGAATGTGTCTAGAAAGCATGATAGTTCTTTAAGATCGAGTCGTGGCGATAGATAGTATGATGAGTTAAGGATGCGATTGAGCGATAGTAAGTAATTTGAGGACGAAATTATTTTTAAGGGGTAGAATTGTAATATCCTGGAATAGGGTAAATTTTTTTAAATTATTTTGCATAAGTGTGGTCATCATGGTGTTAATTGAGGTATTTTAGGCACTAGTGATAAGCTAAGGGAAGGCCCGAGCTATAGGAGAAATTCTATTTTTAGGTGTTAATTAAAGGGAGCTAGGCTAAGGGGGCTTTAAGAAAAGTTGTTGGGGGTTTATGGCATAAGAAATGCCTTGGTAAAGTGGCTTCCATGCGCCACTTAAGGGTCTTGACGAAGGGACCCAAGTTCGAGCCATGAGGGAAGTTCCTGGTGTGTTTTATTTTTGTTTTGGCGTTAAGGCAAGGGTGAACTAAGGAAGGAGGTTTTAAAAGAAATTGTAGGGGGTTTTTATCACAAAGAGCGTCATGGCAGAGTGGCACAGGGCATGATTTGCGACTTCTTTGGAGCAGGCCTACGTTCGAACCATGGGGGCGAATTTGGTTTTATTTTTTTTAAATATTTATCAAAGTTTTAAACGAGGATATTTTGTACTATTCAAATATTTACTTAGCATTTAAATATAAAATGTTGTTCTAAAGACAATAAATCTTTATGTTTCTACCTTAAGTTAAAATATTTTTGAGCGGTTTCCTTGATGACATAGATCCGGTCGGGACTCGTAAGTAGGGTTTGGGGTGTTACAATTCATATCCAAAATTGCTCGTATTTCCTCAAGATTTGCTTTAATGCCCTTGTTGGATACCATATATCATAAAAACTTTCTATCTCTTACACCGAAGGCACATTTGATGTGATTTAATCTCATGTTGTAGCCTTGGAGCACTTAAAAGTCCTCTAGCAAATCTCGCACATGTTGTTCCATAAAAGAACTCTTTGCTAACATATCGTTCAATGCCCCAATCTTGTCATTAAATACTTTATAAATTAGGCATTAGATTGGGGAGTAGGGATTTAGGATTAAAAGGGCTTAGATTTGAATTTATAGGTAAAAGAAAATTGTTAAAAGAGTTTTATTCCTCATATACCAATTACATGTACATATAGGATGTAGATGATTGAAAAATATCTCACCATAGAGAGTTTAAAAATGGGAGGACAATTTTGGTAAAGGTGGGATCGAACAAACACAAATATAGAAGTATTATTTGAAAACAAAGTGGGGGGAATTGGGACCTCAAGGCTCACATGCAATTCTTCTAGTGTTGTCCAGTCAATTTCCAACTGCACCAAAATTAGGACCTTTCATTTCTATTTTTATGTCTATTATACAAGGTTCAGTGAAAATGACCTTCCATCTTATCATTTCTCTCCAATTATACAAATTTCTTGGGTGCCAATGCGACTGCCATGTACTCTTTCCCTAAACTTGTTTTTGGACTGTGGGTCACCATATCACTCACCCATCCATGCTCTTGCCTCGCCCTGCCTTCCGTTCCATGTCTTACCCCCCTTTTCCAGACACATTCCTTTTTGTTCTTTTTATTCCATCTTTCTATAAAACCAAATCAAAACAACGATGTTAGAAATGTTTAAACTTAATCAATTCAATCAAATAACTAGCAATTTTATTTATTTATTTATTTATTTTAGAAGTGGATATTTGTGCTATGAAATTTTATGTCAGAAAAAAAAGTATTTGTAAACATGTTCAATCGATATTACTAATACAAGGATTTCGTAAGTTATTGTACAATATTAATGTTGAGTGAAAAAAAAAAAAAAAAAACCATCTTACTTTCACTTACAAACTACACAAAATACCCTTACATTAATTATTAAATTACATTTTGTTCTTTCTATTAAAAATAGGTAAATTAATATTTGTAGTTTAGATCAAAATGAAACTGATATTTTGTTAAAAAATTCATTCATTTCTACTATTGTGTAACTATTTGATTTTTTTTGTTAGCCACATCAGTTTTTAACAGTAAAAATAAATTAAACATTTAACAAAAAAGTTAGCTTGCTTTTTGACCTAACATATAAAGGTTAATTTATCTATTTTTTGAATGGAAATGACAAAATGCAATTTTACTTCTACTATAGGGACCTCCATAATACTTTTACCTATTTTATCACAAACTTAATTTAACAATTTTATTTTGCATCAATGTATTACCTAGTTGAACTAAATTTAAAACAATATATATCATTTTAAGTTTTTTCTTTGGATTTTTTCTAATTTGGTTTAAAAATTATGTTTTTTATAATCAAAATATCATTCATTATCATTTTATTGTTCACAAAGATTAATTTTTTAGATTTATGATTGTACCTAACAATATCTAGTCCAATGTTCGAACATGAGTCCTTTTCCTAAAAGTACAATATGTTTTACTACTTATGCCCAACCTTTATTGATTAAAAACAGTATGTTTTAGACATGGAAATTTTTCTATACAATTTTGTGGAGTTTTTAGACTCTACAAGTGGATTGAGAGTTTAAAATATATATTATAAGAATAGTAAAAAACTAAATATATAAATAAATGTGACACTTATTATATTTTTATTGGCTTATGATGTCTAAAAAAACTTAATGTATCAAAAAATTACTTGAATATTAATTTGAAAAGATTAATTTAATTAATAAAAAAGTGAAATTAAATACAAAATATTCCATAAGAGGTTTTTTACCTAGAAGTAAACATAAATGAAAGAGGGGGAGTGGGGGCATAGCCGCACTGTGGAAAACAATGAAAGAAATAATGAAAGGTAATGGATGGTGTGAGGTTCAGCTCCCCTAACATCATGGGTGGTTAGGGTTGTCTCATTCATTTCAGGACTCCAAGTTCCAATCCTATCCTTTCTTTTCTTCCCTTTTTCTTCCCCTACTTTTTAAGAATAACTATATAAAATCAATATTAGTTTGATATTTTATTTTACAAATTTGCTTAATTTTTTAATTCAAAATTTCATATAATTAAATTGCAGAACCCTTCATACCAAAATGAATAATACAATTTCAAAATTTTGAAAACTAACACAAAAAATATTCATAAATTTTAAATCCCAAATCACGCCCATTAGATTATATTACACTCGCTAAATAAAAAAAATGTACGATTTTATTTAATAAAGTGTTGAAAAATTCAATCTATATTTCTAACAACTTAATTTTTACACACCTTTGATAACTTAAAATGAAAATTATTAGATAGATTTTTTTCTACAAAAATATGTAGAAAATGATCGGTGGATAATGAACTATCACTTAATGGTTTTTATTTTGTTTGATTGCATTTAAGATTATATTATCCTTTTACCAAATAATCTAATTATATTCGGTATTTAATTTTAATAAAATATCAAAACATATTTTATTATTTAAATTCAACACTTTTTCAATACTTATTTTTTCAACATTTAATTTTTAGTTTATCAAACATAATCTAAAATAATATAATTTAAAATAAAACGATAACTTTGGAAAGAGTAATAAGTTTGATGAGGTAATTATTTATTTTTAAAAAATTACGTAGGTGAAAAAGATTATGTAAAATAAAATAATTAAAACGGAAATTTTTCAGAAAGAGTGGCAATTTTAGTTGGGGATAAATCTCAAAATATAAATAAACTTTTATTCAATATGCAATTTGAAACTTGAACTTTGATTTGGTATAATTTACATGAAATTTTGATTGTGGTTCAAATGTATACATAAATCTTTAATTTTAATTCTATTATACACATTTAAAGAAATAAATATATCAATTTATTTTTGTATTAGATACATATAATTATTTGCTCGGGCAATATATAAGTATAAAATGATGTTATATTAATACTTGTGTTAATAATTTAAGAGAATTGGATCAAATTAAAATTTCATGTATAAAATTACACATTTAGCCAAAGTTCACATATAGTTTTGATATTTATCTATTCTTAGTTGGATATTTGTTTATTTTCAAAGCAAAAATAATCTTTTAAAATCGTTATTTATAAAGAGAATTTTAATCTTTTTCAAATATAATTTAGGGTAAACTCCACCACATGTCACTATAAAATAGAGTCGTTCATATTTTTGTCACTCTAAATTTTTTATCAATTTAATCACTCTAATTAAGATAATTGCTCAAATAAGTCATTGTCGTTAAAAATTTCATTAATCCACTAACAAATTATTGAAGTAGTATTTTTTACTTTTGACTAAAGCTAGAAACCTCTCTACAATTAACCCAAAAACACACTTTTTTTTTTTTTATTTACAACATAAGAGTAAAGCTTGTTAATTTTCTCTTTTTCCTTCTGTTTTCAAAAAAAAAGTAACGGAAGAAAATTAGAAGAGTTATGACTTTTTTGTTTGACTTGTCCAAAACACTCCATGTTCGAGTTTCTTACTCAAATAACCTTATCACTCTTTTTTTTTTTTTTTAATTGATTTTCTATTAATATTTTTAAGAGAAAACATGCAAAAGAAGAAAATAAAAGAAAAAATCAAAAATTCCTTTAAAAAACCTTAAAATCTTCTCTTGAGCATCCTCAAAATCACCCTTTCATTATTAACATTCATTACCCAGTAACAACAACGTAATTACCATGAAAATGAAAAAGACAAGAAATATTTATGTCAGAAAAAAAATATTATTTGGGGAATCATTATTTTTCATCAAAGAAGTTGAACACCTGACAAAACCATATTCATTAATAAACCAAACACACACATAAAGAAACAAAAACACAACTGGAAATTTAGGAATTAGGGGGAAATAAAGTTTTCTTTTTTTTAAAAAAAATTATCATACTAAAATTAGATCTTGAAGAAATTGCGAAAGATATCCGAGAAACACGTAATTGAATTCGAAAACAAATTAAATGTGTACAAATAAATACTATGAACATAATACTTTAAAACCTACAAGTCAAAACTATCATAATTTTTTTCTGTTACTTTTCCTAAGAAACAAGCAAGAGGAAAAAGAGAAAACTTACAAGCTTTAATATTTCATTGCAAATAAAAAAAAAAAAGGTGCTTTAACTAATTACAGAAAGATTCCTAACTTTAGTAAAAAAATAGAGCGACTAAATTGACAACAAAAATTTAGAAACCAAAATAGGGACGATACCTTTTTAAAATGACCTGCAATATAATTTACCCTATAATTTATAGATTTGATCGAGTTAAAACAAGTAAAAAGAATTTATTGGATAGAAGTATTTACAAGCTGGGTAGTAGGGGTGTTCAGCCGGTTAACCGACCTGAAATAACATTAACCAAATTAATCGACCTTTCAAAATTTTTAACTGTTAACCGAATCGAAATTTTTTCAAAAAAATTAACCGAACCGAAATTATTCGGTTAATTGATCGGTTAACCAAATTAACCGAAAATTATATATTTTTTATTTTTGGTTAAAAATTAATTGAATTACCCGAATTATCCGAATTACCCGAATTACCCGAAATGAATCACTACATAATTAAAAAGATTACATAATTTTAGTTTTAGTTTTAGAATTTTATTTCTATTTATTAAATTATTTGTAATTTTTATGATTGTGTTGGATATTTAGATTTAGATTGGGTTTAGGGATTGAGTTTAGGTGAATAGTTAGCCTATTTATATAGTATAATTTTATTTATTAATTTTTTGGTTAAACGAAAAAATTCGGTTAACCGATCGATTTCGAATCGAATTAAGAGTTAACCGAAAAATTACAAAATAATTAATCGACTTCCGACTGAAAAATTGATTAACCGACCGATTAATAGAATTCGGTCGATTAACTGAATTTTTTCGATTTTACCTGAATTTTACACACCCCTATTGGGTAGAATGGTAAATGATTAGTTTATTTAAAATATTGTATAAAAATATTTATTGGGAGTGCTTTATCTAACTATTCATTCATTATTTTTTATTTGGTTCTACAGTATAATTATTCGGACATATATATATTTATATTATACTATACTTATAAACTTATTATATTCATAATAATATATATTTTAAAATCCTACTCCAAAATGGGTGCAGCATTTAAAGTGATTAAAATTATTTTTGTATTAAATAAATATACTTTTAATGATTGAATAAATAAATAAAAAATCATTCCAGTTCCATCTCAAATAAATAACAAAAATAACACTTTTTCAATAGATAATTGTACTCTCCGACACATTCAAAGTACATATTCTTCCCAAATCACATGGTGTTTTTTTATATGTTACTTCATCTTCGATTTATTGGTGAAAAAAAACAAACACTACTGTACTAGTTGACAAAGTAACTCTTGTATTGTAGGTATGGCATCTACTTTCACCTATTATAAATTATGGACACAAAATTTACACATATATATAATACCCCCAAAAACATGATTTAAATATTATTCGAATTATATAACAAATATTGACCACTAAGGAAAAAGAAAGGTTGGGTCATTAAGTAAATTGAAGTTGGTAGGTTTTAGAATAGAATAGGGGGTAAGATGAAAATCCATTGGAAAGAGTGCCAGAGAAGAAAGGTTTTTGCACTCAAATTTTTATTTTATGAATTATGATAGCTATGCTACGGCAGCAAACTCATGTTTTGCTGCTTTATCAATCACAGACACGGTGTCCTTCCTCACCTTCACTACCTTGTATATTCTTCATTGTCATGTCTTTTTCTTTCTCGATGTATAAAAGGGACAAAAATCAATGGAAATTGTTAATAATTGTTATCGATTTTCATGGTTTTTTTTAGATAGAATAAATTATTAACTTTCAATCTAACTGATGCAATCCAATATTAAATGATTATTCTTTTTCCTTTAGACTTGTTTTATTTTCTTTCTTTTTTCAGATTTGTTTTTGGGGTCTGACCACTCACCATGTGACTGTCATGAATTTAAAGGGAAGGTGGGAAGGTTATATTATGAATTTTATGACCCACATTTTTTTAGCACCCCTAGGGACACACACTTCCAAGCCAATAGGATAAATTTAGGATTTAAAAAATAATCTTATTTATTTCAATATAGAGATGTAATCTAACACATTTAAATTATATTTTAATATTTTTAAAATTTTATATTTTATCAATAATATTATTTAGTGAGATTTAGATGTTATCTTTAATAAAATTTTATAAATATAATTTTATTTAATAAAATATTAATAATATATTTTTGTTATAAAATAAAAGATGAAAATAAAAATAAAGAGAATAGGAGAACAAAGAGAGCGTATTTTGTTAATCAATCAAATATTTACAAAGCTTCTTCAAAGTCTCTATTTATAGACATAAGAAATATAAATGAAGTAGAGATCTACTTCTAATGACTATTAGAATTTTAAGTACATCAAAACTTATCTTAATCCTTATGGACATTCAATTAATAAAATATTCATAACATTCCTCCTTGGATGTCCATTGGTAGATAATGTGCCTCATTAAAACCTTATTAGAAAAAACCCTGTGGGATAAAAACCTACTGAAAGAAAAAGAGTACGCAATCTTCTATTACAAGCTGCCTTGTTAAAAACATTTACCAGGAAAATCCAATGAGACAAAACATTGGTTAAGAAAAAAGAGTACAGCGTGTATTTACTCCTCGTCATGAAAACAGCACATGCTTTCTCATCTTTTATGTATTCAATCTTGAATACTAATTTTTCAAATGACTATTTGAATGTATTGCTAAGTATTTATATCACTATTCTTTTGAAAGTCATGAGTGAGGGAAAATTTGGGGGAAATATATTTTGATCTATTCAGTAGTTTCAACAATAATCATAGCAAATTTTAATCATTATTCTTCTATAAAAACACAAATAGGTATTTTGGATCATTTTATAATCCTCTTTTAACTACTATTGACAAAGTCAAATTTAACATATATGTTCAATTATTTCAATTCATATAAATGAACAATTTTCCAATAATTTCAATATGCTTCTGGCATTCTAAATTTTTCAAGGATTTTAATATAAACTTTACTATATAGTGATTCATAAAAGGTTGTAACAACAACCATTAGATGCAAGTTAAATCTTTTATGAACTGCCAGTTTAATAATATATCTACAGGTTATTGCATCCACCACAAAAGTATATTATATCTTTTCATAATCAATGCTAAGGCTTAGCAAAAAACTTCATATTTTTATTCTGCTTTTGCAAAACTACTTCATTTGTACCCTCACTAGCTTTATACCTTTAGATATTTGGACTACTAGTTCAAAAACTGCATGAATTTAATTGTACTTGAGTTGTGTCTTTCTATTTTAACCAATCTATTCCATATCTATATTTCTTAATATATTTATTCAAGATTCTCATTTCATTTCAACAATAATATTGCATGCAAAACGATTATCAATCACTTTTATTATTCGGTTCCACATTTTCTCGAATTGACATAACTTATCGAGATTTCTTCATTTTCACTACTTTAATCTTCAATTTTAGATACCTAAATCTCTTCTGGAGTTTTAGTTATGTCTTGGATCTTTTCTGGAGCACCTACCTCCACTATATAACCATCTAGAAGAATTTTCATCTTTGGAACCGATCAATCTATCATTTAATCTAACTGATTATCCTACTAAGGCTTTGATTCAAATTAAAATATTAGATGGTATAAAACATTTGGTTATTCTAATTAAGTTTGTAAATACATCTGACAGTTAACTTGTAATAAAATGAGTTATCCTTTTTGAACTTCTGATTCAAATTACTCTCTATAAGGATCTAAATAATGATAATTCATTACAAGTAGTGATTTCATTCAGCTATTATTTCTCTCCCTCTAATATTGGGAAATTTATCTGTAACACCCCAAACCCGGCCTAGACGTTATGGCCGTATCTGGTAATGTCACACAATAGTGTTTTTGAAACCTTGTTGTTACTATAAAAACATTCCATTTTATTATCTTTAATAAACCTTTGTTAGAACTTAAGAAGTTGTCTTTATTCATTTTAAACACTTGTTTTGAAACATCCCTAAATTGCGGAAGCTTTAATAAATCAGTCTAGGTGATCATGCGTTTAAAAATGACTTTAATTTTTTTATAATCGAATTTCCTACGACCAACAGGTATAAATCCATAAAATAAAATAAATAAATAAAAACCCAAATTTAAAACCAAAGTCCTAGAAGGTTCTTAAATTACAATGCAAATAATCAAATCATAAATCGTAAATTGAAAACCATAAAGTCCAAAAATTACTGTGGTCACCGCTAAATCCTCCATCGCACCAATCCGTCTAAGTCTGGGGATTACCTGTGCACATTAAACCAAAAGGTGAGTTTACGTAAACTCAGTGTGTAATCTCACAGAAACAAACAAACAAACAATCAGAATTCACAGTGCACAGTTGAATAGTCTTGGGCCTAAGCCCTTTTCACTATCGGTGACAATTTGGGCCTTAGCCCATCTCAGTACAGTGTTAAAATGCAGTAGGGCCTTAGCCCATCAAGTATCAGTAACAGTAATAGTTATGCAGTAGCAAAATCCTACCCAACCAGCCTCTACACACCATCTCCGTCCAACCCTACACTCCATGTGGGGATATAATCAACCCACTCATCCCTACACTCCAAGTAGTACCGAATACGGCACAAAATAGTAGTTTGTAGCTGAGCTACCAGTAAATTAGGCTTAAAGCATTTCAGTACACTTCCTCCGAATAACAACCCCCAACCCAATGCAATGCAACATACAATGGATGACATGCTACTATGCAATTTCAATACATATATTCAGTTCAGATATTAACATGCCCAGTACAAATATCATTCAGTCAATTTCACACATTTAGGGGTCTAAGTATCGCTTACCGTGTAACACCCCTTACCCATAATCCCTGCTGAAATCGGGCACGAGATGTTACCGAACAATTTACCTGATCGCCACTTAGGCTCAACGTGACTACTCTCCTCGAATCACTTTAACTACTTCACACTCAACCTATGAGGTCTTAATCGTACCTACGAGAACTCTTGGGACCATATCGTAAGTTTTGCGGTCCATAAAATTTCTTTTCATCTAAACAGGGAGTACACGCCCGTGCTAGATGACACACACACCCATGTGTAGTCACGCACGCCCATGTGCTCACACCGTGCCCAAAAACCAAACATTCTGCCAAAACTCAAATGGCTAGGGCACGCTTATGTGAAATGGGGGCACACCCATGTACCCTTACTACATGCCCGTGTCTTCCACCCGTGGGAAGTTGCTGACTAATTTAGCACGGCCTGGACACACAAGTGTCTCCTAACCGTGTGTCTTACATGGTTCATGCACACGGCCGTGGGATTTGCCTGTGGCCTATTCTAATTAGTAATAATAAGGTGCAGGGTTAGCACGGCCTAGACACACGCCCGTGTGTCTACCCGTGTGGCACATGAAAGCTATTGGCCAAGTTTCTAGCATCCTTATATCGTACTTTTCATGGGTTTATTCAACAAACTAACAGCCTCTCTTAATCCACATGCACTCACATTGATAACTATGAAATTTCATAAATGATAAAATATGCCATCATTCTTGGCAATTTACAAAATTAATGTTTTAGCAAGAGCCAATGCACCTTTGGTCAAAATAACAAAATAATCTAACTAGTCTAGTCCTATACATGCCATATACAAAACCACTAATCTAATTACACTGAAGTAAGCAGATAGTGTGGGCGGTCTTCTAGTTATCGGCATATCCCGGCTCGGCTCTTGAGCCCTATAAGACAAGGGAAAGAGAGAGGAGTAAAGTTAAAGGTTAGTAAGTTCACATGTAAACAATATAACACTTTAAAATGAATGAACATTTTTATAGCATTATTTGCTAAGCAAGAAATCAATTTACATTCAAGATTAGGCTTACTCATTTCCTCCATCCACACATCCCAATCACATCACAAGCATAATGCATACATTCAATAACGGTTTCCCTGCACTAAGCATCGTAAGGTCACTTAATGTAACACGTCACCATCTCAAAATACACTACCCGGTGTTTTCGGACTTAGCCCACCATCAGTCTTCATTAAGGTGGTATCGCACATAGCCTACCAAGAAGGTTAATTACAGTGGTATCCCACACAACCCACCAGAAGGTTGACAAACGATGGTATCACACACAGCCCATCGTAATTAAACAACAAGGTGGTATCGCACTTAGCCCACCATCAAAATTTTATATATAACATACCTACCTATCTATTCCATCATTCATACAAGAATTATTCATTTACTACCACTTTCTATCTACTTGAATTATACATGTTCTCAATTATGCTATGCACTGATTAACAACCATAATGTGCATGTAAAATGCATCGTTTACACGTAAACTTACCTCGATGCAAAACGTGTTAACTAGAGATTTACTCGATCACCTTGCCTTTCCCACGGTCAAGGTTGATTCCGCACTCTTCTTGATCTATAACAATGAAATTCGTTCATTTAGGACATTCTATGATTAATATACATCAAATTCTACACCTGGGCAAAAATGACAATTTTGCCCTTGTATATTGGAAAAATTACGATTTTGCCCCTAGGCTCGTAAATCATTTTTCATCACATTTTATCGATAAACAAGCATAGACGAACATTTATTTCTCTTACAAGTACTCACCATTCCGACTATATCATGCATTTATGATACAAACTAAATCTTTGCATTCAAGTCCTATTTAGGTGTTTCCATGCTAACACCATTCATAAAAGTTGTTTCTCACCTCACTAACATTCATTTTCTTCCATAAAAACTCAGTTAAAAACATAAGTACTCTCATGGAAAGTCCGTAGACTTCCAACCATATTGCAAATTGGTCCCCTCATGAGCTAGCTTAAGCTTTGGGGATCCCAAAAGTACAAAAATCATTAAGAAAAACCTTAAAAATTACTTACTATCAAGGATGATATGTAGCTGAAATTCTCAAGCTTTCAAACCCTTAAACTTTCTGAAAATTTCGGTAGTAAAAGGGAGATGAATAGTGAAAGATGATAGCTTCCTTTAGTCATCTTATTTTATCATTTTTTTTCATTTACTTAGTCACCAACTCTCACAAAAAATTTAATGCCCTTGTCCCCTATCCTCTATGGCCGGTCAACACACATTAAGTTGGCCTAATTGCACTTTAAACTCCTCCAAATTACATTCTATAGCTATTAGGTACCCCCACCTTATAAAATAGAACTTTTGCATCTCATGTGATTTAGTCATTTTTCATAATTAAGCATGCTATTGCTAAAATTAAAGCACCAAAATTTTCATATAGCCATATATTAATGCCATAACACATAAAATAATACTAAAATAATTTCTTCAACCTCATATTAGTGGTCCCGAGACCATTGTTCTGACTAGCCCCAAAATCGGGCTGTTACAACTCTCCCTCCTTTTTGGGATTTTTGCCCTCGAAAATCTTATCGGTAAAGAGGTTTGGATATTTCTCTCTCATGGCTTCTTCCGGTTCCCACGTAGCTTCTTCTACACCGTGCTTTTGCCACAACACTTTTACTAAGGCTATGTCCTTATTCCTCAACTGTCTCACTTCTCGAGCCAAGATTTTAATCGGCTCTTCCTCATATGTCATATCCGGTCGTATCTCAATTTCCGTGGGAGAAACCACATGCGAGGGATTGAAACGATAACGCCTTGGCATTGATACATGGAACACATTGTAAATTTTCTCTAACTCTACCGGTAAAGCCAACCGATATGCCACTGGCCCAATCCTTTCGATAATTTCGTACGGCCTTATGAATCTCGGACCCAATTTACCCTTTCGACCAAATCTCAATATTTTCTTCCACGGTGACACTTTCAAAAATACTTTGTCACCCACATGAAACTCAATTTCTTTTCTTTTCAAGTCTGCGTACGACTTTTGTCGGTCTAAAGCAGCTTTCAGATTATCCCGAATCACTTTCACTTTTTCCTCAGTTTCTTTAACTAAATCAATCCCATGGATTTGCTTCTCACCCAACTCGGTCCAATACAAAGGAGTCCGACACTTACAACCATATAAGGCCTCGTACGGTGCCATCCGTATGCTCGATTGATAACTATTGTTGTAAGCGAATTCGACTAAGGGTAGGTATATTTCCCAACTACCTTCGAATTCTAACACACAGCATCGGAGCATATCTTCAAGAACTTGGATTGCTCTCTCAGACTGACCATCAGTTTGAGGATGAAAAGTAGTACTAAAATTCAACCTTGTACCTAAGGCCTCTTGTAACTTCTTCCAAAACCTCGAAGTAAATCTCGGTCTCTATCCGAGTTAATGGATATAAGCACTCCATGTAATCTTACTACCTCTGCAATATACAACTCGGCTAACTTCTCTAGTGAATAATCAATATGTACTGGTATAAAGTGAGCCAACTTCGTTAACCTATCAACGATAACCCATACAGCATCTTTCTTTTTCGGAGTCGAAGGCAACCCCGTCACGAAGTCCATGGTGATCCGATCCCACTTCCACTCGGGAACCATCACTGGTAGAAGTAATCTCGAAGACACCTGATGCTCGGCTTTCACTTGTTGACAAATCAGACATCTTGTTACATACTCCAAGATGTCTCTTTTCATTCCTAGCCACCAATAGAATTTCTTCAAATCATTGTACATTTTTGTACTACCCGAGTGTACTGACAAATGACTATTATGTGCTTTTTGTAAAATTTCTCGGATTAACTCATCATCTTTAGGTACACAAATTCTATCATGGAACATTAAACAACCATTCGAACTTACCCGAAATTCAGAATCAACTCCTAATTCACACTTAGCTCTTTTAGCTAACATCTCATTATCATTCCTTTGAGCTTCATATATTTGTTGGAGAAATAGTGGCCTAGCTCTCAACTCAGCCAGTATAGCACCATCATCGGACAATGGCAAACTCGTGCTCATAGTTCTCAAAGCATACAAAAATTTTCTACTTAAAGCATCTGCAACTATATTTGCTTTCCCCGGGTGGTAATCGATCACTAGCTCGTAGTCTTTCAATAATTCAAGCCATCGTCGTTGCCGTAAATTTAACTCCTTTTGATTCATCAAGTACCTCAAATTCTTATGATCCATAAAAATTTGACACTTCTCACCATATAAATAATGTCGCCAAATCTTTAACGCGAAAACAATTACGGCCAACTCTAGGTCATGAGTCGGATAATTCTTCTCATGTGGTTTTAGCTGTCTCGAGGCATAAGTGACCACTTTACCCTCTTGCATCAACACACAACCGAGACCATTTAAGGACACTTCACTGTAGACCACAAACTCTTTTCCTGACTCAGGCTGTACTAAAATCGGTGCTTCTGTCAACAACATTTTCAATCTCTCAAAACTCTGTTGGCATTTTTCATTCCATTCAAACTTACCATCCTTGTGCAATAATTTCGTCATCGGAGTAGCAATCATAGAAAATCCCTCTACGAACCACCTATAGTACCCTTTCAAACCCAGAAAGCTTCTGACTTCCGACACGTTCCTCGGTAGTTTCCACTCCACAATAGCCGAGATCTTTCCCAGATCAACTCTAATGCCTTCCCCTGGCACAACATGTCCTACGAATCTGACCTCTCGGAGCCAAAACTCGCTCTTGCTAAATTTAGCATATAATTGCTTGTCTCTCAAGGTCTGCAAGATAATTCTCAAATGCTTTGCATGATCACACTCATCTCAGGAGTAGACCAATATGTCATCGATAAAAACAACTACGAACTTGTCCAAATATGGTCGGAAGACACGGTTCATTAAGTCCATAAAAATCGCAGGAGCATTCGTTAAACCGAATGGCATGACCAGAAACTCATAATGGCCGTACCTCGTCTTAAATACTATTTTCGGCACGTCTTGTTCCTTAATTTTTAGCTGATAATATTCGGATCTCAAATCAATCTTAGAGAACACCATAGCTCCCTTCAGTTGATCAAATAGATCATCTATCCTCGGTAAAGGATACCTTTTTTCACCGTCACCTTGTTGAGTATTCGTAGTCTATACACAATCTCATCGATCCATCTTTCTTTTTCACAAATAATACCGGAGCACCCCACGGCGAAAAGCTTGGTCTTGCAAAACCCTTATCCATCAACTCTTGTAATTGGACCTTTAGTTCTTTCAACTCGAATGGCGCCATCCTATATGAAGTGATGGCAATAGGTGTCGTTCGGAACTAACTCAATTTCGAACTCAACCTCTCTGATTGGATGTAGTCTAGGTAACTCTTCTGGGAATACATCCGGATACTCACATACAACCAGCACGGTTTCAACCTTTGCCTCAAACTCTTGACTATTCAGTACAAAGGCAAGATACGACTCACATCATTTTCTCAAATATTTCTTAGCTACCATGGAAGAAAGCATCACCGGTAGGTTATCTGACTCACCTGATTCAACCTGAATAACATCTCTATTTTCACACTTCAATTCAATAAATTTACTACCACAATTCACTAAAACGCTATGGGCAGTCAACCAGTCTATACTAAGAATCAAGTCAAACTCATCAAACGGCAGCAACATAAAGTTTGTCGAAAAATAATAACCCCTAACTGTCAAAGGACAGTTCCTACACACCTTATCAACTAACACATGTTTTCCTAGGGGGTTTGATACTTTTATCACAAATTCAGTAGACTCAACAGTTATATTCAAACTAAATGCCAATCCATACAAATATAAGAATAGGTCGACCCCGGGTCAATCAAAGCAATAACAGAGGTGTCATAGAGAGAAAATGTACCCATTATTTCGTCCGGTGATGATGCCTCTTCTCGAGCTCGAACAGCATAGGTTCTTACTGGCGCCCGACCCTCTGACCTCACAGTAGTGTCTCGTGATACACTTCTACCACTAGTCCCACCTCCTAGGTTCTTTTGTGGCCTACCTCTAAAAGATGCACTGCTTGATCTTACCTCCTACTTCTTTTCCTTGTCATCTCTTTCAGGACAGTTTTGAATGAAATGGTCGGGGGATCCACACTTGTAGCAGTCTCGATTGTTTCCCCAACACTCCTCAGTGTGATGTCTGCCACAACTTGGGCACTCTGGTTTGGACTTTGGATTGCCCACACTTGCCATTAAGGTGGCCTGAACTCTTGAACCCGAATATGCATTACCTCGATCTCTCTGCAATACCCGACTGACGTAGCCATCCGAGGGTTCCCTTCTCTAGACCTCTTCGATTGAGATTGGTATGACTTGCTCATGGACTCTTCCTCGCATCACGAGCCTCACTCACGGCTTTCCTCTTTTCCTTATTCAATTCTTTGACTTTACTAGCCCGATCCACCAGTATCACAAATTCTTTTAGCTCTAAGATCCCAACTAAAAGTTTGATGTCTTCATTCAACCCGTCTTCAAACCTCTTGCATAGGGTAGCTTTCGTGGATACACATTCCTGTGCGTATTTACTGAGCCAAACAAATTCGCGTTCATATTCCGCCACAGTTATTTTTCCTTGCTTTAACTCAAGGAATTCCTTCCGCTTCTGGTCTATAAACCTTTGAATTATATACTTCTTTCGGAACTCTTCCAAGAAAAAGTCCCACGTTACCCTCTCTTTAGGAACTACTGATGTCAACATTTTTCACCAATAGTATGCCGAGTCCCTCAGTAAAGATACAGCGCATTTCAAACTCTCCTCAGGTGTACAGGAGAGTTCATCAAAAACCCTCATTGAGTTCTCAAGCCAAAACTCCGCCCGCTCAGGGTCATCATCTTTGTTAGCTCGAAAATCTTCAGCCCCTTGCTTACGAATTTTATCTACCGGGGGCTTATTTGTCCTCACTATTTCTACACCTTGGGAACTTCAAGAACTGGCTGAGGTATAGGAGGAGGTGGAGGAGGTTGAGCATTGGGATTAACTTGTACATACTCGGTGTACCAATTGCTCATCATTTGGAGAAAGGCTTCTCGAGCCTCTTCTCCTGGACCCCTAGTCTCGGGTTTACTTTGCATAGGCGCAGTCCCTTGCGCAGGAGCTGACGCATTACTAGTTGCATCATCAGCAGTCGATTGATCGAAATCCATATACTACATAAAACAAATTTTTAAAATCATCGGAAGCCACCGCACTATCATTATATGCTTATGGCATGTATAGCTAAACTCCCACACACGCTACGGTAGTCCTAGAATCGACTAAACCATAGCTCTGATACCACTAAATGTAACACCCCTTACCCGTAATCCCCGCCAGAATCAGGCACGAGGAGTTACCAAATAATTTACCTAATCGCCACTTAGGCTCAACGTGACAACTCTCCTCGAATCACTTGAACTACTTCACACTCAACCTATGAGGTCTTAATTGTACCTACGGGAACTCTCGGGACCATATCAAAAGCTTTACGGTCCATAAAATTTCTTTTCTTCTAAATAGGGAGTACACGCCTGTTAGATGACACACACGCCCGTGTGTAGTCACACACGCCCATGTGCTCACATCGTGCCCAAAAACCCCAACATTCTGCCAAAACTCACACGGCTAGGGCACGCCCATGTGAAATGGGGGCATGCCTGTGTACCCTTACTACATGCCCGTATCTTCCGTCCATGGAAAGTTACTGACTAATTTAGCATGGCTTGGACACATCCGTGTCTCCTAACGGTGTGTCTTACACGGTTCATGCACACGGCCATGGGATTTGCCCGTGGACTATTCTAATTAGTAATAATAAGGTGCAGGTTAGCACGGCCTAGACACACGCCCGTGTGTCTACCCGTGTGGCACATAAAGGCTATTTTCCAAGCTTCTAGCATCCCTTTATCTTACTCTTCATGGGTTTATTCAACAAACTAACAACCTCTCTTAATCCACATGCACTCACATTAATAACTATGAAATTTCATAAATAATAAAATATGCCATCATTCTTGGCAATTTACAAAATTAATGTCTTAGCAAGAGCCAGTACACCTTTGGTCAAAATAACAAAATAATCTAACTAGTCTAGTCCTATACATGCCATATACAAAATCACTAATCTAATTATACCGAAGTAAGCAGATAGTGTGGGCGGTCTTCTAGTTATCGGCGTATCCCGGCTCAACTCTTAAGCCCTATAAGACAAGGGAAAGAGAGAGGAGTAAGGTTAAAGGTTAGTAAGTTCACATGTAAACAATATAACACTCTAAAATGAATGAACATTTTTATAGCATTATTTGCTAAGCAAGAAATCAATCTACATTCAGGATTCAGCTTACTCATTTCCTCCATCCACACATCCCAATCACATCACAAGCATAATGCATACATTCAATAACGGTTTCCCTACACTAAGTATCACAAGGTCACTTAATGTAATGCGTCACCATCTCAAAATACACTACCCGGTGGTTTTGTACTTAGCCCACCATCAGTCTTCATTAGGGTGGTATCGCACATAGCCCACCAAGAAGGTTAATTACGATGGTATCGCACACAGCCCACTAGAAGGTTGACAGACGATGGTATCACACACAGCCCATTGTAATTAAACAACAAGGTGGTATCGCACTTAGCCCACCATCAAAATTTTATATATAACACACCTACCTATCTCTTCTATCATTCATACAAGAATTATTCATTTACTACCACTTTCTATCTACTTGAATTATACATGTTCTCAATTATGCTATGCACTGATTAACGACCATAATGTGCATGTAAAATGCATTGTTTACACGTAAACTTACCTCGATGCAAAACGTGTTAGCTAGAGATTTACTCGATCACCTTGCCTTTCCCACGGTCAAGGTTGATTCCGCGCTTTTCTTGATCTATAACAATGAAATTCATTCATTTAGGATATTCTATGATTAATATACATCAAATTCTATACTTGGGCAAAAATGACCATTTTGCCCTTGTATATTGGAAAAATTACGATTTTTCCCCTAGGCTCGTAAATCATTTTTCATCACATTTTCTCGATAAACAAGCATAGACGAACATTTATTTCTCTTACAACTACTCACCATTCCAACTATTTCATGCATTTATGACACAAACTAAATCTCTGCATTCAAGTCCTATTTAGGTGTTTCCATGCTAACATCATTCATAAAAGTTGTTTCTCACCTCCCTAAGATTCATTTTCTTCCATAAAAACTCAGTTAAAAACATAAGTACTCTCATGGAAAGTCCCTAGACTTCCAACCATATTGCAAATTGGTCCCCTCATTAGCTAGCTTAAGCTTTGGGGATCCCAAAAGTAAAAAATTCGTTAAGAAAAACCTCAAAAATTACTTACTATCAAGGGTGATATGTAGCTGAAATTCTCAAGCTTTTAAGCCCTTAAACTTGCTAAAAATTTCGGTAGTAAGTGGGAGATGAATACTGAAAGATGATGGCTTCCTTTAGTCATCTTATTTTATCATTTTTTCATTCACTTAGTCGCCAACTCTCACCAAAAATTTAATGCCCTTGTCCCCTATCCTCTATGGCTGGTCAACACACATTAAGTTGGCCTAATTGCACTTTAAAATCCTCCAAATTACATTCTATAGCTATTAGGTACCCCCACCTTATAAAATAGAACTTTCGCATCTCATGCGATTTAGTCCTTTTTCATAATTAAGCATGCTATTGCTAAAATTAAAGCACCAAAATTTCTATATAGCCATATATTAATGCCATAACACATAAAATAATACTAAAATAATTTCCTCAACCTCGGATTAGTGGCCCCGAGACCACTATTCCAACTAGCCCCAAAATCGAGCTGTTACATACCGACCCTATAGTAGGTTCACAGTTGACTTGGGCGACCCGTGCAACCTTAAAAACATTCGGTAAAAATGGGTCCACACGCCCATGTGACCTACCCATGTGGGCCCACACGCCCATGTGGCCCACTCGGCCCAAATTGGCCTTGGTCGTGTGATCCATTTTTAAATTAACCTATGCTAGCGCAATACTCATATATGTTTTCACTATTTACTTATATGTTCATTCAAAGCTTTCTAATTGAGTCATTATCACTAAATTATTTATATCTTGAGCTATAGAATTCCAAATTAAGATACGCATGATGTTTTTGAAACTAGACTCAAATACCTTTCTACCTTAAAATTTTCAGAATTTATAGTTTATCAAATAAGTACAGTAAAATCTTTAAAGTTATCCCTATTCTACTTTTTGATAGCTTCGACCTTTCCTTACTAAAAATTATTTATCTCTTAGTACAGAATTTAGATGATGTTTCCGTTTGTTTCTATTGAAAATAGACTCATTAAAGATTTAAACATATAAATTTAAGTCCCTGATTATTTTTTAAAATTTTTGATGATTTTCCAAAGTCAAAATAGGGGAACCAAAATCATTCTGACCTTGTCTCACAAAATTTATTATAACTCATGATTTACAATTCCATTGCTTACACTGTTTCTTCCATGAAAGACTAGACTCAATAAAATTTAATTTAATATTTTATTCAACCTCCAACTCAATTTACACTATTTTTGATGATTTTTCAAAATTTGACTACTGCTTCTGTCCAAAACTATTTTAGTGTAAAATGTTGATTTCCTAGTTTTTACCACCCTTATTTCTTTTCTCTACAATTTTTCGCATCATTTTCTCTTATTTCTCGACAGCAAGCAATTTTGGCTTTTCGCCGAAGCTCGTTTTCTGTGTTTCGAGTACACACTTGGATCGTTTTGATGCCTAATCACTCCCGAGCACTTCAAGGCCTAAAATCAAGTTACTCAACATCAATTTAACGGATTTACAAGTGAATTGACAACCAAGAACGAATAGAAACCCAACTTACCGCCTACGATAACCCTCCATTTAACTATTGTTAAGACGAGAACACTGAATTCATCGTCCGAGCCTCCCCCTACGCCCAAAATGCGAGAAAAACATTACCACCTCAGTAGCTAAGAGATTCATGAAAGAAATGAAGAGAAACACTTATCGAAACTAAGCGAGCATTAACCGTGTGCGAAAACGAAGGAAAATAAATGGATTAGGGAAAATTCAAGAAGGAAAAGAAGAGAAAGATGGAAAAATCAGAGAATTTCTGCAAGAGGAGAGGGAGAAGAATAGACGATAGAAAATTTTTTTTGGAAAAGGGAGCCAAAATTCGATTATGGGAAAAAATAAAATAAAATCCCGATAACCCCCAAAATCCCTTAATCTTCTCCCCTAATTCCCACTTTACATCCACTAATCATAATCTCCCTATTACACAACTCTATCCCGAAATCTAAGCAAATAAAATAATACCTTTACCTGCGCAGGGATTCAAAGACAAGACCTCCACCATAATAACATACCACTTAACCACCAGACCAGCTAGCCCATTCTGATGTAATTTACCCAACATTTAAACTTAAGCCCTTTGCACAAGGTTAAGGCTTTATTTATAAAAATACCAAAATTTGCCCAAGTAAGGCTTGAACTTGGGACCTCTAATACACACCAGAACACATAACCACTAAAGCAGATAGACATTGTGTGTCACACATACACGAAATCAAAAATTAAAATTTTGGGGTGTTACACTATCAAAAAAAATAATCACAAATCATGTTATAATTGGATCTCCAATACATTCAAAACATCTAATAATACAAGGATAATCATAATTAATATATATTTCCAACTTTCTTTGAGGATTCACTCATCTTTGTGTGGTCTGTGGTGGAGCAATTACAAAAATTCAAAGATGATAAATATTTAGCTCTTGACCAAAAATCAATTGTAATGAATGTTCATATGAATTCTTAATTAATTTTCGTATTTATAACATATTAGTTTGATTTGTATCGTACTACAATTGTACTAAATAAATCAACTTTGTATCCACATGTAAGTACTATTGTGACATTTACTACTAGAAATGTCTAAATTAATGTGAAGTTTATAATGCCACTAAGTTAATAAATATAATTTCCAAATAATTATATGCAATATTCGCTTTAGGGAATATGTCAAAATCTTCAAATATCCAAATAAGATAAATCTTTTCTAGCTATAATGATAGTATTCATTACTACATTCTTATATTCTTCCTTAAAGAATATTAATAGAAACAAAATATTTGGGCATATGTCATATATATGGCCAATAATATTTCATATCACATTAATAACATAAGTTATTTTACCCTTTAAAGAGTTATCTTGACAACTCTTATTGTTCTCTTTTTTATTACTATGTTCTCACTTTTAATGGTCCATAATTATATCTTTTATTTTCTTTATATTTGCATTAACTTCGGGGAATGCAACAAATCTAGTAGGACAGACTTCTAAACGTCTTTATTGATTCTTTATTTCATAATCACCATCGCAAATATATGTGGATTTCAAATCAGAATCTATCTATTCATGTTGTCATGATCAGTCTCCAATTATAATAAACATGATATAATAAATAAATCATAATAAAATACACCTAAAGATCTTTAACATCATCATCATCACCCACTTAAGGATTATATAAATTTCTTTGGATAATGATTACCCATAGTGCGCAGGCCTCAATTGAAGACTGAAATAACAATAGCTCTAGAAGGCAATCGACAACAACTTGAGAAGCAAATTTGGAGTAACCGTATTATAAAATAAAAGAGAATCGTGCTGATAAAATGTTATAAAATAAAAGACAGAGAATAAAGAACAAAGGACAAAGAGAATGGGAGAGCAAAGAGGAAGTGTATTTTATTGATCAATCAGAATATTTACAAAGCTTCTCCAAAGTCTCTATTTATAGGCATAATAAGTATAAATGAAGTAAAGATCTACTTCTAATGACTATTATAATTTAAAGTACATCAAAACTTATCTTGATCTTGATGGACATCCCGTTAATAAAATATTCATAACAGTTTTATATAAAATTAAACATTTGTGAAATAATATCTTAACTAAAATTCATTATTTTTATTTTACTTAGGAGTAAAATTAATTTTACTAAAATTTGAGACAAGAAGTTGTTATAGAGAATTAAATTAGTAAATAATAGGGATGGAAAAACTCGAACCACCACATTGATTTCGAATTCATCCGCTCCATATGGAGTGATTTTTTTTGAAAAGTGGATGTGGAGCAAGGTAGGGTGAATTTTTTTATTTTAGATAGTGGGTATAGAGAAGTAATGGTAATTTCTTACCCTACCACGCCCGACTCTATTATATAAAATTATCATTTTATCTAGGGGCATAGCCAGGGGGCTGGCATGTAACGCCCCAAAATTTCTAATTTCATTATTGTGAAAATATGACACAAATATCTGTCAGCTTTAGTGGTTATGTGTTCTGAGAGTGTTTGGGAGGTCCCAAGTTCAAGCCTTTGCTTGGGCAAATTTTGGTATTTTGAATGAATTAGGCCTTAGTCTTGTTCAGTAGGCTTTTATTTGATTGTTGGTAAAAATATATCAGAATGGGCCTGTTGGTCTGGTGGTTAAGCGGAGTGTTAGTGTGTAGGAGGTCCTGTGTTTGAGTCCTTGTGCAAGCGGGGAACTAATTTTTGTTTGAGGCTTGTGGCGTGGTGGAGTTCAAATTAAACTGGACTGCTAAGTAGTTGTGTTTTAGTGGGTTAATAGGGAGTGTTTTTAGGAGATAATTGGGAGAAGTCATCAAAATAAGATTTTCTTCTTATTAGTTTTCTATTTTCTATTTTCTTTTTCCTAACAAATTTTCTGACATTAGACTTTTGTTTCTCTATCGTTTCTTCTACCTTCTTGTTCACTTTTGGTTTTTGTTCCCCTTTGGCCAAATTTTGTTTCTTCTCTTTCCCCTCTCTTTTTGTTTCTGTATTTTTTGTGAGTCATCTCTTTAGGTGCAACTTTTGACTTCATCTATTTCAATAAGTGGAATTTTTTCCCTTAGTTATTGTATTTCGAGTAAGTAATTAACAAAGGGTTCGTTTTACTCTTGTTTAGATGTTGTTCAAAGGTTTTAAACGGATATTCCAATGTGTGGAGACGACTGGTTATCGGATTCACCGCGGTAAGTTTTCGAATCATCGTTGGTTTAGTTTCTCAAGTTTTATGTTGGGGATATTTGGCTTGATTGATGAATCAAGTGATTAATTAAGGGATATATTGATCAAAAATAGGTTTTTGAAGACTCAGGTTACTTTGCACAACGAATCGATACCAGTTGTGTACCCAAAAAACAAAAAATGGGATTCAGCGAAAAGCTGAAATTGCTTGCTGTCGAGAAATAAGAGAAATAAGAGAAAATAATATGAAAAATTGTAGAGAAAGGAAATAAGGGTGTTATAAACTTGGAAATCAACATTTTGCACTAAAATAGTTTTGGACAGTAGCAGTAGTCTAACTTTGAAAAATCATCAAAAATAGTGGGAATTAATTTAGAGGTTGAATAAAATATGAAATTAAATTTTATTGAGTCTAGTTTTAAATGGAAGAAATAGTGTAAGCAATGGAATTGTAAATCATGAGATATAATAAAATTTGTGAGACAAGGTCAGAATGATTTTTGGTTCCCCTATTTTGACTTAGGAAAATCATCAAAAATTTTTAAAAAATAATTAGGGGCTTAAATTTATATGTTTAAATCCTTAATGAGTCTATGATGTGGTCTCAAACTAACTACGATCACAATAAAGGCAAGCGCACCTATCGTTCAATAGTATAGTTATGGTAAGACCGATAATATCGTATCCACATGGACCAAGAGTACTAATAATTACTATCTTTTTATTATCTAGCCTAAGAATTGAAGTGATTTCTTTTAAACTAAAACTAATTAAACACGGCAATGAAAGAATTAGGAAAATACTTTTAGACAACTTATATGAGATAGGCAATACCTAAGGAAGAATCCACCTAGACTTCACTTATTACTTTTGATTCATATGATTTATTCACTTGACTTAATCTATAGAAATCCCTGATTTATGTTAATATCTATTTCAAGACTAAAAACAACTAACTCTAGGTTGATTAATTGAAATTTCTTTCTAATTAAAACCCCTATTATCGCATTAACTCGATCTATGGATTCCCTTATTAGAATTGACTCTAATCTGGCAGATTTTAGTCACCCTATTTCTAGGGTTGCAATCAACTTCGCTTAATTGTGTTGATCTACCCTTAAACATGGACTTTTACTCCACTGAATAAGTAAATTCGACTTGAATCAATAACCTGAATTATCCAAAAAAAGAATAAGAACTCACAATTAAGAATAAGAACAAGTATTTATCTTATAAATCAAATAATAATAAGATCCATCTTAGGTTTCATCCCCTTAGGTATCTAAGGGATTTAGTTCATACTAATGTGGGGAAACATCTTAAAATAAGGAAAACAACAAAACATAAGAAAACCCAAAAACTTCTAAAGAACTTGATGGGAGATCTTCAGTCTTGATGGAGATCCTTCTTCTGAGCTGCCCTTGACGACTGTCTTTGAGTATTTTTTGCCTTCTACTCGGTGTCCCCATTTAGGTTGCCCCCAGGGTGTTTATATAGGCTTTGGAACACCTCTCTTGGCGCACAAGTGGTCTATTCCGAATAGAATTAAACTTTGATATGGCGGGGACAGGCCCGTGAGACATGCTTGTGCTCGATTCCTTAGATCGTACTCACTTCTGCTTGCCACACATGGCCATGTGGGTTGCCCGTGTACGTTGATCCAAGCCGTGTGTGATTCTACTCGCATCGCACGGCCGTGTTTGATAGCCCAGGCCGTGTTGATTCCTGAGGTAGGCCCATTTTGTCCCGTTTCTCGTTCTTTTCGACTCCCTAAGCTCTCCTGAGTGTAAAACATGAAATTACGGGATTAGGAGCATCGAATTCATCAAATCTAATGAAAATTCATCCAAAAAATAAGCCAAGCATGGGTCAAAATATGTATAAATTATGGTTTATCAAATATCCCCACACTTAAGTCTTTGCTTGTCCTCAAGCAAAATCCTCAACTCACAATTAAAATTAACTTCATCAAATCATAATTCTCATTAAAAATGTCTCATCATAATTCATAGATAATTTATACATTGATAATTTAACTTAAAGATTCCTAAAGATTAAAACAATCTAAGTCACAAATTTTTGTAGCACGAAAACATAGGTGTTTCCCCTTATCTAAATAATTACCCTTGATCCAAAATCGACAAGAATTGACATCCTCACTAAGGATTCACCCAAATCACTCAAAGTGTTTAAGGTTCAAGATAAAGCACTCTAAAGTCAAACATGAAGAGTTATTACCATAGACTTGCATGAAGATCAAATCTTCACCACTATAAAATGAGATGGTACATAAATCAAAAGGTCTTTTAAAAGGGTTGTAATGGGGCTTGGATTAAAGGTGTGGATACAGGCTGAATTAAAGGGTTAAAATTGAGATTGAATTGTCAAATTACCTAACTAGAAAAATAGACTAATATTGAATAATTACATCAATTGAAAACTTATCATAATAATATGAGCTTCTTCTAAAGATGTGAATTTAACAGTTTTAAACTCAAATAACACAGAACTAAAAATGACTAATTTTTTTTAGAATAAGATCAAGTACACTATAAAAGATGAATTTAACAACTAAAGTAAAGAAAATAGATAGGCAATTGATCAAATCAAATCTCAAAAAAAGGGAAGTCAATAAAGTAGGGGAAGTAAAAATTTTGTTTTGGGTTAATATTAATGGTGTGTCAAGAAATGGTTTATTAGGATTCAAAGGGGCTCACTAGGGGTTAATTATGAAGGTAGGCTTTTTGTGGAGTGAGTGCGTTAAATCCTAGGTGCCTTTATCATCTCAGTATATCAAATCAAAAGTGTGGTCTCAATATGCATAATTGAAGCAAGTTATAGAATAATAAATCAATGTTGACACACTCATAATCAATAAAGTAAGCAAGAAAAGAATATGCTCTAAAAGGCTCAAAATCTCACAAAAATTATGGTTTTTGATGTCAACCTTGCAAATTTCAAACTTCAAAGTAATATCTAAATTTAGGGAAACAACCTAGACATTTTTATTCTTGAAAATAGACTTATCATGCTTGATTCTCTATTGTCTTTAAAGTTTAAATGATCAATGCACAATTACTCATGACTTAATCCAAAACATATCAATAAAAATCATAAGTCAATGGAAGTTTCATTCTAATATGAGAAAGTTACTTAAGAACAAGGCATAATTCAGTATTGTTGACACCTCCTCACACTTAAGGTGTACATTGTCCTCAATGTACAAAGATAGATAATGAAAACATAATAAGAAAATCATAAGATAGGGAGCGAGGTGAAACTTCTTGAATTTTGGATGGAGTCAAATAAAAGAAATCTGGTAAATTTAGGCAGATGAGGTGGATACTCCGGTGGTGGTGTGGTCGTTCCTTAATAAAAAATAGCCAGAGATAAAAAGAAATTAAAATATACTAATATAAATTAAAGATAAGAAAGATAAATGAAAAGAATTTAAAAAGAAAAGAAAAAGAAAAAATAAATGGACTCAAAGGTCCTTGTCTTATCTGGTGAATGGAGCGTCCGGCATGGACTTATGTAGAGTTGTCGCGCACGAGAAGACCATGCTAAGATTCGTTCACTTTTTCGACATGGGGATGGTGGCCTTGGCTTTGCTTTTAGTCGTGGTGGCAAGGATGGTGAAAAAGGGGGAAAAACTATAGTGGCTAGGGTTGGGAGGGGATGGGCATGGGGAAGAAAGTGAGTAGAACAAAAAGGGTTTAAATAGAAATTAGGGCACCTGGTTGCTGCCCACGTCTCTGTGCCCTGGGCGTGTTAGGTCACACGGCCGTATCGCACTCCCACGCCTATTTAGAGGTTTCCATGCCCATGTTGTGTGATCAGTGTCGGCCACGGCCTAAAAGCACGGGCATGTCATTTTATCCCAGCCCATGTTTTGGGGAAAATTTTCGTCATTGGTTAGCATGGTGTTTGCCACGTCGATGTGCCTATTAATGGTGTCCATACGACCACGGCCACGACCACACCCGTGTGCAAGGCTGTGTGGTAGGGAAACCTGCGCTTTATTAATTTGGTCAGTTTTTAGTTAGGTGCTAAAAATCGAAAAAATAATGACATTAGTGAAGTTAGTGCTCGGGCTGCCTCCCGAGAAGCGCTCGTTTAAAGTCTTAAGCAAGACTGACCTTTCATTCGCATAATCATGGTGGTTTGATGAGTTGAAACTCTTCATTCTTGCTATCAATTGTATTAAAATAAGGTTTTCGACTCCCTAAGCTCTCCTGAGTGTAAAACATGAAATTAAAGGATTAGGAGCATCGAATTCATCAAATCTAATGAAAATTCATCCAAAAATAAGCCAAGCATGGGATCAAAATATGTAAAAATTATAGTTTATCAGTCTATTTTCAAGAGAAACAAACGGAAACATTATCTAAATTCCGTACTAAGAGGTAAATTATTTTTAGTAAGGAAAGGATGAAGCTGTCAAACAGCTTAATAGGGTTAACTTTAAAGATTTTAACTGTACTTATTTGATAAACTATAAATTTTGAAAATTTTATGGTAGAAAGGTATTTGAGTTTAGTTTCAAAAGCATCAAACGGATCTTAATTTAGAATTCTGTAGCTCAAGATACAAATAATTTTGATAAACCGTAATATGTACATATTTTAATCTCATATTTAGCATACTTTTAGATGATTTAGTCCCTGAATTGTGGAATTTGGTGCTCCTAATCCTTTAATTTCATGTTTTATATTAGGAGAGCACTGGAGGATGAAAAGAACAAGAAACGGGCCAAAAACGGAGAAAATGGGCCAAAGTAAGAATTGCACATAGCCTGGGCCCGAAACACACGTCGTGCCACACGAACGTGTCCCTACCACAGTAAAGAAGAGTTTTATCCCGATTAGGGTACTTAGAGGCAAAGAAAGACATTCCAAAATCCTATATAAACACCCTAGAGGCCAACCTTAAAGGGGGCGGTTCAGTTAGTCCAAAGAGCTAAGCCATAGAGGCCGAATTGTGGGATTCACTTGAAGAAAGCCAGTTGATCCATCTCAAGAAGCCGGGATCATACTCAAGACTGATGATCTCTCCTTCAATTCCTTAAGGGGGTTTTAGGGTTATTCTTATGTTTTGTTTTATATTTTCTTCTGAGATGTATTATTTTATGATTATGAACTAAACCCCTCAAATACCTGAGGGGGATGAAACCTAAGACGAATCTTGTTATTGTTTTCTGAGCTATATGATAAATACTTAATTTGTTCTTAATTATGTGTTCTTAATTCTTGTGTTTATATTTCAGTATATTGATTCAAGTATTGATGTGCTTAGGCAGAGGAGGAAGATTCCTGTTTAAGAGTAGATCTAGCATAGTTAAGCGGAGTTGTTGCAACCCTAAAGATAGGATGACGAAAATCTACCGGATTAGGGTTAAACCTAATATGGGAGTCCATAGATCGAGTTAATGCAATTCTAGGGGTTTTAATTAGAAAGATATTTCCATTAATCAACCTAGGTTAGACGTTAGTAGCCTCGAGAGAGGTATTAATATAAATTAGGGAATCCTACGGATCAAGTCAAGTGAATAAATCATCTGGTTCAGAGTTAAATAACAAGTGAAGTCTAGGTGGATTTTTTCCTCGGGTATTGTCTCAATTAATTGGTTTTTCCCACAAGTACTTCCTCATTTCATTCTCTTTGTCTTACCATCTTTAGCTTAGTAGTTAGTTAATTTTAGGTTAAACAACAATTCCTTGAATTCTTAGGTTAAATAATAAAAAGAAAGTTAGTATTATTACTTTTGGTTCCTTTGGGTTCGACAATCCGGTCTTGCCACTAAACTATACTACTTTTCGATAGGTGCGCTTGCCTCAAGTCGTTGTCACAGTTAGTTTTTAGGCTAGATCATTCATTATATAAATTTTTAAGACTCTGACACACGATCAAGTTTTTGGCGCCGTTGTCCGGGGAACTGAAATATTTAGAACGCTCAATTTTTATTACTTTAGCCATATTTTATTTTTTGCAATTGAATTTTATTTTTACTTTTCTAATTTTATTTTTCTTTTCCTGGCAGGTACCTTTAGTTTATGACTAGAAGGAACCCGATAGGACCCTTGATTTACGACAGTGATATCGAAGGTACAGTTCGCAGAAATCGTAGAGAAATAAGGCAAAGCTTAAACTACATGCAAGAAGAGCAAGAGAATGAAATTAATACTACCAAAGAGATGGCTGAGAATAATCCACTACCTTAGGAGGTGGCCGAAAATCATGCTCCTCAAACTATGTATGATTATGCTAAACCAAATTCAACAGAGACTGAATCGAGTATTGTTACGCCTGTTATAGCTGCTAATAATTTTAAACTGAAACCTAACACTATTCAAATGATTCAACAATTTGTTCAATTTGATGGTTTGCAGGATGAAGACCCAAATACTCATTTAGCAAATTTTCTATAATTCTGTGATACCTTCAAAATAAATGGCGTTTCTACTGATGCCATTCGTCTTCGGTTATTTCCCTTTTCATTAAGGAATAAAGCCAAACAGTGGTTGAATTCTCTTCCACGAGGTTCAATCACTACATTGGATCAAATGATCGAAAATTTTTGTTAAAATATTTTTCGCCGGCCAAAATAGCCAAATTAAGGAATGATATATCTTCTTTTGTGTAGATGGATCTAGAAACACTATACGATGCATGGGAGAGATACAAAGATCTATTGAGACGGTGCCCACACCATGGATTACCCTTGTGGCTACAAGTCTAAACTTTTTACAACAGTGTGAACCCTTCAAAGAGACAACTGATTGATTCAGCAGCCAACGGAACCCTGAATAACAAAACTCCTAAGGCGGCCTATGAGTTTATAGAGGAGATGTCACTGAACAACTATCAGTGGTAAGTTACAAGGACAAGGCCAACAAAAATAGCCGAGTTTTCAACCTCGATGCAGTCACCATGCTATCAAATCAGGTAGAACTGTTAAATAAAAAGATTGATGGGTTATGTAGATCTTTGCAGGTACATTCAATTATGTAGTACAATACGAATGGAGGATGGATGAACAATACAGAATACCCACCTTACAACCCGAGCGCTGAAAACGATCAACCCTACAATCCTAGCATAGAAAGCGAGCAAGTTCACTATATGGGTAACAATTTTAGACCTCAAAATAACCCTTATAGTAGTATTTACAATTCAGGTTGGAGGAACTATCCCAATTTCTCATGGGGTAGTCAAGGAAACCAAAGACAAAAATCCTACCCATAAGAAAAGAAGCCAAACCTTGAAGAGATGCTGACAAAATTTTTAGAGGTGTCAGAAACTCGTTTCCAAAATACTGAAACGATATTGAACAATAAGCAAGCATCAATTCAAGGGCTTAAGGATCAAATTGGAAAACTAACTAAGTTGTGTCTGAAAGGCGACCAGAGAGTTTACCTAAGGAAAAAGAGCAGGTAAAAGCAGTTACACTAAGAAGTTGAAATGAGTTCGTTGAAACAACGAAGAAGATACCACACGAAACTGATAAGGAAAAGGATGAGGAAGTTGAGAATGTAAAACCACCAATCCCATAACCAGCAAAGTTGAAGAAAGACCGATTAGATGCACAATACGGTAAATTTCTTGAACTTTTTAAACAATTGCATATTAACTTAGCTTTTGTTGAAGCTATTTCGCAGATGTCGACATACACAAAATTCCTAAAAGAGCTTCTAACAAATAAAAGGAAGTCGAAGAGATATCAATTGTGGAACTTAATGAAGAATGTTCAGCCATCCTCCAAAATAAACTACCAACTAAACTAAAAGATCCAAGAAATTTCACTATTCCCTGTTTAATTGGTAGTTTAAATATTGAGAAAGCACTAGCTGATTTAGGTGCCAGTATTAATTTAATGCCTTATAAAATGTTCAAGGAGCTTGGTCTTGGGGAACTAAAACCTACTAGGATGAGTATTAAGTTAGCTGATAGATCTATTAAATATCCTAGGGAAGTTATTAAAGATATTTTAGTAAAAGTTGATAAATTTATATTCCCTGTTGATTTTGTTGTGCTTGACATGGATGAAGACGTTGAGGTACCCTTAGTTTTGGGGCACCCTTTTTTAGCTAATGCTAGGGCTATTATTGATGTAGGTGACGGTAAACTTGTGCTAAGGGTAGGCGACGAGGAAATTATTTTCCAAATTTACGATGCTATGCAATATTCTAGAGAACAAGATGATTCCTATTATTTTATTTATGCCATTGATAATTTTATTCAAGATTCTTTACAGGAAATCATACATGACGACACGATGAAACTGTGTCTTACCCAAGGTGAGGGGTAGAAGACAACACCGATGAGTTGAATTCTAATACATATTCCTTTAGAAAAAAGAAAGAAAAGGGCATTGAAATCAATGACGAACTGAAAGAAAAACCTTCTATTGATGAGCCACCAAAATTAGAATTAAAAAAATTGCCAAATCATTTAGAATATGCTTTCCTCGGGGATAATTCCATATTACCAGTAATCATTTCTTCAGAACTGGAACCCAAAGAGAAAGACGAGCTACTACAGGTACTAAAGGAGCATAAAAGAGCCATAGCTTGGAAAATTTCTGACATTAAAGGGATAAGTCCATTGTTCTGCACCCATAAAATTTTAATGGAAGATGAATATAAACCATGCGTGCAACCTCAAAGACGATTGAATCCTAACATGAAGTAAGTTGTTAAGGTTGAGGTAATTAAACTTCTAGATGTAGGGATCATTTATCCTATTTCTGATAGTACTTGGGTAAGCCTTGTGCAGGTTGTTCCAAAGAAAGGAGGCATGACTGTTGTAACCAACGAAAAGAATGAATTGATTCCTACAAGAACAGTTACAGGTTGGAGAGTTTGCATTGATTATAGGAAGTTGAACGATGCTACGAGAAAAGATCACTTCTCTCTACCATTTATTGATCAGATGTTAGAAAGATTATCTGGGCATATGTACTACTGCTTCCTTGACGGACTCTCCAGCTACTTTCAAATCCCAATAGCCCCTGAAGATCAAGAAAAGACAAAACATTTACATGTCCATACAGTACGTTCACTTATCGTAGAATTCTTTTTGGATTATGTAATGCTCCTGCTACTTTTCAGCGCTACATGCTGGGCCATCTTTGATGAACTTGTGGAAGACATTATGGAGGTATTTATGGACGACTTTTCAGTATTTGGTAATTTTTTTCATCTTTGCCTTAAAAATCTAAAACAAGTTCTAATGAGATGTGGGGAAACAAACCTTGCGCTAAATTGGGAAAGTGTCACTTTATGGTTTGAGAGGGGATTGTGTTAGGACATAAAATTTCTAGTAAAGTGATTGAGGTAGATAAAGCAAAGGTTGAAACCATAGAAAAATTACCTCCTCCTAGTTCAGTTAAGGCTATTAGAAGCTTTTATAGAAGATTTATTAAAGATTTTTCTAAAATAGCTAAGCCTTTAACGAAATTACTAGAAAAAGATGTACCGTTCAATTTTGATCAAGAATGTTTAGATGCATTTAATATCCTCAAAGATAAATTAATAAATGCTCCAATTATAATTGCACCTGATTGGAATTTACCTTTTGAACTAATGTGTGATGCGAGTGATTTTGCAGTAGGTGCAGTCTTGGGACAACAAAGAGACAAGCACTTTCAACTGATTTATTACGCTAGCAAGACATTAACAACCACACAAGAAAATTACACCACCACGAAAAAGAATTGCTAGCTATTTTTTTTGCATTTGATAAATTTAGACAATATTTGATACTATCTAAAGTTGTCGTTTACACTGACCATTCAGCTCTTTGTTATCTTTTGACTAAATCCGATGCAAAACCTCGACTCATAAGATAGATTTTACTCTTACAGGAATTTGATTTGGAAATTCAGGATAAGAAAGGAGTTGAAAATCTTGCAGCAGATCATCTTTCTAGGCTTGAAAATCCACATATCAAAGAACTCGATGAGAGTGAGATAAACGACTCGTTTCCTAAAGAACAACTCTTTTCTATAACCAACTCTGAGGTACCTTGGTTTGCAGATATTACAATTTATTTAGCTGCTAACATCCTACCAAAAAGGTTAACACATCATCAAAAGAAGCGATTATTTGCTAATGCAAAAAACTATTTTTGGGAGGACCCTTTTCTTTTCCATATATGTGCAGATCAAGTAATTCGGGGATGTGTTACAAAGGTAGAAGTAAGCAACATCCTAGAACATTGTCACTCAGGGCCTTCAGTAGGACATTACAGCAGGATTAAGACAGCACATAAAATGCTCGAATCAGGTTTTTATTGGCCAACTCTGTTTAAAGATGCCAACAGGTATGTTGCTTCATGTGATAAATGCCAAAGAACAGGTAATATCTCTAAACGCGATGAAATGCCTCAAATGTATATGCTATCATGTGAAATATTTGATGTATGGGGTATTGACTTTATGGGTCCATTTCCTAGTTCATTTGGAAATATATACATCTTAGTAGCAGTAGATTATATGTCAAAATGGGTGGAAGCTCAAGCCTTACCTACTAACGATTCTAGAGTAGTAGTGAGGTTTCTTAAGAAACTCTTCTCTCGATTTGGAACACCCAGAGCAATTATTAGTGATAGGGTTCTCACTTTTGAAATACTCAATTTGATAAAGTCTTAAAGAAAAATAGAGTACACCACAGGACAACTACCCCTTATTATCCTCAAACCAATGGACAAGTGGAAGTAGCAAATCGAGAACTTAAGCGTATTCTAGAGAAAACAGTAGAATCAAGCAGGAAAGATTGGGCATTAAAAGTAGACGATGCTTTATGGGCCTATAGAATAGCTTTTAAAACTTCCATAGGAACATCCCCATACAAACTTGACTACGAAAAAAGTTGTCATCTACCATTTGAGTTAGAGCACAAAGCTTTTTGGGCTATAAAATTTTTAAATTACGATCTTAAAACTGCATGTGAAAAAAGGATGATGCAGTTGAACGATCTTGATGAATGGCGAGCTAATGCCTATAAGAACTCACGACTATATAAGGAGGCAACAAAGCAACGCCATGAAGCTCGTTTAAAACAACCGAAGCAATTCGAAGTTGGAGATTTAGTCATGCTATACAATTCAAGGTTAAAATTATTTCCTGGAAAGCTGAAATCAATATGGTCAAGTCCATTCGCAATAAAAATTATTTTTCCCTACGGCACAATAAAGGTAACACATCCAACTCGTGGCACATTCAAGGTAAATGGTCAGCGACTGAAAATTTATAATGGTGAAGATTTTAGGGATATGAGAGAGGAGCTTCAGCTCCGTGAACCTTCATTTAGAAATGAAAATAGGGTAAGCCTAGCTTAAGACTTTAAACGAACGCTTCTCGGGAGGCAACTAGAGCACTAACTTCACTAATATCATATATTTGATTTTTAGCACTTAACCACAAACTAACCAATTTAACAAAGAGCAGGTTTCCCTACCACACGACCGTGCACACGAACATGGCCGTGGCCGTGTGGATACCACGAGCAAGCACATTGGCGTGGCAGAGGCCATGCAGACCAAGGACAAAAAAAATCCCCAAAACACGGGCTGCGGCAAAACACCACGGCCGTGCGATTAGGCCGTGGTTGAAACTGAGTAAATGACACGGGCGTGCAACATGCCCGTGCCTCATAACCATGGCCAAACCTATCAAATGAACACGGGCATATGACACGCCCGTGCCCTATTACTGTGGCCAAACTTGTTGAGTGAACATGGGCGTGGGGAAGAGTGAAACGGGCGTGGGAGAAGCGAATAAAGCTAGGCACGCCAGTACGATATAGGCGTGGGACGCAATAAAGGGGCGCCAAACCCCCGAAGATTCGAAATACACGGGCTAAAAATGACTCACACAGGCGTGTGTCACGCCCGTGTGACCTTATTTCTATATAAACCCGTCACTCTTCATCATCTTTTTTCCCAAATTCTTCCTCCCAAACCCTAGCCGTTTTCCTTTTCCTCCTCCCTAAGTCCGACCATCGTTCACCTCACTCTTTTCACTCCCTTCACTCCCTTCTCTCCCTTTTCTCTACTTCTCTTCCTCATCCACATGCAGTCCACGCTCGTGTGAGGACAACACACCCACATGTCACCAATACACCCGTGCTCCGACCACCACCTCAACCGCGCCACCTTCCTCAACAACTCCACCGGTCACCTTTCCTTTTCCCCATTTTTTGTTCCATTCATCTTTATTTTTTATCATTATGATTTTATTTAGTTGAATAGTCAAATTTTTTCTTTATTTCTTACCCTCATTATTAGATTGTTAGCTTATAATCTAGTTCTTGTTAAGTAAATAGCGAACAATATTTATGTTGATTCTTTAAGAACAAAATGTTATTCTTCATGGCATTAGGATAGATTAATATATGTCTTGGCTGAAAATAACACTTGAATTGTTGAATATCTTTCATCTTCAGGTACGTAATAACTCCCCTACGCGGGCGAAAAACCACTGTTCCCACGTCGAAAAAATGGAAGGGACAAAGTGCAACCTCCTCGAGTGCTTCCGCCGAAATACGACACCTATTCCTACGATTTCCTCCGGGAACTCAGGAGGATCTTTATCAAATACTACGTGCAAGACCTCTCGACGTAGGAAGGTGTATCAATTGATCCGCCCTAGAGCAGGTCCAGCTAGCAGATGAGATTCGGGCCTTATTATTCACAGACCCATAAGGGCAATTTTTCGAAATCATCGAGCCCACATGCCTCGAGCTCACTCTGGAACTCTGCTCTACTTTCCACCTCTAAATGGTGATGACTAACTTTGATGACTCTGGCACTATTAAATTTTGTCTCGGAGGTCTCGTCCATGTCACAGTTTAGAGCTGCTTTGGGACTTTACATTGACGAATTCATAGAAGATGACGAGTTCGAGAATCTTAACCGCCACATCCATAACTCTCCAGTTTCCTGTTGGAAAGACCTAGTCCCCGTCTCGACTACATATGACCCTAGTCACTCCAAAGCGACAGCTCTCGCCCTACCCCTAAGGTACGTCCACGCTATCCTAGTTCATACACTAACAGGGAGGAGAGAGAGCACCGGCGTCGTAAACACTCACGACGTCTATTCCTATAGTGCATGGCCAACGGGCATGTGTTCGGCCTCGCCTACTTCATAGCTCGCACCATCCAACATCAGACAGAGCAACATAGGAGAGGGGTCATCTTTATGGATCCATACATCACACGCCTCGCTCGACACTTCGGACTCCTTAACACAGTCGCTCAGACTTCCTCACTTTCCCTGATAGGACAAATGCCCCCCTTAAGTCATCTAGATGATGTTACACATGAGGATGATCGAGCATCACCGTGGGACGCATCCTCCCCAGTACCGTCTAGCTCACACCACCAAGGAGGAGGATCCTGAGAAAATTACTGATGATGTTCCCCTTACACACGAGGCACCAACACCGAGCCATGCGACAGCTTCTCTAGTGGACATATCTGAGTGCCTATCATAATTTGAGCAGCAATGCTTTCAGCGCTTTGACCATCTCGATACTACCCTCCACCAGATATGTCAACACTTGCACATTTCATCGCTGTCCCCACCTCGCGACCCAACCAATGACGAGGACCTTTGAGTCCTTTTATTTTCTTTATTTTTCATTTTTCATATTTATTTTTCATTTTTATATTTATTTTTAGTTTATTTTTGTTCTTAATTAAACTTTTTACCTTTCTTGTTTAAAACTTTTATTAGCACTGGCTGTTTAACTCTTGAGTATCTCTAACAACACCCATTAAATGGTACTCCCTAGAAATTTAACTGATGACTTCAGTTTCAAAAGGTACAATGTGCCACTCTAGGAATGAACATATAATCGAGTATTCTCCACCACCTTTACTTATGCTTAGTCATCATATTCATCATTGATCATCCTCAAGGATTCCATCCAAAAATTCAGGAAGTTTCACTTCTCTCCCTATCTTTTCTTTTTCCTACTATATTGTGAATATCTATCTTTGTACATTGAGTGCAATGTACATCTTAAGTGTGGGGGGTGAAATTTATTTAGAAAAGTTCCTAACTTTTTGCATTATTCTCAAATCCCTGAATGATATCTTTTCTTAAGTAATTTTCTCATATCACTAATTAGAATGAAATTTCTATTGATTTATGATTTTTATTGATATGTTTTAGATTAAGTCATAGTTAATTGTGCATTGATAATTTAAACTTTAAGATATTAGAGAATCAAGCATGATAAGTCTATTTTTTAGAATAAAAAAATTGCTAGGTTGTTGACCTAAATTTGAATATTACCTTGAAATTTGAAATTTACAAAGTTGATATCAAAAACCCATAATTTTTGTGAGATTTTGAGCCTTTTAGAGCATATATTCTTTTCTTGCTCACTTCTTTTTATTATGAGTGTGTCAACATTGATTTGTTATTCTAGAACTTGCTTTGATTATACATGTCAAGACCACATCACTAATTTGATATACAAAATGATAAAGGCACTTAGGATTTAACCCACTTACTCCACTAAAATCCTACCTCACAATTAACCCCTAGTGAAATCCTTTGATCCTAACAAACCTTTTATTGATTCACCCACTAATATTAACCCAAAACCCATTTTGTATTTGTTATCACCATTTTTCTTGACTACCCTTCATCGAGATTTGATTTGTTCAGTTGCCTAATTATTTTATCTCAGTAGTTGAATTCATCTTATATTATGTAGTTACTTGATTTGTTTTGAAAAAAATCGAAGTATATTCATTATTAGTTCTATAAATAAGTGAGCTTATACGTTTAAATTCCACACCTTGAAGAAAAAACTCATATTATTAGTATTACAAGTTTTCAAATAATATAATTATTTAGGATTAGTTCATTTTTTCTAGTTAGGTGAATTATCAATTCAATCTTGATTCTAACCTTCTAATTCAGCCTTCATCCACACCTTTAACCTAAGCCCCGTTACAACCCTTTAAACACCTTTTGATTTGTGTATCATTTCATTTTATAGTGGTGGAGATTTGATTTTCAGGCAAGCCTATGGGATTAAATTTTCATGTTTGACTATTGAGTTCTTAATTTTGAACCTTAAACACTTTGAGTGATTTGAGTGAATCTTTAGTGAGGATGTCAACTCTTGTCGATTTTGAATTAAAGGTGATTATTTAGGTAAAGGGAAACACCTATATTTTCATGCTACAAAAACTATGACTTTGATTGTTTGAATCTTTAGGACCCTTTTTACTTAAATTATCCATGTATAAGTTATCCATGAATTATGATGAAAAATTATCGATGAATATTATGAATTGAGGAAGTTCATTTTAATTGTGAGTTGAGAATTTTAGCTTAAGGACAAGCAAAAGCTTAAGTGTGGGGGTATTTGATAAACCGTAATATGTACATATTTTAATCCCACATTTAGCATACTTTTGGATGATTTAGTCCCTGAATTGTGGAATTTGGTGCTCCTAATTCTTTAATTTCATGTTTTATACTTAGGAGAGCACCGGAGGATGAAAAGAATGAGAAACGGGCAAAAAATGGAGAAAATGGGCCAAAGTACAAATTGCACATGGCCTGGGCCCAAAACACACGACCGTGCCTCCTTAGCTGATACGACCACGGCCTAGCCCCGAATCACACGGTTGTGCCACACGGGCGTGTCCCTGCCGCAGTAAAGAAGAGTTTCATTCAATTAGGGTACTTAAAGGCAAAGAAAGACATTCCAACAGCCTATATATACACCCTAGAGGCCAACCTTAAAGAGGGCGATTCAGCTAGGCCAAGGAGCCAAGCCAGAGGGGCCGAATTGTAGGATTCACTCGAAGAAAGCCAGTTCATCCAACTCAAGAAGCCGGAATCATACTCAAGACTGAAGATCTCTCCTTCAATTCCTTCAGGAGGTTTTAGGGTTTTTCTTATGTTTTGTTTTATATTTTCTTCTGAGATGTATTCTTTTATGATTATGAACTAAACCCCTCAAATACCTGAGGGGGATAAAACCTAAGACGAATCTTGTTATTGTTTTCTGAGATATATGATAAATACTTAATTTGTTCTTAATTATGTGTTCTTAATTCTTATTTTGATATTTCAGGATATTGATTCAAGTATTGATGTGCTTAGGCAGAGAAGGAAGATTCCCTGTTTAAGAGTAGTTCTAGCATAGTTAAGCGAAGTTGATCGCAACCCTAGAGAGAGGATGACGAAAATCTGCCGGATTAGGGTCAAACCTAATATGGGAGTCCATAGATCGAGTTAATGCAATTCAAGGGGTTTTAATTAGAAAGAGATTTCAATTAATCAACTTAGGGTTAGACGTTAGTAGCCTCGAGAGAGGTATTAATATAAATTAGGGAATCCTATGGATCAAGTCAAGTGAATAAATCGTCTGGTTCAGAGTTAAATAACAAGTGAAGTCTAGGTGGATTCTTCCTCGGGTATTGTCTCAATCAATTGGTTTTTCCCACAAGTATTTCCCCAATTCATTCTCTTTGTCTTAGCATCTTTAGCTTAGTAGTTAGTTAATTTTAGGTTAAACAACAATTCCTTGAATTCTTAGGTTAAATAATAAAAAGAAAGTTAGTATTAGTACTTTTGATTCCTTTGGGTTCGACAATCCGGTCTTACCACTAAACTATACTACTGTTCGATAGGTGCGCTTGCCTCAACTCGTTGTCACAGTTAGTTTTTAGGCTAGATCATTCATTATATAAATTTTTAAGACTCTGACACACAATCAAATTTAGTGATAATGACTCAAGTAGATAGCTTTGAATAAACATATAAGTAAATAGTGAAAACATATATGAGTATTGAACTAGCATGGGTTACTTTAAAAATGGATCACACGGCCAAGGCCAACTTGGGATGAGTGGGCCACACGGGCGTGTGGGCCTACACGGGCAAAAAAAAAGGCATGTGGGCCTATTTTTACCGAAATGTTTTAAGGTTGCACGGGTCACCCAAGTCGACTGTGAACCTACTGTAGGGTCGGTAAGCACTACTTACACCCCTAATTGTGTGAAACGAACTGAACGATATATGTACTGAGCATGTTAATATCTGAACTGAATATATGTACTAAAATTGCATAATAGCATATCATCCATTGCATGTTGCACATTGGGTTGGGAGTTGTTATTCGGAGGAAGTGTACTGAAAGGATTTAAGCCTAATTTACTGGCAGCTCCGCTGCAAACTACTGTTTTGTGCCGCATTCGGTACTATTTAGAGTGTAGGGATAGATGGATTATATCCCCACATAGAGTGTAGGGTTGGATGGAGATGGTGTGTAGAGATTGGTTGGGTAGGATTTTGCTACTGCATAACTATTACTGCTACTGCTACTGATACTATGATGGGCTAAGGCCCTACTACATTTTTAACACTGTACTGAGGTGGGCTAAGGCCCAAACTGTCACTGATACTAAAAAAGGCTTAGCCCAAGACTGTTCAACTGTGCACTAAATACTGATTATTTGTTTGTTTCTGCTAGATTACACACTGAGTTTACGTAACCTCACCCTTTTTGTTTAATGTGCACAGGTAATCCCTAGACTTAGACGGATCGGTGTGACGAAGGACTCAGCGGTGACCACAGTAATTTTTAGACTTCATGGTTTTCAATTTACGAGTTATGATTTGTTTATTATTGATTATTTGGGTAGTAATTTAAGGACCCTCTGGGACTTTGGTTTTAAATTTGGGTTTTATTTATTTATTATACTTTATGGATTTATACCTGCTGGTCATAGGAAATTTGGTTTTCAAAAAAAAGTTAAAGTATTTTCTAAACGCATGATCACCTAGATTGATTTGTTAAAGCTTCAGCAACAAGGGATGTTTCAAAACAAATATTTTAAATGAATAAAGATGACTTCCTAAGTTCTAACAAAGGTTTACTAAAGATAATACAATGGAATGTTTTCATCATAGCAACGAGGTTTCAAAAACACTATCGTGTGACATTGTAACACCCTTTACTCGTGTCCGACGACAGAACCGGATGCAAGGCACTACCATGCTTAACCTTGCAGGAACGTGTAATAACGGGCTATAAAATTTTGTTCAAAACCTATTTCTTACCCATTCTTGGCCTACATGGCCCTAAAAATACCTTTGAGAGGTTTCGGGATCTAACCGGGGACTTTTACGAACTTGGAAAGCTTTTCATCAAAATAAGGGCTACACGCCCGTGTGTCCCTAGGACATGCTCGTGTCTTTCACTCGTGGTCGACACTAACTAATTTCACACGGCCTTGACACGCTCGTGGCCTTGGCCTATGTGCCAAACCTTATCATTCTGACTTATCCACACAGCCTATACACACGTCCGTGTGCTTCAGCTCGTGTGGCGATTTAAATCCCAAGTGTAAGTTGTAGACTTCACACAGCCTGGGCATACACTCATGTGGTAGCCGCGCCTCCCACACGGTCTTGACACACGCTCGTGTGTCAACCCATGTGGGTAATTAAAAAGCTATATACCAAGCACTTTTCCACCCTACATTACACACATACATACTCCAATTAAAAACAATACAACTCCTATCCCAAAGGCACATCTAAGAACTCATTCCAATATACAAGATAATCAAAAGGTATCTCTAGTAGCTAAAAAAAAAGTTAAGGTATACAAAAGGACATATACTTCATGAAATTCATCTTTATTAAGCAATAGAAGTATTTTCCTAAATTATAAGGCCATTTACAAAATGACTTTTATAACTTACATAGCCAACACTTTAACTAACAATTACAACTTAACAAAATACTTGAGTCCTATACATGCCATACTCAAAGTAAGTCTAAAATTGATATACCAAAGTGATGTCGATAGTATTGTAACACCCCTTACCCGTAATCCCCGTTGGAATCGAGCACGAGACGTTACCGGACAATTTACCTAATCGCCACTTAGGCTCAATGTGGCTACTCATCTCGAATCGCTTCAACTACTTCACACTCAACCTATGAGATCTCAACCATACCTACAAGAACTCTCGGGACCATATCGAAAGTTTTACGGTCCATAAAATTTCTTTTCATCTAAACAGGGTGTGCACGCCCGTGCTAGATGACACACATGCTCGTGTGTAGTCACACATGCCCATGTGCTCACACCGTGCCCAAAAACCCCATCATTCTGCCAAAACTCACGCGGCTAGGGCACGCCCATGTAAAATGGGGGCACGCCCGTGTACCCTAATAACATGCCCGTAGCTTTCGCTCGTGGTGAGTTACTAACTAATTTAGCACGGCCTGGGCACACGCCCATGTCCCTACCGTGTGTCTTACACGGTTCATGCACACAGCCGTGGGATTTGCCCGTGGCCTATTCTAATTAGAAATAATAAAGTGTAGGGTTATCACGGCCTAGACACATGCCCGTGTGTCTACCCGTGTGGCACATGAAGGCTATTTGCCAAGCTTCTAGCATTCCTATATCTTACTCTACATGGGTTTATTAAACAAACTAACAAAACTCTCTTAATCCACATGCACTCACATTGATAACATTGAAATTTCATAAATGATAAAATATGCCATCATTCTTGGCAATTTACAAAATTAATGTCTTAGCAAGAGCCAATACACTTTTGGTCAAAATAACAAAATGATCTAACTAGTCTAGTCCTATACATGCCATATACAAAATCGCTAATCTAATTATACCAAGTAAGCAGATAGTGTGGGCGGTCTTCTAGTTATCGGTGTATCCCGGCTCGGCTCTTAAGCCCTATAAGACAAGGGAAAAGAAAGGAGGAGTAAGCTTTAAGCTTAGTAAGTTTACATGTAAACAACATAACATTTTAGTATGTGCTAAACAATTATATAGCATTACATACTAAACAAGAAACAATCCACATTCATAATCATGCTTACTCATTTCTTCCAATTCCACATTGCAACCATTTCACAAGCCTAATGTATACATTCATTAACATGTCTCCCTGTACTTAGCACCACAATGTCACATAATGCAACACGTCACAATCTCTTAATCAACTACTCATATCAAATTACTCGGTGGTTTTGCACTTAGCCCACCATCCGTCTTTATTAGGGTGGTATCGCACATAGCCCACCAAAGAGATTAATTACGGTGGTATCACCATAGCCCACCAAATGATAAATAGTCGATGGTATCGCACATAAGCCATCGTAATTAAATGTTAAGGTGGTATCGCACTTAGCCCACCGTCAAGTATTGATATAACACACTCACAAATCCTTTCCATTTTTCATACTAGAATTATTCATTAACTACCACTTTCTATCTACTTGAATTATACATGTTATCGATTATGCTATGCACTGATTAACAACCATAATGTGCATGTAAAATGCATCGTTTACACGTGAACTTACCTCGGTGCAAAACGTGTTAGCTAGCGATTTACTCAGTCAGCTTGCCTTTTCCACGGTCAAAGTCGATTATACGCTCTTCTTGATCTATAACAATGAAATTCATTAGTTTAGATCATTCTATGATCATAATACATCAAACTCTACACTTGGGAAAAAATTACCATTTTGCCCTTGTACATTGGCAAAATTACGATTTTGCCCCTAGGCTCGTAATTTATTTTTCATCACATTTTCTTAATAAACAAGCATAGATGAACATTTATTTCTCTTACAACTACTCACCATTCCAACTATTTCATGCATTTATGGCACAAATTGAATCTTTGCATTCAAGCCCTATTTAGGTGTTTTCATGCTAACACCATTCATAAAAGTTGTTTCTCACCTCCCTACCATTCATTTTCTTCCATAAAAACTTAGCTAACAACATAAATACTCTAATGGAAAGTCCCTAGGCTTCCAACCATATTGCAAATTGGTCCCCTCATTAGCTAGCTTAAGCTTTGGGGACCCCAAAAGTGCAAAAATCATTAAGAAAAACCTCAAAAATACCTTACTAGCAAGGATGATATGTAGCTGAAATTCTCAAGCTTTCAAACCCTTAAACTTGCTAAAATTTATGTAGTAAGAGGGAGATGAATAGTGAAAGATGATAGCTTCCTTTAGTCATCTTATTTATCATATTTTATTCACTTAGTCACCAACTTTCACCAAAAATTTAATGCCCCTGTCTCCTATCCTCTATGGCCGGTCAACACACATTAAATTGGCCTAATTGCACTTTAAAATCCTTCAAATTACATTCTATAGCTATTAGGTACCTCTACCTTATAAAATAGAACTTTTGCACTTTATGCGATTTAGTCCTTTTTCACAATTAAGCATGCTATCACTCAAATTAAAGCACCAAAATTTCCACATAGCCATATATTAATACCATAACACATACAATAATACTAAAATAATTTCCTCAACCTCGGATTAGTGGTCCCAAGACTACTGTTCTGACTAGCCCCAAAATCAGGCTGTTACAACTCTCCCCCCCTTTTTGGGATTTTCACCCTCGAAAATCTTATCGGTAAAGAGGTTTGGATATTGCTCTCTCATGGCTTCTTCCAGTTCCCACGTAGCTTCTTCTACATCGTGCTTTTGCCACAACACTTTTACTAAGGCTATGTCCTTATTCCTCAACTGTTTCACTTCTCAAGCCAAGATTTTAATCGGCTCTTCCTCATGTGTCATATCCGATCGTATCTTAATTTCCATAGGAAAAACCACATGTAAGGGATCAGAACGATAACGCCTTAGCATTGATACATGAAACACATTGTGAATTTTCTCTAACTCTACCGGTAAAGCCAACCGATATGCCACTGGCCCAATCCTTTCGATAATTTCATACGGCCCTATGAATCTTGGGCTCAATTTACCCTTTCGACCAAATCTCAATATTTTCTTCCACGACGACACTTTCAAAAATACTTTGTCACCCACTTGAAACTCAATTTCTTTTCTTTTCAAGTCTGCGTACGAATTTTTTTCGGTCTGAAGCAGCTTTCAAACTATCCCAAATCACTTTCACTTTTTTCTCAATTTCTTTACTCAATTCTTCGGCCTTACTAGCTCGATCCACCAGTATCACAAATTATTTTAGCTCTAAGATCCCAACTAAAAGTTTGATGTCTTCATTTAACCCGTCTTCAAACCTCTTGCATAGGGTAGCTTTTGTGGATACGCATTCCTGTGCGTACTTACTGAGCCGAACAAATTCGCGTTCATATTCTCGCCACGGCCATTTTTCCTTGCTTTAACTCAAGGAATTCCTTCCGCTTGTGGTTTATAAACCTTTGACTTATATACTTCTTTCGGAACTCTTCCAAAAAAAAGTCCTACGTTACCCTTTCTTTAGGAACTACTGATGTCAACGTTTTCCACCAATAGTATGTCGAGTCCCTCAGCAAAGATACGGCGCATTTCAAACTCTCCTCAGGTGTACAGGAGAGTTCATCAAAAACCCTCATTGAGTTCTCAAGCTAGAACTTCGCCCGCTCAGGGTCATCATCTTTGTTAGCTCAAAAATCTTCAGCCCCTTGCTTCCGAATTTTATCTACCGGGGGCTTATTTGTCCTCACTATTCCTACACCTTGGGGAGCCTTAGGAACTTACTGAGGTATAGGAGGAGGTGGAGGAGGTTGAGCATTGGGATTAGCTTATACATACTCAGTGTACCAATTGTTCATCATTTGGAGAAAGGCCTCTCGAGCCTCTTCTCCTCGATCCCTAGTCTCGGGTTCACTTTGCATAGGCGCGGTCCCTTGAGCAGGAGCCGATACATTACTAGCTGCGTCATCAGCAGCCGATTGATCGGAATCCATATACTACATAAAACAAATTTTTAAAATCATTAAAAGTCACCACACTATCATTATACGCTTATGGCATGTATAGCTAGACTCCCACACACGCTACGGTAGTCCTAGAACTGACTAAACCATAGCTCTAATACCACTAAATGTAACACCCCTTACCCGTAATCCTCGCTAGAATCGAGCACGAGACGTTACCAAACAATTTACCTAATTGCCACTTAGGCTCAATGTGACACTCATCTCGAATCGCTTCAACTACTTCACACTCAACCTATGAGATCTCAATCATACCTACGAGAACTCTCAGGACCATATCGAAAGTTTTACGGTCCATAAAATTTCTTTTCATCTAAACAGGGTGTGCACGCCTGCTAGATGACACACATGCCTGTGTGTAGTCACACACACCCATGTGCTCACACCGTGCCCAAAAACCTCATCATTCTGCCAAAACTCACATGGCTAGGGCACACCCATGTGAAATAGGGGCATGCCCGTGTACCCTTATAACATGCCCGTGGCTTTCGCTCGTGGGGAGTTACTGACTAATTTAGGACGGCCTGGGCACACGCCCATGTCCCTACCGTGTGTCTTACACGGTTCATGCACAGGGCCGTGGGATTTGCCCGTGGCCTATTCTAATTAGAAATAATAAGGTACAGGGTTAGTATGGCCTAGACACACACCCGTGTGTCTACCCGTGTGGCAAATGAAGGCTATTTGCCAAGTTTCTAGCATTCCTATATCTTACTCTACATGGGTTTATTCAACAAACTAACAAACCTCTTTTAATCCACATGCACTCACATTGATAACATTGAAATTTCATAAATGATAAAATATGCCATCATTCTTGGCAATTTACAAAACTAATGTCTTAGCAAGAGCCAATACACTTTGGTCAAAATAACAAAATAATCTAACTAGTCTAGTCCTATACATGCCATATACAAAATCGCTAATCTAATTATACCGAAGTAAGCAGATAGTGTGGGCGGTATTCTAGTTATCGGCGTATCCCGACTTGGCTCTTAAGCCCTATAAGACAAGGGAAAAAAAAGGAGGAGTAAGCTTTAAGCTTAGTAAGTTTACATGTAAACAACATAACATTTTAGTATGTGCTAAACAATTATATAGCATTACATACTAAACAAGAAACAATCCATATTCATAATCATGCTTACTCATTTCTTCCAATTCCACATTGCAACCATTTCACAAGCCTAATGTATACATTCATTAACATGTCTCCTTGCACTTAGCACCACAATGTCACATAATACAACACGTCACAATCTCTTAATCAACTACTCATATCAAATTACTCGGTGGTTTCGCACTTAGCCCACCATCCGTCTTTATTAGGGTGGTATCGCACATAGCCCACCAAAGAGATTAATTACGGTGGTATCGCACATAGCCCACCAAATGATAAATAGTCGATGGTATCGCACATAGCCCATCGTAATTAAATGTTAAGGTGGTATCGCACTTAGCCCACCGTCAAGTATTGATATAACACACTCAAAAATCCCTTCCATTTTTCATACTAGAATTTTTCATTAACTACCACTTTCTATCTACTTGAATTATACATGTTATCAATTATGCTATGCACTGATTAACAACCATAATGTGCATGTAAAATGTATCGTTTACACGTAAACTTACCTCGGTGCAAAACGTGTTAGCTAGCTATTTACTCAGTCACCTTGCCTTTTCCACGGTCAAGGTTGATTACGCGCTCTTCTTGATCTATCACAATGAAATTCATTCGTTGAGATCATTCTATGATCATAATACATCAAACTCTACACTTGGGAAAAAATTACCATTTTGCCCTTGTACATTGGCAAAATTATGATTTTGCCCCTAGGCTCGTAATTTATTTTTCATCACATTTTCTCAATAAGCAAGCATAGATGAACATTTATTTCTCTTACAACTACTCACCATTCCAACTATTTCATGCATTTATGACACAAATTGAATCTTTGCATTCAAGCCCTATTTAGGTGTTTTCATGCTAACACCATTCATAAAAGTTGTTTCTCACCTCCCTACCATTCATTTTCTTCCATAAAAACTCAGCTAACAACATAAATACTCTAATGGCAAGTCCTTAGGCTTCCAACCATGTTGCAAATTGGTCCCTCATTAGCTAGCTTAAGCTTTGGGGACCCCAAAAGTACAAAAATCATTAAGAAAAACCTCAAAATTTACTTACTAGCAAGGATGATATGTAGCTGAAATTCTCAAGCTTTCAAACCCTTAAACTTGATGAAAATTTATGTAGTAAGAGGGAGATGAATAGTGAAAGATGATAGCTTCCACTAGTCATCTTATTTATCATATTTTATTCACTTAGTCACCAACTTTCACCAAAAATTTAATGCCCTTTTCTCCTATCCTCTATGGCCGATCAACACACATTAAATTGGCCTAATTGCACTTTAAAATCCTCCAAATTACATTCTATAGCTATTAGGTACCTCTACCTTATAAAATAGAACTTTTGCACTTTATGCGATTTAGTCCTTTTTCACAATTAAGCATGCTATCACTCAAATTAAAGCACAAAAATTTCCACATAGACATATATTAATACCATAACACATAAAATAATACTAAAATAATTTTCTCAACCTCAGATTAGTGGTCCCGAGACCACTATTTTGACTAGCCCTAAAATTGAGTTATTACAAGTATGATTTTCGAACTCCAACGTCTGCAACCTTTCGAGTTATCTTGGCAATACTACAAGGAAAAAGGCAATGAAAAGCGGTAAACATAAAGCTTAGTAAGTTTGCATGGAAATAATTAGCAACAATAAGCTCATAATATAATCCATCCATGGCATTAACTAACCATACACAAGTCATAGGCTCCTTGCGATACTTACTTAAAATTTCCATTATTTAGCACATACCGTGCTACACATCGTAATCGTTTCTTCGTGACTCATTCACGAGTACCTGTATTCACTCATTCACATGACTTTAGTACAATTTTCATTTCTACTTCTAAACTCATTTACTTATCCCATTAATCACTAGGGATAGTCAAAGATGCATTTTAATCGTCATTCATGTGGGTACAAATCCAATGCCACATCCCAGAGGTGGTCTTATATGGAGTCACTTCTAAATGCCAATGCCATATCCTGGATGTGGTCTTATACGGAGTTTCACATCAAGTATCGATACCATATCCCGGATACTGTCTTATACGATTCTCATATTCATTATCGAAGCCATATCCCAAATATCCTCTTATACGGGATCTCAACTCAGTGCCAAGGCCATGTCCCAAACATGGTCTTATATGGGACCTTATCTATTTCATATCTCGACGACGGCAATTTCATATTCAATATAGTCCACTAGGGCCTCAACATCTCATTCAACATTAAATACTCAATTTAGTGGAGCATCATGCATCAATATGATACAAAGCATTCTCAATTATGATAACATAAATGTTGCATTAATCACATACAAACTTACCTCAATTTCAAAATGAGCTAACTCGTCGGTTTAGTCCAAGACTTTGTTTTTTCCCCGATCGAGGCAGATTCTTGGTTCTTCTTGCTCTATAATAGCAATTTAGCTCATTTTAATCACCACATTAATGAAAGCATTTCAACAATCATAATTAGGTAAAATTACTATTTTGCCCCTAGATTTTGGCAAAATGACCATTTTGCCCCTAAGTTCGAAATTAATTCTAATCATAATTCTACCTTCAACAAGCCTAGGGGAACATTTAATAATCTTATAGCTATCATCAGAACTCAAATAATTACTACAAATTTGTAACATTTTTATCTAGGTCCAATTAGGTGTTTTCAAGACAACACATTTCACAAAAGTTGTTCATCTAACAACTAAGACTTAATTTCTTCCATAAAAATGTAGCAAATAAATAAGATAGCTCTCATGGCAAACTCTAAACTTTTTACCATATTGCACAATAGTCCCCTCATTTGAAAGCTTAAGCTTTAGGGGTCCCAAAAGTACAACTATTTTCAAGAAAAGATCACTAGAACACTTACTTGTGAAAAGATGAGTATACTTAAATTTTTGAAGCCTTCTACCCTCTATTTGTTGCTAATTTTTTTTTTGGAAGAGTGAAAGAGAAAAAGATGATATCTTTTCTCTCCTTATTTTTATTTTATTAATACTAGTCAAATTAGTCCACCTACTATCACCAACTTTGACCAACATTGACAAATTTGTCTCCTATGCTAGTCTATGGCTGGCCAAGCAAATATTGGGGGTCTAATTGTCTTTTAAAGACCTCCAATTGTCAATCTATGGCTATTTGGTACCTTTAGCTTATAGAATGGAACTTTCATACTTTATGCAATTTAGTCCTTTTTCGCGATTAATCATGAAATCGTTAAAATTAAAGCACCAAAATTTTCATGCACATATACTATCATGCTCTAACTCATAATATCTCATGAAAATAAATTTCTCTAATCTTGGATTAGTGATCCCGAGATCACTATTCCTACTAGCCCTTAAATCGGCTATTACAATTCTCCCCTCCTTAAAGATTTTCGTCCTCGAAAATATTACCAGTGAAAAGGTTGGGATAATGGTTTCTCATCGTTTCCTCAGGCTCCCATGGAGCCTCTTCTATTCCGTGCCTTTGCCATAGAACTTTCACTAGGGCTATGCTTTTGTTTCTTAATTGCTTGACCTCTCGCGCCAAGTAAGGGATTCTAAGTTAGTGATTTTGCTATAAAAGGAAAAGAGGGCCATTCATTCTTTCTTCTAAGTCTCTCTCTGGCTCTTCATTGTTTTGCCAAAATACACCTTGTGTAGCAAACTTCATTACCAAATTGTTCAAACTCTTTTCTCTTCATCTTTCATAATCTTCCAAAAGCCGAAAGTTTGTAAAATCACTCTAGCCGAATAGTTTTGAGACTTCAAACAAGGGTTGTCGATCAGATTAAGGGTAAGAACTAGTTATCATTCGATTTTCATCCTTTTCTTTTAAGATTTGCAGAAATCTAGGACTAACCCCATTAATATCTTGTTGCTGAATTCTAACCGGCTCTTCACCATAAGTCAAGTCCGGTTGTAATTCTACCTGTATCTGTACTATGACATGTGAAGGGTCTGAACGGTATCGTTGTAACACGGATACATGAAAGATGTCATAAATCTTTTCCAGCTCAAGTGGCAAGGCCAAACGATAAGCTACTAGTCCTATCCTCTTGGTAACTTCATAAGGTCCGATAAAATGCGGACTCAATTTGCCCTTCCGGCCAAATCTGAGGACTTTCCTCCAAGGTGATACTTTCAAGAACACTTTATCACCGACTTTAAATTCAGTCTCTTTCCTTTTCAAGTCCAAATAGGGCTTTTGCCTATCTGAGGCGACTTTCAGACAGTCACGTATCACTTTTACCTTCTCTTCAGTTTCCTTAACCAAGTCAACCCCGTGAGTCTGTTTCTCTTTGAGTTCTGACCAATACAAGGGTGTTCGGCACTTACGCCCATACAATGCCTCATAAGGCACCATTTTCAGACTTGACTAAAAGCTGTTATTATAGGCGAATTCCACTAATGGTAAGTATTTCTCCCAATTACCGTGGAATTCCAAAACACAACATCGAAGCATGTCTTCAAGTATCTGAATTACCCTCTCCGACTGCCCGTCGGTTTGTAGATGAAAGGCTATACTGAAACTCAATTTCGTGCCCATGGCCTCTTGCAACTTTTTCCAAAATCATGACATGAATCTTGGATCTCTATCCGAAATGATCGAAAATGGTACACCATGGAGTCTTACTATCTCTGACATGTATAAGTCCGCTAATTTATCAAGTGAATATTCGACTCGCACTGGTATAAAATGGACTGACTTTGTGAGTCTATCAACCACTACCCATATTGCATCCTTCTTCTTTGGAGTCAACGGTAAGCCCATCACGAAGCCCATGGTAATACGGTCCCATTCCACTCAGGAACCATAATGGGCTAAAGTAAACCCGAAGATACTTGATGTTAACATTCACTTGCTGACAAATCAAGCATATTGATACAAACTCGAAAATGTCTTTCTTCATACCAAGCGACCAATACCATTTCCTTAAATCATTGTACATCTTCGTGCTGCTTGGGTGTACATTCAAACATCTATTACGCTCTTCATGCAAGATTTTACGAATAAGCTCGCCATTTCTGGGTACACAGACCCTATCTCAAAATGTTAGACATCCATCAGGATTTACTCGAAAGTCTGACTCCATGTTCGACTCACATATAACTCTCTTGGCTTGCAAACTGTTATCATCTTTTTGAGGTTCACAAATCTCTTGCAGAAACAATGGTTTAACCCTCAATTCGGCTAAAACGGAACCATCATCCAACAAATCATTTGAGTACTCATGGCTCTTAGTGTAAACAATGATTTTCACTCAAAGCATCGGTGACTACGTTTGCCTTTCCCAGATGGTAGTTAATCACCGACTCATAATCCTTAATCAGCTCTAACCACCTTCGTTGCCTCAAATTCAATTCCTTTTGAGTCATCAAATATTTTAGGCTTTTATGGTCGGTGAAAATCTAACACTTTTAACCATATAAATTATGCCTCCAAATTTTCAACACAAACACGATTGCGGCCAACTCTAAATCATGAGTCAGGTAATTCTTCTCGTGCGGCTTCAGTTGCCTAGAGGCGTATACAATCACTTTACCCTCTTGCATAAGTACACAACCCAATCCATTCAAGGATGCGTCACTGTAAACCACAAATTCTCTTCCCGGCTCAGGTTGCACCAGAACAGGAGCCTCAGTCAATAGTGTTTTTAGTTTCTCAAAACTCTATTAACACCTTTCTGTCCAATCGAACTTCACATTTTTTGCAAAAGTCTCATCATTGAGGTAGCTATCATTGAAAACTCCTTGAAAAAATGCCTATAATAACCGACTAGGCCTAGAAAACTCCTTACTTCAGTTACGCTCCTCGGTGGTTTCCATTCAACAATTGCTGAAATCTTATTCGGGTCAACTCTAATTCCGTCTTTCGAGATAATATGCCCCAAAAATCCCACTTCTTTGAGCCAAAATTCACTCTTACTGAATTTGGCATACAATTTTTTTCTCTCAAAACTTGTAGAACCATACTCAAATGCTCAGCATGATCGTTCTCATCCCGAGAGTAGATTAGTTTGTCATCGATGAAAATCACAACAAATTTATCCAAGTATGGCCGAAAAATATGATTAATCAAATCCATGAAGATCGTAGGGGCATTCGTTAGACCAAAATGACCAAATATTCATAGTGGCCATACCTAGTCCTAAATGCAGTTTTTGGCATATCTGAGTCCTTGACTCTCTGCTGATAGTACCCTGACCTCAAATCTATCTTGGAAAATACCGTGGCTCACTTTAATTGATCGAATAGATCATCGATCCTCGGTAATGGGTACTTTTTCTTCACAGTTATCTTGTTGAGTTACCGGTAATCTATACACAGTCTCATTGAACCATATTTCTTCTTCACAAATAAAATAGGAGCACCCCACAGAGAGAAACTCGGCCTTGTGAAACCTTTATCTGTTAGTTCTTGCAACTATGATTTTAGCTCTTTTAGCTCAGTTGGAGCCATTCTATATGGAGCAATAGAATAGGGTCAGTAACCGGAGCTAACTCAACCCCAAATTCAATTTCTATAACCGGAGGTAGCCCTGGCAACTCTTCCGGGAGGACATCTGAGTAATCACATACTGTGGGTACCGACTCAATTGTCAAATCAGTTTCTTTATTGTTCAACACAAAGGCAAGGTAGGCCTTGTATCCCTTCCTTAAATACTTTCGAGTCGACAAGATTGACATCACTACTAGTGACCTATCTAGCTTATCTGATTCAATACGAATAAGATTACCATTTCATCTCTCAACTTAATATACTTCTCCCCACAATTCACAATTACTCCATGAGTAACTAACCAATCCATCCCAAGGATGACATAAAACTCATCAAAAGGCAATAGCATAAGATCAACCGAAACAATGACCTTTAATCATCAAAGGGCGACCTTTGCAAACTCTATCAACCAACTCGCATTTGCCCAGAGGATTGGACACTCTTATAACAAATTCAGTAGACTCTATAGGCATGCTCATGCTAGAGACTAATTTCATGCATACGTATGAGTGGGTATTTCCCGGATCAATTAAAGCTATAACACGAGTATTATGAAGAGAAAAGGTACCTGTGATTACATCGGGGGAAGATGCCTCTTCACGAGCACGAATGGCATATGTCCTCACCGGCGCTCTACCCTCGACTCTAGTAGCTTGCTCTCTAGATGGATTCTTGCTATCCATCTCAATTCCCAATTTTCTCAATGGTCTTCCCTTAGCAGTACTTCTTGATCTTGTATTCTGAGGCTTTTCTTTCTCGCCCACCTCGGGGCATTCTCTGATAAAGTGGTCTAAGGACCCATATCTGAAACAAGCTTTCTCATTAGCTCGACACTCACTAGAATGGCGTTTGCCAAACTGAGGGCATTTCGGTCTACTTGGTCGGATGTTGCCCACACTGGCAACTGATGTGGTCTGCCTTTTCGACCCCAAAATTGCTTGCCTTTACTTCAGGTTGAAAACCCCACTCAAGTGACTAATCGAGTAGAGAAATCCCTTGATTTATTATATGAAGATTGGTGAGACTTATTCAGTTGTCTCTTCCTCGAGTCACGAGCCTCATTCTCAGCTCTTCTCTTCTCCTTAACCAACTCATCGACTTTATAGGCCCTATCTACCAACACCACAAATTCCTTTAGTTCAAGGACTCCAACATATAAACAGATGTCCTCATTCAGTCCGTCCTCGAACCTCTTGCACATAACTGCCTCGGTAGACATGCAATTTTGAGCATATTTGCTAAGCCTTACGAACTCTCGTTCGTAATCAGTCACTGACATACGGTCTTGCTTTAGTTCTAAGAACTCTTTCCTCTTGTGGTCGATGAACCTCTGGTTGATGTACTTCTTTCGGTATTTCTCTTGGAAAAATTCCCAGCTAACCCTCTCCCATAGCATCACCGACACCAGGGTGTTCCACCATCGGTAGGTTGAATCTCTCAGAAGGGATACTGCACACTTTAAGCACTCCTCAGGGGTTGATAAACTATAAAAGTAACACATTTTAATCCCACATTTAGTATGCTTTTGGATGAATTTATCCTTAATTTATCCATCTCGAAAAGTCAAAGTTCTACTCAAGACGGAGGATCTCCTCTTCAATTCCTTCAGGGGGTTTTGGGGATTTCTTATGTTTTGTTTTATCTTTTCTCTCGAGATGTTTTCCTATTTTATTATGAACTAAACCCCTCAGATACCTAAAGGGGATGAAACCTATGATAGATTTTGTTATTTAATTCTTTCGGTTTATATGATAAATTCTTAGTTTGTTCTTAATTATGTTGCTCAATTTAATCTGATGTGCTTAGGTGGAGGAGGAATAGACCCTACCTAAGAGAAGATCTAGCATAATTAAGCGGAGTTGATCGGGTGCCTAGAGATAGAGTTATGAGATTTTACCGAATTAGGGTGAAACCTAATATGGGAGTCCATTGATCGATTTACTGCTTCTTTAGGGGGTTATTATAAGAGAACGAGAGTTCCACTAATTAACCTAAGGTTAGACGTTATTCGCTTCGAGAGAAGGTTTAATATAGGTTAGGAAGTCTCACGGATCAAGCTAAGTAAAAGAAATCATGTGAATTGGAAGTTAGATAGTAAGTGAAGTCATAGGTGGATTCTTCCCGAAGGTATCATATTTATCAATTGAGTTTTCTTCAAAGTCTTTTCCCAAAGTTTTGTTCTTTTGTCTTTGCATTTAAGTTTAAGTATTTCATTTGTTTCTAGTTTAATAAGCCAACCATTCCATATTTTAGGCTAAATAATAGAAAGAAAGTGAGTAATAGTACTTTTAGGTTCCTTGGGTTCGATAAGATATTCTTGACTGAGCTATACTACTGTTCGATAGATGCGCTTGCTCTATCATTGTCACAGTCAGTCTACAGGTTCGATCACTCTTTTATAAATATTAAAACTCGACTATTTTGACACGATCAAGTTTTTGGCGCCGTTGCCGGGGAACTTCTAAAATATTACGATAGCTCTATTTTTATTACTTTAGCCATTATTTCTAATTTTTATCTTTTTTATTAAATTTCTAATTTTGCTAATCCTCTTCCTTTATTAAACTTGCAAGGTACCTCTAGTTTATGACTAGAAGAAACCCTAGAGGACCATTAGAATACGACAGTGATATTGAAGCTACCGCTCGCAAAAATCGCAGAGAAATTAGACGAGCTCTAGACTACCAAAGAGAAGAACAACAAGACAGATCCAATCCTACTAAAGGGATGGCCGAAAATAATCCGCCTGATGCACAAGATCAGAATGCTCCACGTACTATGTATGATTATGCTAAACCTAATTTGACAGAAGCAGAATCTAGTATTGTTAGGCCTGCCATAGTTGCTAATAATTTTGAATTAAAACCTAACACAATACAAATGATTCAACAGTTTGTTCAATTTGATGGATTGCAGGACGAAGATCCAAATACTCATATAGCTAATTTCTTAGAGTTCTGTGATACTTTCAAAATAAATGGCATTTTTGATGATGCCATACGTCTTCGGTTATTTCCTTTTTCATTAAGGAATAAAGCAAAGTAGTGGTTGAACTCGTTACCACGAGAGTCAATCACCACATGGGACCAAATGACCGAAAAATTTCTTTTAAAGTATTTTCCACCAGCCAAAACGGCCAAATTTAGGAATGACATATCTTCTTTTGTGTAGAATGACACAGAAACATTATATGATGCATGGGAAAGATACAAGGATCTCCTAAGAAGATGCCCACACCACGGATTACCTTTGTGGCTTCAAGTCTAAACTTTCTACAATGGTGTGAATTCTTCAACTAGGCAAATGATTGATTCATCAGCCGGTGCAACTCTGAACAACAAAACTCCTGAAGTAGCCTACGATTTTATTGAAGAGATGTCATTGAACACTTATCAATGGCAAATCACAAGGGCAAAACCGACAAAATCAGTAGGAGTTTTCAACATAGACGAATGACAATCTTTGTCAAAAACAGTGGAGTTAATGAATAAAAAACTTGATAATTTATGTTCTTCACGGTACATCCAAGAATGCAATACGAAGCAAGCGGAATGTGGCGAATGCTGAGTACCCACCCTACCAACCAGGAGCAGAAAATGAGCAGACAAACTATATAGGTAACAATTTCAGATCCAATAATAATCCTTATAGTAATACTTATAACCCAGGTTGGAGGAACCACCCAAATTTCTCGTGGGGAGGACAAGGAAATCAAGGAATTCAAAGGCAGCAGCCTCCTCCAAATTATCAAAATCAGCCCTACCCACAGGAAAAAAAATCAAGCCTTGAAGAGATGCTGACAAAACTCATGGAAGCCACTGAATCTCGCCTTCAAAAGACTAATACAAACCTTGATGAACAACAGAAGCCGATGAAAGGACTTGAGAATCAAGTTGGAGAACTTACTAGGTCAGTGGGACACCTCACAAAGCTAATTTTGAATGCCAACAAGGATGTCTACCAAGCAACACAGAAATAAATCCAAAAGAACAAATCCAAGCCGTTACAAATCAAGAAGGTACAGAAGTAGATAGACCCACATCAGCACAAGAAAAGAAGGATAAGACCGAGGTAAAACTAATAATCAAAGAATACCAACCTAGCATACCTTACCCCGAAGCATTGAAAAAAGAAGATTTAGAGGAACAATTTGATAAGTTTCTGAAACTCTTAAAAAAATTACATATTAACTTACCTCTTCTTGAAGCTCTTTTTTAGATGCCCGATGCAAGGAAATTATTAAGCAAGTTCTTGACGAACAAATGCAAAATAGATTAAGAGCACTATGTGGAATTAAATGCAACATGTTCAGCTATGCTACAGAATAGGCTACCAAACAAATTAAAAGATCCAGGGAGTTTTACGATTCCATGCTTAATTGGTAGTTTGACTGTTGATAATGCATTAGCTGATTTAGGGGAAAGTATAAATGTTATACCTTATGCACTGTTTAAACGACTAGGTCTAGGGAAGCCCAAACAAACTAGGATGAGTATTCAACTAGTTAATAAAACTGTCAAAATCCCTAGGGGCATTATTGAAGATGTTTTAGTCAAAATCGATAAATTTATTTTTCCAGTAGATTTTGTTGTTCTAGACATGGATGAGAAAAATTCAATCCCTTTAATTTTAGGTAGACCTTTTCTTTCTACTGCTAAGACTAAAATCGATGTTGCCACAGGAGAACTCATGCTTCATGTAGGAGGTGAATCAGTCAATCTTCAAGCTCTCGACTTAGCTAGAACCACAGAAGATGAAGGTAAGAAAGACGTTTCAATAGATAATCAAATTGTTCAACCTCCATCACAGGAAACATTACGAAACATCAAAACTGAGTCAACACAGAAGCATACGATCAACAATTTAGAAGAAAAGAAGATATACACCAAAGAAAAGTCGGATCCACACGAAGTAAAACCTAAGGAATCACCAGATGAGCTCATAACAACATCCAATCACTTTAAAATAATAGACCAGGTGCTGTTAGACAAAACCGGTCTTCACAACACTTCAACAGACTCGAGGGCAAGGGGAGAAATCCTCCCCAAGGTACACGAAATCTTCCCCCACAACACAGTCAGGGTAAGTAACCCAAATTTTGACAAATTCGAGGTAAATGCTTCTAAATTCCAATCTTGTCATGAAAATAAAATCGCAAGTATGAGGGAAGATATTCAAACCTTTAAACCTCCCTGAAAATTTTCAAACATGAGGACAGTCTAGCTTAAGACTATAAACGAGCGCTTCTTAGGAGGCAACCGAACATTAACACTATTTATTTTCAAATTTGTTTTCAGTTTCTTTTCTTTCCATCTTTCTTCCCTAAATATTTAGTTGGAAACTAACACAAAAGTGTAGATTCCCAGGCCACACGGCCTTACACACGGCCGTGCTCGTGGCCGTGTGGACCACTAGAACCACCACACTGACAAAGTAGAGCCGTGCAAGTCAATCCAACCACCCCCAACATCACGGATCCAACCACCCCAGCACGGGCACCGACAAAAATAGCACGGCCGTGCCTCACAGCCGTGCTAAGATACTGACCTATTTAGCACGGACAGACCAAGCCCGTGCATTCCAACCATGCTTATATACTGACTTCTTAGGAACGGGCATGCAAACCAACAATACGACCGTGTGAATCAACACACCCTTGGTACACGGGCGTGGGAACGTGCCAGATTTGAAATCCTATTTAAACTCCTATAGCCCTTCCTCTTCTTCCCATCTTCTTTCTTATTCCTTCTTTCTCTTTTCTTTCAAATGTTTCTTCCTACTTATAGAAAAGGTCCAAGACTCTTGAGCGACACAAAGATCATGCCGAAGAAACGTAAGCACCGTCTCCTCAAAGGAGACGTCAACATGAGTTCATGCCTGCAGCTTCACTTAATTGATACGCCAAGGGTTTTCGAAACCTTTTCAGTTCTATTTTTCTTTTCTCGTCTCCTTTATTTTCCTTATCTATACTTCTTTTATGCTTAATATAATTTATTTTTTATTAGTTTCTTAGTTTTAGGTTCTAAAGGCTGCTAGGGAATCACACACCACAGCCTTCGAGATCTCTTGGCTATATCTTCACAGGCTACCTAATTTCTTCATCTAGCAAATTGCTTCTCAGTAGCCACTCTACTAGGCCCATAGAAAACACCATCACCGCCACAAAAGACGCCCGGGATCATCTAGATTTCAGGGAGATTACTTTCCCCACTTATCTTTTTGATTTGGCACATAAATTTTATTATCTATCTTTGTACATTGAGGGTAATGTACATCTTAAGTGTGGGGGTAATAGTGCCTAACTTTTTGCATAATTCTCAAAACCCTGAAATTAGTCTTGATCTTAAGAATTATTCTCATATTATTAATTAGGATGAAATTTCTAATGACTTATGATTCTTATTGAGATGTTTTAGAGTAAGTCATAGTTAATTGTGCATTGATGATTAAAATTGAAGAATACTAGAGAATCAAGCATGATAAGTCTATTTTTCAAAAATAAAAATTGATAGGTTGTCGAACTAAATCTGAGTACTACTTTAAAATTTGAAATCTATAGGGATTGATGTCAAAAACACCCATAAATTTTGGTGCGATTTTGAGCCATATAAGAGCATATATCCTTTTTCATGCTCACTTTAATTGATTATGAGCGCGTCAACTTTGAACTGTTATTCTAGAACTTGCCTTGCTTATACATGTCGAGACCACATTAATGATTTGATATACTGAGATGATAAAGGCACCTAGGTTTAACCCATTCACTCCACTAAAAAGCCTACCTTCACAAATTAACCCCTAGTGAACCCCGTTGAAACCTAATAATCTTGTTATTGACTCACCCACTAATATCAACCCAAAATCCCTTTATATTTGTTATCACCATTCTTTTGACTTCCCTATAATTGAGGTTTGATTTGATTAAATTACCAAATTGTATTAGTTCCGTAATTACATTTATCATTTATGATGTAATGTTTTAGTTTGTTCTTAAAAAAAATCAAAAATCAATCAAAGTTTAGAGGTCATGTATCTAAATTCCAATTGTTGAAGAAGAGCACATATTGAAGTATTATAGTATTCCTATTAGCTTTTAATCGATGTAAGTATTTATATTAGTTCATTGTTTCTAGTTAGGTAATTGGTTAATTCAATCTCGATTCTAACCTTCTAATTCAGCCTTTATCCACACCTTTAACCCTAGCCCCATTACAACCCTAATAAAGACCTTTTGATCTGTTTATCATCTCATATATAGTGGTGGAGCTTTGATTTTCAGGCAAGCCTATGGGATTAACTTTTAAGGTTCGATTTTTGAGCACTTTTTCTTGATCCTTAAACACTTTGAGTGATTTGAGTGAATCTATCTTTACTGAGGATGTCGGTCCTTGTCGGTTTTGAATCAAAGTTAATTACTTAGATAAGGGGAGACACCTATAGTTCCAGGCTATAAAGGTATGACTTATCGTAATTGAAACTTTAGGGCACTTCCAGTTAAATCACCCATGTATAAATTATCTATGAATTATGATGAGACAATATCGATAGGAATTATGAATTATGGAAAGTTTGTTTTAATTGTAAGTTGAAAATTTTGCTTGAGGACAAGCAAAAGCTTAAGTGTGGGGGTATTTGATAAACCGTAAAAGTAACACATTTTAATCCCACATTTAGTATGCTTTTGGATGAATTTATCCTTAATTTATGTAAAAAGGTGCTCTTAATCCTTTCTTTTCTTGTCTTATACTCAGGAAAGCACCCAAGGATAAAAAGAATGCAAAACAAGCTTAAAACGAACCAAAGTGGGCCGGCCCAAGAAGTCAGCACGGCCTAGACTTCATGCCACACGGTCGTGCCTCGATAGTCATCTAGACCACGGCCTTACCTCGATTCACACGACTATTTTCCCATCGATAAAGTCCACACACGGGCGTGCCTAGTGTTCTACACGGCCATTCCCAAATGGCGAGATCGAGACACTACCTCTACCCATATATTGCAGGCGTGTCATAGGCGTGTGCTAAATCGATAGGATAGAGACACGGGCTGGACCACGATTTACACCGGTGTGTCAAGGCCGTGCCCCTACCGTGAAAAAGAGCAATTTCACTCGGAATTGGATGCTTGAAGCCCAAGAAATGCAATCCTAAGTCCACTCAAACACCTAGGACGAATTATACCCGAATTACGAGTACTTAAAAGCCAAGTAAAGCATCCCAAACGTCTATATAAACAATTCAAGGCAACAACTCAAGGGCGTGAGGTTTTAGCAGAGTTTTCTGCCAGAGCTTTACCCGTTTAGGGAATTACTCGAAGATAGCCAATTGATCCATCTCTAAAAGTCAGAGTTCTAGTCAAGACGGAGGATCTCCTCTTCAATTCCTTTAGGGGGTTTTAGGGATTTCTTATGATTTGTTTTATATTTTCTCTAGAGATGTTTTCCTATTTTATTATGAACTAAACCCCTCAAATACCTAAAGGGGATGAAACCTATGATAGATTTTATTATTTAATTCTTTCAATTTATAAGATAAATACTTAGTTTGTTCTTAATTATATTGCTCAATTTAATCTGATGTGCTTAGGTAGAGGAGGAATAGACCTCGCCTAAGAGAAGATCTAGCATAATTAAGCGGAGTTGATCGGCGCCTAGAGATAGGGTTGCGAGATTTTGCGGATTAGGGTGAAACCTAATATGGGAGTCCATTGATCGATTTATCGCTTCCTTAGGGGTTATTATAAGAGAACGAGAGTTCCACTAATTAACCTAAGGTTAGACGTTATTCACTTGAGAGAAGGTTTAATATAGGTTAGGGAGTCTCACGGATCAAGCTAAGTAAAAGAAATCATGTGAATTGGAAGTTAGTAAGTGAAGTTATAGGTGGATTCTTCCCTAAGGTATCGTCTTTATCAATTGAGTTTTCTTCAAAGTCTTTTCCCAAAGTTTTGTTCTTTTGTCTTTGTATTTAAGTTTAAGTATTTCATTTGTTTCTAGTTTAATAAACCAATCATTCCATATTTTAAGCTAAATAATAGAAAGAAAGTGAGTAATAGTACTTTTAGGTTTCTTGGATTCGATAAGATATTCTTGCCTGAGCTATACTACTGTTCGATAGGTGCTTTTGCCTCTATCGTCATCACAGTCAGTCTACAGGTTAGATCACTCTTTTATAAATATTAAAACTCGACTGTTTTGACACGATCAGGGGTGCAGGATAACTCATCAAATACCCTGATGGTATTCTCGAGCAAGAATTTTGCTCTCTCCGGGTCATCATCCTTATTTGCCTAAAATTTCTCGGCTCCTTGCTTCCGGATCTTATCCACCGGAGGCCTTTCTCTTCTCACTACGTCGACCACTTGAGGAGCTACTGGAGCGGGTTGAGGAATTGGTGGGGGTGGAAGGGGTTGAGCGTTAGGATTTGCTCGGGTATACTCAGTATACCAGTAACTCATCATGTGGAGAAAGGCTTCTCGAGCCTCTTCCCCCTGACCTAAGGTCTCGAGTCTACTTTAGCTGGTGTGATCCCTTGAGCAGGAGCCGGCGTTACTCACAGCATCATCGGCTATAGTTCGGTCTGGATCAGAATCCATATACTGCATAAAACATGATTTTATACGTCAGGAGCCATCACACTATCATTATTCAGACACTCTTACTTATTGCATGTATAACTAGACTCATACTTAAGCTACATTAGTCATAGAACTGACTAAACCGTAGCTCTGATACCAATAAATGTAACACCCCTTACTCGTGTTCGACGACGGAACTGGATGTGAGGCATTACCATGCTTAACCTTGTAGGAATGTGTAATAACGGGCTATAAAATTTTGTTCAAAAACCATTTCTTACTCATTCTCGGCCTACATGGCCCTAAACATACCTCTAAGAGGTTTCGGGATCTAACTGGGGACTTTTACGAACTTGGAAAGCTTTTCACCAAAACAAGGACCACACACCCGTGTTGAACTAAGGACACGCCCGTGTGCCCCTAGGACATGCCTGTGTCTTTCACCCTGGTCGACACTGACTAATTTCACACTGTAACAGCCTAATTACGACCCTAATCGAACAGTGGTTTCGGGACCACGAATTTGAGTTAGAAAAATATTTTAATATTTCATTTGATGTCTTTGTTATGTGTTTGAGCATGTGTTAAAATATCGTAGGCTAATTTGTCTGTTTGGATGTTTAATTTTAAAAAAAGGATTAAATCGCATAAGTGGTAAAAATAGACAGTTATTAAATTGAGTGGCTAAATTTTTTTGTCTTCTTTTGCATGAGTATTAAAGTTACAAATTTACCTTTTTGAATGATAGTGGATGGCAAAGTATAATTATAATGCCTTATTATATTGTTTTTATATATTAAGTTATATATATTAATTATAAACTATTATAATAAAAGATAAAAGAAACTAAAGTTTGCATGTTGTTTTTATTTTCTTTCTTTCACCGAAACTAAAAGAAGGAAGAAAGAATTAAAATTTTCAAATATTTGGTCATTGCAAGCTTAGATTGAGGTATGTAACTAGCTCGGTTTTTGTTAATTTTTACGTTTTTGAGATCATTGCTTCGAATAATATCCGACCCATGTTAAAATTTTTGAGATTATTGTATATATGATGTTCAGCCATGGATGGAAGCTTATGCTTTGTGATGTTTGATGAATATATATTAAAGTTATGTTATAGATTAACATGTTTTGTATTGGAAATTTTGATGATTTTGAGTAATTAGGGTTAAATCGTGAAAATTATAAATTGAAGGGTGAAAATGCTAAATAAATGGTCTGTATGGTCTTGTATAAGCCTAGTGAACATTCGGCCCTAGAGGAGTTAATTCAAATTATGTGTATTTTGTGTTTTGTGCATTAGGGACTAAATTGTAAAAGTTGTAAATGTCAGGGGTAAAATGGTAAATTGCATAATTAAACGATTTTGGATCAAATTGAATGAATATATTTTTGAATGAGTTTAAATTGGAATTATTTAGATCAAGAACAAAAGGAAACTGGATTGGATCGGGGAAAAGCTAAGTTAAACGAATAGCCGTGAAGCTTGATTCGTCAACTTTCGAGGTAAGTTTTAAGCAATTGGATCAAATTGAATTTTATTCTATAATATACGCATATCTTAAATGATTTTAAGTATGTTAATTTTCATAGTGCTAATGTTAATTTTCATAGTGCCAAATGTGTTAATGGATTTAGCATGAATTAGCCGAATGTAAGACTTGGTATTTGTATAAGTAAACTTTGATTAATTGAGTTGTTTGATTATGTATGTATGGAATATGAGATGGTTATATGTAACGATGAATTGAGAGCTCGGTTGTTTGGGCACTATGTGTGCGAGTTTATATACCGAGCACTGTGTGTGCGGGATCGATTGTTTGGGCACTATGTGTGTGAGTTTATATACCGAGCACTATGTGTGGGAGATCGATTGCCTGGGCACTATGTGTGCTAGTTTATATACCGAGCACTATGTGTGCGAGATCGGTTGTTTGGGTACTATGTATGCAGTGATATCTAGAAACCTTGTGTGTGCGAAATCGGTCGTATATCACTATGTGTGCGGGAAATAAGTAATGGCACTAAGTGTGCGATACATTACTAGCAAATGGCCCTTTGTGCACTCATTATCAACGTAGTTGCACTAAATGTATGATATGTTACATATCATGCTCTATGTGTGTGGATTTGCAGACTCTCCAGAGATATAAACTTAATAATAGAGGTGACCGAAGAGTGATACTTTTGTAAGTGATGCTTGTCAATTGAATGACTTAGAATTTACGAGGTAAGTTTCTTGTATATGAAATATTAGAAACGGTATATGGTTATGAAACTTTGAAATTGTTGTAAGTACATAAGTGGTTCATGGGTATTCAGTTTTGTGACATATTGAATTTGGTGATTTTTAAATAGGGATATGTTATATGTGTTTGCGGTTGTGAGTGAGTAATTATCAAATGGGATTGATTTGATTTGTAAAATGAATAGATGCATATTTTTCATTGCTTAAAACTTACTAAGCTATATAAGCTTACTTTGTATTTGGTTGTTTCCGTATTGTAGATATCTTGTAAATGTTCAACTCGTGCTCGGGGATCATCTTTCAAGTTCATCACACTATCAACAAAATTTTGGTATCTCTTTTGTGTATAAACTTGAAATCTATGGCATGTATAGGCTAAACCGTTTTGAGTTGACTTAAATGATGGTTATATGAATGTAATATTGCCATGCGAAAATGGCTTTATTTTTAGGTTTGAGTTAATCGACCATGCTTGAGATGTTGCATATGTGTGTGTATATTTAATTACATTATAACCTCATTTTGGTAGGTGTGTTTTCATGAGATTTTGAAAGTAATGGGATGATTTAAAGTTCTCAATGCTTGTTTAAAATACTTAGGTATGTACGGTTTTGGGAAAAACAATGTTTAGGAATTTTATACCTTAATAATATGTTTATATACATATATATACGTGAGGTATGTACGAATGCTTGATTATGTTTTTGAGTAATGCATGTAATATAGTAATGTAACTAGATGAACATATGTGCAATTATATGTTAGTACCGTATGTCAAGTTTATGAAAATTGAAATATTCGACCATTACTTGATCTGGTTTGGAGTCCAAAATTTTCTATTGGGTCATATGGTATATTCGGTTATGAGAAAAGAATGCTAAGGTGTGCTTAGGATGGTATCTATATATATATATATATATGTGTAATGGTCATTGCCGAATGTGATGAACAAGTATGAGAAAATGAGTTGGTTTGATTTTTATTTTCTTTATAGTATACTCGAATATGGAATGAGTATATTGGTTGATAGTATATTTGTATGTGGTAATGAAATGAGAAATGTGTATAATCGATAGTGATTTATAAGTTCGAAATGGTGTATGATTAAATGTCTTGTTAATATTAAATATGTAATAGATGATTAATTATCATATGGTTATTTGAACTTTGATTTTCAATCACCAAATGAATAGTGATTTTTCAGTTGATGTTAATAGTATTATTCATGATATGTATGCTAAAGTTTTGATTTTAGACGGGATATACATGTTGAATTATAAAGGTACACATTTATCAAAGTATTTGTTTTTATAAAAGTGCATTGGTTCATGTTTGGTCAAGTAATGCCTCGTAATCCTAATCCGATGATGGATACAGGTTAAGGGTGTTACATTTAATTAGTATCAGAGCTACGGTTTAATCGGTTCTCGGACTAACCTAGCGCGTATGAGTCTAGTTATACATGCCATATTTTATAATGTTATAGTGTGATGACTTCTGACAGTGAAATGTGTTTATTTCTTTCAAATAGTAATGGATCCTGATCCCGAGCGAGCTATAGCTGACGATGCTGATAGCGTGGCGCCTGCTCCCGCGCAAGGGACCGCGCCGAAGAAATCTTGACTAGCTACGAGTAATCCCGATGAGGGGGCTAAACAAGCATTTTATAGAATGATGAACGATTAGTTCAGTCAATATATTCGAGCCAATCTGGCTGTTCAACAACCCCTAAATCCGAACACTCCCCCAGTAGTACCGGTGGTACCCTCGATCGTAAACCCTAAAAGAATAATCAAGCCTCCAGTTAACCGAATTAGAAAACACGGGGCTCAAGAGTTTAGAGCCGAAGACGATGATGATGCTGAGCGAGCTGAATTTTGGCTCGATAATACCATTCGTGTCTTTGATGAGCTATCGTGCACACCTGATGAGTGCCTGAAGTGTGCCATATCATTATTACGGGATTCTGCCTACTATTGGTGGAATACTCTCATATCGGTGGTTCCAAATGAGCGAGTTACCTGGGACTTCTTTCAGACGAAATTCCATAAGAAATATATCAATTAGCAATTCATAGACTCCTAACGCAAAGAATTTCTTGAGCTTAAGCAAGGTCATATGACCGTATCTGAATACGAGCGCAAGTTTGTGAGACTTAGTCGCTATGCTCGAAAGTGTGTTTCGTCCGAGGCTATTATGTGTCGAAGAATTGAAGAAGGGCTAAATGAAGACATAAAACTACTGGTTGGCATACTTGAAATAAACGAGTTCGTAGAACTTGTTGAGCGAGCTTGTAAAGCCGAGGAGCTAGGGAAAGAAAAGTGAAAAGTTGAATTTAAAGCTAAACATTTTCGAAAGAGATCTGCGGGTAATTTTCCTCAAGCGTCAACAAAGAAGTTCAAGAATGATGGTATCTGGTTCAAACCTAACACTAGAATTTCTATACGAGAATGACCACCAGTGAGTTCTCGAGCTATATCAGATGCTAGTGTTGGCAATGCCCGACCGAGTAAGCCAGAGTGTCAGCGAGTGCGGTAGATGGCATTTTGGTGAGGGCTGGGGTAAATCTAATAATCGTACTTGTTATAAGTGTGGTTCACATGATCATTTCGTTCGGGATTGCCCGAGACAGCTGAAAAGGGCATTGTTCAGAGCACGAGACCGAGTAGCACTACAGCTAGAGGTAGACCATCTCATAATATGGGAGGTAGGAGTGGTGCTTAGAGGGGGACATCAGATGTGGCTATTCGATCAGAGGCCCATGCACCGGTTAGAGCTTATGTTATTCGTGCTAAAGAGGAGCCTTCATCTCCAGATGTCATCACCGATATATTCACTCTCTTTGATACTAGCGTAATTTCTTTGATTGATCCGGTTCAACTCATTCGTATGTGTGTGAAACATTAGTATCCAGCAAGACTCTACCTGTTGGGTCTACTGATTTTGTAATTGGGTTTGAACCCCTTGGGTCGGTGTGTGGTAGTTGATAGAGTGTGCAAGAATTGCCCTTTAATGATTCGAGACTCATGTTTTCCAGTCGATCTGATGTTGCTACCATTTGACGAGTTTGATATTATCCTCGGTATGGATTGGTTAACTATACATGATGCAGTAGTGAATTACAGACGAAATATTATTGATTTGAGGTGTCAAAATAACAAGATAATTCGAATTGAATCTACGAATTTGAATGGGCTACCAACTGTGATATCTTCGATGTTGGCTCGTCAGTATTTGAGAAAAGGTTACGAAGCTTACTTAGCTTTTGTAATTGATAGCAAGGTAACTGAAAAGAAGATTGAATATGTACCGGTTGTTTGTGAGTATCCGGATGTGTTCTCAGAGGAATTGTTAGGATTGCTACCTGTTCGGGAGGTAGAGTTTAGTATTGAGCTAGTGCAAGGGACAACTCCGATTTTGATAGCTCCGTATAGAATGGCATCGACCGAATTAGAAGAATTGAAAACTCAGTTGCAAGAATTGACAGATAGAGGTTTACTTGATTGAGTTCTCACCCTGGGGTGCTCCAGTCCTATTTGTGAAAAAGAAGGACGGAACTTTGAGAATGTGCATTGATTATAGACAACTCAATAAGGTGACCGTAAAGAATAAATATTCGTTGCCACATATCGATGATTTGTTTGATCAGCTTAAGGGAGCTTCGGTATTTTCAAAAATCGATCTGAGGTCAGGTTATTATCAGCTACGAGTTAGAGACACGGATGTATCAAAGACTACTTTTTGAACGAGATACGGCCATTATGAGTTTTTAGTGATGCCATTCGGACTCACTAATGCCTCTGCTATTTTCATAGATCTGATGAATTGGGTATTCAAATCATATTTAGATCGGTTTGCGATTGTATTCATAGATGACATACTGATCTATTCGCGTGACGAAACTGAGCATGCCGAGCATTTGATACTTGTGTTACAGATTTTGCGTGATAAGCAGTTGTACGCAAAATTCAGTAAATATGAGTTTTGGTTGAATGAAGTCAGTTTCCTAGGGCATGTTGTTTCAGCATTAGGTATTCGGGTTGATCTGAGTAAAATCTTGGCTATACTTGATTGGAAACCTCCGTGGAATGTTTCTAAGGTTCGTAGCTTTTTGGGACTTGCAAGATATTATAGACACTTCGTGAAGGGGTTTTCTATGATAACAGCACTGATGACAAAACTATTATAGAAAGATGTTAAATTCGAGTGGTCAAAAAAGTGCCAGAAGAGTTTTGATCAGCTGAAGACCTTGCTAAATGAAGCTTCAGTACTTGTTCAGCCAGAGTCGGGTAAGGAGTTCGTTATTTTTAGTGATGCATCCTTAAATGGGCTGGGTTGTGTTTTGATGCAAGAGGGTAAAGTGGTAGCCTATGCCTCGAGACAGTTAAAGCTGAACGAAAAGAACTATCTGACGTACGACCTTGAGTTGGCCGCCATAGTTTTTGCTTTGAAAATATGGCATCACTATATATTAGTTTTTGCTTTGAAAATATGGCATCACTATCTATTCGGTGAAAAATACCACGTCTATTCGGATCACAAGAGTCTAAAGTACTTAATGACTCAGAATGATCTGAATTTAAGACAGCGACGATAGTCGAAACTGTTAAAAGATTAAGAACTTGTGATTGATTATCACCGAGGAAGGCTAATGTGGTTGCTGATGCACTTAGCCTAAAGTCACTATTTGTTATATGTGCAATGAATACGGATATAGCTATGACCGATGATGGTGTGATCATTGCAGAATTGAAAGTGAGACCCTATTTGTACAACAGATTCTTGAAGCTCAAGAGGTTGATGATGATTTAATAGAAAAAAAAAGTCAATGTGGCTCGAGTATCGATTCAGATTTCCAGATAGATGTTGAGGGATGTCTACGGTTTAAGAATCGAATACATGTGCCTAAGAACCCTAAATTGATTCGAATGATTTGTGACGAAGCTCATAATAGTAGATTTTTTATTCATCCGGGTAGTACAAAAATGTATAACGACTTGAGACAGCATTACTGGTGGCATGGTATGAAATGAGACATTTCAGACTATGTGTCGAAGTGTTTAATATGTCAACAAGTGAAAGCCGAGCATCAGGTACCATCGGGACTACTTCAATCAATTATGGTACCTGAGTGGAAGTGGAATCGAGTCACGATGGATTTCGTATTGGACTTGCCGTTGACGCCAAGTAAGAAAGATTCAATCTGGGTTATTGTTGATAGATTGACGAAATCAGCCCATTTTATTCCGGTACGTACGAATTTCTCATTGGATAAGTTAGCTGAGTTGTACATATCGCAGATTGTACGATTGCATAGAGTACCTATTTCTATTGTTTCGGATAGAGATCTGAGGTTTACATCGCGTTTTGGAAGAAACTGCAAGATGCTCTAGGTACTAAATTGTATTTCAGCACTGCTTTTCACCCTCAGTCGGATGGTCAATCCGAACGTGTTATTAAAATACTCGAGGATATGTTGAGATGTTGCGTTCTTGAGTTTGAGGGGACATGGGAACGATACAGCTTTCAATCGAGAATTAAAATGGCACCATACGAAGCTTTGTATGGTCATAAATGTCGTACACCATTATATTGGATCGAGCTAAGTGAAAGCAAGATACACGGGGTTGATTTAATCAAAGAGACTGAGCAGAAAGTAAAAGTAATCCGAGAAAGTTTGAAAGCCGCCTCAGATCGTCAGAAGTCGTATGCGGACTTGAAACGTAAAGATATAGAGTTCCAGGTGGGTGGCCAAGTATTTTTGAAAGTCTCGCCGTGGAAAAAGATACTTAGATTTGGCCGTAAAGGGAAGCTAAGTCTGAGATTTATTGGGCCGTACAAAGTCATTGAGCATATTAGGCCGGTTGCGTACAGACTTATGTTGCCATCTGAGCTAGACAAGATTCACAACGTCTTTCATGTATCGATGCTTCAACGATACCGATCCGATCCTTCTCATGTGATCAGTCCATCAAAGATTGAAATTCAACCCGATTTGACTTATGAGGAAAAACCGATTCACATCTTAGCTCGTGAAGTGAAAGAGTTGCGAAATAAGAAAATCTCGTTGGTTAAAGTTATGTGGCATAAGCATGGGGTTGATGAAGTGACCTGGAAACCGAAGAATCAATGAAAGAATGCTACCCACAATTATTCAACGGTAAGATTTTCGAGGACGAAAATCCCTTAAGGAGGGAGAGTTGTAACAGCCTAATTACGACCCTAATCGGAATAGTGGTTTCGGGACCACGAATCCGAGTTGGAAAAATATTTTAATATTTTATTTGATGTCTATGTTATGTGTTTGAGCATGTGTTAAAATATCGTAGGCTAATTTGTCTGTTTGGATGTTTAATTTTAGAAAAAGGATTAAATCGCATAAGTGGTAAAAATAGCCAATTATTAAATTGAGTGGCTAAATTGTTTTGTCTTCTTTTGCATGAGTATTTAAGTTGCAAATTTACCTTTTTGAATGATAGTGGACGGCAAAGTATAATTATAATGCCTTATTAAATTGTTTTTATATATTAAGTTATATATATTAATTATAAACTATTATAATAAAAAGATAAAAGAAACCAAAGTTAGAATGTTGTTTTTATTTTCTTTCTTTCACCGAAACTAAAAGAAGGAAGGAAGAAGTAAGTTTTCAAATATTCGGTCATTGCAAGCTTAGATTGAGGTATGTAACTAGCTCGGTTTTTGTTAATTTTTACATTTTTTAGATCGTTGCTTCGAATACTATCTGACCCATGTTAAAACTTTTGAGATTATTGTATATATGATGTTCGGCCATGGATAGAAGCTTATTCTTTGTGATGTTTGATGAATATATATTAAAGTTATGTTATAGATTAACATGTTTTGTATTAGAAATTTTGATGATTTTGAGTAATTAGGGTTAAATCGTGAAAATTGTAAATTGAAGGGTCAAAATGCTAAATAAATGGTTTGTATGGACTTGTATAAGCCTAGTGAACATTCGGCCCAAGAGGAATTAATTCAAATTATGTGTATTTTGTGTTTTGTGCATTAGGGACTAAATTGTAAAAGTTGTAAATGTTAGGGTTAAAATGGTAAATTGTATAATTAAATGATTTTGGATCAAATTGAATGAATATATTTTTGAATGAGTTTAAATTGGAATTATTTAGATTAAGAACAAAAGGAAACGGGATTGGATCGGGAAAAGCTAAGTTAAACGAATAGCCGTGAAGCTTAATTCGTCAACTTCGGAGGTAAGTTTTAAGCAATTGGATTAAATTGAATTTTATTCTATAATATACGCATATGTTAAATGATTTTAAGTATGTTAATTTTCATAGTGACGAATGTGTTAATGGATTTAGCATGAATTGGCCAAATGTAAGACTTGGTATTTGTATAAGTAAACTTTGATTAATTGAGTTGTTTGATTATGTATGTATGGACTATGAGATGGTTATATGTAACGATGAATTGAGAGCTCGGTTGTCTGGGCACTATGTGCGCGAGTTTATATACGAGCATTGTCTGTGCGAGATCGGTTGTTTGGGCACTATGTGTGCTAGTTTATATACCGAGCACTGTGTATGCAAGATCGGTTGTCTGGGCACTATGTGTGCGAGTTTATATACCGAGCACTATGTGTGCGAGATCAATTTTTTGGGCACTATGTGTGCGAGCTGATATACCGAGCACTGTGTGTGCGAAATCGGTCGTATAGCACTATGTGTGCGGAAATAAGTAATGGCACTAAGTGTGCGATACATTACTGGAAAACGGCCCTTTGTGCACTCATTATCAATGTAGTTTCACTAAATGTACGATATGTTACATATCATGCTCTATGTGTGCGGATTTGCAGACTCTCCAGAGAAATAAACTTAATAATAGAGGTGACCGAAGAGTGATACTTTTGTAAGTGATGCTTGTCAATTGAATGACTTAGAATTTACGAGGTAAGTTTCTTGTATATGAAATGTTAGAAATGGTATATGGTTATGAAACTTTGAAATTGTTGTAAGTAGATAAGTGGTTCATGGGTATTCGGTTTTGTGACATATTGAATTTGGTGATTTTTAAATAGGGATATGTTATATGTGTTTGCGGTTGTGAGTGAGTAATAATCAAATAGGATTGATTTGATTTGTAAAATGAATAGATGTATATTTTTCATTGCTTAAAACTTACTAAGCTATATAAGATTACTTTGTATTTGGTTGTTTCCGTATTGTAGGTCTCTTTTAGGTGTTCAACTCGTGCTCGAGGATCATCTTTCAAGTTCATCACACTATCAACGAAATTTTGGTATCTCTTTTGTGTATAAACTTTAAGTCTATGGCATGTATAGGCTAAACCATTTTGAGTTGACTTAAACGATAATTATATGAATGTAATATTGCCATGCGAAAATGGCTTTATTTTTAGGTTTGAGTTAATCGACCATGCTTGAGATGTTGCATATGTTTGTGCATATTCAATTACATTATAACCTCATTTTGGTAGGTGTGTTTTCATGAGATTTTGAATGGCATATTATTAAGTAATGGGATGATTTAAAGTTCTCAATGCTTGTTTAAAATACTTAGGTATGTACGGTTTTGGGAAAAACAATGTTTGGGAATTTTATACCTTAATAATATGTTTATATATATATATATATACACGTGAGGTATGTATGAATTCTTGATTATGTTTTTGAGTAATGCATGTAATATATTAATGTAACTAGATGAACATATGTGCAATTATATGTAAGTACCGTATGTCAAGTTTATGAAAATTGAAATATTCAACCATTACTTGATCTGGTTTGGAGTCCAAAATTTTCAATTAGGTCATATGGTATATTCGGTTATGAGAAAAGAATGCTAAGGTGTGCTTAGGATGGTGTATATATATATATATATATATGTAGGTGTAATGGTCATTGCTGAATGTGATGAACAAGTATGAGAAAATGAGTTGGTTTGATATTTATTTTCTTTATGGTATACTCGAATATGGAATGAGTATATTGGTTGATAGTATATTTGTATGTGGTAATGAAATGAGAAATGTGTATAATCGATAGCGATACATAAGTTCTGAAATGGTGTATGATTAAATGTCTTGTTAATATTAGATATGTAATAGATGATTAATTGTCATATGCTTATTTGAACTTTGATTTTGAATCACCAAATGAATAGTGATTTTCCAGTTGATGTTAATAGTATTATTCATGATATGTATGTTAAAGTTTTGATTTTAGACGGGATATACTTGTTAAATTATAAAGGTACACATTTATCAAAATATTTGTTTTTATAAAAGTGCATTGGTTCATGTTTGGTCAAGTAATGCCTCGTAATCCTAATCCGACGACGGATATGGGTTAGGGTGTTACACACACAACCTTGTCACGCCCGTGACCCTGGCCCGTGTGCCAAACCTTGTCATTCTGACTTATCCACATAGCCTATACACACATCCGTGTGCTTCAGCCGTGTGGCGGTTTAAATCCCAAGTGCAAGGTGCAGACTTCACACGGCCTGGGCATACGCCCATGTGCTAGCCGTGCCTCCCACACGGTCTTGACACACCCTTGTGTGTCAATCCATGTGGGAAATTAGCAGGCTATATACCAAGCCCTTTGCCACCCTACATTACACACATACATACTCCAATTAAAATTAATACAACTCCTATCCCAAAGGCACATCTAAGAACTCATTCCAATATACAAGATAATCAAAAGGTATCTCTAGGAGCTCAAAAAAAAAATCAAGGTATACAAAAGGACATATACTTCATGAAATTCATCTGCATTAAGCAATAAAACTTGTCAGGTATTTGCCTAACTTATAAGGCCATTTACAAAATGACTTTTATAACTTACATAGCCAATACTTTGACTAACAATTACAACTTAACAGAATACCCGAGTACTATACATGCCATACTCAAAGTAAGTCTAAAATTGTTATACCAAAGTGATGTTGATAGTATGATTTCCAAACTCCGACGTCTGCAACCTCTCGAGTTATCTTGGCAATACTACAAGGAAAAAGGGCAATGAAAAGGGGTACGCATAAAGCTTAGTAAGTTTGCATGGAAATAAATAGCAACAATAAGCTCATAATATAATCAATCCATGGCATTAACTAACCATACACAAGTCATAGGCTCCTTGCTATACTTACTTACAATTGCCCTTATTTAGCACATACCGTGCTACACATCGTAATCGTTTCTTCGTGACTCATTCACGAGTACCTGTATTCACTCATTCACATAACTTTAGTACAATTCTCATTTCTACGTCTAAACTCATTTACTTATCCCATTAATCACTAGGGATATCAAAGACGCAGTTTAATCGTCATTCATGTGGGTACGAAGCCAATGCCACATCCCAGAGGTGGTCTTATATGGAGTCACTTCTAAATGCCAATGCCATATCCCGGATATGGTCTTATATGGGGTTTCACATCAAGTATCGATGCCATATCCCGGATACTGTCTTATACGATTCTTATATTCATTACCAAAGCCATATCTCGGATATGGTCTTATACGGGATCTCAACTCAGGTGCCGAGGCCATGTCCTGACATGGTCTTATATGAGATCTTATCTATTTCATATCTCGACGACAGCAATTTCATATTCAATATAGTCCACTAAGGCCTCAACATCTCATTCAACATTAACTACTTAATTTAGTGGAGCATCATGCATCAATATGCTACAAAGCATTCTCAATTATGCTAACATAAACGTTGCATTAATCACATACAAACTTACCTCGATTTCAAAATGAGCTAACTCGTTGGTTTAGTCCAAGACTTTGTTTTTTCCCCGGTCGAGGCAGATTCTCGGTTCTTCTTACTCTATAATAGCAATTTAGCTCATTTTAATCACCACATTAATGAAAGCATTTCAACAATCATATTTAGGTAAAATTACTATTTTGCCCCTAAATTTTGGCAAAATGACCATTTTGCCCCTAGGCTCGGAAATGAATTCTAATCACATTTCTAACTTCAACAAGCCTAGGTGAACATTTATTAATCTTATAGCTATCATCAAAATTCAACATTTCACATAATTACTACAAATTTGTAACCTTTTCATCTAGGTCCAATTAGGTGTTTTCAAGACAACACCTTCCACAAAAGTTGTTCATCTAACACCTAAGTCTCAATTTCTTCCATAAAAATGCAGCAAATAACTAAGATAGATCTCATGGAAAAACTCTAAACTTTTTACCATATTGCACAATAGTCCCCTCATTTGAAAGCTTAAGCTTTAGGGGTCCCAAAAGTACAACTATTTTCAAGAAAAGATCACTAGAACACTTACTTGTGAAGAGATGAGTGTGCTGAAATTTTTGAAGCTTTCTACCCTCTATTTGTTGCTAATTTTCGGTGGAAGAGTGAAAGAGAAAAATATGATATCTTTTCTCTCCTTATTTTATTAATACTAGTCAAATTAGTCCACCTACTATACCAACTTTGACCAACATTGACAAACTTGTCTCCTATGCTACTCTATGGCAGGGCAAGCAAATATTGGGGGTCTAATTGTCTTTTAAAGACCTCCAATTATTCATCTATGGCTATTTGGTACCTTTATCTTATAGAATGAAACTTTCACACTTTATGCGATTTAGTCCTTTTTCGCGATTAATCATGAAATCGTTAAAATTAAAGCACCAAAATTTTCATGCACATATACTATCATGCTCTAACTCATAATATCTCATGAAAATAAATTTCTCTAATCTTGGATTAGTGATCCCGAGATCACTATTCTGACTAGCCCCTAAATCGGGCTGTTACAAGCATTGCCATATACGGCCATAACGTCTAGGCCGAGTTTGGGGTGTTACATGGCAAGGGCCCTAACCCCCTAAAATGGAAAATTTTTCATTTAAGCCCCTTTAAAATTTATAAAAATTTAAATTAGTAAAGGTAAAATTTCACCTTGGCCCCTCAAAAATGATAAAATTTTGATATAATCCTTTAAAAATTATAAAGATATAGATATTAAAATGGTGAAATTGCATTATTTACTATGTAAAATTATGCAATTTAATTTTGACCCCTCTTATAAAAAAATTCTAGTTTTGCCCCTGATTATTTCCTTGTATATATATAACTATTAAAAGAGTAATAATGTATTATAAAAAAATCATATTTTATGTTTAAATATTTACTTGACTTTAAAAATGTTAAAAATAAGTAGCAAAAATTAAATTGAAGCGAAGCGAAGTTGAGTGGAGATGGATGTATCCAACATCCATGGAGGTGGTAGTAGATTTCAAGTTTAACATACACAATGGAGAGGGGTATATGTTGAAGCAAAGTGTACCCAACTATAGGGCAATAGTGGATATAGCAGCTTTCATCCTCGCCTCACTTCATTATCATCCTTAGTAAAGAGTGTACTTCATATTTTATAAAAATTACTATTATAAATGAAAAGTTAAGTAAAAATAAAATATAAAAATTGATTTTATAATAAATTTGGTTATTAATAAAATGTCGGTAGTTAGTATAAAGTAGACTAACTATAATATATTTAAGAACATAACAAAAATTTAATTCCTACATTAAAAATTTTAGTTTGGATGAAATTTTGAAAAGGCCCAAAGCAATAGGCATGAATTAATGTTGAAGAAAAGTTTGGTCAAGATTTTCCGTTGTTCGAGCAATTTGACGGGGATTATTCAAGTAAAAATATTAGCGTTTAATAACTTAAGACACTATTTGCTGCAAAAACTGACTTTTAGTGTTTGACAAAATATTAGGTAGGTGGATGTTAATTTTGATTGTGTCAAATAACCCAACTAATTTCCTCACGTAATAAATATATTTTTTAATTTATACAAAAATTAAATAATATTTTTTAACAATTTTTTATAGGTTTTGATCGTGTCTGCTCTTTTTGACACAATGTCTAGAACTACCTATAGCCCCTCCAACCCATAAATAGGAGAATAATGCGTTTCAGCGCACTCAAACCCACGTCCTCCTACATTTGGCAACGGATTATTGATTTTATATAAAATAAATTAATAGCTTAAATATAGTGTTAGTTAATATGAGTGTGGATTAATTTTAATCCATTTTAAGAACAACCATATATATAATGTTTAATGATAAATTTGGTTGTTAGATTTGTAAAATAAATCTAAAATAAAATTTAATAAACCATGATCTATCATATCAAATCATCAAGAACAAAACTAGATGTGGAAGCGTACCTGAATCCATAAATTTCTTGAAGTTTTACCAATTTTGGGATTTGATCTTCCAAATTAGCACACAAGAAATTTAGAGAATATCTACTGTCTCTTCCTAATGATGAGATATTAAAAAGATATCTTGTATATAATTTGGGGACCATAACCCTAATATTTATAACTTTAGCATATTAGTTCTAATCAAATTCTAATTAGCCCATCATTAATTAGAATTTGATTAGAAGAGTATCTACACATATTTGACTCCTACTTTATTTAATAATTAAAAGCCTAATAAAATTCTAATCAAATTAGATCACTTTTAATTTGGGCTAACCTATCATGATAGTAAATAATAACATGTAATTATTCTTATTATATATGTGATTTTCAAATTTTCCAACATTGGTCACTATGAAAGTTACAAAATTATTACTAACAGAATGATAACATGTCATATTAACTCATAGGTTTAATTGATAATTTGATTCCTGATATGTAACTAAAATATCAATTTAGTATTTTTTTTAGAATATTTTAACGAAAATCAAAAAATCTAAATTTATCAAAATTCTAAAATGAAATTTTATATTTTTCTTTGAAATTATAAAATATTTTTAAATTTATAATTATGTGCAAATTAATTAAAATTTTAAAAATTTCATAAAATTCTAACTAAGTTTTTTTTTTTTTTTTGAAAAATGCTCTGGGTCCATGACTAATGACTTCACACGGCCATTTCCTTCTTTTCACTAGGCGATAATTTTTTTAATTTTTAAGATTTTTTAGATTTGTTTTGGATTTATTAAAGAAATTTTAAAAGTATATTTTAGTAATATTTAAAAGCGAAGTTAATAAATGAATGACCAAATCGATAACATTAATAATTATTTTTGTAAATTTTCATAATTAGATAACCCAAGTGAAAATTTATCGATAATTGATTGACTAACAGTGTAATTGAGGAATAACAAATTAATGATAGAAAGCTAACAAAGAGATAACTTAAATAATGAATTTCAAATAATTGAATGATAAAATTATAACTATTCATAATTAAGTAACCCCATTATATAAACTTACTAGTAATTGTGAAAATATTTTTAATATGAATGAATTTAAATTGTAATTTCTATTTATAATATGTTATATTTGAATAAAGAAATTAAGATAAAACGTAATCTGAACAGTAGTCATAGCCTTATTTTATTCGAAAAAATGGTCGATGGTTTTTTTTTTCCATACTAACACTGGACTAATAGTAAAATAAATAAAAAGAATTATCAACTAATTGAATCGTACAATAATTTCCCATCGGTTCCTCCCCAAAAAAAAACCAATTTACAAGAAATAAATTAATTGTGTATACAACTTTGATGAAACTTTATTGTTTGATCTGTTTTTGTGGAGGTGCAAAACGGGCACCTAGCAGCCACCGCCGCTACATCCGGGTATATTAGTGCAGGGGTTTCCACCAGACGGTGGCACCGTACCCCTTTGAAGCACTTGAATTGTACAAGCCCATTTTTACCCGGCCCACCAGAAACAATAAACCAAAAAAATAAGTCCAATTTACAAGCAGCCCAATAGGCCCAAAGCTAAAAAATTTTCGGAAGAAACTAAGGTTTTGGAAACCCTAGCAACCGCATGTCCTCTGACATCCGTACGCCACCGCCGCAGCCCCCATGTGCCCCTCAGCGCGCACCACGCCCAAGGCCTGGCTCCTCCACCTGCTCCACCACGTTCCTAGCACCTGAAAGCACGCGAAAAGGACAACAATAGCAGAAAAGAAGGAAATCTATTGTATTTTTTATTTTTTTTCTTTCTTCAATCTCGGTTATAAAACCGAAGAGAAAACAAATGTTGTAGGGGACTTCTTCCTTTTGACGATTCATCAGAAATCAAAAGCAAAAAGCATTAAATGGTTGATGTCGTTTTTATTTTTTATTATTTACTATCGTTTTCTATGTATTTTATTTTACTATTTCGAAACTTTTACAAACGAAAATACTATAAAAAAGGAAAGAAGAGAACTTACCGAATTCATACCGCGCCTCCGTCGCCGGAATCTCCCCTCTCATCGTCGAAGTCGGCTTAAGGAACGGTTAAAAGGTCTCCTCCCTTTCGGTTTTTAAGGCTAGGAAGGCTTTGCCTTCGCTTTCCTTTTCGAAAGGGTCAAAAAAGGGCCCTTTTTATCTTCCGGTCGCCGACCACAGTGGTTCGACGACGGGACCAAGGCCGGCCAGGGGGAGAGAATGAGAGAGTTGAGAGGTTTTGAGAGATTCCAAAGTTTTTTTTAAAAAGGGAGCAGACTTTTTGTTAAAAAATTTTGTTTTTTTATATGATAAGTGAAATGGTGTCGTTTAAGGCCTGTTTCAGTGGCCTTAAAACGACGTCGTTTTGATGTGGAACCCATGCGACCCGACCCGTATAACAGAGGATCCGCGTGTTTTTACCTTTAAAGGGTAAATTGCGCGTCTGGTCCCCCACATTGCGTCATCGTTTAATTGCACCCGATTTCAATGTTTTAAAATTTAAATCTTGCCCCGAACCTTATGCCCTATTTCAATTCGGTATAGCACCAAAATGCTGTGCACCAAGGACTGGGTTATTCACCCATTTAGTCCTCGCGAGTTTATGCGTGTGGCGATATGGTCCCTATTCCCCCCCTTTTTATCTATTTGCAATTTTAGCCCTTGTTTATTTATTCTGACTTCAATTCAGTCCTCGACCTGTTTAAGGATATACTTTTTTATTTTCTTTAAAAAATTTGCATTCTTATTATCATTTATTTATTTTAAGTTTTTATGTACATTTCCTTAAAACTTTTATATGTATATATATATATATATATATATATACTATTTATTTTAAGATTTTATATATGTATAAATATATACATTACTTACTTCAAAATCTTTCGTACATTATTTATTTTGATTGATTTATTATTTATATTAAGTTTTCTTCACATTATAATCCTTTTACGTATAGATATACATAAGTACTATTTTATTTAAAGTTTTGATACATCATTTCTTAAAATTGTCTTGTATATTATTGATTTTAAAGCTTTTTACATTATCTATTTTAAATTAATTTATTGTCATTTAAAATTATATGTTTGATATTAATTTATTTGATTGCTTCATATTTGTTGTAAATTGTTACATATGTTGTTTAATTTATTTGTCTTTGATTATTGATGTTAATGTTTAAATAGTGCACATTATACGATTGCCATCTTTGTATGTATTGTAGTTTGTCATTTTGTATTTTCGTACCATTGTCGTTCAGTCGTATAGCATTTTATTCATGTATTATTGTTCTATGATTGTTGTTATTTTCACATTATGCCATCACATTGTATATTAAACCCAAACATTTTTATCCATTTTAAATCATTGTTTTTTGTCTAAATAAATCATACATGGCTTTTAAATATTATACTCGCTATCGTTTTAAAATGAAAATCTTCAAAAATAAAGGTAATATTTTGCGTTTTGAAAATTCGGAAAATCGTGCCCTAACTTACTGGGTTTCGATTTTTCTCGTTTAGCCTAAATAACGAATATCCTTTTAAAACAAAAATACAACTTTAAAATAAAATGCTTATTATCGAGAGTATAAAGTGTTGTGCCCTAACTTATTGGGTGTGACATCTCGTTACCTCGAGATAAGAATTTCAAAAAATGACAATATTCCATATTTAGTAATTTGAGCGATCGTGCTCTAACTTACTAGGTTTCGGTTTTACTCGTTTAACCTAAATAACCGAGTATTCTTTTAAAATTAAAATACACGTGCTTTTAAATAAAAGGCGGGTTTATTCTCAAGGATTCGGGGCACCGTGTCCTAACTTATTGGATGTGGCATTTCGTCACCTCGAGATGAGATGGTCTTTTACGATTATTCCAACTCATTCAAATGTTTTAAAATTAACACTAATAAAAGGATCGTATTTAAAGTTCATTCTCGGTCTTCAACTTTCGACATTAAGACACTGATTAATCGATTAGTATCAATTTTGGGCGTGACGAGGGTGTTAACCCTTCCTCGCACGTAACCGACTTCCGAACTCATTTTCTCAAATTCCGTAGACTAAAAACACTGTTTTAGTAAATCAAAACGTTTTATTAAAGCAAATGTGATCCGATAACACCTAATAAAGATCGGTGGCGACTCTTGTTTTATTTTTGTTTTCAAAACTAAAGTTGATTCCCTTTTTTAAAAAAATAGTTACGGCATGAATTATAAAATTTTTATTGAAAATCGCAACAAACAGTTGATCTTTAGCATCAGGGAGAGGCCTTATGGCGGAAACATGTTGGTAGGCGAATAACAAAATAATGCAGAAAAGGAATGTAACAGTAACTTTAAGCGAAGCCATATTGGAAAACACAAAAGATTTCAAGTGTTGATGAAATGAGAAATGATGCGTTAAAAGATGTTATATACATAAAATGGGAAATGGGAAATAGATGTGTGTTTTGACTATTTAAAAAGCCGCGGATTAATGACTTTAAAATAAGGTGGAAGTCTAAATCAAATACACGGACCTTGAATGCCAAGCACTGTACTCCATACATATATGTGACTTCAAACTTGAATCAGTCTATTTCATCTGACTTTTTTAAATTAATGCTTCTCTCTCAAGTAACTCATGCTTTCTAATTTAGGATTCAATTTCCAAAGACTTGAATTTTATTCTTTTCTTATTTTAAAAAAATAAAAACATTCTTATTATTTAAATCATATTTTGAGTTTACTTGATGCTTAGAAAGTCAATCTTTACCCATACACAAAAATTATTTTTTATAAATATTTTAATTGAAATGGTAAAGTTGATATATTAAATATTTTAATATTTTAAGTTTAACTTTTATTATTTATATTTTTAAAAATTTTACATAAATTATTATATGATAAAAGTGTCCTCATATTAATGCTTGTTATTTAATAAAATGAATATGTTTTAATACTTTCATAATTGAGTTTGAAATAGATAAAATCAACTTAATCAACTTTTTAAATAATACATTTGTATGCGTGCAAAAAATCATATGATTAGAATGTAAGCGTCGTTTAAAAATAAAATATAATAAATAATGAAATATAAGGTTGGAAAGTAATAACAATAAGATAAATGCTAAATTTAAAAAATAGTTTAAATTGTGACACCGACTCAATCAATGACATTATTATTTGATCTTTGAAATTTTTAAATATTTTATTTAAAAATAATGTAAAAATATGAAAAAAAATTGATTATAATAATATTAATGAGATATTTCTATATTAGACTATAGATTACGTTTAAAGCTCGAATAATAATAATAGTAAAATGAAAGGACTTTCTTTTAATGCTTGAAAAATGAGCACTGATTAATCAGATTAATTCAATTTAATTTTTTTATGAAACGATAGCCTTGGCCAGCAGTGAGCCAGTGACATGCGTACTACCACTTTTTATTAGAATGTGACACCCTTTTTTGTTTTTTAAATATTTAGAATTTCTTTTTTTAGCTTTTTGACTAGCAGAGATAATAAAAATAATTTCTCTAATAACACCCATTAAAGGAAGCACCATTGGAACTTGGAAGCATATATTCCAATTAGCAGTTTTCAGCTTTTGAACATGAGACATAAATTTGCATGTTACTTTTGCAGAAAATCATCTCTTTTTTTTTTTTTTTTATTACTTCAAAATGCAGTTCATAAATCAGTACAAACCAGTGTATAAATCTCCATTAACAAATAATAAGTTACTGCACTTCAAAAAAATATATAGATGAATTCAAGTTATTAAACTCAAAACGAGAGACAAGAAAAGAATAATCTTACATCAAAAAAAGGTTTGTGCGTTGCCCTTTCATCTGTTCTTCCCATCAATTCTTCCCTTGCATTGTTGTTATTTTCCAATTGAACCAATGCCAGTTTTGGATAGGTTGTAGGAGCTATGGTGTCTCAGTCCATTAGTAAATTAGCTAAAGATCATGACAGGGTTGTTATTTGATCTCATTGTTTATGGTATGAATTCCCAGCAGAAATTCTAGTAAGCCGTTACTCTTACTGATTTAAATAAGCTTCCCAACCATCCTTCCGTAGCTTCTCAGCTTTTGTCAAGACATAGTCCCTTGTGTCTTCTTGATACTGATTCATTCTAAGGATAAGTGTGACACAAAACACGAATCAAAATTAGAATTCACAACGTTTCAATTTCAAACGTATCCATCTTTTATTTATATAAAGAGAGATGGGAACTTACCTCGCCAATAGATCAGCATCACCAACTCCCAACATCCTTACTGCCAGCAATCCTGCGTTTGTAGCTTTGTTTACTGCAACCGTTGCAACAGGAACACCCCTTGGCATCTGCATCATTAAAATAAGTATAAACATCGAGCATTTGGGAATGCAATGTCATGTACAAGTTCAAGTCTTACCTGCACGATTGACAAGAGTGAATCGATTACGTCCAATGTAGAGGCACGAACAGGGACACCGATAACAGGCAAAGGTGTAAGTGAAGCTACCATACCTATAATTCAAAACAGGCCTCATCAGTGTCACTAACATAGCTAATGCATGTTCGAGAATGATGTTAAACAATAGTTTTATATAAAACTAGCCTGGTAAGTGAGCTGCACCACTAGCCCCAGCAATGATAAACTGAATGCCTCGCTCCCGAGCAGAGGAGGCATAAGAGTACATCAGTTCAGGGGTCCGGTGTGTTGAGACTATCCGAACCTGCAAATGAATTAATCAATGGAGTCAAAGTGGATTTGCATCATTTGTAAACAAAAATTCTAAGCTAAAAAAAAAACACACCAAACATATTTAAGATTCTAGCTGCATCCTTCATAACTGGAAGATCTGAATCCGAACCCCTTACAATCCCAACACGTGGTGCAGCTGCATTTAGCAACAAAAAGGATCCAAAATGTCAGCAAAGCCAACCAACGGTAGTTTCAATTCTCCACGTGGTTCAATTTCAGTTATGTCCACATAGTTCAACCTTTAAATAAATTTGCATTCAGTAAGTCTAACAAAAAACAAACTGACAACAAAATTGAAGTTCAAGCATCAATTCTAGGTCAACTGACCTTCATTCGGATTTTCATAACCTTCTTCGCTCTGTATTGATTTTAGTCGTGCTTCTAAAACACCAACAAAAGGGCCAACAAGAGTTATATGACCCATCTCCCTTTGCCTTCGCATTTCTGGTAAAAACATCATGACAGCCAATTAATAAGAACATGTGTATGAGAGAAAAAAATGAAAAAGAATAGGACAGCAAGATGGATAAGCCTGAGGAAACTTAAAGTTGACTTAACCTGGCTTATCATACCAATGAGCAGTAGCTCCTGGAATCTCCAGTGCCCTTGCTATAAGTTGATGAGCCACTTTGAAACCTGGCTCCCCCTGAAACCATACAATTTTCAGTGTAACTCAAATCTAACAAACTAATTCACTACCCACAAGCACAAGGAAAATAGAAAATTTCGGTAAATCATACTCATGTATAAAGTTATTTTAGTTTATGATGAGGAACATAAAAGCAGAAAGGTGTGGAAGTTACGAAAAAGGAAGAGAAGGATTGAAGGAACCTACTTCATCCTCACCCAGTAGATTGTACATGATAGCAGTTGGAGTTTTCATGGATGGATCACCGAGAGGAAGACCAACAACAGGCTGCAAATGTTGTTCAAACTGTGATGTATAGCAGGACTCAATAGTGTGATGACCACTATTATGAGGTCTTGGAGCTACTTCATTTAGTAGAATCTAATAGAAACAAAGAATAGGTCAGTCAAAGGCAGAATTGCTGAATTATTGTTGGCCATCTATGAGTGGGATAAAAAACTCATAAAGATAACATATGTACACCTAACCATCCCTCGTAGAAAACAACTCCACTGCAAAGACACCAGCACCTTCTATTGAACTTATAGCTTTATATGTAACATCATTTGTAAGTTTTCTGATCCTCTATGGCACGTCAACAGGTGCCTTAACAATGTGACATATGTTTTCCCTATAAGAGCCCACAAATTTACAATCATAGTAGATTTAGAGAGCTCCTCGCAAGTCGCATATAAATATTATCACATAATTCTAATTTACAATAAATGGAATTCTAGTAAGGAACGTGAATGTCTTACTTGTGAATAGTTTCAACAACTGGATAGCACAGTATAGAGTTATCTCTTCCTCTTACCACGATGATAGCCAACTCCTAAAAGCAATGTCAGTACAATTTAGAAGTATGTCTATAAACAAATAGTAATTATCTGTATCATGATGAGGCAGTTCGGAAAATACCCCATCAATACAGTAAGCATGAAGTTATCAAGTACAAATAAATAAAAAGGAAATAAATGCAAAGTAAAAATGTCAACAGTACATTCTAGACATCCACCTTTATGAAAAGAGCCCATTTCTCAACGTACAGTCCACGACCCAATCCACCAAGGACTATAATAAAAATGAAAATTCTTTAAACTAGAAAAGTAAATGTTCAGTATGTAAGTTACAAAAATGGAGTTTATGAGAAATTTCAAAGTCAAGAAGAACAAGGAACTAGTCATAGGCAAAATTAGATACTACTAAAGAAAAGGAAATAATACAAGACAACTTCTCCAGCCCCAAGTGACAATCACCACGTGAAAATCTACATCAAATTAGACATGTTCTTTTGTAAATATTGATATAGTCAACATTTATACAAATTGTAGATTTGGAATGATATCCATAACCAACATTTTAGTCTTTGACAAATATTTAGAAAAATCTTATTCCTTAAAAAATTAAGGTAAGTCATTATGAATTAAAAAAAAATGATGAAATGCTACAAAAATCTCATTTCTAAAAGCATCTCCCGTACCATCTATGGCCGAAGAAAGCTCTCCTTCACTCTTTGCAATAGCATTTCCTTGTCCGTCATAAGCTAACCTCTTGCTCTTAATCATAAGAGGATAGCCATATAGTTCACCTGCTCTCTTGGTTTCTTCTAGATTATTAATCTGTTTTTATCAATACAGAGAGACCAATATATCAATATAAGTTTTAATGAATTTCAATACAATAGAATAAGCCTCTATAAAATAAAAAACAGAAGGCAACCTCCATAAATTCAGGAAGTGGAATGCCATGCCGAGAAAAATGAACTTTCTGAAGATATTTATCATGTAAAATAGTAAATCTAGCTTGATAACTCGTTGTAAAAAGTACATTATGCTTAACATCCATTCAGGTATCAACAGTAAAAGAAAACTGATGCAATTTATTACAGACATTAGTACCGCTCGTGTAACGCCCCGAATTTGGGCCTAGAAGTATTGGGCCTTGAGTATGGGTCCGTAGGAGGCTGCAAATAGGTATTTAATTGTGCAAGGAAATGACATAATTAAATGTCTGCTCAAGTGGTTAAGGGTCCTGAGAAGTGTTGGAAAAGTTCTGGGTTCAAACCTGGGCTTTAGTAAAAATTTTGGTTTTAAGTGAATAAAACCTGGATGCTTGAATGTAGGCCTTTTAAATTATTGTGATAAGAAAATGACATAATGAAGCATGTGGCCTAGTGGTTGTGGCGTCATTAAGGTTGTAAGGAGCACGGGTTCAAGTTTTAGCTAAGCGATTTTTCAAACGAAGGCGGGCGCGTTAAGCGTAATCTGAACTAGTGGTAGTGGCTCTATTGACTATAGCCATCCCAATGTGAAATATAGTATTCAAGAGACGCAAATGCAGATACTATCCCTACTAATAAAACTTTCTTTCATTCCGTAGGGTAAGACTCTTCAAATAAAACTAAAATTCACCTAGGACTTTTTCTATCGCAAAATCAAAACCCAGGGGCATTTGCTGGTCAAACATTAGCGGCTAATGGACAACATGTTCGCTATGACATATTAGCTCATCTCAAAAAGATTCCTGCACTCCTCAGCGTATACGATGCATTGAAGATGTCTGCAGAACTAAGGATGTCCCTAGTATACGCATTAACGAACCCAGAGGAGTTTTCTAATGAAGTTAACCAAGTTAAGATGAGAAGTAGTGAACCAACTTATGCCGAGTGTTTGGCTTTGATCACGTTTACGGACGATTACTTGCAACCAGGACTCATTAAGCCCAAAGATCTTCGCCGATTGTCGATCTGCTCATGTTTATTCTCTGGCGATTACACTATGTTTCCTGCTCCGAAGATCGCAGCCTAGCCCGGTTAAATACCCGGCTATCTCCTACTTTAAATATTTGCAAATGCATTAAGTCATAGAAGAACTTGTGGTCTAGTGGCAAGGTGGTATGTGGAGTAACCTTGAGGTCTAAGGTTCGAGTGTTGGCACAGCATAATGGGGTATTTATTTTGCAGTTGGGACGGCTGGAGTTTGTGTTGCATTCGAATTCTGATGGATCAGGTTATTGTGGAATGATCATGGGAGTGATATGTCAAGAGATTTTAGGAGGTAATTGGGGAGAAAAACTAGGAATTTGAAAGGTGTGGGAGGGTTGTGCCGAATTGGTGATTGGAAGCCTAGGAAATTCGACTAAGGTGTAATTTCCTCTCATTTTTGTTCCTGTTTTGCTCTCCTCTCGGTGGTTTTTCCCCCTTCTGCATATTTTCTCTCTTTTGTTTGTTGGATAGCCGAATTTTACCTTGACCACTCAGGTATTTTTCTCCTTCTACATTCTTTTGGGTTTTGCTTCCCTTTCTAACCATTTCTCTTCCGTTAGCCAAATATCTTCTCATCTCTATTCCTTCGATTTTCTTCAAGCGTTCCTTACCGTGTTGTTAACCGAACACTTCCTAATATTTCTCCTCATTTCCTTCCTGTCTCTCCAACAGTTACTGGTTGCTTCCCTTTTTCTCTTTTGGGTCGCTTCATCTATCTATCTAGTATCCTAACCGAATACTCTCCAACCTATTCTCCACCCCCATTTGTTAACTATTTGCACTTATCGGGTTATTTAGTTTTGGTCGACGGCTCTCTTATGTTACCAGTGGTGTATTCGATTTCCGAGGGGTGAAGAAGTGCGGAGGTATTCAAGTTGTCAAACCCCTTTTCTCCCATTATTCAATTAAGGTAAAACGTTACCTTACTCTTGGGTAAGCTAAATATTCCACTGATTTTGTAAGTTAATGTTTGTGGTTTTTAACCACATCTATAATCCATCATATCTGACAAGATCTGTCGTTATGCAGTTAATTGGCAAGGAGCATCCGCTAATTTTAGTCAGCGATTTTAGAATAATAAGCCAGGTCACCATCAACCAAGGTTGGTAGTGTTTGACGGTTTGGGGATTTGATGTTGTGAATCTTATCGATCGGAAGGCTAACTGTGTGGCTTATTGAAATGTAGGTTTTGGGCTCGTGAGCGGCTCACTTGATTTCATAAACAGGTGTCTAACTTTGTGCTCTGTTGATGATCGGCTGAAAAGCCAAAAGTGTGTATTGGTACCGTAATTGCTAATCGGTCAAAAGTTGATAGAGTGTAAATGTTTTTAGCATGGTGTTAGCGGTAGCGGCAAATGCCGAAATACCAAATTACCAAAAAGCTGAAGGATTGGGCTTTTGGGCCACATGAGCGTGTGAATGCTCATGTGATCAACCAAGCTCACGAAACGTGGGCGTACGACGAGGAAGGCCGCCATGAGCGATCTCATGGGCTTGGGTCAAAATGGGCCGTATGGGCCCAATAGGCTCGTGGGCCCACATGGGTAAACTTCACTATTAAGTGAGACGTAGATAGACTTGTCATGTCGCACACATGGCTTAGGTAGTTCTGGGCCTCGTTGGGCCGAAGTGGGCTGTGTGAGCCCAGTGAGCTTGTGGGCCTACACGGATAAAATGTATGTTTTGTGGTAAGTGTTGTTTGGACTGTAATGTTTGTATAGCTATGGCTATTTCTGGGCTAATTGGGCCACACGAGCGTGTGGGCCCACTTAGGCCTATTTACACCGTTATGTTTATTTGGGGTTACTTAAGTCGTTTAAGGCGATGGGGGACCTTTTGTTGGGTCGTTAAGCCCGATTTGCAAAATTATTGAAATATCCCCCGTTTGTAAAATTACTGAAATACCCCCAATTTAAAAAATTACTAAAATACCCTCAATTTGAAAAATTACTAAAATACCCTTAGTTTGTAAAATTACTAAAATACCCTCGATTTGCAAAATTATCAAAATGCCCCTATATGATAAAATTACCAAAATACCCCTGTAGGGTAGAATTACCGAAATACCCCTGAAGAGTAGGATTATCGAAATACCCTTATAGGGTAAAATGACTATTTTGCCCTTGTGGGTAAATGATTGAGTTAGACTATGAAATTGACTGATTTGACTGTGATCGTATGACTGTGTTTAAACTAACCTGACTATGGTCATATGACTGATATGCTTTTAATATATGTCTTAATGACAGTTACTGGGCATGGTCATTTTGCATACACATGTAATGATTGAGCATGACATACACGACATACTGCATGGGGTTGGGACATTGATACGGAGGAAGTTCTGATAGGGTTGCACACTGGTTGCATGAGACGATTGTGGATCCAGTATTGATCTGTTAAGGTCGCACGGGTCGCATGAGACGACTGTGGACCGACGGATGGCTTAAAGCCGCGTAATCTGATTATGGCTCTATGCCAACCTAAATATGGCTCTATGCCATCTTGATTATGGCTTTGTGCCAATTGTATTTACCCGTGGCTATGTGCCTACCATATATATATCGATGACTCTATGTCGATCATATTTACCCAAGGTTGTATGCCGGTTATATTACCGTCGTTGATGGCTATGTGCCAAACATAATACAGTTACTATGGCTTTGTGCCAATTATAATACCGCTACTGAAGGCTTAGAGCCGCATATATATACTAGCGACTTTGATGTAATTTGATTAGTACGCAATCGGTGCTAACATTGGTGTCTTTGGGTGGGTGGGTCGTGTAACACCCAAACCCGCCCATGAGTCCCGACCGGATCCGGTATGTCACGAGTAAAATAATTTGAAAACATTTTGAGTGTCCGTGAAAACTTGTTAAAATATGGCTAAGGTTTTAAAACGGGGTTTGATAAAACTCAATTGGGCTTTTATAAACATGGTTGGGTTGATGAACCCTTTGAAAACGCTTTGATCATGTAACATCTTAAAATCGCCTGAGTTATTGGTGACTTGGTAAATTTTGTTACCCGATGGTAACTTCTTTGAAAACTAGTAAAAGTTATTAAGTTAGAAAAGTTACTTTTAACCTGCTCATTTAACATTTATAAATATCATTTGTAATATAACATAAGTAAAATAAAAAAATAAACATCCAAAATAATAATAGCGCCTTATTACATCCCAAATTTAAAAGACTTAGAAAAGAAAATAAATAAACTTAAAGATAATAAATTAAATCCAACGATAAGCATGGTCAGCCTCGAGTCCTCTCCGGCCCATCTCCGCGATCTACTCATCTCAAAATGTTAAGGGAAGGGGTGAGTCACCAAGACTCAAAGTGTAAATCCCCACCCTAAAATACATCTCATACACAAGTTATTAATAAACATGCACATGCAACCCAACCTAACCATCCATACTCCTTAACTACCCCGTGTGGTCAAAACCACTGGTGGTCAAAACCATCGGTGACTAGTGTCACAAATTTAATGATGGGGCCAACCCATCGTGTGGTCAAAACCACTGATGACCATAGGTCACAATTTATCAAGTGTGGTCAAAACCACTGGTGGTACCAAACCACTGGGACTTACTCGCAATTTATCAATTGGTGTGGTCAAAACCACTGATGACCATAGGTCACAAATAATTTGATGGGGCCAACCCATCTTGTGGTGAAAACCACTAGCGACAGTCCATAAAATCATCCCCCTCCTCTCATCAATCCCACCATCATCATGCTTACATAACAATATCATAATCCCATATATATATATATATATATATATATTATTTAACAACATATGATGGCAACTCAATCATATATCATAGATCACAAGTTAGGGGACTTACCCTGAAGCCATGATTATGCCACAAGCTAATCACTACCAAAATTATTAACAAGGAAACAATAAAGTCATGTTATTAATAAAGTGTGTAGTGAATTTTACACACCTGATACTACCACGAATCCTAGATCCCGAAGATCCGATCTACGACGCTAGATCTTGACCCTATATTCGGCCAATTATCAATGTTAATACTAAAGGCCTATTCGGCCAAACCAATTTCATACCAAAGGCTCTTTTACGGACTTACCTTGAACGGATTTGATTTCCAAACAAATCCCGAAACCTTAATTAGCCCCTAAATCCATGGCACACATTAGTTTCGGATTTAAACAATAAACTTTTCAACATATGGCCCTTGGCCGAATGTAACTAACCTCCTTACCTTAGGAAAACAAACCCAAAGCTCCTTCAATCGGCTATGGCCTCCCTACAATTGGTTTAATCATATTAGTAAGAGTCTTAGCCATTCGCCATAACCTTGAACCTAAAAGAGGTGATTACCCTTACCTTAATGATTATTTAGGCCCCAAGCACCACAAGTCAAGACCACTTGATCTTAGTTTAGGGGTTCGCTACCTTCAATGAAGAGAAAAGAACCAAACAAAGACCTTTCTTTAGGGGATTCGCCAAAGTGAAACAAATAGAAGGAAGGGAATTTCGACACCAATGATGTATTTTCGCGCTAGAGAAGAAAGAAATAATGAGAAAGGGAGATAGGAGTTTCAAAGAACTATTGAAGAGAAAGAGGAAAGAAATTTGATGAATTTCTACTCCTTTTAGGTGATAAACCGAAAGTGGACAGCCCCAAGGAGTCCTATATTCGCCAACAACACCCTCCCTATGATGATAATTTCAACTTTTAATTATCAAAGATAATGCAAGATTTATCATTCATCTTTATCTCCTAGCCACCCTTCAACAATTTAAAAGCAAATAAACTACTAACAACTACCCCTTCCAGCCGAAAATATGCAAAAATTTAAGCTTAATCTCATCACTTAAAGAGTCCAAAATCAAGCCAATACTCTCCCATTCACGCCAGCAGAATAAAAAAAATAAAAATCATATGCTGTTTCTTTGGTTCGAACCTGGGACCTCATGCCCCAGCCCTCTCTTTTAACGCCCCATGCCATTTCTCCTCATTTGACTTTCATGTCATGAACCCTCTCCATTTAATTTTAAAGCCTTTTTACCTGGCCCTTCTTTTTTTAACGCCGAAAGGCCCAAAAATAAAACACTCTTGCATCCATCATGACTCGAACCTGAGTCCTTATACCAAAGCCCTTAAGTGGCGCCCCAAGCCACTCCCCTACCTTGACTTTCATGTCTAACTCCAACACCAAAAATCTTTTAAGGCCTTCCAACTTGCCCCTTTCTTTAACGCCCCAAAAAGCCCAAAATAAAAACACACCCCCTTGTTACACCCGAGACTCGAACCTCCTCCCTTGAAGCTCCCTTTGACGCCCCCTTGTAGCACCTAAGTGGCGCATGGAACCACTTAGCCAATTAGTTTTTTTGTGTCAAGTTCCTTTCGAAAATTTTCTTAACCCCTATCTCACCTAGCTCCCTTCTTTAACACTTGAAAAGAAATTTTAAGCCCTAAGTCGTGCCTAGCTCTGTTTATTTCTAGACCTTAGAACATGCCAAATAAATCATAGTATTTATTTCTTCAAGCACACACACATGGGAAACAAATAATTAAATTTGATGTTTCAGTTCTATCCCTTAAAAGAATTTCTACCAAATTACCTCGGATCAAGAGTTGGGGTATTGTCGTCGATCACATCCTCGGGTTCCCATGTGGCCTCTTCCGTACCATGATTCTGCCACAACACCTTCACCAAAGGCACTGACTTCCTACGTAGAACTTTGATATCTCGATCCAAGATTTGTACTGGCTCCTCCTCGAAAGACAAGTCCGGATTTACTTCAATTTCCTCGATCGGCACAACGTGTGAGGGATCTGATCGATAGCGCCTCAGCATTGAAACATGGAAGACATCATGGATCTGGCTCAATTCTGTCGGCAACTCAAGCTGGTAGGCTACCGGTCCCACACGTTTCAACACTGTGTACGGTCCGATGAATCTAGGGCTCAGCTTGCCCTTCCGCCAAACCTCAAGACCTTCTTCCAAGGTGATACCTTCAAGAAGACCTTATCACCCATCGCATATTCAACCTCTCGGTAACTTAAGATCGGCGAGGATTTACTTCGTCCGACGCCTCCTTAAGACGAGCCCAATTACTTTAACCTTATCCTCTGCTCTCAACTAACTCCGGACCCAACATCCGACGTACTTTTAGTTCCGCCCAACACGTAGGAGTGCGGTATTTTCGACCATACAAATACCTCATACGGCAATATTCGAATGCTCGCTGATAACTATTGTTATAAGCGAACTCGCCAAAGGTAGGTACTCCTCCCAACTACCACGGAAATCCAAAACACGACCCTCAACATGTCTTCCAACACTTGGATTACCTCTCGATTGTCCATCGACCGTGGATGAAAAGCGCTCTTGAAATTCAACCTCGTGCCTAACTCCCGATGTAGAGCCTTCCAATCTCGATGTAAACCGAGGATCCCGATCCGAGATAATGGACACTAGTACCCATGCAACCGCACTATCTCTGCTTATATACTGACTTGGCTAACTTTTAGAGCAAAAGTCAACCTCACTTCAGATAAAATGAGCCGACTTCGTCAACCTATTCTACTACCACCCAAATCGCATCTTTCATCGGGCGTAAGGGAAGTCCACTTACAAAATCCATAGTAATCTCCTCCCACTTCTCATGTGGATCTTTATTGTCAGAATAAATTTCGATGGCAATTGATGCTCATTTTAACTTGTCGGGCATGTCGACACTTGCCTACCAACTCGCCATTTCCCGCTAAGACCCGCCACCAAAACCGCTTCCCTTAAGTCCCGATACATCTTGTCGCTTCCGAGTGCATAGCATACGCACTGCTATGAGCTTCTTTAAGAATTTGCTGCCTCAATTCATCATCCTTAGGCATGCATACTCTCCCCTGAAAGTATAACACTCCATCACTGCCCAAACTGAAACCTTCGACCTCACCATTCTGTACTTGCAACCTTCGAGTATTCAAGGCTTCGTCGGTCAACTGCCTCTCCTTGACCTCATCAATCCAAGAAGGCTTCACTTGCAATTCCTCCAAAATGCTCTCATCCTCATAGAGACTTAGATGAGCAAACATTGCTCGCAAATCTGCTACCACCTTTCGGCTCAATGCATCAGCTACCACATTAGCCTTTCCCGGATGGTATTCGATTGAGCAGTCGTAGTCCTTCAACAACTCAATCCACCTCCGCTGCCTCAGATTCAAATCTTTCTGAGTCAGGAGGTACTTCAGACTTTTATGATCTGTGTATACCACCAACTTCTCCCCGTACAGGTAGTGCCTCCAAATCTTCAAGGCAAAAACTACTTTTGCCAATTCTAAATCATGTGTCGGATAGTTAACTTCGTGTGGCCTCAACTGTCGTGACGCATAAGTGACCACCTTCCCTTCTTGCATCAACACACACCCTAAACCAGTATATGATGCATCACAAGACACAAGAACTCCTTTCCGCCTCAGTCAATTAAGACGGTGCTTCATCAAGATCCTCTTCAGCTTATCGAAACTCTCTTGCTGCTTCTCCGACCATGCAAACGGAACTCATTTCCTCAACAGCTTAGTCAATGGCGTTGCAATCAAGGAGAAATTTTCCACAAATCTCCTATAATATCCTGCCAACCCGTAAAACTCAATTTTCAGAATCGACTTTGGTGGCTTCCACTCCAATACCGCCTCAATCTTACGGATCCACCCTAATTCCCTCACCGAAACTACATGCCCTAGAAAAGTTACCTCCTTGAGCCGAACTCACATTTGTCAACTTAGCGACAAATTGCTTTCTCCTTAGAACTTGTAGAACCACACGAAGATGTGCGCCATACTCCTCTTCCGACTTCGAGTACACCAAAATGTCGTTTATGAAGACCATGACGAACCGGTCCAGGTAGGGTTGGAAAACCCAATTCATCATGTCCATAAACACTGCCGGTGCATTCGTCAGACCAAAAGGCATTACCAGAAACTCGTAGTGGCTATACCGGGTACGGAATACCGTCTTGTAGACATCAGCCTCCTTCACCTTAAGCTGATGGTAACCCGACCTAAGGTCAATCTTGGAGAACACCGATGCCCCTTTGAGTTGATCGAATAGATCGTCAATCCCGGTAAAGGATACGGTTCTTTATTGTCAACTTGTTCACCGCCAATAGTCTATACACATCCTCATTGTCCCATCTTTCTTCTTGACAAACAAAGACCGGAGCTCCCAAGGCGATACAATTGGTCGATGAACCCTCTATCCAACAATTCCTGAATCTCTGCCTTTAACTCTACCAATTCTTTTGGCGGCATTTGATACGGAGTTATAGATACGGTAGCGGTTCTCGCATATGATCTATCCCAAATTCAACCTCACGATCCGAGGTAGACCCTAAGCTCCTCCGAAACACATCGACATAGTCCCTCACAGTCCGGACATCTCCCACAGCAACATCCTTAGCTTCCAAGGCATAGACATGCACCACATATGCTTCACAACCCTTCTTCACCATTCTTTCCGCCTTCAAAGCAGAAACCAAGTTAGATACGTAATCCCTCCTTTTACCTATCATCACCACCTCTTCTCCTTCCATGGTCTTTAACACCATGCGCTTAGCCGCGCAATCCAGACTAGCTTGATATTTTACTAGCCAATCCATCCCGAGGATTAAATCGAACTCCCAGAACGGTAGTTCCATCAAGTCAGCCAAGAATACGACCCCTTGGAGTTCTAGGGGTACGTCCCTATAAAGTTTACTTACTTTTATAGAGTGACCTAGGGGGCTTAATACGACCATCTTCCTGAAGTAAGCTCGTAGTCTATGTGTAGGGTTTCCACTACGCTACTAGTAATGTACGAGTGGGTTGAGCCAACGTCAATCAAAGTATTATAGGCACACCAAAGATCGAAACATACCGGTTAAGACGTCCGGTCGTCCGCCTCCTCTTGACTCCTCGCGACATAGACCAAACCAGTTGTCTAGCCTCAAGACCACCCAGATTTCCCCTGGTGCCCCACGACCTCCGCCAAAGACTATTTTCTCCTCTTCCCGCACTACGACATCTCATTGGTCGTTGATTATCCTTCCTTCGAAAGACGATCCTAACCTTTCGTTCTCACCTAGCTACTTTCTTCTGGACAGCCTCTAACTCGATGCTCAATAGACCCACATTCAAGCATCCCGATTACCATTCCAACACTCTCCTTGTGAGACTTGCACACCGAAAGCACACCGTATGCTTATTGAGTATTAGCAAGAAGAAGAAGCCTAGCAGCTTGATCGACCCACCAAACCTTGTCCTCTTTACCGATTACGTAAAACTTTGAAGGTCCCGAGCTCCTCTTATTCCAATTCGATCTTGGTTCCGCTTAACCGACTATCTTACCCTTCAAAGAACCTTCGATTTCTCCACTAAGATCGCGAACTCCTGCTCCTATTGTGGAGCTATCATCATTCTCACTCATCTCTAAGGCCATCTTCAAATCGACACACGCTCATGCTCGGTACCCACAATTCCACGAGCATACCTACTCAACCGAGGAACTCGGCTCATACTTTGCCACTCGTTATTGCCTTGAACCGTGTTCAAGAAAGCCTTCACAGCATCCACGTAGCTAGTTCCGATATACTTCTTTTGATAGGCATCTCAAGAATTCCTGTGAGATTTTCGCCACTGCTCCATCCCTTACAAGTGAGCCACCACCGGTATGACTCATCCCAAGCAAAGAAATGATGCCCTTCAACTTCTCCTCACCGTGAAATCTAAGTCACCCATAATCCTTTCAGTGGATTCCAACCAATATCCCGCAAGACCGACGCCACCCGTAAACTCTTCTCGAATACTTCGCCTCATTAGTCTTGAGTCATTCAACCATAGATTTACTTGCTCCTCACCTGCGCTAGCCTCAAAGAACTAGTTCTAATACCCGTGTCTGACTTGAGATACGACATCATTACCACCCGTCCGATCTTGAAACTCATTTTCGCCACGTAGATCCCAAGATCTCATTTCCGACTCGTGACCAGACCTTGCTTGGCTCAGACAAGGTCATCCTACCCCTACCACGGCCACGCGACGGACGCCCACGACCTCTTGAACTTATTCTAACGATTGCATTTATCTGTTTAAGAATTTTATGCATTAGTACTTGTTTCACTAGATTATCCGCGAGGAAATTTTATGATAGGAGTTTTAGGAGTGGTTCTTTCGTATCATACATACACACAGTTTTCCATTCATTCATTCAAAGAGACGTTGTAGTTTTCATGGTGATTATTTTTCCACTACCCAAGGGTATTTTCGTAATTTGTCCTACAGGGGTATTTTTGTAATTTTTTTCAAAAATAAAAGTTTTCGGATGATTCTGTCAAAAAGTTATTTTGAAACTCTTAAGTTCCTGGGGTATTTTGAAAAATTTTAAAATCCGGGGGTATTTTGGTGATTTTGAAGCTCAGGGGCATTTTGGTAATTTTTCAAAAATCGGGGTGAATTTGTAAAATTTTAAAAAGTCAGGGATATTTCAAAAGTTGTAAAACTTTGAGGGCTCTTTTTGAGGATTGCTTTTTCCAAAATAGTGATGTTACAAAATTTTGAAAACCAGGGTTATTCTGGTAATTTTGTTGGTTAGGGGCAATTTTGTAATTTCACCACTAGGGGTATTTTAGTAATTTTTCATAAAAATATTTCCAAAATTTGGTTCTAGTTGTTTCCACAAAAGAGGGATATTTTGGAAATTTCTATTTGAAAATTTTTCATATGGAGGGTATTTTGGTAATTTTCAAGCCATGGGTATTTTGGTCATTTTTCAAACTGAGGGGTATTTTGGTCACTTTTTTTTCCTTTTTAAAACAAGGTTTTAATTATTTCAAAATAAAACGGCTAGTCCCTTTCGAGTTTTAGTTATCGAGTTAAGCTCATGAGTGTGTCGTCTCGCCTAGATGAACTGCTTATTACGCACTGTGTAGGATTCGAGTGAGTAGGAGGTGAGTCACTAGATCGCTTAAATACCGTGCTCCCAATCGAATCCAATCCTAGACATGCGATAACGATTGCCACATCCCTTGCTTAGTGACAACTTATAGGGTTGTTTAGGTAATTATTAAATCTTATGCATAGTTGAGGTATGCTAGCCCTAGAGTTCAACAATAGTCTACGTTCCCATTTTACCCTTCTGCCCCTCATCAAATATTCACAAAAATGGATAGAATTACTTACCTGGGCGAATAGGTGCCGGAGACTCGGTGCCATGCTGTTCAAGCCATAAACATTTCAAAGCATCTCAATAAGGCCTACTAATAAAAACAAAACATTTTGGGCCTTGGGCCCCACAATGAAGTTTTGAACTGGCTCGATATTAAAATGTAACACCCCAAACTCGCCCATGAGTCCCGACGGATTTGGTATGTCACGGAGTAAAATAATTTGAAAACATTTTGAGTGTCCGTGAAAACTTGTTAAAATGTGGCTAAGGTTTTAAAACGGGGTTTGATAAAACTCAATTGGGCTTTTATAAACATGGTTGGGTTGATGAACCCTTTGAAAATGTTTGATCATGTAACATCTTAAAATCGTCTGAGTTATTGGTGACTTGGTAAATTTTGTTACCCGATGGTAACTTCTTTGAAAACTCATAAAAGTTATTAAGTTAGAAAAGTTACTTTTAACAAGTTCATTTAACATTTATAAATATCATTTGTAATATAACATAAGTAAAATAAAACAAGAAAATAAACATCCAAAATAATAATAGCTACCTTATTACATCCCAAATTTAAAAGACTTAGAAAAGAAAATAAATAAACTTAAAGATAATAAATTAAATCCAACAATAAGCATGGCGCCCGAGTCCTCTCCGGCTCCATCTCCGCGATCTACTCATCTGCAAAATGTTAAGGGAAGGGGGTGAGTCACCAAGACTCAGTGTGTAAATCCCCCACCCGAAAAATACATCTCATACACAATTTATTAATAAACATGCACATGCAACCCAACCTAACCATCCATACTCCTTAACTACCCCGTGTGGTCAAAACCACTGGTGGTCAAAACCACTGGTGACTAGTGTCACAAATTTAATGATGGGGCCAACCCATCATGTGGTCAAAACCACTGATGACCATAGGTCACAATTTATCAAGTGTGGTCAAAACCACTAGTGGTACCAAACCACTGGGACTTAGTCGCAATTTATCAATCGGTGTGGTCAAAACCACTGATGACCATAGGTCACAAATAATTTGATGGGGCCAACCCATCTTGTGGTCAAAACCACTGGCGACAGTCCATAAAATCATCCCCCTCCTCTCATCAATCCCACCATCATCATGCTTACATAACAATATCATAATCCCATATATATATTATTTAACAGCATATGATGGCAACTCAATCATATATCATAGATCACAAGTTAGGGGACTTACCCGGAAGCCATGATTATGCCACAAGCTAATCACTACCAAAATTATTAACAAGGCAACAATAAAGTCATGTTATTAATAAAGTGTATAGTGAATTTTACACACCGATACTACCACGAATCCTAGATCCCGAAGATCCGATCTACGACGCTAGATCTTGACCCTATATTCGCCAATTATCAATGTTAATACCAAAGGCCTATTCGGCCAATCCAAATTCATACCAAAGGCTCTTTTGCGGACTTACCTTGAACGGATTTGATTTCCAAACAAATCTCGAAACCTTAATTAGCCCCTAAATCCATGGCACACATTAGTTTCGGATTTTAACAATAAACTTTTCAACATATGGCCCTTGGCCGAATGTAACTAACCTCCTTACCTTAGGAAAACAAATCCCGAAAGCTCCCTTCAATCGGCTATGGCCTCCCTACAATTGGTTTAATCATATTAGTAAGAGTCTTAGGCCATTCGGCCATAACCTTGAACCTAAAAGAGGTGATTACCCCTTACTTTAATGATTATTTAGGCCCCTAAGCACCACAAGTCAGCACCATTTGGTGCTGTTTAGGGGGGTTCGGCTACCTTCAATGAAGAGAAAAGAACCGAAACAGCACCTTTCTTTAGGGGGATTCGGCCAAAGTGAAACAAATAGGAGGAAGGGAATTTCGGCACACCAATGATGTATTTTCGGCTAGAGAGGAAGAAAGAAATAATGAGAAAAGGGAGATAGGAGTTTCGGCAGCAACTATTGAAGAGAAAGAGAAAAAGAAATTTGATGATTTCGGCACTCCCTTTAGGTGATAAAACCGAAAGTGGACAGCCCCCCAAGGAGTCCTATATTCGGCCAACAACACCCCTCCCTATGATGATAATTTCAACTTTTAATTATCAAAGATAATGCAAGATTTATCATTCATCTTTATCTCCTAGCCACCCTTCAACAATTTAAAAGCAAATAAACTACTAACAACTACCCCTTCCAGCCGAAAATATGCAAAAATTTAAGCTTAATCTCATCACTTAAAGAGTCCAAAATCAAGCCAATACTCTCCCATTCACGCCAGCAGCATAAAATAAAAAATAAAAACCATATGCTATTTCTTTGGTTCGAACCTGGAACCTCATACCCCAGCCCTTTCTTCTAACGCCCCAGGCCATTTCTCCCCATTTGACTTTCATGCATAAACCCTCTCCATTTAATTTTAAAGCCTTCTTACCTGCCCTTCTTCCTTTAACGCCGGAAGGCCCAAAAATAAAACACTCTTGCATCCATCATGACTCGAACCCGAGTTCTTATACCAAAGCCCTTAAGTGGCGCCCAAGCCACTCCACCACCTTGACTTTCATGTCTAACTCCAACACCAAAAATTTTCTTAACCCTATCTCACCTAGTCGATTTTATCCCTTGAAAAGAAATGTAGGGTTAAGTACGGTTGGTGTGTTGGTTTCTAGATCGGGAAGGATGCATCCTCATACTATTGCATATCTGGCAAAAAAATATGAGATCTTCAAACAACTATTCTGATGGGCTTAGGCCACTTGTTACATCATTGATTTGGGCTAGGCCCAATTGATATTGTTATGAGATCATCACTATACCCTTAGGCCACTGATATTATAGTGGGCTTTGGCCCACGTGATGCTCTTAAATGGACCCAAATGATATTAAAGGGCTTTGGCCCACGATGCTCATTTGGGTTTCTATTTACAGGGCTTTGGCCTGCATCTTGTTACTCTGGTAAAGGGATTACACTCTGAGTTTTCACAAACTCACCCCATTTTTAACTGTGCAGGTAATCCCCAGCATTAGGAGGATAGGTGCTGCGAGGGACTCGGAGATGACCACACAGCCACACATGTTTTTCTATTTCGTTCACTTATTTAAGCACTTCGGTTTTTTAGTTGGGTTGTAATAAGGCCTCTCTATTTTTAACTTTTATTTAGGATATTTACTTAAGTATGTTTAATTTCTGCTAGAAGTAGGACACAATTTTTCTAAAACAATAACTGCTTTCAAACACTACGTTTCTGCAACCCAATTTTTAAATATCATGTTTCCATAAATCATTTATTTTAATTAACCTTCCGCAATTGAAAGATTTTACTAAGTGATTAATAACATTTTGAAAAGGGAATAGTTTTTTTTATAAACCACGTTTTGAAAATAAACGAACGAAATGAAAACACGATTTTCGAGAAACACTTCAATGTGACACGCCAGATTCGGACCTAACTTCTAGGCCGGGTTAGGGGTGTTACAGCTCGTAAGTAAACAAGCCTAGGAAATTTACTTGGATAATTCGAATGGTAGAAGCTTTAGGTTCACAATCAATTCCTTGTTGCTCAAGCTTCTCTAGAGTGGCAACATCCACATGTTCAATTTCAACCATCAAAACTCCACATCTAACTACCAAGAAACATACAATGAAGATAAATACTTCATTTAAAACAAATAAAAGAAATAAGTTAAGTATCAAAATTGGACCTTTTAGCAAATTCTTCAACATTAGCACTGTCATCAAAGCTCCCAACCATGTGATCATAAGCAATGGCACTGGTCGAGCAATTCTCTAAAGGGTCCAAAACAATAACTTTAATGGCCATCTTGGAAGCTGCTTGGCATAACATACGACCCAATTGCCCTCCTCCTAATACACCAACTATCTTTTCGGATAGATCATGAACTGGAGAATCATCATCCTTCCTACAAAAAAGAAAAAAAAAAACCCATTTGAACGTAAATAATTCATGATAAAAAAAGACCCAAATTTTTTATTGTTTTGTTTTCGTTGGAAACATATAAATTGGCAGAAGAATATAAAACCTGCGAGAGGAGTCGGTCTCGTGAGAGTCACGTGAGGCACGGCAAGCGAAGATGTGATTGTAGAGTTTCGAAGAAGAAGAGTGCCGGAGGCGATGGTTGCTATTGCGGTTCTCGGTGGCGATGGAGACAGAGAAGAAGCAGAGTGAGAGAGATGGTGGTGGCCGGGAAAGAAACTGAGATGGCTTGAAAGAAAAAACTGGTTCAGAGGTGGAGCTCGAAAACACAGCCATTGAGGTTGTAGGACTAATTTTCTGTCACTTCCTCAAGAAATTTTGATGAGAAAAGCAGAGAGTTTCTCCAAAGAAGAAGAACGGCGCTACCCCAACCTGTCCTTCCCTTCCTTTGGGTTTCATTTTATATTTTCACTTCTTTTTCTAATTAATTAATAAAAAATTAATTTAGTTATGCAAGACTGATTATTTTAGTTTAATTTTAATTTTATATCTTGTAATAATATTCATATAATTATATTTTCCTAATTTAATTATGCATCAAATTTATTTTGTATATTAGATTTTATTTTGTATTATCATATGCATTTCTATTTATAAAAGTGAAATAAAATTTAAATTCTGATTTTATTTTAGTCTGTGTTGGGTCAAACTTTCGCATGCAGTTAGCAACAAGTTCGTTTTTAGTTCAACTTACTCCTTTTTCTTTTTAATTTTAATAAATCGTATATGCATGAACTTATGGATATTAATATATTATATAATTACTTGCCTCTAATATTTATTTACATTTTTAAGTTTTTTAAATTTTAATAAATTCTGCTTTGACAAATATTGGTTTTAAACCAAATAGTAATAAATAATAAAAATATTTGTAAAATGGTAGAGTAAAGTCCACAAGTAACAAGTATTCTATACAAATATAGTAAAATATTTAAAAAATAAATATTTAAAAAAACCGCATATCAATTTTTAAAATAACTTATAAAATAAAAAATACATTAATACAATAATAGCAAGCTAAACTCGTGACTAAATATCAAATAAAATCTATTAAATTTGGATTTTTCTTATCAGGAATAAAGTTGGTGTGTTGAATTCAAACTCTTACCAAAAAAAGGGCTAAATTGGAACAAAAAGCAAAGAGAATGGCTTGATTGAAAAACTGAAGATTCAAAGATGATTGGATAAAGATTGAAGGATTTTTTATATTGTTACAACTCTGTAATTAGTTTAAATTCTAGTTTAAATTTGATTTTTAAATTTTGAATTATTTAGTGATAATATTTAGAATTATTTAGTGATAATATTTAGTAAAAATCTAGCTAAATTTTAGCACTAAAAGTGTGTATAAAATACTTAGTGGCTACAACTAGAGGTGTGCATGGGCCAGGATGGGCCAGGTTCAAACTAGGCTCAACTAAAAATTTAAGTTCGTTTGTTAGGCCTGGGCTCGGCCCGGTCCAAAAGTGGGCCTAAAATTTTGCCCAAGCTCGATCCGAATAAAAATGCTAAAACTTAGACCCGACCCGGCCCACCCATATTAATTTTTATATTAAATTTTATATAATTTTAAAATATATATAATACATCAAAAATACTAAAAACATCAAAATAACAAATTGAAAACTAATTTTAAAAATATTTATATTTAAATAACACTAAGATATATGTAACTTAACAAGCAAATGTCTCTACAATAATAACAAAATTAACAAATGTCTTTAAAATAATAACAAAATTAACAATAAAATAATTTTTATACAATATCCAAATAATAACAACAAAATAGTAGCAACATAATAGTAAAATGATAGCAAAATAGGAGAAAATAATAAGAAAATAATTTTTTGTCTTTTAGTGAATTCGGGCTGGGCCGGGCCAAGCCAAAAATGTCTTACCCGAGGCCCGCCTATTTTCTAAACGGACCTTATTTTTTTGTCCAAACCCATTTTTCGGGCCTATATTTTTGTCCAAACCCTCCTACATTTCGAGCATGCATTCGGGCTGAACCGAGTGGCCCAATCCATAATCAGGTCTACCTACAACCAATTGATGACACTTTACTTATTGGCATTTAATAAATTCTTTTTTTTTTTTTCTCTCTTTTCTCCCTTCCTGCGTCACCCATATTCTATTCTTTCAAATTTTTTTTCTATAACTTTTAGCTTTTTGGATTAATTGTCTTCCAAGGCCCTTTCCCTTTCCACCTTTCACAATTCCACAAAATTACTTTCAAAGCATGATTTTTTTCATGATTAATTAAATTCTTTTTAGCGTTAGCCTAGTTATCACTTCGACAAAGTAATTGTGAGATATAAACCCACACTAAAAACTTTGCAATTTGGTATTCGCTATCTCTCTAGTATATGGGATAATACAAATTCGTCCCTCAAAGTTGATTCGATTTCAATTCAAAAAGCGCGCGTTGGGTTGGAATTGTTTTGACGTACAGTTGGGAAGTTGATTCGGTATTGTATTCAAAATTCCACGAACAAAATGGCATGTACAATTAGAAAAAGCTAGTTAGTTTCCGTCAAGGAAGATAGTGTTGGATTTAAATGACTCACATGGTTGAGGTCGTTAATTCAAGTTGGGCTTTTCAAATCGCAAGGCTGTCGAAGTCTTAAATTACGGGTATGTGCCACGTTGTTGGAAATTTGACAATAGTCAATTTGCAAGTGATACCGAGATCGATTACGAGAGGAAGAGTTGGCGGTTTGAGGGATCCTCGATTGCTATAAGTAGCTTATCGATTGGAATGGAAAATCTATTTCAAGGATCGATTCGAGATTGGAGTACACCGAGGCTAAGGCTAAGCTTAAAAGTATATTTTATTTATCCATTTATTTTATTTTCTTAAATTTATTTTTGTATTTTTGAATATATTTTTATTTTATTTTATTTTCATATTTCCTTATTTTATTATCTTAATCAATTTAAAACTCCCATTTTATTTTTTAGCAATACTACGCACAAGTCGTGAGAAAGACTGTGGCCGCGACAACGAATCTAGTTACAAGAAAATGCGAAATTAGATAACCAGTCCCTGTGGATTCGACCCTACTATTGTTATATTTGTTTTAGGAATTTATATTTAGTGATTTCGACTCCCACCATACAATAATAAATAGACAATAAACCAATAACAATTCAACATAATATTATATTAATATATAATTAGTTTAATAATTTGATTCTTAAATAAATTAATTTAGAGATGAATTTGAATTACGAAAAAATATAATAACAAGTATTGAAAATATTAAATTATGTCAAATCACAAAATAAATTATAAAATATATGTAAACATGATGTAATATGAATTATTAATGTGTAAATATTAATATAAAAATTTGCACACTAATAAAAGAAAACACAAGGTAAATGAATGATATTTTATCTAAATTGAATTACAATGGTAATTAATGTACATTATGTATGGACTAAAATACAACATGAATACAAGATAAACTAAAAATATATACAACAAATGACTTGTTCATTTGTCTCTTTCTTGAGTCATGAGACTCCATCTCAGCTTTTCTTTTCTTTCACCAATTCATCGGCTTTACAAGTCCGATCTACGAGCACAACAAATTCCTTCAACTCGAGGACACCAACAAACAATCTGATATCTTCATTTAATCCATCCTCAAATCATTTACACATAATAGCTTCCGTGGATACACACTTTCGAGCGTATTTGCTAAGCCTTACAAATTCACGCTCATACTCAGTTACTGTCATCTTACCTTGTTTCAGTTCAAGGAATTCCTTTCTTTTCTGGTTGATGAACCTTTGACTGATATACTTTTTCCAGATTTCTTTTTGGAAAAACTCCCATGTGATCATTTCCCTTGGTACGACCGACATAAGGGTATTCTACCACTGATAAGTTGAATCCCTCAAGAGAGAAACAACACATTTCATGCACTCTTCAAGTGTGCAAGATAACTCATCAAATACCCTGATGGTATTTTCAAGCCAAAATTCTGCTCTTTCTGGATCATCATCTTTACTAGCTCGAAATTCCTTGGCCCTTTATTTTCGGATCCTATCAATCGGAGGCTTTTCTCTTCTTACCACTTCTACCACTTGGGGAGCTACAAGGGTAGGTTGAGGAATAGGCGGGGGTGGAGGGGGTTGTGCATTCGGGTTCTCATGAACGAAATCCGTATACCATGCATTCACCATGTGGAGAAAGACTTCCCTAGCCTCTTCTCCTCCTCTCTGACTCACGGTCGTAGGTCTATTCTCATTTTCATTCTAAGACCGCCCCTTCAATGGAGCCGCCGTGTTACTTTCTACATTATCATCCATGACTCTATCGGGATCCATTTACTATATGAAAACATAATTAAATTGTCAGGAGTCGTCACACTATGATTATATAAATACTCATAAGTATGGCATGTATAGCAAGACTCATGCATACGCTACGTTAGTCTGAGAATCGACTAAACCGCAGCTCTGATACCACTAAATGTAACACCTCTTACCCGTGTCTGACGCCGGGACAGGATACCAGGCATTACCGGACTTAACTTACTTAAACATACATTATCGGGCTATAAAATTTCTTTTCAAACTTAAAACTTTTCGTTCATATTCATATCATCCTTATTATGGGCCCACGAGGCCTTAAACATACATCCGGAAGGTATCGAGATTAAACCGAAAATTTTTTTCACTTATAAAAATTTTGCCTAAATAGGGACACATGCCCATGTGAAATGGGACACGCCCGTGTGGGTAGGCCGTGTGGTCACACACGCCTATGTTTCTAGCCCGTGTGGAATTTATTTTTCATTTCAAACCTACAGGGGTTTTCACAGGCCAGACACATGCCCGTGTCAATGGCCCATGTCCCTCACACGGCCTGGACACTCCCGTGTCCTCACCCGTGTGTGAAAACCTTAACATTCTATTTATAACGTTAGCAACTTCTCAAGGGGCACACAGCCTAGGCACACACCCGTGTGCTGGCCCATGTGCTGGCCCGTGTGACGAATTGAATTCTCGTAAATTTGGTGCGGAGGACACACGGCCTATCAACACACTCATGAGGGTTGACCGTGTGTCACACACTGGCCTAGACACACGCCCGTGTGCCTACCCGTGTGGACAATTAGAAGGCTATTTACCAAGCCAATTGCCACCTTGAAACATAAACACACTTATACCAATACATGCAATACATGATAAGACTATAACACCCTATAAAGAACCACTAATCATCATTCAAACACTTCACATTTTGCCTCATCATTTGTATAAACTTTCCCTTCATAAAACTTATCATTATTAAAATATGAAACTTGACAAATATTGGCCAATTCCCTATAGCCATATACAAAATAAGGGTATAACATTAGTAGCCAACACTTTGGCTCTCAAGTATGACATAATACAAAATGGCCAAGTTCCTATACATGCCATACCCAAAATAAATCATCTTTACTATACCCAAAGAATGATTGATAGTGTGATCCAAGCTCCAACGTTCTACCATCCTTGAGCTAGCTTGGCGATACAACAAGGAAAAGTGAAAAGAGAGAGGTAAGCACAAAGCTTAGTAAGTTTGCATAGATTAATATAGCAACATAAATACTCATAGTAAAATTCCATTCATCATAAAATAATAGCAACACAAGTTCTCAAGTGCTTTGACATACTTACTCATACTTATTCTTACCCATCATATATCACATTACCGATTTCATAACTCGTATTTTACTCATGGTACCTATATCACTTCAGCACATGATTTAGCACTTATGCTAACTTGAACATATACTTAAATCATCATCATCCTTAGCATAAATGAAACTCATTATCATCCCTGTATAGTTTATCTCTATAGCATTTTTTTGCATACTTAGCTCTTTTGCCCGTTGAACTACTCGGAATATCAGAGGATACTCAATCTCATCATACATGTATCATGATGCCATTGCCATATCCCAGATATGGTCTTATATAGGATCACCTCTTGATGCCGATGCCATATCCCAGATATGGTCTTACACGGATCTCTTAGCTCGATGTCGATGCCATGTCCCAGACATGGTTATACACGAGATCTTCCTTTGGTGCCGAAGCCATGTCCCAGACATGGTCTTATATGAGATCTACATTCAGTACCGATGCCATGTCCCAAACATGGTCTTACATGGGAACGTCCTTATCTCATGTTGTGACATATGTATCCTTGTTATTCCGAAATTTCAATCGGGACTTTACTTAGCATATTTTCATTCATTTTCTCATCAAGACATTTTTCATAAATTTCATGGAAATGATATGCATTTCTCAAAATACTAAGTAATTTAAACATAATAGCATATGTAGCCTTCATTTCACACAAACTTATCTCGGTACTCAAAATGCGGATAGGTATTCGATTTAGTCCACAACTTTATTCTTGCCTTGGTTTCGGTCCGGGCTTTGTGTTTCTTGATCTATAATAACAATTTCACTTCTTTAATATTCACATTGACTAAATTGACTCATGAATCACACTTTGGAAAATTACAATTTTGCCCCTAAACTTTCACATAATTACACTTTTGTCCTTAGGCTCGTAAAATGATTTTCATTCAACTTTCTTGTATCTCAAGCCTAGCCGAATCATTTTCTTAACTATAACAACCTCTAATTTTCACTATTTCACTCATGTATGACCATTTTTATAACTTTTGCAATTTGATCCTTTTATGCATTTTCATGAAAATCACTTAAAAAAAGATGTTTCTTCTATATCAAACTTTCATATTCTTCCATAAAAAATCAAAATACATGTATGTCATACATGGGTAAATTTTTTAGCATAAACCCTAGCTCAAAATATAACTAGAAATAGCTAAATCGAGCTACGAGGATATCAAAATATGAAAAACATTAAAAACGGGGCTAGGATGCACTTACTATCAAGCTTGGAAGTTGAAGAAACCCTAGCTATGGCTCCTTGAAAATTTTGGCACTTAGAGGAAGAAGATGGACAAGATTTTGGATTATTTTTCCCTTTTTAATTCATTAATTAACCAAATGACTAAAATGCCCTTAAAGCCCTTTTTTGAGATTTTTCTTCCCATGTCCATTTTATCCATCTTAACATATAATGGTATAATTGCTAAATAAAGACTTCTAATAATTTTTATGTTGCTGTTTCATACTTAAATCTTCTAGAATCTCATATTTTCTAATCTTTGCAATTTAGTCCTAATAGACAAATTGATCACTAATGAATAAAATTTCCTCATGAAATTTTCACACAATCATGAAAACACATCATAAGCCTTGTAAAAATCATAAAACACATATTTATACTTTGAATTTGTGGTCTCGTACCACTATTCTGGCTAGGCCCTAAATCGGGCTGTTACAATTCTCCCCCCTTAGGGATTTTCGTCCCCGCAAATCTTACCAGCAAAAAGGTTTGAGTACTGGTTCTTCATAGCCTCCTTGGGCTCCCATGTAGCCTCTTCTACCCCATGTCTTTGCCATAATACTTTAACAAGAGCTATACTTTTATTCCTTAACTGTTTGACTTCTAGGGCTAAAATCTTTACCGGTTCTTCGCCATATGTCATATCGGGTTAAATTTCAACCTCTGTAGGTGTGATTACATGTGAAGGATCAGATCGATAACAATGCAACATAAACACATGAAACACATCATGAATCTTTTCCAATTCAGACGGTAAATCCAATTGATAGGCTACTGGCCTATCCGCTCGGTTATTTCATATGGTCCGATAAAACGCAGACTCAATTTGCCTTTTCGGTCGATTCTGAGAACTTTCTTCCATGGTGACACTTTCAAGAATACTTTATCACTGAATTGAAATTCAATCTCTTATCTTTTCAAATCCGAGTAGGATTTTTGTCTATCAGAAGCAGCTTTTAAACAATCTCGAATCACCTTTACTTTCTCTTTGGTTTCTCTAACCAGATAGACCCCGTGAATCTGATTTTCTTTGAGTTCAGCCCAATATAAAGGCGTTCGACACTTACGCCCATAGAAAGCCTCATAAGGAGCCATTTTCAAACTCGACTAAAAACTATTATAAGCAAACTCTACCAATGGTAGGTACTTTTCCTAGCTGCCCTGAAACTCAAGAACACAACACCGGAGCATATCCTCAAGTATCTATATTAATCTCTCCGACTATCCGTTAGTTTGGGGGTGAAAAGCCGTACTAAAACTCAACTTTGTGCCCAAAGCATCTTGTAACTTTTTTCCAAAATCGAGATGTGAATCTCGGATCTCTGTCCGATATAATCGACAAAGGCACTCTATGAAGCCTTACAATCTCAGAAACATATAAGTCTGCCAACTTATCAAGCGAATAATCAAAACGTACCGGTATGAAGTGGGCTGACTTCTTAAGTCTATCTACCACCACCCATACGACATTTTTCTTGCTCGGTGACAACGACAAACCCGTTACAAAGTCTATAGTAACACGGTCCCATTTCCACTCGGGAACCATAATAGGTTGAATTAAACCCGAAGGTACTTGGTGTTCGGCTTTTACTTGCTACAAATCAAGTATCTTGATACAAACTCAGAAATATCTTTCTTCATACTCGGCCACCAATACCATATCTTCAAATCATTATACATTTTCATGCTGCCCAGATGTACAGATAAGCATCCACTATGTGCCTCATGTAAAATCTTTCGAATAAGCTCATCATTCCTCGGTACATAGACTCTGTCTCTGAACATTAGACATCCATTGGGATTAATCCAGAAATCGGCTCAATACCCAACTCGCACTGAACTATTTTGGCTTGCAAGTCACTGTCATCTTTCTGAGCCTCATAAATCTCTTGAAGGAACATCGATCTAGCCTTCAACTCAGCCAGAATGGAACTATCGTTTGAAAAAGTCACCCGTGTATTCATAACTCTCGATACAAATAGGGATTTTCTACTCAAAGCATTGAGCACTACATTCGCCTTTCCCGGGTGGTAGTCAATCACTAACTCATAATCCTTTATCAACTCTAGCCACCTTTGTTGCCTTAAGTTCAATTCCTTTTAAGTCATCAAGTACTTTAGGCTTTTATGATCGGTAAATATCTGACATCTTTAACCATACAGATGGTGTCTCTATATCTTCAATGAAAACACAATGGCAGCCAACTCTAAATCATGTGTTGGGTAATTCTTCTCGTGTGGCTTTAACTATCTAGAAGCATACGCTATCACCTTGCCCTCTTGCATAAGCACACAGCCTAATCCATTCAAGGATGCATCGCTGTAGATCACAAATTCTTTTCCTGGTTCCGGTTGCACTAGAATTGGAGCCTCTATCAACAATGCATTTAGTTTCTCAAAACTCACTTTTACTAAACTTGGCATACAACCGATTATCTCGTAAAATCTGTAAAATCGTCCTCAAATGCTTGGCATACTCATGCTCATCACGAGAATAGACTAGTATGTCATCAATAAAAACCACAACAAACTTATCCAAGTATGGTCGAAATATACGGTTCATTAAATCCATAAACACCGCAAGGGCATTTGTTAAGCCAAAAGGCATGACTAAAAATTCGTAGTGCCCATACCTTGTTCAAAATGTAGTCTTCGGCACATCTGAGTCTTTTACTCTCAACTGGTAGTATCCTGACCTCAAGTCTATCTTGAAAACACCGTGGCTCCTTTCAATTGGTCGAACAGATCATCAATCCTTGGCAATGGATACTTGTTATTCACGGTTAGCTTATTAGGTTGCTGATAATCTATGCATAGTCTCATGGAACCATCTTTCTTTTCACAAATAGTATTGGAGCACCCCACGGAGAATAACTCGGTCTTGCAAAACCTTTGTCCGTCAACTCTTAAAACTGTGCCTTCAAGTCCTTCAAATTAGTTGGAGCCATTCTGTATGGAGAAATTGATATTGGCGCCGTACCAAGAGCTAACTCTATACCAAATTCAACCTCTCTAACCGGAGGCAACCCTGGCAATTCTTCGGGGAAAACATCTGGATATTCACATACTATCGGTATTGATTCAATTCTTAACTTGGTTTCTTTGGCATTCATCACAAAAGCAAGATATGCCTCATACCCCTTTCTTACATACCTCTAAGCAGACATGTGAGAGATCACTACAGGTGATCTGTCTTGTTCATCTGATTCAACACAAAAAGTGTCCCCATTTTCACATCTCAATTCAATGTATTTCTTTCCACAATTTACTATCACATCATGAGTGGTTAACCACTATACCAATAATTATATTGAATTCATCAAAAGGCAATAGCATGAGACTTGCCTTAAAATAATGACCTCTAATCATCAATGGGCAATCTTTACACACCTTATCAACTAATACACATTTGCCTACGGGGTTAGACACTTTAATCACGAACTCTGTAGACTCAACAGGCATGCTCATACTAGATACTAATTTCATGCAAATGTATGAATGGGTAGGCCTTGAATCAATTAAAGTAACAACATTAGCATCATGTAGAGAAAATGTACCCATAATTACATCAGGAGATAACGCCTCTTCGCGAGTGTGAAAAGCATAGGTCTTTGCAGGTGCTCTACCCTCAGATTTTGCAACCTGCTCTCAGTAAGTATTCTTACTACTCGTCCCACTCCCCGTGTTCCTCTGTTGTCTCCCTCTAATAGTGCTTCCTGCTCTTGTACTCTGAATTTTCTCTTTTTCAGTCATTTCAAGGCATTCTCTAATAAAATGATCTTGGGAACCACACCTGAAACAGACCCTCTCATGTGCTCGGCACTCACCGGGATGATGTCTGCCACATTGTGGGCATTCCAGTCTATTAGGTCGAGTGTTCCCAACACTAGCAACCGAGGTAGTTTGAGCCTTATTCCCCGAGTACTGTTTACTCTTTTCTTTGAGTTTTCTTCAAGTTATTTCCCAATTCATTCTTTTTGTCTTTGTCTTTAGCCTAGTAATTGTTAAACTAGATTAAATTAACTAATCACTCTATATTTTAAGCTAAATAATAAAAAGAAAGTGAGTATTAGTACTTTTAGTTCCTTTGGGTTCGATAATCCGGTCTTGCCTAAGCTATACTACTGTTCGATAGGTACACTTGCCTTTAATCGTTGTCAGAGTTAGTCTCAAGGTTCGATCTCATTCATTATAAATTTTAAAGCTCTGATTTTAGCGATCAAGTTTTAGGCGCCATTTTCAGGGAACTAAAATTTTAAGAAAGCTTAATTTTTATTACTTTAGCCAATTTTTAATTGTAATTTATTATTATTTATTATTTATTATTTTATTTTTATTTTTTTTACTTTTCTAATTTTTTTTCTTTCTTTCCCTCTATTTTGATTTTGGCAGAAAATTTTAGTCTATGGATAAGATGGCACTGAATAATTATCAGTGGCAAGGCATGGGGGAAATTCCTACTAAAGTAACTAGTGTTTTCAACCTCGACGTGGTCACCAGGTTATCTAATCAGTTAGAGATGATGAATAAAAAATTGATGATTGGTATAGTCCCTCGCGGGTACATCTAGAGACACAATATGATTCGAATCTAGGAGGTGTGGCGAATCCTGAGTACCCACCCTACGGATATGGCATGGAAAACGAGCAAGCTCACTATACAGGTAACTATTCTAGATATCAAAATAATTTTTATAGTGACACTTATAATGCAGGTTGGAAGTACCATCCCAATTTCTCGTGGGATGATCAAAATAGCCAATGATCGAACTTCCTCTAGATTTTCAAAAACCACCTCACCAACAAGAAGAGGAGCCGAATCTTGAAGAGATGCTGACAAAATTCATGGCAAACACAGAAAATCGTTTCCAAGAAACTGAGAAAATAATTAAAAGCAACAAGAACCGAATGGGGGAACTTACAAAGTCAGTCAAGGAAGCAACTAATGCGGTTGAACAACTCACAAGGCTAATGTCAGAACGACCACAAAGACATCTACCAAGTAACACGAGATCAACCCAAAGGAGCAAATTCAAGCCATCTCAGCTAATGACAGTAAAGGGGTAGATGAACCCAATCCAATACAAGAAAACAAGGTAGACGAAGGTAAGGAAGAGGTAACACAAGAAAAGCCAAAACCGGTAATCAAGGAGTACCAACCTCGCATACCTTATCCCGAAGTGATGAAAAGAGACGATTCAGAAGAACAGTTCGGTAAGTTTCTTAAACTCTTAAAAAAATTACATATTAACTTACCTCTTCTTGAAGCTCTTTTCCAGATACCAGAATCAAGGAAATTTTTAAGATGGCTCTTGACCAACAAACGCAAATTAGACAAAGAGCACCACGTGGAGCTAAACGCAATGTGCTCAGAAATTCTACAAAATAAACTACCACGAAAATTAAAAGATCCAGGGAGTTTTACAATTCCATGTTTAATTGGTAGTTTATCTATTGATAATGCATTAGCTGATTTAGGGGCAAGCATCAATTTTATGCCTTACAAAATGTTTAAACAACTAGGTCTAGGGAAACCCAGACAAACTAGGATGAGCATTTAATAAACTGATAAAACTATCAGAATTCCTAGGGGTATAATAGAAAATTTTCTAATCAAAATTGATAAATTCGTATTCCCAGTAGACTTTGTCGTTTTAGGCATGGATGAGGACAACACAATCCCCTTAATTTTAGGAAAACCCCTTTTAACAACTACTAGAGCTAAAATTGATATCTATGCAGGTGAACTCATACTTCGTGTAGGCGACGAGATAGTCACTCTTCAAGCTCTTGACTCGGCCAGAACATCAAGTGATAAAGGTGAGAAAGTAAATTCAGTTGACAACCAACTTATTCAACCTTCATTGCAGGAAATACTACAAAGCTATAAACCTGAGCCGAATCATAGACCTCTTGCCAATAAAGAAGAATTACATGAGGAACGTAGCCTTAAGGTCGACAAACTAGAAGAGTGGAAGACACGCTTTAAAGAGGAACCAGAACCACATGAAGTCAACCCGAAGAAAACCCTAGACGAGCTGATAGGAACAACGAATCACTTCAAAATAGGGGATCAAGTATTGCTAAATAAGGAAGACCCTCGAATCACCAATTCAGACCTCAAGACAACCAAAGAAATCACTTGTGAGGTACTTAATGTCTTCCTATACGGGACAGTCGAGGTAAGCAATCCTAAATTTAGCACTTTTGAGGTAAACAATCCTCGACTTAAACTTTATATCAAAAACCGAGTTGATCGCATGAGAAAGGATTTTCACCTCCTCAAACCACCATGACTATAAAAATAAAGGGTAAAGTCTAACTCAAGACTTTAAACGAGCGCTTCTCGGGAGGCAACCCGAGCACTAACTGTACTAATTAGTTTGGTTTTATTTCTTTTCGAATTTAGGCGTAGATTTTCATACCCACACGGCCTTGTACACGGTCGTGGCTGTGGCAGTGTGGGCACCATAGGAAGGAACACGGGTGTGAGATACATCTCTATTTAAACCCCATTTTTCCTTCCCTTTTCCGATATCTTTCTTCTTTCATTTTTCATTATCTACTTTTATTTTTATTTTTATTTTTATTTTTTATTATTTTCTTCTTATTCTTTATACCATTTAGATTTAGCTTAGGATTCAATAAAATTATAATGGCTGCTTGAGGATTCAACTTCAAACGGTTCGAGACACTTCCCCACGTTCACCTTCAATCCTATCCGATTTCTTTTCATTGAATTCATCCAAAATTTAGGAAGTTTCACTTCTCTCCCTATCTTATGATTACCAAATTGCTATTATCTATCTTTGTACATTGAGGACAATGTACAACTTAAGTGTAGGGGGTTAACTTTTTGCATGATTCTCAAAATCCTGAATTTAATCTTGTTTTTAAGTATTTTTCTCATATTACTAATTAGGATGAAATTTCTAATGGTTTATGATTTTTATTGATATGTTTTGGATTAAGTCATTGATTAATTATGCATTGATGATTTAAACTTTAAGATACTAGAGAATCAAGCATGATAAGTCTATTTTTCAAGAAATAAAAAAATTTCTAGGTTGTTGAACTGAATTTGAATATTACCTTGAAGTTTGAAATTTACAGGATTGATGTCAAATACCCATAATTTTTGTGAGATTTGAGCTTTATAGAGCATATATTCTTTTTCATGCTCACTTTATTGATTATGAGTGTGTCAACTTTGAATTGTTATTCTAGAACTTGCCTCGATTATACATGTTGAGACCACATCTATGATTTGATATACTGAGATGATAAAGGCACCTAGGTTTTAACCCATTCACTCCACTAAAAAGCTTACCTTCACAAATCAACCCCTAGTGAACTCCTTTTTATCCTAACAACCCTTTTTATTGAATTACCCTCTAAATTTTAACCCAAAACCCTTTGTATTTGTTATCACCATTCTTTTGAGTACCCTTTATCAAGAATAGATTTGATCAGTTGCTGAATTAGTTTATTTCAATTGTTAAAGTTTTCTTTATTATGTTTTTAGTTTGTTCCTTAAAAAATAAAAAAATTCAAGTATTAGTATATGATTAAAAGAGCTTATGCGTTTAAACTCCAATTGTTGAAGAAGAGCTCGTATTATTAGTTTTAGAGTTTCAATTGATGTAATCATTTACGTTCTAGTTCAGTGTTCTTAGTAGATAATTTATCAGGTCAATCTCGATTTTCAACCTCCTAATTCAGCCTTCATCCACGCCTTTAACCTAAGCCCCGTTACAACCCTAATTAAAGACCTCTTGATCTATTTATCATCTCATATGCAGTGGTGGAGATCTAATTTTCAGGCAAGCCTATTGGATTAACTTTTCAGTTTGACTTATGAGTGCTTTTTCTCAAACCTTAAACACTTTTGAATGATTTGAGTGAATCTTTAGTGAGGATGTCAATCCTTGTCGGTTTTGAATTAAAGGTAATTATTTAGATAATGAGAGACACCTATGATTTTCGTGTCACAAATATATGACTTATATTGTTTGAATCTTTAGGAGTCTTTGAGTTAAATTATCCATGTATGAATTGTCCATGAATTATGATGAGACATTTTTTATAAGAATTATGAATTATGGAAAGTTCGTTTTAATTGTAAGTTGAGAATTTTGCTTGAGGACAAGCAAAAGCTTAAGTGTGGGGGTATTTGATAAACCATAAAAGTAACATATTTTAATCCCACATTTAGCATGTTTTTGGATGATTTATTCCTTAATTCATGTAGAAAGGTGCTCTTAATCCTTTCTTTTCATGCCTTATACCTAGAAAAGCACTCGAGGATGAAAAGAACTAGAAACGAGCTTAAAATGGGCCAATTTGGGCCAAAGAGAAAATCGACACGGCCTAGACTTCAAGCCAACAGCCATGCCTCGTCAAATTGCTTCACATGGCCATGCCACGATTTACACAACTGTGCCCAAATCGATAGAATCGAGACACAGCCTGAAGATGATTTACACGGGCGTGTACCATGGCTGTGCCTCTACCGCGAGAAAGAGCAATTTCACTCGAATTTGGATGCTTGGAGGCAAAGAAACACATTCCTTAGTCTACTTAAGCATCCTAGGAGGAATTCTACTTTAATTAGGATATTTAGGATCCAAGTAAAGCATTTCAAAGCCTATATAAACACCCAAGGTAGCAACTAAAAGGGGGAGTTCGACAGAAGCCGGAACCAAGGCGGTTAGCTAGGCCAAGGAGCCGAGCCAGGAAGATCACATTTTGTGGAATCACTTGAAGATAGCCAAGTGGATCCATCTCGAAGAGTTGGAATTCTACTCAAGACGGCGAATTTCTCCTTCAATTCCTTCAGGGGGTTTTAGGGCTTTTCTATGTTTTGTTTTATCTTTTCTCTTGAGATGTTTTCTTTATTTGTTATGAATTAAACCCTTCACATACCTGAAGCGGATGAAACCTAGATTAATCTTGTTATTAATTTTTGAATTATATGATAAATACTTAGCTTGTTCTTAACTATGCATGTTTAATCCAAATTTGATGTGCTTAGGTGGAGGAGGAATAGACCCTGCTTAAGAGTAGATCTAGCATAATTAAGCGGAGTTGATCGAACTCCTAGAGATATGGTGAGGAGATTTTGCCGGATTAGGGTGAAACCTAATATGGGAATCCATAGATCGATTTACTGCTATTCTAGGAGGTTATTATAAGCGAACGAGAGTTCAACTAATTAACTTAGGGTTAGATGTTATTCACCTCGAAAGAGGGTTTAATATACGTTAGGGATTCTTACAGATCAAACTAAGTAAATAAATCATATGGTTCAGTGTTAAATAACAAGTGAAGTCTAGGTGGATTCTTCCTGAGGGTATCGTCGTGATCAATTCGAGTTGTCTTCAAGTTATTTCCCAATTCATTCTTTTTGTCTTTGTCTCTAGCTTAGTAATCATTAAACTAGATTCAATCAACTAACCACTCCATATTTTAGTCTAAATAATAAAAAGAAAGTAAGTATTAGTACTTTTAGTTCCTTTGGGTTCGATAATCCGGTCTTGCCTAAGCTATACTATTGTTCGATAGGTACACTTGCCTTTAATCGTTGTCAGAGTTAGTCTCAAGGTTCGATCTCATTCATTATAAATTTTAAAGCTCTGATTTCAGTGATCAACAGGTAAGACACACAGGCGTGTGTCCAGGCTGTGTAAATCCCTGAGTTCAGATTTGGAGTCACACGGGTAGGGGACACGGACGTATGTCGAGCTGGGTGAGGTACACGGGCTAGCATACGAGCGTGTGCCCAGGCTGTGTGACTCATTGTTTTGTTAAATAGGGCACACGGGTGACTCTACAAACATGTGTGGGGTTGTGTGGAGTGAGACGGGCCACCATTCGAGTGTGTGAGCCCAAATTTCTCCATTTTTGGTAATTATGTAATTATTGTACGGGGCGAGTTTAGACTACCTATAAGATAGGTATCACTGTCTTGAGTTGTATTATATGCTTTATCGTGACTATAGAATGGTTTCACTTATACTCTGTTATACTGGAACGTGTGATTGTGTCTGCATATGAATTATATATTGATATATGTTATATGTTTTGCATTTGCATGGGGCTAGAGTTATGAATTGAAGGAAGTATTCTATAATGAATTGGTGGTCAAACCACCCATGATATTGTTTGATTTGACAGTGAGACTATAAACACTGCAACGTGTAATATTCACACTATGATGTGTATAGGGATGGATGGGTATTATATACCTATTAATGTGCAGTGCAGATGGAAATGGTGTGTAATGGATGGAATAGGAAATTGTATCTGAATCTGTACTGTATGAAATATGCACCAAATCATATATGTGTTATACGTGCATTTGTACTCATTTGTTACATATCAGTACTGCGTGTATAGATCTGTTTGATGTTGTAAATCTGACTGAGGAAACTAAATTGTTATCTGAATAATCAATAATATCTGAGTTCTTGCACATAAGCTAGTTTATTTATGTTAAGTTGTACAATGCAACACACTAACTACTTGAATGAATTTCAGGGAACTCTCAAGAATAAGCAGTCGACTGACGTGGGACTCGATCATCTATCTAATTTATATATGTGTGTGAACATATGTTTTAATTTTGTATATTTAAACTTCTAGGATTTGACTATGTTTTGGATATTGGATTCTTTTATAACTTAACAATGATGTAAGGCTCGTTTTAAGTACGACTATGTTCTGGTAAGACAACGTGACATTCTAACCTTAGTCTTCCTGTCTAGGCTGAATTTAGGGTGTAACACCCCTATCCCGTATCCGTCGCCGGACTAGGGTTAGGAGGCATTATTAATCATTTCTGAATATTTCATATCATTTTACAACACAAAGTCAATCATCATTGAAGCATATCACAACATAAATATATAATCCCTTAATGAGGTCTACGAGACCTTAAACACGTGTTAGAAAGAGGTCGAGACCAAACCGAACACATACAAAAATTTTCAAAAATTTAAAGATTTTTCTAAACTGCAGAGGTTACATGCCTCGTGTGGGTAGGCCGTGTGCCTCACATATATTTCACATATATCATCATTATCATATATTTCACATATATCATCATTTTAATCATACTCACATTTCATATCAGAATTTCATATTCAAATCATTTGTACTTGAATCATATATGGCAAAAACAGAATTACAATTCTAAATTTCTTATATGATTCATTTTTTCATAGCTCACTTGCTAATATCCACATCTCATTTTCACATATATTATAAAACAAATAATCATAATCATACTCACTTTCATTGCCCAAATTCATATTCATCACAACATATCTAATTTTGATGCACATTTATATACTCATTTATTTCTCAAAATGCCCGTTGAATTGTTCGGAATCAAATAGGATACTTGGATAGTTCAGAAAACTCATACAATGCCAATGTCCCAGACGTGGTCTTACATGTAATCAATATCGATGCCACTATCCCAGACAGGGTCTTACATGAAATCAAATACAATGCAGATGTCCCAGACATGGTCTTACACGTAAATCTCAATGTCCCAGACGTGGTCTTACACGATAACACATATCGAATCCTATGTCATGACATATGTATCCTAACTATTCCTATGGTTCGTACGGGGCTTTTCGATTGTAACAGCCCAATTTAGGGGCTAGTCAAAATAGTGGCTCGAAACCAATAATCTGAGGTTAGAGAAAATTATTTTTATGTTATTTTATGATCTAGATCATGACTTTATGTGTGCATGAAAATTTTGGTGCCTTAATTTTAGCGATTTCTTGCTTAATCGTGAAAAAGGACTAAATCGCATAAAGTGTAAAAGTTCTATTTTATAAGCTAAAAGTACCCAATAGCCATAGAATTTTAATTTGAGCACTTTAAAGGGTAATTATCCCCTTTGTTAATGGTTGGCCGGCTATAGGGGACAATAGGAGGGAAAATTGATCAAAGTTGTTGAAGTTAGGTGGATAATTTGACTTGTATTAATAAAATAAGGAAAGGGAAAAGATATCATCCTTTTCTCTCTTCTTCTCCACTAAAAATAGCAAGAAAAATAGGGGTTTTCAAAGCTCAAAATTTCAGCAAACTCTTCTCCATTCAAGTAAATGATTTTTAATGGTTTTTCTTGATGATAGTTGTACTTTTAGAACCCCTAGAGCTTAAGCTTTCTAATGAGGGGACTATTTTGCAATATGGTGAAAAGTTTAGAGTTTTTCCATGAGATATTTTATGTTGTTTGCGGCATTTTTATGGAAGAAAATGAGTCTTAGTTGTTAGATAAACAACCAAATGGACCCTTTTGTAAAGATTATAAAATTTGTAGTAAATGTGTGAAATGTTGGGTTTTGATGATAGCAATAAGAGAAATAAATGTTCACATAGGCTTGTTAAAGGTAGAAATTTGATTAGAATTGACTTTCGAGCCTAGGGGTAAAATGGTCATTTTGCCAAAGTCTAAGGGCAAAATAGTAATTTTGCCAAAGCATGATTATTGAAATGCATTTATCAATGGGATGATTTGAATGAGCTAATTTGCTATTATAGAGCAAGAAGAATTAAGAATCAACCTCGAACGGGGAAAGAACAAAGTATCGGGCTAGATCAACAATCTAGCCTATTTTGAAATCGAGGTAAGTTTGTATGTGATAAATTCAAAATTTATTCTAGTATGTTTAAGAATGTTGGATGTTATAATGATATATGATATTCTAATAAATTAAGTATTTGGTATTGAATGAGAAAGTTGAGATGTTGAAGTCCTAGTTGGACTATAATGAATGTAAAAACACTATCAACGAGACATGAGATGGATAAGGTCCCGTGTAAGACCATGTCAGGGACATGGCCTCGACACCGAATTGAGATCCCGTATAAGACCATATCCGGATATATCATCGGTCTTTAGAGATGATCCATGTGAGACTACATCCGGATGTGGCATTGGCTTCGTGTTTATGCTAATGATAATGAATATGCATCTTTGAGTATCTCAGTGATTTATTGGGATAAATAGATCTGCTTGGAAATAGAAATGAGAATTGTATTAAAGTTATGTGGTTTAGTTAGCATAGGTACCCGTGAGTAATTCATGAAGAACATTTACGGTATAAGGCATGGTATGTGCTAGATAAGGGCAAGTATGAATAAGTATGGCAAGGAGCCTATGATTTTGTGTGTGGTTATTTAATGCCATGGATAGATATTGTTACGAGCTTATTGTTGCTATTATTTCCATGCAAACTTACTAAGCTTTATGCTTACCCCTTTTTATTGCCCTTTTCCTTGTAGTATTGCTAAGTTAACTCGAGAAGTTACGGAGGTTGGAGTTGGAGATCACACTATCGACCACATTTTGGTATAGCCAAATTAGATTTATTTTGAGTATGGCATGTATAGGACTTGAGTATTTTGTTATGTCATATTGGCAAGCCAAATGTGATGGCTATTATAGTTGTTCAATTTATTTTGTAAAAGGTCATGGGAAGTTGGCCTATACTTGTGAGTTCTTAGAGGAGCCTTATGACCATCATTTATGTTGTATTGATTTGGTATAAGTATCGTTACTTGGTAGGGTGGCAAATGGCTTGGAGGATAGCCATATAATTTTTCATACGAGTAAACACACGGGCGTGTATCTAGGCCGTGTGTGACACACGGTCAGCCCTATGGGCGTGTTGATCGGCCGTGTGTCCCCTTGCATGCTAGAATTGCAAGTCAGTATGCTCAGCAGTAAACACACGGATAGAGACGCGGCCATGTGTCTTAACCGTGTGGGAGGCATGGCCTTAGATATGGGTATGTGCCAAGGCCGTGTAAAGTCTGCACCTAAAGTTAGAATTTAATTCGACACACGGTCTAAGGACACGGGCGTGTGCCTTAGCCGTGTGACCATAGTGAGGTGATGACATCATAAACAAAATGCCAAGGTTTTGGCACACGGGCTAGGACACGAGCGTGTCAAGGCTGTGTGAGGGACACGGGCGTATGCCCGATCGTGTGAAATAAGTCAGTGTTAACCACTGGTAATGAACACGGGCATGTCTCAGGCACACACAGGCGTGTGACCCTTGTTTAGGCAAAAATTTTCCTAAGTGCGTAAAAGCTCCCGGTTTAGTTTTGAAACCTTTGAAGTATGTTTAAGGCCTTGTAGGCCTAGGATGAGTAGGTTATGACTGTAAATGGAAAGTTTTTAAGTTGAACGAAATTTTATAGTCTGATTGTGATATGTTTATGCGAGTTGAGTTAGGTAATGCCTCGTATCCAGTTTCAACTTCGAGCAGGAGTAAGGGGTGTTACATTTATTGGTATCAGAGCTACAATTTAGTTGATTCTAGGACTAACGTAGTGTAAGCATGAGTCTAGCTATACATGCCATATGTAAGAGAACTTGTGTAATGATAGTGTGACAACTCCTGACATTTTAAATTGTGTCTTGATATAGTAAATAGATCCTGATCCCGATCGAACTGTAGCCGATGATGCTACGAGTAATGCGTTGGCTCCTACGCAAGGGACCGCACCCTTAGATAGTAGACCCGAGACCTTGGGTCAGGGAGAAGAGGCACGAGAAGCTTTCTACATATGATGAGCAATTGGTACACTGAGTACGTTTGAGCAAATCCTAATGCTCAGCCCCCCCACCCCCACCTATTCCTCAACCCGCTTTGGTAGCTCCTCAAGTGCTTGAGGTAGTAAGAAGAGAAAGGCCTTCGATCGATAAGGTCCGGAAGTAAGGAGCCGATGAATTTTGAGCTAGTAAGGATGATGTCCGGAGAGGGCAGAACTCTGGCTTGAGAATACCATCAAGGTATTCGATGAGTTGTCATGCACGCCTAAATAGTGCATAAAGTGTGCAGTATCTCTTTTGAGAGATTCGGCCTATCAGTGGTGGAACACCCTTGTGTCGATGGTCCCAAGGGAGAGAGTTAGCTGGGAATTCTTCCAAGAGAAATTTTAGAAGAAGTATATCAGCCAGAGATTCATTAGCCAGAAGAGAAAAGAGTTCTTAAAGTTAAAGCAAGGTCGAATGACTATGGCCGAATACAACTTGAATTCATAAGGCTTAGTAAGTATGACCTTGAGTGTGTGTCTACCGAGGATATCATGTGCAAGAGATTCAATGACGGGCTAAATGAGGATATCTGTTTATACGTCGGAGTTCTCAAACTAAAAAATTTTTAGTATTGGTGGATAGAGCTTGTAAGGCTGAAGAGTTGGCTAAAGAGAAGAGAAGAGCTGAGACTGAGTCTCGTGACTCGAAAAAAGGAAATTAATTAAGTCCTACCAATCCTCATCTAAGAAATCGAGGGATTTTACTACTCGACCAGCCATTTTAGTCGGGTTTTCAAATTGAAGTAAGGGCAAACAGTTTTTGGGGTCTAAAGAGCAGACCACATCAGTTGCTAGTGTGGGCAACGTTTGACCGAGTAGATTGGAATGCCCACAGTGTGGTAGGCATCATTCTGCTGAGAGTCGAGCCAATGAGAAAGCTTGTTTCAGATGTGGGTCCTTAGACCATTTTATTAGAGATTGCCCCGAGGTGGGCGAGAAAGAGAAGTCTTGGAATGCAAGACCGAGAAGTGCTGCTAGAGGAAGACCGCAGAGAAAATCGAGAAATGAAATGAGTAACAAGAAACCATCTAGAGAGTAGATTGCAAGAGTTGAGGGTAGAGCACAGGCAAGAACATATACTATTCGTGCTCGTGAAGAGGTATCTTCCCCAACATAATCACGGGTACATTTTCTCTCCATGATACTCGTGTTATAACTTTAATTGATCCGAGATCTACCCATTCATACATATGCATGAAATTAGCCTCTAGCATAAGCATGCCTATAGAGTCTACTGAATTTGTAATAAGAGTGTCTAATCCTCTAGGCAAGTATGTGTTGGTTGATAGATTATGGAAAGGTTACCCTTTGATGATTAGGGTCATTACTTTCTGATTGATCTTATGTTATTGCCATTTGATGAGTTTGATGTCATCCATGGGATGGATTGGTTAGTTACTCATGATGTAATTGTGAATTTTGGAAAGAAGTTTATTGAGTTGAAATTTGAAAATGGGGATCTTATTCATGTTGAATCAGACGAGCAAGACAGATCACCAGTAGTGATATCATCCTTGTTGACTCAGAAGTATTTAAGAAAGGGGTATGAAGCGTACCTTACCATTGTGGTGAATACTAAAGAGATTGAATTAAAAGGTACCTATAATATGCGAGTATCCTAGTGTTTTTCCCGAGAAATTGCCAGGGTTACCTCCGATTAGGGAGATTGAATTTGGGATTGAGTTAGCTCTTGATCCGCCCCATTTCTATTGCTCCATATAGAATGGCTCCAACCGAGCTAAAGGAATTGAAAGAACAGTTGCAAGAACTAATGGATAAAGGTTTTGCAAAACCAAGTTTTTCTCTGTGGGGTGCTCCCGTATTATTTGTGAAGAATAAAGATGGTTCCATGAGATTATGCATAGACTATCGGCAACTTAACAAGGTAACTGTGAAGAACAAGTACTCATTGCCACGAATTAATGACCTGTTTGATCAATTGAATGGAGCCACAATATTTTCCAAGATAGACTTAAAGTTTGGGTATTATCAATTGAGAGTCAAGGACTCGAATATGCTGAAAATTGCATTTCGGACGAGGTATAACGACTATGAATTTTTGGTCATGCCTTTTGGTCTAACAAATGCCCCTGTCATTTTCATGGACCTGATGAATCGTATTTTTCGGCCATACTTGGATAAATTTTTCGTTGTCTTCATCGATGATATACTGATCTATTCTCGAGATGAGAACAATCATGCCGAGCATTTGAGAAAGTTTTTGCAAATCTTGAGAGATAAATAGTTATATGCCAAGTTTAATAAAAGTGAATTTTGGCTTAAGGAAGTTGGATTTTTGGGGCATACCGTCTTGGGAGAGGGAATTAGAGTTGACCCCGAGTAAGATTTCAGCAATTGTAGAATAGAAGCCACCAAGGAATGTGACCAAGGTTAGGAGTTTTCTAGGCCTAGCTGGTTACTATAGACGTTTTGTTGAAGAATTTTCCATGATAGCTACTCCGATGACAAGATTATTGCAAAAAGATGTGAAGTTGGAATGGACAGAGAGGTGCCAATAGAGTTTTGAGAAACTAAAAGCGTTGTTGACTGAGACTCCTATTTTAGTGCAACCTGAATTGGGAAGAGAATTTGTGGCTTATAGTGATACATCTATAAACGTTTTGTTGAAGGATTTTCCATGATAGCTACTCCAATGACAAGATTATTGCAAAAAGACGTGAAGTTTGAATGGACAAGGAGGTGCCAACAGAGTTTTGAGAAACTAAAGGCGTTGTTGACTGCGACTCCTGTTTTAGTACAACTTGAGCAGGAAGAGAATTTGTGGTTTATAGTGATGCATCCATGAATGGGTTGGATTGTGTACTTATGCAAGAGGGCAAGGTGATAGCATATGCTTCTAGACAGTTAAAGCCGCATGAGAAGAATTACCCGACCCATGATCTAGAGTTGGCCGCCATTGTGTTTGCAGTAAAGTTATGGAGACACCATTTGTATGGTGAAAGGTGTTAGATATTTACCGACCATAAAAGCCTAAAATATTTTATAACTCAAAAGGAATTAAATTTGAGGAAACGAAGATGGTTAGAGTTGATCAAGGATTATGACTTAGTAATTGACTACCATCCGGGAAAAGCGAACGTAGTCGCCGATGCTTTAAGCAGAAAATCATTGTTTGCATTGAGAGCCATGAATACACGGATGGCTTTGTTAGATGATGGTTCTATTCTAGCCGAGATGTTGGCTAGACCATTATTTCTCCAAGAGATTTGTGAAGCTCAGAAAGAGGACAGCAGCTTACAAGCCAAAAAAGTTCTATGTGAGTCAAATGTTGAGTGAGACTTTCGTGTAAGTCCTAATGGACGTTTGATGTTTCGAGATATGGTCTGTGTACCTAGAAATGATGAACTTATTTGAAAGATTTTGCATGAAGCACATAACGGATGTTTAGCTGTGCACCCAGGCAGCACGAAGATGTACAATGATTTGAGGAAGTGGTATTGGTGGCCTGGTATGAAGGAAGATATTTTCAAATTTGTATCGAGATGCCTAATTTGTCAACAAGTGAAAGCTGAACACCAAGTACCTTCGAGTCTACTTCAGCCCATTATGGTTCCTGAGTGGAAGTGGGACCGTATTATAATGGACTTCATGATAGGGTTTACCATTGACGCCTAAAAAGAAAGATGCTGTGTCAGTCGTAGTCGACAGACTTACAAAGTCAGCCCATTACATATCAGTACAAGTCGATTACTCACTTGATAAGTTGGCTGAATTATATGTGGCAGAAATAGTAAGGCTTCATAGGGTACTGTTGTCGATATGAGCACAACAGGTCGCGGAAGGGGTACACGTGGCTATGGTAGGCTAGGTGCTAGGGCTGGGTCCTCAGCATCAGGACATATGCCTGAAAGGGAAGCGCCGACATCACCAATGGTTGAAATGGGGTCTTATTATCGAGCATGTGGGGATGATGCTCTGTCCCAATCGATGTTGCAAGTTCTTGAAAGGGTTGCTGGAGTGAGTTCTAGGACAATGGGCCGAGGGTCAATTTCTGAGCGACTCCGGTTCGAACGGGGCAAAAATCTTTAGAGGCATCTCTAGTGTAGCCCCAAATGTAGCAGAATATTGGTTGGAGGTTGTAGAAGCGAATCATGGATGATCTTGACTGTACGGGGGAGCAAAAATTAAAAGGAGCAGTGTATTTGCTGCGAGATGAGGCATATCAATGGTGGCCCACCGTGGATGCCCGAAGGAAGGAATTTTGAGTCCGTTCAGAAAACAATCAGAAAGCGAGTATGAGGCGAGTTTTACGGTTGAGCCAGTATACTCGAGGCATAGTCACGACTGAGTATGAGCACTGTGTGCAGTTCGAGAATGGTCTCCGGGATGAGTTGTGGGTACTGATAGCCCTGTAGAGGGAAAGGAACTTTGTTGCCCTGATTGAGAAGGCAAAAATTACCGAGGATGTGAAACGCTCTAAGCATCAAAATAGTGAAAAGGAAAGGGGCAAAAATAAGAGGGATTTTGGGCCCTCAAATTCTTCTGGTGGGCCTAAGAAGAGGCCTAGGTTTGATGGGCCAGCCCGAGCTGGAGTTCCAGTTGTTGCTAGTCGATCGCAGCCTTGAGTTGAGTGTAGGAGACCTCATTTGAGAGAGTGCTAGAAAAGAACTGGGTGTGTTTCAGATGTGGGTCCAAGGATCATCAGTTTAGAAATTATCCTCGGGAGCCTGTTCAGAGGCAAGCAGCAGGTCAAGGCTATGTGTTGCCAGGGAGAGGTGGTCAGCAGCCACCGAGAGGCCGTGGTCCACCCAGAGGGGGAAATGGTTTTGGATGAGGTCGTGGAGCACCGGCGGATGTGTCTTTGTAACACGTAGGTGAGACAACAACATTGGTTTATCTTCGCTTTCGCCGAGAGGATGGCGATGCACCTGATGTCATAACTGGTATGTTCCTCATTCATAATATACCATATACCGCTTTAATTGATATTGGGTCTACGCATTCGTATGTTCCATGTACTGTGTCAGGAACTTTGGGCATACAGTTCGAAATTACTGATAGGGATATGTCGATGATTAGTCTACTAGGACAGTCGGTCAGAATGAATAAACTGTTTAGAGATGTGCCCTAGAGGTCCAAGGGTTTGTCTTTCCGTGGATTTGATGGAACTATCGTTTGGCAAGTTCAATCTCATTTTGGGCATAGATTGGTTAGTGAAACACCGTGCAATTTGGATTGCACTGCTAAGCGTGTGGTGTTGAAGCCTTTGGAGGTTGAGGAGGTGGTTGTGATAGGAGAGCCAAGGGATTATTTATCTAATGTAATCTCAGCATTAAGGGCCGAGAAGTTGGTTCGCAAAGGTTACGAGGCATTCCTAGCTTATGTCATCACATCTGATGTTAAGGGTTTGACTGTTGGGGATGTCATGACAGTAAAGGAGTTTTCAAATGTATTTTCTGAAGAGCTTCGGGGTTTCCACCAAACCGTGAGGTCGAATTCGGCATTGAGCTCTATCGGGATGGCTCCGGTGTCTGTCGCCCCTTATAGGATGGCACCGAAGGAGTTGGTAAAATTAAAGCCTCAGATCAAGGAGCTACTGGATCGAGGATTCATCCGACCGAGTGTGCCTCCGTGGGGAGCACCGGTATTGTTCGTGAAGAAAAAGGATGGGTCAATGCGCATGTACATCGATTATCGTCAATTGAATAAACTGACGATTAAGAACAAGTACCCGCTACCAAGGATAGGCGATCTGTTTGACTAGCTGCGAGGATCTTTTATTTTCTCTAAGATAGATCTTAGATCGGGATACCATCAACTAAGGGTTAATGAGGTAGATGTGTACAAGACATCATTCAGGACTCGTTATGGACACTACGAGTTTCTATTCATGCCGTTTGGGTTAACGAATGCACCAGCTGCTTTCATGGATATGATGAATCGGGTTTTCCAATCCTATTTAGACCGATTCATGGTGTTGTTTATAAATGATATTCTGGTGTTTTCAAGAACAGAGGAGGAGCATGATTCACATCTCCGGCTTATTACAAATATTGAGAGAAAGGCAGCTTTATGCCAAATTTAGCAAGTGCGAGTTTTGGCTGCGAGAGGTGACATTTTTGGGTCATGTCGTGTTTGCCGGGGGGATTAGGGTTGATCATCAAAAGTTGAGGCCGTATTAGATTGGAAGCCACCGAAGTCGGTATTCGAGATTGAAAGTTTTTTGGGTCTGGCCGGGTATTACAGACGGTACGTTGAGGGGTTTTCATTGATTGCTGCACCCCTAACTAAGTTAGTGCGTAAGGGAGTACCGTTTGTTTGGACTGATAAGCAGCAGGAGAGTTTTGAGAAACTGAAGAAGATTCTAACTGAAGCCCCGGTATTAATACAGCCTGAGGCTGGAAAGGAATTCATTGTCTATTGTGATGCGTCGCACACGGGTGAGGGTTGTGTGCGGATGCAAGAGGGTAAGGTAGTGGCGTATACATCTCATCAGCTTAGGCCGCACGAGGTGAATTACCCCACTCATGACTTGGAACTAGCTATGGTGGTGTTCGCACTAATGATTGGAGACATTACTTGTATGGGAAAAGTCGATCGTTTATACTAACCATAAAAGTCTCAAGTACCTCCTTACTCAGAAGGAGTTGAATCTTAGGTAACAAAGATGGATAGAGTTGCTTAAGGATTATGATTGCTCGATCGAGTATCATCCGGGAAAAGCTAACATAGTAGCGGATGCATTGAGCCGTAAGGTTGTATCTGAACTAAGGGCAATGTTTGCTCTTCTCAGCTTGTTTGAGGATGGTAGTCTGTTAGCTAAACTACAGGTAAAATCGACTTAGATTGGTCAAATTAAAGAGAAACAGTTGTTGGATGATTCGTTGGTTCCTCAATTTCAACTGGTGAAGAAGGGAGAGACTGTGGATTTTGAGCTAAATAGTGAAGGAGTATTATGCTTCCGTGGGAGAATTTGTGTTCCGAGAGGATTCTGAGTTAAGGTAGTCTATTCTGTGGGAGGCGCATAGCAGCCCATACGCTATACATCCCGGTGGAAACAAGTTATACCGAGATCTACGTGAACAGTACTAGTGGCCAGGACTTAAGCGCGAGGTTACCTATTTTGTAAGTGTTTGACATGCCAGTAAGTAAAGGCTGAGCATCAACAGCCTTCTGGATTGCTACAACCTGTTAAAATTCCTCTCTGGAAGTGGGAGAGGATAACCATGGATTTTGTTAGTGGGCTACCCTGACGCCTACTAAAAAAGATTTGGTATGGGTAATTGTTGATCGGCTGACTAAGTCCACCCACTTTATACCCGTTCGTATCGATTACTCATTACAGAAGTTGGCCAAGTTATATGTGGCAAAAATTGTGAGGTTACATGGGCTACTAGTGTCTATCATTTCGGATAGGGACCCTAGATTCACATCATGGTTCTGGAGTGTGTTACACGAAGCTTTGGGTACAAGGTTAGATTTCAGTACGACATTTTATCCTCAGACTGATGGGCAGTCAGAGAGGGTAATCCAGATTTTGGAAGACATGCTAAGAAGCTTTGTGATTGATTTCAAAGGCAGTTGGGAAGACTACCTGCCATTAGTAGAATTCGCTTACAGCAATAGCTATCAATCCAGTATTTAGATGGCACCGTACGAAGCGTTATATAGTCGTAGGTGTCGTACCCTACTTGTTGGATAGAACTGGGTGAGCGACGAATATTGGGGCCAAAATTAGTTGCTGAAATCGATGAGAAAGTAAAATTGATCCAGGATCGATTAAAAAAAGCATCTAATAGATAGAAGTCGTATGCTGATTTGAAGCGTAAAAAGATTGAGTTCGCAGTAGGGGATTATGTTTTCTTAAGGTCTCACCATGGAAGAAGATCCTGAGATTTGGGTGAAAAAGCAAGCTGAGCCCTGGATTCATCGGACCTTATCAGGTATTTAAAATGTGTGGGACTAGTTGCCTATCAGCTGGAGCTATCTCCTGAGTTAGAGCATATACATAATGTGTTTCACGTTTCTATGCTGAGACGATACCGTTCTGATCCTTCACACGTAGTCCCAATGGAGGAGATCAAGGTAAGACCTAATTTGACCTTTGAGGAAGAACCGGTGCAGATATTGGATCGTGATGTTAAGGTGCTGAGGAGGAAATCTATTCCATTAGTCAAGGTGCTATGGCATAATCACGGTTCAGAGGAAGCCACGTGAGAGCCTGAGGAGGCAATACGACACTGATTTATCAACATGGGCGTGGTGACCACTACACGGGCATGAGAGAAATGAACGAAGCACAACACGGCCGTGCAATACGGCCGTGTGACCCAACATGCCCATGGTACACAGGCATGGGCAGCAACTAAATCCCTAACTCTATTTAAAACCCCCCTTCTTCTCTCCTTCTCCCTAAATTCTTTTTCAACTACCACACCCCTCTTCCTTTCTATTACATTTATCCTTCTATTTTTCCTCTTCCCCTTTCCCTCATTCTTCCTCAAAACCACCATCTCCATGTCGAAGAAGTGAAAGGACTCTAGCACAGTCTCCTCGTACGAGACCAATCTCTATAAGTTCATGTCGGCCGCTTCATTCCCTCGACAAGACAAGGATCTTTGAGCCCATCTAGTTTTTCTTTTTCATTTCTCTTCTCCTTTATTTTCCTTCTCTTTATCTTTCTTGTGCTTAATTTATATTATTATATTTTTTCTTTGATTTAGGTTCAAAAGGCTGCTAGGGAATCACCACACCATGACCCTAGTATCCACCTCCACCGGAATAGCCTCCTCCAACTTATCTTACACCTCTAAATCAAGCTTCCACACTTCCAACACAAGGAATCCATCCAAAATTCAGTAAGTTTCATTTCTCCCTCTCTCTTATGATATCATGCTATTAATCTCTAGATATCTATTTTTGTACATTGAGGGCAATATACATCTTAAGTGTGGGGTGAATTTTATTCAGAAAAGTTCCTAACTTTTTACATTATTCTCAATTCCCTAAATTTTGTATTTTCTTTCTTATACCACTATTAGAACAAATTTTGATTGATTTATGATTTTTATTGATATGTATTGAATTAAAACTTAGGCAGTTGTGCATTAATTGTTTAAACTTGAAGGCATTAGAGAATCAAGCATGATAAGTTGATTTTTGAAAATTAAAAATTTGCTAGGTTGTTTTCCCAAGTTTAGGTATTACCTTGAAGTTTGAAGTTCATAGGGTTGACATCAAAAACCATAATTTCTGTGAGATCTTGAGCCTTTGAGAGCATTTTCTTTCTTGCTCACTTTTATTGTTGGTTTGAGTGAGTCAATATTAATTTGTTATTCTAGAACTTGCTTTGATTATGCATGTCAAGACCACACTTTTTATTTGATATACTGAGATGATAAAGGCACTTAGGATTTAACCCACTTACTTCCCAAAAGGCCTACCTTCATAATTAACCCTAGTGAACCCTTTTGATCCTAATAAACCATTCATTGATTTACCCTTAATATCAACCCAAGACTTACTCTTTTTGATTCATTAAGAATTTTTCCTATTGTATTAACCTTTTTATCAAGATTTGATTTGAGAAGTTGCTTAACTATGTTTTCCATTTCAGTTGTTAAATTCTTATTATTGTACTTGATTTGTTCTTAAAAAAATTGAAAGTATATTCATTATTAGTTCTATGCTATTTAAGCTTAAGCAATTAATTTCACATCTTGAGAAAAAGCTCGTGTTTATTGTAATTATTCAGTATCAGTCTATTTTTCTAGTTAGGAAATTTGTCAATTCGATCTTGATTTTAACCCTTTAATTCAGCCTTTGTCAACACCTTAAACCCAAGCCACGTCACAACCCATTTTAAAGATCTTTTGATCGATGTATCATCTCAATTTATAGTGGTGGAGATTTGATTTTCATGCAAGCCTATGGTAATAACCTTTCATGTTGACTATTGAGTGCTTAATTTATTGACAAAGACTTGAGGCAAGTGCACCTATCAAATAGTAGTATAGTTTAGTGGCAAGACCGGATTGTCGAACCCAAAGGAACCAAAAGTACTAATACTAACTTCCTTTTTATTATTTAACCTAAGAATTAAAGGAATTGTTGTTTAACCTAAAATTAACTAACTACTAAGCTAAAGATGCTAAGACAAAGAGAATGAATTGGGGAAATACATGTGGGAAAACCAATTGACTAAGACAATACCCGAGGAAGAATCCACCTAGACTTCACTTGTTATTTAACTCTGAACCAGATGATTTATTCACTTGACTTGATCTGTAGGATTCCCTAATTTATTTTAATACCTCTCTCGAGGATACTAACGTCTAACCCTAGGTTGATTAATTGAAATCTCTTTCTAATTAAAACCCCTAGAATTGTATTAACTCGATCTATGGACTACCATATTAGGTTTGACCCTAATCCGGCAAATTTTTGTCATCCTATCTCTAGGGTTGCGATCAACTCCGCTTAACTATGCTAGATCTACTCTTAAACAGGGTCTATTCCTCCTCTGCTTAAAAGCATAAACACTTAAATCAATATCCTGAAATATCAAAACAAGAATTAAAAACACATAGTTAAGAACAAATCAAGTATTTTCATATAGCTCAAAAAACAATAACAAGATTCGTCTTAGGTTTCATCCCCCTCAGGTATTTGAGAGGTTTAGTTCATAATTATAAAAGAATACATCTCAGAAGAAAATATAAAATAAAACATAAAGAAAACCCTAAAACCCCTAAAGGAATTGAAGGAGAGATCCTCAGTCTTGAGTATGATTCCTTCTTGAGATGAATCAACTGGTTTTCTTCGAGTGAATCCCACAATTCAGCCCCTCTGGCTTGGCTCTTTGGCCTAGCTGAACCGCCCTTAAAGTTGGCCTCTAGGGTGTTTATATAGGCTTTTGGAATGTCTTTCTTGCCTCTAAGTACCTTAATCCAAATAGAATTCAATCAGGTCATGTCAGGGACACGCCCATGGCACACGCTCGTGTAAGTCGAGGCCAGGCTGTGTTCGGGTCTATTAATGAGGCACGGCCATGTGACTCGGGGCCCAAGTCGTGTGGATTTCGTAATCTGGCCCATTTTCCTCATTCTCAACCTGTTTCTCGTTCTTTTCATCCTCTGGTGCTCTCCTGAGTATAAAACATGAAAACAAAGGATTAGGAGCACCTATTTCCATATTAAAGGGATAAATCATCCAAAAGTATGCTAAATGTGGGATTAAAATATGAACATATTACGGTTTATCATTTATTTTCCTTTAAACACTTCGAGTGATTTGAGTGAATCCTTAGTGAGGATGTTAACTCTGTGATATTTTGAATCAAAGGTGATTACTTAGATAAAGGGGAATACCTATGTTTTTCCATGAATAAAATGCTCAACTTGGATTATTTGAAACTTTGATATTCTTTTAGTTGAATTCTTAATGTATGATTACGTATGGATTATTTCGAAACATTATTTATAAGAGTTATAAGTTGAAAAGAATGAATTTCAATTGTGAGTTGAGGATTTTGCTTGAGGACAATCAAATTCTTAAGTGTGGGGGTATTTGATAAACCGTAAGATGTACATATTTTAATCTTACATTTGGCATACTTTTGGATGATTTATCCCTTGAATTGTGGAATTTGATGCTCCTAATCCTTTAATTTCATGTTTTATACTTAGGAGAGCATAAAAGGATGAAAAGAACGAGAAATGGGCCAAAAACAGAGAAAATGGGCCAAAGTAAGAAATCAACATGGCCTGGAGTTCACCACACGGGTAAACCACACGATCGTGCCACTTTAGCAAACTTGAACACAGCCCTGGGCTCGACTCACACAGGCGTTTCACACGGTGTGTCCCTACCGTGACCCATTTTAATTCCATTCGGAATAGGATACTTGTGGGCCAAGTAAGGCATCCCGAAAGCCTATATAAACACCCTAGAGGGCAACCTAAAAGGGGAGTTCGACAGAAGGCTTCTGTTAGGGTTGTTGACGAGAAGCGAAGCCAGAGAGGGCTGAATATAAGAAATTACTAGAAGAAAGCTAGTTGATCCATCTCAGAAGCTGGAGTCACACTTAAGACTGAGGATTTTCCTTTCAAATCCCTTTAGGGGGTTTTAGGGTTTTTCCTTATGTTTTACTATTTAATTTCTTCTGAGATGTATTCTTTTATAAACATGAACTAAACCCCTCAAATACTTGAGGGGGATGAAACCTAAGACAGATCTTGTTATTGTTTTCCGAACTGTATGATAAATACTTGATTTGTTCTTACTTATGTGTTATTAATTCTTGCTTTAATATTTTAGAATATTGATTCAAGTATTGATGTGCTTAATCAAAGGAGCAAAATTCCCTGTTTAAGAGTAGATCTAGCATAATTAAGATAAGTTGATCGCACTCCTAGAAATAGGAAGACGAAAATTTTCCGAATTAGGGTCAAACCTAATATGGGAGTTCATAAATCGAGTTAATGCAACACTAAGGGTTTTAATTAGAAATAGATTTTAATTAATCAACCTAGGGTTAGACATTAGTAGCCTCGAAAGAGGTATTAATATAAATTAGGGAATCCTATGGATCAAGTCAAGTGAATAAATCGTCTGGTTCAGAGTTAAATAACAAGTGAAGTCTAGGTGGATTCTTCCTCGGGTATTGTCTTAATCAATTGGTTTTCTCAAAAGTATTTTCCCAATTCATTCTCTGTGTCTTGGTATCCTTAGTTTAGGAATTAGTCAGATAAACATCAATCCTCTTTATTTTAGGCTAGATAATAAAAAAGAAAGTCAATACTAGTACTTTTGGTTTCATTGGGTTTGACATTCCGGTCTTGCCACTAAGCTATACTACTGTTCGATAGGTGCGCTTGCCTCAATCATGGTGATAGTTAGTGTCTAGACTCGATCATTCATTATATAAATATTAAAACTCTCAGACACGATCAATGTCTAAGGCCATACCTCCCACACGGCTGAGACACACAGCCGTGTCTCTTTCCATGTGTTTACTACTGACCATACTGACTTGCTCTTCTAGCATGCAAGTGGACACACGGTTGGTCAACACGCCTATAGGGCTGACCGTGTGTCACACACGGCCTAGACACAAGCTCGCGTGTCTACCTGAATGGACAATTATATGGCTATCCACCAAGCCATTTGTCACCCTACCAAGCTACCATACTTACACCAAATCAACACAACATAAATATTGGCCATAAGGCTCCTCTAAGAACTCACAAGAGGTCAAGACATCCAACACAAGCATATATTTTATGAAATTGATCATCATTGAATATATGGACACATCAAGTATAGGCCAACTTTGTAACACCCCAAACCCAGCCCAGACGTTATGGTCGAATCCGGTGTCTCACATTGAAGTGTTTTTCGAAAACGATGTTTTCATTGAAAACCCTTCTTGATATTTTCAATCGAGATTTATAAAAATAATTATTACCTTCAAAACCTTATTATTGCGGAAGCTTAAATTAAAGTAATGATTTACGTAAATGTGGTATTTAAAAATTGAGTTATGGATACATATTATTTTCAAAATATTTATTGTTTTGGGAAATCCGCATTCTACTTCTAACATGTATAAATCATAATAATTAAAATCTCAAACCGAAAGCTATAAAATTGAAGAGGCCTTATTACAACCCGAACCAACAAGCTCATTCTTAAGTAAATGAGCTAAACAGAATAAAACTTGTGCAGTAGTGCGGCCATATCTGAGTCCCTCGTAGCACCAAACTGTCTAACGTTGGGGATTAAATGAAAGGTTAAAAATGAGGTGAGTTTACGAAAACTCAGTGTGTAATCCCCTTATTAAAGAAACAACGTAATACAGAAACAAAATCAATTTGGGCCTTAGCCCTTTAACAGTAACAGTAGCGTTCAGTTCAGAGTATATATGGCCAAAGCCCAAAATAATATCATTTGGGTCATAGCCCATAACAGAACCAATTGGGCTTAGCCCATTCCAGTAATGGTGGCAACTGGGCCTTAGCCCCCATTAGTCTCGGTTGGGCCTGAGCCCATATCAAATGTCACATATCACATCCATTCGGGCCTAAGCCCAACTCAATATCAGAACCAGTATATACAATGTATAAATACCCAAACCAACCATGCACTCCATCTCCTGTCCAATCCTGCACTCATATGATGATTAAATCGACCCATCCTTCCCTACACTCCTTATGTAGCATCGGTTGCGGCACTAACTCAATAGAACATCTCGGCGTCGTAGACAGAACCGCTAAAAGCCATAAATATCACAGCATTGCTGCCGGTTAATAGAATGGCTAAAAGCCATAAATATCGCAAAAAGGCTGAAAGCCTTGTACAGAACGGCAACGGCCGTACACTTCCTCCGTAACAATATCCCAACCCCATGCAGAATGTCGTGTATATAGTATGCCATGCTCAAAATCAATTATATCAATCTTAGGAAGTTAATCAAACCATAGCCATACAATCACAGTCAAGTCAGTAAAATCATAGCACAAGTCAGTCATTTACCCTCGAGGGGCAAAATAGTCATTTACCCTACAAGGGCATTATGGTTAACTTACCCTACAGGGGCATTACGGTCATTTTACCCTACAGGGGTATTATGGTCATTTTACCCTATGGGGGCATTTCATTCATTTACCCTATGGGGGTATTTGGTCATTTCACTTATGGGGATATTTTGGTCATTTTACCCTATAGGGGTATTTTGGTCATTTTACCTTATTGGTGTATTTTGGTCATTTTACCCTATAGCGGTATTTCGGCCATTTTACCCTATGGGTATTTTGGTTATTTTACCGTATAGGGTATTTCAATCATTTTACCCTATAGGGGTATTTCGGTCATTTTACCCTATAGGGGTATTTTGGTCATTTTATCCTATAGGGGTATTTGGTTATTTTACTAATTTTGGGGTCTCGATGCAGATAGGCTTCTCTGAAGGTCTACAGTCACCTCGAGCGACACAGATAACCTAAATGGTCATAACGGTATAAATGGGTCCAAGACCCAATATTCGGCCCAAGTGAGCCCACACGCTCGTGTGGCCCATTTGGCAAAAATCCAATCACGGCTATACAAACTAAATAGCTCAATCTAGTTTCTGCCACTTTTCGTAAATTTTATTCGTGTGGGGCCTAGGAGTCTATTGGGCTCAAGACCGCCCATTTCAAATTAACGAGGCCCATAATCAATTTCAAGCACGAGAACACTCGTGGTGGCCTCTTAAGTCTACCGTCCATGGTTGTGGGCTCAGTTTACCACACGAGCGTTTGCACGCCCATGTGGCCTCGATCGCTATATTTTTGGCTTTTCAGCTTTTGCCGTACTCTGATCGGATCGTGGTGTGTTCACACCCTTCGACCTTTCAACAAGAAGGATTTACGATTATGACATACACACCTAATTACGTAGAGTACTAAAAATCCACGAGTGCCAGAACCTTGACTAGATCGGTCGACTGTGATTTGCCTACTTGTTCCAAAGCTCGGTGAAGCCACCCTTCCGCATCTTGGCGAAAATCCCGAATAGCCGACACCCTACGCCGCTTAAACATGGGAGCAGAGGCTACGTGCTCAGGCTCAGCCAGTACCTTTTCCATCACTTTATTACTAGCACCCTCTTCATGTAACACCCCAAACCCAGCCTAGAAGTTAGGCCCAAATTGAATGTCACATTAAAGGCACAATTCAAAACGGTCTTGCTAATTAAAACTTTAAGGCCCAAAAGCCCAAAAATCTATGAGTCTTATTAAGTAAAGATAAAAAAAACCCATTTCATTGTTTTAAGTATTTTAGAAACCAAGTTAAAACATAGGAGCTTACTTAGGTTTAATAATTAAATAAACAATTAACCTTAAAACCTAAAATAAATCCGAAGTCAAAACGGAGTACAAGGCCTTATTACATCCACCAAAAATTGAGTAAACAAAAACATGTATTTTGAGACAAATAAATGAAAATTCAAACATCTTTTAGCGTGGCCATCTCCGAGTCCTCTCCCACGTCGAGCCGTCTATTCGAGATTACTTGAAACATTAAATTAAAGGGTGTGAGTTTCGAAACTCAGTGTGTACAACCCTTGGAAATTAAATCACACACAAATTTTTACATTGGGCCTAAGCCCTATCAGAATCGATGATCTTGGGCCTTAGCCTATATTGACTTCATATTATATCATAATGCATCATATACACACAAGGTAATGCAAAACCCACCCCAAAAATCCATCCGCTACACACTCCATTTCCCTTCCAACCTTATGACTCATGTGGGGAATTCTAGCTCGAACTACCCCTCTACTACACACCAAGGGTAGCCGGTTGCGATACTACTGAACGTTGCAGCAAAGCTGCTAATCATATATTGGGCTTAAAGCCTCTGGTGGATCCATACCTACGGCCATGCGATCCTCAAATATTCCTCCGTACCATAATTCCCACCCATATGCATCCTAAGCAGAATATCATATGAATGCATCAAACACACGAGTAACATCCATAAACTCATATTCGTCGCATAGGGGTATTCTCGTCATTTCACTACCCAAGGGTATTTTAGTAATTATACCTTACAAGGGTATTTTGGTAACTTGGCAAAATAGGGGTATCTTGGTAATTTTGCAAAATAAGGGTATTTTGGTATTTTTACAAAATAAGGGTATTTTGGTATTTTTGCAAAATAATGGTATTTTGGTATTTTACAAATCTAGGGGCATTTTAGTCATGTTCAAATATAAGGGTATTTTAGTAATTTTACAAATATATGGGTATTTGTTCCCTTTCGGGTTTTAGTTATGAACTTTGGCCCATCAACAAGTCCTCACGGCTAAAGTGAACAGACACTACGCACTGTAGGATTCCAAAGAAGAGGAGGTGGGCCACTAGGACCGCTTAAGTATCAAGCTCTCCCTAAATCCAATCCTAGACATGCGTATGCCCATTGCCACACCCTAACCCAGCGACTTGTTCACAGACATGTTTAATTAAGTTAAGTCTTATGAAATTTAAGAGTTGTTCAAACTAGGCCTAAGTCCATGAACCCTATCATATTTGTCTACATCCCCATAAAGCCCATCAAACCCAAATTCCAACCTTATGGCCCATTAGGCCCAAATCTTATCAAATGGCCTATTAGGCCCAAAACAAATCCAAATCGTGTATCATACGTGACTAACTCAATTCGTATAACAAACCAAACTATTCCATCAAACTTAGCCTCAGGGCCCACCGGGCCCATTTAGCCACTTTCGGCTTTTCGACTTTTCGACATTGCTGATATCGTGTGTGTAGTGTTTTTACACAACTGGTAACCTTGCGTGCTGCAAACCCCTTAGTCACGAACCTACAATCGAAATTACTAGCGATTAACCAAGGTTTTAACACATACTTATCAAAAATCAAAACCTCACCGTACCCTTACCATGTGCTTCTCGTTCTAATAGCCCTTCCTTTGCTACTATTTGCGATTATCCTCTAGATCTACACCCAAACACCTATATCATCAAAACCAAGTGACCCATATTGATCATAAGTCACCCCTATAAGCCACAGTAGAATCAGCCATTTACTAAACCGTGACTGAGTCGAGAATACTTACTGCCTTGATAACAGTCCTTACCTACCACGCTTGCGTTTGTTGAGCCACACCCTTGTCAATACATGTTAACGTCAAAGATGGGTTAGATAGCCCTTCGGCTTTTAATAAAACACACTAAAAATTCAACTGAGCTCTTACTGAAATCTTCCTTTGATCCTGCGGCTTAAGCCCGGCTTTTACGACTAGCAAGATGACAGAGGCAATTCGGCAACACTAGGGAGAATAAGAAAAGAGGTGATTCGGCTAGAACCAAGTGGTGAACCAAAAAGGAAATTTGTGAAGGGAGAGTATGAAGGATTCGGCAAAGAGGGATGATAGAATTTTCGGCAAGGGATGGATTGACTTAGCAAAATTTTGGCAAAAAGGAAGAAACCGATTGAGAGGAAAAAAATAAAACTAGAGAATGCTCAAAGAACCTTTCAGCATTCGGCCCCCTCTCTTTTTAAAGCCTCGGGCTGAACACTCCCCTCCCATAAAGTCCAAATCGGCACCACTATATCCACCTACCAATCCCTATCTTTTCTCCCTTATCTTCACCTTAAATTTCTCTCCTGAACACTCCCTTCCAGAGTCCCTTCCAACGCCAACTCCTTTTGTTCAGGCACAAAAATAAAACTCCTTAATTTTCCCCTCCTAGGCCTCAAACCTTGGACCTCCTTAACTGCTTAACATGCCACCTCATAGCCCCTATATGAAGCCACTTTCCACTGGATCGTGAGCCCATTTGTGCCCTCTCTTCTCTTAATCTGCTTATGAGGCCTCATGCCTGAGACTAGGGTCCACTAAGTAAGAAAAATAAATTTTTCACTAAGGTCACCCCTAAATCTAAGGCTTCGGATAAACCCGATACTACTTTAATAATATTATTCTAAGTGGTACACATGCCTATGTACAGAAATTAGGGTTTTAGGATTTTTAGGGCGTTACACTTCACCTATCGAAAGTTCTAGAACCCCGAAAGAACATACACATAGGAGAAAGAAGAAGAATCGGTAATAAGGGATCGCCCCATTTGGCTTAAATAGTAAAAGAGAGAACTAAAAGGAACAGAGAGACTTACCGATTAATAGAGATTACTTGCCAAATCAGAAACAGGAATGGAGAGAGTACGGAATGTAGGAGAGAGAATCCCTTAAACTAAGACTAAACTATCAGGGGTTTGAGAGGGGAACAAAAATAGATTTAATCAGAAGTGAAGAGTATAATCACTTACCAAGCAACAAGGTATTCAACTATTACTCAATAAGAGAGGGAACAGAAGAAACTTACTTCAATTTAGCAAAAGAGAAGAAGAAGAATGCCAATTCGGTAGAGAGAAAATGTGAAGAAGAAAAGAGAAGTTACAAGGGAGAATTCGGCACTTGGTATTTGTGGTTTGGCTAAAGTGAACAACAGAGTTGAAAAGAGAAAGACCCGAATGGTCAAAAACACTGCACGAAATGCCATAGGGAGAGAAAGACCCGAATGGTCAAAAACACTGCACGAAATGCCATAGGGAGAGAAAACCCAAAATGCTAATAGGCTTCTACACTCTCACCAAATGTCAAAAATACACCCAAAGTGTTCTCTTAGCCGAATTCCCCTGCTACTCTAGCTACCAAATTCGGCTATCACTCCCCTCAACCTCCCATAATCCACTCTTACAATCTCTCAACCTAACAATTTGCATCACTTTCAAACTCCTCCAACACCAACCTTCATCCATATCCCTTGAATCTCTCCCCCAAGACCAATTCCACAACCACCTCAGCAGAATTCCACTACAACACAAACACTAGGCGTCATAGATGCAAAATAAATACCCATCATAATACTATGCCAACACTCGAACCTTAGACACCCTTGCCACACTTGTAATGCCACCACCACTATACCAACAGGCTCTTTGTGTCACATTTTATCTTCAATTAATTAAAAGGTCTAAAGGCCAAAGTCCAGGTTCCTTTAAAAGAAAAACCAAAATAAATTGCAAGAGCCAAGACTTGAACCCAAGCTCCCTTTCAACCTTAATGACGCCACAACCACTTGACCACATGCTTCCTTATGTCATTTTTTTAACCCAATAATTTAAAAGGCCTACATCCAAGCATCCAGGGTTTTATCCACTTAAAACCAAAATTTTTGCTAAGGCCCAGGTTTGAACCTAGGACTTCTCCAACACTTCTTAGGACCCTTAACCACTGAAGCAGACATTTAATTGTGTCATTTCCTAGCTCACATAAACTTTTATGCACAGTCTCCTAACCGTTCCCTTGCTCAAGGCCCAATACTTCTAGGCCCAAATTCTGGGGCGTTACAAACTTCCCATGACCATTTACAAAATAAATTGAACAACTATAATAGCCAACACATTTGGGTTGCCAATATGACATAACAAAATACTCAAGTCCTATATAAGCCATACTCAAAATAAATCTAATTTGGCTATACCAAAAAGTAGTCGATAGTGTGATCTCCAACTCCGACGTCCGCAACTTCTCGAGTTAACTTGGCAATACTACAAGGAAAAGGGCAATAAAAAGGGGTAAGCATAAAGCGTAGTAAGTTTGCATGGAAATAATAGCAACAATAAGCTCAAAACAATATCCATCCATGGCATTAAATAACCACACACAAAATCAAAGGCTCCTTGCTATACTTACTCATACTTGCCCTTATCTAGCACATACCATGCCTCATATCGTAAATATTCTTCGTGAATTACTCACGGGTACTTGTGCTAACTCAATCACATAACTTTAATATAATTCTCGTTTCTATTTCCAAGCAGATCTATTTATCCCAATAAATCACTTAGGATACTCCAAGATGCATATTCATTATCATTAGCATAAACACGAAGCCAATGCCACATCCAGAATGTGGTCTCACATGAATCATATCTGATTACCAATGCCATATCCCGGATATGGTCTTATACGGAACCTCGCATCAATATCGATGCCATAACCCGGATATGGTCTTATACGATTTTCATATTCACTGTCAAGCCATATCCCAGATATGGTCTTATACGAGAACTCAATTCGGTGCCGAGGCCATGTCCCTGACATGGTCTTACACGGGACCTCATCCATCTCATATCTCGATGATAGTGTTTTCACATTCATTATAGCCCAACTAGGACTTCAACATCTCAACTTTCTCATTCAATACCAAATACTTAATTTCTTAGAATATCATATATCATTATAACATCCAACATTCTTAAACATACTAGCATAAATGTTGAATTTATCACATACAAACTTACCTCGATTTCAAAATAGGCTAGATTATCGATCTAGCCCGATACTTTGTTCTTTCCCTGTTAGAGGTTGATTCTTGGTTCTTGCTCTATAATAGCAAATTAGCTCATTTTAATCATAACATTAATAAATGCATTTCAATAATCATGCTTTGACAAAATTACTATTTTGCCCTTAGATTTTGGTAAAATGACCATTTTACCCCTAGGCTCAAAAGTCAATTCTAATCAAATTTATACCTTTAACAAGCCTAGGTGAACATTTATTTCTATTATGGCTATCATCAAAACCCAACATTTCACACATTTACTACAAATTCTATAATATTTACAAAAAGGTCCATTCAGGTGTTTTCATAGTAACACATTTCTCAAAAGTTGTTTATCTAACAACTAAGATTCATTTTCTTCCATAAAAATGCAGAAAACAACATAAAAGCTCTCATGGAAAAACTATAAACTTTTCACCATATTGCAAAATAGTCCCCTCATTAGAAAGCTTAAGCTCTAGGGATTTTAAAAGTACAACTATCATCAAGAAAAACCATTAAAAATCACTTACTTGAATGGAGAAGAGTTTGCTGAAATTTTGAGCTTTCAAAACCCCTATTTTTCTTGCTATTTTTGATGGAGAAGAAGAGAGAAAAATATGATATCTTTTCCCTTTCATTATTTTATTAATACAAGTCAAATTATCCACTTAACTTCAACAACTTTGACCAATTTTGCTTCCTATTGTCCCCTATGGTCGACCAACCATTGACAAAGGGGCTAATTGCCCTTTAAAGTGCTCAAATTAAAATTATATGGCTATTGGTACTTTTAGCTTATAAAATAAAACTTTCATACTTTATGCGATTTAGTCCTTTTTCGCGATTAAGCAAAAAATCGCTAAAATTAAGGTACCAAAATTTTCATGCACACATAAAATCATACTCTAGCTTATAAAATAATATAAAAATAATTTTATCTAACCTCGAATTAGTGGTTCTGAACCAATATTCTGACTAGCCCCTAAATTAGGCTGTTACAATTCTCCCCCTTAAGGATTTTCGTCCCCGAAAATCTTACCGGTAAAAAGGTTGGGATATTAGTTTCTCATGGTCTTTTCAGGCTCTCAAGTAGCTTCCTATATTCCATGTCTCTGCCATAGCACTTTGACAAGGGCTACATTTTTTTTCTTAACTGTTTGACCTCTCGTGCCAAGATCTTAACCGACTCATCACCATAAGTCAAGTCCGGTTGAATTTCCACCTTGGTTGGTACTATGACATGTGAAGGGTATGAACAGTATCGACGCAACATGGATACGTGAAAGACATCATGAATCTTTTCTAGCTTAGGTGACAAAGCCAAATGATAAGCTACAGGCCCTATTCTCTCAGTAACTTCATAAGGTCCGATAAAATACGGACTCAATTTGCCTTTTCCGGCCAAATCTAAGGACTTTCCTCCAAGGTAATACTTTCAGAAACACTTTATCACCGACTTGGAACTCAATCTCTTTCCTTTTTAAATCCGAATAGGACTTTTGTCTATCTGAGGCCGCTTTCAGACATTCACGTATCACTTTTACTTTCTCTTCAGTTTCCCTGATCAAATCGACCCCGTGTATCTATTTCTCTCTAAGTTCTGACCAATACAAGGGTGTTCGGCACTTACGCCCATATAATGCCTCATAAGGTGCCATTTTCAAACTTGACTGAAAACTGTTGTTGTAGGCGAATTCCACCAACGGTAAGTATTTCTCCCAGTTACCTTGGAATTCAAAACACAACATCGAAGCATGTCTTCAAGTATTGGCATTATTCTTTCTGACTTCCCGTCGGTTTGTGGATGGAAAGCTGTACTGAAGCTTAATTTTGTACCTAAGGCCTCTTGTAACTTCTTCCAAAATCGTGACGTGAATCTCGGATCTCTATCCATAATAATCGACAACGGTACCCCATGAAGCCTTACTATCTCTGCCACATATAGTTCAGCCAACTTATCAAGTGAGTAATTGACTCGCACTGTTATGTAATAGGCCGACTTCGTAAGTCTATCGACTACGACCCATACGACATATTTCTTTTTCGACGTCAACAGTAAACCCATCACGAAGTCCATGGTAATACGGTCCCGCTTCCACTCAGGAACCATAATGGGCTTAAGTAGACCAGAAGGTACTTGGTGTTCAGCCTTCACTTGTTGACAAATTAGGCATCTCGATACCAACTCAAAAATATCTTTCTTCATACCGGGCAACCAATACCGCTTCCTCAAATCATTGTACATCTTTATGCTGCCTGGGTGCACAGCTAAACATCCGCTATGTGCTTCATGCAAAATCTTTTGAATAAGTTCATCATTTCTGGGTACACAGACCCTATCTCGAAACATCAAACATCTATCAGGACTTACCCGAAAGCCTGACTCAACATTTGACTCACATAGAACTCTTTTGGATTGTAAGCTGCTGTCCTCTTTCTGAGCTTCACAAATCTCTTGGAGAAATAATGGTTTAGCCCTCATCTTGACTAGAATAGAACCATCATCTAACAAAGCCATCCGTGTATTCATAGCTCTCAGTGCAAACAATGATTTTCTGCTTAAAGCATCGGCGACTACGTTCGCCTTTCCCGGATGGTAGTCAATTACTAAGTCATAATCATTGATCAACTCTAACCATATTCATTGCCTCAAATTTAATTCCTTTTGAGTCATCAAATATTTTAGGCTTTTATGGTCGGTAAATATCCGAAACCTTTCACGATACAAATGGTGTCTCCATAACTTCAGTGCAAACACAATTACGGCCAACTCTAAATCATGGGTCGGGTAATTCTTCTCGTGGGCTTTAACTGTCTAAAAGCATATGCTATCACCTTGCCCTCTTGTATAAGTACACAACCCAACCCATTCATGGATGCATCACTATAAACCACAAATTCTCTTATCGGCTCAGGTTGCACTAAAATAGGAGTCACAGTCAACAACGCCTTTAGTTTCTCAAAACTCTGTTAGCACCTCTCTGTCCATTCAAACTTCACGTCTTTTTGCAATAATCTTGTCATTGGAGTAGCTATCATGGAAAATCCTTCAACAAAATGTCTATAGTAACCGGCTGGGCCCAGAAAACTCCAAACCTCGATCACATTCCTTGGTGGCTTCCATTCTACAATTGCTAAAATCTTACTTGGGTCAACTCTGATTCCCTCTCCCGAGATGGTGTGCCCCAAAAATCCAACTTCTTAAGCCAAAATTCACTTTTACTAAACTTGGCATATAACTGTTTATCTCTCAAGATTTGCAGAACCTTTCTCAAATGTTCGGCATGATCGTTCTCATCTCGAGAGTAGATCAGTATATCATCGATGAAGATCACGAAAAATTTATCCAAGTATGGCTAAAAATGTGATTCATCGGGTCCATGAAAATGGAAGGGGCATTCGTTAGACCAAAAGGCATGACCAAAAATTCACAGTGGCCATACCTCGTCTGAAATGCAGTTTTCGACCCAGCCGTGTGAAATAAGTCAATGTCCACCACAGGTAAAGAACACGGGCATGTCTCAGGGGCACACGGGCATGTCCCTTGAGCAACACGGGCGTGTGACCCCTATTTAGGAAAAAATTTTCCTAAGTGCGTAAAAGTTCCCGGTTTAGTTCTGAAACCTTCCGGAAGTATGTTTAAGGCTTTATAGGCCTAGGATGAGTAGGTTATGAGTGTGAATGGAAATTTTTTAAGTTGAACAAAATTTTATAGCCCGATTCTGATATGTTTATGCAAGTTGAGTTAGGTAATGCCTTGTATCCGGTTCCGGCTTCGAACACGAGTAAGAGGTGTTATATCGGATGTCATAATTCTATCAATTCAAGCTCGTAACTAGTTCTCCAACTCTAAATTCAATTCAGCATATACACATATATTTATTTTAAATCAATTCAACACATTTAACATATATACATTCAAATTTAAAAACATTTATTTACTTATGAACTTACCTCGTACGGACGCGAACGAACCAGGACGACTAATCGATAACTTTCGATTTCCCGATCCAAATCGATTTCCACTTTTTCCAATCTAATTAATATCAAAATTAACTTACTTATCCAAAATTTCATTCAATTTTCATTCAAGAACATATAAATGGGCAATTTACATTTTATCTCCTTACATTTCATATTTTTTTCAATTTAGTCCTTATTTCAAAATAACACAAAATACACAAAATTTCACTAAATCCATGTTAGGCCAAATTCTACCCATACTACTAGCAGCCCATATTTTTAGTTTATTCACACATTTAACCATGAATTTTATACTTTTCACAGTTTAATCCTTATTTGACATTTTTACCAAAAATCACTTAACAAAACATATTAATCTATCAATAATTATTCATTTTCCATCATCAATACTCAAAAACATCAAGCTATCATCAATGGTAACTCACAAATTCATCAAAAAATTCAGAAATTAGGGTACGAGCTAGCTAGAACATGAACTAACGATCACAAAAACATAAAAATCATAAAAAAATCGAGCTCGAAACATACCTCAATTAAAAACAACAAGGGCCGAACCCTATTATGCTTCCATGGCTGTTTCTTTTATCTATAATCGGTGGAAGATGAAGGAAAATAACATGATTTTGGCTTTTATTTTATTTATTATTAACTTTAATTACCTTTTTACCTTTTTACCTTTAAAACATTAATAATTACACCAAATGCCACTCCACTAACATCCACTATCTCATAAATGGGCTATTTGCCACATAAGGACCTTCACTTTTAAGTTCTATAGCTATTTGACACCTTTAGCTTATAGAACCCAACTTTTACGCTTTACGCGATTTAGTCCTTTTTACCAAATTAACCACTTAAATGATATAATCTCTTTACGAAAATTTCACACAATTCTAATATCATGCTATAAATATTAAAATAATAATAAAATAAATTTTTCAATGTCAGATTGTGGTCCCAAAACCACTGTTCCAATTAACCCTAAAAACGGGCTGTTACAAATCGAGTCAATCCCCAACAAGTGGTATCAGAGCTAGTTTATTTTTTGTAGATTAGCATGTTTAGAGATGGCAACAAAATATTTTGACATTGAGAAGTTTGATGGTGTCACAAATTTCAATCTGTGACAAGTTCAGATGATGGCAATTCTAGTTCAGACAGGCCTGAAAATGGTTGTTACCGAGAAAAAAAAAACCAGAGAATTTATATCAGATAGAATAGGAAGAGCTTGATGAAAAAGCCTTTCTACAATCCAGTTGTGCGTCACGAATAGGGTATTGCAGGAGGTATTGATGAAGAAAACCTTATCTGCCTTGTGGAAAAGGTTAGAATTTTTTATGCGATAAGTCTCTGGCTAACTGTTTAGTGTTGAAACAACGTCTATTTACATTTTGCATGAACGAATGTGAGCTTCTTAGAGATCACATTAGTCAATTTTTTACTCTTTTGAATAATTTAATGAATGTTGAGGTTAAAATTGGCGATGAAGATCAGGCTATGCTATTATTGTGCTATTTACCCTCTTTATATAAGTCTTTCAAGGAGACCCTAATTTATGGTAGAGATAAAATCTCGTTTAAGGATGTGAAGGGTCATTTGTTGAGTAAATACAAACTTGACAATGAGTTTGGTTTGAATAGCAAGGCAGATAGGCAAGCTTCCGTTTTGGTAGCATCAGAGAAGCGAGACAAAAGGTGTCACTATTGTAAGAAGTTAGGTCACGTCAAAGCAGATTGTTATAAATTGTGAAATAAAAGGGCTACTAAAAGTAATGAGGAAGACTTAGTTGGTCCTAAGTTGGCCGGCGAAAACGTGATGATTTCTTGTTAGTGTCAATGAGCGATAGCTCTAAGCTTACGTCCGAGTGAATACTAGATTCGTGATGTTCTTTTTACATGTGTTCCAACAAAGAATGGTTCTCCACATACAGTTTGGTTGAAGGTGGAGTTGTGCGTATGAGAAATGGTTCATCCATTAAGGTAATCGGTATTGGTACTGTTAAAATTAGTATGCACGGTGAGATGATTAGGACACTCTTAAATGTCAGGTATGTACCTAATTTACGAAAGAATCTCATTTTCTTGAGTATTTTGGACTAGAAAGGTTGCAGAATCAACATTGAGTTGGGCGACATTAAGGTGTCTCGTGGAGCTCTCGTTTTGTTAAAAGGTAAAAGGACCGACAGTCTTTATATTCTGGAAGGTTCTACAATGATCGGTGAAACTAGAAGTCCCTCGTCTATTACAGAGTCGAAGTCAACTCGTTTGGAGCAAAGGCAACTTGGTCATAGGAGGGAAAAAGGTATGATCGTTTCGTTAAAGAGAAGTTCTCTTTTGGATGCAAGTTTTGAAAAGTTAGGGCACTGTGTTCATGAAAATCAAACCCGGATTAGTTTTGATTTGGTAGTGCACAAAGGTTAGAAGTCTTTGAGCTTCTAAGCACAGATTTGACTCAGTTAATTCCCTACATAGTTCAAGATAGGCCTGTGGCGGGCTTTGGCAAATTTGGCATTGTGAGAATTTATGTCAAGGTGGAGATTATTAGAGTTGTGTGACCCAAATTCGTGTTAAATAAAATAAGAGATTGCTTGCAAGTCAAGTTAAACAAGTTAAACAAAATATATTTTCTTTCTAGAGGATTTAGTATTTATTAGTATAATATATTTAGCATTTATTAGCATAATTTATTTGACCTACAAATTTAGCCTATAAATAGGCTTTTTACAACCTTAGAAAATAACACACATTAAAATAGTAGAACTAATAACACTTTTGGAGAATTTTATGTTTATGTTTTGAGGGTTATTTTTTTCAGGTTTCAGGGTTTAGTTTTTGTCTCCATCTTTTTTACACTTCATTCTTTTGTCATTATAGTAAAATTATTTTTTCCCGTAGTTTTTTTTATCTTCTTTGGAGAGGTTTTTCCACTTTAAATTTGTGTGTTCAATTTCTCAATTTCTTCCACTATTTTTTACTCGTTCGTTACTTAACTGGGTCGATCCCCAACAGAAATTATCTTCTAATCATTTCATTTATATTCGACTACCATTAAACTTGTTCGGCATATTGCTTAATAGTTGCTCGCAAATTGCGCTCCAATCGTGAACGCCCACTACCCTCGTAATGACTGCCCCATCTACCAGTAACCCGAGTTGTAAAGCTACGTCATTGAGTATAATTTTACACTTATCACACAAAAGATGGAATGTGTGTCTCAGGTCTCTATCTTTCCACCAAAGTGTTGATAAATGTGGGATCCAATTTAGTCCCCCTGAGCATATGAGACATATGCAAAAATCCCGCCTCTTGCAAGTGTTATTCAATAACATTCGGTGCCCTTGCACTCAAATTGTATATGTACGTCTCTAAAATTTGATATTCTATAAAAAAGTGATAAAATTAATAATGTTAACTTAATAATTAACTTAATTAAAATTAAAAAATTTAATAATATTTTACTACCATTTGCAATTGGACGCCGGAAATGTATTTGTTATCTAAAGGAATAAAAATCAAAGAAATTATGAAATATAAAATTAAAACAACTAGAATTTGAGAGAAATTGAATAAAAAATTGATAACTAAATAATTGAAAGAATTGAGAGAACAGAATTTGAATGGAGAAAAAAAATTTAGGTTTATATAGCAAATAAACTAGTCATTTTTAGTTGTTTGAAAAAATTTATCTGTTAGACTTTTTTATGTTGGACAAAAATGTGTCTAACATGACATGTTTTCAGTTAAGGTGGTAATAGGGACGCTGAAAACACATCTTACAAAACATATTTTCTTTTCTTTCTCCAAAATTGACATACTTCCCTAAATTTAAAATATATTTTAAAATTGGTATTTTCTACTCATTTTCCCCAAAAGTTAATATGAATATAAACATAGTATAAAAATAACATGAATACAATAGTAACATACAAAAGTGATAAAATCAACATATTAAACTTATACAAACTAAAAATTATAACTATTTAATTAAGAATTAAAGTATTATATAAATTCATTTTATTTTAATAAAATATAAAGAAATTCTCAAATTAATTATCATATTTAATTTCACTATAAATACTTTTATTAAATATTAACAATAATCGTGTTCAATCTTCATTTAAGCTAACCTATGCATTACAATAGCTTTTAAGTATTGTTATAGTTATGTTAATTGAGTTTTATTTCAATTGGTATGAACATTGTTACCAATATAAAAGGACTTGGTTTAAGTGCACCAATCGTATTATTCTTCTATTCATTGGTTGAGTGGAGAAACCTATAATAAGATTATTAAAAAACATTTTCATTTATTATTAATAATTAAAAACAGATTATTTATAGGAATTAACAATTAATGTAAAAAAAAAACAATCAAAACCAATCAAAAACAAACTTGGAATTGCTTATCTATTTTAATTTACATCCCTTTACACTTATACAGCAAACCCTTTTACAAAATGCAATCACTTAAATCAATTCACTAATTTTAACTTAAAAAATGAAAAAGAAAAATCAAGAAAAAAATGTACTGCAAACTTAGATTACCAAGAGAAATATGAAAAATGTAAAAAAATCTCCCCAACTCCAATTTTGATGGTATGCAAAACATGTCAGCTAGCTATTTACACACAGACATGACATGAACATGTCACACAACCTCTGCAATAATGTTTTAAAATCATGTCCTATATTTTTATGTTCTAAGGAGAAAACAATCTCTGGAATACTTTACAATTCATGGCCAGTAGCATCTCTTTCAGGCATCTGTTAAATTAACAAAAATAAGTAAGCAATATTTTATATATGAAATTTGTATCATGCAAATGCATTTTCACACTTTCAGACAATGAAAATCAAAGTACTTACCTTTGTAGTGTTTGTAAATAAAGCCTCAAGGAATGAGTTCTTCTTGGTACTCATGTTCATGTTCAGACAATGGATTCTTCATGGTGACTTTGTTTGTGTCCTCAAATGATTGATATGTTTCTTCAACTGTGGAGCCGATGTTCGGTTTTTCGGTAACTGTATCTGTATGTAAGATTGCCTTTTCTTCAATACTATTAGCTTCTAAATGATCCATTGTGTCCCGTGTTACTTGCAAATTGTATGCCGACTTCATTATGTCCTCCGGCATGCATTCATTGGGGAACTTCAACCTGTAAAACTCTAGCTCGGCTTCTAGATCTTGAATCTCTTTCTCTTTCTCAGCAAGAAGGTCGTTTGTGTTTTGCAGTGCTTCCATATCGTACTCAGCTTGTTCTTCCATCATTCTCAGGTGCTGCAAGGCTTCCATTTGCAGCGTTGCCTTCTCTTCCTGCAGTCGAGTAATCATGGCCATCGCTTGATTTGTAGCGATTGCAGACGCGTTTCTTTCTTCTTCCAATTCCTTATACAAAGCACTCAATAGTTTCCTGTCATGCTCAACCTGTCGTTTTAGCCGATCAACCACGCTTTCACCTTCGATTTCGCTAACAATGCTTCCATCTAATGATAAACCAGACTCATTTCTCTCCAATGAGACCCTCCTTTGAAGTATCTCAATTCCATTAAATGCAGAAGAATCTGAGGCTTTTAAATCATCACTGTTTATAGATATCTTTGGACTTACAGCAATCCTTGGACTTGCAGCAATCCTAGGACTTACATCGCTCATCAATTGCTCCATCCCTCGAGAAGATAATTGCGACAATAAGACCTTTAAATCTTCACTAAGTCTAGAAGAATCTCTTCCAATCCATTGTTCAACAAGCAAACCAGATAACTGTCTACCTTTACTACCTACAGCTAGCTTATAAGCATCGCTTAGGTCCAATGAATTGATCGCTTGGATGCTATTGCCATTCATGACACGGTTTTCTTCCACCAGTGATTCAGGTATTGGAAGTGGCTGTTCTGCCGATATGTGGATTTCTTCACACTTTGCCTCAGATATCTTCTCAACTTCAGGAGTTTCCATGACAACTAGAGACAGAAAACGTTAAATTAATACGAAACAATCTCACAGATATTAAGTAGGAGGGGTGTATCTGGTAAGTTCAACTTACCATTCTCTTTTGATTCTTTGACGGAAGATGCAGCAACATTTGATGGAGAAACATTGTCGACGGAAATGTTCTTACTTTCCTTTGGTACTTCAACCAGAGTTTCATTGTCGATTGGAGACGAAGAAAAAAATCAAGGGAAATAAGCTTACTATCTTCTGACCCTTGATTAGGAATTTCACCAGCATTCGACAATGGAGAGACCTTATCAACGGAACTAAGATTCATTTCTGTTGACACATCGATAGAAGCTTCCTTGTCCATCAATGAGAAAGGGACATCATCAATAGAAATAAGCTTAGAAGAAGCGGATGGCTCGATTTTGGTACTGGCTTGCCCCAATTGAGTTCCTCCAAGCCATGTTGTTTCAAATCAGTAGATTCCGCTGGTATAGTGCCAAGAGGCTCAATGATGGCTGATTCTGATTCTGATTCTGATTGTGAAATGAATATTGAAGGCTTAAGTGCAGAAACAGGATCCATGAATTTCTTTGAAGCAAAATTGTCAGATAAAGTAAAAGTTTGAGACTCTGGCTGCACATGTTGATCAAGAAGATCTTGTTTTAGCTGATGAGTTTGGATAATTATGCCATCTTCCTCGCCGCCAGCATCGATTTTCACTTCAGATTCTGACTCCGAATCAATCTGAAGCTCCGAATATACTACATGAGATAAAGGACCAGGCTGATTTTTCCTCTGATGTGTAGCTTGAACCAAAACAGACACATCGCCACTTCTGTTCTGCTCATCATGACCATGTTCTACAGAAACCAGTAAAGGTAGATCAAATTTAGTATCCGGAAACACAGCCGATCGAGTCTGAATCGATGTTTTGACATACTCTCTTGGCATCCATGGCTCACTGCAACAAGAACAGTGTCTTTTAGTTGAACATCCAAGTTTATGATTCCCAAGTGAGGGATCCTCCTCAAGACCACAATCAAAATCCCCCAACTTTCCGACCAATAACCGATAGGTTTCGGCATTAGACTTATTCATTGTAGCAAATGAGAAAAGGCAACTTTCGCACATTCCATGAACATCAACAAGCTTGTTGTGAGCATGACAGTAAACTAAGGATGAAATCTCCAACTTATGATCATTACATACAAGATCCATATCAAACTTCCGTTTTTCTTTGCCGAAAACATGATCAAGTCTTGAGCATAGCATACACGGGGTTCGCAATTCGCATTTATGAGCAAATTTTTTTATTAGGTATGAAACTATAGCATCAATGAAGAGCATAAAAAGCAACAGCCATTCAAAAAAGGCTGATGATAAGGCCGTACTAAACCGACGGGAAAATCTCCCCGTGTTAGCAGATGAAGTACCCCCTCTATCCATCTCCTATAAGATTATGCGACCTTAGAACAAGATAATGAACTGCTTCAAATAAATCAAAGTCCAAAACTCCCAAAATGAAATCAATACTCCAAGGCTAGATTCAAAGCTGCCAATAGAAAAAGATCGACAGAGATAAAGAGAAAAGATCAAAAAGAAACGAAACATCATCTGACAGACAAATTCTATGACATAAAGTTCTTGATAACAACATCATGCATGATGCCTCTATGTCATTCATCAAAAATCTCAAAAACCACTTCTCATAGAAGATTTATGCATGCAAGAGAGAGTGGATAAACATAATTCCAATACAAGATCAATAGCCATAATTGCCAAATATAAATCTCAAACAACAAAATAATGAACTAAAGTTCTTATATTAAACAAATTCAAGCACAGAAATCTTAAGGATCCCAATATGCATACATCTTGCATAAAGATGAAAAGATATATCATCATAAAATTAGGCCAAGAACATCATTTATTTTCATTAAACCCAATATACTAAAGTGTATAAAATGCATCCAAATCACAAAGTAATGAGACAAGTTCCAAATATAAAAAAGTCAGCTATTGTAGAGGATCAATTTTAATCATATAAAGAAAACTATAAAGCATAATCAAGAAAAGAAACAGGAAAAAAAAAATCATTTTGGGCATACGCATATAGCTAAAAATAAGAAACTAACAAAACAAAATGGTAGCAGGAGACAAGCTAGTTTCTTCTGAAAGATCAGTATGGACCATGGATAAAGAACTTTAAAAAACAAATTATAAGCAAATAACATAGAAGCCTAAATCAGAAGCTAACAAAAAGGTGTAAACTTTCAATCAATACTCTCACAAGATGACCTAATTAAAAATCCATCAGAAAATCAAGTAAGATTAATTACACAATAGAACTTAAATCATGTTGACGTAATTCAAGAACATAAACAGGATCATACATGCAGGTCAAACTATGATATTTCCAAGGCCAAAAAAGAAACTTTTATAAGTTGTAGAAAAGAGAAAGCTGACCTGTGTGTGAAACTCAAGGAAGAAAACCAATAGAGAAAAAAAAAAGGAAACACTGAAAATTCAGAGGAGAAATCGTCTAATGAAACTCATCTAACAGTTATTGAAACTAAAGAAAACAAAAATTGAAGTAGTTTTATATATAAGAATGAAAAAAAAAAAAAAAAAAACAGGTAACAACAAAGGATGCACGTTGTTCTCACGTATTTTTTGTATTGATTTATATAGAGAAAATTTCTTTTTATTAAAAAATTATTAAATAATAAGCAGCCGACAAAGAACAAAAGGTCGGCTGCTGATTCAGAAAAATACTGAAAGCCGAAAGAAGAAGAAAGACCAAAAAAAGAAAAAAGGGAAAGATTCCAGAAAGAATTCACTGTCAAAAACCCAAAAAATAAAAAAAGGGGTAATAACCCAAAAGAAAAACACTTGGTTTGTCTTCTTTGTTATGAAAATATATGGTTATGGAGGATGAAAGGAAAATGGGGTTGTTCTAAACTTTTGAGAAAGAAAAAAAATGGTTAATTTTTTAATAGTGCTGATGATTGGTATGACTTGTAGGTGAAGAAATTAAGTAACCGACCAATGGTGGAAAGCATTGAAGGGGAGGCCGACCAATGACGATAATTGGAAGTTGCAAAGATATGTTTTTTTATTTTTTTTGAATTATTGGAAAGATATGTTCATCTTGCGAATTCCGGGGTTTCATTTGATTTGACCATTAATCTAACTGAAATATGAAAAAAGAATTGTTTCTTTTTTCTCTTTTACCAAAATTGACAGAAAAATTGCAAAACCGTGTTGACTGTGTGATCCAAAACGATTAAATCTTCCATGTAGTTATTTTACTTTTGATTAATTTAATGCCATAACTGAGTTCTGTAAATTTGTTTATGTACTTTAATTTACGGCTAATTTTAAGTATATGCTGAAAATAAAAAAAAAATAGAAGTTATATAGCTTTTTTTAATTTATAGATTATGTTATTTTTGAAGAGAAAGAAAAACGTATCCTATAAAATGCGTTTTCACTTTGCTAAATTTTTTTTTAGTTAGAAATTAGAAGTTTGTAGATTTATTTTTCTTTGTGTTTGAGATAGACATTGTTATAATTTTAAGCTATGTTTGAATTTACGGTGGTGTCGTGAGGCTGGAGTGACTTACAAATTTCATCTACCATGTAAGTATAGAATCATCACCCGAGAAGCCGAATCACGTTGCAACTCAAGGTTCCAGTTAATGGCGATTATACAATCTTAGGTTGAAATGTAAACTAGGGTTTCAAGTTGACAAATGTTATGATGTCAAGGGATGGAGCATAAATGGCGGCCCAGTTGACAATGGTTATGTGGGCACGACAACGAGTTTTTCTCGTCAGATAAAGATACTTCATAAAACCCAAATAGAAGTACGAGAAAGAAAAGCACAGTGGCATTTTAGTATAATCAAGTAATTCGTTTTATCTATGTCCACCAAAGGCGGTAACCCAGTTACTATAACCTAAGACAGAATTGAGGTGTAATAGATTTTACTAACAAAATCACTATCTTCGATGAATATGGACAACACAAATTATTTGATTATACTAGAAAGCTCCTGTATTTTTCTTCCTCGCACTTCATACGAGTTCTATAAAGCATGCTACTCCTCTGATGATAAGAAACTTGTTGTCGTGCCCATATAACCATTATCAACTAGGGCCCCAGTTATGCTCCATCCTTTGACAGCATAACATTTGTAAACTTGAAGCCTTAATTACACTTCAACCCGAGACAGTATAATTACCATCAACTTGGACCTTGAGTTGTAACGCAATCCTAACTTCTTAAGTGATGGCTCCATACTCACATGGCAGGTGAAAATTATAGGTTAACGAGCTCCATGACATCACCATGAACCAAAACACAACTTAAAACTATGATTATGTGTCCTATAAAACCAGAGAGAAATAAATCTTTAAACTCAAAAATTTCAACATGCAAGAAAAAAAATAATTTAAAGGGGACTAAGATATGTTGAAGTAGGGGATGAGAAAGACCATTTATATAGGGGATGGGGTGGGGTAAAAAAGGAAATTTTTTAATTTATCCCGGGAATCCCGAGTTGCAATGTAGGAAATTTATCTCGAGAATCTCGGGGTACAGAGGCTCAGAGGCAAAAGCAATCAAGTTGGGGTAGGGGTTGAAACACCCAGAGAGAAAACTCTACCTGCAATGAGTGTTTTCAGCTGATATAGCAGTGAAAACGCTTCCTGCAAGATACATTTTCCACTAACATATCAGTCAGACATGTAGCATGAAAACACGCCTTGTGGAAGCGTTTTCACTACCATGTCAGTTGAAAACGCCTCCTGCAATGAGCATGTAACACCCCAAACCCGGCCCAAACACAACAACCGGATCTGGTATGTCACCAAGAAAAATTCTATCGAAACATGTCGCATTTTCAGAAAAGCCCAAATATGTTTTATATAGAATATGCTTAAGTAAAGTAAAATCCAAACTTAAATACATGCCTTTCTAAATCCAAACTTAAATACATGCCTTTCTAATTAAAATAAAAAAAAAACGACTTAAAGTAATAGAAGCCCATAATAAAACATAATAGCCCATGGCCTTATTACAACGAGATTTGAAGTCCATTAATTAAAAATATAAAATAAAACTTGAGTCTCTTTTGCCAAATCTACATATTCTTCTTGCATGGCCACCTTGCGTTCCTTCCAAAGCCGGTCCGAATCACTAGGTATCACCGAAATGTTAATTAAAGGGTGAGTCGCGAGACTCAATGTGCAACCTCATGCACCACTAGAGTTTGGGCCTTAAGCCCATTAAATAAAATAAACAAAGTAATAATCATAATAAAATTAATAGCAGTTTAATATGCAAGGCCCAACCTGCTTGCCTAGGTTTCCATCCGCTACACACCCCTGCACCAACCGCTCACACCATTGGGGATTTCTACAATCGACCCATACCACTACACACCATGATGGCGGTCATCTGTGCTCATCCACATATGATGGCCAAGCCCTTATAACATATAGTGGTCAAGCTCAGTATAACATTTAATGGCGAAGCTCAGATAACGATTCACGGCATTAGCCGCTACACATATAACGATAACTTCCTCCTTTCATCAACCCAACCCATGCAATCACATACAAGCATTTTACTTATAACATTTAAACAGATTATTTACTAACCTGGGGATCCGATTTTACCCTCCTTGGGCTTGCATCAATTTGGCATTTATCAAAACTTAAAAAAACACATGAACATACAATAATAAGCAGATCTAGATGGTGGGGAGGTATTACACACCTGGTTACCACAAAAATCTATTATCCCTAACTCAGAGCCTTATTTGTCAAATCCCGAAAATCCCTAAGAAAACGTCACCTTCCTACCTTGGCTTTTCCACCAAATCAAGACAGAGACTTTTAATGAGATAGATTCGCTACTAAAAGCGAGAGGGAAAATCGGCAGCCTTAAATAAGTGTTTCGGGTTAGATTTGAATGAAAAGAAAGAGTGAAATCGCATAGAATAAAATCCCGAAACTTACCAAATTACTATAGAGTATGTGGCTTATGGTACACCTTCGGGAAAACAGAGATCTCACTTGTAGATTCGGCTATGGGAGATAAGGGTATGAATAAAGGAATTCGGCTCTTAGAAAAAGAAAAAGAGAAACTGTAGAGAAGGCTTGGAAATTTTGGCAGAGAATGAGAGAAAAATAGGGTTTCAAAAATACCGAAATTGAAGAATACTACTCCCTATTTATAGAGAAATTTCGGCATATCATCCACACACAGAGTTGGAATTTCGGCCAACTCTTCCTTTCTCGATAGCCTTTATCTCACCGATAACCCAATCCTTATCTCCTCAAAAAAATAGCCCTCATCTTTCTCTTCATTATCTTCCTATTTATCAAGAAATAAAAGAATTAAAATCCCTATTTTGTAGCTAGTGTGCCGTCCACTCCTAGGGCTTGTAAGTGCCAAATTTTCGTCTTAAAATTTGGGCTCTAAGTGGCCATACTAGGCCCAAACTCCTCCCCCCTTATGATGCCACCTTATGTCCACTTAAAGCTCCTCAAATCTTTGGCCACAAGCCCAGCTTGTCACTTAATTAACTATCTACTTAAATTATAAGCTAACACCATGTATTAGCCACCTAACCCATATTTTTAAAGCCCAATATATCACTTTAAAATACCCAGAGCACTAATTTAAACCCTAATCCACATATTTAATCAAAAAGTCAGCCCGATCCTTAGAATCTCAATTTAACATATTAAACTATCACCTTAATGCGCAGGCCCACGTTTAGGATGTTACTGAGCATTTTCTCTATAACACCCCAAACCCGCCAATGCGTTTCATTGAATCTGGCGTGTCACGGTTGTACATTGAAAACTTTTGCCTTGTTGGTTTTGGAAGTCGTAAGTTAATTAGACATTATTAGAGTAAATAAGTGACATTTTAAAATAAAATCTTATATTAGTATTATTAAGTATAAATAAACCTTGACATAAAATTTATAAGTTGCATAACATTGAAAACTTCTTAGTTGAATAAAAACTAGGGCCTAAAAAATCCCAAATAAAAATAAAATAAACTTAAAGAAATCCCAAATAATTTGTAGAAATAAAACTTGATGGCCCTCGAGTCCGCCTCGCTCCCATGTTCACGATCTCTCGCTACCGAAATGTTGGGAAAAATAAAAGGTTGAGTCACCAAGACTCAAAGTGCAAATCCCGAGAACACATAAAAGGCTTGAGGCCCACAAACACATTATGAGCCTTGACCCGTATACAAGGGTAACAAAATATGCAACATGGCCCATCCCAAACCTATGAGTCCATCCTCTACACACCCCGCATCAACCATCACACCGTGGGATTTCTACAATCAACCCTTCATCCGCTACACACCATATCGACAAATTGTCTCATTATAAAGACCGATCACTATGTGACTTATGTGGCGAAGCCATCGATCGCTGCGTGACCTTAATAATATATCGATAATTTGTCTTTTGTCATAAAGACCGATCACTATGTGACCTATGTGGCAAAGCCACCGATCGCCTCGCGACCGCTTCTTCTTCCAGTAAATCAATCAATCCCATCCCATGTATACATGCAAGAATCAGAACATTAAACTATCTAAACAGATCACATATTTTTACATACTTCGATACACATAGAGAAGTTTCTATGATTACGTACCTGGCATCCCTTGCCTACCCTTTCTGGGTAATACGACTGTTCATACAGCCTCATTTTTCGGCTTTTAGCCCATAACATACATATAATTCAGATTAACTAGTGTGATAGAGATCTACACACCTTTTCCGGCTTTTAGCCCATAACATACATATAATATAACAAAGCTTATGTGTCAAGAATCTACACACCTGATTACCGATAAAACGAGGCTTTCTATATCGACGCTATCCTTAGTCGACACAACTGCTATCTACCTAAGGTGTTGTTCAGAAGTCGGTCCACAACCAATTGGCCAATCTCGAACAAAGAGATCTTGCTCGTTTCTTAAACTTAGGATTCTTTCTTTTGCACGATCCATATTTAATTCCATCATAAATCCTTATCGAGTTACTATAATAATATTTAATCATTAATCCTCCTTATAAAGTTAAAATCTTGTATATAATGATGAAATCTAATAGAAATCTAGGAAAATCTTCTTACCTTAAAAATCCCAAATTGGAGACTTATGAATTTCAGCTTTTAGATCTAGTCGACTAGGCTTCCTTCAAATCCCGACTTGCCGCCCATCATAAACCATTAAACTATTAGCTTTCGGCTTTTTCCTTTTCAAAAATCAGGAATAGATTATGAGAACTAATCAAAAATCTACTCTTACCTTAACTTAGGAGATTCGGCTAGTACTAGAGAGAGAATTTGACAATGTCAATGGAGGATTTAAACGCTGGAAGTATAGAACAATTTCTCAAATAGGATGAATAAAATAAAAACTATAGAGATTTCAGCTTTTTAGAGAAGGAAGAGAATAATGGAGTTTTCAGCTTTTAGAAGAAAGAAGAGAATAATGGAGTTTTCGGCTTTTAGGAGAAAGAAGAGAATAATGGAGTTTTTGGCTTTTAGAAGAAAGAAGAGAATAATGGAGTTTTCGGCTTTTAGAGAAATTGGAGAAATAAATTTGGAGAAAAGAAGCTAAGGAATTTCGGCACAAAAGGGAGAGGATTTAATGTCAGAAACAAGGAGCTAGCCCCCCTATTTATAGGAAATTCGGCAACCCTTTGCCATGTAGTAGCTGGTTTCTTTACTCCTCTTATTGATGGATTCTTGGCCATCACTCTCTTTGTAGATAAATTCTTAACTTTTTTCCTTTATCTTAATCTACTAGCTCATCTAAAAGAGACTTAATTATCTCTAACTCCTCCCTCCTTTATCAGTATATTATCCACATATTTTAATCATTAAAATCCCTAAATCTTAGCCTTTATTTGCTTATTATCCACATAAAATAAATTCCTAAATAATAGCCTTTATCTGCTTATTATCCACATATTTTAAACATTAAAACCCCTAAATTTTAGCCTTGTTGCCATCCACTCCACCTAATCCTAATGCCCAAAATTTAGCTAACTTAAATTAAAAGAATTGGGCTCCATGAAACTTAAATTTGGGCCCCTTACTCCCTTGTGTGGCGTCACCTCCTAAGATTGGGCCACAAGCCCACTTTGGTATTTTAAACATAGATACTACCTTTTAAACCCTATAATGCCCAAACAGATAATTTTAATCAAGGCCTCTGCCTAAGCCTGAGCCCAATTTGGACCCCTAACACTTAAATTAACTCATTCCACATATTCACCCATTAAATGCATAGGCCCAAAGATTTAGGATGTTACATTCTCTCTAGGCATTTCAACCCCCACCCAACTTGCTTGCTTCTGCCTTTGAGTCTCCTGCAACCTGGGATTCTCAGGATAAATTTCATACATTGCTGCCTTTCAAAAAACGCCACTATAGGGGAGTATTTTCTCCCCTACAAATTTCAACTTTAATTGTATACCTCAAAAACCCATGATGCACAAGGCATGTGTTGTTGTTGGAATCGTTTGATATGTCTCGGGGTACAAGCTCTATAAAGTAAACTCAACACAATCCCTTGCGTTTCCATACCGACCTTTCAAATAGATTATTTCCATACGGATACTTGACATTAGGAGAAGAGTCTTGTCGTGAAAAGCTTGAATTCCACATATACACTATTGTCCAAGCAAAGGTCATTTGTTAAATTACGTGTAGATCTTTTAATTTGGGTGATGAGAACTATATTTTTTTTTTACCATTTTCTCAATTTTAAACATGTGGACCAAACTAATTGGTTCAAGATGAGTAGACGAGTCGAGCTATTATCCATTACAATGGTCAAATTTGTGAGACAGAAATTGGGTTCGTTTTTTATATCAGCCCAATCTGAAGATCTAGCATTCAACTAGAGCATAACATTAAAAGAGCTTCGTATTGGAAAAAATTAGTTTTAAAATGATTTTATTGCACAGCAAAAAATTAAAAATTTGAAAATCGACCTGATTTGTCATATTCATAGCAATAAACCCTAACCGAATTCATACTTGTGTTTTTGGCTTAGCGAACGTTCATTGTTCCCGATTTTCAACCAAACGATCTTCTCCTTTATTCTCGTACTACAAACTGCTCCGAGTGTAAGCTTGAACCAACTGAATCGAAACACAGAACTAGAAAAAGTTCCTTATTTTATTTGGGGTGAAAACAGAAATACTCTCTTCTTTAATAGAAACCGGTAGAATTGTTATTTTGAAAAAATATATTTAATAGTTGAGAATAAATTCTCTCTATTTTTTGGCAGAGCAACAATCTCTCAAAGTTGTGTTTAATGCCCTACCAGTGCCATCTATTTATAAGAAGAGAAGGTAGGACCCTTATTGAGTTGCAGTGATTTATTTCAACTAGAAAAACAACTTCCCATTTAAAGTAGGAGTGGGGTGGACGACACACCCTAGTATTTCTACTAGGGTTGTCGCCCCCTTTATGTTATATGAGAGGTGTTGGGCCTCTCTCATATCGGGTCCAATTACGAGTGCTTCTTGGGCCTTTTGACCAGGTAAAATACCCAAATATACCAAAAAAATAAAAAAAATTATGGAATTGGGCCAGTTTCTTGAAAATTTACGAAAAAGGGTCATTTCCCCACAATGGCCCCACAAAACGCTTCCACGCCGGTAGCTTTTG